>JAQJZZ010000010.1:2400000-4800000 GCA_030077755.1 Filosporella fistucella | reverse complement strand
ATCGCAACCGTATTGCCTCTTATCGTATAGTCGAAATTATTCAAGAGTTCGGTTGCATTTTGACTCCATTTGAGTCTCATGTATCCTTTCTTAATGAGAGAAGGTGATCCTCCCGACTTCAAATAAGGGCTGTACTTCAGAAAGGCTTTCTCGAATCGTTCCAATACTTGCACTCCAATACTAGCTGAAGTCCTGAGGGCATAGACAAATTTGTAAAAATTCTCATCTGGTTCAATTGTTTTCACTGACTCGAGGGCATGCTTGAATTCCTCGAGTTGTTGTATGGTTTGCTTGAACCGTGTGCCAGCCTTGCCAGTAGATTGAAGAGCATCGACCACATCTGCGATCAACTTCAATGCTGCAACGAAGTCTCCAACTGAGAATCCAAATGACATTTTGGCTGTGAAATGCTGACTCTGTTTGGAAAGTAATCGAAGCTTGAGATTCACACAGTTTATTGCAGAAAAGGTAGAGGCTTCGCATCTCCCGGATGGAAATTTGGTTGGAATGGTATCATGTGCTACCTATTATGCAAAAACCAGGAGGCAAACAATGCCGTGTAATGGTTCTCTGAAATCTCGACGTTCGAAGCATTTAGAAACTGCAGGTATCAGAAGAGCTGGTAATTCGAGCAGGCAAAAAAGTTTGTGCAACCGAGATGCCATTAAGAGAAAGGCATGTTGTCGTAACACGAGGTTCGAGCTAGAGAATTATTACGAAAGAGCCACCGCAGCAAATTGTCGCGCCAGCATGGATAATATGGATGGCGAATTGCAAGCTACCGTAGGTGTGACTTTGAGAATTAGATGGTAGCTAGTTTTGGTGATGCCGCCATGAAAGTTCAGGTTGGAGAGCAACATGGTATCAAGAGAGGAGCAATTCAGGACAGAGATCGACATATCGCAGTTTGACTTTCGAGATAGAGAGCAGGAAATGAGGGCATTGAAAGAACCGACTAATTGACGGCAGTTCGACTTAGGATGGTAAGTCGTAGACGATAGACGCTCTGAATCGTGCGACGAAAGGATAAGTATCGTGCTATAAGCCGTGGCAAGGAATAGATGAATAGTTCGGTAAGAGAGAGAGAGAGAGAGAGGGAGAGAGTCGAATGAAAAGAAAAAAGAGTACAAGGTCTCTTGTCAGAGAGAATTGACCAACCCTGGGTCTATAGTAACATCGGAGGAACTGAACGAAGGTCTGCGAGAACAGTGAGTGATGAATTACGCCATAAGAAGATATTCGAGTGGAAAGCGTAGAAGAATTAATTTGCAAAATTGTAGAGACCGTTTCGGCTAAGAAAGCCCAGGCGTGCGAGATTTTAGATGACCTCTGATACAATAGGAAGGTATGCTCTTCGAGGCGGAGGGGGCACCTTTTCTCTTCACACTCTTACCATCCAATCGAACGCTATTCCCAGCAGATGTCGACGAACCCAATCTTAAATGTCCCTGACCGAGAGGAAGTGGAAATTTCACAAGCACTACTTAGTGAGGCCGACACTTGTCCAAAGCCATGCACTCTAATCCCAAGTGTCCCACCTACCACTGCTCTCTGTTTTTCACCACCTACGCACATTCACACTTTCAAATCACCAACACAGTATCTCAATCTCCCACAAAATAATAAAATTCCCATCCCCTCTGCCACTAAACATCAACACTTCCCCCCACCTCCCTCCAAAACTCACACCTCTCTTCCAACCCCTTCTTCCCAGTAATCCCCAAATTCTCAAATCCCCCCTCCCTGATAACAAACTCCTTCCCGGTTCCAATCTCCGGAACACCAGGCTGGGACTCATTAGTCAATTTATGTGTATTAGGATCGCCTGTAGCGAAGAAAGAAGCGAAGGCGCCTGCGTAGCCGGTGTAGATCAATGGTTGAGACTTTTGGACGGCGTTGACTTGATTCCACTGTTTGTGATGATTAGTAGGGAGAAGGTGGGGGAATGGTGAGTAGAAGGGGGGGGGGGGGGGGGGGGAGGGAGAGAAAGAAACGTACATAAATAGTATCACTAGCATGCTTAGCAGGAGAAATCATATACTCCCCCACAAACCCCATCCCTCTCTTCCTATGCGCCCCCTCAGCAATCCAATAAGCAGGACAAGCAAGCACTAAATCCCTATAAATCACCCCTGCCCTAACATAAGTTGTATTCCACCCGCTGATCCCCTCTACCTCCCCATTCACCGGATACACTTCCTCTAGACGTCTGATATCTCTCGCTGAGAGATCGGGGAGAAATCCATGGAGCCAGGTTTTAAAAGAGGAGAGGGAGGAATTGAAGGGTGGAGAGCCTGAGGAAAGGGCGGTGGCGAGGCCGGGAGGGATGAAATTTTCTCCTATGGTGGTGTTAGGGAGGGTGCTGTGTGTATATTTTATTTGTATGATGGATTCGTGAAGTGATTGTAGGAGGGTGGAGGGGAAATATAAAAATAGAAACAGGCTTAAGGCAAGAATAAAAAGAGGGGACAACATACCTTCATGCGTATTGTACATCCCCCAAATCTTCCCCCCATTAACCTTCCCCCTCTTACTTTGCACACTCAACCTCTCTCTCAAAAAACCCTTTCCCCCCTCAATAACCGGTCCCCAAGTAAACGTACTACTATTATACTGATGACTGCCACTAATGCTCAAACTGGCATTCCTAATCGTCTGCACATCCACGTTCTTCAAACACTTCAAACTATCTTTCCCTTCACACCCAGTCAGTTCAGCAAGTCGATCATATATCGCCTGAGCTTCAGGAGCGTCGTAGTCGTAAGTCTTGGGCCAGAACGGAGAAGAAGCCAGTGCTTTATTAAACAATGGCGGATTCGTCTCGCCTCCGTTGGCAAGAACCTGCGCAACCACACTTCCACCCCCAGCACTCTGTCCCCAAACCGCTACATCCTCGGGATCACCACCAAAATACTTGATATACCTCCTCGTCCACTTCAACACGGCCTGCTGATCCAAAAACGCACAATTCAAGTCGGATTTAGGATCCTCTGCGACCTGTTTCCCAGGTAGGAAACCGAATGCATTGACGCGGTAATTGGGATACAGGAAGAGGATATCGTTGCTGGAGCTAACGTTGAGGATAGGGTAGGCGGAGGGAGGGATAGTGAAGGAGGCACTGCCTTGGATGAAACCGCCGCCGTAGAAGGTTACTACTACTGGGCGGAGGGGTTGAGAGGGGTCCCAAGGGCGAGAATAGAGACCTAGGTAGAGGCAGTCTTCTGAGCCGTTGACCTGAAAATTTATCAGTTTTGAATGATTTGATTGAAGTAGGGAAGGAAATACTGTTCGTTGTGGACACATATCAAATGCTTGATCGGAGTTATATGTGCCATTTGTGATAGGGAGAGGTGGTTGTGGTGCTCTGAATCTATTCTCTCCAACTGGTGGGGCGGCATATGGGATTTTTCTCCAGTAACTGATATTATATGTAGAAGAATATGATCCTTTGAAAGTACCATAATCAAGTGACGCAACCAGTTGTTGTGCCTGGGTTGAAGCGACAAGAAGGAGGCAATTAACCAGTACAGAAAATGAAAACATCATCTTGATGTCTCGAGCCTATGTGGCTCCTAAAACACGAAATCAACAACGAGATAACTTTTCGTCCGATATTTGCATGGAGTTCATCCCAAGTATATATTCCCTTGCCCCAAGTAATCGTCACAGCGCCCCATAAAATGTCAAATTTGGCGGGGTAGGGAATATGGGGTAATCCCAATTGACCAGTAGGAGTAACTTGTGCATATTGAAACTTTGATCGGGTGAATGAAAAACGTTACCCCGAGCTTTGGAATCGGTATTTATTACCCCGAATTTACTTTAATTTTTCCGAAACTTAATTTTGACGCTAAAGGTTCCATATATCCGGTACAGCAAAACTCGCCATGCGCAGTGAACACCTTCAAATAGATTCCATTTGCGAAGTCGATAAAATTCCTACCATGACCAGTTGAGAAAAGAGATGTACAAATGGTCCACGCTGCCAAGTGATAACGCCTGCCTTTGTCATCTCACTTGGAAGACATTGAGAACCAGAAACACTTTGACCAAATACAAGTATGTAACAATAAAGTTTACCATGCATTGCGAGGTGGATGAACTTCGCATTGTCAGTAATCTCATTTTTTGGCGGATAGATATATGGAGCTCTAAGTCAACATGAACTGACCTTGAATCAAAGCATCATCCATATTAAAAGGAGCACGATATGCAGGTCTTTCCATCGGTGGTAGGTTTTCGACTCTATCTTCGTCCATTCTCTCAACCATCTCTCTCATGATTAAGGGGGCGAGCTCTGGATTATCAGAGAAGAAATCTTGAGTTTCTTCTGGAAAATTCTTTGCTAATCGTGCTTGTAAGAAACCAATTCTTGCAAATACTTTCTTCAAAAGAGGATCCACAGGGCTGACACCATGGTGTAAAGTTTTGCACGAATACAAAACAGCAGGAAGAGCTGCATCGAGCCCGACGATCTCGAAGCTAAATTATGTTAATCCCTAGCGAATTACAAGTATCAATAACACTTACCTGTTTATCAAATAAGCAGCGATGCAGTCTTTGAAATCCTGCATCAAATATCGTTCGGCGCAAACATATACGTCAATGCTCAATGCATAGGCAAGTGCCCATGTATGAAGATCTTCCTGACCCATCCTTTCCTCAACAGGTGGCTCAGTCAAGACCACAACGGGAGCATTGTTTCGAGGACGATGTCGATTTACATCGCGAGCTCGTGGTGGTGGGGCTCGTGGAAGTACATTAGGTGCTGGGTACATATGTTGACCAGGCATCGGAGGATAACGATTTCGCGGTGGAGGTGGTCTTCTTGAAGCACCACAAGACCAACATGGTGTACCAACCAGCTCCACTGTACATGTCCTACAATTACAATTGGGTCTATGTCTTCCAACTTGTTTGCGCCTAGGAATTTATTAGCTCTCAAGTCATCAACTTCATGCAAACATGAAACCTCGAGGATGAGTTGTGAACAGTGATGGTCTCGCGTCATTCAGGTTCCCCTCTTCTGCGCGATAAAGCCTCCCTAATGGAGCATGGGTATGTGAAAAACAAACCTTTCTTGTTGACGTTCTCTTTGCTCCCTTCTTCTGCGACGTCTGCGAAATCTGGTACTAAAACGACAAAGTGTTAATTGAGCCATCCATAAACATTCATTCTCTCTCACATACCTCTCGTCCGTAGCGCTTCCATCAGAATCAGATCCGTCCGCTGTAGCTGAAGTCATGCTCTCGTCTTCCTCTCTCCCTTTGCCTTTATCAACATCGGCAACTTCCTCAATCAGCATAATTCCACATATTGATCCCCGGAAACTCGCCTAATGCAGTCGACAAGGCCTTGATGGGAACATATTTCTCTTCATAGAGATATGCAACCACAAAACTGAAGATGTCTGGATCTTCTTCTGGCAAATCAATTGCTTGATCATCTGCTTCTCTAAACATCCCATCCAATGCCTTGCTAAAGTATTCCGACTTTGTAAGGATATCTCTATGCACAGGGAATGTCTGAGCATGTGGACCAACTCGAACAGGAATGATTGCAGAAGAGTATCGACTGTGAGGTGTTTAGTACATGTCCTTGGAAGATGTGAAGATTGTCAATGACGAGGCTGGCACATAATAAAAATGCGCCAACGATCGCAATGTCTCAGTGAACACTCACCCATCAACAGTAGACAACCACAAGTCCTTCTTAGGATCAGACAAGTCCTTGACTTTAGGTACATCCTCAACAAAATCCAACACCACAATATCAGGAGTAGTAGTCGAAGGAGCCCTCATAGCCGCATCCAGAGAACTCTCTCCACGCTCCCTCACATCTTCAGGCCCTCTCGTTCTGGCCATACCTGGTAATCTCAAATCTCCGATAGGAAGATGAAGAAAAAAAGATGATGGAAAAGATCAAACGAGAAAGAAAGAAAAAATGGAATTGAGAAATATGCACCCCGCCTGCGAACTATAACCAGGGTTTGGTGTCACCCACACTTCTCTCACCGAGCTGGCTGGTCTGGCTCTGGCCTGGTAAGGTAGGTAGGTAGTAGTCTGATGCCGGGTGCAGAAGCTGTGTGTTGCACGGCGTGGAAAAGGTAGAGGGAGTTAAGCCAATCAAGAAAAAAGCAAGGCGCGTTTATCAGTGATAGGATATCTGCGTCAAATATTTCGAGATGCGGGTTTCTCATTAGCTGTATGGAGGAGATATGCGAGAGTGCAGTGGAAATGCAGTGCAGTGTTGATGCAATGCAGACAGACGTCGTAAACGTTTCGGTCTTCAGTCGCGTGATAATAGTTTACGGTCTTGTTCCCCACTCAGGAAGAGGCTGAGGGACTATGGCTGGTAGGGAATGGTAGGGACTGGTAGGGACACTCGTGGGTGGATTCTTTGGATTCTAGATGGTGTGATGGATTTGGATTGGGTGCATTGCAGCTGGGGTGGAGAATGATGAATGATGAGTTGCAGGTGAGGCGGGACAACCGGGACAAGCGATAGGATGACGTTGAAGGGATGTCACGGCAAGAGGCGCGTTTGCTGCAGAGTGCAGAGTGATTGACGAAATCGAGAGGGCAAGAATATGCGACATGCCAGTTTGAGAGCGTTGGGTTAGCTTCGTTTGCTTTGAGGAAACATGTTGAGCGATACGGGTTACTCGATGTGATATACCGGAGGAGGTTGAACTGAAGCAGGATGTGAACATCAGGTGAGTATCTGTCACATGATATATCATATGGTTTTCGTCCTGTTGATGAAGAAGCTGTATTGCAAGCGCAGAACGAACGTATGAGATTGTTAAGTGATGTGGAATTGTAGAGCACGGTATTTAAGAGCAAGGAGGCTCTGTTGGGAATTGCTATAGAATGAGGTATCATAATCACATGTTACCAATACGGTACCTACCTATCATGCTCGCAATTACCTTTGCGCGACATTCCACATCAGCGAAATCCAACTCGAGTATTGAAATTATATATTTCCTTTTGCGGGTGAATTAGGATTGCCCTACAGTACTAAACAAGGAACGAAAGCCTTTAAATCGTCTTATTCTCATCCAGATAAGCTCAACCTATAATCCCAGTACTAAGACATCAAGTCCCTGATGTTCACCTGACTACCTAGCAAGGCGTAGTAAAGACGCAAGCTTATGTTGTCTTAGACTCTACAAGACATGTCTCTAACACGAGACAATCGTCACTCAGGAACAATGTCTTATCTCAATCTCATACGATAACCGGTAAAAAGCTTTCCCGAATCCCCGAGCATATTCCAGAGTCAATCTCCCTTCTAACCTACGGAAGCTACTTCAGAAAACTCCCATTTGTCTTGGCTAGAATCTCGCTGCTGAATATTAGAAGCTGTGGCTATTATAGTATGATCCTAGTGGAAGGAGGAACGCACTCATAATATCCCTGAAAAGCCAACCATCCTTTCTCCGCTGCAAACAATTAGCATTATATCCATCAATGACCCCTTAATACAAATCTCAACCAGCTCAACATCTCATAGCACTCGCTACAATAACCTCAAAACCCATCAAAAGCTAAAAGAACCACCTACCCGTCCCAACCTGCTCATAAGTAAACCTCGCCTCCTCCTCCCCAATAAAAATCTTCTTATACCCACTCCCATTACTAGCCGCATCAACCAGTAATTGCGCATGACACGTCTTATCCAAACTCATAAACCAAAACGCCGCTTCATCTACACTCTTCCCCACCGTAAGCAGCCCATGATTCTGCAAAATCGCAGCTTTGCCATCTCCTAAACACTTAGCTATACGGATCCCTTCTTCGCGGTCAAGCACAATCCCCCCGAAATTATCGTATACGGAGTGAGAATTGTAGAAGCGTAGGGAATCTTGCGTTATCATGTCTAGTTTGCGGCCGAAAACTGAGAAGGCTTTGCCGTAGACCGAGTGTGCGTGGCATGCTGCGTGGACGTCTGGGCGGGCTTTGTGAACTGGTTTTTTTTTGGCTTCGTTAGAGGATGATAGGTAGAGAGGAGGAGAATATACTTTCAGAGTGGATTGCAAAGGCGGCTGCGTTTATGGGTTCGTCTCCGTGTACTACATCTCCATCTTCATTTACGAGAATGAGATCCGAAACGCAGATTTGAGAGAAGTGTTGAGAGAGGGGATTAAGCCAGAAATGATCTGTGAGAATTGGATCTCGGACTGAACTATCTATCTTATTATTCCCATCCTATCTCTCTCAAGACTAGACACTCACATATGACCAGCAACACCTTCATCAAACCCTCTTTCAGCAAATCTATCATATTGTCAGAATTATCTAGATAAGATAGGAGAGAAAAGGGTATATACACTCTAAATGCAGCAGCAAGATGTTGTTTCCTATACAATCTTTCTTCTTCCAGGCTATCAAACTTAGGATATGCTCTTATTTTTAATTTCTTTCCTGATACGGTCTTTCCTAAGGCTCCGACATTAGCGTTACCGTTGGATTCATGAGCGAGCGTTGTTGCTGTTGGTGCCATCTTATTTTGGATATCAGGAAACTAGTTGGAATTTAGGGGTATGTCTGTGAAGGAGAGTTTTTTCTTTTATGTTCTGTATGTAGTTAAATAATGTATTTTTTGAAATAGATTCAAAAGAGTGGCGTCCTAGGTATATCAATATTGCCCCACTGCGGGGTATCGTAACCGTAAGGTAAAAATTACGTTGCAATAACCTTTGTGCATGCCCCACTTTCATACCAAAAGTCACTCTTTACTAAATAAGATTTAAAATTTATTCATAGTTTTCTTTAAAAGGAATATATGTAAAAGTTCTTTATATTTACTAAAATAAATACTCAATGTAATTAAAAATCAAGTTTCAATTATATAACTAAAGTTATAAAGGTTTAAACTCTCTTAATACTTAAATTTTATATTTTCGCATACAAATTGCGCGTTTTTTCGCGTTTTTTCAGAAGTATTTAAATTAAATATGAATAACTTATAAAATATAGTATTTATAAAGAATTCTAAGAATAAGAAGTTATTATAAGGTAATTGAATAAATAATTATAAAGTTTATATATCTTAAAACTATTATTAATATTTTTTTATTTTACTTAGAAATAAGTGACTTTTGATGTAAAAGTGGGGTATGCACAAAGGTTACTGCGACCCTACTTTACCTCAAAAGTGGGCATACCCCGAATTCGACTCGTATTCTCCCGAGAAAGCTTACCTACATTCTATAACTAGCCATGTCCTACCTATCATCATCCTTCCTATGACACCTTTTCAAACTATAAACTCAAATCTCTCGTTTATTCCCATATAACCAACCACAAGTACCGTAGCCTCACACATACCAACATCCTCGGCAAACCCCCCGCCAATTCCCGACTCATCACATTCGCTCCCAAGCTAAGAAAGCATAACAGGTACTTCCCGCTCCTAAGCATATGGGCTAGACCTCTCAGGTGAAAGTCTCGTAACACAACGTGGTTAGAAGTGCAACAAAAGTTTTGGTGAGATGACTGATAGGGAGTGTAGAGGTGGATACGAGGGAAATTAAGTTTAGGGAGGGAGCAGTGTGATGTTCTAGTAATCAGTTTTTCTCTCGAAGTAGAAGTTTGTTGCATATCGAGAGATTATATACTATAATAATACTCTAGATGATATTCATATTTATAACACAAGTAAATAGAACTAGCTACCCTACTTATATACCAATAGCATATTCCCCTTTGCCAACTTAGTAAAGGTGGACTAGTGTGTAAAACCGCAAAGTCATTCAAACCGGACAGGAAAATTGTCTCGACCGCCGTAGGTTCTTCTTTGGGAGGGCCTAGCTGATAGTCTCCCAGAGTGAGAACGGCTTTGTTATGAGACACTTTTTTGGCCCAAATATAATGAAAGTTTTTTGGGGTCTATTTCATTTGCAAGGACACCCAAGACCATCAATTTGTTTTCCATCAGGAAATATGATTTATTTTTGCCTTAGTTTTGACGTTCAGTACCAACTTATATAATATAGTACTACAAATGGTAGGTGCTCCTTGCGTAAACATTAGTTATAGACTACGGAATATAAACCGGAGAAAAGGCAAATATATCCGAGTGCGGTGTGCAACAAAACTGCTTCGACGGCATTTGCCTCTTATATTAAGAAAAAATAAAGTTACAAGTATCAGGTGGGATTCCGTTGAGAAGCACATGAAAAGTATTTCATGGTCGACAGATCATAGGTGTTTCGCATGTTTGAGCCGTATTGACTGAAAAGAGACTTGCCCGAGGAAATTTGCCTGAAAACAATGGCTTAGATGTGTTAAATCTGAAGGGTGGAGTCCAGGCTCCACATAACATCACTAGGTATATATCGAAATGGAAAGTCGCTGATTCGTGTGTGTAATTGATATTCTCATATTGATTGTGAGTGCAGATTCTCAAAACGGTACCCTGAATTCACCCACTTGTGTACATCAATTACTTTCAGCAGCATTAAAGAAATTCGATACAGGGTTTCAAGTCTGATCCATCAAATGCACTTGTTGCTAGATTCAACTGGCCGATCTCGGAGTTCATATCAATTCTCAACACTCGTTGAGGAGTTCAAATAACAATATGAATTATAGGAAACGACTTCGAAGAAAAATGTGACATTCAAACAGGTGGCACAACCAGAAGCGAGAAAGGTATTTCATTGTTTACTGGGAGAGATTGACTAGAAAAGTCGATGCAGTATTGTTAGGTAATGAAGAGCAAAGAACTTGACCGTTGCGTTATTGCAGCGTTGAAGTGAGCGTTGGTCGCTGAATCTAGTAAAGATAACCCCTGCAGCTAGTGCTACTTGTGTCATATCATGATGATGTGGATGATGTTGTATTGTCTAGGTGTGCGGTCTGCCTAAATACAACAAGTAGGCCAGACCAAGTAGGCAGGGACGCCTGACAACTTTGTCTGGATCCCACGAATAGTGACCACCTGTTTATTGAGAGATACACTGCATCCATTTCGAAGCATGGCAACGATTCCAACCCGGCCCGTCGACTTTCGAGCGTCCAGAGTGGTAATTAGGTTGTCGTCGGAAGATATGGTCCTCCACACGGTTTCTGGGGCATGGTTTCGCTGTTCAATGAGAGTAAACAACATTTTCCATTTACTGATTTCTGACACAGCCGTGATCTATTCATCTCTTCTCATTCTGTAGCTCGCAGACGAGTATCGGACCGCTTACAACCCAATCTTCTAGCCCGTATCGTCTCGATCGGCGCCAGGCTGGGCAAGCAGTGAGAAATGGCATTCCGGTTTAGATGCAATATACCTGATATTGATGTAACACCTAGCTCCCGAGTGCTCGGAACTAGTAAATCATTTGGGCTGGGACTTCTTTCCTTCTGATGTTTTGAAAGTGTTCAATCAAGTGACGCTTGCCCTGATTGAAGCCTCTTGTGGCCATGCTTTTGAAGTATCTAGCAGATGTCAGATTAACCAACTCGACAGAGGTAGAACTCTCGATGCGAAGGTGAGATGCCACTTCACTTGATATGTCTTTCGCTTGATGATCTGAGGTTTGGTTGATGATCAGGCTGAGTCTAAAATCGTGAAGATTTCGTGCTGGTCAAGTAGAGGTACATTGAATACAAAAAACAACGAGGAGCCGATTGGTGGGCGGCTTCTGTAGGTACATACAGTGTACTGCTGGCCCACCAACAGTGCACCCGATTTAACCTCAACACCGTCTCCCAACTTCACCTGCAACCACCTCTCTTAAAACGCCAGGAACAGGATCGTAGCAACTCCTAGTAGAGATGCCTAGGATAGAAATAAGCTTTTCCAATTGGCGAGCTACTTTGGGATATCGTATGGATATGTGCCACCTTCTCCTGTGCCGCTGTTTGAGCGATCCCTCAGACTCTCCTCACCAATCCTATGAGGACTGCAGGCCATAACAGCGACCACAAGCGCGCACATATAATGGTGAAGTTTAACCATAAAGCGCCCCTGCGGCGATTATATTCTTGGTTACAGACCAAAATGTTGTCCTTAGTTTCATTTTCATTTACCCACACGTTGGAATCTGAATTCCTTCTTTTCCTCTCACTCCCGTATACTCTCAAGTCATTAATACCAAAACACACTCGCGATGCTTTGTCCACCCTCTGAAATCAAGCGAATATGTCTTTTTTCATTTATTTCAAGCGTTTTCGCTGCTGACATCTCCCCACAAATCGCAAAATGGTCGTCGGAGTCGTACGGTCCAGATGGGCCGTGGCAGGCAGTAACAATCTCCATCGGTACTCCACCTCAAAACGTCGACCTTCTCCCAGGAGGAGACTGGATGACCCATGTTTTGGCACCTACTGCTTGCTCAGTTGGAGTTGCATGCAGCGATGCCAGCCTAGCAGGCTTTTACAACGAATCCGCATCGAAAACTCCGTTCGAAATTTCAGAGACCGAAGTTTACAATAATGGAACTAGGGACAGCATGGTGAACCTTAATGCCAAATATGTGTTCGAGTCGATGTCGATACAATTGCAAAATGGTGTGGTTGGGGATACCGGGACAGCTTCAATCAAGAATTATGACCTTTTGGTTATGTCGACTGCAAACGAAGCTTTACCAGATGGCACGACTTATCCTGTACAAGTTGGAAAACTTGCCCTTGGGGCGCCAGATTTCAATCAAACCTGGAATCATGGTGGTATGACGTGGAATGGGACACTTCTCACGAGTGCTCTTTTCCAACAAGGGAAATCTCCGTCGAACTCATACGGGTTACATATTGGTTCTGTAGCCATGGGAATACGAGGATCTTTAAATCTGGGAGGGTTCGATCAAAATCGTGTTTTAGGTCCCATTAGCAGTCAGCCTTATAGCATCGAACGCCTTCCAATAGACTTACTGGACATTGGTATTGGCGTCGCTGAAGGAGCATCGCCTTTCAATTTTACATCACAATCTGGTCTTTTGGCGAAAGGAAACTCATCTATTGGTGTTTTTACATCTGTGCTAGTGGAAGCCGCTGTCAAGTACCTCTACTTGCCACAAAGCACCTGTGATGCTATTACCCAATTCCTCCCCGTCACATACCAAAAGAAATATGGCCTCTATTTTTGGAACACCGAGGATGTCAATTATAAGCGCATCGTTTCATCGCCTTCATTCCTGTCATTCACCTTTCGTCTTAGTGGAAGCACATCACAAAACGTGACAATCAAAGTTCCTTTCTCGCTACTAAACCTAACGCTGACTTCACCTATCATAAACACGCCAACTCAGTATCTTCCTCTGCGACCAGGACTTGGACCTCACAGGAGCTACGAACTTGGCAGAGCATTTATGCAAGCGGCTTTCGTGGGTGTGAACTGGCAAACTTCAACTGGTGATGGGAAAGGCGCTTGGTTCCTAGCGCAAGCACCAGGTCCAAATACACCTTCGGTAAATGCGGCTACAACAATTCAAGGTAAGGATACTAGTATTGTAGGATCAACAAGCGCTTGGAAGGATACATGGGCCGGTGCGTGGACTGTACTCGACTCAGGCACAAGTACCAATTCTTCTGTCTCTGGTTCACCTTCACCTACTGCTGTAACTGAGAGGAAGATGTCTACTGGTGCTATAGCTGGTATGGCCTCGGTCATCGGAATATTAGTATTGCTATCTATTGCTGCAGGAATCTTCTTCTTTCACAAACGTCGTCAAGCGAGAAGGAAACTTCTCGCGGCAGGAGAACAAATCAGCTCAATACCAGGTAAACACAGTTGGGCGGGAACGAGTGGTGATTACGATGGGAAAGGAGGATACATAGGTGGTGGATTCGGGCCGAGAGAGCTTGAGACAGGAGCACTTGAAGTGAGGCCGGTCGAGGTCGACGGTAATTCAGAGTATACAGCAAGGGAATTAGAGGCTGGGACCAGGAGACGTGTAGAAATGCAAGATTTTGACCATGATGGGAAGGAATTGGAGGCAACGAGGAGAAAGACAAGACTGGCGGAAATGCCAGCTTGACCGATTGATGTATTCCAAAGTAATGATTTTCTGTCCAAATTTGTCTGAGTTATAGCCATTTCATTCAAATACAACAGCCTAGGTAAGCTCTAACCCGTACTCTGGACTGCGGGGATGGAGTGTGGGGGCTCGACGTTAGCTTGCCGAACAAGTCTAGCATGTTGACGACCGCCAAGGATACCACCGAGCATCTCACCGAGCTCAGACTAAATCATCTATCTATATTCCAAAGATATTCATCCTAGCAAGGGGACTCATGCAGCTAACGGAAGTGATGGCAAAGACGGAAGTGGTCAACCCATATGTGCAAAACTTGAACTCGATCATTTCATCCGACTATTTCCTTTCTTCAGATGCTTACTCCACAGCTCGAAATGTTCTCTAGACTCGATATACCGGCTCGCTCTTTGATACCTGCTCAATGTGTATGTCCATTAATTGTTCTCAAGATATAGTTGACGCCATGTAGTGCAGTCAACTCTTCTCAATCCTGGGTCCAAAAGTGTCTTTCCCAGGAAATGAATCTTATGTTGGAACGATCGAGTCTTACTGGTCCTCACAGGAAGCATCACTCACTCCTACATGTATCGTGATACCAAGAACTCCCCAAGATGTATCAACAGCTGTATCAATTCTGTCATTTCTCCCTGATTGTCATTTCGCAATCAAAGGACAAGCCCATGCCCCCGCAGCTGGTTTCGCAAATATCCAAAATGGAGTTACCATTGATATGACAACATTGAACTCTATATCAGTGAAAGACAATGGAACGATAGTAAGTGTAGGGGCTGGAGCAACTTGGCTTGATGTTTATAAGTATCTGGATACTCTCCAGTTGTCCGTCGCTGGTGGTCGAAATGGAGCTGTAGGAGTTGCAGGCCTGACACTCGGTGGTGGGATATCATACTTTGCTCCCCAGGTGGGCTGGGCGTGTGATAACGTCGTCAATTTCGAGGTACATTGAGCTTTTTACTTCAAGGGAATATCGACTGAAAACACAGATTATTCTTCCACCAGGAGAACTTGCGAATGTGAACTCTACATCTAAGCCTGATCTCTTTCGAGCTCTGAAAGGAGGTGGCAACAATTTTGGTGTTGTCACTCGCCTCGACCTGAAGACTTTTGCTCAAGGTGATATTCTCGCTAGTAGTGTCGTAAATTCAATCGACGATCGAGACGCTGTCTTCGAGGCATTCTCTAACATAGCTGGCGCGGATCCATATGACCCTTACGCCTCAATAGTCACAAGTCTTGGCTTCAATTCAACGAGCAAAGTATGGAGCTTGAGCAGTACAGCTGCTTACATGAAGCTTGTGGTAAACCCACCTGTCTACGAGGAGTTACTGAAGATCCCAAGTGCTTCCAACACTTTGCACCTCACCAATCTCAGCACATTTGCTGCTGAGAGGGCGATCCCACAGTTGTAAGTGTTGATTTGGAGGTATGGCTGATACAGGGAGACTTTAGCTAATTCCAGTAGTAACTGGCTCTTCTTCACTGGGACATATGGCGTTTCCTCCTCTTTGATGAGCCACACATTCGAGATTTTGAACAAAACTTTGTATAATTTTGATGTCCCGAAGGGAATCTTCTGGAGCATAGCATTCGAACCTCTACCAACTCTCATAACACGTTTCAGTGAGGACAATTCACTTGGTGTTTCGCCTTCTGATGGAAACGCCTATAGTAAGCATACGCCGTTCCTCCCTCGTTCTCCCCCTCATCTTATATTGACAAATAATATTCATCTCAAGTCTAACAAACACTCAAGTCATGCTCCTATCACCATTCTGGTCAGACACGAAATCGAATACTGTAGTTCATGATATTGCCAAGAAGGTTGTCGATTGCATTGCCGCGGAAGCGAAAAATATGGGATTGTTACATCGATTTCAATACATCAACTACGCCGATCCAAGTCAACATCCTCTGCAAGGCTATGGGAGAGAGAATTTTGAGATGATGAAAAGGGTGAGCCGGAAATATGACGCGAAAAGGGTATTCCAAACACAAGTTAGTGGCGGATTTAAGCTTGGTCTATAAACCTAAAAAATCTAGCTGAATATCTGTTCGAGACAGAGTTTGTGCATACTATTTCGTCAGATTCGACAGATTCTTCTTTGGAAATGGGGAGTGAACGGAATCGTTCGACCCTACTACTCAGGTACTTTGGGAAGGCACGGCAAGGAAGGCGGGGTATAAAAACATTCAGAAAGATTTCAAAATCTTCGGAACACAAGAAGAGACCATGCATCCTGGTCAGTCAGAGCGTGACTCAGCTCGTTTGGTATTAAGCCATGCCACTGTCACATTTCCTGCATTGATACTCCTTCCTAGGTAGTCTTAAAATGAGGGGAAGGAGGAAATATCGATCGATAGGTCATATCAGGCGCGATAGTTATAGATGACTTCCACTGTCGTCGTCAACTAAATTCCACCGTCGATATGCAAGAACTGTCGACCCTTCAAATTCTTTCCCTCGTCCAGAGAATTCTGTTGCAAATTAGGCTTTAAATTTTTTGAGGGACAGAATCCCCAAGTTGTTTGTTAGTGTCTCAAAGCCACCTTCTTCTAGTTGAACGAAGATATTGTTCGTGCTGGAGAATAGTTGCCTGGATCCCGTACACGCCTCCTCGGCTATAGCTTCTGTTCAATAATACACCACTAGGGAAACCGTTGAAATGATATTTCCTTCCTTAAAGGAGTTGCATACCATGCATCGTAGGCTCTAATGGCATCTCTCCCTGACAGAATAGAGTGAGCGGTTACTGGCAAGTTGAGAATATCTCTTATAGTTGCGTAATCTTTACATAGTGCTAGCGCCTTCCTATTGTGATTTGAGCTTCCATTTCAGAAATTAGATTCTAGTACGCTACATGTTGAGTTTTCTGAACATCGTCCCTTCCTTCTTAGTCTGTAGAATGTAGTCCTCAAGAGTTCTCTTCAAGTGACGGCCTCGAGATGATGGCACGTGACACCCCTTTCATTCCAGAAATGGCATTGATTTCGAGGGAAGGTTATCTTGCTTTTCTTATGGCCTTGTAGAACTTGAAGCTTCCTATATCGAATCATTTGAATCCATTTTCCATAGTACTTGATTAGTAAGGCGCCGTGATTGTGCAATTCACGGCGCAGCACGAGACGGTTATGTCTTGGGCGAGGAGTCAGTTGATGTGGGAGAAGACACTAAATCCGAGGTGAGACCTTTTACGGCGCTTTTGAATATTGTGTTCCTGTGGTCCTTCCTACTACAAAATACAGTTGGAAGATGATCCAGAAACATGATAAATTAGTTTTATATGCTCGCGGTAAATCCAGCTTCTCCATCATCTCAACTCAAGAACTCCATGTTTTATTAAATGACTCTACCACGTTTATCCAGCTCTAAAGTCCTTCAAACCTAAGTATTGCATGCTATCACTACCTTAACAATACTATCCTCTATTTTCACTCGGAATCCCATCTAAATACTCCTCACTTTTCCCCACTCATTTCCTGTCCTGCACTAAATTTAAATTCTCAATCCTTCCCTCTAACTTCTCCACCTCTGTCTCCTTTACTCTGGCCTTACCAAAGTCTATTGTGAACTTACCAAAGTCTTTCCTCTCCTTTTCTTGTGTTATAGATCTTTCTGCGGCTTCTTTCCAGTTGATGTTTAATTTCTGGTATAATGCCAGCATGCCATTTGGTGAGGTATCCAGAGATGAGCTTTTCGTGTAGCAGTGGTCTGGTGGACGACTGTAAGGATTGGTGCTTGAGTTTTGGTCTTGGTTTTGGTACGAGGTTGGCATGTTGAGTTTTGTTCGTTGTGTAGTTTGTGCTGTGTTGTATTGTATTGTCCTTTGATTAGTTCGAGGAACTAACGCTCTGATTTGAGTTGTAATGGAAGTTATGGATTTGAAAGACAAATCGGGGACACGCTTAGAAGCTTTTATAGAAGTACAAGAGTCAGACTAGTCAGCAAAGTTCATTTATTCTCAAAAATGATTCACTCGCACCTCCTAACTCGAACTCGATGTCCAATCTTTCAATCCGAATCAAAGCTGAATTAATGACATTTCCATTCAGCACATGTTGATGCAGAACTAAATCCCACCATAAAAGCCATCTTAAGTCATTCGGACAATTCAGAAGGATTCATTCTCCCCAAAACCCAAAACTGTCTTGAACTTCATCTTGAAGTCATCAAGCAGTGAGACATGATTCCCTCTCCCTCTCAAGAAATCATTTCTTGCTCAGAGAAACCGAATTTGGAGTATCATATTCTACCGATTTCGAAAGCAAGTTCCAGAAATAGCCAATGTCTAAAATACAATATTTGTAAATTAGTAAGAATAATTACTTATTCTTTTATACTATTTCAAAGACACTAAACTGCCTGACAACTCTGAGTTCTTCCAAAACCTGGGCAATATACAATGGTATCTTATTGATTCAAGTTACTAATAAAAGTCCTCCAAGACTCTAGTTTAATCAATTGGCTTTTTGATTTTCTATGCTCCTCTAGACAATAGTACTTAGCTAAATATTTAAAAATTAATCTAAGTCATATAAATAAGCTAGTGAATTACCCAAAGTTATACGCCTCACCTAGATATCGAAATTCTACCAAGGTATAGAAATCTTCTCAACTCATCAAAACAACTTAGTGAATAATCCGGAGCTAGTTCGCCCTCCTCCTCTCTGCCCTATGAAGTTTACCCGCTCCCTCTCAAAACCCGCCAGACCTAAGTAAACCACTGAGTGAGCAATTCCGGAAGCCGAGCTGCGCAGACTTCCCTGGAATAAGATGAGCGTACCCAAGTTTGAAGGTGTACGTTGTCTAGAAGCTTGATGGAAGTTTACAAGACAAAGAAAGATGTTCCTCACGCAAAAGAGGAAAATATTTCTTGTGACCGCGATGGAAGATATTGATGATGACAAAAGTATTTGGCAGGAACGAAATGCGTTTGGAAACTTAGATGAAAGAAATAGTCATATAATTGAAGCAAAAAATGCTTTGGCAAAACAATAACAACCCTTATTCACAAGGACTATGGCCCGAAGTCTATTTCTTTGAGGAATATAACAAAACCCATAGTTTCCTTAAGGGCTGCTATCTATTTCGCCGTAAATCTATCGGCGATAGCTACGGCAGTTCTATAGCGATTCGGAGGAATTCCGGATCCGAGTGTATATACTCCTTGACTTGAAAAAGCTGTCCGAGATTGAATATTTGGCGAAAATGGTAGGAGGGAGTAGTGACAATTTGGGTTTAAAACCGATATTTTGCTTGCCTACTCCTCTTGCCGTCATCTAAAGGTATTCGAGATTGAATGCTAGGCAACAATAGTAGGAGAGAGCTGTGAAAAGTTGGGCTTGAAACAATGTCTTGCTTAGACACATTTCCTACTTACAAAGTTATACTCGCACGCCTTTATATCAAAAGCAAGACTTGAAAACCAAAGACAGAAATTCAAGATTAAATCTAATTGATGCTCAATGTTGAACTTGACTTCTAGCTAGCTTAACTCTCAAATTCCTGGGAACAACTTCTTGAATTTTGAAATTGATATCAAACTCGCTTTTTATTCATACCCAAAGACTCTTCTTGCCTATTTTAACTCTAAAGTCTAAGCATATAAACCATCTCGCAACCTCCACAACTTGAGTGGTGAAAACAAAGCAAAGCAAGCTAAAGTCCTCAGCTCGGAAGCCGGATGATGTATGTTCTCCGCTGGGACAGCCTGGGATTTGTATGTAGAACTAGAAGTCGAAACCGCAGAAAACAAATACACAAGAGATATAACGCTACACGATCTATCCACAATTCCCAGCTCCCTATGACTTTAGAAAGAGACAGTACATTCTCACCCTCACAATATCCTATCTCCCTAAACCTTGAAGTCCCCCAGATCGGCACCAAGGCACAAGGACAATGAAGTAACAAAAACCAAAATCCTCCCTCAAACCTCGAAATCTGAAATAGAAGTACACTTGCCTGTCAGACAGTCAACCCTCCAAGCCCCCCAAAGCAGAAAATAAAAGTTGTTGATCCCCCCACGTTCCCAACTCCCTCAGCACAGTCCCCCAGATTTCAAAGTACTTAAAGCACAATATCAGAATTCAGCGCAACAATAACCCAATCAAAGCTCACTACTTCAACACAACATAAATCTCCCCACCTTCTACAGCACAATTCTGACCCCAAAACTCCCTTCCACAAAACCCTTTTCCCATCCCCCAGCTCCCCAACCTCAAACGTACCTACCCCTCTCGCTTCCACCCACCCCGGTCCAGCCCAGCCAAGCTACACAGCGAACATGAAACAGCAATCAAGGTGGCACAATCCTTCGGTTTTCTTTTGCTGTTCCCTCCTGCGCAGCTCCGCGGTCAATGATCTGATATCCCGATGTAGTGATGTATGTATACACGGAGTAAAGCTTTAAAAGACGGGGAGATGAGATGGAAAAATGATCTAATCTTGAATTCGGGGAATATAATTCCACTCTACATTTAACCAAACCAACCCCCTCCACACTCCATCCCAAATCCCGATTTAAGAAACCTGTCTGTCATAATACCACACTCTTCATAACGAGGCTGTGCTGTGCCCACACATACTCAATGCGCAGAACCGCGACTCACCGAGAAAGCAGCGGATTGGTCCGCTCGGATTAAGTGCGCGAGAGCTTGGGGGACGCGAGAGCAGGTGATTGGGGGATATAAATGGAGAGGAATAAGCTTTATGTGCATGAGCATGAGTAGGATATTAGCTTTTTGGGGTGGTTTATTTGTGACGAGTGAGATGGGATGATGGATGGATTGAATAGAAAGGAAAAGAGAGAATGAAAAGTTCCATGTTAAGAGGGAAGTAGATAGATATCAAGATTCCGATTAATTATCATACCTCTACCCTACACTCAGGAAAAACCAAACTTTTATCACCAACCATGTTGCAATTCCCACAACCGACTCGTAGTATAAAAATGAAAAATCGGGGTATAGAAAATATAGCTCTGCGTGCATGCTAACGTTGCTAAATAACACAAATAGTCGTGAAACGCCCTGGTGCATGCTCATACCTGCTTATATGCATTCCCCTCTTCCGAGTTCATCCCCACACCATCTCCTTATATTATCACATTCTCAGCTGACTCAGTCCGTCATTCAACAATCTACAAAGCGAAAGCGAGAGCAAATCCACCGAGAACGGCGAATGATCCCTTGGCAACGTTTGCGATAGCCGCATTTTTAGTTTGGGTTGCGATCGCGCTGCTGGATGATGTACCAGTGGTGGTCTTGATGGTGGCAGTTGTTGCGAGAGTGCCATTTGTTGGCTTTGGCGAGGCAGTGGAGGTGAAAGTGACGACTGATGCGTTTCCGGATGAGGAAACGGATGTAGAGGTAGCGACGGAGGTGGAGTTAATGGCCTTTGATGAGTATGTTGGGTTTATGCTGATATGGACGGTAGTGGTGGTTGCTCCAGAAGCAGTTGCGCTTCCGCTGACGCTGTACGAGGCAGAGGAAGAAGAGAGACCGGTGATGGTGAATGGGTTGGAGTATTGGAAGATGCTGGTATCTCTGGTGGTCTCGAAGAGCAGGCCGTAGAGAGCGTTTTGTGGAATACTAGTCTTCACTACCCATTCGTAGGAGTGGGCACCGTTGTCAACACCACCTAAGAAATCGGTTAGTCTTCCTGCTTCCGACTTTCAGATTGCAACATACTGGCAATGAGTTCACCGCGTTGGAGAGCTGGCTGCGAAGGGCCCTGGAGGAGAGTAATAGAAACAGTCTCATTGTCGTAAACGGCTGGGTTTGTCCAAGTAACAGTTACGGTCGTGCCTGCCTTGACCACGCTGGGAACAGTGATAGCATCGAAACCAGTAGTTTGCGCAACAACAGTTGAAGCGAGTGCCAAAAAGGCAGCGGAGATGTATGAGTATTGCATAGTGAAGATGGTGATTAGAGTAATATTCAAAGAGCGTGAGGTATCGAAGATACAAAAATTGACGATAGAATATTAGAGGAAAGTAAGTAAAGTAAAAGGGAGGGTGGACAGGCAGGCGAGAAAGGGAGAATGGAGATATATAGGAGATCACCACAATGCGCCAGAAACGCCTTCACTTGACCACTTGGAGCCTAAGTCCGACTCATGGACAGGCATCGCGAGTATTTTGAGCATTGCGGCGTGAATTGTTGCTGGCATCTGCCCGTTTCTGGACTGATGCCTTGCGGGGGGAGAAGACTTAGTGGAAAGGAAGGAAATGAGGTCTTGGGTCAGGGCAGGGGACAAGGCCGCTGTAGCGCCAACAGGGCTGAGTAGTGAAAATAGTGCACAGTTATTCCATGTTATCCCACATAATAATACCGAGTACATGTCATCTAACACACTTAGATAAACACCCATAGATTGAATTCATTAGCCCGATGCACTTCGCCTGCTGGCTGAATCGATATTTCCGGGTTAGAACAATAAGATGTGTCAGACAAAACTGCAGCATTACACTGGAAACAATTGTCAGCCAGGACTCAGGAGTCAAGAACAGACAGGGCAGAGAGAAGCCAGAGACTGGAGGCACAATTTGCAGGCTGCATTCAAGTACGGGGCCATCTGGCATGCTCTTCTCCGTACGCAGGAACAAACGGCTTGCAGAGATCAGTGCACAGCGCCAGTTTCCGCACCCAGAAGTCATCCTGGCCATGTCGTTTGATGCCCCATCCATGGTGCACCCACCCTAAAATTACGGTTAAGATGAGTGGCTTGGCACCCATCTGGCACTCTTCGGCCTGATTGACCGAGCCTCGAGCACATTTTGCGTGCTGAAACGCTGTCAGACGTGCTTTGGGGTGCAACCTCGTATTGACAACAGAAGGCTGCAGCAGCCTCTTTGCTGGGCAATCTGGTATTTCCCGTGCTGGACTGAAGCTGAAGATGTGTTTTGGAGAAGGCTGAAGAATGGCTTGCGGAATCTAGACGAATGAATCTGCGAAGCTTGCGATAATTAAATCAGCACTTGTTCAAGCGAAAAGGCTATCGCTGCGAGACCAGACGGACCAGAGCGAGTTGTCGAAATTGACAATTTTGGACACGGTTCCTGCGGGATTTCAAGGACCGCTAACAGACTTAAGCTTGGTTTTCGCCCTGACTTAAATCACTATTCGAGCCGTTCATTTCTAACCGACTGCTGATCAGGCACGTGTATGGCAGTATCCGAGATAGTTTGGAAAAACGGAATCTCATCGGGAATCCATCACGATCTTCACCTTTCCCCTTCGCGGCCCATGGAAGAGGATCTTACTCATTGTCAGGTATTCAGCAAGGTCGATTCAGCGCCATCAGGTGTGTTGACAACGCGTCCTCCATGGCACAGTTTTCTCTCGCTTTTGTGACCTATCAGCCTTGCGCTGAACAATTCAGCCAGAGGATCAGCCACTCTTACTCAGAGTCGGCTTCTTCCAGTCAAGCACATCATTTATAGGCCGAATGGTTGCAGATTCGACCATGAGCCAGTCATCTACATTGGCCAGTCTGTCGCAGCCACAATATTTTTGATACCTAAGAGACTGTTTTTGGTTTGCAGATTCCCATTTGTTTTCTGCGAGATGGTGACGATCCAATTTTGCGGTTCCAGACAGCTCTACCTCCGTAGGCTTATTGCGCGCCGGCTGGGTTTGCGACCTTTGATCGGAGATGTATCAAAGCGCTCTAAGCTCGAGCACGACTAAGAAAGCTTTGCAGGTTTGGCAGCTTCGCCGCATCTGGCATACTCAGTTCGCATATTAAGTCCGGTCTCAATTGAGCCTGGTGAACTTGATTTGTGTGCGACTTGTGGAGAGCAATCCTTGGTGACGATTGCAATCAAAGTACATGAAGAATACCGACGATATCAATTCCACTTGTTGTCAGCGAGTTTGTCGTTCTCAGAACTTAAAAGGCTGCTGCGAAAGTCCAGCCTTCTTTATATCAGATTTCGGTAGATATTCTTTTTGAATTGAAGTTGCTGCATTCTGACACATCGAGAGAAGACGATGATCAGAATGTAATTTGTCGAGTCAACTTGCTGGGATCTGTGAAGTGCAAATCAGATTATGCCTCTGTTAGTGTCACGTTGGATCGATGCTCAGAGATAGCATATCGAAAATTTTCGAATCAGGTTGTGTATTTCAAGTAGTACAAGTCTCGGTATATATACAAGAAATATGTCTATCGAATGGGTATAAATTTACCCAATACCTCGCCCGGATGAATTCTGTAGCGCCATGTTTTGGATGCTCATGTTAAGAAAGAATGAAATCGTAAGGACATTATATATGCATCAATCATAAACTCATCATTCATCATCACGAATCACACTTGTGAATATGCAAAGACTCCTTTACACAATCTCAAACTCCAATTCTCTGACTCCCCTGTCTATAATCACCCCCAAAGCTTCTCCTCGCATCATTCCAGCTATATAACACGCACCTATAAGCTTGTAACACTCACGTCGATGGTGTCTATCTCGTCTCAAAACGACAGGAAAGTCACACCCATGTAGAATGCATACGATATCGTTCTCTCTGGTACCGGCTGGAGCAAGTCCCATCAGGCCATCATTAATCGTAGAAATGAATGTCGTATACTTTTCGTTAATTTCGATTTTGCCGTATCCTCTGGCGGCGTCGCGCAATCTTGGTGTCATGGCATCGCTGATTCTGCGACTACTATCCAAGTTTCTTTCAGGGAGGTCTCGACGATGTCTCCACCTTCGAAGATCTTCCAAGGTTTCCTCCTCTTGTGTCTCCAACTCACCATCGTCGGCGAATTCGTTAGTGGCTCGATGCAAGATCCAAAAGAAGTCTTCATGTTTCTTGCGGCAATATTCTCTAAAGCCTTGCTGTTCTCTAGTCGGCTCTTCTCTCCGGTGAACTCGGGTCCAAAGTTCGTTGAATTGTACTCGCAACGTACGCCTGTGTATCGCATACCACAAGTCAAACGAGTTCGGCGTACGCGTTACAACCCGACGCTCAGTGTCACCACTGATGCAGAACAGCTGCTTCCAGAACGAGGGTTTTTTCACCTCAACCTCCTCGATGACTGGTGTACGTGCGTTCTCTGACGTTCTCCTGATCGTATCTAGGAGAAAACCCTTCGCGAACAAAGAATTGTTCAGGACTCGTGCTCGCGCCCTGGAACCGTAACCCGCTGCACAGTATGCTGAGCTTTCGCTCGACACCTCAAAAGGATGGATATCTTTCCAGTTTCCGAGCTTGGAAGCTGGCACTTCGAAGCTCCAATCTGGACACCAGGATGGTAGATGATGCTCAGGCCTTGTGGGTCGTCTTGGAAGGATTATCGAGAGGCTGTCGTGGATTTCGATCTGTTGTTTGATCACACTAGTGTATATTTCTTGCACAGAGAGGTCGTAATCTACCTCGATGTTGAATTGCTCCTGGTCTGAGGCCATACTGAACAGTGCAAACACCTTGTCCTTCGGATCAGTTGCGCCTGCATCCCAGTTCTCCAATAGCAACTTCTCAAGCGTTCTATTCTGGTTAAACGCAGCATTAAATTGAGATGCTCGAAGACGGGAAAGATCCACAAATCGGCTTGCGTTGGTCATGAGAGTATGCAGTCGCGCTTTTGTCGTAGCGCCTCTTCTCGCCCATAGATGCTGAGATGTCATAGATTTGCACTCGCCATCTAGAAATCCTTGAAATTCGACTATGGAATTCCAATTGACGATACTATTGCCACACTGGACCAAAAGGTTTCCACGTCGGGCAGAGAATATCTCCTGAATTGTCCAGGTACGGAACCAATATGAGCGCTGGAAAAATGACGTGTACGCCCTGGCGAACTTGTAATCTGGAGATCTGAGTGCTTCCAGAGCAATACCCTTCCTTCGCTCTTCATCATCTTCACGATCCACTCTACTGATGAGCGCCATAAATCTTGGACTATCGTCGCGACTGTAACCGAGCCATGAAATAACACCATGCGCCTTTCTGTAGATTCTTTGCATCAGTTTGACCTGATGGCTCCTTTCTATTACGCATTCCTGGTTGATAGATATTGCATCGATCCATAGTGTCTTGGGATGATGTGGATCTCGAATGTGCCAGAGCGCCGATAGTAAGTTTGCATGGATTCGACGCCGGTGACGAGTCGTCCCACGACCACGAGGCCCTTCAACAATGATGTCTATGTATGCGCTTTGGAGGGGGCCTCTTTGAGGCCCAGGTTCTGTGCGACCTCCATTATCCCAGGTATAGGAGAGAGCTGTGTATGGAAATGGGTGGTCTAGATTTGACTTGATAAGCTTGCCGGTGATCCTATCTTGGCCCGATCCTTCACTTAGAACGAAGAGACGAAAGTCTGACGACGGATCTGCTAATGGACTATAAAGAGGTTGAGCGGCGCCTGCTAGAGGAGGAGTAGGAGTTGCAATGACTCTGATTCCGGGCGAGCTTCTATTTCTTGCTTCCTGAATCCTTTCGGTCTCTGACCTCTGTTTGCGGGGTAAGATTTAGGATCAGCCCATATGATAAGATATGAAAATTACGTACCCTGCGGCCCTCAGCCTCACGACGAGACCTTCGCATACTTTATCTTAGCAAGTAGCTGTTGTAGACCGTGATAGATATATCTGTAGAACGATGATCATGATCGCACATCGACCTGAGGGGAAAGAAAAGACACGTCCTTATTGTCAATTCCACAACATCGTCGAAGCAACGCGCGACTGGCGCGTCCACCACTTGGTCTCCCAGCCTCCTCATTTGAACTCACAACAAGTCGTGTGAAGTGGCTGCAGAAGAAGTCTGAAGAGGCTGAGGCAAGATCCCGCTTTGAGCATGCTGTGGGAGACTCCAGATCAGCCAATTGAATGTATCGCTGCTGGAGCGTGAGACTCGATTGGGGGTCTCAAACGGCTCTAGAATCCATCCGCTGCCAGGTCATTGAGCAGAAAGGGCATTCAAATGCCCTCCTTTGGGACTGAGAGGGATGTCACCATCTTTTCAGCTCTCGCATCGAGGTGGCGGCCAATCAGAGATGAAGCAGGTATCTGAGACAAAGCCAATCGGCGCAGAACATTCATGGTCGCTCGCACGGTGCATCAAAAAGAATAATATGATTTGGCAATAAAATCAAAGTATATGCAGGTTGCAGTTGATTTCGGTGAACGACTGCGGTTAGGATGGTTCCTTGAGGTGGGAGTGACTAAGCGTGATACCGTGACCAGCAGCGACCAAAATTTCCAATTGTTGGTTCGAGCTTAGTTGATGAAGTGTCTGTAAGATCTATTTGTCTCTGTCGATTCCATGGACATTCGGATCGAATCGAATATAAAATTTAAATTTGCAATCAACAGATGGGGAGGTGTCAGGTGACAATTCATTGGACAGGCAAATTGAGCTGGACAGGAGACTCTTTGTCTTTACATCTTGTTGGCAACTTGAGCCACATCCAAGAGGAATGACCGCAATGTCTTCCAGGAATCCCAACCAGTGTGTGAAATCAGAATAGTGTATATTTGGTATCTCATCACGCCGAAACAAAACTTATATATACAGTAACTCCTCTCCGAATCCCCTGCTCTAAGGAGCAAAGCCTTTTTGACAAAAAGAAAATATATGTTTTAACGTCCTCCAATCTGGCCCTTTGGAATCGGGTTAATCCAGCATACAAGAAGATTGAGCGCTATGGTGATAACACCAATAATCCACATCACTTGCGCATAATCCTTTCCGTGGTACCTGAAGATAATGGCAAAGATGATACCACCAAAGTTACCCATGGCGCCGGTAACCCCAGAAATAATACCATTGGCAAAGGGATCTGGAGTAACAGTCAGGTCTAATCTCAATAGAATGTTCGGATCGAAGACTTACGGATATGAGGAACGAGCGCAAAATTGGCTCCGTTGCCGGCCTCGAGGAAGAAAGCCATTCCTGCAACGAGTCCAAACATAGTGTTCTTATTCTTCGAATCTACCAAGCCGATCGCAATTTGGAAAGCTCCGCAGACGACGGCGAGGCCGTGAAGCCAGGCTTTCTTACTCCATACACTGCCGCCTGTCTTCTTATACAACACATCTGCAATAACGCCTCCGATAGGTCTGAAGGCTACGTTCAAGAGACCGAACATAGCTGCCCAGTTGCCGGTTCCAGTTTGTCCAAGTTTCGGAAAGTTCTTGAGATAGTACGAGCCGAGGATAGAATTGATAGCAAGTTCAGCCCCAAATGAGCAGAAATAGCAGAGTGCGACCGTTGCAGTTTGTGGGGAAAAAATGACTTTCATTGCTTCCTTGAATGAAGGTTTCACAATAACTTCCCCTTGGGCTGTTGCGAGCATATCTTGTTCACCTGAACTGGAGTTAGCAGTGCATGACATGGAAATGTGGTGGCCTTACCCATAGAAGCTTCATTGTTGAATGATCCATGCTTTGCTTTGGCAATATCGGCTTCCTCATCAATACGCTTCTCATCACGGGAGGTTGGAGTAGCAGTCCCAGACTGTTTGCGATCCGTGATTGCACCCGGGATGGTAACAAGGCCAGTTTGGGCATGGACGCCATGAGCTTGGAGATTTTGTTGTACAGCAAGTTGCCGTTCAGACCATTTTCCGACCGGGGTGTCTTGGCAGAGAACGAGGAGGCAGATTGCCGTGAAGGTAATTATGACAAATGGGACAACAAATGAAACTCTCCAAGCAACATGTGCAGATAAGCCTCGGCTGTGGACCAACGAGTCGAAGATTGCTGGCATAACGAAGTACTGTGGATGATTAGCAAGGTATTGTAGCGTTGTGAGGAAGACGACTCACAGTAATGCCACCACCAGCGTTTCCCCAGCCACCAGTCAACGCATTCGCCGAACCGACGACATTCTTATCGAAGAATCCAGTTGACCAGACTTGACATGGTACGAAACTTCCACCTAATATACCGATGAAAAATCGGATAACATAAAGCCCTGCAGCACTGGACACGGTACCAATCAGGACGGTTGGGATAGCTCCTAGCAAGAGGCAGCCGGCGAAGGTTAGACGAGGACCGAATCGATCACAGGAAGGGCCAGCAACCAATCGTACGAGAAGACTGCAAAACTATCAGCATTTACAGTCATCAATTGATTCCGTCTGTAGCTTACGTCGCTGTGAGAGCAATGATATTGGAGTTGGCGACTTCATTCTGGCTAAGACGCAGGTCTTTCTTGATGGTGACGGGCATCAATGGAGGCACAGCGTACCATGACCAGAAAGCGATCACTGAAAGGTCAGAATCAGAAGGACCCCGAAGTCAAGACTAGGATGCTTACTGAAGCCAAACCACGAAAAGAAGAAAACTCTTCCATATTTGTTAAAGGGGTTGAGAATTGGGATTGAACGAGCTTTGCCGTTGACTGGGTTGACCTCAGGCGCTTTCCATAAGGATGCTACAATAAAGCCCATCTTTGAGGATTTCAAGTGCTGATTTATGAAACTCTCAATGTGATGTGAAGAGATTTAAAATCGAGTGAGGCGAAAGAAAAGTTTGCGATGTTGTGATGCACTGTCAGAATTGACCGGATTTGGTCTGCTCTTATAAACGATGATTAGCGACGTTAACTTGCGATGAGACATCTCCGGAAAGCCTGACCATCTACACACCTTCGGTAAGCCAAGAGATACAAATCCGCGGCTTGTCCCCTGCGGAGATCTTCAGTGTCAAGCTTAGCTCGCAATTGGTTCTGAATTATCCTAGATCTGTAGGTCGGGACGGCACAACATGTAGCATTGCTACATTATGATATGGGGAAACCAATACTATATCACTATCTGATAAGGCTTGCTGATGAGCCGTCATCGGTTTCCAGACTCTAGAAGATTGAACTGATATCTGAAGATCTTGATCTTGCTGGAAACAGTTAGAAATCGAAGATCATGTAGGAGTGACAACAAAATACATCCACTGAGACTTGTAAATACTTCGTGTGTGAACCGTACTGTTTATCTCTTCAATAGATATTGATAGAAGCAGCATCAAGTTCGAGGTTCAATGACGTTGGAGGACAGGGTACACCCGGAACACTTGGCTTGCGTTCCGCCTTGCGGGAAGGTTTAAGAAATGCTTGTTCAAAGGCAAAAGAAAATTTTGCTTATGGAGATGCTCCCGAAACGCACAGCCAAAGCCACAACCGCAGAATGATCTGTAATAACACAAGTAAAGCAACGGAGATATAAATTCATGGCCCACAATTCCCATCCCGGGTTGGTATGGTTTACAACCGAAAATCTGGATCTGTACCAAGGGGCCTCTTATCAGCAACACGATACTATGGAACCATTAGAGTTTGGTGGATTTGGACCAATCATACTTTCCCTATTCACTTGTACTCCATAAGCGTATGTATTGGCTCAAAACGTGTTGCACTCGCAGGTGTTGTAGCTGTGGGAGACGGATGCTTGGACAAGGTTGTTAGGGGCCGACAGCTCCCCTTATCTCTGACGAGCACGCTAACCCGTTTTGGGCCCACAAAATGATAAGGAGGCATGAATGAGAAAAACCACTTAAGAGATTCCCATCTCCGCGGCCAGTCATTCTCAAAGGCTTTGCCTTCTTCCCAGCGATCTGCGTTCACTTGACATCTCAGCTTGCAGACTATTTGCGTTGGTGAATCTCCGATCAAGGTTGCGAAGGCCACATTCAGTTCTGGTGTGGTTCGTCCTAAATGCTTGGAATTGATTGTTGCCAATAACCACTTTCAAATTGTCGGTTCATTGGGTACACGATATCGAGTAAGAATGTCAGTTGAGATGATCACAAAATGAGATATAATACACAATCAATTTTCTAAGCTTCCTGTTCTGAGGTGTCATTTATAAAGACATAGAGAGACAGTGATACGAAGTATTGTTATCTGGGACATCAACCTAACGAGTAAAGCATGTACGCTTAAACGAATAAGTGGTAGTAATTGCGGCACATACCAAGTTCCGGCCTTGAATTTGGATATGTCCAGCCCTACTAGCTGCCGCAGACTTTAGGTGTCTAAGATATCACTAAAGCTCAATAAAGAGAAGATCAAGCTGGATCGGCAGACTTCTGAGTTGTGTATCTTTCTGGCTATCTTTTGCCAAATCTAGGCTCTTAAAGATATACTTCTGGAAGCGATCGACAGAGACATCATGATGTGTATTGGTGTATTGGTGTATTGGTGTATTGGTGTACTGTTGCCACACTTGAATGGATACGTCTGGTGGCTGAACTCTCGAATCTCGATACATGGCAGGGCAGTGTGTGGCGCTGGATGTCAGGTTCATTGACGTTTCCAAAAATTTGACCGGAGATATTGAATGCTGGTTTGGAATTGCGGAGGTATTCTTCTCCGTCATCATAAGACATGCTCGACTTTCCCAAGTGATAATCGGATCCCAATATAGTTATCGACTACTGGCCCAGGGCCAGAACACTTGCGACCCAAGGACATACATTACCTTTCCATGTTAAGATACTGGAAGAAATTTGTGGTCTTTTAGCTACTCATACTCCTAATATGGGAGTTTGGGTCGTTTCTTCTAATGATAGTTCTGCGCTAAGAAGTAAAAGACCGACTCAGCTTGCGAGCTCCGATAATGCCTAAATCAGCCGGTACTGCTCATTGATGGAGCCAGGTCGAAACTTTGAAGGCTGTTATATAAGACCATCTGTTTGAATAGAATCGTTCGTGGATGAGAGACGACAAATACTTGGTTGGCACGATTGACTCTGGATTTTGGGATGAGTTATAGCCAGTCCGCTGGAGACCGTCAGAATGGCTAGCAGACAGGAATCGAATAGTGTAATTGGCCATTAGTCACCAACAAAGATGTGATGAATGCCTTGGTTGTTGTCCTTGTGAGGCTTGGCTTGGGTTGTCCTCGCTCTAATTGCCAAGAATACGGAAACCGTTCGTGGTGAGCGTCAGTCAGGTGATCTGGTTCACGGCGGCGCGTGAACGCGCTCCGTGAAAAGATACCTAGAGCTTACTATCAACACAGCAATACGGCAACGACCAACCCTTGGCTACAACATTCAATGTTCGAATTATGCCGATGGATCACCTTCGAAGTGTTTGCGGCCCGAAATCCTCATGACTCGACACAATTTGGCCGACCACATATCTTGGTTATTATCCCAAGAAGTAGCATCTTCGATCGACGTGCGCAGGACTACGAACTCGGGGATTAATATAGAAAGTGTGGAGGCAGTTCCTGTAGGGGAGGATACTGGGGCATCGAGGCCTCCACAGAGTCCAGCTCGAAATCTGCGGCGGACCAATGTCAACACCGATTCAATACAATTTGCACGACCACCGATTCCATCATTTACATCCAAGCTGCAAGAACCTCCAAGAGCATTGACTGAGGAGCTGTCAATGGGGAAGCTCTCTTCAGCATCAAGGTCAACAAGACCTGGGCTTGTCAGTCAGCAGCAGCTTGCTACACCAGCGTCGACTACATCTTCCACCGCTGCCTCCTCAACTCTATCGGCTGGTTATGCCTCATTTCTGGAAAAAGAGAGAGGCCAAACAGGTTAGTACCCCAATTCTTTTCAAAAAGCCATTACTAATTCAAATATCATAGGCACTCCTTCTAGATTCAGCTCCAATCGCTCGAAGCCTTTACGGACCCCGCAAACCCCAAGACAGACCCCTCGACCAACCGTAGAGCTCAAACACGACGCTGTCGACGCGATTGACCTCACAGGGGATGATAATGCTGGATATCCCGCCTCACATTCGAGTAGCTCAGATGCTGCATTCGGAGACCCTGTGGTGATATGGCGAGAAGACTCGGCATCTCGGCCTGAACCCCCCAGATCCTCGAGGAAAAGGAAAAGCGATGAATTATCTGCCAGTCGTCCTCCTAAGACAAAAAGATCCGAGGCCAAATCCAGCAAGGCGAAAAGCTCTCAGAATGATAAGTTCGACGAGTTTCTAGACATAGATGAGGATTTCGAAGATCTCCATATGAACGTGGTAGAGCCGACTGTTGAACATCAAGGCCCGGTAGAGGACTTCGAGTATGAAGTTACTGAGACAATCAGTCGATGTGAGACTCGAACCAGAAAAAGCCTTAGCAGGGTTTCCTCTATAGTAGAGAACTCTTCGACCGGACCGCCAATCTCTGAGCCGGCCACAATTTCCAAATCGCCCAAACGCTCCACAAAATCAAGAAGCCCTGGGGTCATTCAAGTTGCAGTCTCCCCTGCTCCCAATAGGAAGAATTATACAGATTTCACCTCGACGCAGACGCCCAAAAGAATGGCTAAGTACCAGTTCAAAGGCACTATCGAAGACTCCGAGGATGACGGTGCATTCTCGGATACTGAGAAGCAGCCAACATGTTCACCCCATACTCCAATAAAGAATAGTCCGCTGGCAATTCGGAAATCTAGGAGTCCTGGGTTGCAGAACATTCCACTGTTCGATCCTACCAGAACACGCACCAAGGAGTCTAAATCTAGGGTTGGCAGCCCGCTGCGGCCAATATCGCGAAATGTTGCCACCAGACAGGACAGCATACCTTCACCTTTTCAACGAGATTCGCCAACGAAATTCAAAGTCTCTCAAAAAGCCTCCGATGAGATCGGCGTGCCGCAGACACCAAGCTCTTCGCTCACTTCTGATGACAAGAAATTGGTTGCCATGTACCTCAATACTCCTTCATCGCTTGGCCTCTATCATCAGAGGGTGATGAATCTATTGGCGCAAAATGCCATGAAATCGATGACATATATGGACGCCGGAAAGACAGCCCCTCCCGATTTAAAGGAAGAAAGAAAAGCAATGTTAGATATGAGCAAAGCTTATACCTCTATGGAAGATCTCGCGGCACGCCATAAAAATTTGATCGCAGAGAAGAAGAATCTCCTCAAATTGATAATGGAGCTGCTTGACACGAATACCGATGCCTCCTCTCATGAAGAGAGGTCGACGGATATCACCCAAGAAATTCGTAAGGTTGAAAATGAGATTGGGCGATTGCTCCATGCATCCGGTGCGATCAAGGATGGTTTTGGTACAGAGTCGAACCCCCAATGCACGATGGTTCCGCTGTCGGGCTCAGTGAAACCAGAAGGAAGTAATTTACAATTTACTTCAGCATCAAGTACTATTGGGAGTGCTCAAATTATACTGCAAACACAGATTCCATCTGCAATTCTGGATAAACCGATTGGTAGCTATAGCAGGCAGCCATCGGAGCAATCTCTGCCAAGGTACTCTTCGAAGCCAGAAACTGTGATTCCAGCCACGAATCATCTCAACGCATCGCCATCGCCTGTACGTAGGAGAGTTTTTGTTGAGCAAAAGTCGATAAAGCATCATGAAAACTGGTCACAGCCTGAGAAGATTCTAAGACAACCTAACTTTTTCGAAGATGAACACACAGATAACTTTGCTGATTATGACTTTGAAGGTCACGAATTTGATGACCTACTTGAAGACGATGAGGAGATTCAAAACCTGTCTAGGAATGCTAATCGTTCTTCTCCACCAATTGAGGACGACTATAGCGATGACGATGAGGTAGATTGGCTTGAGGCTGCAGAAGAGATAGAGAAGCGTCAGTCTCTTCCGGCTGCGACTGCGACTGCAATATCACGGCAATCATCTTCCGTTCAAACCATCAGCCAGCCTGCCGAGAAAGTCAAGAAGGGAAAGCCGGGCACCAAAAAGACAATGTATTCCCATGTCGATTTGGAGCATGCTGGCATGTTTCAGTTCCCGTGGTCGAGCGACGTCAAAAAGGCTTTACGCGAGCGTTTCAAACTTATGGGATTTCGCTATCACCAGCTTGATGCTATCAATGCTACTTTGCGTGGAGAGGATGCCTTCGTACTCATGCCGACTGGTGGTGGGAAATCACTCTGCTATCAACTTCCCGCTATAGTCCAATCCGGTAAGACGAAGGGCGTGACCATTGTTGTGTCACCACTGCTCAGTTTAATGAATGATCAAGTCGATCATCTAAAGGCTATTCATATTCGAGCTGCGACCTTAAACGGGGAGACTGCTCCAGGGGAAAAGAAGGAAATCTACAACGCTCTGCGTGAAGAATATCCCGAGCAATTCATACAGCTGCTGTACATCACTCCCGAGATGATCAACAAAAGTCCGCAGCTAGCCAACGCTCTGTCTCGCCTTCATGAAAATAAGAAACTGGCTCGCATCGTTATCGACGAGGCACACTGTGTTAGCCAATGGGGGCATGATTTTAGACCTGATTATGTTGCATTGGGTCAAGTTCGGATGACCTATCCCAATGTCCCATTGATGGCGCTAACAGCCACTGCTACTGAAAACGTGAAACTTGATGTAATGCACAATCTGGGCATGGGAGAATGCCCTGTGTATGCACAAAGCTTCAACCGACCAAACTTGCATTATGAAGTTCGCCAAAAGAAAGGCAAAGGGGTTACCAAAGAAGCTATGGCTGAAATTGTGAATCTGATCAAGGAGACGTACAGAAGGCAATCTGGCATCATATATACCTTGTCTCGTAAAGGCTGCGAAGAAATGGCCGCAAAGCTCCAAAATGACCACAACATAGCTGCGCATCATTACCATGCCAGTATGAGGCCGGAAGAGAAAACCGAGATTCAGAGAGCATGGCAAAGTGGGAAGATACAAGTGGTTGTCGCGACGATTGCTTTCGGTATGGGTATTGACAAGGCAGATGTTAGATTTGTCATTCACTACACGATTCCAAAAAGTCTGGAGGGATATTACCAGGAGACTGGGCGTGCTGGCCGGGATGGCAAGAAATCTGGTTGTTACTTATACTATGGGTATCAGGACACGGCGATCCTCAAGAAATTCATTTACGACAGCGAAGCAAGCCCGGAGCAGAAAGAAAGGCAGCGGAAAATGCTAACAAGCATGATACAATACTGCGAAAACCGAACAGACTGTCGGAGGCTTCAAGTTCTTGCTTACTTTGGGGAAAAGTTTGCCGCGGAGGGATGTCAACGAATGTGTGATAACTGCTGCTCGAATGCAGTTTTCAAACCTGTGGATTTCACCAAACAAGCCCATTCAGCAATGCAAATTGTCAGGCGTGTTCAGAAGGACAATGTAACATTACTGCATTGTGTTGACATCCTTCGCGGAGCTGTCACTGTCAAAATCAAGAAGTTTAGTCACGAACAATTAGGAGAATTTGGCGCGGCGAAAGACATTGCACGCGGTGAGATAGAGCGCCTGTTCTACCGTCTGCTCCTCGAAAACGCACTCGCAGAAAACAACGTCTTCAACGGAAGTGGTTTTGCTTCTCAATACCTGATTGTAAGTATTTGTGAGACTTGTTGGTGTCTTGACTGATTTGGCTTCTAGCTCGGTCCCAATTGTCGAGAATTCCTCCAAGGAAAGCGGAAGCTTGAGTTGATGGTACAAGTTTCGGGATCTCCGCCAGTGAGGCAAAGATCCAAACCCCAGCGTGTCGAACAATACCCATCAACTGCACTAACATCACCTATCGCTCCAAGTGCCAAAGTTAAACGACCAGCTGCGCGTTTCGAGGAATCAGCTGAGGAAGATGAGTACGGATATCTGTCTGATGGGTTCGTCGTCTCGGATGATGGCGAGGATGCGTTTGAAGCAATGCCGCCACCAAGGTCTCGGTCTGCTCAACAACACACATTCGAGCTTGGCCCTCCAATTACTGCTGATCAGAGAATGGAACATTTGCCTGAAGATCATCGCGTTGCAGTAGAACAATTTGCTGATGAGGCTCGGGGTATAGAAGAAAGGTTGCGGAACAAGACCGAAGCCCGCAGGCCTTTTTTTACCCTGGCTGAATTCCGTGAAATGGCCATACGATGGACACTGACAGTGGAGGATATGAAAGCGATACCCAATATCAATATCGAACGAGTCGACACGTACGGGAAGAAGTTTATACCGTTGATCAAACGTTACTACAGCAATTACAACGAAATGATGAACCAGGAAACCAACCACAGAGATATGGATCCAAATCATGCTACCGTTATAGTTATTGACTCGGACGATGAAAAGGGACAGGAGCAAGACTTTGACGACGACGATATGGACGAATTCGAGCCTGACGATGACACCGAAGCAGCCATCCAGCAAGCTGAGAATAAATCGCGATTCTTCCCAAATGGAGCAAAGACTGGTCGGTCGAATCGTAAATTGCCCTGGGCACCGATTGCAGCTGGGTCCAACTCAAGGACTGGCCAGAAAGCCTCCCGAGGCGGCTTTGCAAAAGGCAGAGGCGGGCGAAGGAAACAGTCTCGTAAAAGCAGCGGCTCCATGTCTGGTCAGAGCACTACTGGGGTGAGCAAGAGAGCACAGTCAGGAGGAGCAAAGAAGTCCAGAGCTGCAAAGTCGACCAGCAATTCGAGTGGATCCTTTCTGAGCAATCGTTTCGGATATGAAGGGGAAAGGGGAGGTGGTGGAGGCGGCACGGGTGGCGGCATTGGAATGATGCCAACTTAATGATCATTATTAATGTTTAACGAAGTTTGCGTCCGGCGGTGATCTTATTCGGGCATAGCATTGGCTTGGAGTTGGTTCATAACATAGGAGTCCTTGGTTTGGGGAAATTAACAGGTTTGATGGAGTCTCAAGGCTGCAGGGTTTTATACCTTTAGGGCTGGCTTCTGTCTTGAGAGATGTATGTGGGGCGGTATAAGAATTGAAGACTTGACTCTGTGTCAATTTGGCTTCCTGTTTTAGGAATTGAGACTTCTCGCTAAACTTCATTCATTGTCGAAGCAAGTGTGGTCCAAGATAATTATGTACAGAGGTATCTGTGCGGGCGACTTGTTGCTATAAGCATCCCAATTCACATTGTTCTTTGTTGAAAATTTTAGTATACCTCAAATCACTTTCCACAGAAGTATCTGCGTGAGTATCGTAATTGCTCCAATGCTCCCGACTAACAGGCATTGTTATGGAAAGTCTTATTCGTTATTGAAGTAAATTCCATTCACCTTTATTGATTGGAAAATGTATGTACATGAATATTGAATCCTTGCGCTTGCCTCCTGCTTTATACGGTCTTTTCACTTATGTTCGTTCGTAGTTATAGCCAAGGCCATTCAATGTTTTGTAGGAGCCTGTTATTTCCGTGAGCTTCCACTTGTATTTTAAGTATCCTTAGCTATAAGGTGTTTTCACTAGTCCTTATTCGCTGCCGAAGAAAGGGTAATCAAAGTTATAAATTGCAAGAAAGTCTCCGGGGAATTTAAGTTACTTTCACTCGTTGTCAATCGTAGTACGAATCGAAATCATGAGCTAAAGGAATAGTTGCATGAACAATTCATTGTTTTGCTCTAAGCGTTCTAGTCCATGATATCAATAATGCCAACTTGGGAGTAGATCACCACAAGAGACAACCCAAATGTCTTCACCCTCTGAAAGAAACCCCTCCTCAGCGAGTACCACACAAAGACTTCCTAAACTCCTCAGTCAGCTGAATAAAGATCCTCCTCAGCATCTTTCTTTCCCTTCACAAATCTGTACCTTTTGACCGTCCTGTCACTCTCATAACCAATGTCACCATCTGCTCCAAATACAATTTGATCATCAGCTAGTTTGCCCCAGATGTTCTCATAAAGAGCATCGAGCAGCATTTCATCCTCATACTTACTCAGCTTCATGGCGTCCTCCGAACTTTGGTATGGATATTCGGAAGATGATGTCCTTTTTGAAGGGGCTCCGCAGCTGGGTCGAAAACAGTTCCCAGCTTTGTGTTTTTTACTGCTGCTGCTCCCAGTGCTAGATTCGCCTGATCCATTTTCTGAAGACTTCCGCTTCTGAAAAGAGTCCTTGCGCTTAGGTCTAGCCGCGACCATAGCTGTATTTCGATCCTGTGGCCACTCGATCTCTTGCGCGAGAAGGAACATAGATGATACATCCCGCCCCTTTGCTGCAGTAACATGAACACCGACGACCAACTGCTTGTCAAATCCAGGACTGGCAAGAACCAGTCGCACAAACTCAAAACCGACGGATCTGAATCTCCCATCAATGAACTTTTCATCCAGTTCTCGGATCCCGAAAGAGATCTTTGATCCAGCTACTAGTCCTGCAGCTAAGAATTTCTCGAATCTGCTTTTTGGCTCTGTACGAGACTCTGGTGGTTCAAAGTCGAGCGTTGTTGCTGTCTTATCTGGAGCAGCCCATGCGTGCGCCAACTTCATTAGAAGTCGTTGTCCCTGATAGCGAAGAAATCCTGCGCCCCAGTACCCTTGATCAAGTATATCTTGTGTGTCTCGTTTTCGTTGGCCGCCAACCATAGATGGAATAGTTGCAATGTCAACTAATCTGAAATTTAGCTTTCTGGTCAAGAGAGGCTATGTCAGGACATCGATCACTTACTTGAATGCTTGATTCCGATCTTGGGAAGCTCAATTGTTTCCCCAGTCTCATCTGACAGAGCTCGAGTGTATACAATGATGTAGGTTCCCCAAAGGTCCTCTCTTGCCTGTAAAATTGTTAGAGAGTTGCTTTATTTGCCAGGAGATGTAAGGGGATACTTACTTGCTTGTGGTCGAGCTTGAAGTACTTGGCATTGCCCACGAAATCCGGCTCCCGCTCTGCTTGCTCCTCAACGGTGGTTGTATGCAATGAATAAGTTAACTCGTCGTCGAGATTGTCTGCTATGATGGACAACCTCATCTCCTTGCGTGCCTCCTTTCTGGTCTTTGGGGGAGGCGGCGGGGGAGGCAGGTCCTTCTTGCCCATACTGAGGGCGATTGCTCTTTCAATCTCTTCGGGGTCAAAGTCTGCGTCTGACATTGTGGATTGTCTGATGGGGTTGAAAAAGTTCTGGTGAACTGGCTCGGCGAATTTGTGATATCGCTGTCTCCTCTATCGAAAGTTCTAAGCGAGTATTCACAAGATCGCCCCCCTATTGTCAATATGTGATAGTCGCCTTAGGCCACCCCTATCAAAGTCTCCAGATGAATTCCCGCTTTCGCTCCTCCTGTTGTCAATATGCGGTAGTCGCCTTAGGCCAGCTCTATCAAAGTCTTCAGATGAGTTCAGGCTTTCGTCTATCACCCACAGCAAATATTCAGAGTCGTATTTGGTTAGCCTTCTCAGAGTCTCCGAGCAGGTTCGTACTTTGATTCATATTTGAGACGACGAAGCTGTATAGAAGACATGTCCCTAAGGTAATATTCCATAATAGACGAAGCAATATGGTAACAAACAATTTCTAGTAGTTCCGTGTTCTTTCTGCCTTGTATAGAACATAATGCTTGCTTCATTGTCAGTGTTCTCATACATTGTCTCTGCATACTGTGGATTCAATGTAGGCTTTATTGTCTTTGAAAAAGTAGGAGAAGCAAGCAGCGCTCCTCAAACAACTTGGACCAAGCACTTCTTGGTTGATTTTGCTTCTGATTGCTCTCACGCACATTGGCTTGCTAGGTCTGTTGATTTGCTGCAATATTCCTTATCTTTCAACGAAGCAGTTCCAACTTTGCTATACAGGGATTAGTACAGCAATTGCAACTCTTGTTTGTCCCTTGAGTGAAGAGCAGAAAAGTTGACGGAGAGATGAGTTCTCGGGGTGTTTGTTGAAGGTTCAAATTCTATTCTGTTATTTCGGTGCAATCCCAAACCAGTAATTCAAACAACTGCAATTCCTCCTGCAACGAAATCCCTTCCCATAGGATACCATCCTCTATAATCAACCTATCTGGCGCTGGAAGCATCACTCCATCTTCTCCCAGGAACCTAACTCTGTTCACGCTTCTAGTCTTCCTACAACACACAGATTCTGCATTGCCATCCAGCCCCTCTTCGGACCTTTTCAAAATCCCAACTACATTTATATTCTTCCACTTTTCCTTCTCGAGCCTCCTCGTTCTCCTTCTTTCCTCATTCTCTTTCCTTGCTCTAAATAGTACAAAAATCCACTCTCCAACACCCCAAACCCCCCGAAAGATCAACCACAACCAGATTACAATAACGAGACAATTAACAACCATTTCCCTATGCTCTATATACCACTTCCCGATCTCACCCCAGAAAATCTCATTTTCTATTTCGCGACAGATCAGAAATGGATTTAGTGGTATACGTGATCCCATCTCTAGAGGCATGGAAAACCCTCCGCTGAGATGGTTGTTTGGACTCAACGAGTTTTCGAGTGTACGATGGAGATGGAGACGCTGCATTGCCATAGCTGTGCTGCTCTGATGAGGACGAAGCTGAGGTATGTGAGTGTTTCAGGGCTTGGATTGTTTTTCTAAGGAGAGGGACGAGACCCGGCATGTGTGAAATTGAGTCCTTGAATCAAGATCCTCGAGATGTGAATAAATGGGTCTCGAAGCAGAATACTTGTATGTGTGTACCGAGTCAGTAGAAACCGAGAGAGTATGATAATTAGTAGTGCAGCGAATCTGAAAATATTCATTTTTTGGTTTATTGAATTAGCGTGACGTATACACTGATTTCTGGTACCTAAAGTCTTAGTCGTGTGCGTCAATGAAGATAACCTGGTTCCCCATGCCTGCCTAAGGAAAGGATGGTGGCGGGAGCAGCGCCTAGTGTGAATCTGATTAGATTACTCTGGAGGATTGGTTTCCAGTAATTGATGATTCTTAGGTAGAGTCTTTTCCGGAATAAATCAAACATGATAAAGGCTTCATCAATATGATGAGTGAGAGCTTAGGAAGTAATTCGAAAGTGTTCGCGGTATTCAGTGGTAAGGAAAGCCAGTGCAGGTCAGACATTTATATATTTCACTTAATATTGACGCATTTCGCCCTTCGACCCTGACTCCATCCGGACTTTTGATGTTGATGTTTCAACACTGTCGCTAACATTAATAACGGTGACTGACATACCAAACCAGCGAATATGCTCTTGCTTCTCCCCCACCTCCCCATTACTTCGTCCGGTCCTTTGACGTTGGCATTTCAACACTGTCGCTGATATTAATAACGGTCGTTGACATACCAAACTGTCGAATGTGCTCTTGCTCTCCCCACCTCCACTCTACTTCGTCCGGTCTTCCGACGTTGGCATTTCAAACTGTCGGCAACACGAATAACGGTCGTTGGTATTCTAAACTGTCGAATGTGCTCTTGCTTGCCCTTATCCTCCCTGTCCTTCTCCTTTCTCCTCTGTGTCAATTAATCGACTACCCTCCCACTCATCAAATACTCCGCTTCCACACCAAATCTACTCCCGGAACTCTCTAGCCTCCTTGGGGCTCGGGTCTAGAAAGCTGTTCTTGTTTGGAGAACTTGAAGGTGACAGAGAGACGCTTTATACACTAACACGGAAAAACATCGGCAGTTAGTAGTGGTGAAGAGTAGTGCCAGAGTATAAGTTCGAGAGAAGAGGAGAGGGATGATAAGAATCTAGCGAACTTATAATGTATAGCATATCAATGCAAAAAACTATACTCCGGGCGAACTCAAAACCAGGTAACAAATCCTTGCGAGTAATAAAACCCTTTTGAACGTGATGCATTCTTGTTAATAATATAGCTCCGACGAATTTATAAATAACCGATATGCCTATACGAGTAATAATACTCTAGCGAACTTGTAAATATGGGATTTGTCTAAATAAACGAAAAGTTAGAGGCAAGTGCGAACGACTATTAAATTCAAGGAAATGACGTGATCACTGCATATGACGATATAAATGCTTGCCAAATTTCCCGGCAGAAAGCAATAGGGAAGTAACTCCTTGAGAGGTATAGCAAGAATTCGTAGGGTCGAAGTCCATGTCTCTGATTGTTTTGCTACTTTGATATTTAATAATTTGTAGTGCTCCAAAGCTCTTTGCAACAAGTTAAAATGAGTATGTAATTAGTTGTCGATGAGAACTTTTTCTGTATCGAGTTTTTCCTTAATCTGGTCACATAGGAGGGAACATCACCTCCACTTGATTTGTTCATGCCTTTTGTCGTTCGGGAGAATATACTCAGCTCCTCGCAACACCATAAAAAATCTACTTCGAAGGAATCTTTTGGATTCTATATCCTGTTAAGAATCATTATATCTTTCCCTTTGTCAACTTTGGGTAGCAGTATCAGAACTCCTGAAACGCCTAGATCCTAGTTGACCTTTCCCTTAATTCCTCGTACTGAAACGTCTTTCAGCTAACACTTTCGTCCCAAATATAAAGCACATCAGATTCGATGTCAAGTATCTCCAAGTGCCACATCTCTTCCGAAAGAAAATAAACCAGCTACTCAGAAGTACATCATGGAGCCTACATCCTCCCGAACTGAAGATGAACCAAAATGCCCTGCTTGCTGTCTTCAAATCCCAGCAGCACATCACCAAAAACCCAAGCCACAACCTATCGTCGTTTTATCTCCCTCTAGGACATCTCTCACAGAGAAGGAACAGTTTTACCTCCTCTACAAGCAAGATCTTACCTGTTGGCTCGATACTCTGTGGATCCTGGACGATATGACTCAAGTTCTGATGGAAGAGTTAGCTGAGGCGCAGAGCAAGGTCATCACGGGGTCAGAAACACGGAAAAGGGTTTCTGGAATGGTAGGGAAGCTGTTGGAGGATTTGGATCAGTTGTTTGAAAATGAAGTGCTGAGGGAGGTGGAAGATGAGATGATGCTTGGAGAGCGACGCCCGGAGGCTCGCTTAGGATAGGGGTGAGCTGCAAGGGTATGAGATGGATGTGGTCAAATGTTGAGTGGTTGCAGAAGTCAGCCGGCATCACTCCCGAAGTTTGAATAAATTAAGATTGCAAAAGGAAGAAAAGTATTTAATGCAAGTAACTAAAAGTGGGTATAGTACGAAGCAAGAGAGAACCCCAGGCCACAATTCTGTGAGCCAAATATGTACAAATGGGGTGAGGAGGCCCTTGCCCCTAACTTAACATAAGCATTATCATCATAAGCCATTATAACCACTGTGAATCATTTAGTCTTTCAACTCAGCAGAGATCTCCTCTCTCACTTTGCCACACCATTTCCAGATCGCATCCTCAAAACCCTTCCATGCCTCTCTGTTCGTACCATTTACAACCCCCATAACATCCACTTTGAGAATGACCTCCCATCGCAATTCAGCAGCTTTGATCCAATACCGTAAATTCTCAGCACTCCGATATGGTTTGCCAAAATCTGTGTGCATCTTGTCAATTGCTCCAAAAGGTCGCTTGCTCTTCTTGACCACAGCATTATGCAATTTGACTAATCTCAATCCAGTCTTCATCTCCTTTAAGAACTCGGTAGGGAGCTCCTCGTCTGTGACCTCATCCACGGATTTGAATTCGGGCAGGCTGTCGGATTCCGGGTCCATGGACTTGATGAAGGCGTATTCCCGTTCGACAATTTGTCCTTCCCAAGCATCGTCTAGCCAAGTCCAGCTCGCTCTCTGTTTTCGTTCCGCCTCTTCCATAGCTTCTTCTTGACTCAACATCTCATAGACACTTTGAACCCATCGCTCCATAGTCACTCGTTCCTCTGTCCGCATCCCAGAGGCAAAATTCCTGGTTGCCATTCTCTTCAACACGTCCATGACTGATAGTAGTTCTGCTCGAATCTTCCGTTCTGACTTGATGGCTGAGAGACGTGCTGGTTGATCGTGTGCGGTATAGTACATTTTTGCAGCCCGGATTGCCAATGTCATAATATCGAGAATATGCATGCCCTGTAGCTCAAACCATCCTCTGTTATCATCGGCGGCTGGACTTTGTGGTGTACCATCGGAGGTTTGAGGACGTTTCGGAGAGGAAGTCTGAGATGAGGGGTGTTGCTTTGCATCGTCAAGGACTTTATCAGCATTCGCAAGTGTCTTCTGTAACTCGTCCTTTAGCTCCGCAAGAGTTGGTGGATGAGGAATTATCTTCTCCCTGTGGTTGTACGTGCTCACGGTCGGAGGGAGCATATGTGGGTGGTCTGGATCTTCTTCCTCCTCACTGGAATAACCATAATCCTCCTGAGTTGGACTTTCAACCAGAGCACCTCCCAACTGTGCGTGAAGCTCCGGGCTGCTTCCCATTGACGCATATGAGGAGTCGACATCCGAGCCAACGACTTTTGGTGTAAGAAATGATGTGTCCAAGGCCGAGAGGTCCAAAGTCCCTCGCTGGTCCTTCTTCTTTGAAAGCCGGCCTCCCTTTCCATCGAGCAGGCCCGTCCGCGCAAAGTAATATTGTAAATGTGCTATGCTTCCCAAGCTAAGAACACTCTCTCTGGATTGTGCCGAAGCTGCGAAGTTTGTCCCTTGAGGTCTAACATAGCCACGTCGTTTTGGCTTCTCTGGTCCACCCATAGAAGATTGTCGATTCGAATAGCTCGCAGAGGATGATCGTGAAACCGATGAGCCAACTGAAGTTGTGCTGCCCAGGGATTCACGGCCCATTGCAGATTCTCCGGAGAACATCGAACCGGTTGACGCTGTAGATACACAACGAGAGAGCTCTGGACAAGCTCCTATAGCTGGTGTGGGCGAGGTCGAAGGAGATGGAGATGGAGATTCGCGACGGAATGATGGCTGCTGCCTGAGCTCTGGTGTATCTGCCATCTTGTATGAAGTTCGTGTTTCTGAATGATTATGCTGTTCGGTCCTGCGGATTCAAGGCTCCGTCCGAGACAACGAAGGATTATATTATCGATTTATGGTTCGAGAGGAGCTCATTGACTCTGCCCCGCAGCAGTCTCTGCAGTCTTTGGGATATTTGGGAATTGAATGAAAGACGGTTGCTGGAGAAGATTGTGATACGAATGTCGAATTGTGTATCGAAATAGAGGATAGGGTACGTTCCGGATAGGAGGGGCGCTCAGGGGTTTCGCGTCGTTTGTAATGAAACGGGTAGATTACAACGTTAAATTGTAATAGCTCGAGCGCGTTATTGGCAAGCATAAACTTCTGGAAGAGTTCGGTGCATTCACTGTGTCAAGAAAGAAGAATTTGTCAGAGGTGGCTTCGAATTTTGGTATTGTGCAGAAAGTCAAAATCTGAGTCCATTCCTGTTGCCAGATGTTGAGGTTTGAAAGCAATTTGGTGCTCCCAGCAACCAGACGCGTGCCTGAGAATATGACACCGAACTTATTTACACACTATTTAATTAACGGCCCGTTCGCAACGCAGCATATTTCGTTTTTCGTTGATGATCCAAATTTGAATTCGATAGTGAGGAGGATTCGAATTTGCATAGGATAGATGATTGGACATAGTGATTTAACGTTTCCTTAGGATTCACCCTTTGACCGAATTCTGATCGGTGTTGGTAGAATGATCTTCGGCGAGTTTGAGTTGAGAGATGGGATAACTGTATAATCGGTGCATAAATCATGTGATATCTACATAAAGTTCCACCCAAATACTTGGAATAGAGTTGTACAATTTCACATTAGGCAAAATGAATCGGACGGACTTGCAAGGTCTGAATTTTTGACATACTGAAAGCACAGAACAAAAAGTCGTTGGTTTACTCTGCATTTGAAATCTTCCAGACACCCTCATCTTCACTCCCACAATGTTTGAACCGCCCAAACTTTGTACGAGATTTGGCTTCAGCTTAATTCATGGCAGCCTTTCTTACCTCATAATTCTTAAATTTTGTATTGACATTCAATATCTCAGATATATTGAAACACTTAAAACCCATATTAAACCCATCTCTTGTCCAAAGGCATAAAAGCTCTACATATACGTTTGCTTCAACCATATTCATATCTTATGGTAGGAATATCATCATCTTTTAATGGCTCGACGGTCTATTCCTCTCCGTCTTGAATGCCGCCGACCACTTGGAATCACTTCACTCAGCCTCTCCTAAGTTGGTGAAACCTGGAATGAATTCCTGCCGATCATCATGAGGTGTTCATTGCATTGACTTCGGTCTCCGAATATCTAAACGATTCAAAAGCCCCAGTCAATCGACTAATCATAGGTAGGTAGTCCGATGGAACATAGATTACAAGGTCAAGAGGAAGGAAAATGAGAAATGTCGACGTATCAATTATATCACATGGCCAACTTCTCTTTTCTTTTGATCAAGGTAGCTGTACAATGGGAATCCAGTACCGTCGTATTTTCGCCAACTTATTGCCTATTTCGTTGATCAGGAGAGCAGTTGCCATCAAGAGGTACATCAAGGATATCCAGTACAAGTCACAGCAAAGCAATTATTCTGTCAAAAACACATACTCGTGACTTCAGCCACCTTCGATCACACGGGGGCAGCTGACAAGAATGGTAATTTTCGCCGAAATGCAATCCATCGACTAAACTTCCTTTTCCGTCCATCACCTCGCAACAGTCTGGAAACTAATCCCACCTTGGCAAACCGGACAGTCAAACCTCGTTCTCGACCTCGAAAAGCTTTTCCCGACACAGGATGCATGTCATCTTGCTGCCCCTCCCCACGATTTCTCCATTTCTTTGTGGAAATCGACACCTTCCATTGAGCTGTTTATTATTAGTCAAACCCAATCATGCTGTTATATGTCAAGGTACAGCGAGACTTGTTGCGGATGGTTCTTTTTGAGCCTGGCAAGTGGTCCCTCTCTTGGTTGGGGAAAATTACCCCGCCAGATATTTGGGAGAAGTATCTTGTGTACATAAAAGTCTAGTGACAAGGAAATTTTTGAGGACTATATTTCTCAAGATCCTCTCGAGTATCAATCATTTCTCTTTCACTTACAATCTTCTGTTCCTTTGAGCCACGTCCATAATTAACCCTGGTCAGCCTTCATTGTTCAACTTATCCCCAGTGCCTTTCCCTGTTCAAAATCAACAAAGACCTTCAAAATGGCACCATCAGCAGTAGACCCAGCACCATTCTTTGGTGACAGAGACGGAATGGCGCTCGAGAACCTATCCGATGATATCGACGCAGTCAACGTTCTAAAAGCCGAATTAAAACAAAAGTCAATGCTCGACAAGGCCGAATTTGATGCCGAGAAGGACAAAACACAATTCCGTCAATACGAAGATGCGTGTGATAGAGTCAAGAACTTTTATCGGGAGCAACATGAGAAGCAGACAGTGGCATACAACTTGAAAGCACGAAACGAGTTTAAGTCCAAGACCAGAGCCGAGATGACTGTCTGGCAAGCTATGGAGAAACTCAATACTCTTATCGACGAATCTGATCCAGATACCTCGCTATCCCAAATAGAACATCTCCTTCAATCGGCTGAGGCCATAAGACGAGATGGAAAGCCAAGATGGATGCAACTTACCGGACTTATTCACGACTTGGGCAAGCTTCTATTCTTCTACGGCGCTGAAGGGCAATGGGATGTTGTCGGTGACACATTTCCAGTCGGGTGTGCTTTCGACAAGAGAATCATCTACCCAGACACCTTCAAAGGCAATCCTGACAGCGAAAACCCAATCTACAGTACCAAATTCGGCATCTACACTCCTGGTATTGGAATGGACAATGTCATGCTATCTTGGGGCCATGATGAATATCTCTACCACATTGTCAAGGACCAATCCACATTACCGGCCGAGGCTCTTGCTATGATCCGATACCACTCTTTCTACCCATGGCACTCCGCTGGCGCATACCATGAGTTGATGGATGATCATGACCAAGCAATGTTGGAGGCTGTTCGAGCATTCAATCCATATGATCTATACAGCAAGAGTGATGAGGTACCAAGCATTGAAGTTCTCAAGGTAAGATAGTCCTACCCTACTCAATATAACAATGAGAACATATACTAACTCGATTACAGCCATATTACCTCGAGCTCATTGATGAATTCTTCCCAAAAAAGGTTATCAAGTGGTAGATGGACGAATATGAAAAGACGAGCAATCTCAGCAGGGACTCGTGACGAATTTCTTTTATACCTCATTTTGCATTGTTTTTGAGCATGGAAATATCAGAGATAGACTCTTGGTTATTGAGCGGATAGACTATTATACATGGTTCCTTAAAAGAAGACGACAAACCCAATGGAATTTATTATTTACGAATCTGCCATCTACTCATATATTTCTAATGCCAGGAAGAATTGCTACTGTAACAGTAAAAATACGACTTGGACTTCACGGTCGCTCCATATATGTGTCCCCTAAACAAGGCAATTGACTTCCATGCACCAGTTCTCAGATCAAATCTCTTTCTATAGCTTATAAAAAAGACAAACCAGCAACACATTTACGTCAATCTCACATATTCCAAGAAACCTATATGTATAAGGCTGATAGACGTGCAACAAACGCCATCCACACGGGCTGAGATGACTTGCCATCCTCCAATCAATGGCCCACATCCTGTGTCACACCCATCTACTATTTCCAAGAACACTTGTGAACCGACGCCTCTTCTCAAATACACTTCTTTTTCCTTTTAGAAACTTGGACAATATTCATCAATACTTACCAAAGGAATAAATATCACTTATTTCCAACAACCACTTTCTTTGAATTCTTTGTCTAAATCTCCCTCTCAATTAGTACAGAGCAGCAGCCAGGATACCAAGGGATTAAATACAATACTTTCCATAAGGTAGGAATCAGAATCTACCTTACCTACCCCTCATTCCCCGCCAAAGACCGTTTCGAAGCTAAGGGATTTCTTTTTCTATTTTTGGATGGTGGTGCACTCCTTCTGTATGGAAAGCCGTCAGCCACATAAAGGCTTGAATTCTTCAATTACCGTTTTGTTTCATTAGCCGTGTGGATTTCACGGTTTCTTGATGAGGGATTTTGGTTTTAGTGGATGGTTTTAGGTTTATTGGGGTTTATAAGGGTTCAATTTGAATGTAGACTTGAAGTACACAGGGGTTGAAAAACGGGCTTTTTAGGAAGTTGCAATATATCTATATTTGTTTGTGAAATCTCATTCTCTCTATCATTCTACACGCCTCTAAGCCTGGATTACTTCACACTACCTCCCCATCCACCCCCCATCAACAACCAAAACATGCCCACTAACATACGCACTCGCCTTCCCAGCCAAAAACACCACGCTCCCCTTAAAATCCTCCGGTACGCCCCACCGGCCAGCAGGAATCCTCTCACTGATACTCCTCAACCTAGCCTCATCATTCAACAACGCAGTATTCATCTCCGTCTCTATATATCCTGGCGCGATGGCATTGACTGTTATCCCCTTGCTTGTCCACTCGTTACTAAGTGCTTTTGTAAGCTGTGCGACCGCTCCTTTGGAGGCGGCGTAGGCAGGGACCGTGAGACCGCCTTGGAAGGTGAGGAGAGAGGCGAAGTTGATTATTGAGCCCCTGCGGCCGGTGATGGGGGAGGGTGAGAGAGTGAGCATGTGGGCGCCGATGTCGCGGCAGAGGGTGAATACTGTGGTGAGGTTTACTTGGATGACCTGTTTGAGTTAGTTTCTCTTTTCTGATTGAGTCTCGAAAATGTATATTCGGAAATTGGACTCTGCAGAATGGAAATGTGGAAGTTAAGAGGTTGGAATTGAAGTTGGGAATCGAGGCTTTGGAAATGGAAAGCTCGGAAATGCAACCTGTGAAGGTGATGAAGGAGAAATACCTCATTCCAATCATTGTCCGGAAACACAGCACTGGGATGCCGTCTCTGTATCCCCGCACAATTGACCAATATCTGGATCTTATGGCCATCGTTCAATATCTTAGGCGTAAGTCCTTTGACATCTTCTTGTGACGACAAATCAGCTGTATATATCGTCGCTTTGCGTCCTAGGGCCTCAATTGCTTTCTGAGTTGCTGTATTGGAAGTATCGCGCTAAAAGTAGAATGAATGGTTAGCTGTGATTCCATCTTGAATTCCATAGAACATAGAGAAAGTAGACAGAGAATAAAAGGGATGAACACCTGTACGAGTATAACATCTGCCCCGCACTCCGCCAGCGAAATAGCAGCCGCCTGTCCAATTCCCCTCGTTCCACCCGTCACAAGAGCAGTCTGTCCCTCCAGCGAAAACATCTTCAGCGTAGTAGTCATTTCGTCTCTTTGATTCTCTCTGACAGAAACAAATGTCTCAATTGATCACAAGAACGAGCTTTTGTATGATGGAAGTTAAGTAACCGTTCCCCAAACCCCGGAATATTTACCCCTCCGATGGACGGGCCGGGAAATGGAGAGAATTTCCAATTCTGGGGTGCTTTGAACCGGGAATTGATGGGGAGGCCCCACTATGTTTCAATGACTGCCGTCAAACGCCGAGTGGGGAGCGAGAGCGGGATCACGAGGAGGGGTAGAAATAGAGATGGAAATTACATGTTTGAAGCAAAATATTGATAATCTCAATTTTATCGAAATGGCTACTAGTGCAGAAACTACAAGTAAGGGTAAGAGCGAAGAGGTTATTGCTTCGGTGTTGCACGGAGTGAAGGATCTGAAAGTTGTATGTGTGGTACTCTTGTTCTCTCGGTAGTTACGCATATTAATTTAATACAGGAACATCGTCAACTCGGTCTTCCAGAGGCTTCAGAAGTACAAATTGCAGTCCAAGCAACCGGTCTTTGTGGCTCGGATCTTCATTACTTCAATCACTACCGCAATGGAGATATCATCGTTCAAGAACCCTTAACGCTCGGTCACGAGTCTTCTGGCGTAATCACAGCAGTAGGCTCTGAAGTCACGAATCTCAAAGTTGGAGATAAAGTCGCTCTAGAAGTGGGATTACCATGTCTGGAGTGTGATTTGTGCAAGAGTGGGCGGTATAACATCTGTAAAGCGCTCAGATTCAGGAGTTCGGCGAAGAGCTTCCCTCATTTCCAGGGAACGTTGCAGGCGAGGATCAATCACCCTGCTGTCTACTGTCATAAGTATGTCTTCATCATCAATCCAATGATATATCAAAACGAGCCAAACTGACATTCTCAGACTCCCTTCCAATGTCTCCCTAGAGCTGGGAGCTATTCTCGAACCTCTCGGTGTCGCAATCCATGGTTCCCGTCGCGCAGCTCTCGCAAAAGGGAGTACCGTCCTCGTTTTCGGTGCTGGAGCAGTCGGTCTCCTCTGTGCAGCAATGAGTAAAGTATCAGGAGCTAAAACCGTAATCATTGCCGATATCCAAGCCGAGCGTGTTGATTTCGCAGTTGCCAACAAATTCGCGGATGCAAAGATCGTTGTACCGATGAAAAGACCACAGGCTATTGAAGAGAAGCTTGCTTTTGCGAAAGAGGTGGCGGAGATGGTTAAAGGTGTTGCTGGAGAGGTGGACGCGGTATTTGAATGTACGGGCGTGGAATCTTGTTTGCAAGCTTCGATATATGTAAGTCCTGAACCATCTATTGAGCTATGAACTTTTGCTGATGAAAATAGTCGACACGACCGGGTGGAAAGATTATGTTGATCGGAATGGGAAGTCCTATCCAGACTCTACCAATCTCAGCAGCGGCCTTACGAGAGGTTGATCTGATGGGTGTATTCAGATACGCAAACACCTATGAAGATGCCATCAAATTGGTTTCAAGTGGGAACCCTCTTCTCCCTGATCTCTCAACATTGATCACACAAAGATTTAAGGGATTTGAAGGGATTCCGAATGCATTCGCTATGGCAGGTAGAGTCAAGGACGATGAAGGAAATCTGGTGTTGAAGGTGCTTGTTGATACGATAGAGCCATGAGAGAATAAAAGCTGGATATAGAGACGAATAGAGAGTGTTATCAAAGTTGCACTAATTTGAATACGGTGGCTGATCTGTAGACTTGTACCGAACCTGGAGTGTATCGTCGTGCCTAGCACCAAACTAGTACACTTCCAAAACGATGATTTGGAATTTTACACGTTGCCATGGTATGAAGTCTGTTCAGGTATTGAATGATTTTCAATTCCTGGGAGTGTTACAGGGCTCTTTAAGTTGACAACTAAGTTAAAATACATTTTGCAATCTCCAATTATGATATCTGCATCAAACTTGTCCTTGAATCTTTAATTCAATTGTCTCAAAATTAAATTGCCAATGCTCTCCCGATGAAAACCTAAGGATACAATTTAACCAATCTTATTAAAAGTAATAATGTCTTCTGAACAGCTTGAATTATTTTCAATGTGGAGGCTTTCAACCACCATGCTGCGGGCGGAGAAAGTCGAGGAGTACGAATACGAAGGTATATGCCTCACCAGCCACCACTGAAGTCACAACACCATCTCTCTTTCAATTAACCAATTATCAAACAAAATCCTACGATTATATGACCAGGTCCAAAATCCTCCAATTACATGCCATCCCATTCCTCAACCATCCCCCTCTAACCCCATCCATTCCCTTCTTCGGCTCCCCTATTCCCCTCGGCTATGACATCCGCATCTGACGCACATCCCCAAGGTTCGCACCCAAACAACGTTCGAACAGCTGAAAAACTACAACCAAAACAGCAGGAAAGTAGGTTATCTCCGAAGGTCAAATGGCACGGCATTGAGTAGCACTTTACCAGTTCAGGTCTAATGGTGGGGTATTCCTCAGCCCCGTAGCTAAGGGATGCGGGGTAGAGACGGGTAGCTGCATTGTTGTGTTATCCTTCTGTATGTATATCTATCTCGCTGACCCTTGGTCTTGAATTCCTGTCTTGAATAGAATCTGAAGTTATACGGTTTTATTGTCTTTTTGATCTGGTGGGGTTTAATAAAGTTATTCTTGATATATCCTCTTCCAAGCAACCCAAGAGAATCCATCAAAATGGTTCTCCAAATCTATCTCGATCCTTGCACCATCAACAGCAGGAAAGTCCTTGCTGGGCTTGATTTGATGGGCACAGAGTTCAATCTCAATCATATCGATTATTTCACCGGCCAACAGAAGAGTCCAGAGTTTAAGAAAATCAACCCTTGTGCTACCGTGTAAGTACCCATTCTAGAATGAAGTTTGTCCAGCACTTACCAACACACTCCCCAGCCCAGCAGCCACAGACGGCGACCTCACCCTCACCGAATCAAACGCCATCCTCCAGTACGCAGCCGACCGCGACGGCGCCAACAAATACTATCCCACCGACCTCAAGAAGCGCGCCGAAGTCAACCGCTGGCTCCTGTGGGAAGCCTCAGCCTGGTTCCCAAGCTGCTACACCTACGTCGTGGAATACGTCGTCAAGCCGCTCATGAAAGCCTCGCCCGACCAATCCGTCATCGACGAAGCAGCACCTCGTTTCAACGATCTAGCAGGCATTCTGGATGCCCAGCTCGCAAAGACAAAGTTTCTGGTTGGGGACACGGTGACGATTGCGGATATCGCCGTGGCGTCGCCTATGCATCTCTATGCTGCGTCTCGATTGCCACTAGACAAGTATCCTAACCTTAAGCGCTGGATGACAGAGGGCATTGAGAAGCTACCTAGCTGGCAGAAGACACAGGCCGCAGTTGACAAGCTCGTTCCAGGTGGGAAAGCCTGAAATCTTTTTATCTTTTTGAAATTTATGTATATAATAGTAACTAAGTAACGATGTTTGCCACTTGCAGAGAAACAATCCGCCCAGAACGGGAATATGACTGGCGCTACCACCGAGAATGTTGAGGCTACGTTTAATTATACTAAGGATGTCGAAGGACTTACTGAGATATACTTTTATGAGACTGAGAAGGCGAAAAATATCCATGAGCCCGGGGATGATCCGCATGTCATGCCTGTGTATAATGGATGGTCGAAAGCTGAAGAGTGTAAGTCTTCTTTCTTGACATCATTTCGTACCGTCAGCAATACCGTGACACTCCACCTTCACCCTCAAATATCTCCAATCTAGACTAACACACCCAGTCTCTGTCGACAAAGACGGCTTCGCTCTCTCCCAATTCAAGACTTCTTTCCAAGACTGGGACAACGACGCTGCTGTCCGCGCAGACTTCTACCCGGAAATTGTCTCCTTCCTGAAAAGCACCACAGGCGCAAAACGCATTCTTGTATTCGATCAGTACGTGAAGCTCTTCTCTAACCACAAAAACGAATCAATCATGAACCCATCCCCACTTCAATTACTCCCCTCTTTTAAATATCCGAACTCCACACTGACATTACAACAGCACAATCCGCTCCAACACCAACGCCTCCAAGAAAATAACCGAAGAGAAAAACACCTCCCAACGCGCCCCCGTCATGCTTGTCCACTGCGACTACACCGCCGAATCCGGCCCTCTCCGCGTAAAGCAGCTTCTTCCTGACGAAGCCTCTTCCCTCCTTTCCTCCCGCGTCGCTTTCTTCAACGTCTGGAAGCCTATCCGCAATACTGTTCTCGAGCGGCCCCTAGCAATGTGTTCCGTGCCTTCTTCTCCATCCTCTGACTTTTTCAAATTGCATTTGAGATACAGAGATCGAGATGGGGAAAATTACGTCATGAGACATAATGATAAACATCAGTGGTGGTATTTCCCTGAGATGACGCCCGAGCAGGTTATCTTGCTGAAGACTTATGAGAGTGAGACGGATGGGAGAGCGAGGTTTGTGGGGCATAGTGCGTTTGAGGACCCGAATACGAAGGAAGGAGCGCCGTTGAGGGAGAGCGTGGAGATTAGGACTATTGCGTTCTTTTGAGGTGGTGGATGTTGGAGTAGGGGGGTCGTGTGGTGATTGCGTAAGAGAGTATATAGAATGGAACAGTTTGAAATATTGAACTCGGCACTTTTACTATGCTCGTGGCCATGTGTTGTACTGTGAAAGACAAGTTCGGATATTTTGACCGTGGTGAGACTTGAAATATAAAATATGAAAATGTAATCATTCTCTTGAAAGAAACCAAGGCACTTGCCACTACATCCAACTCAACCATAAACAGACTCAAGATCAGATTGAAGGGTATCACATTCTGAATTAACTAGCGTTCCGTGCATCTATCTTACACAGCCTCATGGTATCTTTTCCACCTCCTCTTGGCTCCATGACTGTCCTATAACATCTCTGCCTGCCCTCGTGCCCGCACGCTATCTACAACCATTCAATGCACAGGCAGATGTCGCTCCTTTCCCCCTTTCCCATTCTTAAACTTTCCCGAACTAAATAGAACCTAAACCATCGCTAACGAATGAGCACCATACACCAATTGTGCGGACGGGCATAGAAGAAGTGAAGCGCTTTGTAGACACCCATACAAAACGCCTTGATGAGAAAATAAAAACGCCGGCTAGTACTAAATCGCTCTATGAAAACATAGAATTGTATCTTCCAAATGGAGGATTTTCAAATAAATTTTATAACGAGTGAAGCCATCATTTCCAAGGCTTTTTGTCTTTTCCTTTACTATCATTGCTCGACTGGCTCAGGGCGCTTCCCATGGCACTAGCCGCCCCCGCAATGGCTTGTGGTGATTCCCTCCCAGTGACACTGGAACCCTGACGTCCTTTTGGTTGTGGTAAAAGGCTAATGCGCCTGTTTGAAGCTAATGAGCTTGCAGGTCTGGTTGGTTTAGAGACAGGACTGCTGAACGAAGTAGGATCACTGGATTTTGGTTGAAGGGAAGCACGTCGATTTGCAGCTGAGTTGAGTGCAGACATTGAGGATTGAGATGCAAGCAGTCGCGGGCGAGGTGGTAAGTTCTGGGAAAGGACTTGCTGCGAGTAGGGGCCTGGGCTGGTCAAACGGTCCCGATAGTTGCCTAGGCGAGAGTTGGACTTTCTTGAAGGTGTTGTTTCGGGACCTGGAGAAGCAGTGTTATCACGGCTAAGAGGCGATCGTAGTGGTATCTTCGAGTCCACAGACTGATTTGACCTGTTTGTATGGGCAGAAGGTGGTTTTGAACGAGCATGAGGGCTAGGCGTTGTTAAACTCAAAGGCTTGAAATTGTGGCCTGTGAGACTATCCTTGGTGTTTACACTCGAGTTCCACCGTGGTCGACCATCTGGCATATGAGTCAATGAAGGTCGAGGTAAGCGATTTCCAGTTGGCGTAGCAGATCCCTGTCGAGAGGATACTGGTGATGGAGTCCCACGATCTGCTGGAGCACCAATAGTTGACAACCGGGTTGTCAATCCTTTTCGAGGAAGCTGACTTGCGCCCGCAGGAAGACTACTGTTCCTTCTTGCACCTGGCTGTGGTAAAGCACTGCCACCAGACCTTACTTTTCCATTCTTCAGAGGAGTCTTGTTCTCGGGTCCGCCCGGAAGTCCAGTCATTACTACTGAAGAGGCAGGAGAGCTACCTGGAGTATCGTACATACTACCAATGGTAGATCTGTCGTTGGAAAGCATGCTTGAGATAGAGTCTCTAAGCTGCTGATTCTTCTTGTCCGCCTGAATCTCTTCAAGGCTCAAATCAAGTTCACTCATCTGTTCCTTAAGAGCTTCCCATTTTCGCTGCATTTCCGAATGCAGCCGCAGGATTTCCCCATTGACAGTAAGACGATCTTTGACACCTCTTTCGATAATTGACAGAACACGCTCGATGGCCGGGCCGTAATGCATCTTCTTCGCTTCGTAGCTTTCAATCTTTTTACCCATCGAAGCAGGATTCTGCAGATGAACCCCTGTTTCAACAGCCTCCTTCAGTTTGACTACACTCCGATCCACAGATTCGTACATCTTTTGTGCCTGTCGTCCAGCTCCCCGGAAAACCAACACCCAACGATCCTCACCTAATTCTCTTCGCAAGGATTCGGCATCCTTCTCCAAAGTTTTCCAACTACTCTCCAATCCTGATCGTCTTGTCTCAAGCTCTTCACAAGCCGTAGGAAATATCTTCTCCGCCCGAGCATGGAATGTCGACAATCTCATAGGAAGGAAGTCTAGCGACGCTCGTAGAGGTTGCATACGAGCAAATAATGCCAAAAGGCTTGAATCATCTTGTGAGATTGCGGCAGGGTTCGGGGAACTAGGACTCAGTGGGAAGGAGTTCGGTACACTGAATCGGTTGCTTGCGTGTAATCGGGTCTTCGATGGTGGCGTTTGCGTATCTTCAACTATAACTTCCAATTCATTGATATCCAATCCATCCCCACCAGTTTCTGCCATTAGTGACTTGTGTCTCTTTTCTTCCATTTCGAAAACCAGCCGTGCCAGCACATCCATTTCGTTGCCGATATCTCCTAAAACTGTATTCCAGAGCTCCTCCCATTCCATAGCAATCTCAACCGAGTTTTTCACACCCTTCAGGGTCTTCCGTATCTTTTCCCATTCAGAAAGGATGGTCTCGACTTGCAGCACAACTTTTTTCAGCTCGTCTGCTGAGACAGTCGATATGTCTGCACGATTCTGTAGCGACTCAATTGCTGAGACGTATACGTTAATGAGCTCTTCAAATCTGGTAATGGCATTGTCAACTTCTGCTAGTCCCTCTCTGCCACCAGCCGCAGCCCATTCGACATCATCCTCTCCATCCAGCCCAGAAATAACTTCCGAAGCCTTTGATATCCAACTTCGAATCTGTTCAGCTGCTCCCATCAATGCCTTGGAAGCAACCTTTGAGGTAGGGATAGCAGACACCTTTGTCGAAAGTGATTCAGCATCTGGAAGTTGCAGCGATGTTAATTGTGCCAGCTGGTTTGCAAAGGAGACACGCGACAGCGTGTAAATCGAGCCTGTACGCTGCAGTCCAAACGGGTTAAAGAATGAAGAGGCATCTCCAGTAAACTCGGCGGGTGTCGTGCCGTCAGGGGGTGTGTCTTTCGCTATGGGAGGCGGAGGAATTTCGTCGTCTGGAGGTATATCTCTCTCTATGTGTGCTTGTTTTGTGTCCGACAAAGCTTTTGTCCCATTCCCATTCGTGTGTTCCGGTAAACGGTACTTCTGCGAGTCCATATTTACTTGTTTAACATAAGTGGTCATCGCCTGATCTTCCGATCTTACAGGCGATAATGTTCGACGTGTCCCTCCCTCGAAAACCCTCGAGTCGGAGATTGAAATCTCGTCGGTGCTTCCACCAATTTGCGGTGTGAAGTGGCCGCTGGCGCCACTCCAGGCGCGACCTCTCTTTACGGTATTAGATGAGGAGGTTGAATTGGCACGATGGATGGTGTCGAGTTTGTTGATTTGGTCCTCAGGGATGCGTCCTATTCGATCGTTCGAAGGTGAGCGGCTGCTCGATTTATTCGGGTCCTTGCCAAAGCCTAGAGCTTTAAGACGAGCTGCGAGGCCAGGCGAGGGTTTGCGCGCCTGTCGGGGTTTACGTTGGTCTGCGTCGTTGGTGGTCGTAGTCGTGGTTGTGGTCGTAGATGAGGTCAAAGAGGTGTGCTTTTGATGTTGCTGCAGGTCGTGAGAGCTTGACTTGTAGTCGGACCAGGGTCGAGCCGTTAGAAAGGATGCGGAGTTGGAGTCTGATCGCGATAGGGCATCACGAAGCGCGGTCATTGGATTCGATTGCCGGTGAATATAAGATATTGAATACCTCGCCTGGATGGATAGTATATCGGCTTCAGCAGATTTGGCTATTAAGTTGGGATCAGAAGGCTCAAGTGCAAGCAGCGACGATGAAAGTCTCACAACGCTGGGAAAGTGGCTTCCCCAGGACCACGCAGGGGTACGAGGTAGAGTCCTGGCAGTACCTAATATCCCCAAGTGCTGTGCCTGGGGGAGATTTTGGAGACGACGGACAACGAAATCCCACGGTGGCAGAAGACAGGCCGAGCAACGCAGGTTCCAATCCAGAAATCTACCAGATGATGCCCAACTACGTTCAGTGATCTCGAATGAGCAAAGAGCAACGAACGGCAGCTTTAAATCCTTCTATTTCGTCCCGACGCGTCGATGGTACATCCGTGGCGCGCACCAAGTCCAACGGCAGACGGGTAAAGGGAATAGTGACAGGGTCGAGGTGGTAGTTTAATCTAAGTCGTTTGTACTGTGCAGGAGTCTCGCGTTTGCTGGAATATTGTGCGGGAGGTATGGGGTTCCTGTATGATTGATATGCTTGCTTACGAGAAAAACTTTCTATCTATTTAGGGATCCAACGAAGGAAGTCGATTGTGGAGGACGTTGGGAAAGAGGCTGTGTTTACGGTACACAATGGTTCGATTGCCGATTGTACGATGTCCAAATTCCGTCGAAGAAGATGACAAGTTGTCGATTTCAGATTCTCACACAGATATGATATGATAAATGCCCCTCACGAACAAGGAACCATACCTGACCTTATATATGTCTCATATGCCAGGAAGATGGCCGTAGCCGTTGTTTCTGACCGTTTCTCAGTCCATGAGTACCAAAGCTTTTGCCTTCTCTCCTACCGGCTATCTGGTAACATGCTTCGGGACGGGTCTGGCCTGGAACTGAGGCTTGAAAAAGAGAACAATGCGAGATGACGATCGGTCCAAGGACAGGGGTGCAAACCTTACACGCGATTAGACTCGCATGTCATGGCTATGACCTCTCTCTTTTTCTATAAGATATCAATGTTCCCTCAGAATCAGACACAGGAGCTCCTGATCCAGCTGCGTTCAAGAAACAAAGCAAGAACGAAAGAATTGGGAGACATAAACCATTCTTGGACCTGAGTTGGGGGTTTGAGGACTTATTACGTTCCCCTGCATTAGCCCCATCACAGGTGCAAGGTGACTGGATGGCTTCTTCCCATTCACAAGCTGCCTGCTGCAAAGGGGACAACCGGTCACATAAACTTGTCAATTGCTGGCTGCCTAAACAATTGAAGTCAGTCCGAGATCCCAATGAGTGGTGATCGATGGTTATCAGCAGGCATCTGGACAATGAATCTTGAAATGTTTCAGAGTGGCGGGTCAGGATTGGTGTGGGTTTATTGGCCTGCAAGTCGCCGCCAGATGGACTCACTTCTCCGGCCAACTTTCGACTCTCGATGCAGAGGCATCGGACAATCAATTGGGATATAAAATAGGATCTATCAAACTTCTTATATTCAACAAAGACTGCAGATCATTTGTCTTTAAAATCATGACTATTTAGCAATTCGGCAGTTGTGATTAAACCTTCAAAACATGTTTTATGTCACATTGGCTATCATGTGAGACCGAAATTTCTATTCGCTTATGTAAATCAACGTTATGATGTTCTATGTAACCTAAATACACTATCCATAACCAAACAGCCCTGCGTGGGTATCGAAATCACCGCTGTTCCTAAAATTTAAATAGCAAGTCCTGATATGTCGTACTTAATGAGAGGAAACATCTCCCCAAACGCCACTGATTTCTACAGCAAGATTCAAGACCGTGCTGATGCCCCAGAGTGTAATCAGACCCCAACCAATTCTCCGACTCATGACCCATTTATTCAATGGGACAGCAATTAGAAGGCCAACAAGAGTGATCAGTAGCGTTACCCCACTAACCATCAGAGTGCCACTGACTTGAATCTCGTACGGTTTGTACTTGAATTCTTTTCCAGGGTGTTTCGCATGCTTGTGATTTGCCTCCTTGATTGTCATATACATTCCACTCAGGCCGATTCCCAGGAGAATATTGAGCATCGGACCGCCAAAGCAAGCCGAAAGAGCCATCACGGGATATCCCAATCGTGCTACAGTTATATCTGCAACTAAGTCCCCTAAAGAGTTGCCAACAGCAAATATCGTGAGGCCAAGAATGGCATCTGAGATGCCAAGAATAACACCGAACGCCTTGAGAACTCCGACAACCTCATTAGCAATTGTTGATATCCATGCAATGGCAACAACAAAACCGAGGAAGCAGAGAAGAAAGCGATATTTAGGCGGCTTCGTAGGTGTAGTAGTCAGAACGAGAATTGAAAATGCAATGAGCGATCCAAGTATTGAATACAGTGTAAGCTGAAGGAGGAGCCGTCCATCACCCTCAGCACTATTAGCCCACACTATGAGCACCACAAACCACGGAGCGGTGAAAATCTGAACTGCAACAAGCCAACGATTCCAGTCGCGAGATTCAGCCACAGTGGGGAACTCAGGTGTTGCATCCACATGGTTGACCGAGTGCTGTTTCGTAGGAGAGGTTACCGGCAAGGAGTGAGGGTTGTGATGAAGATTCTCTGCCGAAATAGCCACAGCCGCAGAATTGTGCCCGCTATATCCTCGTAATTGAGGGGATCGAGCAGGTTGGCTGGTTTCTGTAGCTCTCCGATACCGTATCCATTCGGGTTCGTTCTCCAATGAAGGACTATCGGGTGTCAATAAAGGCACAGTGGTTCCGCTCCGGCTTCTTGTTGGAACGATCAAGTTTTGCTCCGTCAAAACCGGGTCTGGGTCGTCTTCCTCTTGAGTTTCAGCTTCTACTACAGGTAGTGTAATGGCTAAAAGGAAGATGCTAGGTGCTGATATTACGCCCACGAACTTATCCCAATTTGATTTCTCTTGCCAAGTACAGAGAGTTGGAAAAAGAGTACCGCCTAGAACTTGAGGGCTAGGAAGCCACCTATAAGGCCACCAACTGATCGGTTTCTGCTGAGGGAAATTGAAGTCATTGCTTGCATTGTACTCGGATTCAGGTGTCGCTTGAGCTGGCTCGGGCAACATAAGACTTGGAGCTTTGGAGCTACGGCTTGATATTGGTAATGGCGAGTCCATATACGCGGGGAAGGGAAGAACTGGGGATAATGCGCGAGACCGAGAACTATCCCTGGAGAATGAGTTGGGAATTTGCAGTCGTGGTCGTTGGGCTGATCTTGCACTTAGTCTGGGAGAATCTTGTGAGACGCCTTTAGAGCCGTCATGCTCGAAGGGAAAGTCTGATCGAAGGAGCTTTGCGCCTGGGAACCCTTCATCTGGAGGGGCGAGAGTATCCCTTTTTGGCCGCTCTTGGGAGGGAGCTGGGCTTGCATCTCTTGATCCACGAGTTGAGGGAGGAGGAGATACAGAGAATGTTGGCGACGCCGGTGGCTGGGAACTCGACACAGAGGCGGGCCCAGGGACCTCGAGGTTTCGAGGAAAGGTTGGAGTTGCGGCTACGATACCGATATTTGGAATAGTGGCTACGTTGAACGCAGCAGGGTGAGATATTTTGTTACCACCCACATCGTTTAGAGATACCGCTCTAGTTCTCACAGACGGTCCGGCCCCCAGCCCGGTGTTTCCATTCTCGTTGGAGTCATCTGCAGGTGTTACAATGACTCCGGATGGATTATCTGTATATGGTTCTGTATAAGAAGCTGTCCCGTACTGATTAATGCTGGCAGTCGGATCATCGGAGTATCGGCGTAGGTGTATCGGTCTCGCATGAGAGCTCCGAGATTTTTGAAGTGAAGAAAGAACAGATCTGAACTCAAGGGCTCCCACCAGGCTAGGGCGAATTGGTGTGATCGTGTTTCTCCGGTGACCTGTAGGCCTTGTCACTCTCATGCTACTCGCCATTTCAGCAGCTAGATGCATCCCATCGTCTCCATCATCGCTTTCATCATCGATTTCAGGTCCTAAATGGGGGCTCGCACCAGACTCCAAGGCGGCAAAGTCCTCAACATCTCTGTATCGACCTTGACCGGCTGGGGCATCTTCATCATCTTGGTCCTCTTCCGTTACTTCGACTTCTTCATTCGCCATGGAAAGGTAGTGTCCGCGAGCAGCAGCTTCTCTCTCCCTCCTCTTGCGCCGTCGTCCTAGGTACCAATGCCACACCACGACTGTGACAACGTAGAAAAGGTAGAAACCAACCATAACGCAACACTCCCAAAAATGAAGTGCCCCGTCTGCTAGAAACACCATACTAAAGCTTGCAGCAACAATGAAGAATCCGACATCTCGAACAAAGGTCTTCTTCCCAACTTTAAATTCACGGACAAGTGCCATCGATCCTGCAACTACAGCTGTAATAAATCCGGCGGCGCCAATTAATTCCCCTACTGCTAAACTACCACTGTGTGAACTCATAGCTGCAAATGTTGAAAATACGTCAGGGCTCCCATTTCCGAATGCCAGGAACGTCACTCCAGCCATGCTTTCACTCATTCCCAAAATCGATGCAATAGTACTCAAATTGATGCAGAAGAAATCGGAGGCAGCAATGCCAATGGTTGAAAATAGTAAAGCGAGCCATAGTGCCAGTATGATAAATGCGAATGGGTGGGCATTCGGAAGGTTGCAATAATAGAGCGACAGATAAGAGAAGAGACCGGCTTCTTCGTCAGGGCAATTGGCCTTTATGAAGGCACATTTATCTTCGGCATGGTGAACAAGACGACACTGGAATTTCGATACCCATTAGCATACTGCATGAAGTGGTTCCTGGAGACATGAAGGGAAATAGAAATATGACCCACCTCCTCGTCCCTCTTCACGAGTCGCGCGGGATCCAACTGCTCCAGGGCTCTTCGTTGCGCAGCTCCATATTCATTACCATGTCGGAATTTGGCAGTCTGATCAGCTACAAGACTTATAACAGCGAATAGCGATATGCAAAGGACGGTGATGTAAAATGCGCGGAATCTGTATCTCCTCGACAGTGGTGTGGTGCGCTTTTGCACCGCATTCGAGAATTGCTGTCGCATACTTCCAAGACCATGATCTGACAGTACTCGACCGTGCTGGGAGCCAAGTTATTAAGGATGGAGTAGGTTGCCACCAAGGCTTCCCGACATGACGGTAAATGGACAGACGAAGTGAATACTGTAGGACTCGAAGTCGAGCAGAGTGGGAACATGCCAGCCAAGCATGAGATGTACTTGCCGTATCAGTGCTTCGTCATAGCGGATGCCGCAGTCAATTCGTCAGGTAAGCTTGAATGGCGGTCGAAGCTGATTTATTGGCGAATCACAGTGTGGTGGAGGTCATTTATTCGGTACGGAGTCAGTCCGCCCATACCTTAATTTGTGGTGCAGAAGTGCACCGCCACAGTTGTGGCTAGTGACTTCTTAGCATCCGTTGCCCTGCGCGTTCAGCGAGTAAACACTGAGACGCAAGTTCGCGTCGATATCAACACATGAATTTGCATTTAAGCTTCAACCTCAACAACACCATCAAACTACACCCACGATGCCTCGAGTTGCGCAAAACCCGAGGGGATCTACTGCCAGCCGGACGACTTCTGGTTCTCTGGCAGCATCCCCTTTCAAATCTGCTGTCAAGTGCGCATTACACTCAAACCCGAAGGTTTATTTGCTAATCAGCCCATAGAATCCCTCTCAACGATGATGCACAAGAAAAGGCAAAGCGGCTCCAGTCGCGACATGCCTTGCACGATATACACATGAACTCTATCAAGGCCGCAGCGACACCGACACGGAAGCTTTCGAATTACAGTCGGGCAGGCAGCTCATCACCTTCCTCCAACCCTAAAACTCCTAGGGGATCATCCGGCAAGGAAAATGATGTGGATGAGGACATATTGATGGTTGGAGGTTCAGCAGTTACCCCGATGAAGCGTGTGCCGATTCTTGCCAATTTCGAGGAGTGGATGAAAATGGCCACGGACAACAAGATCAATGCCGCAAATTCATGGAATTTTGCGCTTATCGATTATTTTCACGACATGTCACTCTTAAAAGAAGGCGATGGAGTAAATTTCCAGAAAGCCAGTTGCACATTAGATGGTTGCGTCAAGATCTATACCAGCAGAGTTGACAGTGTTGCGACGGAGACCGGAAAGCTCCTGAGTGGTCTGGCCGACAGTGGAAACAACAAAAAGAAGAAAGGCGAAAGCGAAGAGGGGGAAGAAAGTGAGGAAGAGGTTGAAGATGAAAATGGAGTTGTCCAGAAGAAACCGAAAAAGAGAGTGAGTTTGATTTTCTGTTGTCAACATCCTTACACGATTGTTTTGGTCATTCATATTCGCAATGCATTCAAAGCTGTTCCTGTGTCAGTGCATTGGGTTGGTGAACTTCGTTTATGGAGGCTGCACACATTCAAAGTGTTGCTGGATATATGTTCGAATAATGCTACGACTGTCACATACGACCACAGACTGAGGAGAATTGGGCATCCCGTCCGCTCTGCCATACACAAGCCTCAGATCGGCAGATTAGTAGTTGGGTGGGTGACCACCAGCGAATACCTGCTGTTGTATGTTTTTGTTCTGATTTTATTTTTGCTGCCGTTGCTTTTCCTTCAGATACTGGACCGGCCGCGGTTATGAACTTGAATTGCCCTACAAGTGTTCGGGTGGTGCAATCAACAACTTGGGTGGGGGTAATTTTGCAGCTCAGGGCGGTTAGATCAGCGGTAAGATCTAACCGCCCAGAGCCATCCCTTTTGGGACGGGTTTTGCAATCTGTCGTGCCCACTCAAACACATTAAACGAGCGAGTAAATCTTTCTCACCTTTGGTATTCGTTGAATTGGCATATCAAGTAACCTTGGGAATTTTTACCCTTACACTTTCGCGTCTGTGTTCTAGTTATAGAAACATAAATCAGCTAATAATTCGTGTCTTTTGCTTGGATGATTTATCCTTGGATAGCATGATTCTGCTGTATACCTCAACTTTGATACTTGATTTGGACAAGTCCGCTCGGTGGTCTCGCTGACTTATCTCGAAATATTCTATATTTCACCCTGGCATCCTTACTGCACCTTTACACTTAATTGCTTCGTAATTTTTCAAGCAAATCGCCAAGTTGGCCCTTGTGTAGAGTCACAGTGATCCCTTCCCAGTCAAACTCCAAAAAATTGCACTGCATAGTGCTGTGTGATGCTAAAGCAGCGACGACTCTTTTTCTGTAAAGGGCCCCGAGGGCGTACTTTTGCCGTTACACCATATCGGATTGTAACTTTTGGTCGTGAAAGCACGGGCCTCATTACTCTAGAAAGACACAGTGTCTCGCCGTTTTATTCCTCGACAGCAATGATCTATTAAGCGCACCAGCTGTGTGCTATTCCACTCACAGACAGTTGTTGCCGCTTCACCCCAGGACGAAGTCGTTTTATAGTCACATTCTCGCAGATAGCTTAATTGCAAATAACAAGCAACTGGATTTATCCATCTCGTTATTCGCGATCATTTTCATGAGTTTTGGCAAATATGTAGCCATATTGAAAATGAATGCATGCGCAGAGTTGCAACTTACTTGGGTCATTGGAATTATATGTGTGCCTGGTTTGAATGTTAAAGTAATGGATTCCCTGCAAAGTGCATCGCTACGGTCCGCTCATCTGTATCCAGGACAAAACATGTTAGGCATTTCATTTTGTACATCATTCTTTTGCGATAATCGTTGTTGTTTTCGTTGGTGGAAATCGAGCTCGCTAACTCATCCAGGCGCAACGTTCATCAGAAGCAACACTTGCAAATTCTTTCGCAGCCCTGCAACTAAAGAAATTTGAGCTCGAATTCTCAGTCGATCCCTTGTTCAAGAAAGCTTCAGCAGACTTTGATGAAGGAGGTGCTAAAGGGCTACTATTGAATCATCTTGCAATCGATTCTCAAGGTCGAATTGTTTTCGACAGTAGCGACGATGCTGGGGACGCATCTGGCGAAGGCGAAGCTAGGAGAAGGAAGGGAGATGCGGTTGAGGAAGAGGAGGAAGTTGAGCCAGATTCGTCGATCGACACCACGGTGAAAGAACCCGAAGAAGATGAGGATGATGTCGAAATCGACATCGGCGCTCTTGGCGCCAAATTCTTCCCTAGCTTAGATCGACTCGAGGAACAAGATATCTGCCCATCTCTAAAGAATTTTGACTTGGGAGACGCATCAGGAAATATGGATATCCCCTTTTTGAAAGCCCCAGAAGACTGGAGACAAGATAAAGACAAGCCGGAAGATGGGCACCGTGGAATCGCTGACAAGTCTGGGATTTTCTTGGATGACGACAACCCAATTGGATTCGAAGATGATGATGATGGACTTCTTGGAAATTTTGATATTCCAGCGGATACAGGTTTTGGTGAAGGAGGAGAAGCCTGGGCCCGTGATGCTGCCATCGAGACTCGCATGCGTGTTCATGACGCCGGGTTCGATAATGATGGAATGGGTGGAGGTGACGGCGAAGATGGAGACGGAATGGGTGCTGGTGCATTCGATCCCGAGACCGGTGAATACGTCATCTCGATGGACCATGGTGGGAAAACTCAAGGTGGACACGAAGATATTCTGAGCTACTTTGATGAAGCATTGCAAAAGAATTGGGCAGGACCTGAGCATTGGAGAATTCGGAAAATTAAAGATGTCAACAAACCAGCATCCGCTACGAAAACACGGAAGGAGAAAGAACCATTTGAGATCGACTTCATGTCACCACTTAGTGCCAGTCTAGCTGAAGTCATTTACACACCGGCTACCTCTAACTCGGTGATTTCACTTCCCAAGAAAGACTGGAAATCTAAGACACGGAATCTGCTTCCTGACGATAAACATTTCAATTCCAAGCAACTTCTGCGCCTTTTCCTAAAACCGAGAGCTCGTATGGGTAGTCGGAAATCCGGATTCGGGGCCAAAGCTGGCGGTTTCGGGCAGCAAAAAGATGAAGAAGCACCAGAAGGTGAAATGGATGAAGGTTTCTGGGCTCGGAAAGAGGGACCTGCTGGTATGGATGAGGATCTAGCACCGCAGGGTGATTACGATGCAAATTTCTTCCAGGACGACGGATTACCTCTTGGGGGTGGCATGGATGATGATGACGACATGGAATTTGCTGATGCAAGAGATCATTTCTCTCCTGGCGCTGAAGAACGAGCTGCAGGTGGAATGGCTGGCATCAATAATGTATTGAACGGTGGAATGACCCAACTGGCGGAAGGCGAAGAAGGTGCATTTGGAACTCAGCTCGTAACACAGAGTAGGAGACTAAGACCGGAGTATGTCCAATATGCTCGAGTGGCCAAAAAAGTCGATGTGCGCCGGTTGAAGGAAGAATTATGGAAAGGAATTGGTTTTGAAGAACCAGAAACTGTAAGTTCCCAGTCATTTCACTTCAGTGCGATGATCCTAATGCTGTTCTAGGGCCTCGCAATCCAAACTCCGGGACGTCTACCCACTCCCCAAGCAGAACCAAAAACTGCTGCAGATACTACTCTGAAATTCACATCCGTCATGCAAAATTTGCAGAGTGTTTATCCAAAGCAAGCCATGAACGATATCTCTACAAGTTACTGTTTCATTTGCCTTCTGCACTTGGCCAACGAGAAGGGTTTGGTGATTGAGAAGAAGGAAGGATTGATGGAGTTGGATATCAGAAAAGATCCAACCGCTGAAATCACTATCGGCGCGTAGAATGTATGCATGGATGGATTTGTAAGGAGGTAATTTTGTCGGCGTTTACGGTCGCATGATATGAAACGAGATGTAATGCACTGCAATGAAACAGATTCTCAACGTAAGGGCGCGGCGCATTTTGTACACGCCTCAAATGACCGTGGTTCTGTCGAAGAATCGTGAGGCTTGATAAGTCCCAAAATGACTGCCGCGAACAAAAGCCTCCGAGGAGGCTAAAGAACTACGGCTAATAACTATTGATTATCGATGGTAACATACAGAGGCAATCGCATAGACCGAGGAAGAAGCCACTGCGGGAAGTAACCTTCCCTTAGAAAAATTTCAGCCTCGATCCGGCTCTTCGATCTAGTCAATGACGAGCCTCTTAACACCTCACGCTTTTCTCCTCTCAGCCAAACGCAGAGGCTCGTCATCCCCGGACCAGAATTAGCGCGAACGCCTGCGCAGATCACAAGCCATGCCATCATAAAAATACGAAATAAGTGTATTTTGACATTTGATGGGGATGGATGGGTTTTGCGCGGCGCTGGGACGATCGGGGTCCTATCTCTCTTCCTCTGTTGATTTCCTTTCCTTTGCTCCTTACCTCTTTGACTCTATTTGGTGTGACTTTTAATCCGGGGTGACAATGACTTCAGCGTCTGGCTCAACGACCCAATGGGTCTCTGCTACAGAGAAGCAGATTAACCAGAAATATAGTCAGCATACCGGTAACCACTATAATCTTCCAGCTCCTCCCACAGAAGGCATGCGAGCTCGAAAGCCGCAGACGAATGGGACTTCTACAAGAGATTATGGGAACGTGATTGGACATTTGGGAAGACAGGATGATAGCGAATCGGAACCTTCACAGGATTGGATGGAACAGTCCCGATCGAGGAGAAGTCACCATGAGAGGAGGAAATTGAGGAGAAAGTTGAAGCAGAAGAGCAAGATACCGGGACATGTGGCTTGGACTAAGTGGATGCATAGTGATTTCAAAAATCGTGCGAAAACCTGATTTTACATTTAGATGGATGCTGATTGCAAGTAGATACGGTTGCTGTGATAGGGGAATTCGTCGGGACGACTCTGTTTCTTTTCTTTGCTTTCGGTGGAACACAGGTTGCGAATATTGGAGCTGGAGAAACGCAGAATAACAGTACCACAACTTCCAACACGAGCAGTGGATTTAATCCGGCGACACTACTCTATATATCCCTTTCATTCGGCTTCAGTCTCATGGTCAATGCTTGGATTTTCTTTCGCATCAGCGGGGGTCTGTTCAATCCAGCTGTATGTCTCTCTATTCGCCAAACATAACACCGGCTTACAGAAATCTAGGTAACGCTTGCGCTGACTCTGACTCGAGACCTGCACCCAATTCGCTCCTTCCTCCTCCTCATCTCCCAGATCTCAGGTGCATGTTTCGCTGCCTACCTTGTAAGCGTCATGTTTCCAACCCCCTTCAACGTCCAAACCACCCTCGGTTCAGGAACGAGCATCGCCCAAGGTATTTTCATCGAAGCACTCTGCACTGCCGAGCTAGTATTCACAATCATCATGCTCGCCAAAGAGAAACACAGAGCTACTTACATCGCTCCTGTCGGGATTGGCCTCTCACTCTTTATCGGTGAACTCGTAGCAGTGTACTACACAGGCGGTTCTCTCAACCCAGCACGTAGCTTTGGACCCGCAGCTGTTGCCCACAATTTCGGCTCCGACCACTGGATCTACTGGGTCGGTCCATTCATCGGGACGTTACTAGCAGTGATATTCTACCAACTAATGAAGATTCTCGAATACGAGATGGCGAATCCAGGACAAGATGGCGATGCCGAGAATGATCCTACGCAGAACCCTGAACATGAGATCGCTCAAGTAGTGGAAGAGAGACAAGCGGAAGTAGAGGAGATAGCTGCTATAGAAGAGGAAGGAGGATTCGAGGTCCTGACGGATAAGAGTGCGGAGCCGAGTGTGGTTGATGCGGAAGGCGTGATTGGGACGCAGGGACGAGAAGAGAGGGAGGAGATGGTTAGGGCTAAGAGAAGCAGAGAGGGGAGAGAAGATTTGGAGGCTCAGTGGCCCGGGGCACTGGAGGATCGAGGAGTCGCGGGGTTGGCTAGTGTGGTGGCTTCGAGGAGTAGGGAGAGGGAAGAAGTTGAGCAGGTTGGAGGAGGTGATTATGAGTTTTTGCGGCGGCAGAGGAAGTTGGCTGCTCAGGGGCCACTTGTGGGACCTTGAGACAGAATGAGTCCTGGTGATATGGGTGATAATAATGGTAATGGTGGTGTTATCCTCAGATTTTATTGAGACATCTTGATCGAAGGACCTGAGCTATTCAGTAGCGGGGAAAACGGGACCTGGGTCACATTTCCATCTTTCAGCGTATGTCTCTCGTATTTAATTAATCTAGCTGTATGATAATATGTCAAAAGTACTTTCTTACCCATCTTGGTCTCGATCGTCTCTTGGCTCCAATCGTTTCCTGACGGCAAAATGCTGCCAACCTTACTGGAATCATAAAAAAGAGCACGCAAACTTTCTCACATCATGATCCCGTATTGTTGTTTATATTGAACCCTTCTGGGAACATGCCATCGCAATTCAAACCCCCTCGTGTGCTGTGTATACAGATTCGAAAGAGCAAAACATTTCGAGGTGTATACCTCGCACTTCACTCGCAATAGAGTTGCTAATAACACAAGAGCTCTCCACGTGTTCTTCGCCTCATCAGATATATTCATCCCTTCAATCCTCTCCCATGATACATCTACTCAAATAAGCATTGTTCCTTCAATCGGGGACCCAAGTTGGCCCAAAAAATTTGGCTATTTGGCCCGATAGGCAAATTCATCGTCTATATGAAGTAAGTACAAATTCCTCTCCACTAACAAGAAGTAAAAACTAACCAGATATCCAGTTCAAACCCGGCGCCCCTCCTCCTCCCCCTCCAAATTTCGACAAAAAACCCTTCGAGGGGTTTCTTGATCCATCGTGCGCGGTGGTATTAAGTTTTGCATGTTTTGTGTACTTTTTTGGAGGGGGGAAGTTCTTTGGAGATTGCTACATTGCTAGATGATGTGATTTCTAGCATAATATCTATCTCGAAGCCTCACTGTACAATCTCAAAAATCCCATTTCTGTGTTCACATCCCCCAAAGTCAGCCTGACCGTGGCAGCCAAATGGTCGATTAAGTAGTCTGGATAAAAATAAAATTGTGATTTTTTGGAGATCACTTCATCACAAGACGATATAATCATCTAGCATAGACTCAGTCTCGAGTTTTCACTATGCAATTTCTCATATTCCATTTCTCATCTCACATCCTCAAATGTCAGCCTGAGCTCGGCAGCGAAACGGCCGATTAAGTAGCCCAATCCGGATCCTGCATACACAACGCTCAGCCTATGTCTCACATTTATTTGCTCTGCCAAACTAATCCCACTCTGTTCAGCCCAGACTATTGAAGGTTCATTGGATCAGTGGACTAGAGCGGAATTGGAATGCAAGTGAAATCAGGTCGCCATTCGGGGACTTCCTATGCTTGGAGGCTTGCTGATACTTCCGACTGTTTGCATTCGGCTTCGATATTCGGCTACTTTGGGTATGATAGAGAGACAAAGGTTTAGAGGTCTTTGCTTGGTGTATAAATAGAACAAAGATTAAATTCTCCGCACATGGTTGAGGAGACTCGAAGGTTCAAGTGACAGATTGTCAAAGAGACAGGGCTTGAAACTGGAGGCTTTCAGGTGGTGGGTAGACATCGTATCACGTGAATGTGTGCTTTTCGATGAACTGCTGGTAGCTGCACAATCTTTCCCACACTTACCAAGTGAGATTATCCTCTAGTTCATACGCCTAGTAATTGTCAGACCTCCTCGCTGTAGATCATTGAAACGTATAAATCTGAAACCATCCAATGCTGTCAGCTCGTCCATCATATATCACGTGCAGCACGCTCAGGCTTCCATCCTTGCTCTCTCGGTGGCCCCCAAATGTCCCCAGAACATTTTCACCTCCAAAATCCATCACGACAACCTTCAATTATTAACCTTATTTCCTACTTCTCTTTGTATTCAGCCTCAAATCAAGCAGATCTCCTTACTTCCAGATTACAACCCCTCATTCAGCCTCGCTTTTTCTATTTTCGACAGTACAACACGTCAATCACACCCACACCACATCCAACATCCACGTCAAAATGCGCCCTCCCCAAATTCATATGGTACCAGTCCATACCAGAACCATGCGATACCATGCCACGCCCCAACACAACACAACACAACCCTCGTCCTCGCACAAGTGTGCCAGCCAGCCAGAAATAAGCAAGCAGGCAATGTACTCCATACGGATACTCCATGTCCATTTTCCTCGATAAAGGCAAACAGAAACAGGCAAAGCAAAAGGATATGCAGTGCAGCCATCCCCCCATCCTGCCTCTCAGCCCCAGAGCCTTACCCTATACGCTTTCTTCCCATCTCCCCAGCGCATCCTTCGCTCGTCCCTCTGCTGCAGCAGCATCAGCACACCTTTCTCCGTACGCCAATAGCCATAAGCCGCCGCAAACAGGAACAGGGGATGATCCCTTTGTGCTCAGTGCTGATACACCAACTGCCACTGCGTATCAAAGGATCACATCGTGCAAGAAATTGAGGCGCAGCCCTGCGGTGAGATTTGCTGATTTCTCTTTCGCGAGACTGGCACTGCAGATGCGAGTAGGCTAGGCGAAAAGCACAGCTGGAGGATCGTGCCGCTGAGCTGACTGGTATTAATGCTGCCTTTCCCCACATCGACAAGCTGAACTTCTGGTTTTTGGTTCTTGATGTTTTTACGCTTTTGATACCCTGAACTTTGCATCTCTTTGTTTGTGGTTTTTGTATATCCGAATGTCATGATTATATCGACGCTCAGCCTCGCCATACTGGCTGTGGTTGTTCGTGCAAATGAATCAGAGATAGGTTCCAAACCATCACCCAGTATCAACCCTGCTGTCGGAATTTCAGCCGGCGACACTTCAACGAAGACAACATCATCTACAATACAATCATCAACAGCGCGAAGTGGAAACTTCGTTGGGGCCTTTGACGATCCATTACCTTCGTTCTCTCTTAATACTACAACACAAGTAGTGTATAGCGTCAACGGCACAAGTCCTAATGCTGCCAAAGCAACAATATTGCTCTGCAAGGCTGTACCGAAAGATATTTCCCAAAATTCCAAAACTTTTGAATTTCAAAACGCGGACTTGTACAAAATTTTTGAGGTCCAACGTGAGTAATCGTGAATTACTTTGTATTTTACATGCTAAATCATGCTGCAGCCAATTTCTGTATATCAGGTACTATAGAAAAATGTAGTGAGGGCCGCCAAGCTAGGTCGAGCAAACTATCATTCACTATTACTCCAACTCAACAAGGGAAACCGCTTGATCTTAACAATTATTTCTTCTGCTTCGTCGACACATCTTTTCCAGACCATTGCATGTACTATAGCCACCACAGCTTCAATATAGCAAGGGAACCAAATGGATTCGGGACTGAGGGCTTTTTTCTCCCACCAACTACCGCTATAGCTTTGCCAGTGCTAGATCCTACATCAATAGATCTCGTCTTCACAACACAGATCACCGACGCGCCTACAGCTGCGACCACGGAAACACCCACAACGATACTATCCACCGTCACCAATCCGTCAAGCACTGTTGCAACCACCACCGTAACCCCTCTGGCTGGCCTTCAGGAGTCCTCGAAAAGCAATGGGAGCCTCTCGAATGGAGCAAAAGTAGGTATCGCTCTCGGGGCACTGTTCATTTTCGGTCTCCTTCTGCTGGCTGCCCTCTTCTTCCTCCGCAGAAAACATGCCAAACGCAACCCTCCAGCCGAACAAGTAATGCTTACTCGAAGTATGCATACGGATTCATTCTCACGAAACCTTATGTCCGAGAAAGAAGACCACACAATTTCCACATCCCCCACCACCCATGTTCACGAAACACATCATGAAAACAATGGAGGATTGGGAGCAAATATTGCACTACCTATACAACGGCATTCAGCACTAAGTCCATACGAGCCCGTCCCATCAGCTCCCTACACCGGCGCCGCAGCTGCAGTACCCCGCAGAAAACCAACATCCGCCACCATGGCTAGCACCGTTTCCCGCGGTATTAGCACGAATTCCCGCAGCACCTCCGGTGCTCTTTCTCCTCGCTCCGCAGCAGGCACATCCACATTTGAAGAATACCACGATGTTCCCATCTATGGCGATGCAAGGCACAGCCCTCAAGTCTTTGCAGGCCGAGCACCATTTTTAGAAGAAGAAGGAATGAGTGCCGAGGAAGTGGCGAGGTTAGAAGAAGAAGAGAGGAGGATCGATGCTGCTATAGCGGAAGCGGATAGGAGGCGGTGACAGTAATGAGGATGAGGCGCTACCGGTGGGATTTGCTTGTTGATTGGATGACAAACGGAGTTTGACGTTACTTAGCGTATTGTTTGGGAGGAATTGCCTATTTACATATCAGATATATGTGGCAGTGCCGAGATATCATAATGGCACAGAACATTTCAAAGTCACTTTGTTCTATAGGTGCCATATGTGAGATGTGAAATTTTGAATCGGGTCACGGGAATTATGTCCATCCTTTTAGCAGGAGATGGGATACCATTTGTGGCCGGGCATACTTCCATATCATGTACCGTACCGAAGATTCATGCTCTTACTCCTGAGAGTGTCCCTGGCTGCCTTTCAGCTCAATCGTTGAGTCCCTTGGCCAGATTTAGGCGAAGGACCAACTATATTATGAATAGTAAGGAAAATGCCCGCTTCTGTACTATGCACAGTCTCAATAACAAAAAGGCACTAAACTCCTTTTCAACGCTCCACAACACACTGCCGCGTTCTGGCTAGATGCTATGCAGATTGATCCTTCTGATCGGCGAGAGGCTCTAACGGAATAGTAAGTCTACAGTCCATCAAAGACACTCCAACCAGATAAGAATATATATAATAGCAAACTTGCTTACTATGAATATAGATTGAAGGTGTATAGAACAACATTGTTGATCCCATCTAAAATTTTATATTCTCAGACACTCTCTTTAACACTCTCATGATCTCATCCGTCTCGAAAACTTCCCCGAAACCTCTCCAATTCCAATCAGAAGCTTTGATCATATTGCGAGAAGGAAGGATACTAGTCGGTAAAATGTGATCGATACATAATAGGACATAGAACATTGATATGCCAGTACAAATGGGTATTGATATCCAAACAACCCAACCAAACATACTATACAATCCCTCACATCAGCACAAAACTCTCCCCGTTATCAACCTCAACCAACTCAGGCCGTCTAATCTCCTCTCCCTCCCCTATTTCCCTACTCAACTGCTCCACCCCCCATTCCATCGTCCTCGGCACATCACTGACCGACCACCCAATAATTCCCTTATACCTCAAACTCACAAAATCCCCATTGCGGACATAATACCTCGTCCCTGCAAACTGCGAAATCCTAAGCGCATCTTCCACCCCCAAAACAGTTTTCATGCCCAAAGAATATCCATCTTTAAGCGGTGCCATCAGCGCAAGCATTTTCATAGATGTAGATAGGCCTCTAATCGAAGACTCGGTAGATGAGAAACCGTGCGGTGCCATGAATATATATTCTGGTTCTGTAAGATTGGCAGTAGTAATAAGCGCGAGTCCGAAATTATTGAAATTTTTCTTCGATACCGTGGGTGGGAAAATAGTCAACCATTCTGGTAATGGCGCGCCTGGATGTCCTTCTTTCCATGGAGTGATACTTGGATCACAAGAAGACATTGTGATTAAAGTATCGAAATGGCTCCAGGGAGAAATAATGCTAGATGCGCCAGGGACGGCGAAAATAGGCGTAGAGGGAGAAAATTGTAATAAACTCTCTTTATGACAGTGTTCTGCTGTTCCGATGATGAATATTGCATCTATTGCCCTCTCGATATCGGCAGGAAGAAGCGGATTCCCGGCCGCAAGTTCGATTTCTGAGATTGTGGTATCGATTGCAGTACGATTTGGGAGGGCTGGATCACGGCCTAATCCCATTTCTAGAACCAGAGAAGAGAAGAAAATTGATGGTGCACCGAACCACGGGTCGATGACTACATGGTAATATGTTTTTGTATTTTTGCCTTTTTCAGACGAAGGACGAGGAAAGGAAACGAGCCATGAGACATCGCCATTGATATTTGTTATGATAGGACGAGTCAGAGCTTCTGGGTGACGAAGTTGGTCTTGGAAGATTTGCACTCTGTTTTTTGCCATGGTCAGAGGGCTAGGAGATACGGGTTGTAGATGTTGGGATGAAGATATACACTATTTCGGATAACATCTACGAGATATAAGGAAACCTACGTTGAATTCCAAGAATTTGGCTGACGTGAGATGTCGAGGATGTCAAACCGTAGCGTTGCGGGGACCTTCGAACGATGGCGACCGAGGCGACCTATGTTTATCCCTGTTAGGGTCGATCATAACTATAATTGGGGTTTGGGATAGGGGCTAGTAGGCGATAGGTTCACAATCTTCACTAGATACGAGTAGTACATTAATGGATTGTGAATAGAAGCATTGAATACATTTATCAAATACGGCATAGGTACCTGTTGGGACAGGAGAGTGAAAGTACGAAGAATTTTGTCGAATCGAAGGTAAAATTTATATTTCATACATTATTGGCTATGTATCTCACAAGACGTGCATTCATCCAAAAGGTCCAACAGTAGAGTTCCTACAGCTACACCTATGCATTTTTTTCATGACCTTAATAAACAAAAACTTGATAGAGAATTACTTGTACCAAAATTTCAAGCAGCCTTGTTTTCCTTACTGGGCATGATAAGTTCAGAGAAATCAGCTGAGTGGTACGAGACGAATATTATCGAAGTCTTTCCACCCTTGAGATAGACTGGACATGTTAGAATTCCCCAAACTTTCTGTAAAGAATCATCGTCGCCGACGGTGCGTCATAATTAAATTTGCTCCCATTTACCATCGAGTATCTGTCTCAATTGCACAAGTCAGGCAGCAATTACCCTCAATTCAACTTCAAATATAATAGGGTTAAAAAGACATTTTCGCTCAGACATCCAAAGAAGGTTAATTTTCCGCTCATTGCTCGTCTATAATGAGTTCTATCGACGGCTCGCGTGAAAACTGCGAATATGGAACAATTTTCATCATGCGAATAGTAATTGGGAAGCATGTAAGAGATCAAAGGAAAACTTACTTCGTGATTCCTCAAGGACTTGCTTAACAGAATTATGTTGCTGAATATTTGAATATAAAATTTCTGAGGTAGGGAAAGTGTTGCAGAGGAAATATGGAATTGTGGTGTCCTTATATAGGACACCAGTTAGCTCATTTTCCCTATTTGCAATAGTGGGGATAGAAGAACAGAGACATGTTCTCTGTAAGTGTACTGACATCGCCGCCGAATGAATAAGAAAATATTTCTGCTACGATGTCACTTCAACCTGGACACCAACTGTGAATACAAGCATTCTGAAAGACTATTCACATTATCATTATGCCTACTACTGAGTTTCATGGAACAAATAGGAAGCGCGAGACAATAGATGTTGAGGTGGGAACTAAGACCAAAGTATCAGCCATCGGAATATCTCAAGAACTAATGAATATCACTGGAGAACGTTACCTAGTCTTACACAGAGATGATCGCGTATTCAAGTGAATGTAGTAGTGTCCAGTATTGCTGCTGTTGAAAGAATTCCCAAAGCAGTGCGGAATGAACTTAATGCATGTTCGCCATTCATGGTATTGCTTCGCATATTTCGCATCTACAAACGTGCAACGACATAGCCACAGAAGCCTGTCATCTGCAGAAATGCATTTGTCAATATCTTGAACTCTGCTGCAACCAAGTATTGCTCCTGAGAGTCTCCGCATTGCAGATGTCTTCTCGCAGCGGTAACCCTTTCCCATGAATCCGGGAAGTGTCAAGGTCAAGCTCCGCTGAGGTGTGCGAAAGCTATGTAGATGTGTGCTTTATCCGAAATATAAACAGGTGTAGTTCGCATGCCCTCGATTTCTATTTGAAGATTGAATTATTACCATCATCATCATCATCATATCCATGGCACAGAATGAGTAGGTGTTGATGTTACCCCAGCCTTCCCACCTTGACCAATTCACTTATGGACACAGGTATTTTGAGCTGCAGGCAAGCAAGGTACTAGATCAAAGCGCAGTGCACTACAAAACAGTCCCTATACCCATTCTCCTCTGGATCTAGCTATCATGTCTTTGCTGATGGTTCTCGTCTCTAGCACCTTGACGTAGATGTGAAGTCGTCGGAGTGTCAACGACGTGTGTTGTATGGCGGCTATGGTTCATAGTGGACTTTAAGGGAAGAATCGAACTCATGGGCAGTAGTATATATATGTTTGCGATTAGGCTGTTGTTCCAGATGCAAAATTGCCAGGCATGAAGCGGGGCCAACCAAAATCCCCACCCCTTCCCCCAGACACCATTTCGGGTGATTTAACATTGATTTTATGGAATTCCACAATCGTGAGCAAATAACATAAGCCTCATGCAACCGGAATCTGTACTAAATGATACAAATCGGAATGGCTGAGTAGTGAACAGGATATGTGACAGAAAAGAAGTGAAACCAGAGGAACATTCAACAATCAGAACGAGCAGCATGGCAGTGGAATTAGAAAATAATGAATGACCTTATACGCCAACGTATCTGCCACTTCAGCCCTGTATCGAACAATCTGCTATATTGATAGACTTATCAGGAGTATCGTCGAGTGTTCTTGTTCTTCAGAATCGAAACAGCAAGCTGACAAGACAAGACTGAAAGCAGGGCTTCTTCGACTAGCTGTCGTCATCTCTCTATTAGCTGACAGACTATATCCATATAAAAAGTTTTAACACTTACCTCTATATGCAACAAATCAGTTACAAAGTTCCAAAACCATCCTCCCCCTCGTCATTTCTAACCCACCCAAAGAATAAAAACCGGAGAAGCCCAGTAACTTTTATTCCACATGCAACATATCAGGAACAATACTCCCGATTTATCCTTCCCTCGTCATCCCTTTCTCACTCAAAAGATAATAAGCAGCAGAATACATCAGTTATTTTTATTCGATGTGCAACAAATCAGTTACAATGTTCTAGACCCATCCTCTTTCTCGTCATCACTCTGTGGGCTCACAGGCTGTATCCACATAAAAAGTTTTAATACTCACTTCTACATGCAACAAGTCAGGTACGATGTTCTAGACCCATCCTACTCATGCCTCCAGAAATCCTCCACAAGTGGCCCAGCTGTCAACCAGCTAAGTGATCTCTTCTCCACTCACCCCACTCGCGCATGAAGTTTCATGAACAATGGCGGCTTTTGAAAGACTGTAAACACTTTCTGCCCGTCCAACCAATTCTCACTTTGGGGAGTTAACTCCAGCTCAAAATTCCAAGCCATTCTCGCCACAATTACACGCATCTCTGCATACGCAAGATTTTTGCCTATACAGTTTCGCGAACCAGTCGCAAATGGTTGCATAGAGGATTTGTTGTCGTTCTCGAATCGACGATCGTACAAGGTGTGACTTGAAGGGAGCCAGCGTTCAGGGTGGAACTCATCAGCCAGATGGAAGTTGGACTCTCGGTGGCAAGTTGACCATTGAGGCAGCCAGATCCTCGTCTATATTGACGTCCATGTCAGTTCGTATTTTCGAGTTGAAGCAAAAAACATGGGATTGCAGACTCACCCCTTCTGGAATAAATTGCCCGTCAATTGTAGCACCTGGAGATATCCGTGGCGGGGTTTGTGCAGCCGGAGGATAGATTCTAAGGCCTTCTTCAAGACACGCGTGCAGATATGGTAGAGCGGCACTGGACCGCATAGTAATATCCTTCTCGGTATCGAAACTTCCGCGAACTTCAGCTGTCAACCTTTGCCAGGTAGTAGAATGCCGGGCGAGATAGTATGTTAGTGACGAGAGTAGCGTTGCAGTCGTCTCGCTACCTGCAATAATTAATGCTTCTGAATTACTCATGATCTCTTGGTGATGTAAGCCTTTTTCATCGTTGTGTCGTAAAATGTACGTCATGAAGTCTTTTCTTTCCGTGTTCTTTCCGAGCGCAATGCGTTTTTCCAGCTTGTCTTGGGTGAAAGCCATACTTCGAGTGGTTGTCTCCAGCTCCTTTTTGGAGATGAGAAGAGGGAGTAGTGGTTTAAGAAAAGGATAATTTGCTAAGGGCCGCAAGTACGACGCTAGTTTTATGAGAGGGAAGATCAAACGAATCCTATCTCCCAAGAACCACGGAGTCAGTTTACTTTATCAATCATGTCTTAAGGTTAATGAGCTGTATGCCTCAGCAGTGAGAGCACTGACTCCATGTCGGGAGCTGAAAACAGTACAGCATGGGAATCAAGGCTCCAAGGATTCCACTAACCAAGGGTGCATAGTGCTAGTCTCCAGACATTTGAAAGACTCTCCGAACGTGAGATCGCCAATGATATCGAACGTAGTGAAATTGAACCACTCAACCATATTCGCAGGTCTACCCTTAGATGCCATCTCTTTGAATCGTGCCATAAGAAGATCGATATACCTCTGAATGATGTCTTCTTGCTCAGAGAGTGCTGACTCCGAGAATGCATGGGAAATGACCCTCCTCTGACGCCTGTGACTTTCTCTATTGGCAGTAAAAATATCGTCTACCCCACTGCCGTTGAAGCCTTCTCCGTTGTCTGCTGGGCGGTAGAAAAGTTTATCTTTTTTCCATTCTGGCTCGCCGGCTTTTCGATGGCCATAGACATCAGCCCATCCCACTGATCCATCAATGGACAGCTCATTTGGTGCCACGCGAATGATACTGCCATACTTGTCATGCATATCTCGGACATCTCTATAAAACGTGCCGCAAATGTTCTGGTAGAAAAATTGTGGCAGTGCTGAGGAAGCGAAGAGCTTGGGTCCAGGGAATCCAGACAAAGGGTGGAAGAATAGACGATAGAGGATGATTCCGAGGCGATAAGCCAAGAACTAAGGGAAGTCAGTATCCTGGATACGTACTAACAATTGTTTGAAGAGGCCGATGGAGGCGAAGAAATGTGCCTATACTTACCAGCCCTGTAGCTGCTGCCAGGACGGCTGTGGGAGCAATGAAACCCATAATTTCTGCACTGTGTATGATTCGAGGAGCTAAAGAACAAAATGACTGATAACTGAGAAAGACTTGAGGAATGTTGCTTTAGGTTTTATATTTGAATGATATTGTGCCGTCTGCACTTATGAATGCATAAATATTTTGCACATCGCAAGATCATGGCTTGAACCATGTCGTCTCCAGGTCCACCCATTACACACTTGGAGATGCAGAAGAGTGTGCTTGCCCTCGTGAAGACATAATGATGTAGATCATAATGCCCATTGATAGGCTAGACCCCTGAAAGAGCTTCTTAACTGGTCCCCACAAGTCCGCCGAACGGCCGGTGATGTTCTAACCGTGTAACCAGACCCTCGTTACAAAGTTCAAAATGAGATGTGTTTGCGCAACTTGCTGCCTACTTTGTGCGGAGATTTTGATTGACAGGTATTCTGATTGGTACATCTGGTTTTCAGATCGTGCGGGCGCTTTCTTGGCAGCGGACCGGCACTGATTGCCTTAAGGTTAAGCTTCCCGAGATGTTTGACGCTTTTCTTCTGCTTGAAATGAGCCAATGAAAATATCGGGATAATGGCTCAGTACAACATGCTCGAAATTTAACGTTCAACTCCGCCGACGGAATGCGGGTATATCAAAACTATGCCCATCAACTATTCGTTTTATGCAACAATAACGGTAAAGAAGATTCCGGAAGGCGGGGCAGACGCATGTATACGAAAGCGAGTAAAATATTGGCATTGATAGTGCAATCCTGCATGTACTTGCAGCAAGAGATGCCTCCATTCAGCAAGAAACATGAACTTTTTGTGGAATCTGATGCTTGCCAATGAGGCTAATGTGACGGGTCATGATTCGTGTCATAAGATCGAACTGTGTCCGAAAGACTCGGTCGACTTCGACGGAAGATGAGAATCAACATAGCTTTGAACGGCGGGCTGCAGAAACTGCATTTCGATCATTCATGGATGGGGAGTGGTTCATCTGGAAATATCTGACTCGACCTTACTAGTATTAGGTGGACGAGAATGGTAGCCTTTCTCACTCCCACTTCAAGATCACATCTGAAATTCCCCTTGTCTTCCTCGTCTGATGCCGTTCTTGGCTCGCCACTCTCTTTGCATTGAACTGATGCACACCCAGAGATCTCTGCACCTTATAGACTTAAGCCTCCTATCATGCCTCTGAACAATTGCCGGCATCGCCCTTAGGAATTGCGCCACCCTTAGCTAGGCTCTCTAGCGCAGGTTTTTCGCTGCACTGATAGTCGCTGGAATGCAACCTGTGATATATAGATCTCACCTCACTTCGTCTCTTGTCACTAGTTGGGTTTGCCAGATTACATGGACCTAATCGCCTATTAGTGATACCTGGTTGCCGTGAAGCTGTTCCGACTGGACGACTTTAGGTGTTCTAAGATAAGAAGTACGAGAATTCCTTGCACCATGGAGTGATTCAATGCGCATAGAAGAAGGTTTCCCTCGTTATTTGGTCGAGAAAAGCATCAAAATCAATCTTCCGGTGGACTGTGTATATCTCTAGATTGTGAGGTATATGAACAAGCTAGCGTTCAAGATTTCACCCGACAGGTATCGACCTGGGTGGCAGGTAAACCATAGCAGTACCTTCTTTCCATATCGGCCCTTTCAATAGAATCTGAAAGTACTGTATCGAGTGATACTTGATCTGATACTGCTAGCGTGCTGATATGAAGCGCTTGCAGAAAGGAAGCAGCCATTCTGGAGGAGCTGGTGAGCAAGCTGGAGGTGGGCACCAAACACGTGATATAATCGTGAGTATACCAGTCTCGTTTCAGTGAGATATGATGGTCTGCGAAAGCTTTTCTACGCCTCTTTCTGGAGGATATGTTAGATTTTCTGGCTTGGTGCGTGGTTGGTGAGGAGAGAGTGGAAGGAGGAGCTCGGACTAAGGTGAGACAATAAGGGTAACCACATTGGCTCTAGCGTAAGTTATCACGAAGCCATAGTTTATCTTCATCAGCCTACTGCGTTCAGGACATACAGTCTCGGGCTCCAATTTTATCATAAATACATCCAAATGGATTTTTCCAACTTAGATACTTTATGAACACGCAAGTATACTTATTCCGCGTATCGTCAGGAATGGCTTCGCCCATCAACGTGTTGATCAGCCCATTCGCAAGCTTCTTCTCAGACTTATCACAAAATTGTCTCCTCGACCACTAGGACCACTAATTATTACCTCAGAACCTCATTTGCTACCAAATTGAAGGCTCCAGAACTCTTCAGCTGAGAATGCAGCATTTCACAAGTGGGAAGACTACGAGGTGAAACTTCGCCTAGCCTTAATTAGCAGCCTACATGGATAGGAATCCAGTTTCTCTCAACCACAAGTCACGTTTGGAGATACTAGGGACTATACCTACTCAGCAGATATATACTCTCATTGAGCCCGCTCTTCTACCAGTATATTCTGGTGTTGGAGTCTTCAAATCTCACCATATATTATGACAGCACTAGCTATCTGCAACCAGCTCAATGAAGCTCTTATTTCTTTATTGTGTACTCTCCCCAAGATGTCTCCAAAAATGATCCTCCTGTTGTTCATTACCCCGCGATTGGACTTAAGCAACCGCGGTTTCACTACTTTTTGTTTTTTCCGTCAAAACAAGTACAGTAGTAAGTGATCGCTTGTGATGTCACTAACCACAGCCACAGCCACTGCCACGGCATCATGCAGCAAAGCAGGTTCCTCATCATAATGCTTCACGTTTTCCTGGCACTGATCAATCTTCCAAGTTATATAGTGCCTTATGCTTCATCGAGGTTCATAAGTTCGGGTTGTATATTCACTTTCTTGTATCGGACTACTTGACTCTATTTAAGGTTGCCCTTCCTGTAATCCCTAACCTGTTTGCCCCACATCGAGTGATATACTTCAATATGGCAACTATCATTGAGAAACTGACCGCTGAAGGTGGTGGAGAATCAGTGCGTAAGTCAGATCACATATTTCTTCTTGTGCTGTACTCCGATACTCTGTGTTTCAAAGCTGATATATTGAGTCTCTAGAGTTCTTGAACGACATTGTCGCGCAGCTATGGCCTCATATCAATGTTGCTGGCAGCAAGATGATGAAAGATATCGCTGAGCCCATGTTCAAGACCATGCTTCCAGGACCTCTTTCCTCGCTCCACTTTACCAAGATTGATCTCGGTCATGTTCCTCTTCAGATTTCCAATGTTCTCGTCACAAAAACCGAGACAGAAAGCATTAAGCTCGACTTGAATGTTGACTGGGCAGGAAAATGCGATATTTCGCTGGATGGTAACATGATTCCCACTTTGGTAAGCTCAAATCCAGATTCAATCTGAGATGTCTAATATGAAAGATGAATTAATTCATTCAATAGGGAGTCAAAGGTGTTGCACTTCACGGCAGGCTCTCGATGGTGCTCGGCCCAACCTCTGACATCATTCCATTGGTATTGTGGCCCTTCGAATAACAATAAATTCACATTAATTAACCATCTTTACAGATTGGAGCAGCGCAAATCGCCTTTGTGAACCCTCCAGTTCTCAAACTCGATTTTACAGGTGCCGCAAACGTGGCCGACTCTGACATGATCGACGGAGCAGTACGCCGAGTTATCATGAGCATCATCAATTCCATGTTGGTACTTCCAAACCGCTTCATGATCAAGCTCGATGCTGCCAACGATTATTTCAAGACCCAATTGTACCCAATTGGCATCCTTCGCGTTACAGTCGAGAAGGCATCAGGTTTCGCTGAGGACAAGCAAGGAGCCGCCAAGAAATTCTTCTCAAAACTCACTCGTGCTTCCCCTGATACCTATTGTAATGTCAGTATCGGCGCCGAGGAAACATGGCGAACATCAACTAAGAATAACACCACTAACCCTGCTTGGAACGAGGTGCATGACTTTGTAGTCACAGATTTGAACCAATGTATCACAATCAACCTGCTGGACCACGATGTCAATAGCGACGATGAGATAGGTCTTGCCATCACTACCGTCAAGGAACTCTTAACGGCTGGCGGCAAGCAGGAGTTGAACATGGTACACAAAGACGAACCTATTGAAGGGACAATCTCTCTATCTTCCAAATTCTACACCTTCGCAGCTGAAGATAGCAGTTTCTCGACCTCAGATCACAGTGGCGAAGGTCTCTTGTGCGGTGTAGCCACTGTCGCGATAGCTGGGGCATATGATATCCCCGGCAACAGAAAAGAGATCAATCCAAGCGTCGTCGTGACATGGGGCGAGAAGCATCGTTTCCAAACGGCTGTCAAGACAGATGCACCAGGAACAGATATCTCAAACCCTTCATTCGACCAAGCTTTCCGAATCCTTGCCACGGCAGATATGGTAGGTAGCGGCGCAGAGAGCTTCCGAATTGCTCTTATGAACCAGAAGGAGGAGATAGGATCCGTTGAAATACCACTCTCAGATGTGTTGCAGGCGCCAAATATGGTTCTCCAGAACAATTTTGATGTTGGTGGTGGTGCTACGGTTAGGGCAAGCATCTATCTCCGTGGTATTACACCAGCGAGTATGGAAGAGATGACGCTTCCTCAGCGCTGAAAAGGGAATGCTGAAAGCAGGGAAAATGTTTTCGTGCTTACTGGTGCTCATCTTTGAACTTTTGCGGCTGGACGACATGGTTCTAGGGAGGAGAATGGCATGAACGACAGAATTAGGCATATGCGCCAGCTGTACTGGCCCCTGGTTCGTAGTTTTTAAAAGCGATGCGATCTTCTAATTCTTCAAATTTTGAAAATAAGTGAGGAGACTAGATCTCGTGTAGGAGGAATTTGACCCCTTCAAGCAATGATACGTGTAGAATATGGGTAGGTGCTATACACAAGGCAGAGATTTGGACCGAGATCTAACACCCTGTGAATCATGATTTACACCTTGATTTAGACAACTACGACCATCGATTAATCTACGACAGTGTCTCGATGTGACTGATAATCATCCCGACGACATCTCACTCAACTTAAATGTCGACTGAGCAAGGCTGCCAAATTGTTCATTGTATTGGATCGGTCTCAACTAACCAGGCTATGCAACATCTCTAACATCAACGCCATACAAAAGAAAAATAAGTACCAGTGGTATAAACTGGTCTAGTCGTAATGAAGGAACTCCAGAGAATGAATCGCTTGCAATGTAAAGATCCATGTATGAAATAAACACCGTTCTTTTTCATCCCCATCCTGATCTCCTTGAAAACCCAACGCCAAAATATGCATGCGTAATTAGTAGCCCTGCCCGTGATATCCTGCATTGCCTCTACCCTGCCCTGGCCCTCCTTGCTGCTGTGGGAAATACTGTTGACGAGGCGGATACTGTTGAGAAGGTGATTGCCTTACTTGCTCAGGAGTCGTAGCATAAGCAGGGCTTGGAGAAGAGAAACCTCCTCCTTGGGCAAAAACGCTAGCTGCCGGTGAAACCCAAGACTGTTGCCTTTGAGCTTGAGCTGGGTACTGCTGAGGGAATTGACCCATATTTCCATATTGCGATTGCGGAGCACGATAGTCTCCTGCGACTTGGTCGGCGTATTGGTTATGTAAAGCCTGTTGTTGCCTTTGTGCAATCTCGCGTTCGACGGCTTGACTGTTAATCCCCTTCTTCATCAATTGCCTATCCTTTTCCCTTGCATCAATAGCACCGACCAGGCCAGCTGGAGGAGGCTGGCGACTATTATTCGACGCCATGTTTATAAGTGGCTGACCTGTAACTCTTGCTATGTGTTCTTGCTCACGTGCAGTTAGAGTTGAAGCCAAGTCGCCACTCCCTGAAGGGCCGAGAGTCATTGTAGGACCTCTCGAGTTTGGCCGCTGAAGTAGATCTGCTGAGTTTTTACGGGAATGCCCTTGTTGGGTTAATTTGTCACTGGAACGGTTGCGAATAAGGGGCGGTGTTGGCGTATTTCCACGAAGAGCATCTCTTGACTGTTGGCGCTGATGAGCATAAAGTGGGACTGCAGCTCGTTGCTGAACAAATTGCTCAGCAGTAAGACCTGGCTGACTAACAGTGTTCCCGGTCGTTGCCATGCCTGGCTGCCAAGCAACGGTTCGACTTTCATTGGAAATATTGCGATAGTGATGGTGTTCTGGTGCTACAGCTTTTCGAGCTGGTGATTTTGATTGTCCAGAGCTGTCAGGCCTCTTCGCTGGACTTGCTTGCCCTGAATATGTCATACCGGGACCAGGACTAGGCCCTCTGCCATACCCCAACGTAGGGCCAGGGCTTGCTGCTCTACCGTAACTTTGTGCTGGACCTGGGCTTTGACTGCGCAGTGGTCTATCAGATGCCAGATTTAGAGTTGGGCCAAAATCGATCTGAATGGATGAACTTGGAACATGGTTACCATCATTTCGTTCATTGCCGGTTGCTGCATTCCCGACTGTTCGCATGACGCCTGCTCTTGGTTTCTCAACAGACTCACGAGTATCAACAGATCGTCTGGTGCTTGCATAATCCGGAGATGTTGTGGATGCTGCGTCGTCATACACACTGCTAATACCACTATTCTGGCGCTGGATTTCGCCTGCCGCCAAATTTTGCTCGTCATGACCAATTCTATCGAAAGCGGATTCGTCGATGACATGACGGCCAAGGCTACCAATACTAGGGGCTGTTTCGGGAGATGTTGGAGTTTGCAGGCTAGATTGGCGCACAGGAAGAGGCTTTCGGGTAATGCTTTGGCTGGTCTGAAGGCGAGGTTGGGATGCCGAGCTGCTTGTGGAGTCTACTGACGCTTGAGAGATATGACCAGTTTGGGGTTGCCTATTCGACTGCAAAGAAGTATATACTTGTGGCGGCTGATACGTACGATTGTATTGCTCTTGTTCCCGGCTAGAAAAGGGGTCGGGTTCCGGGCCACTGCTATCAGCTTTGGTGTTTGAAGGTACTGTATTCGAAGAAATAAAAGGAAATTGTGGAGGTGGCTGAGAATGGGTCGTTTGTGGTTCGAAAGTCGGAGGACGGGAAGGAGAAGATTGCTCAAAGGAGAATCGGGGTTTTAACGCTGTATCCAAGCCTTCATTGAGACCATCTTTATTAGCAGGAAATTCGTTTGGATCGGCGTTGTCTGACAGTACCCCTCTCTCAGCGCTGCCCCTTGATCCATCCATATTTTGACGCCTCTGGTCATCACTCATTCTACGGCCCTCTCCAATTGCATAGGTAGCGGCGGCTCCACCGGCACCGGCTAGTTGAGATAGTGTCGCGTTCGACATTCGGCTATTTGCTCTGCGCAGTTCTGGAGAATGATAGGGTTTGCTAATTGGCATGGCACCTGGTCCATGAGAAAAGTTTGGTGGTGGTGCTACAGGCTCAGGAGTCGTCACAGCTTGTAACTCCTGCAACTCACGAATCGGAGTTGTACTGGCACCTTGCTCGTCCTCTGAGCTGAGACGCTCGGGTGTATTGCTCATATACTTCAGACCAGAACCCTCACGCGCAGAGGCAACACCAATCATATGTGGAGGTGGGACTGGAGCTGCATCATAGGCACCGTCGTAATTGGATGGTGCTTGATTTTGGTAGCGATCTAGACCATGGGTTTCCGATACTGAACGATGATGTGCCATAGGTTGTGCATTAGGGGGAGATGCAAAAGCACCGGCTCCGGGGGGAGCAGAATCTGTACGAGGAATGCCGTTGTATGCTCCATCGGTTTGTTGACCTGGACCCCAGGTAACCGAGGGTGAGGATCTGACAGAGGCAGCATCGTCGAATTGTATACGACTTCGAGCTGGACCAAAGCTGTTACGTGTACTCCTCCTGCTGCTGTATCTGCTATTCGGCTGGCTGCCACTTTCGATAGCAGTCATTCTCTTCCCAGTGAGTTCCTTCATTCGTTTTCTCCACTCGGATTCTCTCCAGCTTGAACTGCCTTGTTCGAGAATAAGACCAGAAACATCCAATATCTCAAGATAGCCGTATCTTCGGTGCTTTGGCATCGCGAACATTAGACTTCTCGGGTCAGAAATATCAGCTACCAAACGGCCAGGTCGTCCATAGAGGCCGAATGTGTCGAACACAGGGAATAGCCATCGAAGCATCATTTCAAAGCCAGTGACCGCTGGATGAACTTCAGGCATGACGAAAACAAAGCCCTCTGTTGTTGAAGGTGGATTTGAATGAATAGTGATGGACCCTTCAACCTTTACAAGAGTTGATGCATCAATGAGTGGTTTAGACTGAGGGTAGATTGCAAAAGCCGAGTATGCATCACTTATTGTTGCAATTGGGCGTACTTTCTTTGTCTTCTTAGTGTCATAAAACTTGATGTCTCCCTTCAGTATAGGTGCTCTGGACCGATCGTAGGCGGATTTCTTTTTGTTCAGCTGCTTTTGCAGCTTCTGCAGCTCCTTCTCATCTGGAGGCGATATAACACACCAACAACGCCTCCAAGGGGTTCCAGCTCCGAATCTTACCCTGGCCCAATCTGCATGTGGAATTTTGGATCGCTCCATGATAATATTAATGTTATTCAATGCCTTCCCTTTGCCAGCAATTAAGGCTCCAGTGTAGGCTTCTTGTAATGTAGCATGTTCAAACATCGAAAGTCGAATACCTGCGGTCCACTGAATTAAAGAGTGATGGGAATTAAAATGTAACAAGTAGCGATTTTTGCCAGCAGTAGAGATGCTAAGCACATTTTGCAGTGGTGCCTCATTGTCGGTTCGCGTTGGCAACGATTCGATCTGGTGTCATTAGCTATGGGTAGTGAAAGCGAAAAGAAATTAGGTACCATTTTTATTGATGCATCTGTGAGATTAATGAACTTGGGAAGAACCTCCCCATCCTGACCAGCCGCGTCCAGTTCTGCCGCATCCCATAAGGATAGGACTGTGCCGACTAGCTGGGCAAAGCATTCTGTCCATGTTCGATCCGCATTTGGTTTGCCATCTACTTGAATTAGAAAGGTCTCTCGTGATTGCAGGAGAACTAACGTGTGTTTTGATCGTCCAGTTTCAAAAAGTATCCCTCCTGGTATAATTTGTTTGCGTGGCTGTTCAGAAATGTGAAAATAGGTTGGAGCTCAGGCAGCGTATCCTGGGATACATCCATCAATGGAGGCTGGTATGTTTGGACCATAGACATTGGTCTCGAGGAAGAACGTTCCCGACCCACTCTGGGCTGTGGTGATTCCCCCTCTGACATATACTGGGCTTGCGAGGGAGCTGCTGCTTGTGCAACACCCCTCGCAGAATCATTCCTCGCAGATTCATATCTGAATGATTCCTGCCTCGACTGTGGCGGTGGTTCTTGACGGGTAGGTGTCGGGCTTCTCTGGGCATCACGATTGCTCGAGAAGTTGGACATAAACGACAGTACTGACTTTTGTTAGCGGCGGGTGGTGTTTCCATAATTCTTCGAATCTCACCTCGATTTCTAGTCGACATCTTTTCTCCCTCAGCGCATATGATTAACGAGTGTGAAAGGCCTTCTTCGGTGATATTGATGGGGTCCGGCGATCCGGTTGCGCTTCTCAGCAAGTCAACATGGACGTCTTGCTGTCCCTTTCCGATGGTATACTTGAGACACGGTGGTGCAATTGGCTGCGGATGGGTTATCAACCTCTGATCTGGTGCTGCCGACGCTTCAATAGCCACAATTCTCGTTGAGGTCAGCGTAAAGTGATGTTGATTTTGAAGGTCAACGACTTGAATGTTCGATTAAGAAAAGTTGACCAGGAGCTCTCCCGCGCACGCACGTCACTACTGGTGGGATCTTCGGTAGGCCGTTGCTTTCAGCTACAGACAACTGGAGATGCCTGTCGTTTTTCAAACTAGAAATCAGAGAAAACAAAATGTGTCAGTAACGAACACCAGGAAGAAAACGAGAACGAAAAGATTGCTCTTGAATTGTTATGATCAAGTCTATTATGTGCAGCGTATATTTGTACAGTACATGGCACCTCTGTCGATTATGGCTTAATCAGCACTTTCACTGGGTGAAATGAATTTCGCACGGAACGCGAGTCTCACCTCAGTGCAACAAGCTCATGCAGACCATTCGATGTTGTTCGTATTAACTCCCGCATCGAGACTAACCCTTGTCCAGCTTCTTGGCTGCTGAAGGACGCGTCATATAAAAATAGCGGCGCCTCCTCCTAGCACTGTTGTGCTTGTCGAACTACGAGCATTGAGGATGGAGTAGTACAACGAGATCAGACACGGGACTTTGTCAACACAGTGCACAAACTGGATGGTAGATTTCATGTTGCAAGCTGTTTCGGTGGCGAAGCCTGAAGCTTGAAAGATCTCCAGAGTATGGAGTACTGTGGATACACTTTTGTCAAATCGTCCCACCTTCTGAGCTTTCGTGACGCTTTGATGTGGAAGAGCCGATTCGAAGAAATGCAAACAACACGAACCGTTCGGCCTGCCCAGAAACTGCCCAGCACAGCCATCATTTCTGAGCTATTCTGCCCTGCTAATATATATGACTTTGCAGCTAAGCGGCAAACACTAGGTTTGCTGTTACGAGGTTGCAATTTTCACCAAACGATGTTTGTTCCGGGGCTGGCCATAGATTCGGACCCGAATTATTCGAGGCTGGTGATTAGACGTCTACTAGGTGTGATGTTGAATATTTCAGACTTGTTTGAGAAAGGATCCAGGATATAGACACCCTGTTCAGTACGCAGTCACGGCAACATCAACCTTAATTGGGATGGCATTGATCTTTATTTCTTCTCGTTAAAAGCTTGAGCATGAGTGCAGTCATGACGATTGGTGGTAGCCGTCAATACTTCACGAGTTTACAGATGTCTCGTAAACGATCGACGGCTTCGATGCTCACTATGTTCATATACTTTTCAAGGAGTTTACTGTGTTTAGATCTATGCCGTCACGCCAGACAGTGGTGGTACTCTCACAGTGTATTTATGTCGCAGGCGAATTTCCAAAAGTATCTCAGCCATCTTTCTCTCACGGAATACCAAGCCAAAGGAAGCAAAATGTTTGACACATGGTCCAATATCTAAATGATGCCGAGAAGAAAAGCCAAAAAAGAAGCAAATGTACGGACTGTACTTGAATCCAACTTCTGAGGTCAAATGTCCCGTCCCCCACAGCACGTATCCTGTAGGAAGACCTTGTGAGTGTACGTAGGATCTCAAAACATCCACGAGAACAAGAGTTTTTGCTGTCGCACAGCAAGTCCGTAACACTCTACATGTACACACATCTCATTGGGGTTTTCGGACCGCTTGACCCATGAGTCTGGATAGAATTTGCGTGGGGAACTCACCCGTCACAAGCACAGGAACGTGGAAAACTCAGGTACAAATCGTTGGCCAAGTCCAGCTCAAAACTTGAAGATGTGAGTATACCTGTGCTCCATGACTACTGGGTGAACATCCTAGCATTACCAACTAAATTGAGAATTTCTCCAATACGGCTTCTGTGTGAAGAGAACTCGGGCTTTGCAGGTACCGCAACTCCCCCACGACCCACCGAACATTAGGCCGCCTTGCCAAGTCGCCTCTACAATCGGACATTCCTTATCGGGACCGTTGGGGCACTTTTGTAAGAAAAACAACTTCAAATGATTTCCCTCCTCGTCACAATATCCAAACCCAGTAACCCATTTACGACGCTGGAATGAGGAGGTCGGTGCTTCGAACAAAAGTCGCGCAAGCTATATCTCCCCAACCCCGCAGATCGATCATACAGAGTGCATCAAGATGTCGCCCAGAATTGGCAGATTCAACAACAACTGGTGTTGATACTCCTGCTTTGCAAAAACAACGTCTACCATTTCGATTCGAAACAGGACTCTCACTATTTGCAAAGAGAGCACCACGGCCTTTCCCGCCTCCGTTTTTATCTCCGCCATCAGGCTCATTTTCGGATCCTCTAAGTACACATCATCGCAGTCGGGACAGGAGGGCATTTGTGAATGGGGAACTGATTCAAGGCTACACGAATGGGGATGATGCGGTATATGCCAGTGATATCTTTATCGGCGCTAATGATGGAGTTGGAGCTTGGTCAACGAGGCCTGGAGGGCATGCAGGGTATGAGTGAAACTACCAGTAACATTTGTTTAAGCTAATTATGTCAAGGCTATGGTCGAGGTTGATACTCCATTTCTGGGCTTTGGAGGTAGAAAAAGATGCGAATGTTTTACGGACTCCCGGACAGTATTACGAGCCAGATCCGATAGCGTACCTACAGAGGGCATACGAGCAAACTATAGAAGCAACGTCTGCTCCCAACCAATGGCAGGGTACTACCACAGCAGCTGGTGCACAATTACACTACCAAGGACCCGCAGCTGGTTCGAAAGACCCTCCCACTCCATTGCTATATGTCACCAACTTAGGAGACTCTCAAATACTGGTCCTCCGACCTCGAGACTCTGAACGAATTTTTAAGACCACAGAGCAGTGGCATTGGTTTGATTGTCCCAGGCAATTGGGAACGAACAGTCCAGATACACCACGGGTAAATGCAGTCATGGATAAAGTTCCTGTCGAAGAGAACGATGTCGTGCTTGCAATGTCCGATGGAGTTATAGACAATTTGTGGGAGCATGAAATCATTACAAATGTCGTGGACAGTATTCGCAAATGGGAGAATGGGGAAGGGGGACCGAGCACTGGAGATAGACGTGGTGGAGCTGGTGGTGGAATGAGGTTTGTAGCAGATGAGCTGGTGAGGGCAGCAAAGATCATTGCTACAGATCCCTTCGCTGAAAGCCCATTTATGGAGCATGCCGTGGAAGAGGGTCTTGCTATGGAAGGAGGTAAGTCGTTATTCATGGTATATGTGATATCTATTGACAAAATTGCAGGTAAATTGGACGACATCAGCGTGGTTGCTGCTCTGTGCAAACGCAGTAATGGCTGAAGGTAGATGAGAGAGCTTCACAGATGAATATTGCAAACTCCAAAGCCCCTTCAAGAGAGGTTGTAGAGCGAAAATCGGGAGGACTTCAATTCAGCTGGGAAGGCCGTGGAAGACACAGACCTCGAGCAGAGAGGCGGGGTGCTGTCTCAAATACTCGTCACCAGGCTTTAGATAGTTACATGCCGAACACTGCGCCACTTGGCAAGCACTGACTGGAATTTGTATGAAGAGCGGGAGAGTTGCGAGAGCAAGCAGGCTTTTGACATCGCTTGTGGGATTCCTTCGGAGTCAACGTTATGATACTGGCATGATTTCTGGATCAAAATCAATTGCCATACGTGCTTACCAGCCTATGGTGTGTATTTGGCTAGAGTCAACTCACAATTGAATTTTCCGCTGCTCATAGAGTCAATCCGAAGTGCGGCTCAGTATGCCTGAAGCTTACCGTTGTGAAGTCGGTACCGTAATATTATCGTCCTTGTTGTGAGTTGGAAATGAAAACTTGTCGTCCGTAGTCTTCATTCTCTTTTATACTTGCAAGGGCTGGAATTATCTCTGGACCAAATTCTCGGCTCCACTCTCAGCCTCGCCCGACAAGGCTTATCGTGAACCTTAAATTTCCTTAGCGCCAAAATTCAAAAACTTTCATCAAGCAACCAGAGCAGGTTCTTATCCCAGATCCCACTACATTACACATACAAAATGAGGGGTAAACGATCGAAACAGTATCGGAAGCTCATGCAGCAGTATGGTCTCAATTTCGGGTTCCGCGAACCTTACCAAGTACTCCTCGATGCGGACATGATCAGAGATGCGGATAGATTCAAAATGGATCTCATAGGAGGATTAGAGAGGACTTTGCATGGTCAAGTCAAGCCGAGTATGTATACAAATCACCTCACGAAACTAGAGCTAATTCAATATCTAAGTGATTACACAATGCTGCATGCGACATCTTTACGCAGCTGCCAAAGAACCTGGCGTTTCATTTCTCATTGACAAGGCGAAAACTTTCGAGCGAAGAAGATGTGGTCACAAACCAGAAGAATATGCCGAACCCCTCAGCACGCAAGAATGCCTGTCCTCAGTCGTTGATCCAAAGGGGAGCAAGAGGAATAAGAATTGCTATGTGGTCGCAAGCCAGGATCTGGAGGTCCGGAAACTTATGAGGGGTATTCTTGGAGTGCCGCTCGTGTATGTCAATCGCAGTGTCATGATTATGGAGCCTATGGCCGATGTTTCGGCTGATAATAGGGAAAGGGAGGAGAGAGTCAAGTTCAGGGCGGGACTGAAGAGAGGAAGTGGAAGCTTAAAGCGCAAGAGGGACGATGACGAGGAAGATGACGACCATAAACCAGATGGTGCGTCAACACCAAAGAAGAAAAAGTCTGGGAAGGGCCCCAAAGGTCCTAATCCTCTATCTGTCAAGAAATCGAAAAAGAAGACCGAAAGGGAGGGATTAAAGTCAGAATCCGAGAGAGATAGCAAAAATGCTCCGCTTCCGAGCACGGCTGAGGCGGATGTAACGGAGCCTACTGGGAAACGGAAACGGAAAAGAAAAAACAAATCTGGGGGTGAGGGAGGGGACGGAGAGAGTACAGCAGATCCAGAACAGAAGTCGGAGGTGGCTGAGGAAGATTGACTTAAGGGTGCTTAGAAGGCGTTTTAGCAGCAGTTTCTTGCTCATGTCATACTTCGGATTAATACCCAATAAAGAAACGATCCTGTGGAGGATTGTTGTGCAAAATAACCTTCATCGAGTCCTGGAATTGCGTTGCTGGTAGACAAAGACATTCCATCAATAATATCCGTCCTGTCGTGTGCCTCTTTTTCAGCCCTGCTATATTTATGTGACAGAATACGTCCGGTACAAGAAGTGAAGCCAGTTGGCGTTAATACCGACAGCATACCTCCACAGGCTGACTGTCAAGCTCAACAGCCACTAAACTTCTGGTGCTCGCCCCACCACAAACTCACTTTTAGCGTTGATACCCCTGCACCTCGATTGCGAGTCTCGAGTGAACAAAGCGCGCAAGACCTAGCACTAATCTAAGTGCTTTAGACAGTATGCGTCTACTAAAGACGAATCTTACATCACGATATAAGGAGGGCCCAGTCTTTCAAACCGCATATGCTATTGTATCCCTTGGATGAGAGGAGCTGAGACCGCTGCGACTCAAGGCGGTGGATAGGTCGACCAATATGCCGGAGAGCAGACCCGCGAACATAGAAACGGCCGATGCAGTTAGCAATGGAGATGTGGCACATAGTACTGCACCGGCAGAGCTGGACGAATGGGGCCTACCGGTAAAGAAACATAAGATTGTGCCCGTAACGGTAGGGGCGGAGGAGGAGGAGTCAAAAGGGGAGGTGAATGGACATGCCACGGAAAAGGACTCGGATTCAGTGAAGGAATCGATCGACAAGCCGAAGTACGGGGCGGATAATGAAAATGGAGACTCGAGTAGTGAAGAGGATTTCAAAGATGCCCAGTCAACGCCTTTACCTTCCACACCAATGCCGGGGCTTGCAGAATCTAGTGAAAGAGCACAAAAGGCTCAGATCCCTCCACCGATATCACCTCCCGAAGAACGAGATGTTCAAGAAAGTTTGAAAAATGTCGAGAAAGCGCCGAAGGATATTGTGCAAGAATCCGCGAAAGCCGCAGAAGACGATTTGAAAACAAACGATATTTCGAAGGAGGGCCTAGAGGAAGCTCAGAAGGCCAAGCGCCACAGCGAGATTTCGAAAGGAGTCAGCCATACCCGGGGAGAAAGTTCAAACAATGCAGGTGTATCTGAATGGTCGCATCAGCAACTGACAACCAAACCGGCGGAGACACCGAATGCCGAAGAGGATGAATGGCAGACCATGCCAGCATATGCACCTTACGATCTGTATGATGACGACAATAGGTTGATCGCAAAGGAGGCTCATGATTCAGACATCGAAGGCGATCCATATGAGGGACTTGGTGGGGCAGGGAAAGGGTACACAAGAGTACAACTAGAAGAAGATGCTCAATCGGCAACGAGTCTAGACGAAAATACCCAATATCTGTTTAAAGATGTTAATGGCACGGGCGCTGGAGAAATGGAAGACGAAGAGCAGCGGGACGCGTTATCACAGATGCAAGCTACAAAGGATCTTTTGACGGAGGGGCAGAGGATAGCGTATGTCGGAATGACACGATTAATATTATCAGAAATGATGCAACAAACCGAAACGATGGCAACAACGAAAGGGAGCAAAAAGAAAGAATTACAAGTTGCAGCCGAAGCAATGAGAATGTGGAGTCAAAAAATGATGGTTCGATTATATGCCCACATGGATATCAGTACAGCTGAGCAGATTATGATCGAACAACTGGCAGATCACGGTGTGGTGCCTACAGACTTAACTCCTACACTTATGCAAAATGCTCGCGTTAAGAACCCAATGGCTGAGAGACCGCCTTCCACAGCTGGGCTTCCATCTCCAAGGACGGAATCCATGGCTTCAACCGATAAAAGTCCAAGGGCATCTGTATCTTCCCAGCCATCGATGCCATCACCACGTCTACCACCTCCTTCTCGCACCCCTACTTCTCGTTATGACGAAGAAGTTGCTCCTGTACCACCTCCTTATCAAGAACATGCAGGAGATGATCTACCCGAAGTGCGAACTCCTTCTCAGCTTCCGACAACAGCCAGTCTAGATATTGATCTTCGTTGGACCGTTCTTTGTGATTTGTTCCTCACTCTCATTGCCGATTCAGTATACGATGCTCGGTCAAGAGTTTTACTCGAAAAGGTGGGAGAGAACATGGAAGTTTCGTGGCTTGAAATATGTCGATTTGAGAAGCGAGTCACCGATGCACTGGAAATGCAACAAGCAGCAGAAAAAGAAAACTGGAATGAAGATGAACACAAAGAAAACCGGAGGAAGTTGGCACTCAAGAAACGCTACATGATGATGGGACTTGCTACAGTTGGTGGGAGTTTGGTCATCGGGCTTTCGGCTGGCCTTCTTGCTCCTATGATCGGTGCTGGTCTTGCTGCTGGTTTCACCACTATTGGTGTTGCAGGAACAAGCGGTTTTCTTGCTGGAGCCGGAGGGGCTGCCATCATTACCTCTGGTGCTGCTGCCTCTGGTGGTATCATTGCTGTTAGAGCTGCCAATCGAAGAACTGGAGCTGTTAAGACATTTGAGTACAGACCGCTTCATAATAATAAGCGAGTTAATTTGATCGTCACAGTTTCAGGGTGGATGACAGGAAAGGTCGATGATGTTCGGCTGCCTTACAGCACGGTAGACCCTATCATGGGTGATATCTATTCCGTACTTTGGGAGCCTGAAATGCTACAAAGTATGGGAGACACAATCAATATATTGGCTACAGAGGTAGGTCTTACTAAACTGAGTATTACACCCTCACTGACTATGTTTAGGCATTGACCCAAGGTCTCCAACAAGTACTTGGCAGCACCATCTTAATTGGTCTTATGGCAGCTCTGCAATTGCCTGTGGTCTTGACTAAACTAGCGTATCTCATTGACAACCCTTGGACGGTATCTTTAGATCGAGCCAATTCAGCAGGTTTGATTCTTGCCGATTCATTAATTGACCGGAATCTCGGAACTAGGCCGATCACATTCGTGGGATACTCTCTTGGCTCTAGGGTTATCTTCTCTTGCTTGAAGGAATTGGCTCGAAAAGGGGCGTATGGACTTGTACAAAATGTTTACCTTTTCGGATCGCCCATTGTCGCAAAGAGAGATGAATATTTAAAGGCAAGAAGTGTTGTGGCTGGCCGATTTGTCAACGGCTTTGCCAAAAATGACTGGATTTTGGGTTATTTGTTTCGTTTGACCAGTGGAGGAATCAGTCGAGTAGCCGGGCTTGCACCAGTGGAGGATATTCCTGGCTTGGAAAATGTCGATGTGACAGAATTCGTGCCAGGGCATATGGCATATCGTACAGCGATGCCCCGATTACTCCGAGAGGTTGGGTGGATGGTCGAAAGTGACGAGTTCACTGAGATCGAGGATCCCGATCCGGAGAATCATCAGAAACGCCAACGAGAACTTATCAATGAGATTGAGGAAGCTCGAAAGGAGTTCGAGAAGAAGGAGAAAGAGAAAGAATCCAAAGGAAAGTTTGGTTTCTTCAGCAGAAAGAAGAAGGCGGTGGTTGAGAAGAAGGAATGGGAGACTTATGAAGAGATGAAAGGAGAGCCCGGAGGATCGACCAGCAGGACGGAGGATGGCCAGGGCAATAACCATGGTGTTTTGTTTGACATTGATGCTATTCGTGCCGAGCTTGCGAGTGAGCATATGGAGGTCAAAGAGCTGAAATCTACGCTGCCACCGATGAAACTAGATCTGAACTTATCGTCGAGTTCCCTCAATCCCCGAAACTCCCTCCGGGAAACAAAGTCCTATGACACTGCCAGCATGCTCAGGCCGAACAGTTTCCAACATTCTCCTTCGGCATCACCAAGGCAATCCAGCAGCGAATATCTTCCGACTCATAAGCCACCGCCAAAATATGCAGAGGATGAAGAAGAGGAAGTCCAAATGACTTTTGAATCGTCCTATGTGTCTCCACCACGATCTGCCACCACATCTTCCCATCACCTTCCCCTGCGATCTCCAGTCAACCCACCAACCCCGGAGCCCACTGATCGTGCAGCAACTTTACAGCGACCAGAGCTTAAAAGTAGTTCCACGCTTCCAGCCACTTTACCACCCATGGACCTGGGCCATAATGCGTGGGCAGATGACGACGAGGAATTTGGCCGGGAGAAAGAGATAGAGATGACTTTTGCATAATTGCCATTCTTTAGTAATTGCTTAGTTTGAGCTCTAATGAGGGGAAGACGGTTTGGATTGCGGTGCAAATAGGGATTTTGCTTCTTAGTGTAATATTGTTGGGTTGCAGATACATATAGTCTGACTATTGTTCGATGCATAGCTTGCGTGGGATGGCCATGGAGAATTTGGACCGAGAGCTTTATCGGCGTCTGGGACTTGAGATAGTGTGAGGAGTAGGCAATGGGGATGAAGGAGAGATAGGTGAAATCTGAAGGATTCTGATCAATTGGTTCACTGTGTATGCCTGCAAGACTGTCTGATGTTGTGAATACAGTCAATCTTCCACTTTGTGGTTTCTTCCACAACCAGCCCTCAAACAGCACCACCCGCAACTAAACCATATATGATACTACACCTTCTGTTCCCCCCACTTCTTCAGTCTCCGCTTAATCCAGAGCCCCTCCCTCTCCTCTTCCATCCTGCCCATAACCTCCAAACTCTCCACCGTCTTCTCAAAGCCCTCTCTAAATCCAGGCAACAATTTCCTTGTAAAAGCATCAAGCACATAATACAGGAACCGCATCTCATGAAGCAAGCTGGCGACGAGAGGATGGAAACCACATGAGATAGCGAAAGGGATAAGGAGGGGCGAGTTTTGAGGCAGACACGTTGGGTGGCTTGGGGGTGAAGGGGAGGCGGCCAGGGAACTCTCAGGGGAGGAAATAGAGGGTGACTCTGAGAGGACGGCTGTGAGGTGGTTTGTTCTATGGATACAGAGTTAGAAAATGTGTATCTGAGATTTTAGGGTGAAAGAGAAAGGGACTCGAACATGCATAGCATATGTAGAAATACGCCATCGATAGCATATTTACTAATTCCTCCTCTCAAACTGATCATCTGCTTCAGTCCTTTGATATGAACATCGACTTCTTTTCGCTCTCCGATAAGACTCTGATACTCTTAGTTAACCATGATATAGGTAACGATACAAAGCGAGGAAGAAAACATACAACTATATGAGTTAACAGCAAAACAGCAGCTAGTGTCTCATCTGCTACTGCTTGTATTGGATCCCTTAAAGATTTGTTGAGTGCCCGTATAGTCTCTGCTTTGAAATATAGAATCTCTGGACTATCATCTTGGCAGTGGAGTCCTGCGTCGTGGATAGCTGACACGAAGAGAGTGGCATTGAAGAGAGTGGGGTTGGAGATAGCGGTGCTGATCCAGGAAGGATTGGTGCAATATTGAGAGTGTATTTTGGTGGGGAAGTCGGCGAGTGTGTTTGTCCCTGTTGGAGTTAGTCAGTGTAGGGAATTCAGAGGTGTTTTCTTACAGTGATAGGTCAGAGCATGGACACGGGGACTGCTGTTTGCGGGAAGAATGGAGAAGGGGTCTATTTTTGTGGCGGCCGGAATTGTGTCGGGTAGAAAGACTTCGGCATTTATATCTCTTGAGGTGCCACAGGTCGTGCATATGCAGGAAGTATTAGATTCAGAAAGTCCTCCATCTAAGTTAATGGTCAACAAGGCTATAGTCTTTTGGATATCTCGTATCTTGCCTGTTTGGCCACCGTGACAACTGTAGCATCTGGGCCTCCCGCTATCAGAAACAGACCTGGAGTTGGGCAAAGATTCCGTAGAATTGGAAGATAAATCATTATCCAAGGGCAGTAAGCAGCGTTCAGATGGACGAACAACTGAACGAGAAGTAGACTTCAAGCCAGGCACTGGTCTCGTGAAGGTGTTTCTCAGGAGACTGTCCCTCGCTAGCGGTTTTTTCTTCCCCTTCGTTACAGACCCATAATCACAACTTTTGATATTAGAAAAGTGTATTTCACATTTTCCACATACAGGTTTTTTCTCGTCGCACTATGTCGACATCAGCTTCAGCAATAAGACATATGAAACCGGGTTAACATAAACTTACTTTTACTTTACGAGCTTTACATGCCAAACACCCCCCTCGAGATTTTTTATGTGAACGATGCGGTATTGGGTTTGAATGAATATACATTTTAGGTCTGTCGATATAAAATTTAATTGGATGGTATCGAATTGTATCATTTACAAGTCTACGACTCGCTCCAAAGGTGTTCGGGATCGGTTTTCCTTATGTCCCGAATTTCAGGGGAAGATGGTCAGCACTAATAGAGAATACTGCCAAGGCGGGATTGAAGGTAGAAGTATGGTAAGCATCTCCATCGCTGATTCCATTCGCTGCGTCGGACAGCAATTGCGGTCATGGGCGCGCCTCTCTATAGCATTTCACAAACGCCCCGAGGCTCTTTGACTATACTAGTCCTGATTAGGGGTCGGTTTCGGTCTCATGCAGCCTACTTCAGATTCTCAAAGTGCAAGAAGTAATCCTTCTAGGAAAGCTGCTGCGATTTGATGAAAAGTGCGATGTATACACACGTCGTATTTTTCGTTTTTATAATATATAACATGGCAAATAATGGCAGATAATTATATATGAAATCTCACTTCCTACCTCTGTGCTGCTCACACCTACTCATAGAAATCCCAACATCCTCTCCAGCATCTCGCCTCACATTTCCCAAGTCTTTCAATGTCGAAACCCACTATTGTCTTTTGTCATGGTGCATGGCACAGTCCAGATTTTTTCCACAAAGTCATTGCTCTCCTCGAACCTCGGGGCTATAAGTGTGTTCCTCTAGCACTTCCAAGCGTTGGCAGTGTACCTGCAACAGTGTCACTCGACCAAGACATCGAGATCATAAGAAATGCTGTATTGAAAGAGCTTGATGGTGGCAATGACGTTGTGGTCCATGCCCACAGCTGGGGAGGTATACCCTCCAGTAGCGCCCTGGAAGGGCTCAGCAAAGCTGAGAGAGCACAGCATGGTAGCAAAACTTCAGTGACGAAGATAACATACGCAACAGCGTTCGTCCTGCCAATAGGAGTCAGTCTGCAGGATGCAGTTGGCGGTGTGCAGGAAGATTGGCAAGTTGACGACGTGAGTTTGAAGAATATCAATGAACATGAGCGCCGAAATTAAAGAGTAATAGGACGGGAACGTTTTGAATTCGAGTGACTGGTGGCTCCCAAAGCTTTACCATGATTTAGACCCAACAGAAGCAGAGAAATGGATATCCAAATTGAAGCCGCATTCTCTTGCGACTTTCCAACAAGGAGCCACAGCTGCGGCGTGGAAGAAAATTCCTTCGGCGTATCTCATTTGCGAAGACGACAAAGCTATTCCTTTGCAAGGACAGGAAAGTATGGTAGCAGCCGTAAAGGATGCGGGAGGTGAAATTGAGGTTGAGCGAGTCTTCTCGGCACATAGCCCGCATTTGACACAGCCGGAAATTGTTGCGGACTTTCTGAGAAGGGCAGCAGGAGAAGTGGTTGGGTGATACGCCCCTTGATGCCTGGGATTTTCGAAGTATGCAAATATTAATAGGATATAGAAGGAAAACCACTAAGAAATGATATCATACTGCTTCTATTTCACCTACTTGTAATGAGATGATGTTCGGTATTGTATTACTCTCCAATGGAAAATGGCACTGAGAATCCAGACTTGGCCCAAAAACAGAACTTCGCAGATTAGCCCAAGTTATTGATGGTTGGGCAAAGCAAGAGAATATGGAATTGAATTTGGGAATCCCATCAGTCAGAGTTCCATTTGTTTTGCAGCGGTTGTGCCTGAAGTCTTAGCCCATCTGGCTAGCAGTAATTTTTGGGATCGTCTTGATTCGAAGAAGTGAGGCTGGCACTATTTCTTGAGGTCATGATCTCGAAGATCTGCAAATATCGAATGGAGAGGGCAATCTGCGAGCAATTGCACTATCGCTACTCCAGATACAGTGTCGACTGCCAGAATTTTGTGTTGTATGAATGCGGTGTAGGTCTGTGAACCCTTCCAATCTACATGCTTCTGCGGGCATTGGATTCGAGTACATATTCGCAGGACTGGTTCCCGCTGAGCATCAACGATACCGGTGGACAGTAGGGAAACAGATTGTCGGCAGGCTGTCGGCATCTGGTGTGGTTCAACGCTTATGGTCTTCTGTATCTGTGGTCAGATTTGGCATGCCATGATTGTGCTTGAATGTGATCGACAGAATGCGACGGGATGATGAAGGGTGTCCGGAGTGTGACAGGACCAATCCCCTCGAGAGCGGTTATCATGGGAGATAAATTCGTCATCGTACGAGGTATGGTAAACCTTGGTTGCGGCATCCGTTCTGACGAGGCTGAGGAAATGGTCGCCTGTAGCGTGGTCATCACATGTTTGCAGCAAAAATCAGGAGATTCTCAAGTCTCGCCCACGAGGCTGTGGACAACAAGGTGGCGCCATCGTCAATTGTCATATTGCAGATTAGATTAATTTCTTTGCAACGAGAATCAGCTGTTTGCGATTGAAAATGTATAGTACTTAGTAGTCACTGCAGAGCTACACCTCGGAGTCCTGGTGCAGACTACAGAAAGGGGGAGAATCTCATCCATGATAATGATGATTATGGACTTGATTCAGCTGAAGGCTGTACAGTAGCCTTGCATTGCGAATCTCAAACATGGACAAAATTCATTCGCTGGATAATGTGCCACAAGCCCACTTGTGGTACAAGTCGTAACTCGATCAAGTGGCTCAGTTGCAGAGCAGTTCAGCTTTTATTGGTATGCGGTACAAAGGACGAATCAGTCCCTCGGATGATATAACAATCAGCTCATTCTTGCGGATGAGGGGAACGGCTATACCCCGCCATTATAAATTTCTCCAGACTATATAAATTCCAATTTGTGTGATCGAGGCTGGCAGCCATATCTCTCCCCGTCACCCCTTCGTTGATCCTCACCGACGGACTTTCCAAATCCAAATCATGCCTTACGATATCAGCATCAAGAAAGTAGCTGTGTCAGGTGTAAGTGAATACTCTGGGTGAAGTCATACAACATAGCTGACTTAAGATAGGCTGCGGGCAACCTGGGACAGGCCATCGTGAAAGAGCTTCTCAAGTCGGGCTTGTTCGACGTCACCATCTTGACACGCGAAAATAGCACACACACATTCCCTCCTGAGGTCAAGGTCTGCAAAGTTGACTACACGAATTTCGAAACCCTTGAAGCTGCACTCCAAGGACAGGATGCCTTAGTATCCGCCGTTTCCACATCAGCTGTCCCAACCCAAAGACTCTTAATTGATGCTGCAGTCAAAGCTGGGGTCAAAAGAATTATTCCTTCTGAGTTCGGATGTGACCTCAAGAACGCGAATAACAGGGCTTTACCTGTCTACGCCGGCAAGGTCGAAATAGAACAACACTTGAATGAGCTGGCCGAGAAGGGGCTCATCAGCTACACACTTGTCTACACCGGCCCTTACCTTGACTGGGGATTAAGGAATGGCGCTTTCTTCAACTTCAAAGAGAGGACGGCAAACATATACGATGGAGGCGACCAACTCATAAGTGTCAGCCGAATCTCAACAGCTGGCAAGGCTGTCCGACGAATCCTGACGCACCCCAGAGAGACTGCTGACCGTGCAGTCTGGATCAAAGATATCGACATCTCGCAGAACCAACTGGTGAAATTGGCACAAGCATTGACACCAGGAGAAGAGTGGAAGTTGAACCCTGTCAACACTGCGGACGTACTGAAGAAATCTTTGGCGGAGATAGAGAGCAAGAATGTTGGTCCAACAACCATGCTTGGTCTCATTCAAAGGGCAACTTACTCTCCTGAGCATGGGAACCATTTCGTCAATGTCCATAATAGTACACTGGGCATCAGCGGTATCACTGGACCAGATCTTGAAGAGTTGATCGCCAGTATCTTTGGCCGAGGAGGTTAGGTTCAAGGGCATATATCTGCTTCAGGTTCCAGAATTGTACATCAAGACCCTCAGAGTCGTTGCTTTCTTACTTGGTAGTTTAAAATTGCATTCTCTTCATCGGTTGCTATTATCATGGTTGTAATCAAGAATATTTGCAAATTCTTTCACTCCATCAATCTCTACAGAAACTCATCAAACGCTAGGTTAAGTTTCTTGCTATCATCTTGATATCTATATGTTTACCAAAAAGGTTTTGTAAGACAAAAATAATCTTGCTTGCAGGAAGGTGGGTATCACGTGATACACCTCGTCCGTTTCCGGCGAATAATGGTCTCTCACTAGGATGCTGGAAGACAACAAAGACGTTGCTATCAGAAACAGTCGTATTGTTTCAAAGACCAATGGAACAAACTTTCCTTCACCAAGTTCATGATGGATTTCATTCTTGTACCTATGACTTTTGTTGGACTTTCTGGTAGAATAAGTCTGGTTGATTATCTCACACTTCGAACCAGCCAGCATGGACATCCCCCACAAGCCATGGTTTAATCATCAGAACGGCTTTAATTCATCTCTTTCAGGCCTAGACACTCATGTTCCTGTCGGGCAGCAAGCTGCTCGGCCTGCGTCGTATTATGATTATGTGAGCAAAGCTTTGCCTCCTCTTCCGATTCAGAATCCACGCCACAAGATATGGAACGAAAGCACGAGGAGATGGGATCAGTCGACAGGGCAGAACACAGGTGAAAAACCATTGTCATATAGCGCCACAAGAGATACATCTAGGGTGCAGCCAACTGATGTTTCGAGGACTCCTTCCCCAACGTCCCGTAACTCTCAGCGCTCTGTATATATGGTTTCACCCAGTTCTCCAAGATCTCCTGGTACTCCTCCGATAACAAAATCCTCTCAGAAGATATTGCAGCTCACTGGCTATGATCCGAGGTTTGAGACAAGTCTCCCTAAGGACCACCAGCAAATGTCCCCGGCTCCAGTCCGCCCTGGCAGACGCGGTTCTGATAGTTCAGGGAGCGCTTACAGTCAACCTGATGGATACGAGCAGGCACGGGCAGACTCTCCAAACCTATGGAACAATTTCTCTAGTGTACAAACCCCATTACATGCAAATCAATCACAGTATTCTTTCCACCTTGGCGCGGAGAAAAAAATAGTGCCAAATAGATCTCATATATCATTTCAGCGGGGAGATGATAGGGCTGACCCGAGAACACCAGATTCGACACGCATCAATCAGGGAGAATCAACAAGCGCCGAGGAGATTGCAAGCATTCGTGAGATGCTTGCTCAAGGACACAAATATCAGCATAGATTTGACTTCGAAGACGAAACGAATGAGGAACAGGGTGAGGGATATAACACTAATATATCAGCCATTGGAGCACTCGTCCCGAAACCACTATCCCTTCGTAAAAAAACTAAACCTCGACGTATTTCCATTCTCGGAAAGTCGTTAGGACTTCGGCTGAAGAGAGTATCTGGCAACAGCGATACTACGTCCCCGACCACCTCAAAGCACTACAATACGCCGACCTCGCCAATGCACAGCATGGAGAGTGATTGCATCTCACTCCCGGATTTAGTGACCCCTTCCAAAGATTCGAAACGAACCTTTGGGACAGGCCATCATCCGCTTAAGAGTCCGTTTCCATTCCCAGGACAGGAAGATGCAGATACCATGCCAAGTCCATCAGAAAGCAAATGCAGTAGGCGTCTTTCAGGAGCAATGAAACATTTATCTGGAGGCACTAAGAATTCACCCAAAAAGATATCGATCCCAAATTCGTCGAGAAAAGTAGATGGACCAGATATACCATTGCCTACTAAATCTGGAATCCTTGGAATGCTCCCTTCGGCTGAAGATGTTGTTGCGAAGGCGAAGAAGAGTATGAATCATAAATCTGCGGATGAGAAAAGAAGAGAGAATATAAAAAAGCAAATAGTAGTGGTGGGAGTTACAGATCAGTCTCCTGGTAAGTGACCCTTGATCACCTATCATTGTAGGCAATAACTGCCAGCTAATTCTTGCAGACGGGCGGGTGTCGGAATGGGTGTAATGAAGGCTCGCCCTTTTCCATTTGTACAACATATAGCTTTCAATTGAAGTTCTACAAGCTCAAGATTGTGCAATTCCATGTTCATTGTCCCTTTGGGTTGTGTGCATCGACTCTTGCTAACTGTATGTTGTACCTGCAGCTGATCAACCCCGCTTCTGGGTCGAATCGACAGCTGACTTGCTCAACGTGCATTGAATCACCCTTCTACAAGGACTCTGTGAGCGGATCCTCACTTCACCAAACTCCTAGCAGCACGCAGAATGACTGTTTGAAATCAAGATGTTGTATGTTACCTTTCGCATGTAACAATCCAATTCCAAGAGTGGATTGTAGCTATCTATTGCCCCGCCAGCCCGTCCCAGCGAGCTCTCCTTCCCCACAGCTAATCCCTGCTCATCCTGAGACATCCCAGCTCTGGAGTGACGAACTGACATCAACAACAGCTCTTCTTTTCCACAACATCCTCTCAAATCTGCGAAGTCACTTATCACGAATACAATCATGGGAGGCGAAACTTTTGAAACGGCGAAGCCGAAAAGCACCTATCCAAAGCTCTCCGATCACCCCGTTGGACAATGGATTCCAAACCTCTACAAGGACCGCATCGGTCAGTTCTATAGCGGCGGACAGTATGAAGGGAATAACCTGCGAGCGTGAGTCACTATACGGCCTTCTGGAGCTTGTCCGATACTGACTTTCAATTGTAGGATGATGAAAGAAGGTGTTGCCTCTGGATCTCCTCACGTAAAGCTCTCTGTATGGGACGCACCCGACCTTACTCGGCCAACATTCAAGGACGCCACAAGTCACAAATTCAGGCCCACGAACGTTGGTGAATGGTTTGGTCCATCATGGTCAACCCATTGGTTCAAGGTTCAAATCACAATTCCAAAGGAATTGCTAAAGAAGGACCTCCTCGAATTACACTGGGATGCCAATAACGAGGGAATGGTATGGACGGAGGATGGTAATCCACTCCAAGGATTGACTGGAGGTGGTGAACGTATAGAATGGATCATCCCCGAAAAGTTTAGAGACGGAAAGGAGCATATTATTTACATCGAAATGGCATGCAATGGCATGTTTGGAAATGCACCAGGCGGAGATTCCATCCAGCCTCCCGATCCCAACAAGTACTTCCAATTGAGCAAAGCGGACATTGTTGCTGTCAACGTCGATGCACGCCAATTATACATTGACATCTGGATCATTGGCGATGCAGCTAGAGAATTCCCTTCCGAATCTTGGGAGCAGCATAAAGCACTTAAGGTGGCCAATGAGATTATCGATGCTTTCGAGCTCGGCAACCAAGACTCAATCAAGAAGGGTCGTAAGATCGCACAGGAATACCTGGGAAAGAATGTCAGTTCATCAGAAGTGTACAAGACAGGAACTCAGCCTCTGGTTTATGGTATTGGTCACTGCCATATCGACACTTGCTGGCTTTGGCCGTGGGCTGAGACTAAGAGAAAAGTCGCCAGATCTTGGTCTAACCAATGTGACTTGATGGATCGCTATCCTGAGCATCGGTTCACGGTGTCTCAAGCACAACAGTACAAATGGCTGAAACAATATTACCCATATGTTTTTGAACGGGTCAAGGAAAAGGTCAAAAAGGGCACTTTCCAACCTGTCGGAGGTAGTTGGGTCGAGCATGATACAAACATGCCGAGTGGTGAATCTCTTGTTCGACAATTTCTGTATGGACAACGTCTTTTTGAAAGCAATTTTGGCAAGCGTTGTCAAACTTTCTGGCTACCTGACACGTTTGGATACTCCAGTCAGCTTCCTCAGTTGTGTCGATTGGCCGGAATGACCCGTTTCTTCACCCAGAAATTGAGTTGGAATAACATTAACAAATTTCCCCACACGACATTCAATTGGGTCTCGCTGGATGGTAGCCAAGTCATCTGTCACATGGCCCCATCTGAAACTTACACAGCCAATGCCGACTTTGGTGACGTGAAGAGATCTGTTAGTCAGCACAAGTCCATGGACCAAGATGAGACATCCCTTCTTGTCTTTGGTAAGGGAGATGGCGGTGGAGGACCTACATGGGAGCACTTGGAGAAACTCCGACGCTGCCGTGGAATGAGTGATACGACCGGTATGTTGCCTCGTGTGCACATGGGTGACTCTGTAGAAGACTTTTTCGATAAACTTGAGAAAAAGGTCGAAGAGGGACTTGACTTCGTCACCTGGTATGGTGAGCTTTACTTTGAACTGCACAGAGGTACATACACCACTCAAGCGAACAACAAACGCAACAACAGGAGATCCGAGATCTTGCTTCGAGATGTCGAGTTGCTGGCAACTCTAGCGAGCATCAAATCTGGGTATAAGTACCCCAAGGAGAAAATTGATGATATGTGGGAAGCTGTTCTTCTGTGCCAGTTTCACGATTGTCTACCTGGCAGTTCTATTGAGATGTGTTACGATGATAGTGACGAGGTAAGTTCGTGTTTTAGCTGGTTATACTACATACTGACAGGTTCAGCTTTATGCCAAGGTTTTTGAGACTGGCGAGAAAATCATGAAAGAGCTCCAACAAATTCTCGGCGTCCAAGATATCGATAAGTCAAAGGCGAAAGGTGATTTTGTAGCCTTAAATACCATGCCTTGGCACCGCCGGGAAATCATCGCCATCGAAGATGGCAAAGCCGGCGTTGCCTGTGGCGAAGGCAACTTGCTTAACATCAAGACCTTCAAGATATCCACTGTTCCAGAGGTTACTGTTGCAGAGACCAAATCTGGCGTATTTGTGTTGCAAAACGATCAACTCAGAGTATCAGTCGAGAATGGTGTCATTACCTCACTCTATGACCGCCAGACCGACAGAGAGGTGATCAAGAAGGGAGGTAAAGGTAATCAACTTGTCATTTTTGATGACAAGCCACTTTACTGGCAAGCATGGGACGTCGAAGTCTTCCACTTGGACTCCCGTAAGGAACTTACTTCTGGAACCACCAAAATTGTTCAGAACGACGCTCATCAAGTCAGCGTCATGACAGAAACCAAAATCAGTGAGAAGAGTTGGGCTAAGACATATATCACGCTTTCTGCTGCTTTCAAGGGCCAACAGTCATATGTCGAGATGCACAGTGAAGTTGAGTGGAGAGAGACTATGAAGTTCTTGAAGGTCGAATTCCCTGTCGATGTGAGAAATACGGAAGCATCTTATGAAACTCAATATGGAGTCGTTCGTCGACCAACCCATTACAACACAACGTAAGTTGAGGATTAATTGAACCCAATCTTTAGAGTAGCATCGCTAACAAAACACAGTTGGGACATGGCAAAGTTCGAGGTATGCTGTCATAAGTTCGCTGATCTTTCTGAGCACGGATATGGTGTATCAATTTTGAACGACAGCAAGTATGGTTTTGCTACCTGCGGAAGTCTGATGCGCCTCTCGCTTCTCCGTGCTCCAAAGGCTCCTGATGCACATGCAGATATGGGTCGTCATCACATCCGCTGGGCTATCCTCCCTCATCAAGGCGATTTGGGATCTACCACAGTTCGGACTGCCTACAATTTTAACAATCCATTGAAGCTTGTCCAAGCACCAAAGGCCCTCGAAGCGTCTGCTTTCAGCACTCCAATCAAGCTCACGGGTAATCCATCTTTGATCTTAGATGCAGTTAAAAGAGGTGAAGATGATGAGGATGTTAGCCGTGGTGAATTGATGAAGAGGAAAGGCAAGAGTGTCATTCTCCGCATCTATGATAGTTTGGGAGGAACCAGCAAAGGCACGATCGAGACCACTTTAGACGTGAAAAAGGTCTGGAAAACAAATATCCTGGAAGACGATGAAGATGTCATTTCCTTCGAGAAAGGCAAGATTGATATCACTCTTAGACCATTCGAGGTTGCGACGTTTAGGTTGCAATTGTAAATAGAAAAATTGGGTTGGGCAACGGCTTGCTGGCGGCAGTTTCGATAGCAATGAGGTAGCTTTTGATTATTCATGAATCAATTCTGCATATTGTCTCAACCCTTCGTCCTATCTTGATGATCGCAATCCATTTAGTCTTGATTGTACTCCGACTAAAATCTTACACCGCACTTGTGACCAGTTCAGATCCACGTTGGAGAATCAGCACCTAAATTTAGGCCAGCTTCGATGCAAGATTTGGACAATTATTCCTCGCTTCTGCGGGGTAACGTTTACGCCCCCCGCAATACGAGAAGCTCTCAGTGGACAATCCAGGTCTTGTCAAGGGGCGTATTTATTCTCTATCCAGGGGTGGAACTCAGCCTCCTTTTTAATTGCAACCGATTTGACAGCCCCCTGAATAAGCGGCGGGCGCAGCCGGCGATCCTTTGCCTTTTGCTGCACGATGAAGAACTGATCTCAAGTCCATCCAACCACGATGCCGAGTTCCATCTCACGGTCTATGCCAATGTTGTATTGAATCTGCGCGCTAGGTAATAATCAAGTTTCTCATCAACTTGCATACCCCTCAATTCCTATGTTGCACAATCTAACATACTTTTGTAGTGCAAAACGGCCCCCAAATAGGGCTGTGAAGTCTCTTGGTGCGAGGGACGATCCGAAGCTAGGGCTTACCTGGAGCTAAGCCGTTGAGTCTCTATTCTCTAAGCGGAAGGACGATCTGATATGGACGTCAGATCGTCGGCCGATGCAATGTTCCGATTATCTATATAACGATGATATGCCTTCCTTTCAACAAATTTTGATCAGCAGCAATTCAACTCCATCTATCATGAAGCTCCTCTCCTACTTCATAGCGGCAATCGTTGCTCTTCCCGCCCAATTTGCAAACGCCAAATATGCCTTCGCACATGTAGTCGTTGGAAACACAGCAGCTCATAATCAAGCCACATGGGCAAATGATATTGCTCTCGCTCAAGCTTGCGGTATCGACGCATTTGTCCTGAACATGGGCCACGGCGACTCGAATATCCCTACTCAAGTGGCCAATGCGTTTGCCGCAGCATCAAGCACCACCTTTAAACTCTTCTTTGCTTTCGATTATCTGGGAGGTGGTTCCGTATGGCCAGCCACTGGAGATCAATCTGTCGTGTCGTACTTGAATCAGTATAAATCCTCAGCTTCTTATTTCCGCTACAATGGTCTCCCATTCGTGTCTACCTTTGAAGGAACAGGGAATATCAATGATTGGGCGCCAGGAGGAGCAATCAGATCTGGCGCTGGAGATGTGTATTTCGTGCCTGACTGGTCGAGTCTTGGCGCTGGTGGCATTGGACCGCATTTGAATAATATCCAGGGTGCTTTTAATTGGGGAATGTGGCCAAATGGAGCGAGTAACATGACGGATGATTATGATAAGCAATGGCAAGCTAATTTGCCGGGAAAGAGCTTCATGATGGGTGTTTCGCCGTGGTTCTTCCACTCTGCTTCTGGTGGGAAAGATTGGGTTTGGAGAGGAGATGATCTATGGGCTGATCGATGGGCTCAGACGCTTGATGTGAATCCAGAGTTTGTGCAGTATGTTCCCCTCAAATGTTGAACGAAGCGAATACGAAGCTAACCATCTTAGAATCGTGTCTTGGAACGACTTTGGTGAATCACACTACGTTGGACCTGTTCACTTTGGCTCTGAGATCGCTGCTGGGTCTGGGATTTACGTGGATGGCATGTCTCATGATAGTTGGAGAGATTTCATCCCTTACTACATTGCTAAGTATAAAGGTGATAGTTTCGCTATCACGCGCGATCAGATGCAATACTGGTATCACACCTCACCTACAGCTGGTGGCTCTACATGTGGTGTAGTAGGCAATAATGCGGATCAAGGACAGACAGAACTCTCACCCAATGCTGTTGTCCAAGATGGTATTTTCTTCAGCGCGTTGCTGCAATCGGCTGCGGAAGTACGTGTCCAGATTGGCAGTGGACCTATCACTGTGAAACAAGGAGCAGCTGGTATCAATCACTGGAGTGTGCCATTCAATGGACAAACTGGAGTGCCCAAGTTCAGCGTGGTGAGGAATGGGGCGGTGGTGAAGAGCGGAAGTGGTATAGCTATCACTGCCACCACGACTTTGTCGAATGGGTGTACAAATTACAATCCATGGGTGGGAAGTTTCTGATGTGGAACATTGAAGATGAAAATGAATGGTAGAATTAGCGTATAAATAATTTTCATAGTCTTTTAGTCAACTCCCTGACTTTCAAATGTTCATGAGCATAATTTCAAATTGACTAGCAGCGTGAGTTCTGACCAACAATCCGATCACCGAAAAGCAATTGGTGACAGATCGTACACGGTACATCAAACCCTGCTTGACCCGAAATTGATCGACGCATTGATCCATTGCTGGACCACAACTGTACTTGTTTGAATGATCTGAAAGGTGTTGGGGCAATATACCAATGCGAAATGCCATGAAACTCGAGACCAATGTACTGCACAAGAAAGGAAAGGATAATTTGAGATGTGCGACTCGCAACAAAACTTCCGAGAAATATGCAAGGAATGGAAGGAATGGAAGGACAATGTACTTACAGTATTGCTGGCTCTATCTCTCTAGCTCAAACTCAAAACGAAAGTTCTCCAGGTGGAAGGACAATTCAACTTACATCATCAAGCCGGACACTGTATCAGACCAAAGAGCCTGAGGGTGAGATGGTAGTTTGGAGGACTTGCCTGCCGATAGTGCGACGATCAGGTCATTTGCATGTCCACCTTGGGCTCCGTCTTAGCAATAGGTTTCTGAGCGTTGGATATCTGCCGTGGTAATAAGGTAGTGGACGACTGTTGTGGCATGGACGTCCTCGAATCTAGAGAAATGTAATGATAAGTGATTGTCTTGGTACGACTGGGTGTAATTGCTATGGCGCCAAAATGTGATCCTGTTCTATTCGTCTCTTCAACTTGGATGGGGTCCAAGAGGCATAGGGAGCGCAAGAGGGACATTTGTACTAGAAAGGAGTATGTACTCACCGTGGAGAATGCCAGAACTCATCGGTGATTGTTTTGATAGTGAACTGATCTGAAATGTAGACTTTCTGGGAGTGACGACATTTTCGGTCCGATAGTGAGAGTATGTAGTGGGTTAGCCATTGTGCTAGATGGCTACACAATTCCTTCCGATGAGGGCAGATGTATTAGATATCATCAGTGGTTGAGGGTCGAGATTGAAGGTGCGTGGGTGTCGTTGGTGAAATGGCGGGCTAAAATGCAGGTGTTCTGTAGCGTTTACTATACCTTCCTAGTGCTGCTCTGCCTGTTAGATCGGGATTCTGCTCCCGTATCAAATTTCGCTTCCACTTCCCCAATTTCTAACGACACCTATCTCATGTTCTTACTCGCATTTACTAATTTCACCAGGTCTAATCTGATTTGAACGTATAAATATTCAAAATGTTTACTTGATACATGCATCTAGTGAGGAATCATGGTTCAAAGTCGCGCCTGCCACTTTCACATCAAAACGAAGCTCGAAGTTGACGCGGTATTGCCAGGTGTGACCAGGACAGCCAAGTGAGTCGCAAAAGCTGTCGATTTCAAATGATAGCTTTACATCCCCTAGATTATTCTGGCCGGCATTTCAGTCATATGTTCTTGGGCCTTTCAATAAACAAATCTTTGTCGAAAATAGCAAAAGCTCCGCCGCTCCCTTCGAAATCGGAACGACATGAAAATCCTGGAGAGAATTTTTATAGATTCATCGGCCACGTAAAACCTGAACTCCCCCATTTCTGGGAAAGCGTAGTTCAAGGTCACCACACCATGTAACCAATGTAACCAATGTAACCAATGGCTGGTGGCGATGGGTCAGTGGTCATTTAGATATATGACACTAGACTGGGAGAGTTGAGGGTGAGATGGGAAGGCGGTAAATTTCTTAGATATTGGACAGCGGTGGTCTGTCATAGGCTCATTACAGACTGATTATGAAACCCAAACGCCTATGTTATGAACTTTGTACTTAAATCACGATTGCATTTCCACCACATCTAGATACGTATCGTATTGATTTCAATCATTTCCCTCTTTTCATACCTGTAGGCGTTCCCTTTGAAACTCTGCTTTCCATATACCCTCCAAAATGACTCAAACTTTGAAAGCTTTACATCCATAGGAGATTCACGATTTGAAGATAGAATCTCCCCCACAAAGCGTGTTCGCAGCATCACCGATTATAAAGGAGCAATACCTAGGCCTACTTAGGCGTTAGGAAAACCAAACTTTTTGACCTTCTGATTATCCTTCTTGACTTAGTGACATTTGAACTCCGAAATATGGTCCGTGCCCACCCAGATATTTCCCCACACTCTGCTATCCGAGATCCTCCAACGCCACCGGCTCGACGACTCGGGATCACTGGCTGAGGCGGGGATTATCAATATGACTGTAAATCAACTGAGAGCAGATACGGTTGTGGAGGATACTCTAACGTCATCTGCAGAATCGAACATTACCATTGAAGAGAATGAGGTGAGGCAGATTATCGAGAGTATCAAGGAAGCACAGTATTTCGATGCAAGCAGTATGGCACCGCTTACTCCAGCCTCGGTTGTCAGTAACTTTCATTTTCGTCTGCCAGGAAGTATCTGATGAATTGAAAGGCAGCTATCGCCCGATTGAGGGCGTATCGACCTCCGCCCTTCTCGGTATGGGATCAACTGCCTTTGAGTAGGAGGGCAGCAGTCCTGATACTGCTCTTTGCAGATCGTAGAGGTGATTTACGGGTAGTCATTACTATGCGGGCATCTACGTTACGAAATTACTCGGGTATTTATCTGCCATTGAGCTACTGTACGAAGAGTGACTGACTGTATCCAGGACAAGCTGCTTTCCCAGGAGGTAAAGCAGACACCCTTGACGAAACACCCTTCGAGATTGCGAGACGAGAAGCATGGGAAGAGATTGGATTACCGAAGGACGATTCCAAGATACCTAAGCCATTTCGAATAGAGCACCTCTGTCAACTGCCTTTCAGCCTTGCAAAAACTGCATTGGCAGTACGGCCCTGTGTAGCATTTCTACACTCAGACGACACGAGCGGTGATGCAGCTTCATCTGTAGAAGAGAAAATGCTTCCCCGATTAGATGCGAAGGAGGTGGCAGCCGTATTTTCGGCTCCGTTTCACAACTTTTTGCGAGAACAAGATGAGGTAAGGGAAGGAGACGATATACCTGGGAAGAGGTCAGATTGGTACAACGGTGCTTGGATGAATTGGCATGAAGGGAAATGGCGGATGCATAATTTCTTCGTCCCGATTAACAACCAGAAGGTTTCGAAGCCTAAGGTAAGGGAGAGCGGACAAGCAGCTATTGCGGAGCACTTGGATGAGGAAGAGGAAGAGGGTATGAAGAGATACAAAGTGTGGGGAATGACAGCTCGAATGCTCGTTGACGCTGCGAGAGTAGCTTACGACGAGGAGCCAGAATTTGAGGTAACGACCTTCAGCAAATTTTTTTGAGCAAATCTAACTTGGATAAGCATAATACACATGTAGGAGATGAGACCATGATAGAAAATCTACACAAGATGGGGCGACTCAGAGATAAGGTACCAGGCGGGCCCGATCTGACGGATGCAGAACTCAAGTCTGCACGAGCGGGCTTGATATCAGAGAACTCTACAGGGGCCAAGATTTAGAATAGATTGTATAAGGCCACTCTTGAATATATGTAATGAAATATTGGTCACCAAGGTTTCCTTGACACCTGAAAGCTTCCAAATTCCGATCGCCCCCAGCAGTCTCCTACGTCCAATGCGCAATAGGGCAACTGCATTTGATCAAAGCCCAAAGGGACATGGAAGTCTCTGTTGTGACATTAGAATCTTGCGATGATGAGATGGTAATGCTGCCTTACTGGCCCGGTATAGGGGGGAAATGGTCTCGTTCTGCAATTATTCGAAACTATCACAGTTATGAATCACAAGATTAGAGGCTGAAACACTTTTCATTGCCTTTGTAGAGCCTCATTCCATGGTTCCGGGGATTATGGATGGCTATTTTGTGGAAAGCGGGGTAGACAGCGCTGACTTATAGCGCATAAGACTGTAATTTAGGGCGTCAAAAGCTTATTCCTCCAGCGCTTCGCCCTAGAGTCTCTCAACTTCGAAGAAAGTTATTATCTATCTACTATGGCGAGCCTCAGACTCCAATAATATATGCTGAGGCGTTTCAACATCACTGTTCCGTCGAAGTGATGAAGAGCTGAACACAATGAATTCAGCTCAACCAGACTGGTACTTACTTGAACAGTTTGATAGACAAGCCGCAGTTTAAGCCGACCAAGATAGGAAGGACAATACCCCCACCCTTCCGTGATGAGAGCACAAGACGACGATGGGGGCATTCCTAACATCGATCGAAGCTTAGGATCGCCTCATATTTGATCGTCTCCTGGATTTTGACACCTTAGCAATTCTACAATCTCATAGAAATTTCCTCCTGAATGGCACAATCACAGGGTGCTATAGGCACGACTAAGCCTGCTCCCAAAGTCGCTCACGTCAACCTGATGATAGATACTATCATTGCCAATGTGGAAGCAGATGACTTACGGGCTGTATTGAGAGGATTACTTGCAGCAGACCCATCATTGACGGCCAAAGTCCAAGAACAAGTTTTGCGACAGCTCCATAAATCAGAACCCAAATCTACACCTCAATTATTTACCTTTACCGACAACATTCTAAAGCCAACTCCGGAATTTGAGAAGTACAGAAGACGAGCAAGATGTCTGATGGGTTGTGGTCGTGGCTTTGAAAGTCTACAGATCCTCGCGCAGATCGTGAGTCAGGCAAGCTGTGTCCCCGTCAACAATTCCGACGCCCCAGACGCCGAAATTGTGTTAGAGAATCTGGAGACTGTAGATGGAGATATAATACAAGCTCTTACTGCCGTCGAGAAGGAACTCGGGAGCACAGGAGTAGCATGTCAGTGTACAGAGGAAGAACAAAGGATACTGGTCGGGCTAAAAGATCATCTACTTGCCTGTCAGAAGGAGGCCGAAAAAGCTGGTATCTATCCTCCATTTCAGAGAGCTTCTATGTCTTTGGGATTGCATGAGGAATTTTCCCTCGCTCAGACACCTGCGATTCTCCCAGCGTCTTCATTGCCATCTCAAATCGAGACCGTCAGGCTTGGGCCATTAACGGTTCCACGGATATTCAACGGGTTATGGCAGTCCTCAAGTCCAGCCTGGGGATCTTCCTCTATGACAAGCATGAAGAACGACTTTTCCAAGTATGTTAGTCTAGGACTCACAGCGTTCGGTAATTGCCCTCTCCACTTGCACTTTCCACTCATAACCATTATACAGACATGGCAGATCATTATGGCGATGCTGAACTTTTGTTTGTATGCTCAAGACTTCGAGATGACTTGTCCAAAGTCCTAGCTAAATGTTTTCAGGAGAGATTTCGAACAGCAGACCCAAATTCTGCAGCCATCATCTGCGCAGACAAGTGGTGTGTATTTGAACCGATATCTATCAGCGAAGATTCAGTTCGTCGAGCGGTAGATCAGCGATTGCAAAGGATACAGAGTCAAAATCTAGACTTGCTGCAAGTCCACTGGCAGAACGTAAGTTTTCTCTCACTGCCACTTGGAACTTACTCATCACTGAACTATGAAGTATTCTGTGAAGGACTATATCGCCGCTCTTCAGTTTCTGGAATCGGATCCGAGGATATCGGCACTTGGACTTGTCAACTTTGACACCAAGCGTATTGAGGAAATTGCAGAGAGTGGACTGAAAATTGTCTCGCATCAGGTCCAGGTAGTTACTAGTCACCCCTAGATGACTTTGCGCATCAGATTAACATTCAAAGTTCTCTCTCATTGACTCAAGACCTGAATTTGGGATGATAGCCGCATGTGAAAAGCACAACATCAAGCTACTCACCTATGGGACATTGGTCAGTTGTCCTGTCTCAACTGAATTCACATTTTGACTTTTTCTAGTGTGGAGGCTTTCTAGCAGAGAAATGGCTGGGACAATCAGAGCCAGAGTCATTCGACCAAGGGCTCACACCAAGCCACAGAAAGGTATTGCCCAAGTCCTTCCTGGCACATTGGCTAACCTATTCAGTACCTCGAAATGATCAGCATTTGGGGCGGATGGGAACTTTTCCAAGAATTACTAGAAGTGCTTTCTCAAATCGCAAAGAAGCACAATAAAACGACTTCTCTCGTCGCAACGAGATGGGTTCTTGATCACGAATGTGTTGGCGCTGTTATTATAGGGACGAGACTTGGGGTGAGCGAGCATATAGAGGAGAATTTGAAAGTGTTTGGTTGGAGATTGGATATGGATGATTTAGAGGCTATTGGGAGGATCCAGGAGAGGAGTCAGAGGAAGGAGATTTTTAATGTGCTTGGAGATTGTGGTGCTGAGTATAGGCAATGATTTTCTAGAATATCTAAGATGGCTCTAACAGCCACGGTTTCCAGGTCAAAATTCCCGAAGAAATTCCTCAAGCAATATAACTCTGCACAGTGATCTCACGCTAACTGCACAATCAATGATTCCCCTCCAACCCCACAACCGTCGTCTCCGCATGACTAAAAGTCCTCACTCCCTCCCTCGTAATCCTCAACACAGATTTACAATTTGGATCCGGGCACGCTACCAACGCATCCGTCGACATCCAATCATTCGCATGTGTAACCCGCTGCTTAGCTGCTAATAAAGGCAGAACCGCAGCTATTTGAGCAAGATCTCAGGATCTGAAGTAGAGGAAGGGATCTGAAAGAGTGTTTACCTAAAGAATATATACTGAATCCTTGATCAAGGGGTAAATGTAGCATTTCTCCTCTCAACGTAAAATAGTCTCCTGCTTTGGCGCCGCAGAGGATACGCTCGCCCTCTGGACAGATGACTTCGACGCGGAGATCGTAGAGTTGGAAGGTGTCTGTTGGTTGTGACATTTCTTCTGCGATTTAAAGAAGTGTTTATGATTTCGGTTGAGAGGGGGTTTTTGGAGAGTACTTGTGGTGTGAGGAGTGGGAGAGGTAAGTAGGTATGGAAGGGGCAGAGGGGCAGTGATATTCACGTGATTATAAGTTCCCCACCTACCTACTTCTGCTCTTACAAACGTGAGGACTGGTAAGCATTTAGTGTTTCGTGACACGAAGAATGTTTAGATCACTTGGAAATTGTCTCATTATGTAAAGTATAGAGAGAGAATACTTGGAAATAATCCAATGTTGGGTGCCGCTGGCTAAAGTGACTGTCGGAACTTAGCAAGACTGATAGCACGAAGTCAATCATAGGAGGTACAGTACAGTACAGTACATGTACACGGTTAGCTACCATATTTCCCTGAATTTCGATAACTAATCACATTCCCTTTCTCCCAGTGTGGCTGTGAGGACACCTAGAATATCTAACCTCAAGTACTACTAGTTTCATAGTTAAACATTTTCTGAGCGGAATATGGCGGCGGTGAAAGACGAAACTTAAATCAGTAGTACTAGTGGTAGACATTCCGGGGCCCGAAAGACGGTGTTTATGGATGTGACTTGAAGGCCGATTTCGTTTGTAATCATGGGAATGTCAATACTGCGATTCTAGAACCGGCATGAAACAAGTCAAACTTAGTAACGGTCATGTCCACTGAAGCTGTGTGGGGAATCAGAGGACATGGACATGCCTCAAATTAATACTTGTGATTCCCTGTCAACCTGCACTTTCCAAGATCCCCACTGCACCCAAGACTCCTTATCTCTTCATCTCATCTCATCTATTTCCCATCCCAATCCCCCCTTTCCGACTCGCTTCTAGAGATACCCGGTATATCCACTCTCCCGGATCCGGATCTCCTCCGGGCCGTCGAATAAACACAAAGACATGCCGCCGCCAAGAAAGTAAATCAAATAGCTCTTCACGGTTGTGGGGAATACGCGTGAAACGATGTAGAAGACAGAGGCGCAGCAAAACCCCGTCGATTCGAACTGAACTTACACGACGTCATGATGAAGCTGTGGTGTGGTTACGAAAACGAAAACAGTCTGACAGATACAATATGCAGCGAGTCGTTTGGATGTGTGCTGTGCTCTGCCTTGCATACTTGCATATTGAGGCAGTTTTTGAACTTTTCTTCTCCCACCCACGTCATTACTGCAACGACATCCCATCGGGCGACCCGTACTGTACGCCAATCTCACCTTATCTCCCAGGCTCCCCAGGCTGTCAATTTGCAAAATAGCAGATCCCAGCCCCCTTTTCCAGCTCGCTTACCGCGAAATACCCAGGTCCTGGAAACCGCGGGCTCCTCAGTAGTGCCAGAGTTTTTCGTCTGGTGGACCAGAGGGTGAGGTTTTCTGGATCGGAGAATAAATTTTCTGGTGGTTGGAGAATACCGTTGCGCATTTGGGTTCTTGATGGTAATAGCCTCGTTAGTTTTTAAGCTTTAATGGCTATCCAAGTGGGGTTTGAACAGTCAACGAGGCCATTAGTTTCAGCGCATTGGTCTTCATCACAGGTGCAAGATTGCGATATCTGAGCGCTGAAGAAGATCAAGGGGATGGAACTTCTGGAAAAGCTTGAGCTGCTGGTGACAGATAGTTGGGCAGCATTTTGACCGTTGAGACGTTGAAAGCATAAAATGCTCATTTGTCAGGGGATAGGGAAAGGAGAACAAAGGGGCGGTGACAAAGATCGCATAGGATACCTCCAGCATGTTGGGGAAGAGGAGAGAATTCGGGTGGCAAATTTTTCTCCAGGGCGTTGCGATGGTGACTGTGACTGACACTCTGCCTGTGCTGGTGCGTGAATTTGGGTAGCCATGACCCACAGATTCACTTTAGGCGTTTATTTCCAGGGGAAAGTACACACGACAGGGCAGGGTCTGAAGGGAATTAGAAAGGTTTTAGTGTTCACTGCACAGTAAGCAGCGAGGCAGCAGAAGATCTGGCCCGGGAGTCAGCTGAATCCACTTCGTTTTTCGCTGGCCTGGCCTGCTACCGTAGTCACTTTTTTAGTGAGGTAGCCCGTAGTCACTCATCCCTATCACAAGCTCAAAAGTCAAAAGGCACACAGCCACCGCTCGCTGATAAAGATACTTACATCTGCATCTGCCACCAGCCGTCCTGGCACTCTCCAGAACATCATCCAACTTCAACATCATTACCTCAATCTACAATCATGGCAGATATTCTCGCAGCATTAGAGCAATTGGAGGGTCAGAATAAGAAACCCACAAACAACAAGTTCGTGGATCCTCTACGAACGTAAGTTGTTTCCTACCTCATTCCACATTCCCCATTGAACACAAAAGTTTCACGATTCGGTTACTAATCCCCAGCAGCTCAAGACGATCGGTCGCCTCGGTCGCATCTCGTCGCTCCAACAGCTCTCAGCATCGAGTTGGACGCACCGAAACTCGCCCTTCAAGTGTATATGCTAGTAGGGAACAGAGTCGTGCTCGCACCCCAAACCCAAACCTCCTCTCTCCCACGAAATCTCAATATTCGCCCGAAAGATCTCCTTCAGTGGTCTCAGGGCGCAGGATATCTTTCGCACATACACCACAGCCTCCACCGTCTGGGGAACGACGTCTGCGACTTACAACCAAGGGCTCCTCTCTTGGATCAGGATTTGAATTCGATGCCAAGCTGAGGAAATATGGGATTGACGAGAGGATATGGAACGGTTTCAGTACCGAGGTCATTTCGGCGGCGCAACTTCCTAGATTTTCCAATGTGGCGTGGAGTTTACGCAAAGGCAGGGTGATTCGAAAGATCAAGAGAGATCTGCAGTACGAAGGCGATGTGAAGCGCTGTCTGAATGCGTGGAATAAGAAGGCGTTCAAACCGAAGGGATTCCAAGTTTCTTTGGAACTCCCAGGTCCACCCAAAATCAGAGAGACGAATACACCAGAGGAGAATGAGATGGCGAGGAAAGAGGCAAAATTGTTCAGAGTCGTCATTACGCCCAATGCCGAGAGAGCAGGCTCGATATACAGCAGAAGTAGCAGTCTGACGAGGTCGGTGACGGGAGAGGCTACCAGTGTCCAAGCTGCTGCTAGGGCTTCACTCGAGTCTGAGAGGGGGTCGGATAAAGGGAAGAGTGATGACGAGGAGGAAATAGTACATAAAGCCAATGGTTCGGCTGGAGGAGTTGAACATAACGAACTTACGACCACAGCATGATTTGCTTGTATTTTTGGGATGGCGGTACCGTTCAGCGTTTTGGGTAATGAATGTCATTAATGCAGCGTTAATGAGGGGACATTGGATTGGATGATTGGCTCAGTATCTAGTAGAGTCCAGCGGAAGATGTATATATGGTTTAGAAGCTTGTAAACAAGCCAGCGCTTTGCAGCGAATGCATGAGGGTCGTGGAAATTCCATGCCCTAATTCAACTCCAGACTCCTCTCGTCCTATGTGACTTTCTCAGCAGATCTTGTTTCCCCTTAATGGCAAGCTCCATCCTTAGTTGCACTAGTATTGTTCCCAAAGAAAAGGTATCCAATAAATGCTCCCACTCCCACGGCCAACATAACCCATCCATTATATGTCATAAATAGCAGCCTATACCAATTAACACGATACCACTTCTAAGAAGAAGAGATACTTACATCAACATGAATGCATAAAAGTTCTGCACGGCGTATAGCAACGCCTTGATAACATGCGCCCGCTTGCTAACCTCAACTTGATTTCGTCCTGGCCACAGAAAAGGCGTACTCTCAGTAACAACTCCAACTCCAGCAAAGACTCAGCTTCTTTCCATTTCATCTAACTTTGAGAATGAAACTGAAAATTTACAATCCCTCTATCTCTCATATAACCATTCAACCGATATTCCAATCACATATAGGTAATATGATTGAGCAATTGAATGATTATATGGAATGTAGATTGGACTTCTGACGTGAAAAGGGAAGCTTACTAGGTGTCCCTTCCTGTGCCTTCGCAACCAAATTCTCATATCTGCGGGATCCGGAACGTAGAGCTTCGTAGGCGGCTGTGAGAGCTACGACGGCGAGGAGGGAGACGATCAATCCAAAAGTGCTGCGGACGTGCCACCAGCGGAAGATGATGCAGAGGTTCTCGGTATTCCATGTGAAGAGCATCTACCCCAATTATCAGTATCTCATCTGCGAGCTAGATAAGATTGAACATACATTCATATTGCACATCATTGGCTTCGCACCATGATCCATTCCGCTGTGGTCCATGCCGCTATGATCCATATGCGAGTGATCCATTGCTTCCAGAAGAATAATGTCGCGGTATTGATAAAGTTTGAGCTTTGAGATGGGATGGATAGGTGAGGGATAGAGTTGGGTGATGAGCTGGCTGTGGATGGGATAGCTCTAATTTTGTACAGAGCATAGTTCGAGCTTATGGTGAGAGGGATCGAGTCGTGCCTTGTCGTCTAATGTTCTCAAATCCGCTCAAACACTTGTCAAACTGCGACCTGGTGACACGGGGGCGGGCCGAGGGTGAGGTGTGATTGGTGGGTGGAGTCATGGTTTCGTGGTCTTACACGTGATGATGCCCCTCCATGGTGCGACATTCCCCTCCTAGTTTGTTCGTTTTTGTGTATTCATTGGTAGGATGTAGTACATAGTGAATAGCGATATAGAGTTATATTGAGCTAGTAGCGATGATGGGGAACATCAAATCAAGCATACTTACTTCCCCTAAAATCCAAATTTCAATTTGTGATTTCAATTACTCTGGACTTGAGAGCAAGTAGTATGTTGCACCAATAAGAGTTGTCCCGACTTAATATCACTTGAGCGGTGTGTTGCTTGTGTATATGCTCGCACTTATATCACAGGAGCGAGCTTTTTTGGAACAGATCTGCTTCTGTGTACGTTATTTTTGACACAATGTCACCTTTTGGACCCTCACTTGAATCTTTTTCAAGTGGTTATAATAGTAAGCTCAATGCCACTATCAAGTTCTAGAATACCCAGCAAAATGCTCAAATTTTGTTTTTCCCATCAAAAAATGTATAGTCCATGGCGTTGAGATCAATGTTTTTGAAATTCCTTACCTAGTCGTCTGTGAGCACTTAAAACAATCGGCAAGTTGAATGCTGGAAATATACTTACATTGACTGCTAATTGATCATTTTCTGGGCCCTTCGCACCATCCAATTCTCGTTGCAAGTCAATCATCAGGCTGCTTCCACAGGTCTTACAGAACTTGTGGATTCTTTGCTTGGTCCCGAAGACGTAGGATTGCATGTTATCCTCTCCTAAGTATTTGTCAGAATGTCATAGTCGATGAAAGGCCAATGGAAAATTATACCTTGCGAGAAGACAATATCACGGCGGCATGGGTAGACCAAGAGATATGAATTACGCTCACAAATTGAGCAATTGCACGTATTGACAGGATATTTTGGGAACGGCCACTTGAGAGTAACTGTGTACTTGATAGCCTCACAGTGGCAAGACGCCTCGTGTGTAGTCCGCTCTGCTTCAGAAGTTTCCTCAACTCCTTGGAATATAGCGAAATCCATTGGTCTCGGCTCTTTTGCGGGGGAAGACATGTTCGATGACGATGATGAATCGAGAATTGGAGATCAGTTGGTAAATCTATCTTTAAGAGATTGTTCTGGAAGAAGACGCCAATTTTTTAGACACAGAGGGTTGGCAGGCAAGGAAATATGGTCAAACCACTGCTGATTATATATACTAAAGCATTGAATAAACGACGGGAACTAAGCATAAACGCGGATTGAACGCGGTTACTACTCAGGAGACTTTCCGGAGACATAACAAATGCAATTATTACCCTTCGGCTTTAACTCACTTGCGGGGAATGGAGTCCGAAGAACTCGAGCGAATACCAAAGGATATCTTCTCCTCGAAGAAGGTCCATCGACATATCGACAACCAATTAGAAGAGGCATATCGGAAGACAAACTCCTTGGATCATCTGGGTACTACACCGCCTTATAAGACCCCAAGTGATCCTTCACATATATATCTTAAGATGGCAACGTTAGCTGCTGCAGTTGTGATATTGGCCATTGGAGAATATTTCAAGTTGAAATCCTTCGTGCAGCGAACCAAAAAAGTTTGAATTGTTTGCCTTCGAAATGAGAACCAAGACTTGACGATACATTCACAGCCAATCAATGATGTGTAATTCATCACCGGCGATGTGACGGCAATCTGTGCTCGCCGAATAGCACAGTCATCCTACACGAAACAGGTAGTGAAGGTCAAAGGTAGCTAGGCTTGTGCACTGGTACTGAAATGCTGACTGCATGCAACATTAGGGACGCGCTCTGGATAACGTAGCGAGTGGTGGGTAGGCAGTGGAAACTCCACAGTAACCAGCAGCTGGACGTTTTGAACGTGTATATAGGCCAGACAGTGCACTGATATGTAGGATTTGAAAAAGATTGATAAGTGGTGATGATGCATGATGCGTTCAATAGAGCAACATTGACTAGCCCGTGCTCCTAAAATAGGTAAGCTGAGTAAGGTATGGTACATATTGACCTCCTATCCCGACTGTATTTCGATAATTGGGGCCGTGGAAATAGGAGTTCCAGAATCATATCCCGAGTAGTCATCAGTATCGAAGATACCAAGGATGAAAAAATTGAGTATTGATTTGGGTACTCAATAATGCGGGAAAAATCGCAACGCTCACAAGCAATCGGGCAAAACCGTGTCCGTGGGGGTCACAAGCCACCTCAAGCGCTACAGATGAGTCAACACACGAGGCTGAACCCGCTAAAAATATGGTGCATGAAGTGAAATCCACTCGCTCGGGATCTCAGATCTGGACGTTACGACTTCCTGTTCCATACAAACTGTTGCCATTGCAAAGCTTATGTTTGTAGTAAGCTGAAGTCGCCGTTCATTACGAGACCTGAACATCCCGACCGAAGAAGAAACGGGAGTCTACAATCAATCTCCCTCACTGCCTCAAAGTGTCTCATGAAAGTTTATCTGCAAGCGGCTTAAGTCATCATCCACCACAGCGTCGTCTGGGCATAACCCCTCTCTTTAAAAGACTCTTTCCCTTTTGTCTCTGAGGCATCTACTCTCTCTCCATCCAAGCATTACTTCTATTGATCCAATCAATACCTCATAATAACATTTCACTTGTCATACATTCCAGCTTACTACTGGTTTACTCTACTCTACCAATGTACGTAACAAGAGTGTCAGCAAAGCTTCCACTGTCGAAGCAGACAGCTTCTCAACTATCCAAAGCTGTAGCTAGCTTTTCTCAATCTCAGTGTTTGTCAACGACACACTCGAGTCTTCACTTCACGGGTCTGCAGCAATGTCGTCGACAATTCTCCACTACTCCCGCAACCCGCCTTCGAGATTACTTCCCCGAACCCGAGCATGGACAAATCTTCAAGACCGAGGCGGCATGGCCTCATCCACCGTAAGCAAATTTACGTGCCAAGTGCTCTACAGGTTCTAACAGTGACCCGTAGATACGATGCTGAGGCAATGAGGTCCAAAATCGCTTTCGCCCACCGAGAACCCAGAGATTTTTCCGACAGAGTGGCTCTGGCTATGATTCGGATGTTGAGATGGGGAACAGATCTAGCAACTGGATACTCACACGATGTCGTTGAGACGAAGAAAGTAGGCGATGCAAATGCCGTCGCTGCAACAAAACCATACCGCATGAGCGAGAAGAAGTGGCTCACCCGATTTATCTTCCTCGAATCAGTTGCTGGTGTGCCAGGGATGGTAGCCGGTATGCTACGCCATTTACATAGTCTGAGGCGAATGAAGCGTGATAATGGATGGATTGAGACACTTCTCGAGGAGGCTTATAACGAGCGTATGCATTTGCTCACATTCCTGAAGATGGCAGAACCAGGCTGGTTCATGAAGTTCATGATATTGGGAGCGCAAGGAGTCTTCTTCAACGGCATGTTCTTATCATATCTTATCTCGCCGAGAACGTGCCACAGATTTGTCGGATATCTCGAGGAAGAGGCTGTTCTTACTTATACTCTCACCATTCAGGATCTCGAGGCCGGCAAGCTCCCAAAATGGACGGATCCCAATTTCAAGGTTCCTGACTTGGCTATCAATTACTGGAAGATGCCTGAGGGTAGCAGAACCATGAGAGATCTGCTCCTTTATATCAGAGCCGACGAAGCTAAGCACAGAGAGGTCAATCACACACTTGGAAACTTGAAGCAAAAGGAGGATCCGAATCCATTCGTCAGTGAGTACAAGGATGCTAGCAAGCCACATCCAGGCAAGGGCATCGAGCACATCAAGCCTACAGGCTGGGAACGTGACGAGGTTATCTAATCATTGAACCTCCACAAGACAACTGATTGTTATTTTCCATCCGAAACGACATTTGCAACCAGAAATTTGATTTCCGCCGTCCTAGGACAGACACCAGAGGCTACACTCAAGTCCTCAACAAACGACATACAGCAGACACACTGTACGACTCCACTCATTTCACAATTGTACATATCCCGCCGGCACGATTTGAAAATTTGGCGTTCCGGAAATAGATCTCCTACTCTCAAAAGACATAGATACCATTGCTTCTTTGTACAGAATGCGGATACGTTAGTTGGCGTGGTCGATTGATTCAGGTTAAGAAGTTTAGAATAAGTCCAGAATGAACTTTAAATGATCGATTTGATCGAGCTCTGAGAATACAATGTTTAAATACAGATGAGAATGAACTTTCTGTACCACTTTATAATATGAAACTGAGTTTTAGGAATGTTTTATATCGTCGGATTCACAATCACCATAGTCCACCTCATTTTTTCAGGAAGCTAAGATGTTCATGTGAGCTTATTTGAGCCGCCAGGAGCCAAATGTTGACAGTGCAGGGATGTAAGACTCTAAATCGACCCACTTCCAAATCCTAGGAACAATTGTAAAATTTAAATACTGCAAAGAAGCAAGTTCCATAATCAACTACACAAAACTTTGATCCTCTGACCTTTCACTTGAAAATGCAATCAACGTTTTCTCATCCTTTTCCCCACCAAACTCACCGCCACACAACCGACGAAAACACTAGCAAAAAAAAATCAAAAAACATACAACAGCAGGTATTCGCTGGTGGTCACCCACCCAACTACTAATCTGCCGATCTGAGGCTTGTGTATGGCAGAGCGGACGGGATGCCCAATTCTCCTCAGTCTGTGGTCGTATGTGATAGTGATCGGGTTACCTGCTGATATAAAGCTTTCGAATAGCTTAGGAAAGGAGAAAAGAGATCACAGCCGTAGATTTTTGGGAGCTAGGAACCGAGTTGATAAATTAGTATCTACAGAGTAACTATAGTCGTAATGATAGTTAAGACGTTTCATTAGTGAGAGCGGGACAGAAGAAAATGCCAAGGATGAATACAGATATAAGTGTATGCTCATTCAAACTTTCATTGAAATAGGTAGTGATGCTTGATACTCGCAACGTGGGCCGTCAACTCGTCCTACCTGAATGGCTTTCAAATATAATCTACATTCAAGATGTGAAGGACGCCCCAGACAATGGTTGTATTGGGCTTACCACGGATGGCACAATACTACGTATTCATTCACACACAAACCCCAGAACAGGGACGTCTATACACCCTAATCCATCGCCAACTAGCCTCACTACTACTAAGCACCTTTAAATTGGCATTGCCTTACTCACTGCACAACGGAGACAGATTGCATTCACATAATGATATACGACATAATTTGCAACCAGAGGTACTTCAATTATTAGTGCTAGGATAGTAGGAGTCATTGAGACAGATAATAATTGCAGTGCGAACCATCTTGCTTTAGCGAATGATAGATAATAGAAATCCAATAACAACATAAAGAACACTTGTCAAAATGCCCTGCGCCCAGCGCGCTCTTGTCCTGAAAATATGAGCCCTATAAATCCACTTATACAAGCGTAAAATTGACTCTTTCCATACGTCAAAATTGACTCTTTCCGCCTTTTCGCCTCGTCGCTAGGAGGATGGCTTGCACGCACCCAACCCCACGGTGTGGACCATAATTTTGGGCTCCCCTGACTGGTCGGTCCGCTTGTAACATGATCCGTGTCACCGCCTGTTGAACCGCTAGAAGAGCTGTTGCTAGAGGGAGGCGTTACTGGTTGCTCATGGAGTTCTACTCGCTCAGGGGTGATATCTGGGCTGATCGCTCTACTCTGGTGAGCTGCCTCATTTATATCCTCTCTGGGTCTAGAGTCATGAGGCCGTGGCACTAAGCTGGTCTGTGAGCCCCGCTGGGGAAGCTCACTCAGTGTCTCGGAGTGCTGCTCGGCATGTTGTGCTGAGGCTTCTGGTCGATGCTCATCGTGGAGAGGACGCTGTTGTTGAGAGGAGCTCGAGCTGCCACGAGATCTGCTTGCTCCAGCGGGACGAACATTTTGCTGATTGACGGTTCTTGCTTCTGCCGTCGATATTTGGACTGGATTTGCTTTATTAGCCATTTACCTTTTGTCTTGAAGAAGTCCTGACCAGGTAGTGCGGCATTGCCGCTCCTGTCATCCTGAAAACTCGCGAGCTTGCTGCAGTGTGTACAGTTGAAATTATCTGTAGTATGCTTGCAACGCTGCCTACTTGCATATGTATGCTGTTGGTAGGAAGGTTCATTTTGTCTTGATGAAGATCCTGGTTGCCCTGTTGCAGTCGATTTGGTTGACATACTTTTCAGCCTCGTTTGCGTGAGATAGTAAGTATTGAGTTGATAGTGGCCAAAGTCAAGAAGACAAGTGTAAGAGCTTCATTAATCTTGAAATAGAGAAAAGAGGGGAAAGAGAGAAAAGCATGAAAGGCTAGGACGGCATCATTTTCAACAAGAGGATGAACGGTCATGCGGAAGGACACTGCATAGAAATCCCACGCAAAGCCGGGCGATGATCATGAAATGAAAAGCTAATGGGGTGCGGGGATACTGCTTAGTGGACTCTGGCACTTCGAAGTTGATGCAAGCTGCCTGAGATGCAGAAATGGGTTCATTAATGGAACAGCAGCGGAGCGATTGGTGAGCATGCTGACGAATCAAATTCTACTTGAATTGGAAGCAAGGCTGCGGTGTTCCAATCTTGTTGAGGGAGACTTCAAAGAATACCAGTATATATCTCTTATAAGAAGCTAGTTCAAGAGCTTTTATCTCTGAAGAGATAGAAAATATAAAAGGTTCTATAAATGAATCGGGGAAAGGTCAAGTAAATAGTTGGAAGCTGGAACGGTCCGACTGGCTCTACTGAAATCTTGGATTCGAGTATGGTGGAAATTAGAAATGAATGACGCAGTTACTGATCGATTGCGATGATTAGAGACTAGAAAATAAGATAGACTAATTGAGGTAGTCTTTCTTACATATGAGAATTCAACAACCTACCAAGTTCTCCTTCTGTCACTTCTTTCTTGTTGAAATTCCGGAGAAAAATTGGCAACAAATAGAGGTGCAAAGATATGAATGGTAAGATACGAAAAGAAATAACTAGATAGTGATTCGTGAAGGCAAAGTATCGGCAGACATGAGAGATATATAGGGAAATGAAATAACAAGGTGTAAAAGTCAAATTTCATGTACTAAAATTTCCTTTTCATCCAAACCCTCCACCTCCAAGTGCGCTCTAGTGATTAGACTCTGCCTGTCATAGATCATCTACTTTACAGGATTAGGAACTTTCCATGGCAGAACGCCATTCTTGTCGTCCTCGATATGTATGAAATCAAGAATCTGGCTCTTCTGGAATGTAGGGCATGCTATCAACTTGAAGACAAGTGGGTCTCCTAAGAAGCGAAGTACATACTGATCGAGGACTTGATAGAACCAGCTACTCCACGTCACAGCTCTTACCACCAGCGCAGAATCGGCGAGAGCCTTCTTGGTGCCCTCCAAACGAGAACTGTAGAACCGCGAGAATGCTCCCTCGAGCGCAGCTTTAGAGGGATTTGAATCGATGTGGAGGAGAGAGCGTAACTCATTAACAAGTACCACGTCGTCTTGTATTGCAGTATTCAGTCCCAGTGCTGAAATGGACGTCATTTTGTGTACAGAGTCTCCAAGGCAGACTATCCGACCCCAGTGCCACTTCGGAGCAAGACCTTCTTCCTGATTCACAAGAACAGCAGATTTGTGAGTCGCCCAGACCTGCTCAAATTTTAGATTAGGCGCCACAAATAAACCAGAACATTCCTTCGCCATTGCTTCTGCGTCTTCAAATGTATACTTCTTCCCTGATTTTGCCGGCTCGGGCAATGGTCTCAGAATGAAGAAGACCGCGCCGTCCTTCTTAGGATTGATCAAGGTTGTGATCCTTTTCCCATGTCCTTCAAAGAAGGTCTCTGTCTCGAGTCCGGCGATTTTTGGCCCGTATCCTACGAGTGACTGGAAAGTAGCCAGCATCGGGTACTCATCAGCGGTATCCAAAGGCTTCAGCGATGACTCTCTGATAAGGCGTTGCATTATTGAGCGGGTTTTGCTGTAGGCGCCATCGGCGCCAATAACCATCGAACCTCTCTCGATACTGCCATCCTCGAGATGGACAGTAACTCCGTCACTACCTGTTTCAATATCGGTAACATAAGAGTTGAATCGTACTCGGGTTTCTCGCTCCGGCAAGTGGTTGAAAAGCACATCGACCAAATCTGTTCGATAGATAGCTAATACTGGATATCCGTGCCTAGACAAGCCGTGTTAATCATCCACCCGTCAAGTACATAAGGGAGATAACATGGAGATGACGAACGTTTCTTTCACTATAGTAAATAAAGGACTACTGCCCATCACATTCCCCGTGCGAACATCTATATTTGTCTTGTGCACTGCACCTGCACTCAAGGCTTCGAGCGATTGCATCAACCCAAGCTGGTTCAGAATCCGAACTGATTGCGGGAAGAGCCCTACAGTGCCACCGAGCTGTGGTGTAGCATTGGGTCGGCGCTCGAGGATGGTGAAGTCGATTCCGGCTTGATGAAGAGCGTGCCCAGCTATCAGACCAGCAGGACCTGCCCCCACAATGATGATTCGAAATTGCATTTTTGTTCAGCCGAAGTGATAGAACGATGAAGGTGGGAGGACCAAGGCATTGAAATTCACTTTATATACTCCACTAACCACCACAATAGTTCCAGGGAGGATCTGAACAGATGGGTCCTTAGCAGGGTCGTCTCATGTATTCGCCATGGAAGCTAGAGATAATTAGAGTAAAGACGACGAAGCTGAATCTTTCTTTGCGGCGCATACAAAGTACATTTATCACTTACCTATAAGACAGGATTTGTCTTCCATTACCCCGACCAACCAACGATAAATGCTACCTTCATCCTGGTTCCTTATGATATGAAAGTAGGGTGAGCTGACTGTACCCGAGGCCTCGTGCGAGTCGCACAAATATTAACATCTCGAATCTTGTTGCTCAGGGGCGTAGCTAAACCCCTATTGCAAGCACACCAAACACTAGTTACCTAAGTTCGGGTTGTATATATGTACTTGTGCGAGTCGCACATCTTCATACGGCACAACTAGGGATCCGTCTGAATTCCCCATGCATGCAGCCACGTCATCTATTCTATGAACGAATACCTTGCACAAACAGCAGTCATCCAACCTACTTCGGAAGTCACGTAACTATTCCTGCATGACTACTTCTGCCTTTTAGGTTACAGCCGCTATTATGCCCAGCGACTCAACGCTTAGGGCGCCTGGGACATGGGCTAATGGGCGAGTTTTGAAGCCTGAAGAGCGCAAAAGAAAACGAGAAATAGATCGGGCCGCGAAAAAAACGGCTGCTGAAAGTCACAAAACGTTGGGGTCACGCATCCAGGCATTGGAACAGCTGGTGGTGGAACTGTCAGGTCGCGTTGTCAAGCTCGAGACCGAAATTGCTACTATACAACAAAGTCACAAATCACTAGATCACGTGCAGTTCAAACCTCTTGCAGAATTTCGTAGGTTAAACATTCCATTGTCAAATCTTGATACTCATCTTGTTCTAGCCCTTGAATCATGTCCTGTTCCCCAGCCGTTATACGTAGCCAGCAACGTTTCCACCAGCCTACAGTGGATGGACACCACCGAAAATCGCAGTCATGTAGATGCAGCCAACTGGCTTACCCCTTCACAAGTTATCGTCCCAATCTTACCCACATCACTTTCCGATATCCCCCCGAACTCAAGTGATCCCATTTTTCAAATTCCTATAAACAATAGTACAGCTCTGGATGCCTCAAGCCGTTCGAACTGGGAACAAACCAGCAAATTTGAGGATATTTTACGTATGCTTTACAGTTTACGTGGAACCAATCTCGTCAATAAAGACCACTTCGCAAATGAAGATCTCCTGGTTAGAGGTATAGTTGATGGATGGGACTCCGTTCTTCAGACACATTACGGGAAATCATGCCCTCTGTGGACAATACTGTCAGGCATAGATCAAAGGTTGTATTATAACTGCTCTGCTATAGTGCGCCTGGCTCATTTGCGAAAAATTTATCGGATGTCCATGGTAAGCTGAATTTTCTTCCTCATGTCGCGGGTCAACTGATACGATATGCTATTGCTTAGTTTATAATCCATGGGACATCTGTCCCTCTATGGCTTGATCCTAATGCAAGGTACTGGACTTTGAATTATATTTCGCTCTGATAATGCGGACTAACATCTGATAGACCTCAGCGCAACTGTTCGCGGGATTCAGTTTCTGTCAAGGACTTTATTCCACAGTAAGTTTCGTATTGTTTAACACCCGAAATCAGTTCCCTTGTTTCTAACAGCAGGCAGACCTCAGTTGCGAGACCGTCTTAAGAAGATACACTTAACGAACGATTTCTGGACTTGGTTTTCGCATTCTATATCGTTCAGCACTGTCTTAGAATGTTCCCAGGCATACCTTATCTCAGGAGGACGTTACATCTTCTCAGAAAGCTTTACCCACGACTTTCTAAGTTTAGAAAATTGGAAGTATAGTGGTGCTATGATCATGCAGTTTCCTGATGTCTTCGGCCAGAGCCCACTTGCAATGGGAACGCAGATATCTGCGGGCAGCTATAAAGGACATCCCAAAACAGGGAGCACTGTTGAATACAGTACAGCCGAAGAAGCGCAGCTATTTGAGTATGCTCTAATGTAGCTGGCAGGGATATGAATACAAGGGCCGTCTGCCAAGTATCGAGTACGCGTTGAAGTGCTATTAGAAGATTGATATCTGCTATTGAACATCTCAGAACCTTCGTAAAAGGGGGAGAGAGGAGGGGGCGCAGACTTGAATGGAAGGTAACTATTCTGAGACATTTCAGATTATCTCCCGCAGAACAAGCCTTACATATATGATATTCTGGGAGAAAAGTGGGCAGGTCAAAGAATTGGTCAGGCTCGGGAGTTAAGTATATTTGGACAAGGTAAATTTCCAGTTTCTAGAGGCTTCGTTCGTGACGGATATTCATTACTCAACACGCATGTGATCGTTTCCACACTATTCCCACTGTGTATAATTCAGCTCCAAAAACACGTCACCAATCCAGATCCAGTTACTATTGACCACGATCAAAGAAGTACTTGATAAGCATCTCTTTCTCTTCCAGCTCAATAGGCTTATCAATTCTATGTGCAGACTTGAACTTCCATCTGCGAGAGATAATCGGGTTATCTTTCTCCATATCATCGAACTCATATTCGAAAAGCCAGCCTAGAAGCGGTGATTGTTGGTGAGGCAGATTGACGAGAATTTCCATTGCGGCTGCAGAACCAGACCTTGCTGCTTCGATGGCGAGACTATAGAGCTCGGGCTAGAAGTTTGTCAGTATATCTGGTGTTGAGTTGGTTGGGAATGGTGGATTCAGGAGACTTTACAAATAATTCTTCCCATGTGTCGACTTCCTCGCCTGGAACCTGCTCAATGGGTCTGACAGGGAAAAATTCGACGACATTTCCAGAGTCGGTGTGCCATTCCCCAAGACTCCAGGTGCGTCTGGGAACTATGATCGCTTCACATCTAAAGTTGCAGCTGTTGTAATCTATCTCCACAGCGTCCTTGAAAATTTGAAACTTGGGATCATAGTCAATGTAAGAATTGTTATGGGGTTCATCACAGGTAATTGAGAACCCCTCTCTCAGCCCAAACCGTGGAAAGAGCGATTCGCAGAAATGTTGATAGGCTTCCCAAAGCGCCGATGTCAACCCAGCCGTTTGTAGATCTATTTCTTTTGCTTGTTCGGCTGCGATGAGAGAGCCCTCCACCTCTTGGACCTTATCCCTTGCTTCCAAGAGCTGTTTCTGTAGATCAATGATCTGCATCTCTATTTCTGTGGCTGACAAGCGTCGTTGGCGTAATTCTTTGCCTTGTCTCCGCAGATGCAAATCAACGTGCTCAAGCTCTCGAATCGTCTTTGGTCGGTCTGTTACAGTGTCAGGTGACAGAGATTCGACATTGACGCTGTCAACCAAGTTTGGTGGCTCTGAATTTTGGGTGCCAGCTCTGGTCATAGATGGGCCTTCCCCATAGTCATCCTCCGAAGAATCATCCTCAGCTTCAACATATTCGTTGGAAACGCTGGATGATGCCTGGTTTAGATCCGAACCAGGATTCTGTGTTCCATACCCAGAGGCTTCTTCTGAATCGTATACAGGGTCACAATTGCTGATCGTCTCACTATTCAGATCAGATTCGTCAGAATCATCACTACTCTCATATAAACCATCGTCAAACATATCCTGGTCCTCCTCGCTCGCGAACCCCTCATCATGACCAAATTCAGCAACAATCATCTCGCCCACACTTGGTAACGCATCTGGGTCTTCACTTTGGTAGTTTGGGTCGTCATAATCATTACCATCGGAATAGTCTGTCCCCTCACTCTCGTATCCATAATCATCGTCACTAGCAGAAAGCCATTCAGATCCACTAGCGACTATATCTTCGGAATAAGGAGGCGTCTCGTTGGCAGCTGCAGATGTGGAGTCTGAAGATCTGAAGCTATTAGTGCGATATCTAAACTTGAAATGGTTGAAGGCCATACCTTGAACCCTGATTTCCAACAGGGTTTGGCATCAACAGATCAGGCCCAGGATGCAACTGAATATTGGATGTAACATTCGGAGGCTGCGAATTACTTCCAGCCCGTATGGGAAAATTGTGATCCATTCTGATGTAGAGATTCTATTTCGAAAATGTGTAGACCGGATTGCAAATGATCGTTGTAGATTGTTTGCCAAAAAACACACTGACAACAAACAAATTGGATTTGGAAAAAAGTTCTAATAAGAGTGTCTGGAGACTGCGATGTCAGCTGGTCCTTAAATTCCTTCGATACTATTGTGTAATCGGGAAATACAAAGACAATATAATTAATCTGTTGAAGATGGGATATCTGCCTTCGAAACTAAGATCCTTCGGCGTAGATGGCAGGAAAGATACCAACAGCAACCCGCTTATCACCACGACAGCTGAAACGGGATGTACCTCATCTTGGAGGCTACTAGCCGCCCAAATTCCGAATAGATGCTAGAGCCCAAAAATTATGAGGGAGGCCGATAGAGAGGCCCTGATCCACGAGCCTGAGCGTCTAGCGAAACTCATCGACTCAGAATATCTTGAGCAGATGGTCAATTCCTGATAAAGACAACTACCACAGAACTGGGATATAGCAACAGGATCTGCTTTAATCAACATAGTCTTTGAACTACTAGACTTACAATACAATACATCCCTAATATACACTCTATATTCGCATCCAAAGTGCAGCCCTCTGGATCTCACCAACAACTCCATTCCCAGCCAGCGCCCACTTTTCGGTCACAGTCTCCTCATCGACCTTACTTCTCAACACCCCGCTCTGTGCCCAATACTCCATCAACCCTCTCGCCTCTTTCTTGCTTAGCCCTTTCAAACTCATCACCTCTACTCCCTTCATTACTTCATCAGCACGAGTGTCATAGGCCTTCTCGAACGGATCTCGAGGAGTAAGAGGTCGCCCAGCTTCTCGATCTTGCGTTTGCTTGATAGCCAGATTCAACGACTTAGAAATTGGAGCATGACTCCTGTTGGTTGCGACAATGATGGCACCTCCATTTGGTAGCTTCATCTTCCCAGAGAGATGGTCCATGAAATGACGGACAATTGCCAAGTCATGGGAGTGAATTAGCGAAAAGTCTGGTGCGCGGTACAGACTGTTTTGCAATGCAAAGCTTACACTATCCATACACATGAGGATAGGAGGCCTCCTGAGATCGGTGATTTCGGACCAAAAAGCTTGAAAGATAGGCCAGGCCACATCCGGATCTCTGGCACCAAGTTCGCAAAGACGACCGAGCGTGATATTCTCTTGGACTGGAATGGGAAGGTTGTGTTTCTGGCTTAATTTCAAGCCTTGCAAAACCTCAGTGTTTGCTTTGCCTATTTTATCCAACCAAGCAGCCGTATAGGTGTTTTGAGAGTACAGAGTCGGTTTCGTGCCAGGTATTGGTGCGTAATCATTGACAGCATTTGTAACTTCTTGGGCTGTATAGTATATCAGTAAGGGCTCAGGTCATAATAACAATTTCTTACCTTCTGGGATATTCAACACAATCCAGCCTTTTACAAACGCTGTAGCCATAGCATGTAGTAGCATCAAGCTCTTGCCCGTTACTCTCTCTCCATCTATAACCAATCTTAACGTCTCTCGTTTTTCGTATGCTTTGAACATCTTTCTCGAAAGAGTCACACTCTCTTCTCTAATCAGAACTCCTGGCCGACGAAACAATCCCCAACCTTGCGTTATTTTAAAGGCTTCCGCAGCACGCAATGAGTCTACTGTTGAACCTTGTAATCCTGCCACCTTTCCAATCACACTGGTGTCCTCTCCAGTAGCATCTGTCATTGCTAGAGCACCTTCAAGCACTGCATCTTCCGAAGCATTCTCTTCCCTGACAATATCATCAATCATGGCGCTGTCCATATCCTTCATTCCCTCCACTTCCAGGGCATTGGTGTTACTCAGAACAATTCTTTTTCGCATTGCCTTTCGTTCACCTTGAGCAGGCGGTTTCCCAGTGGGTTTTGGAGGTGGCTTCTTCTTGATTCTTAGGGTAGATGCTCCCTTTGCCTTTTGATGTGCATTCTTTACCGGAGCTGCTGAGAGGAAAGATGTCGAAGAGAAGGAGGCTCGCCCGATCGTTGATGGCGTGAGAGTAGTAGAATTGGTGAGAAGAAATTGGGTATTAGGCCTCGAGAGGCATCTAAAGCAGTTCGAAGATGCCATAGCGAGAGAGGGGGGCACGCAACTCAATGGTTGCAGAGCTGAAGCTTCATATAGAACAAAATGATGTTGATGCTCCGTATTTGAGAAATGTTAGCTCCGGCTCGGTAGAACTGCGGTTAAACCACGAAGCGGCTCTCCAAAAAAAGTTCCCTCCAAGCTCTTCAGCTTTTCGCATTATTATAAAAGTTCCACCATTCGGTCGCATACAAGTACTTTTCGACAAAAGAAACAATGGCGGAAATAGAATCATCAAAGGGCCCCTCCAAGTTGCCAGTAGTGGTAAACAAGCCAACACCCTACACATTCGACCTCGGTCTCCTCCTCGCATCAGATCCAAATCCCCTCCTCCTCACAACTCCAGAAAACCTCGAGCAAGACCTCGCAGCTACAGCTCGAGATGGAGCTCAAGCGCTCTTGAACCAGTTACTCTCTACATGCCCAATTGCCAGCACACCAAATGGCGTACTGTTAAGTTTGCCTGGAATCGAGACCCCTCTCCCGAGAGAAAAGGTTCACAAACCCCAATTTCTCCCACCAAAATTAGAATACTAATATCACTCTAGCCTCTACCACCACCAAAAGCGCAAACCACCTGGGAGAAATTTGCCGCGAAGAAGGGCATCAAGTCCAAGACAGCTGAGCAGAGAAAGAAGATGGTCTACGATGAAGCTACTGGTGAATGGGTGCCCAAGTGGGGCTACAAAGGCGCCAATAAAGCTGGAGAGAACGATTGGATTGTCGAGGTTGACGAGAAGAAGGAGAGAGAGAGGAAAGAGGGTACAGAAAGACAGGGTGATGGACGACGGGAAAGAAAAGAAAAGGTCAGACGGAACGAGAGGCTACAAAGAGCAAATGATCGGAAAGGAAGAAAAAATGGCCAGAAGTAATGTGGAAATGATCATTGTCATGTATTGGCGTTTCGGTATCAGTACGGTCTTCACGGCGTTGGCTGGTTGGTATGTAAAAGCGTTCTATGGTTTCGAGACGCCATCATCAGTAAGAGAGCATCATGCATACGATGAGAATTACTAATGATGCTTTTATTGCTTCTTTGAATTCATATTGATATCCAGGTGTAAAGCAACGTGAACTCTATCTTCCGATGAGATCAATTCCCTTCCCAACTTATCGTCTCGTAATGTTACAAACAGACCTGTGATGCAATGTGACCCCCTTCGTCTTGTCGTAAACGAATATCTCCTCCACATGCACAAATTCGATCCAAAGAAATTGTCCTACAAACTCCCCGCTCAGCCAGGTCATGCCACCATTAAAGTCGCCCATCTCTCCCCAACCATGGGATATACTCCCCCTAATGCAAGTACGATAAAATGAAAAGAAGCGAAAACAACGAATATGCCACCACTGTGCAACGCTGGGGTATTCAACAAACTCAATTCGTGTGAACGTGAAAAGGAAACCATAAAAGTGACAAGCAGTGAAGAAAACGCTTCGGTCAAGATGCTGTTTGCTATCCTCGCCGTGCCCCTCATCGAGGGCTTTATCGTAGTGATAAATTTAGGAAAATCGTTTCGAATGTCTGGGTCATGAAGATGGCTCCCACTTTCTTCTGTCCCTATTCCCCAAATGATGATTTGCTTGCGAACCTGAGATATTTCAGTAGCCTCGGTTGGAAGCAAATGAAATGGCATTTGGTTTGCATGGGGATTTGACGGAATATCAACCACTTAGAACCCGATTGGACTCAATGGCTTGATAGGGCTGAGAGGGCGCATGTCCGTGCTTCGTCTCGGCGGGGTTCGTTCTTGAACGACTGTCAATGTGGTACTAACAGTGCCCATACTGTTCGTACTTTGGCTCAGTGGGAGCTTGTTGCTGTGGGTGCCGGAAGTCTTCGCTCCTGCATTGTCAATGCTCACGCTGCTTGGCTTGCTGCTATCCGAACTAGAAACGTTGCGTTCATCATGACTTTCAACAGCAGTACTGCTCCGTCCCTCGGCGCTAGATGGCGGAATCATGTCGAAAAGCATATACTCCTGCTCGATATAATGTGCCTCCGTCTTACATCCTTTCCAACAGTCCCTCCAATCACAAACTAAAAACTTGAAGCAGAACGCATCCATTTTCATGCACGGTTGGAAGCAGATACACAAGTTTCGGAAGTCCATTTTGTTCTTGTCTTGGTGGGCAAGAAGTAATGACAGATGGCAAGTAATGGCGAATAAGAGATAGTAGTTGAAAGGCGAGAGGTTGGAGAGCTCATCAATGAGCATCTGAGGGACGGTTTCGGCACCAGCGCACTCTCGCGCGATACGGTCCTGGGCAGATTTTGGAAGAAGCTCGTCGGGAAGTTCGCGGAGCCATTGCTTTAGCATAGACCCAATGATATTGATATCATATAAGTCGTCAGCCTCGAAAAGATCAACATCAAGTTCTACAAAGTATTAGCTTGACCCCACTGAAGTGCTTGATATCATTACCCTCATCAAACTTTCGTTGCCATCTCTTGATTTGAGGGCCACTCCCTGGAACTCTGTATAATCCCTCAACGTCACTGCCCTTGTAGTTCAGATAGTCGATAGCTCTCCATGGAAATGCCGGCATCCAGAATTCAGTCTTGTCCCTTGAATCTTCCAATTTTTTCGATATCCTAGTGAGCCTTGTCTGCTGGACCAGAGGTAAATTCATAACCCTCAACTGGTAATGATCGTCATCAACCATATTCTCTTTCTCAGTTGTGCTTCCACTGCGTCCACTTTTGCCAAATAATCCCTTACTCAAAGCTCCCGCGCCTTTCGTTGCTGAAGACTTCAAACTTGTCAGGAAGGTATGGCCACCCCCTTCCCGGAAAGAGTTCGAAAAAGAATTTTGCGATTTGCTAAGGTCCCTCGTAGTCTGTAACCTGGTGTTCTCACGCTGGCGGATCATTTTGTGATTTTCCTTCTCCCTTGACCTATCTCTAGAACCGGTGGTCTTTCTATCCTCAGAACGCTGCCGTACACCGGAGTTGACCATGGCACGTAGTGAACGGTCGTTCTCGAATGGCAAAGGTGCTGTCTTTAAAGCAGTGTTATGAGTATATGCCTTCTCGGGTTCCGGAAGTGTACTGTTGGGGGAAGGTTCGCGGGGACTTGGTTCGTCGCGCATCGACTTCGTTCGAGAAAGGAGGCTGAAGGGCTTCGGCTTGTTTTTTCGGACAACGTTTGTGCTCGAGGAGGAAGGTGGTGGATCACCAGTCGACTCGAGGGAGGCGTCTGATCTAGATGGTGCTCCTACTGGACGTCTAGAGACCGACTTGTCACCACTAGATTCTGCTTGTCGGTAACTATCAGTAACTAAATTTTCTAGAGACGAAACTGTAGAGGTTATACCAATTTGAGAAGTTTCCTTTGATGAAACTTTCCCAGACATTTTAGGGTGGTCTGTGTCTCTTGACATACTCTCTTCCTGCGATTTATCAGAGTTCTGCAGCCGACTCGAGCTCTTCGAAGCCTTATAATTCGAGAAGAAGCCACTTCGGGATGGTCGCTCTCGCTCCTGCTCCTGATTTTCTTGCGCACCCGAGTAATGTTGAATGGCCGACAGGGAGACGGTGGTCTGGGACGAAGGGAGTGTGGCTCCGTCTTGTTGCAATTCGGGTGCTTGCATGGACGGGAGAATGCTTTGTGATTTCTTTGATGAGTTGAATCTGAAAGGTGACCTCGGAGATTTTGGAGATTTGGGACTCAAAGGGGATCTCGGGCTTCCTAGGAAATCGTGCTCATCTTCGACAATCGTAGGGTTGGGCAGCGTCAGTGGCTGTGGTGTAGATTTTCGAGCCATGTTGCCCCTGTTAATTGCAACTGGCCTTTTCTGACTCCAAGCGGTTGCCGCAAGTTGCAGGATGCTGATGTCTCGTGTGCACAGCCTTCAGGTACCTGGATTGTGTCACAATTCCGAAGATAGAAGCGCTGATACTTCGATAAAAGTGGTTCGTGCGAGGGTATCCCCAGCGGAGCAACAATGCTCTGCCTGGTCTCGGATCAGTCGCAAGGTGAGCACAATGGAAAGGAGGCAGGCAGAGATGGTTGTTTCAATTTGTGCTGTATTGTTCAGATGGAAGAGCGACGGTCGATTAGTGAAGGACCAGACCCCAGCAACGAGGGCACTGTACACTCTGTTGCTGTTGCGGCACTTACACTCACTCCACTCTACAGCCCGATCTTCCGCACAACTACAGTACACCTGTGGCGACCATTCCAGGAAGACTGAAACGTGGGAGAGTAATCGCGTGCGAAGGTTGTGTGGAATGTGTTATGCAGAATTGGTCGAGGCAATGATGAATAGCAGGGGCATTGGAGTCTGGATGCAGAAGGGAGGCCGTCCCGTAACGGTTCCTGAACTCGAAGTCCCGTTACCAGCAAGTAAGCAATGCGGCTGCACTGCACTGCTGTACCTGCACGGTGGGATGGACCGACAAACAGGAGCGATGTACGTACGGTATGTTGGGTGAGGGCGATGGTTGAGCTGGTGGTGCTGATGATACGAGATGATGTGAGCGATGAAGCAGTGGGAGTTGTCTTACGAAGGTGAGGTTTGCGACGAGGAGATTCCGGTATGCCATTAAATTGACTGCTCGACTCAACTGCGCTGCACCATAAGTAGGTACCGCCCTCACTTCACCTCAATACGGCGACGCTACTAGCACTTGAGACCTGCCAGAGCTCAGATGCTAGTCACCTGAGCCAGCTTTGGTCGAGTACTGAAGATTCACAACTTGGCGGTGGGGGAAAATGGAGGGGAGGCAATCTATGGAGGATTGAGGCACAGGAGACGAGGCACAACAACCACTATGGATATAGGAGAACTGCAGTTGGTGATTGAATTGTGGTTGCAATGTGATGAGGGATTATGTTATGATAGCACATTATAGTATGGGGTGAGATTGCGTTGCGCTGCTATGGTTGCTCACGGAATCCGGATCGTCACAGTTTTGGTTGCTCCCTTTTGGGCGGCATCTAAGTCATCCACAGACTGCAAACGGCATGGCTCCCAACACTTGCCCAGGTACACTTCCACTTCCACATCTTGAAACCAAACAACTGAAGATGAGGGGCTGCTATGTCACGCATAATTGGCCAATGTACCGAGTTGGCCGGCATTCGCAGAAAAGGGGTGACGCGAAGAGAATAGGAAAAAGACTTTCAGATCTCCAGAAGAAATTCATTTTCCAAGCAACATTGTTATTCATGCCAACAGGTGAGGCATTTCTCGCATTGCCTTGTTTGACCTAGGAAACCTTCATAACATTATCGTCTTATAGAGCGGGGGAGCACACGCAAACATTCGTTCTATGTGAGGCGTGGCAATGTTTCATTATTATCACGTGAGATATTATGGGATGAGCGCATCCATTGAAACGGGTGGGGGATTTTGAGTTGATTAATCGAGTTTGAGCTGATATTCGGCCTGATCTTTGGTTTTTTCTCCGAGATTGCAACTTTTTCTGGCCATGAATCTGCTTTCTGAGATCCCGGGTGGGATCTATCCACAAAGTTGTGATGGACCGGGTCCTCATTTGTCCTGAGCCTATAGGGTACAACATTGGCCGGATCGAATGGGTCATGCTCCGAATATCATAGAACGTGTGCCGGGATCCAAAGCTTGGATTGTATTTCACTATATTGTTTCTCAGATCCCTGGATTACTGAATCAATCCTTTCCTGCCGAAATGGCACTCCGTCAGATATATCACAACTTTACATCTCATGTCCTGATGTTTGACACAATTCGCAAACAACAACGCATTGACTGACAGAACTTAGCATGATGATTCTGTACTTGGTGCTCTCTACGTGGTATGGGCAAATTACTCAGGTTCTGTAGCCTTTTCAGCCGAGCGTATGAGTGCGAGCGATTCTTTCCCAAAGGATAACAGTACTTGAGTAGCTCTTAAATTTTCTTTATAATCACAGATTTGTGATAATACTCCGTCCAGTTGCTTCCGTACTCTTTCCAAAATAGCATGGCTGTCTTTTCTCCTTTGATTTTCTGTTGGTGGAACATTTTCCCACAGACACCAGGACACGTATCCTTTACTTTCAAGAGCTCTGGAATCCTAGTACTGCCTCCGTTGGAAAGCTAAGCCTTCGTTCGGCAAGCTGATTAGAGGAATCTGTGAACAGTGTTATTGGGATTAAGTATTATTGAAGTGTTTCCTGTCTTTATACCAACTTTATCCGCATTCTCGATACAAGTCACGTTTTCTCCACATGCTTCAATCCTTCATCAAAGTTCTCAGTTCGTTTTCACATTATTGGTGAGGCATCTACAGCATATTCGTAATAGTCCATTAAGTTCTGTTGGTACCTAAAATATACATGCTTGCGAAAATCGATTACTTTCTCCAAATGAGAGAACTAGCACATTTGTCATTGGCGCATCATAAATTCCTTTCGTTTTCTGAAACCATAGTACCTGGTCATCAGGTTAGTAAAGTGACCACTTTGCAACATTATGGGTCTTGCAATCACTTTTCCAAAGTTTTAGGCTTGTTGGGGCATTTGGCCTAACCTCGCATTGTGCTAGAGGGACATCAAAGAGCTTGCACTTTGGAGTAATACACCAAAAATAAACATGCAACAAATTTATCAACCCCCTGAAAAGGGGCATCCACACAAAATTGCGAGTCTGCGAGTCAAACAGACCCAAACATAACAATAATTTTATGAAGGAAGAGTCTACTTGAGTACAAAATTAGCCTCTGAGCTGCTAAATGTTTCCATGTCATGATAATTTGACTTTAAAGCAGCGTTTTGCGGCAATTTTCTGATTGCTTAAAGTCTAGTCACGTCCTGTTCTTGTCTATATCCAAATCAGTACAGCTTAGAGCTAGACCGATGAAGGCAACGGTGACCGAATCTAGGAGATCAAGACATTCGTAGGCAGTCATATTCGTTCATGCCTCATCTTGGGGTATTTCCAACACAGTAGTCGTTTTTAATATTTTAAAATTTTTTATTTTTCCAATTCACGTTGTAGGACAAGCTGTTCTGAAAAAAATCCCTATTCATTTTATTACAAGTTAATGAAAGCTCCAACTCCGAAAGCGACCCTATTTCATGATTTATTGCTCGTCATCACATCCAGCCCTTGGTTGAAATTATATCCACCCTATCTGATCCGGTCGTTGATCGGCGCAGCACGGAATTCTCTCTTCGCATTCGTGCTCTTGGGAATGACGCCCGTACAATCGATCAGATTCCTGCTTCCATTCGGTACACCCAACAGAGCCATCTTCGCCATAGCCGCTGCAAATGCTCCATTCCACTTTCCTTGTTGGTTCACAAATCCGGTGAACTCCTTGCCCACAACAGGATGTGCTGCAAGATTTCTGTCAGATTGGAATGGCACGACGTTGGCAGGTGGGTTCAAAGTCTCGGAATAATACTTTACGTCCCAGACACCGGGGGTGGAGTCTTGTGGGGTGAAGGCGGGAATATCTGGTTGAGCGAGAGCTTTGGATGTGCTGTGTGCTCCGAGGAGGGCTGCCAGTTCGGCCGCACTGAAGCCTTTATTCTGGAAGAGAGTCAAGAGCGAAGCTCCACTTCCATGTACATCTGGAAGGCGTCCATCTTGGAAGTGTTAGTTCGTGTGGATACTGAGATGTTTGCAATATTATTGACAAAAGAGGGGAATATACCTGGATTGACGAGTGAGTTATCCTTCCTTCCCACGAAGGTTGGTACTTTTGGTCCTCCGGGACATGTCACGATCGCAACTGAAGAGGCGACTTGGATCACATCTGCCACCGAGATACCGCTACTAGCATATTTCTGTTGCAGGGCGAGGAGCTTGTTTGAAATATCTTGTAGGCCATTATTCTCCGGACGATCATAGGCTTCACGTGCCAGAATGAGGGACCCATCGCATCCTCCGGTTGCTCCTTGAGTATTATCCCATGTACCGCAATCATGGAAAGCAGCCTGCCTTGTCAGTGTCTATGTGGTAAATTGAAACAAGGCTCTTACTCTTATAGCAGCTCGAGCATCGTCATTGCATTGACTTGGAGTCACGGAAGTGTCGAGGAACATCTTGGTAAGATCGCTGACAACGCTCGTCCAGACAGCCGGGCAGGCGGCTCTCTCTTCCAATGCAGGAGTTGGCATACGAGCCAAAAGTGAGGAGGCGTAGTCAGAGATGGTGCTTCGAACCTCAGCAAATGAGAGACCATTGACCGAATTAGCCAAAATGGCAGATGTAACGAGAGGTGAAAGACGCATTTTGAGAATATCTGTGTAGTGGGTTTGGAATATGGAGTTGAGAAAGAGGATGATTGTTGTCTGGTCCTACTTGGAATGTTTCAATCTCGTTATATAGATAATCTGAATAGGCTTTCTTCAATCTTTCTACACTCATGAAAAGGCTCCAACGGAACTCCATGACGTTGCATGCACCTTGCGATGTCAAAGTGGTGTTGAACATCTGGCCAGATGGTATCTCTAAGCAACGGACATACACTTGAAGTCCTGATATCAACCTGATCTCAGTAGAAAGACTGCTTTGCGTATGTCTCTCAGATGGACTTTCGAGTTTCTGAAGCAGCTAAAAGTACTAAGTGCTCACAGTGAAGCTGTCATCATGACAGCCAGCTGGTTCCGCCCAGCCTAGATACCACTAAAGTCAAATACTTTGGCAGCAACAATTTCCGCGGGAATGATTCATTGGCCAAGATGAGAGGCTCTTTCCGGGAAGTTTCCATTGTCTGGGGCTCTGGTGACGGCAGTGGTAGCACCAAGCTTTCGGGAAGATCTCTCGGGTCGCTCTCCCAGATCCTGTGAAACCTTAGTATGAAGGGCTAGAAGCTTTCGTTCAATCATCCAATGGCCGAGTTGACATTACCAAATATCATGTGGTTCTCGATATCTGCCTTACGGAGGCATGGAAAGTCCAGATCTCGGCTGTTCCTAGACTTTGGTTGAGGCATCAAGAACTAAGCATATGTCAGCGCACGAAGTGGTCTCCACACTTAAACGCATGGAGGCGCTAGACATGCATAGCTGCAGCATTGTTGCAGAATGTACGAAATCAATAGCTTACATCTGGAAATCCAGACCCCTTTAGGATATTTGGGGCAACTGCACCATGTCGTTGGGTCGTAGTTGTTGCGGTGAAGCATGAATTGTGGCTGGCCAGAAGCGAAAAGATTGTCTAAAAAGGGGACGGGTTCGCTTGGCAGGATCATGCCACCTCACGATCAACCAAAAACGTCTACATAGGGATGACATAATTCTCCGAATATCGAGTGGAAGTTATATGCTTTCGATTGGCTGTAATCCCTCGAGAGTAGTGCATTCAGCATATGCACTACGCAGACTTTGCATACTTTCTCTTCGGTCACGCTCATCAACAATATTACGATTGGATAGGATACGGAAGTAAAGCTATGCAACCATCTGAAAGATATTCCAAATCATAAAATTCAGTCTCTATACCCTTTAGCTTCTCAAATATGCCTTAACAGCTTCACCCCAGACAACACCCCGCTTGTAGAAATGCATCTCTGGGACGCTACCTTCCTTCAGTCCGTCGATTGCTTGTGCGAGCTCCTTGCCAGATCCTTCCTCTTTGATATCCCGCAGTGGATAGAGGTAAGTCTTAAAGTTAAAGACTAGAGCCTTGGTATTTGGGAGCCGATGTAGAAGTTGGCGTTCACATCGAAGAAAAGTCTGCGCTGATTCAGTGTCAAGACCTGCATATGTCATGGGAGGGAGCTTACCGTGTCTATGTTCACCTCTTCTTCTTTAGCTTCCTCGCCTTCGTAAAGATGAACGCCGCTAGCTGCGAACAGCTTTTCTTCTGTGTTTACCGACCACTAAGATACAAGTGTCAGTAGTGCACAGCCACCGTTAAAGCCCCATGGCCGGGATTTCCACTTTATGGAAGACCTACATTCGACCTTTGAACCACCTTTCCCACCTCTAATCTCTCGAAAAACCTGTCCATACTTTTTTCTAACTTTTGTTTGTATCCTGGTACTGGGGTATGTATATCTCTGAGCTTCATCCCAAATTTTTCTTGTGTGTTGAATCCTGCCGGAAAGCAAGTGACATACCCCTTCAAAGCATACCCATCACCATCTTCAGAGGGCAATAGTATCAAGAAGTCATCGTCGATGTTTTCACCCAGAATCTGAAATGTCTTAACAGGATCAGATGCAGGTTGCAGTGGAATATATTGCCCTCTGGCACGATTGAAGAGACCGGAGGAGGTGAGCGAGAACATCGTGGGGAATCGTGTTGGCAAATACTTGTTGATGAGAAAAGAATAAAGTTCGTCGATAGCTGGCTTAACCACTGGAGAGGCTTGAACCGCAATATCAGGGTGGTCACTCATGATCTGCCTTCGAAGAGTTACACGTGATAGATAATTGCGATCCATTTGAATGAGCTCCGTTATGCTTGAGTTGCTCAATCCTGACAGAAGTAAGAAATTGCTCATAAGACGAAAACGAAGTCATGTGCCTCTCAACTTAAGTGGTTGTGCTTACCCATGGTCAAGTGATATTTGGCTTTGAAGTTGCGGAACTTCAGCGGTTCAGTTACCTCCCATTGAAAGTCCGGTAGTGGTTGAATGTGAAATGGATCAAATGGCACATCTTTACTATCCGCTTGACGTAAATTTCCTGATAACGAAAATGAAGCCTGTACAGGTCAGTAAATTCATGACTGTAGGTCTGCTCAAAAGTATCTGTAACGGTAGTGTTGTTATCTTACTCCTTTTCCTTGGCTTCTGTATAATTTGGCTATCACATTATATAGCATATAAATTCCCAGCGCCACAAAAGCCCCAACAATGAGGAATGCCATCTTTTCTCGTAAGGAATGATATATTACCTGAAGATGGTCACCGAGAGAGAGAGGAGAAAAACTATGCCATATCTAAAGCATGGCTTCAGAAGTCACTTATGGTCAAGAAGGACAAGAAGTGCGTTTAGTCAATCGCTTGCACCTTCTAGAAGAGGAGGGGATTCTCGGAGAGTGGGATGTCACATGATACTGACCAGATTCCACTTTCCCACATGTAGCAAGACAACCCGACACTGGCACACTGTTTTAGAACATAGCGCCTACATCGATACGTATGAGCTTGGGATACCTGTATATGAACTTCATCAAACAACTTCAAATCATCGAAAATTGCAGAAAGATTACGAATTGAGCAAAGTACGTAATATTAAAACCAATTTAAGGTCCATTCTATCTACAAATTAAGTTTTGACATGAACCCAATTCCGCCATTGACGCCGACACGTTGAAGCGCCAGCAATGTTTTAAATACATTAAGGAATGACGAAAGATATTTCATAAAGTCGTTAAAACATAATCATCATAACGCAAACGCGCATATGAGAAACTAGATCATGCTGTTGCTCTCGCTCTGCGCTTCTTCTTGGTTGTGGTAGTCTTCTTGTCGTCTGACTTGGTAGTAGTCGTTGACTTGGCTGTAGTCGTTGCTGTAGTTGTTGTTGCTGGCGCGGCTGTTATCGCTGGCGCGACTGCGTTAGACACAGTGGAAGTGGCAAGTGTGCTTGGTGTTGAGCTTGTGGTTGTTGTTTTAGTGGTGGTTTTCGTCTTTTGGTCCTTATAGTAGTCATCCAAAGCTTTCTCGACCGCCTTGGAGTCGGGATATGCGTTGAGGTTTTGGAAGTACGGAAGTAAGACATCATGGACTTGACCAAGATCTGTGCCCGAGTACGGTTTGGCTCTGAAAAGCGAGGACATGGGATCACTAAAAGAGATGGCCTCCGGATAGCCAAACTCGGTCAGGTCAACTCCAGTGACATTAAAGGCAGCCATCATGTCGTGGTCTTCGTGGACGAGATTGTGGCAATGGAACTGTTGATCGATTAGCTAAATCACATAGAAAGGACTGTGATCCACCCACCATGTAAACACCTGACCACGGAGCGAAATTGGCAATCACATCTACCTGCTCTGGAAACCATGTCAGCAATGATCAAATACATGCCCAAGTATAAACTTACCGTTGGTACCGAGGTATACAACATCCTTTAATGCCGCAGCTTCGTATGGTGTGACGCCTTGTCTACCTGAGCCAGATCGTGCAACGACTTGGAAATCCACAAGATGGATGTGAATTGGGTGACTCCAACCACCACTCTTGTTGATCAAGCGCCATCTCTGTGTCTTTCCAGCTCCTGGGTAAGCAACAACACGATTCTTGGCGTCCTCAAATCCAACACCATTGATCAACCACTGCCCATTGGTTCTTCCGAATTCGAAGGTTTTGTCAATCGTCCCAACTTGCGCGGGAATTGCAAGATCAGCCAGATGACCTGGGATATTGCCATTTCCATCAGAGTTGCTAACATGATCTCCGACGACGAATCGTAGTACACGATCGGTTGCTGGGTAATCGGTGTTGGTTTGGAAGTCCCGTTCATTCATCAATGTCATGTTTTGACCCTTGTACTTGTCAAAATCAATGATGATCTCGTATCTTTCTGCCATGGAGATAACAAGACTCGAGGTTGTTACGGGGTGATCCAGATATCCAGCATCGGCTCCGACCACAGTAAATGGAATACGTGTCTTTGGATCCAAATCTGCTACCAAGTAGAGGTTGTATGATCTGGAAATCGAGGCATCCAAGAGTCTGAATTTATACTTTCGGTTTTCGACATTCATGTAAGGCCATGGTTGGCCATTGACGGTGTTCACATCACCGTACAAACTGTCACGTTCATTCTCGGGGGAAAGTAGCTGATCGAGTGTTAGCGTGAAAGTTCTTCGTCCTGTATCTGGGAGATGGATATCGGGATCACTCACCTTCCCGTTCGAAAGAAATTGCTTCGTGGCCAACATAAGTGGCACATCATAATTGCCTGAAGGAAGCTCAAGGGTGCTTGCTGGGTCTTTCAAAATGTAGAAACCTGCTTGTCCAAAATAGGCATTGACTGCAGTGATTGACATCGCGTGATCGTGATACCACAAGGTCCTCTCAGGTTGAGCATTTGGATAGTAGTAATCTTTGTACTGCCCTGGAGCAGTGGTATCCTCCGCCCATCCGTCGAAAGCAGTGCGGGAGTATGAACTATTTTGATGTAAACACGTGATTTTACAAGACTCAGGAAAATAATTACCCGTGAAGATGAATAGAAGATGGCTTGGTAGATTTGTTTATGAATCTAACGACGGCCTCGCGACCTCGGGTCATCTGTAAGGTTGGACCAGGTGCCACTTTGAAGTTTGTCAGTAAGCTACAAGTAGAAAATTGACCATCTTAGACTCACTGCCATTGTACCCAACAAGAGAAGTAGTTCCTAAGTTCGGATACACTTGCTTCTCAAAAGGTTGAATGTCAAGTTCAAAGTAGTCAATTACTCTCCCAGTGGTTTCGTTGGTATAACTTGTCACCGGGCCAAGAGAAGGCGGGATTGGAAGTTCATTTTGAAAAATCCATTTATACCTGTACTCAAAGTCAACTTATGGAACTTGTAACTCATTGTCTTGAGGATTTGCTTGAGAATCTGTGAATGGTCGCCATTCTCGAAAATCGGCTCAATGGATGACATACTCAGGTGAAGCCCATGATTTGATACCTGCGTGGGCACTCCCACACAATGCGGCGGCGAGAAGAATTTGACGAGAGAGCATATTGACTGTGTGTCGAAGATGATTGTTGAGACTGTCTGAGAGATCTATCCTTTGAAACAGCAACGACGAGTGTTATATATTTAATCTACCAGCTGTCAGTCGGTCCACTCCGACACCCTGGGTCCGAGGCGTCGTTCACTATCATGATCTCGAATTACGGATCCACATGGTGGTGTGCATGTCTTGGCTTCAGCTTGCAGTCCGTATAATCCTTCCTCTCTCACACATTAAGCACACAGCTTTTTGATTTCACATGTTTCGAGAACAGCCTCAGGATGTCTAGAAATTCGAAGACCTTGCAAGTTTTACTATGCTAATCGATAAAATGCGATTGATGCAAGAACAAAAGATGTTCCATGGAGGCGGCTCCGCTGATTTGCACCATAGTGCCTGACATTTCTGCATATTGCAGAACGGGAAGAGCCTCAAGAAAGTAAATCTTACACTTGTGAAGGCGTCCAAAGCGGGAAGGCTTCATTCTGGTAACCATCTGACCACTAGGCCAGCCATTGACATCTTTAGAGCTCACTAGGAGACCTTTACAGCAAAAGCCAGACCGCCACAAGACCGCCAGCTCTCAAAATTAATATTGATAGTGATGGGTGGTGGTCAGAGGTGGTGCTCATTGTCCTGATGGTCGGCAGCCGAGCCGAAGCTTTAGGGTTCTCGTCCAGTTTGCCGGATGTGGATGTGAGACATAAAGCAGCACTATGTGGACGAAGAACAATCGAGATGATTGATAGCATATCCGACCCGACCATAAGCAAAATGACTCGGAGAGAAAAGTCAATTTTGGTGCCGCTTTTGTTTAACGGCTGTTCCGGGTCAATGCCTTCCACAAGCATTGTCAGGTGCTTATGTAAGCAATGGCTTGGCATATAACCCAGCCTCATCGCCCATGTTCTAGTCTGCGAGGTCTGGTCCGCACTGACACACTGTCAAAATCAATACGACATCGACTTGAGAGTTGCCTTCCTTACAGACAACATATTTACAATACCGAATAATAAGCCTTGATAATCTGGGCCGAGAGCTTGCAATGCGTCCTGGCTAAATGCTTGCTTGCTTATAACTTATTAACATTCATCAAGCGTATCCCTCCAGAAACTGTGCTTTCGCTCAGAAATTTGAGTCCCGACTCAACTTACGATGGGCCAGATTTACTGCCAAGCAGCCGTGCCGTCACCGAAAATAGAGCATCAATTATCCGGATGAGCAACTGGAAATTGTCGTACTGATCCGGACCTAGTCAGTCTACATGTCGATTTCAAGCAAACTCAAATTGTTAAGGTTTTAATATCGCCGACGCATGTTTACCGATCCCGCTCCATTACCATGTCGTCGGCTCCTGCTTCTTGAGCGTGGACCTGAAGCTACAAGCCGATTTAGATTTGGGATTCTGAGGCTCGAACGCTGATGAACTTGGGAATATTCGGTCGATTATGAGCAATGCAAGTGAAAAAGCCTAGCGTCTACTCAGTGAGATTGACTTTTTACAGTGGTGTTTATTCTGCTTGCTGCATACTTTTCTCACCAAGGACGCATGCACTCTAGCCATTGTGGACAGCAAAGTTCATGCGAGTCTCTCTTTTCACATGCCAACAATATCTGAAAATATATGGCTGCATCAAACTCCTGCACACTGCGACTGGTGCAAGACTGCACCAAAATCGTAGAGAATCTAGTCCCTACGTGTCAATGCAAAAATATCAGCCAGAAAACCCCTCCATCCACATCCAGCGAGTCGGCAAACGATGGAAAAGCGATAGTCGTAGAGGCTTTCGTTCCTCACTGACATTCTTCAACACAAAACCACATGGCTCAACATCATTTCTTAACTATTCAGTTGTATATTGCGGCAATGACACTTCGCCTTAAGTTCTCGGAAATTTTGTTCCTGCAGTGGTGTTCGGTCTGATGTTGACGTCGCGTGTGTAGCAACCTCTCCTCCAAGCACATTTGTTCGGAGTAAGACTCCGGCTTTGACAACTAATGATGGCACGACTGCTGTAGATGTCAAACTTGGAGCGCCTCAAATATGGAGACCGCAAAATTCCCATCTTTCCTGATCCTGGAATTCAAAGTAAGTGACAAACAGCACCGAAGTGCAAGCACACTAAACAGAGCTCTAGTGTGCTGCATGAAACGAGCACTCAATCTACGACTATTGCTGTTGAATGATATATTTATAATGATTGCGTCGGTGCAAAAGTCAATTCTTGCTATCTGCTCTCAAGTACATATCACGAACATTCTCCAGGCAACTTACTGCATGTTCTGTGAGAGCTTTTCGGTGAAGTGTTCAAGAAACGGAGGGGTTCAGAGTCGGATTGATTCTCTCATGTATTCGCATTAATCCTTCAGAGCAGCAGTTTTTCGGACATCTTTATTAAGTCATCGTGCAGTGGATACGAGTTCACCAGCGGGGAGCAAGGTGATGCATAAGCCGGCACATCTAGCCACCCAACCTACCATGATATAATTATGTCGTACGAGCAGGTGAAGACCTTGTTCTACGAATCTCTGGGCTTTGTGAAAGTTATTCGATTGCATGAAACGATCGTGCCCAGAAGTCTTGATCGATTAAGAACTTGTCAATACATATAGGCTTCTGGTAGCCGTCCGAGTCGACATGCTGCATGAGATCATATAGAGTTTCGAATGGTTGATAATACGGATAGATTGTCGGACTTCGCACAAAAGACGGCATCTTTGAGCCTTAAAGGACTTGGCGTGAACAGTGCGAGTCCTCGCCAAGTAAACCAGTCACTTGGCATGCGGTCAGCGATTGCCCAAAATAATCAGCAACCAGAACTGGGCTGGCTGAAAGCGCAGAACTCTCTTCGTGGCACCTTTCAGAGCTACTCTCAATGCCAGGCGGCAAGATGGGTGGGTGGTTTATCTCCACGTGATGAATGCACTCACATCTATCTCACCTGCACCACCGACGTTGGGGTTCTTTTGATACGCACGGAGGAGTGCCCTCTTTAAGAAAGGGCTTTGGCCATGTGGACTTGCTGCTTCGTTGAGCCCACTTGCAACTGCGAGGTGTGAAGGCGTGGGAGTATGTTTAGTGCGCTGTCAGACGACTTTAGGAAACTGCTTGAGGATGACACGAAAATTACGAAATGTTTTAACTCTGACATTATTTACGGCAAAGTTTTGGGTGCAAGACCCCTAGCCAACCCCTTGACCAAGTGTCTGGTCCGATGGTCTAAATTTATAGGCTAAGGCTACCTGAGGCTAGGAATCTCAGTGCTCGAATCTACCCGACGATCTCAGGTTGACTTGCCTTACCTTGTTTCTCATTACTCCGATAGCTAGCATAGGTACCTACGCTACAGGGCAGTAGTGTAGTCAGTTGGCGAGAGACAGATCGTGATCGAGACACCAAAACTTTAATTCATCCTGGGACGACGGTCAAAAACCAGACCGTCACCATCCTCGCCTTCCTCGCCCCTCAACCTCCGCAGTCCAAGCAGTAGGGCAGCAGCTCAAAATGAGGCTACTGTACAAGTCCTGTACAATACGGACATATAGCAGGGCACCGACATCCGACATCCCATTCTACCCCTGCGCAAATCTTGAGGCGGGATGGGAATGAGGGGGCAAGAAGGCGCTTGCGGCTGATCGCTCAGAGCCGTGCTCTCCAGTGAGGATCCCGCACTGACTGATTTTCGACGAAGGGGGCGCTGTACTTGTATGTACTTCTTCAGCACCGCAGTGGCTTGCATCTCCACCGCCGGATGACCTTTTTGAAGTGCAAAACTTACAGCAATGCTGTGGGGCTCTTGCAAAATGGACTGGACAGTGTGGACGGATACGAGCTGCCGGGAAAACCGAACCGTCTTCCTTCTTCACCTTCTTCGTTACAATCTCTATCTTTGTGTTAGATCGAGGCACTTGGACCCCGCAACCTCACGATATGCCGCGGGGAAGTCAAGCTTAATACTCAGAAAGATTTGGTCTGCAGATAGTCGAGTCGAGACCAACCAGCAATTCTAGGCTGCCTCGTGGGATTTCCCCGAGCTGGGTCGTGATGGGAGAGGCGCTCCTAGAAGACCCCCAGAATCCGGTCGAGAGCATCGTACGCGATGACTCTTTGATCCAGTGCTAAGTGCGATCTGATACGTCTTATATCCCTCAGGTGCTTGCTTCGACATCGCCAACGAGAAATCTGGTGTCGAAGCTTCGAACCTTGCAATTATGAAAGTCTGCGATGTGCATGTCGGTCAGTGCCGATTGTCTGCTTTGGGCAACCAGAATAAGCATCGCAGGGCTCCTCATTGGCTCAGCTGCCATCCTTCAACCTTTTTGTCAAATTCTGTCCCGTCCCAGCTTTCAGGACAGGCATTGCCTTGCGCTGGCCAGCCAGATGTCCCGCTGGCGATCCTTGGCAATATATCGAGCATTAGCTTTTCAGCAAAGCCAGGCTCCCAGAACACTTTCTCCTGCGGCCAGCACAGTTTCACAGTTGTGGAGTAAATGCCAAGTTTGCCAAGGTGGCCAAGCTTCAGTGGGAGTACAAATCTCATAAGTTCAGCGAGTAGTAACTTGGAAAACCTGGAAATTTGAGCACCATCTCATACGATTCTTCGTGATAAAAGGAATATGGACACCATCAACGATTACTTTACAATGCGTGAGAGCAAAGTTGGGGAGAGTGCCTCTTGGGGGGTAAGCTTTCAATAAAGTCTTGTTATCGGGACCGATCTGATAATGTCTGGCAGCACAATTGGTCGCATTCAGTCTCCACCTGGGAGACAACAACTCCTCTCGAAATGCCCATTTGGCAGTATACAGCAGCCGCATTAGGTTCAGGAACACAAGGAATGCAATATTGCCCCAACGGCTCACCTGTCTCTCCTTATCCACAGCCATCTACGCCCTCAACTGTACATACTCCAAACGTTGGAGGATTTCCAAACGAAGTTAGAGTCACTCCTTTGTCACCGATATACGATGGCCGAGTTCCACCTCCAAATCCTATCATTCAAACCACCCAAGCCGACGACGATGAAGATGATGAAGAGTCCGATCGTTATTCTTGGAGCCCAAACACCCCTCCGGCTCCCTCAACACTTTCATCTCCAATGCTAAAGCGACCACCACATCGTCGAACCAAGTCTGCAAATGAAACTTCGTTGAGGAACGCCAAAAGAGCGCATACAGTCGTCGAACGAAGTAAGCAGGGTTGCATCAAATATTTGAACACAAATTTGACAATTTATCCTTAGATTATCGAGAACGACTGAATGACAAGATTGCGGATCTGGGATTATATCTATTTGAATCTTCATCTGATTGTATGATATCCTCTACGACATTATCTTCTCGATATATGGAATACTAATTGTCGTCGCAGCTCGCACAAGACCATCGAAATCTCTTGTAATGACCCGAGCTAAGGAGCGATTACAGCAACTCGAGGCTCGAAATAAAACTTTAGAAGGAGAGGTAGTAAAGCTAAGACAGCATATTGCTATACTTGATCATATAGTTGCTTCAAGAGGTGGTTCAGGTCCTGGATCGGGACCTGTTAATCCCAAATAGAGATTTTTGTTGTTTTGGGAAGGGAATGGGTGGCGTATCAGGCTTGGGTTGGGAAAGGTGGAGCATATGTAATGATTATTTATACGGGTTCATCTGCAAAGATCAGTATAATAACTGGAAGTATTGTATATATGGAAGCGGACCCTTCATGAAATCTAGAGGACAATGATTTGCATTCTGAACGAAGCACCTCATTCCAGATTCCTTCAAAATTTCATCGCTGACTTCCATGTGATTTTACCCCTCACCATTTACTCATCGACATCATCAAGCCAAACGATTACAAATGGATACCGATGTCGCCACAATAGTCGAAGAATAATCGAAGCACTTGAGATTGGGCTACTAGCTGGTATGCCACACCACCGTCTCCTCGCCGCCTCACATCTTCATTCCCTCTTCTTAATAGGACCTAGCTCACGAATTTGGCCTACGCTCCCAACATAATCCTCATACTATTTCTCTGTAACAAACTTAGCTTTTTAAAGCCCTTGATATGTCCCTGTAGAAATATCAAAAGAGAACTCGACATGAGCTTGACCCTTTATCCCTTTGGCGATGCGACAGCTACCATCTGCTCGTTCACCTGCAAAAACAAAACTCGTAGATAATTTGTCTCGTCAGCTATAATCCCATAGTACAAGGAGATGAGCAGTGCTAAGCTTTCTTGGAGGGGATTATTCGCTTGCCTCACATACCTAGCTGTCGACATAGCTGACTTTGTGTTTTCTACAAAGCGCTACGCAGGCTCAATAATTGGAAACGTAGCTATCTTCCCGGCAATCACATCCATTCCTCTTGGCATGATAAGTTGCAAGCACGCATTACAAGTATGGATGAACGTTTTGGCAAAATATTTAGGCAATTGCGTGAAGCTTGTGTTTGCATACTGCAATGCGGAATATGCAATAATAACATTGATTCTCATTTCCCACAAGACGTTCCGGTGGTAATGGTGAAAGACTCCTCGGCCATTTGGTTTTGGTATACTTCGTTGAGGGAATTTTATTGGAGTGTTTATGAATGTATGATAATAATGCGAGACGGATCAACAAAATTTTATAAATTATCGCATTCGGGAAATCTAGTTCTATCTTCATTTCCTCAGAGACCCTCTCCAAACTCTTTCGATATGATAGATCCGCAGAAATACTCGAATACACATCTGCTTAATTTCCCGCTCGAATTCCTAGAAATACAGTCCCTCTTGTATCCCTTTTGGGAAACGAACTTCACGGTGCTGTGCCCAACATTCTGGCCAGCTCCAAGAACAAATCAATAGGGGACATTCCGAGATGTTGAATTTTCCAAGTCTTCGACGTATCATAAAACATATCATGAGTTTGTCAAAAAATATTCAAGATAAAATATACGTCCGAGACATCACTTTCAACCCGTGGCAATCGCCGGACGTCTCATTTGGTGGCAGCCGCATCGCGCAGTGGAGCTTGTTTCTCGTTACCAAAGCTGAGAAGATAAGGCATACAATAGCTTCGTGGCATCGATATTCTCCGCTGGGTGATGCAGGAACCGGCTATTGGCACTAGCTGGTCGATCATGAAAACAGCCTGAATTGAGTGGTTATGTCTCAAATGACCTTGTGCAACTCTGATGACAAATGAGATTGATCTTCGAGTCAGAGAACTTATCTTACTATTAGATATGAGGTTGGATAATGATACTACCTGACATACCACAATTGTAATATGTGAGAGAAAAATATTTACCAGTTGGCCGGGCATTATTCTCGTGAATAACTGCAACCTAGATATGGAGAAATGTTTGGAACTTTCGAATAATTATTGAGAAAAGGAAAAATCTAACACATTTTTCGATCGTAAACATTGTGTAAAGCCGCATATGGTTATTGTATCTATAATCTAGACGTTTTCTTCAATCATTGAAGCCACGACTTCATTGACCTCTTCGAGGAACGATTCTTCTCCGTACTTTGGTGCCCATCCAAGAACTGATCGTGCTCTATCTGCTTTCGTCCTCGAACTGTACCGGTCAGAATTGGAAATCAAGCAGGAAGGTTTATTTTGAGCTTTGGATTTCTTGGGCAGAGTCACTTACTTCGAAGCCAAAACTCCTTCCGCATCCCTCAGATCTCCATTATAGAATACATCCGCAGCCTCCTGCAGAGAAATATCACCTACGTCATCCGTTTCAAAAGCACCAAGCTGGGCCCCGATGCTTCCAATAACTTCTGAAATGCTTTTCCATGTCTGGAAGCCGTTCTCTGCGAAATAATAGCCTGTCTTTCCACTCGGGAGATCGGGGTGGCCTTCTAAAATGGCGTGCACTAAAAGAGCAAATAAATTACTCAGGTCAAGAATATGGACCCGATTCCAGATCTAGGAATATGTTTAGCAGACGGAAAGTAGAGACCGTAGTTGGGAATTTACCCCTGACCCTTCGCCGATCATCACTGATTGCTTTTTCTTGAGCGAGAGCTGCATGAGCATATGGACTTGTCCAATTCCGGTCGTGAATAAGCCGGTTCCAGGGCCAACTATCAATCTTGAGTAAGTCACTTCCCTTTCCGAAATTTTTTTCCTATCGTGACCTAGAGCTCCAAAAGCACAAAGAAAAAAGAAAGCGTACAGATCAACGGTGGCGGAATGATGTATGTCTTCACATTTTCCTTCTCGCCTTCCTCTACCACCAGAAGATCAACTTTCCTCACAGGGCTGTACGAGTCTGGAAAATCTCTTTCGATTTCATATATGTTGTCGTCGATATCGGAATAAGTTTTGGTATCGATTCTCTCCCCAGTGACGGGCCAATCGCCCACCATACTTGCACCGGAGACCTAGATGCGTAATCAGATTCATTGCATCACGGCAAGGGATGTAATTGACTTCAAGATCACTTATCATACATGGATGTAATGAACGGCTCGTCCGGTAGACTTTTGGCGTTCTCCCAAACCCTCGAGGCAGGCTTTAGCACAGCCCAAATGTCGTGCGGATGCAGCTGCAATCACGACTTAAAATTGTGAGCAGAATTGTGTATGTAAATAAGCAACCAGAACATACTGTCATGTTCTTTTGCAGCTGCTCGGATAGTATCTGTGTCATCAAGATCCTTAAATGGCAGCGGTTCGACACCAGCATCTTTCAATATGGATGCCTGATACGGATTCCGGACAAGAGCGGAAATCGTGTGTGCATTCGCGAAAATGATATTATTCCGATCGATAAGCTCTGTGAGAAGACTCCCACCACTGCTTGTTGGTTAGCAACGGATTCATATTCAGTGGTGGAACGAGACTCAAATATATCCTGTTGCACCTATTACCAGAATCTTTGTGCTTTCTGTCATTGTAGCTCAAGTGATTTTGGCTCTAACGTGAAGTCGGAAGGTTCAGATACAATGCCTCGGGAAGCACTACAATAAAGAGAATCGATAATTCGAAGTGGATTAATTATCATGAATAGAGACAAGATTATAATCTTAAAGACTGAAGCATGAAGTGGCGATCATCTCGAGCTACAACTTGGGCGTCGCAAATGCGACTCCCTGGCAAATCAACACAGATGACTCCTGGCCGCGTCGTCACGTGCAGTGCACAATATCAATACATTGGATGAGTCTTTCCAACGCCCTTCTGTAGACGAAAGCCCGATCCATCAAGAAGAAGCGATGAGGCCAAAGTAGCCTGTAGATTTTCCGTAGCTAGGGCGGTGTTGAGTTTATTAAAAGTCAACGGGTGTATAAATCACCCCTTTTGTGCTAGCTTAGTGTTATTAATGGACCCTTGAACTTTGTATTTCTCGAGTATCCCTCAGAGCTTGGTGCGATCATCACGAAAGGAACAAACGGAGTTGTAAAATTTGTCATTCCTGGTATCCTATCCCGTGCAACAAGTATCTACATTCCTTGGCTATGAGCGTCTCAACCTGACCCGACTCCATCCCCAACCCTACATAGATTTGAAGTGGTACCCGAACAAGTACTTGTCATTTTTCTTTCCTCCAATCTTCTTTGCAGATTGTACATCTTGCGTACTTGACTTATATACCTTCGGGCTAGGAAGACTTGGCTGACTACCTCCCGTATTTACACTGTCGATATGAGCTAGAAGTTCGTTCCTGGCCTTCTGGCCCAAATCCTCATTGCCGTCGTCATCAGAATCCGATTCTGACTCGGAAATGGAGTCTTCTTCTAACACGGCGGCTTTGCGCTTTTGAGGGAGGTTTGGTTGTCCGATTGTCGATTCAAAGCCTTTCTTATCTGCTTTAGAATTGACCTTCGGGTCTTCAGAAGAGTCGGATCCCTCTTCCTCGCTGTCTTCTTCGCTCTCTTCCTCACTACCTTCACTCTCCTCGTCCTGAAGATGTAGTTGGTGCTGCCCGGGCCGAGTAGCATTAACCTTACCAGTAGAAGAGCTGCCAAAGAGCGGTTTGGTTTGATTCAGACTACTCAAGCTGGCACCAACTTTGAAGGCTGGTCGAGGCGCTATGCTGGATGATGGAATAGGAAAGGGATTGCTTGATGGTATGGAATGTGTGCGGGCTTCAATCATAGACGAAGTCAGTTGTTGATCGATTTCATCTTGGTAATCGTCCTCATCGGAAAAGGAATCCTTACTATTGACATGGTTTGGTCTTGTACCAGTTGTGGACCCCCGCTCCATCGACTGCTTTCGTGCGTGCAAAATGGGCGGGCTAGATTTCGGAATGTGGACTCGATGCTTTGGAAGTTCAAGCTCTTCCTCTGAGGATAATTCCACGGACTCTGAACCCGATTCCGACGCCTCAATCTCCTCTCTATTCCGGCTGTTGCCCTTGGGCTTAGGGGTGTTCTCCTTGTCTGATTCATCGTCATCCTCGCTTTCCTCCGCAGAATCGAGGACGGATCCGGCATCAGATTCTGATGGCAGCAGTGGTGCCCCTAGTTTCGCGTCATCATCGTGCACCTTGCTGTGTTGGACGACAACGACTGGTGAGCGACTATCTCTTGTTGAGGAATTTTGACTCTGAGTCTCGTCCTCATCTACTTCAGCCTCTCCTATGTTGCTTGCCTCACCATTCTCACTATCAACATCTTCGTGCTCTGAAGATTCCTCGTCATCTTCCTCAACTTCATCTGCAGTTTTGTGAGCCTTTTGAGACCGTGGAACAATCTTTTTCATAGATGAAGTCTTTTTTGGACGAGGGGTTGCTTGGGAAGAATCTTTCAGTGTGGATTCTTTCTGGTTCTCATCTTTAGATTCCTGGTTGGTTGGGTTTTCTGCTGGAGATGCTGGTCTGCCTGTAACAACATGTCAGACAGGAACTGGGACAATCTACACCATGACTGCTTGTTATGCGGACTCAGCTGCACGAGAGACCTACCTATAAGTTTACCTGGTACAAGATTGTCCCTTTTTGGTTGAGTGGAAGCAGGAGTAAAGTTTTCCTTAGAAACAGTTGGCTTCCTTTGAGTAGGCGCCGATTTTGCAACAGTTGTGGGGGTACTGTTGCGTTCGAGACTGGTTCGCTGTACTGTTTTAGGCACCGGTATGGGTGTGCTGGAAACTCTGGTGGGTGGCAAAACTACAAAGAATCAGTAAAGTAGGCATTGCAACTAGAATCTGGATATTTACCGGGTGTGATAGATTTCGGAGTGGGCCTTTGAGGTGTAGGTTTAGTCGTCGAGGCTCGAGGAGTTAATCCCCTTACAGGAGGGAGGATACGAGTGGGAGGTCGCACAGGAGTTTCTACTTTACTCGTGGAAGATATGTCGAAAGAGACCTTTCGGCTCAATTTGTTCGGTTGCGGAGCCTCGTTTTCGCTCGCCACTGCGCTTGAGGCAGGCTCTGTTGAAGCGGCTGGAGAGGAACCTTTTACAACTTGCGAAGACAGAGATGATTTGAGTGATGATTTCCTGCCGGAGGGAATGAAAGACGTGGAGGAGATAGGCCGCCCCAGAGGTGTTCCCCTGGGGAGAATAGGTGAAAGAGACTTAGTTTGTCGAGCCTCCTCGGGAGACGAGGACTTCTGTGAGCCCTTGTGAGAGCTCTCAGGTGTCTTTCTTAGACCCTGCTTTGTTACTTGTGATGTTGTATGACGGATCCGCTGCGCATCCCTAGATGCGGATTTGCTTCTGGCATTGCGGGTCATTTCTTCGCTCCTCTCCTTAGCTACTCGTTCCTTCTCCCGCTGCTCTTCTTCGGCTTTCTGCTTCGCAATCCGAGCCTCTTCTTCAGTATCTTTTTGCTCTTTGTCTTCCTTTTCCTTTCGTAGTTTAGCCGCTTTTTCAAGTACGGCTCTACGTTTAGCTTCCTGCTTGTTGAATTCTTCAACCGCTATTCGCTCTTGCTCTTCCCTTTTTGCCCTTGCCTCCTCAGCAATGCGGATTTCTTCGAGGTGACGGGCTTCTTCAGCTTCACGCTGTCGTTGTTGACCCGCCTGTGCCGCGGCCAGACGGGCTTTCCTAGCTTCGTCTGCTGCTTTGCTTTGACGTTGCCTCTCTTCCCTTTCCCTGCTGTTTGGAGTAAGCGGTAGTTCACCTGGAGTAGAATGTTGGTCTCTCGTCACAGAGCCTTTTCTCCCGTTTCCATTTGGGGGTGTATTAAGTTTTTCCTTTGCCCACTCCAATCCAGGTAATCCGGAGCCTGGACTGCTCCTTGACTTCAGGGAGGTTCTTTTCGTTCTCGAGATAGCCGAACCCTCGTCATCCGATCCCATATTCTCGTAAATGCTATCTTCATTGTGAGACCGACCTCGGAGCCTTTTCGAAGTTGCTGAAAGTGCAGGCGAAGTGGACTTCGGCTTGTTGGAAGAAGCAGTGCCAATTTGGATTGGACGATTTGGTTCGATAGAGAGAGGGCTCGTAGCTGCGGTTGATACTGAGGTCCCTCGATCGTTAGATCGCTGAATGTGGTAGCTCGCACTCTTCGCTCGCGCGGGATTCGTAGGCTGTGCTCTCGTAGAAGCTTCTCTTGATGGGCTCGAATGGTCCACATTATTCTGTCTTGGAAACCCAGCCTTTTGCCCCTGTACATCAGCTTGCGGGTTTCTTTCATGGCCGAGGGCTTGCAAACTTGGGGGAGGTGAGGGAGATGGTGTTTCTGATATTCGCAGGGATTTTTGTCTTACATGTCGAGAAGTGTCGCGCGCCCTTTCCCCTCCAAGAACAACACTGCCTTGTGAGTCTGGTATTATGTTGTGATCAGGGGAGCGTCGGTTTCTTCTTCCCACAGGAGTCATTTCCCGTGAGGGGAGAGGTTCATCTGGATCGTTTTCAGAAAGTCGCTGTCGCTTGTTGGGGTTCCATGCGCTCGAGTGCGCAGAGCCATTGAGTCCTATACTACCCTCCCGCTCTCTCTTGCGACTGAGGGGTTCGAATCTCAATGCTGAGTCTGGAGGTATCGAATCTCGAATGCTCGGATGCGCTGAGGCTTGAATGATTCGTATGATTGACCTCGACTCAAAAAGATCACCAATTACTTGCGTCTGGGTGACATCGAACTCTTGGTCATCCTGGACCTTCTTGATCACTAACGGCCTGTGAGAAGGATTATTCAGTACTCGTATCGAAGAGTTTGGTGTATTGGCCTTACTGTTTGTAGCTGATTTCGTGAATCCTCGAAGCTTCCTCGCAGAACTCTCTTACAGTAACTTCAGGGGAAGTCACAACGCGGAAGCAACGAATTGGCTTGTCGTTTGTGCCATGTGCATGCGGCGAGAATAGTTGCACTCGCAGTGAGAAGCCGGGAACCAGTGGAGGCCCCATCGGGGTTTCCATCTTGCTAATTTGAGGTTTTAGAGAAGCCAAAGCAAGCGCTTCATGTCACATTGGCAGGGAGGAATCATTTGCGAGTATCATGGAAGACATTGATTGCTTTTGTGGAGCCGTCGCGTTGAAAAGTGAGCAGGTAAATCATAAACTTTAACGCGGTTGACCGCGATTAAGGTTTGGTGTCTCGGTAACGATACCGTCTCTTTATTATCAGGGGCTCAATTCGACAAAAGACATTGTCTCACAAGGCGCGGGGGAATTTGAGGCGCGCGCTCCCAGTTACTAGGAGGAATACCATGATTTAAGCTTGTTCCACAGTGGCAAGCTTACCTATCTCCCAGAAATAAAAATCACTTGCAAGAGTGCAAAGGTGCTCTGCAAACTGTTTGCTCTAATCTCCTATCCCTGCAAGATAGATAAGCATTTTACAAACAATCAGGGCTGTATCAAGAACCCTGCGACAGATTCCCAGCCCCTCCGTTTGATTTTATACGGTAAGTGCCCCTGGTGTTTCTCCCTATCCACACTGCCACAATGGACTACCTCGACATCTCGTCTATCCCATTGACATTTCTTTTGTACAATGCTACTTAACTAGCACTCGAATGATCTCTAAATCTTAAAGTCTTGAAAACGGTCCACCAGATTATAGCATCTAACTAAGGTACCCAATATATCCTACGCCATTTGCTCCCCAGTACTCCGTTTAGTGGTTCAGGACCCAACGCCAACAAATGAAGCCCATAGATCAAAGATGGGAGCAACACAACAGCAACAGTATCGAACGTCATAATCATTACCAGCGCTTTCCGCCTACCAATTCCTCCACAGATACAATACCCAATTGGCAAGTAGAGCACTGAATACCGCAGCTCCAATCCCAAACGCAACCAAGACTACTACGACCCATTTCCTCATTTGAAATGCATCAGATATTTCCGCCTTCATCAATTTTCGTTGTTTGGTATGCCAATACCACTCCTCTTTCCCCTCAATCAGTTTCCCACTTGCATCACGCTTCTCTTTCGCATTGAGGGATTTGACATAAGAGTATGGGCTGTCGGAGACCGGCTTGTAAACCAGAGAATGAAGGAAAGATTTGATCCGGCCAGAAGTACCGGAAGGTTCAGGGTGATCTGAGGAATGAGAGTGAGCTCGCAAGTTATGATTGCGAGCATCCACCAAGGCGAGAGAGAGTAGGAAGGATAGGAATGTAAGAGGTGTTATGAGAAGCTATGGGACTCAGTTAGCATGATATTTCAGAAAATTGTAGACATATTAATAGCGACCTCCAGTACATACTCTCGAAATAGCACCCTCTTTGGGTGCTTCTGGAGGTGGAGGAGACCGAAGTACCGTCGGTACTGGGGAGCGTGGAGGGGAAACCGCAGGGGAAGTCGACACCATTCTCGCGGTTATCAACGCAATTGAAAACATTTAAGGATCTGAATTTTCTGCCATTCAGTTTGAGGGAACCTTCTACCATAAATATCTGAGATTTCCAGTCAATGTCGTCGTCTCCACGAGGCTGTGTTTTCGGTTCAACCGGGGGACAACTGCCAAGCAAGAGACGTCATGGCACGGCTGAGTTCAAATTCAAATACGCCGTACGGAACTGCGAATCAAAATTGATTGCGAGAAAATTGCTCAGGTACGACGTATTAGCTAATACGAAAATCTTCGGAAAATCTGAGTGCTATTTTAATGTTGGAAGCTTCCAAATGCCTAGGCCATCTATCAGCATCAATCTAAAGCTTGTGCTTGTGAATGGCAATCTGGGAATAGCCCCAAGATTACTGGAAATTTGATATTATTCATGACTTCTTGTATTTTTTTTCTATTCATCTTCCATATTGCACCAAAATCATTTACTGTCTATCTGGGGTATTCTACCACTTTCCAACTTATCCAGCTCTCGTATTTGCAATAGCTAGAACCAAGATATCTGTCGCTCCAACTTCTGTCAATTGATCCATTACTGTAGCAATTTTTTTCTTCTCCACCATAGAACTCACAGCCACCCATCCTTCTTCCTCTAAAGCATTGATAGTTGGCGCTCTTTTTCCGGGTGTAATTTTCGTTGCTTCTGGGAGTTTCACTCGTTGTACGTTGTATTGGCAAAGAACGTACTTTTGGGCAGCTGTTAGAAGTTAGCAAGGTACTGACACGTTGAATATAATGACTCACTAATAACACCTCGAATTCTCGAAGCAATAAGATCCACTATCTGTGGGTTCGAGGGATTTTTTGACCGAATGAGGACAGCAGTACTTGAGACGACGGTGTCAATTGCTTTTAAGCCAGCAGCTTTCATGGTCTCACCCGATTCTAACAATTGTCAGGTATGCTTCGTAGCCGGTGAAAACTTCCACTTACCAACTAAGTCCACAATTCCATCCGCTACACCAAGGGCGCAAGCAGCTTCAACACTTCCACTCAACTCGATAATCTTTGTCTTCAACTTCTTTCTTGCTACTCCATTACCTTCAGCTGCGTCGGCTTCTGCCTCTAAAGCAGCAAAATAATCTTCGGCTAGGTGGACAAAACTTGTCCCGATATTTTTCCCAATCAAATCAGATGGCTTGACATACTGGCCTTTTTCTGGGACCTGCACTTGCAGCTTACATGCCCCGAAACTGAGGTCCATAACTTCTTCGCACCCCCATATAGCCTCACCTTCTACCGGTGTAGATTTTCCAGACTCCGCCCGCTCCCTTCTCATCTGCTCAACACCTGCGGCATGTTCGGCAACGGTATCCCGTCCGGTAATACCAAGACTAACTCTGCCTTCGCCGACGAAAGTCGGGATGTCTGCGGCAGGCAGGAAAACAAGAGCGATGGGGAGATTCTTCACCAAGGCGATATCAAGGCGGGATTCTCTTCGGAACTGGATATCTGCCCCCTCGAGTAGATTGAGTGCTGCCTGTAGCAGACGTCCCTCTGTCGAGGATATTAGTCTGGGTATGAGAAACTCGGTGACTGTTGACTCACTCTTGGGAACTGCAAATAACAATCTGCCTTCCAAACTTGATGGATTATTAGCAAAAGATTCATGGAGTTCTCCCTCGTAAAAGAAAGGCATCTTGAATAGTCTTACTGGTTTACGAGATCCATTGTTGCAAAAACTGGGGGAATCTGCCTTCTATGTACAGTACGAGTCCGATCGCGGGGTACTCACCAGTCGGAGACAGTTGATTCTCCTGCTGGTAATTGTATAGGCTAGATGCAGTATCAGGTGAGAAGCTGCAGTATCACGTCCAATACCAAATAAGAATGAAGCACGAGTACAATGCGTGGGGTTTTCGAGTGTACAACGCGCCTCTATTGCTGCACCATAAATTCTTTGCAGCAACTTTGAAGCTCGCCTGCCCCACGTTTCTCAAGCGTCATGGCGCCTCGTCCTGACTTGGCTTAGTGCAGAACTGGCGAAATTTCGCACTAAATTTTAACGAGCCTACTCCCACACTGATCATTTTGAAAAAGAATCACGATACCAGCAGACTCAAGCCAACCACTTACCCGCAAATCTCGAATCCACGCGCAAATAAGTCAGTCAAAACGAAGTCAATCCCCTACGCAAAAACTGATAGGATTAGATCGCCAATATGGATTCCTCAAAGGTCCCCGTCAAGCTCGTTAAGGTCACCCGTGTTTTGGGCCGTACCGGTATGTGGATGTGAATGCGAATAGGCGCACAGCAAAAATATACATGTTGCAAAATTCTGATTATTTGCAGGTTCCCGTGGAGGTGTTACTCAAGTCAGAGTTGAGTTCATGGATGATACCACCAGAAGCATTATCCGCAACGTCAAGGGCCCAGGTACGACTTTTAATACCCCCGAAAATACTCAGAAAACCCTCGAATACAATATCCACGATCCCTTCAGCATATGGACAGACAGTGCGATCTGGACAGAGGAGGGATTTGGTTACAAACATACATGAAACTTAACTAACGATATTTTGACAGTTCGCGAAGACGACATTCTCTGTCTGCTCGAGTCCGAACGTGAGGCCAGAAGATTGAGATAAGGGTTGCGTTCTTGGGAGTCGGGAAAATGGAATTTCTTTGAATGGTGCAAGCATAAACTGCGGGGCGAAATGTACTACGAGATTGCTGCTGGGGGAAGCTAAGACACTTCAACCAATACAAAGGCTCTTCTACAATTACTTCGACAGCTTCATTCCGTGGAAAAGTGATCATCCTCAGCGTACGAAACCACCTTTTCAGGCCCCTTTCAGGCTTGATTGGGAATTTGTGGTCCGCGCAAATCGAGTGCTCGGACAGTCCAGAAATCGATCTTATTCTCGCGTTCCGGGGAATGTTTCGGGTATCGATATCGCATTCTGCGATTCTTGGGGTTGAAATGCGCCGATAATGGAAAAGCCCAAGCACATGTTTCGAAGACTAAGCCAGCTCCAGGTACCGAATCAGTGCGTCGAATGAGTGTAGCCCGTTTAATTCACAACTTAATGATTCTCGGGGAGGAGCTGTCAAGGAAGCACATGCCCACATTATTCGCTTTGCCATTGCAAATACAAGTGTATACCATTGTAGCGCTATTTCACTTGTATCTGTCAGGCCTCCTAGGATTGCTGATACTAGAAGTGCTTCATGGCCGCCATGCACTTGCTTTAAGACTGCAAGTAGGAATCAGTCATTATTTTTCTCTACTCCCGTAATGGTCCACTGCCAGGTCTTAGCTCTGGCTATACTATATATGACAAGACTCCATCTATTCAAATCAACTGACTTCTACAACCGTCAACATCACATATCCCAATAATTAGAAACAGCTGATTAAATAGAGTCAGATTCCTTGAAGCACCAAACTTGAATGTTAAAATCTGAAACAGTGCTTCTACTCAGGGCGATCAGGAATATGGGAAGAATCATAGAACCATGTTGTTTACTACTAGCCTTCCACCAAATATTTGCCCTAACAGCAATATCTCGATTTGTGTGTCTGATAGGTGAGGATCTATCTTAAGTAGAAAAGGGACTTGCCAATGTCCAATAACGATCTGAAGATGTGTATAATCCGCAGTGTATATATCACTTATCAAGCCTGGCCACTTTCCAAGATTTTCGTAATGCGGTCAGTCAGAATTGTCGGACGAACACATTTTATCAGGCGCAATCTTGGCGATTGAACACTCCTTGACATCCTTCTGCAACATGACTTGATGGATTATAGTTATGACAAGCCCAATCATAACTGTGCAAATACGACAGTTATTACACGTTGGGCCAAATGACCTGTGTAGTCGGAGGCGGTGTAATGTTCGAGCCTCGGTCCGCAATGTACTGCAGCAATTAATGCAAAATCTCCCCGTTTAGTCAAGCAGTAAGAGTAAGTCACGCAGGGATATCTCAGTACCTATGTGTGAAAATGATAATCATTCCAAGAACAATAAAATACGTATTGTACCTCTATACTTTGTCAATATAGGGACCGAGTTTCCTCGGCACCCTGCCTACTGCTAGCCATGCGAAAATGCGAGTGCGTTAGGACGTACCTTGCGACCTTGATCTTTAGAGAGCACCACGAGTCGAATTTGTAGCTTTACTTTAATTTGTACCACCGCAGATCCTTCCACGCCCAATTCCACGCAAGTTCCTGGCCCTCGGTTTAAGCCAAGCCTTCATCGGGATCAGATCATCCCGGCATGGAACAACCTAAACAATATACGCCAAAACATCAATCAACCCCGCCACTCGCATCACTTCCCTGCAGCCCAATGCGGGTAGCTGAGAGTAGCTTCGTTCGCCTTGCGAGGTTTTCTAGAGGCTACAGAAACACAGCACAGATTACGTCTCAACATTCCATTTGCACCTTTCGCTTCTTCTGATACTTTGTATATAGCTTCTTGATTTCGTCCGGTCTCTTCATTTCTCTCTGCCTACCTAGTGCCTATTACACTTCGCTTCACACCTCGCGTTACCTCGCTCCGAGCCACTTCCTTGAAACTTGCTACGAAGCAGATGCCATTGAATTTATACAGCCTATCCAGTCGCAACCGAAGTATGCTTTGGCCCTGTTTTCTTCATTCAATTCTATATAGGCATGTCTGACGATCGCAGATCTCGCATTTACTCTTAAACTTATCCGCCACACAAGTTTTTTTTACCCCACCAACTCTCCATTTTCAATTTGAAGTCTTAAAGAAATATAGCGGTTGAACTGATCGAGATGGCGGACCTACCCTTCAGAGCCATTACTACTGTGTCTGCTGTGTCTTCGTTCGTTCTTGTAGGATATAAACCAGATCTGTTATTATTCTCGCGGCCAAGCTATATTGGGACATTTTTTCAGACCTGGATATTGCTTTTCTCTTTTTGGGCTTTTTGGAAAGTCATACTATATCCAAAGGTGTTCTCACCATTGAGGCATTTTCCCAGTCCTGAAGGAGGAAGCTGGTGGAATGGACACTTCGCCCAAATCTCTGCATTACCAACAGGCGCACCGATGATGGAGTGGTGAGTTTTGCACTTTCAAATTTGATTTGCAATACGCTAAAGGCTTTGCAGGATAAACACAATTCCAAATGATGGTATCATAAGGTACCTAGGAATGTTCAATTCCGAGCGCCTCCTCGTAACGTCGCCAAGGGGACTTAGTGAAGTTCTCACAACCAAGAACTATGAGTGGATCAAGCCATCGCATGTTGCCAAAGGGATTGGTCGCCTGCTGGGGATCGGGATATTGTTAGCAGAAGGCGATGAGCACAAGATGCAACGCAAGAATCTTATGCCAGCTTTTGCATACAGACACATCAAGAACCTATATCCGGTCTTCTGGTCAAAATCCCGCGAGGCAGTTCAAGCAATGACTGTGCAGGTGAATGCAGGTGGCATTCCTAATCAAGACTTACCTGAACATCAAAAGCGACCAGATGTGGTAAATGATGCCGCTGTAATTGAAGCAGGGGAATGGGCAAGCAGGGCTACCCTCGATATCATTGGTTTGGCGGGTATGGGACAGGATTTTGGCGCAATTCGAGACCCGAACACAGAAATCAATCGCACATACAGGAAAGTGTTCAAGCCATCACGAGCAGCTGCCATCATGGGTCTTCTCAACATGTTTCTTCCAAGTTGGTTTGTCAGAAACTTACCAGTGAAGAGGAATGGAGAGATCGAAAGTGCAGCAGCAATTATTAGAAATACCTGTCGCCATCTCATCCGAGCCAAGAAGGAGAAGCTTGAAAAGCGCGAGCTGAACGATATTGATATTCTTAGTGTCGCATTGGAGAGTGGTGGTTTCAGCGAAGAGAACCTCATTGATCAGCTCATGACCTTCCTAGCTGCTGGCCATGAGACTACTGCTACAGCTATGACATGGGCAACGTATCTACTCAGTGTGAACCCAGGCGTTCAATCTCGACTTCGAGATGAGATCCGGTTGCATTTGCCCACTCTTGAAAGCAACGAAGATGTCAACAGTCAGCAAATCGACAATATGCCATACCTGAATGCTGTATGCAACGAAGTTCTTCGCTACTTCCCACCAGTTCCTCTCACCCTCCGCGATGCTGCCCAAGATACCATACTTCTAGGATACAAGGTCCCGAAAGGAACACGTGTCATGCTCATACCCTGGGCTATTAACAAATCCATTGATCTCTGGGGCAAAGATGCCGATACTTTTGATCCAGAACGATGGCTACCTTCTGAGGAGAACCCTCACAGCGCAAGTGGCGGTGCCACCAGCAACTACTCCTACCTGACGTTCTTGCACGGCCCAAGAAGTTGTATCGGCCAGGGTTTTGCGAAGTCCGAGTTTGCATGCTTACTTGCTGCTTGGATCGGTCGATTCGAATTTGAGCTGAATGACGAGCGGGAGTTGGAAGAGAAAAACCTGGTCATCAAAGGGGGAGTCACCGCTAGACCAGCTAAAGGAATGTATCTCAAGGCAAAGGTTATAGATGGTTGGTAATGTGTGTGCTGGAATATAGATGAGTTCTATCACTTTAATGTTCAAAGAATATCAGTCAGTTGTAGGATCTGGCAATACGGAGTTTGGAGGAATCATGCCTAGAATAATGATTATGGCACAACGTTGTTACTACTAAATATAATGAACTGCAAATGAAATCAATACACACTACTTCATATTGCGAGAACATGCTTTCCGAATGTGAAAAGTTCAGCTAGAACAGACTTCCCGAACAATTTCGATGCGATCATCACATGAACCTTCGATGAACGCCAATCACTCGCTCATCTCTTCTTGCGAGAGTTCTTTGCCAGCCCAACCTTCAAGATATCCAATCGGGACGCCACAATTCAGCAGAGTTTGAGTCTGATCTTCGCCCTGCATACTTGCTCCCGCTACTGTAGACCCTGACTACCTGCAGCATAGCGACAAAGTTCAGATCTATTGTCCGCCGTCCACATAGGTTGCGAGCTGTGCCTCGCCCGGGGCCCTGACCTTGACTAACGTCAGGAATTGGATAGACCCCTCCTTCAGGGTTTGAATCTGATCTTTAGGAAGCAGCTTGCGAGCGTTACGTTACCACTGACTTGACATACTTTGCTCGAATCTTACTAAGGATGAAGTTATTTTCATCCTAGGAGATGCGAGCTCTGAGTCACCAGGATAGCCTTTTCTGGTTATCAAAAGGGCATGTCTTCTAGAAAATGTTGCGAAGCGCTTGAAGCGCCACGTTTATCGAATATCTCGGAAATGCCTTTGGTAATAGCTCTTGATTCTTGACTCATGAGATACTAATCGAATGGTATTCTTCTCAGCCCTTCTCCGCCACCCATTCTTTTCTTCAATTCCTGAGCTGCTGCGACACTACTAGGAACTTTGATACCGCAGCAGTCACCCCAACTGTTCATTTGATGCACATGTCTCATGCCATCAACCATCACAACTACCTCACCACCTTCAGGGTCATCGTCTTCACTTGGCACTCCATATTCCTCTTCTGTACTCATACCGTCAATAGCTGGGACTAAAGATCCGAAAAGGAAGTGCTGCATCACGGGTAGCTTCTTCAGAACTTCGGCAATGAACATTCGTCTCATACCAGCTTCAACTTTGGCCCAATTCTTAGCTGAGGATATATCATCCAGCATGGGACTATGCCATCGGAGGCCTTCAACATTTTTCACACTATTGACAAAGTTAACCTGTCCCAAGTATAAATAATCGTCTCCGTATTCTTCCAATATGAGGTTCTGATGAATTGAAAGCGGACGTATGAACGGATGATGCAATAATTGTGAAGCTCCGAAGAGAAAGGGTAAAAATTGGTAGTCGTCCAAACCCCATACTCCATGCGAACCAGCTGGTTCCAAGTAATATGTAGATTGTATGAGCCTCATCAAAATGAGATAACGGGCGAAAACTTTGAGAACGAGGGGTCGAAAATCTGCTGGCGTGATAATTCGAAGTTGGTACAGGCAAAGCAACCATAACATAAAATTAAGTTCGTGGCCAGATCCATAATCTATTCTTGTACGGTTTCCGAATGATTGTAGGAAATATGTCGATACCTCAGTAATAGCGTCAGGCGAAGATATTCCAAGTCGTCCGTGCCACTGTGTATGCTCTTTTGCTGCTAAGTCGAGGAAATCCCGGAAACCTTTATTTCCAAAGCGCGAATCTCCTTGCTCTTCGGGTGGACTACGCTTAACCACATCTTCCACCTTATCCAGTATTTGTAGGATGGTCTTCACTGTAGGGCTTAGATCGCTATCGTGGACTGCGGAGGCAGGTGTGTCGATGACCGAGTCTGTGAGGCCGAATACAAATGCAAGGAGGAGTTGGTATGTGGGGGAAGAGAGGAACAGCTCGTGATCTTTTGGAGACAGAATTCGTCTGGTAGGCTTCTTGAAGGTCAACGTCGATACATCTGGGGGAGATGGGAGAGAAGGCGTCTCAGGGAGAGGCAGCGGATTTGAAGGAGGAGCTTGCCGTTTCCTTGGTTGCAGCTTGGGTAAACGGTTCCGCAGATCTAGAATACTGGTGGACTGCGGTTCATTTTGAGTTGTGTCTGTGCTGGACGGCATGTTGAATGTTTTTGATATCGCGCGATGTCGTACGAGAAGTTGTTTTGTGGAGGGGAAGGATCTCAGTTCAAGGTTGAAAGATCGGTGGTGGGGTTCGGATGGTCCCGCATTTAGCGCCACCAAAAAGTTGGAAAAGAACTTAGAGCTTCAAAGTCTGTGAATCCTAGGCCAAATTCCCTTTGTCAACTTATCCAGCAACATGGCACCCTCAGCAGAGCCCACAGCAATCCTCTCGCATCTTTATCGTGCGGACGGGTCTGCAACCTTTTCGCAGAATGGATACACTGTCATTGGTGCTGTGAATGGGCCGCTCGAAGTTCAGCGGCGCGATGAGCTTCCAGAGGAAGCTGTTGTTGATGTGATCGTGCGCCCTGCGGCAGGTGTTGGCAGTGAATCTTCCAATTTCTGTATATCAGACTGTGGATATCTTGCTAACTCTTCTGGTTTTAGGTACGCGGGAGCGTCATCTTGAATCCACCCTGCAATCTACCTTACGACAATTACTCCTCATCCACAATTTCCCGCGAACCCTCATTCAGATTACCCTACAGATCACGAGCACTCCGGAGAATGATACAGCTGGGTCAAAATTGTCACAAGCTGGCTCGGTACTTGCGCTGTAACGATTCTGTAAGGAATAAAGGCTGATACAAGACTCAGAATCTAGCTCTTCTCCCAGCACTCCTTCAAACTGCAACCCTAGCCTTGTTATCGGCCTCAATGCCACTTACAATGACTCTGGCTTCAGTATTCCTTGCCCTCAAGTCAGACGGCGCTTCTAGGAAGGCCATCCAGAACCCAAGCATCCTCCAGTCTCAAAGCGCCGATTCTGTTCACGTGTTGGCATTTACATCTCACGGTGATTTACTGGTCGCAGAAAGTGAAGGGAGTTTTACTTTAGACGACTGGGAATATGTTGTTCGCGCCGGCAAAGCAATATGCTGTGACGGTTTGCAAACAACTACTGCTGGGGATGCAATGCAAGACGATGAGCTGGATGATGATACTGGAAGCATGATGAAGTTTGTCGAGGCGACTATTCAGCTGAAGGTTGAAAACGACCTTCATTGGAAAGATTAAACGGCAATGGAGTCCTTCGGTCTCCACAGTCACAAAATGTTTCACTTCAAGGACGCTTTCAGCCTGTCTTCCGCAGCGGAGACAACAAAAAATCTGGAGGAAGGAAAGAGGGGCAGAAGTGCAAAGGCATTAATGCCAAGAAGTAAATATTGACGGCGGCTAAAGCTCATATGGAGAGGGCAACTAGGGTCGGACCGCCGACATATCTTCCCTCATCACGATTCAACAATAAGTGAAGGATTTGAACACCAAAATAGAGCCCGTGAATTAATGGCTGGAATGTTGGAGGATCTGTCGGCGAATCTGTCATGTAACTCGTCACGGCAAGCCGGTACCGAGAGGCGGTTTGGGATATCCGGCCCCTGATTGAAGCGAAGTTTCATGCGCTCTGGGCCCCAATGAACGTGGCGAATTGACAATAGTTTTGTGACAGTCGGGAGAATGTTGACACAGAGCCAAATTCAGGATGTGATTAACCTTCTATTTTTGATACGTGGGGGAGGCTTGCCCAAATGGCAAGCTTTCCCAGCCCCGGCGACATTCAGATATCAGATGGATTCCAATATGACGGCCGCAACTGCGTTTGATCCGCCGGAGATAGTACTTCACTGAGACCTATGCCGTGGGTCAGACGGCGGTTGGCCAGAGCACTCTAAACATTATGCTGTACTGACAGGACAGAGTGTGGTACTGCGCACACGTTTCTAGGTGGGTGATACTTGTCGCCAGCCAAGGACTGAAAACGTTAGCCTGTCACGCCCGTGATCTTTGAGACGACGACACATCGAAACTCGCCTCCAAATTCGGACCCAGACGACGATCGAGGACCAAGGACCGAGGCTGCCGTATAAGACAAAGTTGTAGCCATTGCAATTGAACTTGTTCTTTAGTCTTTCTCACCAGACCCAACGCTCCAGCTGTCAAACACCAAAGCACAGCTCCGGAAGCTTGTGCCCACGCTGCACCCCTTTTCTGTCCTCTTTTCTGCATACATTCTTTCCACCTGGAAATGTCCATCTTCACTTTCTACCTATAATAGATTATTCGTTATTGCATTTTTGGGCGTCAAATATTTTTGTTCATAGACCATAGACCGGGCGTCATTTTCTTTCAGCACTTTCGAGATACCCATCACTCGCTACCCGCCAACTGGAGCCTTTTATTCAACAATATCACATTCAATATATACCTATTCTCTTTTGGCATATCTGCAACTTTATTCACTATCACCACGATATTACCAGCTTCTGTGCATTGTACGCGCCGATCTCAGACTTCCATCAAACCTTGTGAGCGAGTTAAAAGGCACATCACACGGCAACCTGCACCTGCACGCCTCTTTTTCGCTTATGTGACAGCGTCCCAGCGAGTAAGTAGACTTTCCTGTCGTGCAGTACGCAGAGCATCAGAGCACCAGAAGAGTGTGACGAGATTCCCAGATCCCAGAATCCATCACATGTACACCTCCATTTTCATCGTTGTGAATGTTCATTCATACGAGGCACGGCTGGTTGATGTTGCTTGGCTGTGATTGTCAATGTCACATCTTTGACCCCTCACTTGTGTCCCGCAGCAGCTCTGGTTCATTGGATTGTTCACATCAAAGAGACTTGAATCACAATTGCAAGATTACCAGATGAGGGTGTATTGACTGGCCAATGCTAATATATATGTCGTGGACAGATTACTCTCTTCGAATTTTTCGAGACCAAGCTGCGGAAAAAGTCTAGCTTTCTCTGTGATCACAAATTCGGTTCAAGTTTCGGTATCTCACATCGCATCGACATCTCGGTCACGACTCTCCCAAGTTTGCATCTACCTTTATAAGCAAACCCCAACCCTTTTATAATAATCTGTCAATCAACTTCTCGCCCTCAACATCTCTTTAATAGACATCTTACCAGCTCACTCTCAACACATTCACACCGCAGACTCCTCGAGCATTCCATATCTCGAGCTCCTCCCCGATACCCTCAGCGCCCTTGTTCACATTTGCTCCATACCTATTTTGAGATCGGTCACCTGCTTGTTTGTGGAAGATCCATCCGATAAATTACGTCGGCGAACTTTAAAGCCGACCCCGGTAGAATTCTATCAAGCAAAAACCCGCCTCACCCGCACCGCCTTCGCCCTCAATTCGCAATGGCTGATTTACGTTCTCCCACTTCGATCCACCCTGCGCTGACCAATCCTAATAATCTTCCTCTTCCCTCAATTGATGAGGCATCCCAGCTCCACCATCCGGCGGACACGCTGTCTCAGTCATCTTCAAAATTAAATGGACTGAATCCCTCTAACAGCCTCGGAGATTCTCTCCTGCGCGAATATGCTCAACAACTAGGATCTTTGAACACTTCAAATTCTTACGACCTCGACAATGATCCTTCCGAATCTTCCTTCTCTGCTGCGACCACAGTAGGACAAAATTCTCCGAGCGATTCTGCTTCTCTCCCATCCTCACCTGTCTTCCCTTCTCGAGCCTCAAAGGCCGCATACTTCGGCCATCGAAAGAACGCGTTGTCCGTCGAATCAATCCCACGACAAACCATAATCAAAGCGTTGGCATCGGCAGGGAGGAATCATAAACCACAAAGTCTGTCGCTCTCAGGTCAAGGTCAAATGGAGTACAGACCTGGGACCGCGACTTCTCAGAAGTTGTCCGCCGCATTGTCAGACCTCGCATTCAGGAATGGCACCCCCACTACACCACGCTTCACAGCGCTACAATCCCCATGCTTCTATCACCAACGCTTTGACGACGTGTTGAACATCGACAAGGTACTTGAGGAGATCAGAGGTAACGAATGGATGTCTCATTCGCGCCTTCTGGCCACCGCCACTGGTGTTCGTGAAATATCAAAGCAATTGCAACGCCGACCTATCAAGCGTGCCGTGCGCAATGTTATGATTGTCACCAAGGCAAGAGATAACCAGTTGGTTCACCTGACCAGGGAGCTCTCGGAGTGGCTCATGAGTACTCCCAGATATGGCTCAGAGCTCGGAGTCAACGTTTATGTTGATGAAAAACTGCGCAACTCCAAACGCTTCGGAGCAGCTCAATTGCTAGAGAAGCATCCGCGTTATCAACATCTTCTGAAATACTGGAGGCCTGAAATGTGCCGAAACACCCCAGAAAAATTTGACTTGGTTCTCACACTTGGTGGAGACGGAACTGTGTTGTTTACTTCTTGGCTATTTCAGGGCATTGTCCCACCAATCTTGTCATTCAGTTTGGGAAGCTTGGGTTTCTTGACAAATTTTGAATACGATAAATTCAAGGAGCAGTTGAACAAGGTCATGGGAGAGGAAGGTATGAGAGTTAGTATGCGGATGCGATTCACATGCACTGTCTACAAGGGTGGAGCAGGAGGCGATATGGAGGAAGCAGAACAATTCGAGGTCCTCAACGAGCTTGTCATTGACCGAGGACCATCTCCATACGTCTCAAACCTCGAGCTGTATGGAGACAATGAGCTTCTTACAGTGGTACAAGCGGATGGATGCATATTTGCAACTCCAACAGGATCAACTGCATATTCTCTTTCCGCTGGAGGATCTTTGGTCCATCCTGATATCCCGGCTATTCTCCTCACCCCAATTTGCCCACACACCCTCTCATTCCGACCGATGGTCCTTTCCGACACACTACTTCTCCGAGTCTCTATTCCACGAAACTCTCGCGCCACTGCCTATTGCTCATTCGATGGAAAAAATCGTGTGGAGCTCAAACAAGGCGACCATATCACCATTGCTGCCTCTCAATATCCATTCCCTACTGTCATGAAGTCCGGCTCGGAATGGTTCGAGAGTGTGTCTACGTCTTTGAAATGGAACACCAGAGGCGCAGCCCAGAAAGGGTGGGATGGACTCGAGGAAAACCAAGAGCAAGAAACCGAATGGGACATTGACTTTGATGACAGTGCCTACGGCACCAGCGAGGACAATAGCAGCGCTGCGAGTCCGTTGAGGAAGAAGGCCAGCTCTATTGATATGTAGACATTGGCATATAATTTCGGCGTTATTACTCCTTGTTGACTGCTAAGGGGATAAATGGGAGGGATTCTGGCGACGCTTGGGTTTTTGGCGCTTGTGGTACATTCTAGATGGGTTTGGAGACTGCCTGTGGCAGGATAATTAGAACCTGAAAGGGATATTTCTGAATACAAGAATGCTTTGATGGCTGTTCCTTCAGCCCTGCAACTTACTTTCGAGCTAGTCTTCTACACGTGCCTTGCCATTATTTGATCAAATCCTCGATATACTAGCCTGTGTATGTTGTCAAAAGCAGAATATCCAACATGGTCTTGGAGAGTGATCTACAATGTTACAGGCAGTGGATCATTTTAAAACCTCCCAGGGCATTAGCTAGTTATGCAAAATCTCTCTTTAATAGGTCGGTCGTGTCACACCAAAGAAAGGCTTCAGTTCTTCCAGATCTTATCGTCTCGATGGGCATTCAGCTTGCTCCGAGATGACAATACTGCGAACTTCTAGAATGGACCTTCATTGAATACGCTTCTTCTGTGGCATTCTTATTCTCTCCAAGGAAGGTGGTGTGAAATTGAAGTCTTTACTGATCTTTTATCATGCTTTAGTGCACACTGCTTATATACGCTGGAGTTATCATCTCTGTCTCACACTCCAATCGATCAGAAGGCATTCTCAAATCGAGAGGTCTGTTGGGGCAGGTCATCATGTCACAAACGGAAACACCTTCTCTAAAAATTACTCACAAGAAAAACCCTGGCTTCGATGCATTTAGTGTAAGGCCCACAGTCGTTACTTGCTGGTTATCCACTACTGACAAATTTCAGCCAAACCCCGACCATGTAAAGCATCGGCCTGGGTATAAATGTAAGGTTGTTGAGTGTGAAACAACGATTGAGCCAGAAACTGGAATCCATGTGAGCTATTCTTACCCTTGACAATACAATAAAATATTTTTGACACATCTGTAGTCCAAAGCTTGGGCGAAAGCGATTGTGGCGCAAGACTCCAGGCTCCTCCAACTATCTTATGAGGTTAAAGTGAAAACTTACGAGAACGTGATCAGGAATTTTGCGGAGTTTGTCACACCTTGGAAAGGGGAAGAAATTCTGGGATAAAAATGGGGAAAGATGTCTGCGAGTATGTGAAAATGCATATAACGCTTCGTATCTGATATTTGTCGAGACTAACTATGGACTACCAGGAACTGAGGGCCTGTACATGGTATGTAGACAAATGTATCTCGAGGTCGTTGGTGGGGGACTTCTTTATAAGTTTGCACCATCCGGTTTCTCCAGCCCAATCACGATACTGAATTATCTGGTATGTACCTTTTCCACCATTTTCATTTCGGAGCAAGCGACGAAGTAAGGTGAGGAGACCAATTCCGAGGATCGAAGTCGACAAGTATTGGCTTTTGAATCGATTTCAGCTTGGGCTGGGCCACCTCATTCCTCTTCACGGAATTTGATGCTAACTTGTGGAACTGAGTCATCCACCCTTTCCATCTCCACAGTTTCAGTTCCACTCAAGCTTCTGTATGACGAATCATGCTTCGACCCTCTCGTTCTTGATATACTACACCGCTGTGCTGGCTTGCGGAAGCTGAGATTAATTATTCTCCTCGACTCATCGCAATATTTCGTCTGTTATCGCCCCATCCATCACTCTGGATACGCAAACCTTGCGCATGAAATTGAGAGTTGGGTGTGGACGAGACTCTATAATTTTGAGGGCCACAAAAAACTCAACTTGGTTAGAGTCTTTCGATTTCTCCTTCGTCTCCATCCAACCCATTTCAGGAACGCAATATCTCTCATTTCTGGCCCAACAGGGACAGATGGAGAATTAAAAGAAATTATGGGAAGAGTTGAGCGGAATCATGACGAACGATAGAGTATGAGGCAAGCTCCGGCTTTACCATGCTTGGTGGCTGTGAAGGAGACATTCGTGTTGGGATCTCATGGAGTTCAGGTTTGTACCGCCTGGGTCGTGGGAGATTGGGAATTATTTGGGATAACATGGGGTATCCATTTCTTCGAGAATCCGAATAACATATCAATTTCCACTCCTGACCAATATGGTGAAGTGCAATGCTTTTGAGAATCAACTGTCCAAATCGGAAACAGCAGCTCGCTTAAAATAGGGGCTCGGTCGCTCGTACTCTTTAGCTGTCACTGCACCGCAAATTTAAACTTTGAGAATGGAACGAATACGTAAAGGTTTTAGAAGGGATAATTCAAAACAAAAGGTCAGCTCTCCTCCCCTTGCACCAATTCCAAAGCATAAGAGCTGAATTTGGACTCATGTGGTGCTTCGTCCGGGTCGGTACATAAAGATTTCTTGTTGGAGATCCAGTTTCTTGGCACTTTAAGTTTTGATCGTCTCTATGGATTTCAATGCGGCAAAAGTTCGTATCTACTCTCTTCACATTGCAATTGCTATCAGTCTAGTGACTTGCTAAATCCACGCCAATACAAAATCCCACCTTGGCATGTTCGATCTACGTCCAACTAGAAAGTTGGAAACCAAATTCGCAATCCTTGGTTTTGCCAGTATTGTGCATGGCGAATTTGTTCCCATCGACTGGTATCGAAGATGTCGTCATTATCGAGAACCCAATAGAACTCGTTCCACAGCTTGTCCATTCTCTCGGTGCCATCAGTCCATCTACCAGCCTTCTTCTCCTGCATTCGTCGCTTGGCACGCCATTCCTCGCTCATCACCCGGGTACAGCTTCCCGATCTGGTCTTCATTCTCTTGATCAAGTCTTCGTCTCCAATTCTGGCCCGAGGACTGATATAGCCTCTCTTTCTCTTCTTGAAACCAACTGGTTGGATGCCCTCCTTGGCCCATTCTGCGACTCCCTTCTCAATCTTCCGCTTCAGGTCGTCAATTTCCTCCCCAAAGGTAACTCCCTTGCAACCCGCCATGGTCTTTTTCTTCTTCGAGCCCCAGCTACCTGGTTCTCTGGCCCAGCTGCCATCATTACCCTCTCCGAAGAACACCTTCTTGTATCCAATGTTAAGTAAGTCTTGCTCGTCAAATTCTATGCTTCCTTTTTGTCTCCACATAGAAAATCCATTAAGGCTTTGCTTAATATTGACTCTTTCTTCAATACCATTCTTCAGGGTAGGGAATTCGTTTGAAATGACTTGGTGGTAGGTATCGATTTCGCACCTTGCACGCATCCAACCATGGTGAAGGTTCACTCCTGGCCAGGGGTTGCGTAACTTGAGGCGCTTTAGAGTATCTTCACCATATCCGTAGGCATGACAGAGGCGGTACAAAGTATAACTAATCTCACCCTCGGTGGGGCTGGTGTAGGTAGGTTGATAGATGGAAGTGTATTGTTCGGCCGGATCGATATCGTACATGTCCAACGCGATAGAAGCATCTTGGCGGAGTTGGGTGTAATCGATAATGTCTTGTGTCATAACGTACTTTCGTGCTCTCGAGACATGTGTTGGTTCGACTGCTGAACGATCCTGACAACGGTGATGGATTTGCTGTGCATTGAATTGGAATTGACGACGACCGTGACCATATTGTTGTGATTCTTGCTCATCGAGTGCCATCTGCTCCATTTCGGCAGCTAGAAGTTCGAGCTTATCGATCTTCATGGAAATAGGTTTATATGTAGCAACACTCTCAATGTATGTCTCACTCATGTTTGTAGACAGCGAATCGGTTCGGTGATGTGGACGGATTACAGTATCAAGGTACTTTGACTCGTAGCTCATGATAGAGTGATCGGATGGCGCATGTCTTCCTCCTGTAGAATTGTGATTGTGGTAAAGAACGGGCTTGAGTTCGGTAAAGGCGTGCATGTTGCTTGCAGCAGGTGGTGACAGAGTCTGATAAAGCTTTGGCAAACCAAGAGGCTTCTCGCGGGTGGCTCGATAGTACGGCATGATTAGCTTGATGGGTTGTAGGTTTTTGTTGATGGCGTTGGAAAGATGAAGTAAGAAGATGAGGCTCGAAAATTTTATAACGTCCAAAATATATTCACTATGATCGATGACGAGAAGGCCTCAAAGGTGAACTCCATATTCATCGGCGCGATGTTGGGGACGAAATTCAGACATCCTCAAATTCACCGGCACGTGTATTATCACAAAAGTGTCTTGAGGACAAAAATACCAATATCTGCTAAGGCGTTCGATGATATATATGTCTTCGGCTCTATGATGCAGTATGGCAGCAATACATTAGCAAATGAGGGGTTGGCATATCTCCATAAGAAGCCAACACCCAGAAGGCTTTCAGTACTTGCCTCCTGCTCTGCCGAAGATACTCCCAGGCCTGCTCCTCAAGCCTCTTATTCTTTTAGCAAGGCTAAGTAAAACATTTCCTCCAAAAAGTATGCATAGGAGGGAGCATCGCCTTCCGAGGACAGAACGAGAGTAATTCTTGATGAAAACTTGAAGACAGTTTCCAGAGGTCAGGCGCCGTTGTCGGCACCCCATTTTACTATGAGGCAGCTGTGAAAGTGTCCCTCTAATACACAGACGAACAAATTTAATCCAGTGGAAGCACCATGGCTTCACACAAGACAGGATTCCAAAGAGTAAAGGAGCGATGATCGTACTAAAAATCTCATCATTGCTAATTGGTATTTGAATATTCAGAACAGAATCAACCATAAACACAGAAGCGCCACCAGAGAACTTAAACACCCCCACGCTATGCAAAACCAAACCAGACATCACTGCAGCCCAATCTTTGAGCGCTTCCATCATGAATTCTCACATCTCGAAAATAACCCCGGCTATCGCCAATTTCCCTGACTCAACGACAATAGTGCTTGTACACCATCTAAGTCGCCCTTCTTGCTTGGACTAATTTCACCACGCATGAATTTTTCGACTTCTTCACCCACATCTCCCGAATTCTCCTCGTCCTCGAAAATTTCATGAGACACCGTTGACTTTCTTTTCCTGTTCCTGTTGCCTCCAAAATTCAAAGCATGAGCTGGAATCTTATGGTTCTCACCCAAGACTGATCGAGAATGGGATGGACGATCGGGACGGCTGGATGGTAATGGTCGACGACGAGATGTGGCTCCATTTTCATTAGGCAACCAATTCTCTTTGTCAGAATCTCCCGAAGGTGATCGCATCAGGTTATCTTTCCCAAACGAGTCCTTCTCAGGCTTTTCGGGGGACTTGGAAGGATTTTGCAGGCGAGCAAGACTCGACATGGCCCTGCCCAGTTTCGCTCGCTTTCCTGGCTGCTTGGTTGAATCATTCTTCACCGCAGGCGCATTGCGCTTGTTAGCGTTTGACTTTAGGGCGGCGCTACTAGTAGAACGGATCAGACTGATTGCTGCTACAGCTGAGCCGGACGATTCGTTCTCAGCTTGAGTGGTAAGCTCATCACGAACTTCACCATCGCAACAGAACTGCCAAGTACGAGTGTCTCTGGAACGTCCAGTTGGTAACCGGGGCACAGATGGCGTGTGTGCTTGGCCCATGAATGAGCGAGATGGAAAAGGAAGAGCACTTTGACTGCGATGAAGAGTTCTCATTCGCTTCTGTGGGATGAGGGATCCGGATGAGGTTGGTCGCTCGCTAGAGAGGCGAGGAGGAGATGGTGATGTTGAGACAAGCTCTGCCTTGCCGTCGAGCGACAGAGATAATCGAATTCTTGACGCTGGGGTAGAAGCAGTTTCATCTATCTTCTCGGGACATGAAGCAGGTTGGTTTGTATTAGAGCTGTGATTTTGTCAGTCAGGTGTACATCTCAGGCGTGTGATTAACTTACATGGGAGGGGTACCGAAAGTGGCTGCTTGAGATATGGTAGGGGTTGAGAAGGAACTGTTCCATCGATTGGCAAGGTAACCAGGAGTAGATGAAAATGATGTCGCAACATCGTTGGAGACTGAGAATGAGCTGCCATTATTGGCCGGCAACGGTGATGACATTTGGCGTGTTAGAGTTGGAGGCTGCGAATCAGGTCGGTCGTCTGAAGTTGGTTCGACAACGTGGGTGTTTGCTGGGGCGGCTGGCTCTACAGTCACCTCTGATTGTAGAATTTTGACTTCATCCTGGTAGCTCCCTTCCTCTTCTTGGCCAGTACTTGCTTCCGGTTGCGAGCTTGGCCGTGTTTGCTCTCCAATAGCTTGACTGCTGCTAAACATAACCATTGATGCTGGATCAGAAGACAAAGCAGCCATGCCCCCAAGTCCAAATGCTGCTATTTCGTGTGGTAATAAGGGGCGTGACTTTCTTCGATTGATCTGGCGTCTGTTCTGGAACCATATCTGTAAGACATATCAGCAAAGGTGTTTGCAAATGAAGACGCGTCGAGATATGAAGCCCCGAATTGAAAAATATACAAACTGACCTGCACTTCCTTCTCATTCAGAGAAACCTTTTCGACAATTTCTGCTCGTGCAGCTTTATTTGGCTTGGGGTTGAGCTTATATTCGGCCTCAAGAATGGCTTGGTCTTTGGGGCTGTAATTCACACAATTATTAGCAGGGAGTTCTAGCAGGGAAAAGTAGGCGTTGCTAGACACTTTCAAAGTGTTCATATGAACAAAACATGTTGTTCGATATGGTAACTTACCTCGTACGCTTCCGCTTTTGTTTCCCATCTGTCCTGCCTTCAGAATCGCCCGAAGCTTCCTCCCTTCCCGCTGCAGTCGTCGTCTTTTCAAGAGATGAGTCGAATTCGCATTCACCAGAGCTGGAATCGGAATTATTGCGAGCTTCACTTGCTGGAGCAGTGGAGGAGGAGCGAGGTGGGGGTGAAGTCGCGTCACTCATTGTAGCTGATATTCATAATATGCCAGCTTGTAAAGTTTCAATTGTATATCTGGAGGAAAGCTCCTTAAAGATAGAAGGGTACTGAATTTAGTCGACTTAAATTGATGTTGTGCTTGTCAATGAACGTAAAGTAAGTTGAAAGTCGTAAGTGGATGTTGGATGTCGGTTGTGGAAAGTCGCGTTTGGGTGTTTCGCGTTTTGCGGCCGCATGGAAATCCAAATTCCAAAAAACCGCCAGGCCGAAACAACAAAAACACATCAACATAGCAACACGAAATTACACAGCGAGAGATTCAAAATGCAGATTCAGTCATTTCGAGCTTCGTTTTTGTTTGGTGCCTTGTTAACTCACCTCAGGCAGTATTTGTTGGCCTCTAATGCTAAATGGTAAGCCTGTGGTAATTTTCTTGTAGACTTTGATTTGTTTACAACTCTTCATCCTTTGTTGACTTTGGTATTTTGAACAGTGAAAGGATGGAAGAGTGATTATCTTGTCACAAACTTCTAGAGATCAGCAAGTAGTCTAACGTTATATCTCTCAGATCTAGTAGGGAAGTTTTCACTGTCTCTTAGTATAAATAATCACCTGAAAGGGGGTTAAGGCAGGCATGGTCGACATTTTACCAAAAATCTCTCGTGAACTGGGGAGCATTTTCTATATCAATGAGCCAGCCTCCATGAATTTTGCCCACGAATACAGGCGCCTATGACACTAATAATGCCTCAAGTTGGCCGTGTCGATCGAAGGCATTTCTATTTCAGCTAGTACATTACTCTTCAAGTCTCAGCTATTTTTTGACCACCCAATATGTCTCCAAAAAAACTATTATATGACTCGATTACCGACACTGACATATATCGACTTTAGTTATATGTAGGAACACTTCGCTCGTTACGCAAGAAGGAGCCTCATTGGCAAGCTGACCTAGTTCAAAATATGAGCTGGCGCGGTGGTAATCGCCGTATTTGAACTTGAGGCAGCAGCGGAACTTGTTGTCGATGGGAGAGGAACAAAGGACTCGGTATGAGTCGAATTTGCCGTTCCAGTGCTCGAATAGTTCCCGGAAAACCTCAGATTTCCACTGGCGATGTCTAATCCAAGGAGAGTACGTCTGAACATCTCCAATGATGCTTCTGGTTGGTAATATGGAACGAGGTGTCCAGCCTGTGTTGTTTTAGACTATACAAATGCATAAACAATGGAGCAACTTACATCGTAAATCCGAAGGAAACTGAAGTTGCCATATTGGCGGACTTCACCATATTCTATGCCACCAACCTTGAACGGCGCATACCCTGCCGCAGCAAACTCCTTTTTGTGTGTATAATTCACGGCAAGTGAAACAGCTTCACCGCCAAACCTACAAAAGTGTCAGCCGTGATCCGCAGTTTGTATAGCAACTTTTACCAATTGCAGATATAATCAGCATCCCCATAATATAGAGCCACTCGAACGCTGTTATTCAACAGCATCTCCAAGTCTTCTAAAAATGTGGGAAACACAAAGTCTCCAGTTTGTTGAAATGCATAGTATACTTCGTCGTTCGATTCGGTATAGTTGAGGTTAACCCCAAGCGCATTTTGGGTGGATGGAAGATTTAAGTAATCCTGAAAGTACTCCGGGGGGCTCGGATCATTGAAAGGGTGGCGAATATCATAAACGCCCCGCCCACCGTAGCTATAGTACACTCCTTCGACAGTGTCCCGGCACAAATTTTCTGCTTCGGTACAAATAGCATGATCGTTCAGTGTCGTGCGATTAGTAGTTCGACAAAAGTTAATTTGTTCAAGACAGCCATTTCCCATATATCTAGGTACGAATTAGCTCCCTTCCTCGAATTCTATGTTTCCAGGGTTGGATACGTTGCAAATTTGGCAAAATTATACACTGGCGATATTAGTTGATTATATTTGTTATGAGCTCTCGCACCCAGCATATCTACTGACCTGTATCGTTATATGCTTTTATTCCATATGTGTCTTGAATGATATGTTAGTGATAAGTTCTGGAGTAATTGCTCTTAGCAACCTACTGTTAACAGCAAATTCTGGGTAGCTAGGTTCGTGTCTGTTAGTACAAGTAGAATGGGAGCTGAATGCCATGGTCTTACAAAGGTGCCTGAATATACTCGTCTATGAGACCGTTGCCAACACCCAAACTGTTGAAATTGAGCTCAATGCCTTGAGTAGAGCCATTAGAGATCAATTGGTTCTGCTCGTAGAAATAGTTGAAAAAAGCTGGCCCGTAATGACCACCGTAACTCTCGGTCCAAAGATTGAATTCTTTCGAAGTGATATCTCCATCCAACTGAGGGAGGCCTCCAAAGAAGCCCTGAAGGACATGCCAAGCAGCAACTGCTGACAGCTCTGTGGTATCTAGTGCAGTGGCGTTGATGACTGGGTATCTGCCCTTAACACCTGCTACAGAAGCATTCTCGAAAGCGCCCGTCACTAGTAGTTAGTCAGTATAATTTCGTGTACTTGAGCCAAATTTCAATTTATGACGAATTTTCTCAGAACTGCTTATCACTACGCACCACGATTCAAGCTGCCATCTTCCTCATGTCCGTAAGAGAATCCAACACCCAACGGCTGCGACAAGAACAGAAGATTCGAAACTTCGTTCCAAGAGTATGGGTTGATTTGGGATGTCAAATTCGCAGTTACATTACAGGGTCCAAGCTCTGTTAATGTCAGCATATATATACTCAATATCTCAGTCCTCATTAACCTTGAAAGAGTCCAATTAATGAATCCGAGCCAGGCCCGCCATTCAACCAAAGAGTAATTGGAGCTTCCTTCGGGTTCTTTCGAGCTTCAAAAAACCAGAAGAAGGTGTGAGCGTTTTCCTTGAAGTCTATCAGTATCATGGATCAATGTCCTGCGGGGCCTCAAGATATATACATCAAGGTCGATATAACCTGAATAGGATTTGACACCTGGAGTTGTCTCGCAAACGCCATCTTTGCCCGGCTCTTTGTAGCGAATAGTTATGTTTTGTGGAGTAGTGATTGTTTGCACGCCTGTAGCATTCGCTGGAAGCTGTCTGGCATCTTTCGGAGTGTAGCTGGATCGAGCCTGTAAATTTGGTTGCGTCCGCTTCATTCCCTCCACGGATGAAAGCAAGACAAATACATATGCAAAAGCAAACAGCATCATGGCGATGCAACTATAACAGAAACAAGAGTGGGAAAGGGAGGAAAGAGGAAGTAGAATGAGAAGAACACAAGCCTGCCTATATGGTGGGGTAAATCATCTTCACCCCGCTGTCGTAGAAGCTCCTCCTTCCCTTCACGGCACTGCATTCGAGGGCAGAAAATAATTCCGACCAGGGTTGATATGTGTCTATCAGCGAAGATCCCCCTTCTCACCGATGTGGAAGAAGTCTAGCATGGAGCGCCGGCAAAGTACAAGAAGGGGCACAGCTCTATCCGTAGAGGTTCTTGCAAATCAAATAACGAAGAACCAGGGTAGCTTCCATCATCATATGTGAAGACAAGGTTGAGATGACGTGAGAAGATGATAAGCAACCTCGATGGGTACTTACAGTACGGTACTAGGTTGCATTGCGATGTTTAACCAGCCGGGAAAATCGGGGAGCTTGAGAAAGATTCGGAAGGTAGTCCATGCGGCGGTGTTTTCAGGCGCTCGCCCATGCCGGCAAAAGGTACCGCAGTCACCGCTCTGAAGTGCCTAGGAAAAACAAGCTCGAGCTTGTTGAGCTTGTTTATGTCGGAATATGTTCCACATACATCGACATTGACATCTCGCACTGATGGCCTCGACACCTCTTCCTGATAGTGCTTGAAGTTTGACCTCTGGATATTATCTTCAAAGCAGGAATATAGTCAGACTATACTCATTCAACTGGCACAAAGAAAGAAGTTCATCGGTGACAAAGCATAGTGCAATGCTTCTTTTTTTTGGGTTTCTCTAAGTTTGGTAAGGTAGAGAGAGTGTGGTTCGAAGTTGCGCAATTGCGAAGAGGGGTAGCTTCGTCGAGCTGCCTAGCGAGGCTTAGCGTCAAAGCGTGAAAGCGTTGAAGACGTAAAATATCGAAATGTCCTCGTACCTTGGAAAGCGACCGAGCCTGCGAATCAAAGGTCTGCCGGTGAAAGAGGCCAAACTTATGAATTACTCTCTGATGTGACACACGTACAATAAGAAAAGGCTGACAATGATCATCTCTTGTCACATTGGAGATAGCCACTATTTCATGCTCACGAGGCTAAGGTACACGTCGAAAGACAATTTAAACACACACACACACATGGATACAATCATCATGCTGGCTCATTCCAAATAAATTTCAACATGAAAAATGAGCATGTCAAAGGGTGGTTAGTTCAAGTCACCTGTAAAGCTGTGCCTTCACCGTGATCCATTATAAAGTCATGGCTTTTGATAGTCTACCTAACTACTTAAGGCTGTGGAGTGCAGTGTGATAAAAGTCATCACTGCCCTCAGATTTCTTCATCGCTCATCATGGTTCCTCCCATCCCTCTACATGCACGCTATCGCATGAGAATCTGTGTCCGTAATCAAAGAAGAAGCCATTGCCCTCTGCCTCTATCTGCAAGGACCAGGGGAACAAAAAATGCAAATATCGCCGAAAAAGAACTTTCTAAGATGCTGCTAAGAAAGGATTGCTACCGCCTCAGATATCGGATGGTGCGATTTACAGATCTGCATCATCCTCATCTGGAAGAGGCATGTTGGCAGCGTCTTGCATTTCCTTTTGGTACTGTTCCATGAGTGCGTCGTCGACTCTGGCGGTAGGTGGGGCAAGAGCGGGTGCAGCGACGAATTCCTAGAGTTCGTCAGTATTGCAAAATCATAGGAGTTATTATCTCTAGGCTTACCAAAGTAGGGTTGCCAACAAGCTTGCGTGCCAACCAGAGGAAAGGCTTCTCGAAGTTGTAGTTGGACTTGGCAGAGATATCATAGTATTGGAGGTTCTTCTTGCGGTGGAAAGTGATGGTCTTGGCCTTCACCTTTCGCTCCTTGACATCGACTTTGTTTCCAGTCAGGACGATTGGGATGTTCTCGCAGACACGGACCAAGTCACCTGAGATAGTTAATTTTTGTCGTTGAAGGGTCTGGAAGAGGTTGAAACTTACGGTGCCAGTTGGGAACGTTCTTATAGGTGATACGGGAGGTGACATCGAACATAATGATACCACACTGGCCATTGATGTAGTATCCGTCACGGAGGCCACCGAACTTTTCCTGTCCTGCAGTATCCCAGACGTCGAATTGGATGTTACCCAAGTTCTGCAAACACAATCAGTAACTGAACTATCCTGGGAAATCACAAGTGCATACTGTGCTGAATCCCAGAGGGTGAACCTCAACACCAAGGGTCGCAATGTATTTCTTCTCGAACTCTCCGGTCAAATGGCGCTTGACGAAGGTGGTCTATGATAGTGTTAGTTACTGTCCAACCCTTTGGATGCGCCACTGATGGCGGAATGAGGGGAAATCAATCCGCCAGAGAGCAGCAGCGCATCCAGTATAACCATATAACACACCTTTCCAGTTCCTCCATCACCAACAAGCACAAGCTTGAAGGTAGGGACAGTTGCAGCAGCTTCAGCCATGTTTGTAGATGTGGTGTGCAAGTTGTGAGAGTGATGTAAACAGAGCCGAGGAGGATTTCTCAGACTGCGATAAAGACGTTAGTATTTGCAGAAGTAGTAGTTGAGAGTGTATGATGGTATTGAGCGCTTTTCCCAGCAGATATGGGGTGGCTAACCGTTCTTGAGTGTTTTGTTTGTGGACGTGGTGGATATTGATTCGATTTCCCACCAGAGGATGTTTTGGTCAGGTCGGATTGCGCTGAGCCTAAAATTCTTTGTTAAGCGACAACGCACGTGATGATGCGGGATCTCAAAGCTGGGCTGTAATGGCAAACTCTATCACAAGAACATGAACATTTTTTTCTTCCCAGATATATGATAATTGACAAAGAGATATGTTCCACAGCAATCCAAAAGTATCTTCCTCGTCATTTACTCCTCAAATTCTCTGTAAATATGTCACATTAATGTGCATAGGTTGCTTCTCTCAATACACAAGCACACCATCCGACTGAGATAATCATGCTTTTGTGTCATTGATTCATTGCATCTCATTCTACTTCTGGTACTGTTTGCTGGCAAGATTCGATTCATAGAACGCCATCCATGCAACACCAGCGCTTGATAACCGTTGCCAAATCCCAATAAATGCGTAAAAGAAACTTTAATCTAAAGAGGAAGAATATGGCAACCAAGCATCCCTCTACCACCCCAATCTTTTCTTGGGGTGAGATTTAATTGTAACTCTTGTCGTCGCTGGTTAACTACCCTTGAAACCTTGACGAGGACGTTCCGCTACCCGAATTAATTTAACGTCAACACTTTTTGATAAGACTTACTCCTTCATTGCCCTGCACACATTCTGCAACTCTTTTGAGCCCATCATGGTTGGTATTGTTCACATATCCAAAATTCCTAATCTCGTCTCCAGCCTTCATACCTGCAGTTTCTGCTGGGCTTCCGGATACAACGCTGTTGACCTTCGCAAACGGAGGGCTCAGAACATTGGGGACTTCGCTCGAGGGCATACTTGGGTTTTGCGTTCCGTCTGCGGTTGGTTCATCCTTTTTACCTTCCTCGGCCAGTCTTGCAAAGTGTTCATGGAGGTATTTCTCAATGACAGTCATAAGTGCTTTATGGTCGTTCTTGAGGTAGATTATGCGCGATCTCGTAGTTCTGACTAAAACATGGTCAATAACCCTTTCTCATAGAAGAGGCATAGACATACTTTGTGCCACATCCAAGTCTGCCCGAGGAAAGCCATCAGGTGTAAGGAGCCTGGTGTTCATATCCACTCCGTGCTTTTGACATTAGTATATATTGCGGCCGTCGTCATTGATAAACATACAGAATCGAGAACGCTGCTCAGTGCACTGATCTCCGCTTCAATGTTGTCTTTCTTTGCTTGTAGTTGACCAAACGTCATTCCATCCGTTTGTGTCCCATTGATGCTTGTAGGTCCAGAGGTAGGACCTGAAGGGACGGTAGGTGCGTGTAGGTTTTCCATTCTTAAAGGTAATCCCATTTCTGACTGTACAGTCAATTTGCAAAGTTGCAGATGCAGGTTTGGAAGCTTTATGTTCTCAGCCTTGTATCACAGCAGGCTGCGAAAGCCGCGTCGAATGGCGGCCCGAGGCGGGGTAATTCACATGGCAATGACTAAGCGACCCACAAGTCCAAAACAGCATGAATAGTGTGAATAGATGCATATTTCTTGTGTCCACAGATTTTCCCTCGGCAAGGCGAGGTGGTAGAATCAACCTCCCTCCAGAAGAGTTCGACATAAGTGTAGGGAATACAATGTGATAGAGCCTCAGGATGAAAGTTCACCCTCCGTCTATTGTGTTGATCCAATATGGGATCAGAATTCTGCAAGGAATCAATGGGTTCATCGGAACCCAGGTTGATTATCAATTAATGTTTTGCTGTTTCTACATCTTGCGACAGAAGTGAACAGTCTAAAGATATTGTTTCTAAGATCTCCAGTAGGCTGGCTCGTTATGTCGTAGACTTGCTCTTTCCTCTCACTCCTCGTCGCCTGGTTACCCGTACCTACGTTTACCTTCCACTCCTGCTACTTGACGTCTTGCTTTCACATCCCATTCTTGTCGCCCTTAACATATCTCCTTGTTACAACCAGATTTGCTCTTCAAAGCGAGCAAATCATTCTTGGACTCTTGGAAAGATATTGTGTTAACATTTTGGTTCTTGTCTCCAATCATGGATCATTTCAACACAGCCCCTAATGGCACAGATGAGCCTACACCACCTGTTTCGCGTCGAAACTCGATGCATATTTCTCGCAAGACTAGCTGGGGAACTCCAATCCCTCCCCCATCCATCCGAAATGTTCCCAATGATGATGGTGGTGAGGTTTTTGAGCACGTTGATTTGAGAAATGACCTTGGACAGACGCCCGATAGCCAGAAGAGCGAGGGGGAAGATACTTTAGATAACATTACCGCTTTAGGATTGTCATTTCAAGCAGATGAAGTTATCATTGGGGATTCTATTGCCCGCCAACGGTTCTCCTTGGATGATGTCGATGCTTATGCTAATCGGCCCTTGCCTATTGATGGTGGAAAGCCGTTCAACAAATGGATGAAGACTCTGCAGAGACGAGCAACGCAACGGGGAAAGACCGTTAGCTGTGATTTCAATCTACCAGCATCCGACTACGATCTGTCTGAATCTCCCGGAACACGAAGAAGGTCTGCACATAAAAAGTCCTCTTCCGGATCTTCATATGGCTTTGTCACGGCTGTTAAAAGTGCAAGCATTAGTCTTGCAAGTCTGAGTGTCGCTCCACAGTCGAAAAGAACAGGTGTGTCCTCCCGCCATCAACGGACAGACCGCAGTAGCAAGGCGTCGAATGCCTGGCGTCATTCGGAGGATAGCTCATACGTTCCGGGAGGAGCTGTAATTGAAAAAGCTGTCATGAATCGTCTGTTACAACGGCGCCGTATTCTCGAAGAGATCATAACCACCGAGGAGAGTTATGTAGCAGATGTCAGGTTTCTCAAACACGTAGGTTCCACTATCTTCCAACGAGAGCAAACACTTATTTATAGGTTTATGTCACTCTCTTGGCCGCTATTCCAAGTATAACTTTGAATCTCCGAGGATCAATCAGTCGAAACCTAGATGAGATTATCGAATTACACGAATCACTTTTAGGAGGACTCCACAAAGCAGTACCTCATTCCGAATACACGCAGATGGCTTGTTCGGAATCCGTGTTAGCCTCCAAAACAAATGGGCATCATCGTTGGAGAAGCCTTGATGCTGTGCCAGAACATGCAACTGGTGCTGCTTGGCTTCAACAGGTTCCAGGCATGACGGCAGAGCCTGAAATTGCAGCCAAAGCAGCCAAAGTATTTGGAGCCAAGGTAAGTCTCTCTCATTGAGCTTCATACAATGATTACTGATAGCCACCTCATAGATGCACCGATTCTTCATTTATGAGGAATATGGGGCTAAGTATGAGATGATGATAAAAGATGTTGCATCCACTTATAGAACAATGCCTCAGTGGGATCTTTACCAGAAAGGGCTCGAAGCGCTTGCGTCATCTCTTGCCTCGATCAATAGTCAACAAGACAATTCAAAGAAGTCACTTACAATTGGTGATCTTTTGGTCAAGGTCAGACCTTTGTAACTCCCTTCATGCTGCTGCTGACCCTTTCTAGCCGATACAGAGAGTGTGTCGATATCCACTACTGTTTTCGGAGCTTTTGAAGCACACACCAGTCTGTGATTGTCCAGATGCTCATATGGAAATTCAAAATGTCCTCATTAGGCTTCGAGAAGCAACCACCGAGATCAATAGAGCAACTGATGATCCACGTATGAAAGCTACAATTGAAAAGTCCTGGCTTTTGCAAGACCGACTTGTTCTACCCGACTTGGTGAGAGTAATGCTGATGATATCTGGCCACAACTACTAAACTATCTTCTAGCCTGGCTCTCGGTCGAAGAATGCAATTCGTACCCTTGGCCACGTCCACCTCTGCGGCGTACTGCATATATCATGGCAAACGAAAGATTCCGTCGATGGCCAGTACCTCATTTGTCTTTTGTATCGTGACTTTCTCCTATTGTCAACAGGAGCTGGCCAAGTGTATACAGTACAGGCATGCATAAGCCTGAGCGAAGTCAGAATTGAGGAGGTTGACAATGGTAGAGGTATGTATTCGTGGTTTACTCGCAGGATTGGTATAGAATCAACAGTGCAATTTTGCTAACCAAACCTTAGGTCTACAATGCCACACAGCACCTTTCTCGTGGAAGTTAATTTTTGAATGCGATCATCAATTGTTCGAGATCACTATGAGTGCATGTTCTCCAAAAGAGGAGCTGGAGTGGCGAAGTCGTCTTATCGATCGATCTTGTAAAGACATTCTTGATTCTGGAGATGAAGCATTGTTCACATCACTGTCACTGGCCATTAAGCCCATGGGGACAGTCTTTGGAAAACCAGGTAAATAATGATTGTCGATCTTTACTTCTCTAGCGTGGTGTCATACTCAGGTTGATTAACGGTGGGCAGGAACAATTGCTAGAAGGATATCAATTCATAGAGCAACTACGTTCGGCCCACTGTCAGGACTTTGCCAGGTTATTATCAAAAACACAAATACTTTCAAAGATGCACCATCGACCGCATCAATTAACAGATCTCAATCACTACTTACAACAAACCGGATTCCAGTCTTGGCACCTTCTCGCGCAGACCGAATTCGCCTCGAAACTCTTCTGTCGGACGTCTGGACTAGGGATGTTCTACCCTATCCTGGGATGAGTGGACGTGCCAGAAGCGAACATTTAGTTCGCGCATCTGCAAGCTCAATGATGCGCAAGCTAAGTGTTGCCAGCATCACAAGTAATTTCACCAAACGTTCAGGTAGTATGGCAAGTTTGCACATGACTGTAGAAGGTGAGGAGCCTATGGAAATCGATAATCCGAAGTCAACACCATCTCGTAATGACTATCATTCCACCGATTCGATCCAAATTACAGATGCTGAAGAGCATACAAGGATTCGATTAGCAGCGAGACATGATGAGAAGGAAGTTCTGGTTCAAGCTAATTCCTTTGAAGCCCTGGCTGCCTTGTCATGCGGACCAAATGGAAGTCCGGCGAACACTCTTCATAGATTAACCACATCGAAGGTCAAGAGCTGGAGTCATGATGGACATCGAATCATTACTCCTCCAGTTCGGACTTCGAGTGCAAATAGTGTTAGCCAGAGCTTAAATCAGAGCAAAGTCTCGCTACTTCCAGTTCTTTCAGATGCTGGAAGTGAGGCCAAGGAAAATATCAAGCAGGTGGATTTTGCAGCACCACCACAGATTCAGAAGCCCGAGCACAAGCATGGGAAGAAAGCCAAGGGAGTTGGAAAGGCTAGAGGTGGGGTGGCGGAAGGTATTCGTAATTTATTCCGCTGAATTGGGGTGTCTTGGAAAGAAGCGGAGTATGGTTGGAGTTGCAGCATTGCGGCTCTTGGAGGGAGAATATGTTTTGGTTGTTGGATTATTCCTAGCAGGCACATTGGATTTTCGAGTTCCCGAAGAAACTAGATGCTGGAGTGCGTTTGGTTCATCACGCGTATTTTATTGTTGTGTAAAAGTATCTGATAAATGATTCCATAGAAATGACCTTGTTTTCGTAGATTCGTGGGCAGTCCAAGAGCTCTATTTCACATGTGATTTACATGCCATGTATGAAAGTAAAGCATGCCCAGTCGATGAGACCTTGGATATCTCCATGTCTAATGCACAATATTCAGAGGAAAGAATTCAGCTCCTGTGAACGACCCTGTTCCTTACTGAAGAGCTTGAGCACGCAGCCGACGTGCCAGAGCAGACTCTTTACTGGTGGAACTGGTTGTTGATGTACACAGGTTAATTTGACAGTGTATTTTACCTGCCTCACTTGATTGTGGTTTTAGTATGCTTATGACTTGAAGCACAGCTGAATCAGTTGATTGTAAGAGGAGTTGCTAAACGTATATAATTTGCAAGTGCATAACAGATAGAATTGAGCTTTCCTCACTCAACTGATGCTTCAACGCAGATTGCGGTGATGAAGTTACCCTGAGACCTGATCGTTGGAACATTCATTTAAAGATGAGCTGAACTTAGCGTTATCGATAGGCTTCAGATGATGGAGTCGAACTATTCTCATTCGATTCGTAGACGCTGAGTTGGTTGAGAACGACTCGTTTGGGGCGGATTATGATGGGATAGGATCATGATACAGGATCATCAGAGGCTGAGTTGACAGAGAATGAATCCATGAAAGGTAAATAACTGGATGAGATGAGCTTTTGCCATCTGGCCCTTAGAGGCTGAGTTGACGGAGAATGGATCTATGAAAGGCATGTTACTCGATGAGACAAACGCTTCAGCCTGGACAGACCGAATAGCAGACCAGGAGAGTATCAAGTGATCCGATAATACTTATGAAATGATCAGATGAAATTAGTTCTTGTTTTAAACATACCCATGTTCATCATCTCAGACCCAAATACCTATACAAAACCCGAATCAATCTTTCCCAGAGAACAATACGATCTAAGCACTAGATCAGATCATTCTTCTCCAGATCATCTGATAAGCCTCACCTTACAGGCGAGCCCGTCCCTCGACCCAGCGGCTAGACCATAGTAAAGTGCGATACCATCTCTCGGACCAGATGCACGACCTCATGTTTCGCATTTCTTACCTGTAGCTTATGACTTATGCGTGGAAGAATGCGAGATGGATGACTTCTGCAGCGGGCGACGGGCGGGTGGTCGCAGGAAGCGCTTTGCTTTGCCGTTGTGTTTTGCTGCAGGAAGTATCGAGGTGAGTTGCGGCGGTTGGAGAGGAAATCGAGAATGAAAGTTGACAGAGGAGAGGAAGGCGAGGTATTGTACGTACATTGTGATGGGAGAAGGTATTGGATGATTTTGATGCGAGTGATAGTGAAAGGTGAGATATGTGATAGAAGTCAATGTCACTTACTTGCTGGAGAACAAGTCTGGCGTGGATGGTATATCGGGCTTGATAATGTGGCGTCTTGGTGGCAGCGGACGTGGGGTTCTGGCGTTGTCTGTCAGAACCGTCACAATGTGCTCTTGCTGCAGACTGTTCCTGCGGGGTTCATCCTCAGCACAAGTGAACGGCTTGAAATGGCTTGTAGGCTCAAAATCATTGGATGATTTGGACTCCAGAAATTTCTTTTGCCATTGGCCGTTCTTGCCCCTCTCTCCACCATACGGGACATGTCTATATTTCCGTGCTGCATGGAAAAGATGCAAACCGGGCTTGCCATGGGGGAAATACTAGGGTACCACGAGCAGAGAGTAAGGTCGCATCGCGGTTCCCGTCAATTACTGAATGATCTCCAAGATTAATGAAATATATTGTTGGTTTTGTTGTTGGTGTCTCTATGGGGGATAGCTCCCGGGTGGCCAGATGCAGCACTGCAAAGGCCAGAGTCGGTACTGGGAGCCTGTCGTAAAGGTTCCTGGCGGCTGGGATGAGCTAATGAGATAATGTTGAATTGGGAATATTTGCTTTGATATTGGTGACCAATCGTTGGAATTTATTAGAAGTGAATGATTAATGGTTCCAAGTGGTGCGATTAACGAGATTTGGATATTCTTCTTGGATGTGGCTTTCGAATTCATGAGAACAGATGATTGAAGTAGCGGTAAGTGATTTAAAGAGTTCAGCCTACCAAAGGACTGATGGTACGATGGTACGAAGGCACAGCAGAATGATTCGATTGACTTAATTGCGGGTATCAATTTCTCGTTCCAAGTGCCAGTGCGCAATGTAATAACCTATCGAGGAAGCATGACAGAAATAGTCTGAGAGGATTATGCTTGTTTTCCAGTGATTTAGGTTCACGAGAGACACTTCGGCTTGTACACACACATGACAGCCTCGTAATGTTACTGTCAGGATCGAAAACATTATGGCTCAGTCTGCCAATTGGTACTTGCCTCGTAATATATCATTACCTACCTATGGTCCCAAATTATCCCCACTCCAATCCTCTGCTGGTAATGTGATCTCAGAGAGTAACTCTATGACTTTTCCTTAGCCAATCGTGACCGTCAAAGAAGCTTCAAATCCTTCTCTCGCCACCAACCTACCCTTGGAAACTCTTCTTCCATCAAGGATATCTGCACTTGCCTTCATTTTGACAACCTATCGGCCGAGAAGTCAAAAATGTTTTCGCCAAAGCTTACCTTACCTTTCTCAGTCGAATCGCAGACTATACCTCGAAAGTCAAGAGTCAAGACCAGGCCAGGTTCTCTCCAGCCCAGGGTCGTGGCGGTTGAATTATGCACTCGACAACAACTGGCGCTTGCAAGGAATAGACAACGGGTGGAGCCTTTTGAGCCTTTCAAGCCTAAATATGCACGCGCGACCAGTGTATTTTCTACTACCAATCACAGCGTACCAACAACCGCCCTGGTTGCTGACAAGGACGCTCAGAATAGGTTTCCCCGCTGCAAATTCGAAAGCCTCAATGTTCTTGATCGCCGCTGCTGCACAGATATCACATCAAGTCGATACTCTCTCGATTCTGGCCCATGATACCGGTGTGATTGTGAATTATGCTCGATAAGTGCGCATGATACTTAAGTCATCGACGTCCAGCCTCGCAATTATTGAACATCGTCACATCACACACGGCAGAGCTGTTCCTTTTCATCTGTTTCTGGCAATGTCGCCGCAAAAGGAGAAGAAGAGGCGAGCGTTGGATGACATGCAGCATTGATAGAGGAAATGTCCCCAAATAGCAATTGGGGGTGGTGCGGTGCGCGTGGTCACGGTTACGTCTGATCTTCTTCTCAAGAGTCCACAGAGAATCTGTCTGAAGAATGAAGGCGCCGTCTGGTCTTGACGACCTTAACCCGTTTGTCTTTTGCTTCCCGAAACCTTCAAGCCGTCGTGGCTGAGAGATGGCCGTCAATGCTGTTGTCCTGGTGTAAGTTGAGGTGGGATTGATCTCAAGTTCTGAAGCAGAGCTCGTTTGAGCAGACCTGGATAAAACCTGCCAGCGTCGGACCGCGTCTCAACCCCCCTGCCATTTGATCGGATGGCAGCTGTTTGATGGAAGCAAAATGTAGAGATGGGACAGCAACATCAATGCAATCAGGGCATGCAGTTTTATGAGACGATCAAGTTGAATAGTTGCGACTGAAGAAGTTTGTGAGGGTGGTGATCGAACAGCGGTGGGTGGTTGAAGCGGGAGTGTGGTGAGGTGGTGAGTGGGTGAGTGAAGTGGTGAAGTGTCTGTGCTTCTGGGCACATCACGGCTTTTGATAATACTTGTACATTGGACTGAGTGACAAGGGCTGGATCCTGGGTGGCTTGAGTGTTGAGTGCCATTGCCAGCAAGCTTAAACGAAAATAGTGTAGGCAATGTACTATGTATCTGCAATCACTTTAGTTGTGCTTCTTGTGCTTCTCGTGCTTGTCTTGTCCTTGTCTTGGCCGCCATCTTCCCCTGCTGATTTCTTCGGCTCGGCTCCACAAGTCTCGACTTCTACGCGCCCATTGTGTGAAGCCCCGCCAATCAACAGCCACAACCACCGACCTCGATTTCTTTTACCGCCCACCGCTCTGGAAATGCCTCTACCAGAGGCTGTGTGGTCCCTTTGTCTCTGCACTTCCCAGATCCTCAGTCAGGTCTTGCTGTTGCTCTAGCCCGTTTCGTGAATTCTTCCCGCAATTCTTTCTCTTCTACCATGTTCACACTCGCACCATGGTACAGCTCCAGGGCAAGCTTGCGGAGCTGTTTACGGTCAGATGTGTGTCTGGCTTGAACATGGCTTGAACATGGCATCAGATGGCTTGGTTCTTCTGTCTCCCCCATGCTATTGCCATCCTGGCCCCGCCCCGTCCCTGTCGTCCTTAAACTTGGGATCCCGCATCATCTGGAGATCTCACTTGCCTTACATACTCCGTAGTCGCCTTCTTCCCATCTCAAACGTCAAAACCCTCAAGACGTCTCAACTCGAAGATCCTACATCTCTTCCCATACACAATCAACCCCCGAACAATCTCTTTATCCCGTATTCGATCATACCGGATCGGACGACCCCGTGCTGAAGGCTTGACACAATCGATCCATATGCTATTCTCCATGCCATAACCGGCACTGCAAATCACTCCTCCCTCGACTCAATTGCCCTGCTCCTCCCTTCTTTTCTAGAGTGTCCGCCGCTCGGATGTCCGCTGTCATAGAAGATCAGATAATACGTTCATGGTCTGTTCCTTCAAAAACGAACCATACCAATCCGCATCTGAACTGGTGGACCCCATCTGATACAGCAATCAAGGCGGATCCCGCTCTGTTGCCCAGTGACATCGATCCTGGTGCCCAGAGATATAGACTCCTACCCCCCGCCCTTCAAAGAACTCTACCTTCAGCGCTGTGCACTCGTCGTCGTCGATAGCATTCTTTCAAATCGATCAACGGACCGCTTCACTTTCGTTCCTTCTCCCGTCCGCAGGCTCGGATACTTACCCCATATTCAACTTGCCTGCTTTCTTCATTCGCCACTCTAGCAACCTTTTAATCGTCCGTCTTTCGATTCACCAGCTTGTATATTCTTGTCGACTCACGAGTTGTACCGTCCGTGATTCACGAAAGACCTTATTTGAAAGGGAAGGAAGTGGTTTATAAATTTGGGAACGAAGGAAATCAATCAACAACCTCACACATTTTTAATCGACCCCATATACACTTGTAGCCATGGGAAAACTTATCAAGAACCACTGGGCCCGGCTCATCATTCTTACAGCTGGTCTCTGTAAGTATTTTCAAGTATACTATTTTCCACTCTTACTAATATATCGCAGACCAAGTAGCAGCTGGAATCCACGGGTTCTTCTGGCCCAAGATCTTTTGGGATTTCCTCACCAAAAACCTCGACGTTGCAGTCAAACCATTCCCCATACTACAAATCATCAATGTAGTATGTGGGCTCGTCATGCTTGCTTGGGAGTGGCCACTGGGTCTCATCGCCGGAAGTGCCATGCACAGGAGTATAGAGGCTCGACTGGTCGTTCTACCTCTTGTGGCCCTTGCAGCTGCACTGCTGTACCAAGCAACAAATGCAGCCATCTACTATGTAGTAGGCATGATTGTATATTTCTGGGCATACAGTGAAGGAGAGGTATGTGTCATCCGCCCTATTCACTCTTACCGTCCGAGCCGTGACTAACAGCACATAGGTGGTAGTAGCAAAACCATGGTCTCTTCCACAAAGAGGTGCCAGAACTGGAAAAGTTTAGACTCTCTCCTCCGTTCTCGCGAACATGTGATCGATGGCCGGACGAAACGAAATGTACATGATACCCTGTTTGGATATACAAATATTTGCGATGAACATTCCTGGGCACCTTCGACATAGTTACCATCTCGAAGCTCTTCTGTCTCCTCTCCACCGTCCGATTTCCCGCGTTCGAATACAACATAAACATAACAACCAAGACAGAAAACAATTGCATCAGCGATGGCGTATTCATATTATTCTTTTTTATTACAACTTTTGACAATGATGAGGGGGGCGAAACTACCCTCTTCTGTGCCTTTTCCTGGATGGATGCATGAGATAGAGGGTAGTTTGTAGTGTGTTGGATGGAATGGGGCTTTAAAGCAGGGAGTTGACAGACAGACTACGCTTTGACAGTCTTTGATGATGAATTGATGGGTATAAAGGGAACGGGTTCTCGAATGCTGAATGCTGGATTTGTTGGGTTGACTGGACTGGATGCCCTCTGTGCTTCCTTATTGAGAAGAGGTGGAGAGGGAGAAGGTTATTTTGTCAAAGTAATGTCAATCGATGAGTTTGAAGTATACTTCCTATCAATGCTTGTGTCTGCTATGAATGTGAGAAGTTAACTTTGTGAGTTTATGAGCGAAGCTCACCTTATTTCCTTGGTTCCCTTTCCTCATAGTAAGGCTGAAAGTCTAAGTGAGTATAATAATTCTCAGATTGATTCTGTTGGATGGCACTGGGTGTAAATTTGAAAGAGGAATGAACGCATCAAAACCACGGATGATTCTCAAAGTACTCTCTGTAAACTAACCGCCACTGTATATGTTACTCTGTTCTTACAATGAATGCATGACTTAGAGACTTATGCAGGAATAACTTTATTCAGCAATAGGATACTATTCAAATTTCCAAAATAAACTTACTTGCATTCACAAACTGATTTCTTTTCATCTCCACTTCTCTACCACAAAACCTCCTCACTTACTATCATCTCATCCCATCCCCATCAACACCCCAATCCACTCCCACCCTCTCACCCCCTTCCAAGAACCCAAGAAAAATTCCCACCCTCCCCAACTCCACAAAGCCCAAAAGTGGGTCGACGATCCTACCTAACATGAAACCCAAACCTCCGACATAATTTCTGTAAGGCGTTCTCCGACCTTAAATCCTACGCCGCTCCGCCGCAACTTTATTTTCACGTCTGTAATATGTCTGAGATGTATCGATGCAAGGGGTAGAAGCTTGTTTGGTGGGAATTGAGGATGAGGATGAGGATGGAAGGATCTTTGTGGGGAGGATGTGAGGGAGTGGTGATGTAGGATGGGAGGAGAGGTGGTGGTGGGACTTTGAAGGTTTCATGGGTTTCTGGTAGGGTGTGGAATTTACCGTAGGCACGAACCGTACGGTAGATATGAAAGGATGAGAGTTTATTCACTGATGGTGGGAATTGAGATTTCTTTTAGTTGGGAGTGATGGGTTTAGAGGGGAGGTATTATTTTATGCATTTTTATGTTGCATCTAGAGATGTGCCAAGAATCATGATTTTGTTATGAGCTGGCAAGACCGATTATTCTCAAACCTTTTTTATAGGCAGGAGCATTGAACTTTTAGGCTCTAATGTGATGATAATAAGAGTTGACTTCTCTAAGAATTGTGGGTGGGTTGTTAGGAGATTTGTGATTTGTGGTTGGTCGTTAGGTTTGGAATGGGTATACTGATCCCCGGTGCTATATCAACATCTTGTTAGCACATTTCTGCGAGTAGTGAGATGTGCAATGCTACAGCTAATCTAAGAATTTAAGAACCAACAGTGCCGCTCTCTTCGTGTCATCCTTTCAAGGAGGGGCTCCTTTTCCACTTACAGTTTAGTAGCCTGGTCGTCTAGAGCTCAGTGGGGAAAAGAGAGGCTATTAATGAACTATTCCGAGTAGAACGGAATAATCCACCCATGCCTGGTAACCATATCACTATCTACATAAATACGAACTCTTTATTATCTTTTTTTATTGTTTTCTTTAGAGGACTGAGTAGCTAATAGCAATCGTCCATCATCGTCATCAAATCATGAGTTTCGCTCCGTTGCAAATCATCGCCATTGAAAAGTGACTTCTTCCTATCCCATGTATGAATATCCATCCAGAAATCCATTATGTCCTTCCTATCGTACCTCCCAGTTATCCATCACCCTACCAGATGGTATAATTTAGTGCGCTGCACGGGATCCCATGCTGTCGTTCTTGGTTCCGGTTCTCTCTGCTCCCTATTCAGGATATTAGTTTTCGGTGGTAGAGTGTATCAAGTCATGTAGGGTTAAATACCTCTGTCTCCTGTAGTGTGCCCTTCTCTAAGATTTGCTTGATGACCTCGTCATCAACGTGGGTACCGAACTCGTTATCAAGAGTTGCCTGAGATGCACCATCGAATTGGCCTTGAGCTCCGTGCCTAAGAAGAAATAGATTAGCATCAGATTCCGCAGGAAGAGTTGTGGTTGACAGATATTGAGGTGGTGTGAGGTTGGAAATAGTAACATGCACGTTCCAAGTGAGGGGTAATAAAATAGAGACCAACTTACTTGTGAGTAACAAAAACCTTGAACGAACTGACAACTTGTGCCAATGGAATAGACTTGTCAGACTTCCAGTCCTTTGCAGCTTTGATATCATCAACAAAGATGACAAAATCTTCGTCCTTGCCCTTGTAGTGGCATTTAACTTGTGCTGCTTCTCCGCGAGCCATGATTGCTTATGATGTGGGTATGGGGGAGTGTTTGTTTGTGTTTGGTATGAAAAGCGTTGTAATTTGGGTATCTCAAATTGCAGTTGATTGTTTGTATGATGGATTCGAGACAAAGAAATTGAAGGGGAGGGTTTGGTTTTGTAGCTCGATTTTAAGGGTGATGTTGATCATGAGATGGGCTGAGATGTTCCTGGCATGCTTCCTTAGCTTCGGCATATACGTCATTTGTCTAGGGTCCATATCTCACGCGACATTGAGTCTCGTCAGCTGTGGAGTTACTTCGTCAATTCTGCCTACTGTCTTCCTTGGCTGAATCAATTTTGTAGGATTATGCATGTATTTCTTTATTTGAATGGGCTGGCTCGGGAGCGTTCCTGATTTATGTTTGTTTCGAGATGAGGCGGTACGTCATGTGTAAATGGGGAAATCGTGTGATGGCGGGGTCCAAGCTTGAGGAACATCGACAGCATTTATGATTGAGAGTATTGGCAATCTATTCGTTTACTTCATTAAATAATACAACCAGGCGCGATTATAAATTTCAGCAACAATTTCAACATTTTGATAGGTTTACAAGCTACTTTCATGCTCATTTCATTCCATACAATCATCACCGATTCCTGAAAGATCCCTTACTTCCAGAGCTTGTTCCCATATGACCGCCCCTCATTCGGCCAGAAGCTCTTGCTCCCAGAAATCGATCACATTCTCTGCAGCTTGGGGATCTGTATGGGAGAGCCAATCTCGTAGCTGGTTTCTACCCGAGTCGGTAGTAGCTATTTCTGCAAGCTGAGGGATGCTGTGACAGAAGCCTCGCAGAACATTGGCACTATGCTCTGAAATTGTCGTGGACGAACAATATGGAAGTAGTGAAACAGCGGGATTGATGGACTTTTGGGATGTAGAGTAACGCTTGATGTAAAGATCCCTTTGGAAAGTGGATAGTGTCTTTTGGAGGCTCGAGAGCGAATGAACTGGTAGAATTGGCATCTCATAATCCTGAAGCAAGCTGCTAGAGTCAAAACGGGCATTGAGTGATGAACAACAGCATACCTAATTTGCAGGTTCATATAATCGGTTATGCCACTTCCTTTTGGGGTTGTCTCTTGGAGTAAGAAAACAATGCCGACGTCTTTACCACCAGTCTGATTGTAGAATCGTTCTACACGCCCCATTGATGCGACTAGGTCTTGAAGATCAACGGAAGAAAGCGCAATTAGTCGGAAGAAATCGATATTCCCTTTCTCTTGAGGTCTAGGGATGGGAACTGCTATATCATACGTCTTCAAATCTAGCTCTTGGGAGCATCATCAGTGCATGCATTTCGAATTGTGATCTCACTAATGTTACCTTTCCATTTTGGACCTGAAAGCAACAACTGTGGGACTGTAGCCCACTCTGCTCTCTTCCTGAGGGAACTGCAGAACATTCCCTGGTGAGACGAGGCACCGTGCAGAAATGCTGTTTGACTGATATTGCTTGGTAGTGAGAAGACAATAACGCAAGAGAAGGCGAGGTGGACAGGAGACCCGACACAGGTCAGAATCTTCAAATGGCCGATGTTTCAGCGTAGAATATTGGTGTTTATTGCATTGGAGTAGAATGTACATAAGATAGTAAGAGGAGAGAGTCAATGTCTCCACTGAAGTCTGGCACAAGCGAGAACTTCTCTGCTCTCCCGCAGGTATTCTGTAACTGTTGAAAATAACTGCGTTGACATAATCCTGCGTGGTAGTTGCAAACAACATTCAAATCCTCTATACTGCTTCTCCATTGTAGCAGTAGTCACAAGCACCAATCGCCCCCTAATGTCATGAAAATGACAATGGCTTCTTCTTAACATTTGCTTTCCTCATTTCCTCCAGCGCTTGCTCCAAAGTCTCAACTCGAGTCTTCTGTTCCTTTTCTGAATCTTCAAGCTTCTCACGGTTCTCACGTTCTCGTTTCTCCAACTCTTCTAGCTTGCCCTTTAGCTCTGCAATCTTTTCGGCATTCACGTCTGGCTTTCCTCTCGCTTTGACGTATTCGTAAAGTATGAGTCCTCCCGCGACCAGCAAAATGAAGGTATCGCCAATTACATCCGCAAAAAGATCGACAGCCTTGGCTTCTGGTAGAGGTCTAAATTTCCGCCTCCAGACACTCTTCTGGGCCTCCTTTTGGGCTGCCTTGTCCTTCACAGCATTCTTCTCCTTCATAGCTTCGTCGTGTTTCATCTGCTCCTCGGTTTTGACTGTAGGAGCTTCCGCCTTTTCCCTCGCCCTCTTCTCTGCCGCAGCGTCTCGGAGAAGGGTTACTGCCATTCGCATATTGATCTGGTGCATGGTCTGGCCATATTGCGCTGCAATCGTTCGGAACTTCGGGTGGTCATGCGCTTGTACTTTGATCCAATTCTACTTCACGTCAGTAATATGATCTGGCAGAGCTTTTATAGACATACGGCACCATATTTAGATATGTGCCTCACAAAAAGAGCGGCAAACTTGAAGAGCGGAAGAGGGACCATTGTGAAAGCCTAGGAGCGACTGATAGTTGTAAAACCCGCAGTGTGTGTCCATGCAGGATATTCTCACACTCGATTTACCGATATGATGATACAACCATCCAATTGCGATCTACTGGGTCCATTTCGTTCTCATAGCAGCGAATGTTGTCCTGGAGTTGTCTTTACTTTTGTCCAGGCATCCGACAGTAAAATAGCAGAGGGCCTTTAAGTTTATGTAAGCCGAGCATCGAGCACTGCAAGCGTCAAACAGAGCGAATGCTCAGTTTTTACCAGGTTGATTTTTATATATTTATAAGAGGCACAAAATTCATTTCAACGGTGAAAGGAGCTCAAGTTTCATTTCCAAATTTGTTCAACAAGAATACAAGTTGATTTCTAGGCAAGGCTGGGCGTTATACATTGCCAGAAGGGCACTGTCTTGACCATTGTCTATTTCGCGGTTGCCGCTCCAACTAAGTGACCCACTTTTGATATTTACCAATGTTCGCGACTTTGGAAGCACGACCAGACATCGCCTCTCGACCACCAATTTTTGCAACATTTGAATTCGACTTCAACCAACCTTCGATGCCGACCTCGAATTCGCTTTTGTACTCTCGCTAATGGTCGCTAACTGTCACAAAAAATTTGTGATTCTTCTTAATCTGTAAGCTCAACATCTTCTTAATTACTATTCTTCATTCCAGCCTGGACAATGGCCCTGGCGAAATGGGAACGAGATCTCTTCGAGGCACCATTCAATTGGCTATCTTTCCACAATGATATCAGTCCTGCATTCATCGAAGAACTACGAAAGAAGGTCACTCCGTATGTTTGGCAAGGATGGTACAGCCATAACTTCTTCACCAAACCCTACATCCGCTCACCGCGAATTTGGACCGATGAATTATTCACCGCTGGACTGATGAGAAGAATCTGGACCCACGAACCTCGCGCTGGTGAAGTTGACGCATTAGATATTTTGGGCAGAATCCTCTGTCAATTCATGGAAATTCCGAGAGACTGCTACAGGCCATTAGGATATACTCAGAAGCATAATTTGACATTCTTTACTAATTTTCGTACCATACAGGTCTATTGTCACCACAACGAGACTGAGAACGAGCAAATAAGGGAACTCATTGCAATAGACTTGTTGTTTCGGTGGGCACAAAAGAAGGTCAAAGTCGACAAGCAAACATATCATCAACACACTGATCCTCTCTTCGAAGCGGCAAAGCCATATATCGCTTGGGAGTGCATCTTCCCGGAAGGCATAGATATGGAAGCTTTGTCACCTAGAGATGTCAATGCCCATCTCCGAGCCAAAAATCCGGCTCCCAAAAAATCAGTGCCATCTAAGTTGACAACGAAGGAGAAAGATCACCCTCCAGCCCCTCCGCCCGAAGTACACGAACCACCTAGCATTGATTGCCCCAATGGAGCTATTTATCTCACCGGTCGTTGTCTGGGTAAGGGAGGATTCGCAATATGTCATGAAGGACGTCTCGCAAACATGCCTGAGCGCAAGTTTGCTCTAAAGATTGTTAAGAGCTATATGCCACAAAAGAAAATGGCTCAAAAGGTAATTGAATATTTCTCTCATGAATATGCCAGGCTAACGCTATGAGTAGTTCCAAACAGAGCTTCAAATCCATTCGAAAATGAGGCATCCAAATATCGTCACATTTCACCGAGCTTTTTCATATGAGAAGTGCACATTCATCGTGCTCGAGCTATGCCCAAATGGATCGTTAATGGACATGGTTAAGAAAAGAAAATATATTACCGAGCCGGAGGTGCGATACTGGACTGTGCAAATGGCTGGTGCTATCAAGTACATGCACTCGAAGGGCATAATCCATCGGGATTTGAAAATGGGAAATATATTCTTAGATCAAAACATGGATGTCAAGGTTGGTGATTTTGGACTTGCTGCGCTGCTCATGTCTGGCAAAGACTGGAATGCTTGTCGACGAACAACCCTTTGTGGTACCCCGAATTACATTGCACCGGAAATTTTATCGAAAGACAAAGGTGGACATGATCATGCAGTCGACATCTGGAGCTTGGGAATTATCATGTATGTATCTTCCAAGCATTTCAGGCCAACCTGCTCACATGACTAGCTTCGCAATGCTCACAGGCAAACCTCCATTCCAATCCGCAACCGCAGACGAAATTTACCGCAGAGCTCGAGAACGAGAATATGACTGGCCTAAATTGGAAACGTCAGAAAATTTTATCTCTGAAGAAACCAAAGACCTTGTCTCACAGCTCCTTCAAGCTCCTGAGAAGAGACCTGATCCAGATACCATTGTTCAACACCCTTTCTTCACTTGTGGCTGGCTTCCGCAACACGAAGAGATGGTTCCGTCTCTGCGAGAACGCCATCCAGAGCCCAACCAGTTTTCCACCATTGGAATGCGCAATGGCAGGGCTAGTCTGTACCTGAGGAACTTGAAGAAAATGTGTATTGAATGCCAAGTTGGTCCATGGAATCCAACACCCGTTCACTATACCAGCACGTACCGAGAAGTCGCTGATGAGGAAAAGGCTGGCTTAACGCCAGCAGTGCCTTTGCCTGAGGATGTTGTGTATCGACCATTTGCCGACTGGCTTGCTGTTCAGGAGGCATTGGCCAAAGAGAAAGGGGAGCGAGCTGAACAAGCTGCAGAAGCATTGGAAAAATTCTACTCTCCAGCTAAACCAGTGGAAGCTCCAGCCATTTCTTCTGCGCCAGTTATTCAAAGCTTTGCCGCACAGCAACGAGGACGACCACAAGGTTCCTCATCTAGTGTGTCCAGCCGTCTTGTAAAGACACGTCAACCAGCTCAGTCATCTGGCTCGCGGGCGCTGCTCAGTTTTCCAAGTCGTAACTCCAAGAATCGCAAAGCCGAAACGGAGGTATCCGAAGATACTGCTGCAGTCGAGGACCGCTTGGCAGCAGACTTGGTCAATCAACTCAAGTCAATCGGGACAGAGAGAAAACGACAAGTCGAGACGCCGACATTGTCTCTGAAGAATTCTGAGTCATTGTTCAACCCGAAAGAAAAATTGGAGCTGTTACCTAACACTTCTCCTGACGCAGTTTTGGAAGGTGTGATGCGATTCAAGACCGAGTTAGAACGCGCTCTGAACAGCCGGACAACTGCGATGCCGCCCAAGTCTACACCACCACACCCTACTATCGTCATCAAATGGGTTGACTACACTAATAAATTCGGTCTTGGTTACATCTTGAGTAATGGCAGTGTAGGATGTATCTTCAAACGTACACCAGCTCATCCAACAGATGCGAAAAAGGGACTTCTTCCTCCTTCGTGTATTGTTGTTCGAGATGCAGAGCGTCATCTACAGAACCGTACCAACGCCGCTTACGTCGATCGTCATCAGATCGTTCCCATCTCCGGGCCTAATATTGAATTCTACGAAAACAGGGGGGAGAAGGGAATATACCGGGGTAAAGTCAACCCACAGAACTATAAAGTAATAGTCGGCCCAAACAATGAGATTGGGAAGCTTGCCAGGGGAGTCGACGACTGGGACGACAGGAAGCGAGAGAAAATCGTGCTCTGGAAGAAATTTGCCAACTACATGACTGCTTTCGGAAGAGATCAGGATTTTGCGTATGACGACGCTTTAGCTCGCTCTTCTGATAAACATAAATCAGAAGTCGTAGCAGCGGGAAAAGTTGTTACTTTCTATCAAAGATTTGGCGATGTTGGCTGTTGGCTTTTTGCCGATGGCCACTTTCAGGTTTGTGACCCTTCTTCTTGATAAAGCAAACTTATTGACTCCTGCTCAGTTCAACTTCCCCGATCATACGAAAATTGTTCTCTCAGCAGATGCAACATGGTGTGACTTCTATCACCTTCCCCTCGAAGCCGCTCGAGACCTTTCTATGAAAGGCAGCATGTCCGCCACCGCCCTTGACGACAGACAGAAGCTCTCTTACCCACTACAAACACTGCTCAACTTTATGGCTAAGCCAACCCGAACAGCGAAGACGGCCAGTCGCCGACGTCCCGAGATCGATCCCATGATCCAAGGCATTCCGCAAGCAAATGACTTCCGGAAAAAAGTCGAGTTCATCAAGCAAATAGTGTCTGAATGGGTTGAAAATGAAGGAATTGGTAACAGCGATATGACTCCAGAAGGCCGCTTGAAATGGTATGGCAACCGCGAGATTGTCAACATCAAAGTCCCATATAAGCATGTTTGGGTCACCGTCGGTGCTAGAGGTGGAGATGACAGGAGGGTAGCGTGGTTCGACCCGAGAAAGCCAGACGAGGTCGTCCAGGATATTGAATGAGGGACCATGGTTCATATTACGTTGGGGTTCATGTTTCCAACCAGGCTTTTAGTTCATGATCTTTACGCCTGCAACCATTGCTGGGGCAAGGTCATTGTTAAATTCATCAAGGCGTCTAGGTGAGGTGGGCACAATGGTTGTGCACAGCATTATACGTTTGGCGTTTTTCCTTTTCATGATGGAACGTTTACTTTCGGTGCACGAGGTTTATGATTAAGGGTTCGTCCCCTTTCAGCAGTTTACAACTTAGCATGGCATAGCATGAGCTTTACAGGTGCTTCTTACTTTAGCTTAATGACAATAACACCAATGATATTTCTTGCTTGCTTTTAAGCTGATTTCATAAGTTTGGAAAATTTAATGATCAGATGGTACACCCAGTATTTATTTATTCATTCTTCCTGTAATTTGAATTATTTAGGTGCCGAATTGAGACACTTTCAAAAATTGGAGGAATGTAGCACCGGCCTCTTTTGTTTACTTTGTTGTACGCTTAACCTTCAATATAAGTTATTGTGAATTGGTTCCATATACAGCAGCGCATGGAGTTATGGCTCCTAAAACCAAGTCAAGCAGTTCCCAACGTCCGCCGCCATTTCCACCTAAATTCTCAGAATATAAAAAACCTGGCCGCACTGGGCTCACACCAACTTTACCTCAATTTCCCAACCTCTCTACAGCTTCCACAACAAGCTCCAAACGGTCACTAACAGATTCCTCGCGAGAGTCTTTCCAAAGAAGTACACTGTAAGCTTTACCGTTTCCCAGATTTGTGTTTTCTTAGAATTTTAATTGGTGTTCTCCGAAGCAAGTGCTTTTGGTATTCTTTGATATAGATACTCCACTTCAGCTAACTCCAGAATTTCTGTCCTCTGTAGTTCAGGCTTCACCATTAGTGAGCTGCGCAACCTCGATGCTGTGACTACCCGACGTTTAAAGCCAAGTAATCTTACAGGACCGCTGCATCCTCTGTTGGAGATTCAAAATTGGGATGGTTCTGAACCGTGGCCGCATAGTAAACGGAAGTATAGTGAGTTGGAACTCCCTTCCCTCCCTCATTTGCCTCCCTATCTATTCCTGGCTTTTCACTGTATCGTAACTCTATGGGGTTCTCTCCCCGCCGATCAGGATCTTCGCATTCGTGATGGTAGTTGAAGTTATATAGTGTTTGATCTCCCTGAAGAAGGTCGCGGTGAAGTTGATTATCACGGCATATGTAGGTCCTGAGCAAAATATCCTGGAGCATTCACGGGGTGTTAATGCTGCGTATTAGGGTCTGCAACGAATATATTCGTTTGGGAACGAATTCTACCTTCTTTACAGATCGCTACGAGACTTTTTAACACTATGCATCTACTGCCATGGGTAGTCTAGCAATCATCTATCAAAGACCAATGACTAATATATCATGCAGCTTGCGGCACTCATCATAAATCCACATCGGCAGGTTGACCCAGCAAGAATTCCATCCGGAATCGATCCGCAAAGAATTATTTCCATTCACTCAGCTGGGCCGCTTACACCTCAGCTGGAACAAGCAACAGTGATGAAGCGTGATGACTATTTCCGAATACTGAGGTCTCAGAATTCAATTTCCGCTTCGGATTCTGGAATGGTAGCGAAGAAGATCCTGTAACTAGACATCTTTCCTCAAGATCCATGGGCGATAATCCATGTCGCCACGGGAACCTCATCTCTCTTGTGGTTCAGCAGCAGATTTCGGTTTGTTCATTAGAAAGATAATAGAGCACTGACTTTCTATAGTGGAAATCTACTCAACGCTCCAACAGTTCTCAAGAATCAATGGATCTCATCGAGGCCTTTACAGACATCCATATAACTCCTAAGGGCGACCAGCAGCTTGGAATCTGGTTTCTGTATTCACAAATCGAGGCTTGTACGAAACCCGTTCCTTTGCCCGCTCATTGAGATAAACATCTGTCCTGCAAATTCTGTGAGCTGCCTAGCATATCCAAGCTGTCAGATTGTTAGATTCTTCGCATGTCACAGTGCTAATGCGTTGCAGTGTTGCGAAACGACTTGACTGATGCTGAGAAAGCTGGTATTGAGTTCCACTTTGCAGATACTGTTATACATGAAATTGTGGTATGTTTACAAAGGTCCAACTGTAGTTGAGAATTACCCTGAGGAATTGTAGCACGCTTTATGGCGAGTACATTGTGTGGAGTTGAAACCTCCGTTTCTCCAGTACGTCGAATTTCGCCCTCATTGCTATGGTAAAGAGACAAACTACTTCCAAATCCGTAGGCCACTGGGCCTCCTGAGATCTGATATACATTAGCTCACGCTAATAAGTGTAGTAAGAACGAACCATACTGGGAAAATGACGCGCTGGCAGAGTTGGGATGTTCTATGGAAGACAAAGTAGGCTAAATTATACCCACGCAATCTGAGCTTACTACTGACAAACTCTTGGATATTTGGAGCAGTGCCATATGCCATGATTGTGGAAAGAAAAAAGCTCGAGTCTCCACTGGGATTCTGGCTCGAAACCGACTCCCAGAATCTCTCACACGCATTTCAGTGCAATGAAACTCCGATATTGACAACACCTCCGCTCTCCGATATAACTACAAGATACCCTCTCAAGGCTAAATTTCTGGAGGATATAAGACAAGAAGATTTCTGGGTAGGGTTCTCCCTTGGTTGCTGACAATTTGCTAACTCTCTGGCAATAGAAAATTGGGATTCGGCAGTATGGACTTCAAACCTTACATGCTCGCTATCTCACACATGGATTCCAAATAAAAACTTTGGGTTTGAAATGAAATAACAAGCTTCCCCAAGATTTCAAATATGGCCAAAAGAAACGCATATTTGAACAGCTGCAAGCAGTACAACAGACCCGGCAAAGGTTCCTAGATCTCAGACAGCAATACGGCTTGCAGGCAACGCCACAACAAATACAGATTCTTGAATTCGGTATTCGAATCATTGAAAATGATATATACGAGCAAGCCTTTTGGCAGAATATGGAGCCGCTCAGAGTGTTTGTCAAACAAATGATGCTGAGACTAGAAACCACGCTTTTGGGTTTAGGCATGGTACAGAAAGAAAAGGCTGTCGTTGACTGGACAGTACTCCTTCAAATGACCCGAGAGAGACAATTGAGAGCAATTGACAACCTTCTAAGAATCGACGAGCTGAATTCAGGCAACGATACTTCACGTCAATATGATCTGTTGAGTTGGAATTGAGCTTTAAGGATATACGCAAAGCAGCTATTCGCATTAACGAGAAACAATCCGGATATGTTCCCTTCGAGAGAGATAGAGAGAGATAGAGAGAGATATATACCTCTTAGAGGTCTGCCGTATGCTCATTTGGACTCCTAATTCACCGTCATTAGTAGAAGGTACAAAAACCGAATTCACAAGCCTTCAAACATCGCGAGAAGACGTTGAGAAAGGTGACTTCACCGGAGCTAAATCGAAATTGGATGGCCTGATTGCGCGACAAGACTGCTCCGTCTATGCAGAAGCATGTGCAAGAGTAGTTTACAGCAGTTTTCACGTTAATGCTACCACATTAGACGAGCTAAACCCAGTCTACCTGGAATCAGAGCGAGCTGGGACATCGCTAGGGGAGTTGAGGAAATGCATTGAATTGGTGCTCAAGGACGACAAATGGGACGACTCTCCCCTGATTGCTACCAAGTTAGAGGAATGGGAGAATTTGATCGTGGGATGGCAGCGGAGCCTGGAAGAGTATCAGAATGCTATGAGAGCGAAGGTCATTGCTATGTGACGGACTCAAAGATTCAAAGAAATAGATACCAGTTTCGAGTTACACCTAATAAAGCCTTTGAAGGGATATGAGTGGACAAGTACAAAAAGCTGTGCACAATCTCTTGGACATACAACAGCTCTGTGTAATTGGTTTCGCACACTTCATCTCATTGTAAACCATCCAATAAGGGCACAGCACCAAAAATCCAAGATTGGGAAAATAGGCTGCTGATCTGTCATCTCAGAAGAATTAAATTGTATTCATATCATTATTTGAAAGGATCTATGCCTCCATCAATGCAATCCTTTTCCCCACCGATAAAGAATGCTCATCAAACCTTCTATGCAGAACCCCTGTGATAACGCCGATGTAACAATGCATAGCTCAAAAAACACCGAGGGATTCCTCCGCTCCAGACATGCATACACCTCATGCAAATATTTACATCCAGATTAGCGATCATGTCTTGTGATAGCTCCCTTAAGCTGATGTGACTCCTCCCCAGTCATCTTCTTTCGTGGCTCGCGCCAATTTTGGTATCAGGCTTGAACAGATAGTAACCTTCCTCTTGCGACGGCGAAACCTCTTTACATTAGTATGCAGTCTTTCTCGCTTTGCCCGGTTTTCTCATTCCCACTCCCGCCCTTCTTGATTTTACCCCCGTGTCTTGGTGGAGCAACATCCATAGGAGTTCCCCCAGTCGCAGCCGCATTGATGGCAGCCAGTCGAAGTTTTGCTCTCTCATCGCCAGCAGCCGCAGCTTTCACGTACCACACATTGGCCTCCATAGGGTCTCGTCGGACACCAATTCCCATCTCCAAGAAGTAACCCACAGCATATTCAGCCTTAGTAAGACCTATTATTCGTTAGTTGATCAATTTTTGAGGCAAGAATATTATACATACCACATTCAGCTGCTTGTCGAGCCCATTCAAACGCCTCATTCTCATCCTTCTCCAGAACTGGCTCTGCACCCACCATATACCAAGCACATAAGGCCATCATGGCTGCCGGGTGGCCCCTCTGAGCTGCACCAGTATAAAAGTGTACACTGAGCGCCGGATCTCGAGGGCAAGAAAGCTTACCATGCTCATAAGCATCTCCCATAATGTAACAGGATTCACTATGTCCCAAATCTGCAGCTTGTGTGAACAGCTGTGCTGCGTATACCTCGTCCTGGAAGATATCATCCCCAAAACCTGTAACGTATAGAAGTCCCAGGTGATATGGTGCGGCATTGTATTGCACATCTGCTGATTCAGTCGCTCTCTTAAGCCACTTGAGTCCTTCTCTATATTTGTTCAAGCCCAGATCACCGGAGAGGCATGCTCGGCCCAATCGAGTCATGGCACCAGGGTGGTTTTTCGACGCTGATTGCCTATAGAATTGAACCGCTTTTGCAGGGTCCTTCCTGCATCCCCAGCCAAATTCGTAACACAGTGCCGCCCGATAACCCGATTCTGCGTGCCCATGCTTACTGGCAGCAACAAAAAGCGGAAACGCCGTATTGTAGTCCTCCTTTCCCTTATTGAACAAACCCGAAGCGTATCCATCTGCAAGGTAATATTGCGCAAATGGATAACTTCGGTCTGACAATTTCGTCAGGATCTGTTTGGCCTCGGATAGGAGTTCGTGCGGCGACGATTGGGACTTGTCGATATAAGGGCTATCGAGGTCGCGACCACCTGGCTTCGGACTTAATTTGCGCGGTGAAGAATCTCCCTGCTGGAGATCAAGACCGGCATCCTGAGCGGCTTGTATCAAAAACACAGCGAAGGCGTATTGAGTTCCAGCATCGTTCAACTTGCTGACATTCTGCCTATACATCTCGAGAGTCTTGCCAATGCTAAGTAGAGAAGCATTAGAGCCTACCACTGATCTGAGATGGGAATTGTCCAGAGAAATCGGTGGTGGTGGTGCCTGTGGGTAGGAAACATTGGCTAAATCCACATAAGAGAGGGGCCTGTTGTCGTGAGATCGACCAGAATGCGCCGAAGGAGCTCTTCCACCCCAATTTGGAGACCCAGGAACTCCTGGTGAACGCCCTCTGGGACCCATATCAGAGTAGGCTGACATGGGTCTTTGCACCGGAGTCCTTCGTGCGACCTGCGAAGTAGGTGTCAAATGCCGATTGATCGACTGTCCAACGTCGACCAGATCAGTTGACGACATGTTGGGGCTGTGATTGCCAATACGACTCCTACCATTTCCTCCTTCCGAAAAATGTGACTGGTGATGATACTGGAGTCGAGGAACTGGCATATTTGCCAAGTCATTTTGATTCTCATCAATTCGATCGGGGTGGTCTCGTCGTGCAGGCGGAATGTTCGCTGATGATCCAATAGAAGGAGATCTCGAGCCTGAACTATCGGATGGAACCATGGCCATTTGTGGTTTCGTAATATGCTCAGTCCTCTGATTATAGCTGGGCCGATAGGGAATGTCTTGAGTGATAGGCATGCGTGGTTCGCACCCATCTTGGTCAAATTGCCCCGACTCATGTGAAATTTGTCTCGTCCGTATATTGCTATCCTCGATTACTGCAGTTGATGCTCGTGGCCAATCTTCTTGTTGAACATTTACCCTCACCGGCGACATTGGTGCACCATGAATCCGGCCAGATGGGGGTATAGGAATTTCTGGCAGAGCCTTTTTGCCGGGGCTTCCAGCGTTCTCCTTGTATTCCCCTTCATCGAAGTAATTATTTGGAGAGCCTTCAGGTACAGGTTTTCGTTGCAAGCGCTCCGGGGACGATGGAGTTGCCATAGTATGCTTGAAATCGAAGGAACTCCTTCTTCCTCTAATCGAGCGGCTGTGGCAGTCCCTCCTGAAAAATCCTTTGAAAAGTAGAAAATCCCCCGACTCTCCACTGCCTCTATTTGCAAGGGATGTGTACAGTCCGGTTTGACAACAATCGAGTTTGGAACGGCGGGGTAAAGTTTGGCACAGTCGTTTAGGTCTGCAAAAAAAACCTTTCCGTGTTAACCAGAAGCAACAATTAAGGCTGTAGGGTGCCGACTAGTTTGATATCCTAGCAGTGAGAAAGTATCAGCAAAATTCAGAGAAAGCCTCACAACCCAGCCCTAGATGAACGGGTTTGTCCTTTGTCTGGGTTGAGTGATGACAATGTCTTACCGGTGAGATCTGTTGCCGTAAGGAGCCCCAACGCGATCGAGAGGCGCACAACAGCACCAATCTCCTCGGAATCCGGTAGAATGGCTGCGGTGAAGAAGAGCCTCGTTGAATATGTTGCGGAATTGCAATGAAAGTGAAATGTCGCGCTGGCAAGTGAGTGAGTCCTGAGAGTTGGATAAGGCCCGTTTCACGTACGGAGGGGAGGTACGACAGCTCACTAACTCCTAGTGATCAGCATCCCTGTGCAGGACCCTGGCAACACACCGATTGATTATGAACCTGCGGCAGAATTTTATATCGTATAGACAATAAGGTCAGTTACCTAGCCAGGCTGGTATGACGCTGCGAATACGGAAGCTCGGTCTTGCCGCCACTTTCTGGTGGATTTGGTACGGTGTTGACTTGGCGAGGAGGGGGATAGGTCTTGCTTGACGATTAAATTTGGTCTGTCGTCTGTGGTCACTGTCTTGTTTTCCGCGACGCCTTAATATCTTCGGAATGCGGGTGTAAGAATGTAGTTTACTACGGTAAGGAAGTAACCTCTTCGTCTGGCTGTCGAACTGTAGAGCACGTCAGCGAACCTCCATTATTGGAAATGTCAAATCCTGGCAGCCACTTTTGTCTCCCCTGCTGCATACACAGCTTCTAACGGGTGGACGAATGCTAGCATCTTCCAAATGAAGAGAAGTGAAACCTGCGGGGAAACGGACCTTCGATCCAATTTCGAGAATAGTTGAGGCCTGATGATCTGATTTTTCGTGGAGTGTCTGCCGGTGCTTGGAGGGACAATAATCTCCGTTATTTATGGAGCGAGGAAGCTTCTGAGGTGGAGTTTTGTATCTGATCTGATGTTGGGAACAAGTTTTCGCTTCGACGAAATAATGTTTGAGCAGGACAAGGTAGGGCACAAGGTTCTCCGGCTTCGTGTAGGTGTAGGGGGCACGACTTTCATGCAGGAGGGAAAGTGAAGATTCAGCCGCGTTGCTTGTGTTGAATGGAACAGAAGAAGGACAAAGTTGTGTGCATTTACATTAGGGACGAATTGCAGAAAGAAAGCGCCAGACGAGAGACTGACTGCAAGCGTTTCATTCTGTACAGAGTAGACTTGGTAGACCGTTGCTTCGCCAGCAATCTTGGGACAAATACCTAGGTAGGTTCTTGTACATTTACTAGGTCCAGTACATCTCATCTATACCTAGGGAGGTACTCCGTGGTAGGTTACTTGACACGATGCCTAATATGGAAGTGGCAGTGGAGTGGTTTCGATAGTCAAACTTATCAAGTCCCGTTGTCAGAAGTCTTCCAGCCGCTTTTCGTGCTGTACCTTACACAACCTAAATAAGTGATTGATACCTCTAGTCAAAGTGTAAGGCTGTGTATAAACATGGTCTCGTCAGATAGATCTAATCCCGTGCCACCCGCCGTTGCCGTACTGTAGGCAGCTGTTGATGATGATGATGTTGATTTGACTCTTTGAGGTTAGAGATCATTTTGTAATCTTACTTGCAAGCAGAATACTACCTCCATATGCTACTCGGGTACCTATTTATCTGGAATCTGCCGCTCAGCGGCACAGCCTAGCTAACAGCCTCCATTCATTTGGCTCTGAAGTTTGAACCAACGCCCGATCTAGTTCAAACCCAATCTCGTCGCGTTACCGGCGACTAAAGTGGGCAAGCAAAGTTTGGGCATGATGGGTCCGTTTTCCAACGATCCTCGGGAATTTGGCGGGCTACGTTTCTTCATCGTGAGCGAGTTAGAAGGATGCTACTCTGTACCACATACCACACAGATTCACCTTTTCAACACGTGCACTAAATTGAAAAGTCGTTCCATCCTTCGGGCTCGATATTAGCAAGACCCATGAAAAGGAACGTGAGGCTGACTGCGTCCCGACGAGCAAGCATTGCTTCTGGCGGCTCTGATACGAGACAATTGAAGCCGTGATAGATGGTAGCCACCCATCTCGCAGGTAAACTGCCCTCAAAACTTAGCCAAGTGCAACAACGCACGAAATCCATGCTGTCCGGCAGCTTGCACACATTTGAAAAACATGAAGTCATGGTTTGAATCATGGCACATGAACGAGATTTGCCAAGTCCAATTTCAGTTACTAGTCGGTTATTGTTTTAGGGGAAGTTTTTGAAGAAAAGGGGCTTACGAGGGGTTAGGTCTCCGCTCAGCGATCCACGAGTCTCCAACCGAGTTCATCGCAGTCGAACACCTCTGCCTATCTCTCTTGGGTAGATCTGCAACTGAATCGTGAGCACAGAAATCTGGGGTAGTACGAGATATCTCGTCGTGAACACGCTTCGCCACACGTGCTACCAATGAGCTTTCAGCTTTTCAACAATTATTGGCCCATCTTGACCAGATTCGCATACTCTGGGCACCGTGGCGCTCTTGGTTCACTTCCTTGAGTTACACTCTAACTGCTTTGCCCATCATATGAGTGGTAGACTTTGTGGGTCATCGTATCAAGCAGATGCTTAAAACGGAAAATTGATATGTTGCCGAAGGCATGTAGGCGCATGGGATTCATCACCCGAATGAATCGTCATTTTATGTCCGGTTATACCGTTCGAAGCACTTCATGATATCAAGGACCCAATGGGAGGGGTGACTGATGGTTGAAGTTTGTCAAACTGTCACACCTTCAGGGCAGATTGCGCAGGCTGAAGTACTTGAAACTGATGATTGCTGTGATCGTTAAGCCATTGCTCACCGACGCAGTTGTGGATGGAGGCAAATTTGTACGAGACTGTTGAAACAAGATAGATTAGATACGGCGAGTGGAAGAATCTGAATCTGGCAGCCCTTCCATGTAAAGTTGTTGACAAGCAAGCGCACAGGGAGGCGAGTTGAGCTTCGGACTGAGCATGAACTGTGGTGGGCAAGCAGTTCGTCCCGCTGTCTATGTGTCTCTGTCTGCTGTCTCTCCCACGCCACCGATGAGACAATGCACGCCTCGAAGAAGCTCGTATTCCCTGCTGATGGTTCCTGTTCCAGTGTCGTATCTGAATGGGTCGCTTTTTCGATGTGTGGCGAGGACAAGAATTACGGGTCAGGAACGATCTCAGCAGTAGAATATCGTTCAACGGCACCTCTTGCCTTCAATTGATGCCGATATTAATCAAGTTCGTGTAGTGTGCTCGTGATATTAAACCTGCATCTGCACGTCAAACCTCGAGCGTGAGCCCCCTTTTGGCCAGCAAACGGCCAAAAAAGTAGGCAGGGTAACAACCGATGCTTTATTTTTAGTTTTTTCCTTGCTCCCGGCGATCCGACCATTCCTCTTTGGAAGTGTGTGAGTGTGAGTGTGAGTTGGAGTGGGAGGTGGATCTTTCAGATCTGCAGGCCAGCAAAACAAGTGCTTCTTTGCCTTTACGGAGTACTGTACTACCTACAGGACGAAATAAATGTTAAATGTCACGTAATTGCCACCGTTATCACAGTATTTTCGGGGCATACTCACGAATCAACTGTCTCTATTCATCAAACTCGTCCAGGTATTGGCCCTTACCCTTTAACATTTATTCCGCGCTGTACGTAGTACAGTACTGTGCCCAGGACGAAAAGTGCTCCGGTCAGGGGTGGTCCCACCACCACATGAAGGGGAAGGCAAAGAAGAGGAGTACGAAGTGAGAATCCGAACCCACCAAAAACTCTACCTTAACGGTCTGGTCTACGGAGTACACTCTACACCCGTGCATTCCACCCTCGTTTCTCCTTCCAACTCAACAATACAACACAACTTCATTTACTGTCCTTCGCAGCAGCTGGAATAGGACACACCTTGTCCCTTTCATCTCAAACTGCGTAATTAACACTCGTTCCAAGGCATCTTATTGCTGTCCTGTCGCTCCTCTGTATTTGAAACAGCCGCAACCTTCACTTTCGCTATCCCCAGTTGTCGGGCCACCCTCGTTCAACCTCCAAGTTCGACGGTACAAACTCGATCCTGTTGGGAATAAAGTTGAAAGTTGGATGCGCGTCGCTCCTGCCAGTGTTGTATATTGTCTGCTCTCATTCGACAGCCACCCTCGATTTCTAACAGCAATCGACGTTCAGCTCTGAGGAGGATTCTTCAACGAGGCACTGCCTTGAATCCTTGAATCTCGTCGACCAAGGAACCAACTCCCCACTTCCCCGTTACACAGGGGTTGAACCACATCGACAAACAAACAGTCTTTTCTTCTATTCAGCATCTTATTTCGATATTATTGTGAGTGTGAACCCGCAGCCTCATCAGAGGCTTTGTCGTGATTTTTTGTTGGCAGGTATTCTCCGTGGTGTGCAAAGCTTAGCTCAAAACAAACCATCAAGCGGTTGCTGGGCCACCAACACCTCACTCTGCAATTGTCATCCAAAGTAACAATGGCTTCTGCATACTCCTCTCTGATCTCTCACTAATTGCATTCCTCTTCAGAGTTATGTCGTTACCCACACGCCCCGAGGCCAGCGAGTCACCAGCTCGTGAGCACCGCTCTGCATACCGAAATTCTCCAGCCCGACGTCGGCAACCACAAGATGAGGAAGCCGCATATTTCTCTACGGATGCACCGCCTGCGTCGCCTTCCAAACATGGACGTGGGCCTTCTAAATCATCTTTTGCAGAAACTCTTCCTTCTCCTCTCACACCAACACCGACTACAGAACCTTTGGCTCCTGGAAAGTCAAAAACACCGGGCACTCCAGACATATCACGGAAGAGGAGTCTGATTCGACCTGAACGGAGTAGAATAGACCAAAGTCACCCGAATTACCATTATAGGCAACATGCGGCAAACATGCATGTTCTCCCTTCTTCGACTGGAAATGACCCAATAATGGAAGATCTAGAAGCAGATGCCACAGCCACGGAGACTTCTGGGTTACGCAGTTCCCAAGATGCCGAATCAGATGCCACACCACCGAAAAAGCTCAAACGCGGACATGGTGCTGGTCCGGAAGATATAATCGCGACGGAGAAGGCTCCGCAGCGGAGCAAGAAACTAAGGCGTGAAAGGACTCGAAAGCTCACAAAGGAGGAGAAAGAATTACAAAAACAGCTAGACGTCGTAAAGCCACCTAGTCTCTGGAACGTCTATTGCGCGATTGTCACTTTCTGGTGCCCCGATTTTATCTTGAAATGTTTTGGGAAGACTCAGAGAGCACAACAGAGAGCATGGAGAGAAAAGATGGGTTTGATCAGCATCATTCTGGCCATAATGACATGTGTTGGTTTCCTTACTTTTGGATTTACCCAAGTTGTTTGTGGCTCACCTGCAACTCGGCTCCAAATCAACAAGGTCGATTCCGGATACATGATTTTCCACGGCAAGGCTTTTGACCTCTCGAGGTCAAAACATCCAGCCGCTAGAGGTATTCCTAACAATGCCAATGTCTTGTACGACTTGCCAGAAAAGTATGGTGGTATGGACGGAAGTTTCTTGTTTCAAAATGTGAATGGCAAGTGTAAAGATCTCATCACCCTGACCCCAGGCTCTGATGTCCCCACCAACTCGAATGGCGAACTTGCTTGGTACTTCCCATGTACGACTTTCAAACAGGACGGATCTAGCCCAGTCAACAAGTCTATCCCTTATTACCTTGGTTATGCCTGTCACACTCAAGCCGCCGCCCGAGATGCTTTCTACTTTAAGCTACAGCCACCTCTCGATGTATATTTCACATGGGACGATATCAAGAATTCATCGAGAAATCTGGTCGTCTACTCCGGAAATGTGCTTGACCTCAATCTCTTGAACTGGTTCAATGGAACTGAAGTGACTGTTCCGGAGGTTTTCGCTCGATTGGCAGATACCAACAGTGCTTATAACCAAGCAATTCGAGGCAAAGATATTACACACTCGTTCCAAGCCAAAGAGGATAAGAAGATTGCCCAATGTCTGGAGCAGATCGTCAAGGTTGGCTCTGTCGATACGGAAACGGTAGGATGCATTGCTTCCAAGGTCGTTCTTTACGTATCTTTGGTCTTCATCCTCTCGATTGTGGTCTCCAAATTCCTCCTGGCTTTGCTCTTCCAATGGTTCTTCAGTCGCAAATTCGCTGCTTCAAGGACATCGCAATCATCAAACAAGAAGAAGAGAGCCGAGCAAATTGAGGCATGGTCAGATGATATTTACCGTGCACCACCACGTATCCCTGGTGATGTCGGAAGCACCGTAGTTGGATCTGATAGGACGAGCAAGAGAGGAAGCACTTTCCTTCCCACAACTTCTCGCTTCACAAGTCCTTATGCTGGTGATCGATTGTCGCGTGTAGGACGCCCTCAGCCTACCACTATGGCCAGTCAAACGTCAACAAGCCAGCTACTCCCTCCAAACCCAATGTTTAAGCAACCCAACGGAAGTCGCAACAGCTTTTTGCGCTCAGAATCAAACGGTTATAGTGCTACAGGTAGCGATTTTGAAGGGCCAGGGCCAGCGGGTTTCATTCATGAATCTGTCGTTCCTCAACCACCAGCCGATTGGCAACCTTTTGGCTACCCTCTCGCGCACGCTATCTGTCTCGTCACTGCATACTCGGAAGGTGAACTTGGTATCCGGACTACTCTTGACTCAGTTGCTATGACGGACTACCCGAATAGTCATAAAACTATTCTTGTCGTTTGTGATGGTATCATCAAGGGCAAGGGCGAAACTATGTCAACCCCAGACATTGTGCTGAGCATGATGAAGGATCACTCCATTCTTCCCCATGAGGTGCAGCCGTTCTCATATGTGGCAGTTGCCAGTGGTGCCAAAAGACACAATATGGCAAAGGTTTACTCCGGTTTCTATGATTATGGAAACAATTCGACAATTCCTCTGGATAGACAACAACGTGTTCCCATGATGTGTGTTGTCAAGTGTGGAACGCCAGATGAGGAGGCTAAGAGCAAACCCGGAAACAGAGGAAAACGTGATTCTCAAATTATCTTGATGTCTTTCTTGCAAAAGGTTATGTTCGATGAACGTATGACTGAGCTCGAATTCGAAATGTTCAACGGATTATGGAAAGTAACTGGCATCTCACCCGACTTCTATGAGGTTGTTTTGATGGTTGACGCCGATACAAAAGTGTTCCCCGACAGCTTGACACACATGGTTTCCGCCATGGTGAAGGATCCTGAGATCATGGGTCTTTGTGGAGAGACTAAGATTGCCAACAAAAGGGCTAGCTGGGTTTCTGCAATTCAAGTCTTCGAATACTTCATCTCCCATCACCTTTCCAAGTCATTCGAATCCGTCTTCGGTGGTGTCACCTGTTTGCCTGGTTGTTTCTGTATGTACAGAATCAAAGCTCCAAAGGGTGGCGACAATTATTGGGTCCCTATTCTTGCCAATCCTGACGTTGTCGAGCATTACTCGGAGAATGTCGTTGATACTCTGCACAAAAAGAATTTGCTCTTACTTGGAGAGGATCGTTATCTTTCGACACTCATGCTTCGAACGTTCCCTAAGCGCAAGCAAGTTTTCGTTCCTCAGGCTGTTTGCAAAACCACTGTACCAGAGACTTTTGGTGTTCTTCTCTCCCAGAGACGTAGATGGATCAACAGTACCGTTCACAATCTCATGGAACTGGTTCTTGTCCGAGATCTTTGTGGTACTTTCTGCTTCAGTATGCAGTTTGTTGTTGGTATAGAGCTTATTGGTACATTGGTTCTTCCGGCTGCTATTGCGTTCACTTGCTACGTCAGTATGTACAACCTCATCTTCGTGATTGTTCCTAGCTAACACATTCTAGTTATCATCTCAATTGTTCATTCACCACCACAAATTATTCCTCTTGTTCTTTTAGGTCTGATTCTTGGTCTACCGGCTGTCCTCATCGTCCTTACCGCTCACCGTTGGTCCTACGTCGCATGGATGTTCATCTACCTTCTTTCGCTTCCCCTCTGGAATTTTATCCTTCCAACCTACGCGTTCTGGAAATTCGACGATTTCTCTTGGGGAGATACTCGCAAGACTGCTGGTGAGAAGACTAAGAAAGCTGGTATCGAGTATGAGGGAGAATTTGATAGTTCTAAGATTACTATGAAGAGATGGGGCGAGTTCGAGAAGGAGCGCAGGATGAAGTCGAATGCCGCTTGGAGTCAAGGGTACAGCAAGGAGGGTAGTCACCTTTCTCAACAGTGGCCCATGCAACAGGGGTATGATGAGTACTCTGATGTGTGATTGGCGTTGAAAGGAAAGAATGGTTAAGAAGTCAATTGGATTATTGCATTTGGGAGGTGGATTGAATAAGTTGGATTTTGAAAATGGGCATTGTGCTTTTGAGGGCGTTTGAATTGTATAATTGTGTCCCTCCGCATAAGATAGGTGTTGGTCTATGACCTGAATTAATGCATAGTTTGTACTCTGAAGTTGGGATTGTACATGCTGTGATATATGTTTGGCCGTGATTTACTGTTTGTGAGGCAAGATGTGAAAGTACCTTGAATATGTATGATCGTTGTGTCAAAAGGAAGGATTGAAAAGGTAGCAAGAAAACGATGCGAAGTCCATTGGATACCAGGATGGCTTTGTAGAGTTTGTGCAATTAAGTAAGTGTTGTTCCAACTCTTAGATCTATGATCTAGTTTTTTTCAACTAATCCTCACGCTCTTTAACCATTTACAAACCCCTTCATCATTCTTTACAATATCTCCCTATATTTCTCCTACTTCTCAGCCATCCATCCTCGTTCATGCTAATCTTATAACATATGTGATATTTTCAAGTCATACAAATTACCTTTCTTAATTAGCACCTCGAGCAAGAGGAATATCTTATTCTTTTAATCAGCGAAGGGATACTAAAGTAATAGCGAGATGAATGAATGAAAGTAGAGAAAAGAGAACTGCCTTTGGTCTCTTCTGAATTGGTAGATAGATGGATGTATATTGATAAGGGGCGGGAGGGGATAAACATTTAGGGTTGAAAATCACACATTCTTGCATTGGAGAGCAGAGTTTCTGTTATAGCAGAAGTTAGAGCCACCCTCGGCCGTGTCTACATGATTTACAGCTCCTGCCAACACGATTTCGTGCCTGGGATCACCAAGCGAGTTCCAGGTCCGCCAGCATATATCTAATAACTTTCGTTCTGACATCGGAAGATCTAGCGGATTGGAATACCAAGGAATATTGTGCGTAGCATATAATTTCTAGCCAAGGTATATGGAGTTGCCACGCCATTGCGGGGATGTCCGAATATTCTTTGAGGTTAACAGTCTGCGATAAAGTATTGAAATAGTAAGCAAATCGTTGATTTGAACATTGATTTGGGAGTAATGAGGGATATCTTGAGACAGTCCTGATTCTAATTCATTCATATGATAAAGAATAGATGTCTGAAATACTGTAATTGTGTATGTGCTGAGTAGAACCATTATCGTGGGTGGGGTTACAGAGTGATCCATTAAGATCGTCTGAGCTTTGAATTGGCTGAGTATCGAGTAATTGATTTCACAGGTGAGAACTTGGGTCACGCGACCTTCTAGTGACGAGGAAGAGACTTCCCATCTGGTTGATAGTACCAAAAGAGAGCTTGATACATCACTTTATTCCCTTGTATCGAGACCCTTGCTGAGAAGACCTGTGGCGAGTAGACAAAAACAAGAATGCCAATCCCCTTTTTGACTTCCAATCTCCACGGAGACTGACTGTATTAGGGACATGCCACGCCTCAGCAACAATCAAGTTGGAGGTAACATCAGCTTGAAACAGAAATTGAACACTGGAACAAGATTGATATCATCTGGCGATGCACGCGGAGAAACACAACAAAAGCTGGTAATGGAATGGAAGCTCGATGGAAGAAAGACGATAAGGATGTTTCTTCTGGTCAAAAGCTGTTCCGTTTCTGTACCGGCCATGCCGGGTTTCGAATAAGCTTTGCATTGCTTTTGACGTTGGTCCAAGACCTTGCTTTAGATTACTTGCATACTCGTTTCTTGTTCTCGGTTTCATAACGCAGGAGAGGTCTCTGCTATTTTGATCTGGATACCATGAAATCGTGAATTCTGTAGTCACTGCCACAAATCCTTTTTCTGTTCGTGGCGTCTTCAATATTTGCATTTCAGAAATGCACTTCCCAGTCTTCCCCGGATTGTTGAGCTTTTACGCCTCCTTTTGCTTGCCCCCCCTTTCGCAGCGGGAAGCACGGCAGATCTTCAACTGCAAAAACCGATTTAATTTTAGCAGAACGGGTCCTTTCCGAATAACAGCCAGCTGGGCAGAGGTTGAGCAATCAGACGGTACGAGGGGGTGCCGGGAGATTTTTGATCATGGGCAAAATGTTTTTCAGTCGCCTCGGCGTCGGTTGCATGATGACTATGAGCAGTGAACACACAGATGCGAACAGTGCAATCTCTTTTTGCTGAGCGCTAAGCGGCATTGAGGAGGCGAAAGCGCAAAGACGCTGGGAACTGGACGCTGTTTTGAGGAAGTTCGCCGGCTAGCGGTGGCTAATTTGGGTTGGAGTTATAATAGCGGTAGCTGGTTAATAATAAGCTTGGACAGTCTGTTCAGTTCTGTTCCTGACTAGTCATGCACAAAACCCAGGACGTGCAGCTGCCAAAAGATGACCGGCTGTTGTGGCCAAGTGATCGCTTGACGACCAGCGATGTGAAGAGGGACGGTGAGGGTGATTTCGAGTCAGGAGTCATGATGCAAAAGGGGAGGGATGATATTTTTGTGGTATAGGTGTTGAAGATATTCAGGATAATATCATCAGGAGAGAGACAGTGATGCAATGATGACGGTGAGCAGCAGCAGCGAGCTGATAACTTTAATTGCATGGCCAATTGTTCAGCAAATTAGTTGAAAGTAAACAAGATTTGAGTCAGTCTGACGGGCGGTGACGGTCGACTGGATAAATTGCAGCGGTTGGCGAGGGTGAGGAGGTGGTGGTGATGACTGCTGGAGGAGGAAAAGGAGGTCGGACTAGCAAATCAAGTCAACAAGTTGTGTCGCCCGCTAGGATAATTGTTTGTCTTGACTCTTGACTACTGTCGATTATCTAATTACCTTAAGTTACCGACCGCAAAGACAAGACAAGACCATACCTTACCTCACCTTCCAGAAGTCAAACGACACAGAGCGACGACGGTTTGGTGAGTGATGAGTGGTGGTTGGTGGTCTCTGGCCCAGCGCCCAATACGAGCGGGAAATTGAATGGTCTTGAGCTTAAATGATTGCACTCAAACAACAACCCCAAAGAGGCTTAGTCAGGGCACAACCGCCTGTCGTGCACCACATCTCTCGTCTTCATCTTCCCCCGCGAACTACCAACCTAACTTATTTTGTTTTCTTCACCTACCAAGCCCGCCTACCTAGCATGTCCTGCTCTCGACAAACTTCCCGACTGGCTGGCCCAGCATGAGTCCACCAGCAAAGCGCAGTCAGTTCCACAAGTGATGTGTGAATGCGCCGAGAGGAACGAGCCAGCCTAGCCCTAGTTCTAATTCTAATTCTAATTCCAATCCCAGTTCATGGGTGCCAGTCCACTGTCTGTCGAGTCGAGTCCAGGTACAGCTTCCTTCACCACCATGCAGAGCGAGCGTTGGTCGACGTTGGCGCGTTGAGATGAGATGAGATGAAATGGTAGTCGGGGGAGACACTGCAGAAATGCAGAAATGCAATGGCAGATCAACAATTGGACAACATCATCAGATGAACTGGTTCAGAGCAGACTGGCAGACTGGGAGAGTCATTGTGAAGAGAGACTTCTCACCTTTCACTGCTCGAATGCTCATCTATGATCTCTCACCTCCACCAACTCTACCTCTTCCCACCCCCAGTCCGCCCCGTCCTGGAAACAGACCTCCATCCACATATGCACACCCATATCCGCCGCTGCACATCCACACTTCACACCTCACAGCCTTTCCCAATTCCACTCTCCCCTCCCCTCCCCCTCTGTGTCTGGCCCGTACCACCCGAACAGACAATACGCCGCTGCGCCAAGCCCTCTATTTCCCTTTTGATCTTCTCCACACCCCGTCTCATCTCTTCTTCTCTTCTTCTACCTTTCTTTCCCTTCTTCTCCTGCCCTCTCCTCTGATGTCGATGCTGTGATCCTCCTCTTCAACCTCCGCCGTATCCTTCCAAAATCACCACCGCTTCACTCTTTCAGCGGGCATTCGTTACTCTTACGACCAGAAAAAAACAGAAAACCCAGATCGACCACTTTTACGTTCTACGATAATCTGCAAAGGAATTAATTGTTCAATATGAAGGCCGGAGTTCTTGCAGTCGCTGCGGCGATTGCTACAGGCGTTTATGCTGCCAAACCTCATGCCGCTCGTCGCCATGCTCACCAGGCTTTCCACATGGAGAGAGGACTGAACTTGACTACCGGAAAGGCTCCTGAGCCAACTTGTGGTTGCACAACGGTCCGTATTCCTCGAACATGCTCAATCTTGGATCGGCTCATGGAGTTGAGAGATGGAGATGTTTCATGCCTGGGTGCTCGAATATCTCTTACTGACTATCATGATAGATCTATACTACGATCACCGGCGAGGGAACCCGTATGTTGAAAATCTTTGGAAACATTGGCAATATACCTCGATTCTAACATGTCTGGCAGTTTACTTCCCACCTCCACCACCAACAGCCTACTCCGCAATGGCCCCCCCACCATCCTCCTCGAGCACACCTGCTGCCACCGCCACCTATACCCCCAAAGGAGTTGTTCCCACTCCTTTGGCAACCACCTGCCCCACTCCAGGTGTCTATACCATCCCAGCAAAGACAATTACTCTTACTGAAGAGACGACTGTTTGCGGCGCTACTTCCACCCATATCGCTCCAGGTACCCACACTGCCGGAGGTGTTACTACTGTTGTAACAACCGCTACGACTGTTACTTGCCCATATGCTACCGTTACAACCAACTCTGGTGTTGTTACTAGCACTGTCTTGACCACCACATATGTTTGCCCCTCAGCCGGAACATATACTATTGCTCCTTTGACCACCAGCTGCTCCGTTTCGACCGTCTGGGTCTACCCAACCCCAGCTTCGTATCACCCAGGTACTTACACCCAAAAGGAGGTTGTTACCACCATCACCGAGACCAACTATGTTGTTTTCTGCCCATACACATCTGAGGTTCCAGCTCCAACCTACGCCGTTGTTAGCAAGCCAGCTGAGGTTTACCCAACCGTTGCACCACCCAAAGCTACCCCAAACAAGGCGGCAACTTCGACCCCTGGTAAGCTTGGAAACAATGGAAAGCAATGGGCCATCACTTACTCTCCATATGAGGAGAGCAACGGCCACTGCAAGGATGCTGGAAAGGTCGCTGCTGATATTGCCGTTATTGCTGGAAAGGGCTTCGAAGCTGTCCGTGTTTACAGCACTGACTGCTCCGGTCTTGAGAACATTGGCGCTGCATGTGAGGCTCACGGACTTAAGATGATCATTGGTGTTTTCATCACCGCCAGTGGATGCGCAGCTGCCCAAGAGCAAGTTGATCACATCATTGCATGGGGTAAGTGGAACTTGGTTGACCTTGTTGTCATTGGTAACGAGGCTATCTTCTCCGGATACGCTTCCGCTGGCGAGTTGGCTGCTTTCGTCTCATCTTGCAAATCTTCCTTCGCCGCTCACGGTTACAATGGACCTTGCACCACCACTGAGCCTCTTAACATCTGGCAAGCAAATGCCGGTGCTCTTTGCGGTGCCGTTGATGTTGTTGGTTGCAACATCCACCCATTCTTCAACAGCGATGTTGACTCTGCCCACGCCGGTTCCTTCGTCAAGTCTCAACTCGATATTGTCGATAGTCTCTGCCCAGGAAAGACTGGTATCAACTTGGAGACCGGATGGCCTTCAGCAGGTACTTGCAACGGTCTCGCATGCCCTACCCCAGAGGACCAAGCTATTGCCGTCAAGGGTATCTCCGAGGCCGTCGGTGGACACTCAGTCATGTTCTCATACACCAACGATCTCTGGAAGGACAAGGGAGCTTTCGGATGTGAGCAGAGCTGGGGAGCTATCGGTGTCTTCTAAGCGATCGGATCTTGCACATATGAAGCATTTTCTTTTGTCGATGGTGCATATGGATGGATATTAGAAAAAATGGGCTATGGACGGTACGAAGTAGTTCTGAATCTGTCACGCGGCATATAATGAAGAATCTGTTTTTGGAGAAGGGGATATATCGGACGTCTCGGGAGGGAGTGGGAAAGTTATGGTGGGATGGAATCTGTCAAACTGACTTGCAATTGTACTTTACCTTATTGCATTGTAACTTATAGTGTTTATTACCTTTTGGTCGATCAAATATGGGTTTTCTTCTTCGTGATGACTCGGCTCGGTGCTCACAGTTTGGAGGGTTGGATGAATGCCTTGATTCATTTTGTAAGTTCAGGGAACCTAAAAACCGATTCATGTTTTATTTCGCTCTCGGAGCGTCTTCGGTTCTCCAGCCGGCATCCACTAGAATCGTGTACTCTTTTTGAATTTTTTTTTAAGGAGATGGATTCTTTCCATATGTAACGCACTCGAGAAGCAGAATTTCAGTTTATTTTCTGCAGCATCAGATCTAGGAATGTACTATCATGGTAGACGAGTAAAGTGGCGTCTGAAGTCTATAGAACTTCTGAATTGTCATTCATCTGTAACCTAAAGAATCAACGGAGTTCATATTTTTCACACCTAAGAAAGAGTGCTTCCACCATTCACCACTGGATCTTGTAAAAATTTGTATCTGGGGTCGACATCTCATACCTTTTGGAGTGAAGTACAATACACCTGTGCAGTGGATATCATGACTGTTTTTACTTCATTTTTTTATGAACCTGGAATGGAAAGACAGAGACTGAAATGTAGATCTACAAGGTCACCCCCTTCTGAGTTCGACTCCGGAAGTCCATATAACAAACAGCTTCTCGAACAAGCAAATTCTGGAGATATCTATAACACAATCAAAGGTAAATAAGAACCACTTTCCACTTGAATATTTGAGACGAGTTTCCATGGAGTGAATTACCAAGTTCAAAGGAGAATTTTGTCTTCCTTACGTTGAATTTAGATTTCTCATTTCCATGTCATATTTTTAAGCTCGGAGGGAATCTTCATGTCAACTACTTATACATAAAACTTAACATAATACCAGCGATATCTAAAACCTACCTACAAGCTAATAAGATATTCAGAATCCCATAGAATAAGAATATTTGTATTACTATATCTACCAATTTTCTATCCCATATGAGATGTACCTAGTACACCTAGTACACCTAGTACACCCAGTATACATACCACAGTCCATCGTCAAATCTACTGAATTACAATTACCTAGAAGGCTTCCTCGAGATGCACCACATATACCTCACCTGTGAAACAAAGTTGTGTCCTCGACGCATATTGCACTTGAGGTCCCCAGGTGCTTAAAACTCCTCAAGCCCCTCAAGAGCTTCAAACGCTTGAAGTGTGCCACGCGCTATGCGCGGTGTACGTGATTCTGGTGAATTATTTTTATTTCGATCGGTCAATATGAAAGAGGATTTCGCTCTCCACAGTAAAATAAGATACTATTTGGTATAAAGAGCTGGTGATTACGCTTGTACTCGGGGAAATACCCCAGGCGGTAGGTAGGTATAGAAGGGAGATCGGGAGCGGGGTAACTGGGGGCTTATCGCTTAAATAGGGGTCGCTTGTGCTGCTCTATCTCAAATCCCGATTTACTCCTCTCGTCTATGGAATCAAGAAGTATCTAGTAACTGTTAAGAGTGACTAGCCTATTCTCCTCTCACTGCTGTGTCGTATGACTAACCCGAGAGGCAAATGGGTGATCGTGAGAGTCTAATTAAAACCAAGAGACTTTCTATCATCACATTCAAGCTCATTACGAAGCTGCAGAAAAAAGGCTCGGTCTCGAAGCTGTGACTTCGGCGGGAAATGAAGCTTTTGTATCATATACTATATACTATGCCGCCCTCACAATAATGACTGGTCGGAACCGTTCCCCGAGTATACGCTTCCCGAGAGCATGCAACCAAGACCTAGATGAATCAATTCGATCATCCCCAAACTCCACGCTAAAGATCAAATGCATAGGTCCGCTTCCATATAATAATTCCCGGTGAACTATGCAGAAAGAAAAATGAAACAAGTAAGCCCATGCTAATATGTGCTATGTGACCTCGGTGTATCAGCTGGGTCACTGGAGCCGATGCCTCGTGAAGACAACCGAGTATAAAAGAAGAAATCGAAAATGACTATGCTACCCCCCAATCCATTGGTACCACCAGGTACCATCCATTTATGATGCATCCATCCCTACACCTCAGCATAAAAATCCCATGGTATCAATCGAAGAAAAGAAATATAGGTGCCATCAGTAAATGCAGTACAAGTCATGATTCCGGTAAAGTAGGAAACCCCTGCCCTCGAAGTAGGCACTGTACAATCCTTCGGCTCCATTTAAAAATGGCCCATTGTCACTCCCAACAATGCAGCTTTCCTTTGTCGTTGGGCATCGGTTCCTCGTGATTTTGGATGATACATCAAATCTTCATCCCTAGACATCCAGTCATAACCTTCGTTTCTTCGTCTGATATGGCCAGCGCCGTGACTGGCATTACGGAATTCCTCCAAATTGTGAAGTCCCTCGCTGGCGTAACCACACCTTTCGTATTGCATTAGGCCGCCTCTCATGTTATCGCAATTGGCAACAATGAGGTCTTGGCCATCATTTGTAAAGTCAACACCGCCGATTTCTCCGAAAAAACTGAGTTGTTGCTTGCTAGCAAAGTTGTTCCCATCAATCACGCTTATGATATCTGCCGGTTCGGCAGCAAGTAACACTCGCTTTCCTGAACCTAGAGGTGAAAACTTCAACTTTCTCACACCTGCCATCTCGGCAGCCACAGTAGCGATCGGTTGTCCAAAACCTGAGCTGTTTGTCCATTTACGGGCATCCCAGATCTTGACTTGCATGTCTTGGTTGCCGGTCGCGACGGTCCAACCATCATCCGCCCAGTCACACGCAAACCCGAAATCCCGGTGACCATCCAGGCTTTGCAATATCTCACCGGTCTCGGAATGGCAAATCATAACATTTCGAGTGTCGCCGACAAGGACACGGAGACGTTGATCAGGGGATATCGCGGTGCTATTTATTGCATGTTCGTACTTGTGCTCTGCAATAAATTTGTTCGTGCTGATGTCTAGAATTCGCATCTCGTTGTCATTTGACGCAAAGGCAGCAAGCGGGGACGAGGAGGTTCGTGATAAGTGTACTTGCACATGATTCGTAATGCTATTCACATGGTCTGTGATGAGGCCTTCGGTGTGTTTCGCACTTTTTTCTGCCCTCAAGTTGACCAGGCCGTATTCTCCACAGAAGCCACCAGCAACGAGTATATCGTGGCCGACAGTCAGAGTGGAGATCTGTATACCGCCTGAAAATGTGTGAAAAGGTTGAACATCAGGGTCGGTAAGGTCCATAGCAACGGCGGCTTGGGTGGCCGCTGTCCCGCCTCTTGGATTCCATTGCATTACCTTTGATTTACCAGCATAGAAGAGATGGTCTTGAGATGCACAGGCCATGAGATTTCGGAGCTGAAAATGGGAGAGATGAACTTCATGATCGAAATCCATTCGATTGAACCTGAAGAAGTTTTGATTATCTGAAGCTCTCAGGCCCTTTTGACGCGGCTAGGAAAATCAGTACTATTGCAAAATTGTATTATACTTAAGACTCACGAGAAGCTGATGTTTTAATCTGAGATTCGTGTAGTTTTTGTAAGTGCGTCTCCGTCGGTCTCGTGCTTCGGCCCTGGTAACACCAAGATTGTTCCAATTAATCCGTTGAATGTCACACCTTTCACCACGAAGATCACTTCGTTGGACGGGTCTTAATTTTTCCAGCCTGTGCTCGTGAAGTGCGGTCAATGAGGGGCCTCTAAAGCGACGTCTCGATTCTTCATGTGGCGAGGTTGCCCATTCGTAGAGAAAGTCTCCAAGACTGAGGTTAAACTGATCTTCCACTTCGGTAAAGTCAGCTTCGGACGAATCATCCATGATATTAACATCCAGAGAAATGTTATGGGGGTTGGATGGCTGATTCTGCGACGACACCAACACATCTAGAGCAGGTGACGGGGTTGAACCTTCAATACTCCAGAGATGCGGGGCTGTCGTAAACCCTGCTGAGGGCTGAATATTTTGTGCAGAGTACATCTCTGCTGGCGAGACAAAATCCATGTATGGACCGCTTCCAGCATTGATACTTTGAGCCTGAGTGGTTGCAAGTGAAGATAAGAGAATGGAGGGAGTACTATTATTGATGAAAGTTCCGTGAGGTTCATCTAGTGCATCCACCGATTCCGCATGCTGTTGCCCGTCTTGTATGTATTGCAATTGTTGGGAGACCTCTGACATTGCAGCTGGGAGGCTCACTGCGCTTCCCAGAGTGGGTTGAAAGATATTTTGAGTTGCTCCTTCCGATTGCGTAGGATGCTGCGCATGGTACTCCTCTGAGAGAACATCGCCATAGCCGTCATGATCTTCTACGGAAGAGTATTGTGTGTCGAGATAGAGGCCTACGAGATTATCGTGGCCCATTACTTCTGCGTCTAGTATATCCATTTCAGCATTGAGTTGCTCTGCATGCGAAAGAGTCATGGTCAATGCCGCACCTCCCTCTGACATGTCCTGGTCCTCATCGCTCGCATCATGGAACTCCGACCTGTCCTCCATGTCCGATCTTTCACTCGTGCCAACAGAACCCAAGCCGGCATCGTATACGGAGTGGTTTAGGATGTGCTGCGATTCATTCGGGTTGATGGCTGTGAGGGTTTCGAAAAAGTGAGAAACCTCGGCAGAGGTTGGAGGTGGGTTCGAGAGCATTGCGACCAGCTACTCGTGTTGCTGGCTTCGAGATCGATATCCCATGTGAAGTTGGACCTTTTGTTGCGGTGTTGTGTAGCGTAAAAGGCGAACCGGTGCAACCTGCCGTGGAGGAGGAGGAGGAGATATGGAGCCGTTCTAGCTCAGATGAATAAGGTATTCGTTGTCGAGGGGAGGGAGTACAGTGCGGGTTACAACACGAATGAGAGAGACTGGTCCAGCCGATCTGGGTCTGCGTTGTGCTTTACGTATGGATGCTGAATTGGGATGTGTTGGACAGAGAGGAAAGTTAAAGTTCGGTGCTGGCGTGAACGGCGTTGTCAGGAAGGTGTGGGAGTTGAAGCTCCAGGTCGTTAGGGCTATGAGGTATAGCGGGTCGGTGAAGAGATGAATGGTTTGATGGCGCCTTTCTCTGAAAGGGTGGTGTATCAGTTTTGGGCAGAGTGGAGGGAGGTATGGTGGAGGATCTCAGGATTTGCAGGCCGGCCTGGTGGAGGAGGGGAGTGTCGTTGGCGTTGGCTTTGGCTATGACTTGACTCACGGAGGAAGGTTGCCTCTCTCCCCAAAGCGACCGGGGGGGTAAATGAAGTTTGGTGGATGTCGTGGAAGCGGTGGTCGTCTTCAGCGAAATGATTCACCGGAGCGGGGCAGATTCCATGCGTGGGATGGTGGAGGGAGGAGTGGTAGCGTAGTGGTAGTGGTGGTAGTGGGAGTGGTTGTGGTGGTGGTGGGCGAGGTGGGAAGAGGTGGCAGAACTGTGGCCTGCAGACAAGCAGTGGCTGAATCGAGGCAAAATCAAATGTTTAGAAACCAGTCGAGGTTCAGGTTGTTGGGCTGGTTGAAGGATTTTCGATTACCGGGTATTTTCATTACTCTCCTGTATTTTCGTTATTCTCGTTCGTTCGTTTGCATGCCTGTCTGCTAGATTATCTGTCTCTGTAGCGCAAGTATAGCTTGATCCAAGAAATGAATTGTCAAAGAAAGGACGGCCGCTCAATTATTCACTCAACAGTAGAGAGGTGGACGGTATGGTGCCAAATGTTCAAGTTTGTTGTTGTCGACGCTCACACAGTAAGAGCCTACTGCCAGATGTCAATTAACCTTCAGCCTCAACGTCCTGCATCCCTCTTGCACAAAGTGACGGGTCCAGAACTCTAGAAGAAGCAGCAAAACGAGTGAGAAGAAAATAGCTAGTCTCAACCTCACCCCATGGCCAGCAAAAGGCAAATACTAAAAGTTAATATTGCAGGGCAGCACGACCAGAGGCAAAAAGGAAGCTCGAGTGGTGCGTTCGGTTCTTTTTGCCGTTCCTTATCTATCAAAATTGCCCTGCGAGCCTGCTATGCCCAATGCATAATTTGTTTGGGAAAACAACTTTTGCTTGAGGCATTAAATGCTGGCTTCTATGACAAGACAAGCAAGCAGGCAGGCAGGCAAGCACTGGATCCTCCGCACCTATTCCGGATCCGGATGTGTCCTTCGCTATTGCCAGCCACGTTCTGTGTCCGTGAATAGCCCTACCAAGCCAAAGACCTACCATACCTGTGGGCTTGTGCAAGTACAATACAAGTACAGTACTCGACTTGTACCACTGACCACCCTTCATACCCGATTCTGCAACCTCTTCCAAGTGAGTTACTGTATGGTACGTACCGCCATTCAAAGCATCCAACGTTTGCCGCCGCTACCAGCCTCTACGATGACCCCAAGCGCGATTCCCTGGTGTGTCCCCTTCGCTCATTGTCCCAGGGACTTCTTGACTCGATTCAACCGCATCCGGCCTATCAGTACAACCATCCCATGCCTCCCCTTCAGCATCATGACATGCAGCTGATGCCCGATCTCGTGGACTGCAGATGCGCTAAGATCGCAAAAGGAGTTGCATGCAGGCTGTTGCAGGTGCATAATGGCAGGCGCAATAATTTACAGTTGCCGAGGGTTGCTTCTGGGTTGTTGTCTGCTTGCTCTGCCCAGAATTTCCCATTAGGTCTGAAGCACAATAAGGAAATCTATTGCGGTCTCGAGTAGCTGGATGAGGGACCCTTGCATTTTGGACAGGAAATCGGTTCGATAGCCCTTCTCGGACTTAAGGCAAGTTTATTCAGATGGGACCAAACAACGTATGGTGTGGTATGGTGTGGTATGGTGTCCCTGTGTGACCGTGGGGTACTTTTGTAAAGCTCGAGTTATACGAAAGAAAATATTTCATATTGTCACATCCAGTTCGAAGGAAGGAAGGAACGCGATTGCTCAGATCTACAGAGCCGCTACGTCCGACAGATTCCCTCCGTATGGTATGAGGATTTTTAACAATCAGCTGATATTGAAGGATCACTGCAGAATCTCAAGCCACAGCTAAGCATCACATTCATCTTTGTCGTCAATTGTTTCGAGGACGCTGCAGCACACCCCGCCCTCCTCTGGGTATAATCAAACCAGTCCGTCATCAACCTTTCAGCACAGTAATAAAGTAACGTTAAAAGGAAATAAGCAAGCAATCCATTTTTCGTAAGCGCCCTCCATCCATACCTCATCGCTTGGGGAAAAGTGATGGATTCCTGACTTCCTCACCCCCCGCACACGGGTAGGTTCGGAGTGAACCAAGTTCATCTGCAACGTTCCGTATTCGTGCTTCCAAATCACTTGTCCCCACACAGCCTTTACATATATCATATACGACAGTCGCAAGAAGCAAAGAGAAGAAGCAACCCGCCGTTGTGTGGAAATAGCGGTGAGTTTATTCATCCTCTCCTTTTCAAAGTTCGGAACTATGTAGAAGATCAGGCCCTGTCTGCCTGAGATGTTCCACGTGACAAGTGACTTGTCCCATGGGGAATGCATTACAATGGCCTTCTAGAATTCTAAAGCTGTTAAAGGTCTTGCGGATTCAGATACATTTTGAAAAACAATTATTACCTTTCTGGAAGCAGGGAAGTGCTGGCTGAGACACATTTTTCCATGTTCCACCTTCATTGTCTATTTTTATTGGACCACGTTCACAAAGGTCGGCTTGTAGCGTTCACGATGTTTCTTGCAATGAGGCTTGAGAAAAGTCATTGAGTACAATGCTAACAGATATTTCAAACATGCCGTTGGTAACGCGGTGTTCATACGCCACCCCGGGTTTCAATCAGCATCATATTCATGGAAATATGGAAATGAGATGTCATAAATAGCAATATCAGAGGAGAGGGGGCAGGATCCAGATACTTACTGAAAGAACTTTGTGTGTTCTCTCGTCTGCCGCGAAAGTGAAAAAGCAGCTCATGCATCTCAACCTCAATTCGAGTGGAGTTGTGCAAGCAAGCACAGTTATTTCCCGTATGCACCTTACCCCGCGGAACCCCAAGAATCCCGAGAACTTGGTCAGAACCTCTGAGGGAAGTATGAAATGATCTCGTCTAAGGTATTATAAGGTGGATGACTATTATCCGTTTATTGTATTACTACGTTATTTGTATTGTTTCAGATAACAGGTCTATATTAGTATCACATAGTATAATTTGTGTTCCGTTCAAAGAACTTGGGGTAGCTTATAGTCCAGGTCATAGGACCTCAATATCGGAGGTTGCCCTTACTATACAAAAATGATGTCGTCAACCTGAATAAATCTCTTTCGCAGTTTGTAATCTAAGTAAACGTTTCTTTGGGCTCAACAGAGCGTAATTGTAAACTTTACACACAGTAATTCAATTGATAGTTTGTGAAGAATACCAAGATTATACGCAATAATTCAAGGGAAACAGTGATAATGTGACAACCTTGCCAGAGCCTCAAATAACATGCCGTGCAAATTTTATCTGCCAATAAGTACAGGTGATGTAGGCTGTGGAAATATTCCAAGACCAAGGATTCAACGTGACGAATCTAGAAAGCGAAGACAACCATGAGTAATATCACGGGAATAGTTATTGCACCTGCAAGGTAAATATCTCTCACAAGATGCTTCCGAAGCTATACTAGTAACAAGATCTCAGCTCCAGCTTAGTCCCTAATCTCAAGGCCTAGTGAGGAAGCCAATCCAATATATAATTTCACGTGACTTTTGTCGTCGTGCAATATTCTAGAGCGATCTTAATTCAGACGTCAACACTTCGTTCCAACTACCCTTAGGTCTATATCGCACAATTTCAACAATTACCCTGGGGTGAACACCAATGCGGTCTTATCATAAATTTGATTTTATGCATAATATGAGGTCGGACCTTTCATTAAGGCCATGTTTGGAAGTACGAAGTACTTAAACAAATCATACGATGGACACGGAGCTGGTGGCCATATCAAGATTCCTGGTCAAGTAGCCACATTGTCGATGCAAAGTCATGAGAAGCTAGACCTTCAGAGACTGTATCATATTTGAGCACCTACGTTGTAATCCAAACGGTTTTCTCTCGGAGGACTACATCTTGATCCAATTTCCCTACCTCGCACAGGTGTACACTCAGCAAGCCGCAACACTGTAAGCACGCATGTGCCAGCCACTAATACAATTTGGCTCTGATCCCTAGGATCTCATTGGAACCACCTGATGATGATTATTACCCGAGCTGAACTCGGATCCTGGGTCTCGAAACAACGAGTTAAGGTTTTTAATTTGGACTATTATTGTGATGTGGGATGTTGTTTCTTCCTATTTCTTGACGACAATTGTGAATAAAACACTTCACGAACCCTTCTCTTTCAACAGACACTCTCATCATTCAAGCGAACATCATGCGTTTGGATTCAACACGGCTGCTTCAATGTAATTAAAGAGATAACGCATATAACACGGCCAGTAGAACAAAATGGCCGACTCAATGCCGTCGACCGACCCAGTCACCAATGCCCCGTCCAGCTCGGCATTTCTATCTTCGCAAACTCCTGCTCCCAAACCCACTTCAATACAACCAACTGCAAAAGTCACCTCTAAAGTATCACCGAGTCCAACCAGCCAAAATCCATCTATAATTCAGCGAGCATGGAAATCGATTGGACTCAGTCCTCTCGTGATCATGATTATGGTGAAGCCGGCCGTAGCAGCCACAGTCGCCATGGCCATATACCAAAAGCATTCTGTTGCGGCACATTATTTGAATTTGGGGTATCTGATTATCATCGTTTCAATAACAACGGTTCCAATCCTGCCTCGTGGAAAGTTTCTTATGAATTTGGTCCTGTCCCTGGTAAGTCACCTTATATCTTCTGCTGCGGCGGCGCCACAAATTGCCTCACCTCGTTCTGATCTGACTGTTTGTCGAAGATCTTGACATGTTTCGCCTGCGGAATGGTTGCACTTGGTCAATTTTGTGGCATCAAAGCTCGACAGCATACTACACCGATTGGTGCGTCAACTCAGATCGCCTATGGATATAACTCGTCGGCTTCTGCTGTCAATGCTATCTTTCTTATAGTTAATCTGTTTGGCATAAACACTCTTCGCGCATTTCGCCCAGTTTTCAGCATACCCACAATCCAATATACCGTCTTCATCTGTGTTGGTTTTATTTTCGGCCCTAGCGAGCCGACTTGGTCTGCTTGTCAAAAATTGATCAAGGAGCTACTTTACAGCTTCCTCACTGGACAGGGAATCGCCACAGTAGTTGCTCTCTTCGTGATTCCAGTCTCTTCAAGAAAGGTCTTCTTCGGTGAAGCTGTTGGGTACCTGCAAAGCTGTCAAGTTCTTTTGAGGTCGCAAATGGCATTCATAGAAGTTCTCGAACACTCAAAGATGTGCAACCCCTCACTCAGAAGTCCAAGTGATCAAGTTAGAAGCGATCCTGCAGATACTGCAGGCACAGTCGATCAACGAGCATCATCTTTGAAAGCCGCGTCAGATGCAATTTTATCTCTGGGCTCTAAACTTCGAGATGATGTTGTCTTTGCAAGAAGAGAAACTGCATACGGCCATCTTCGGGAGACTGATGTGCTCGAATTCTATGATCTATTGCGAGCGATCATGATCCCAATCTCTGGCCTTTCAACAATCGTCGATATATCAGAGAGACTTGCAGCAGAAAATGAGGATGGAAGCGAAAACAAAAATCAGGATATAAACTACGCTGGTGAAGCAGACAAGTCCGGAAATGAGCGGGCAGAGTGGATCCAGATGATGAAAGGAGTGGCTAATTCATTCGAAGGTCAGGTTACACTTTTAGAAGAGAGTATTTTACACATCTTAGTACTATTGAAACTAGTCCCGGCTCCCAAGAAACGAGACGCAGTGACAGATGATATCGAAAAGGGCAGTTCGCCGCACCCTGGCACTCTTGGCTTCGGGGATTATCTTGACCAAAGAATGCAAGCTTTCCGCATACAAAGATCAGACGAGCTTAAATCCTGGGCGTCAGAGAGAGGCCTGGATTCAGTGCTCAGCTCTGCAAGAAGAACAGCGGCATTGTCACCCTTGGCCGATAAAAATGGGATGCGCCCTGAACAAACTTCTCGAGAGGTTCTTGCGTCGAAAAGAATCCATATAATTCTCTACATGGAGTATCTGCTTTACCAAGTCTCAATTTCTATATTAGCGACAATACGATTTGCGGAACTGAAAGCTAGCGATGGCACATTCTCCAGGAAAAGATTGATCCTCCCTGCGCTGAACACTCTCGTCAAATGGGTTAGCGGAGTTATAAACGGCGAAGATTCAGGGCCTGATATCGATAATCTAGAACAAGGAGCGGAAAATCTTGACACGATTTATCTCGGTGCTTCATTTCATAAAGCTCGGGATCCAGAGCATCTCCCTCCGAGGACAGCATGGCAGAGATTCAGCAACCACTTGAGGGTGTTTCCGAGATTTTTCAAGTCTGCTCCTGCCAAGTATGGATTGAGAGTTTGTGTTGCAGTCATGAGCGTAGGCATCATGGCGTACCTCAAACAAACCCATGAGTTCTTCACCAGACAACGGATTGTATGGTGCCTTGTCATGATTGGAGTCGGAATGAGTCCAACATCTGGCTCTGCCGTTTTCAACATGGCTGGAAGTTTGACTTTCACTCTTATTGGAATGATTGGATCGTTTATAAATTGGTATATTGTGGATCAAAAGACTGCAGGTGTTATCGTGGTGTTCTTCTTCTTTATGATGTTCTACTTTTACTTTTGCGCAAGATACCCAAGGTTTCTAGTACCCATCGTGGCAGGAGCTCTCACTCACGTATTGATAATCGGTAAGTGGCAAGCAGTCGCCATTTGTATGTATGAAACACTGAGCGATATATCTAATTGCAATAGGGTACGAGCTTCAGATCCGAGTGATCGGAATAGCTCAATCAACGGCAACGGGACAGCCCTACTATCCTATCTATGAATTAGCACCCTATAGACTTCTCACAGTTGGTGCAGGCATTCTTGTTGCCTGGATTTTCACGGTGTTCCCGGTTCCGATCACTGAATCCTCTGTTTTGCGCGGAGATCTTGGCGCGTCACTCTTTCTACTGGCAAATTACCTCAGCGCTGTGACTGCTACAGTTGACCAGAGAATTGATGACAATGGAGAAGGTACAGAATACGAAAACAGTCCAGGTCGAAAGCTCGATGAGCTCCGAGAGAAAGCATTGCAAAAGCAAGTTGCTTTACTGACATCGATGAGACTCAATTTGAGCTTCCTACCTTGGGAACCGAGAGTGGGCGGAGAGTTCCCATCAAAAATATATCAGGCGCTTGTCGATGAGGTTCAAAAGTAACGCAAAACATTTCTTATCCAATCCGTGGTGTTGAATCTGACAATTGCAAAATTAGTATGACCAATTATCTCACTATCATTGCCTATGCCTCCGAAACATTCCCTACGGCAAGAAAAAAGGCGCCTTGGCTATCTACCTTTGCACGGGCTCGATCGACGACTGAATATCAATCGCATAAAGTTTCCTCGCTGCTTGCTCTTGTATCTGCATCAATCCGAAATGGCCAGCCTCTCACTCCACATCTCAAACCGCCGACACATTTTCTTCTCTCAGATGAGCTTGTCAGAGATGACACTCATGTTCTCGATCTTAGTAACTTGAATGAACCAGGTTTTCGAGCAATTGCTGTAATTGAGGTGGCTCAGAGATGCCTGATTAACTCAGTAGAACAAGTGCTGAATCACGTCAAAGAATTGGTTGGAGAATTAGATTTCAGTTATCATGTTTCAAAAAGTTCTGAGACTTTGGACCAAGGAGAAGGGAAACAAAAGATTGGTTGATTTAGTAGAATTATTCGAAAATTGTTTCTAGCTTTTCAAACAAAGGGAATCCTCTATCTCAGTCTGATTAAGAATGAAGAACAATCGATGTATTCTCATAATCCCCTAAACGCCACTGATGACGATGACCCATTACATTTCATATCTCGAAGACCATAAGATCCATCTAGTTATACGCTAGGAAATCAATAAACTGATGCTACATTCTATCCCTGTTTAAAGTCATGCAAGGGCGAAGAATCCCAAAACGCCTGCTAGTGCCAATGAAACCATTGTGAACTTTGGATAAACATTAGCCTCCACTAAATCAATCAGTTAAACATTGGCTTACCGAAACACCCATTGAAGTGGATTCTCCGGTCTGGATTGGGATATTGGTTCCAGAGGCAGAGGCAGTAGCAGTCGTCGACTTCTTCGCGGTGATAACTTTTGTGATGATTGTGCTGTTGGATGTGGGCATTGGCATTTGCTGCATAGGTTCGGTTGGCGTAGCAGTGACAACGGGTGTGACTGCTGGCATATTGACTGATCCGAGAGGCATTCCTGAAGTGTATCCAGATTGCTCGGGCGCTACGTCGACAAGTATGTCGGAAGGCATTGGATCAGGGATGGCTATTCTGCTATTTCCAGTCTCCGTTACAGAGTTCGCGATGGGAATGTCAGTTGGCACTGGGACCCCAGCATCGGTCATAACTGCCATATCCGTCATCTGTGCCCGGACACCGACGCCGAAGAGGACGACGAGAAGACTGGTTGGGTGCATAGTGAAGTTGGTTTGGAAATATTTCTGTAGTGCTGATGTTTAAACGGAAAGTACAAACGGACAAGTAGCGAATGCTGTCAGGAAATGAGACTGGACGGTAGTGACTGTCGTGAATGAAATAGATATACTTCTAATTAGGATGATGGAGGGAAGGATGGAGCAGCAGCTTTTATGGGCAGACTATGGCATGAGACGCGTGGAAATCAGCCTTCGAAACAAATTACATTCTTGACAGCATTCCTGACGGAAGATCTATCTGCTGGAAATGGTCATACAAATCGGCAAAAAGAGGAGATACATAAAACTGCTGCTTTCAAGACAGCTATCATTCTGGAAGAATGTCTTCGAGCGGCCAGATACACCTTATAATTGCTTCATATGTAATGTACATTGTTTTACACTTGTCCCAAGCTCATTTGGGGGATAACAGTTATCATCTCCACTTCAATTCCGATGTCGACGAGCGGCCTAGACTCTTGTCCACTATTACTGGGCCCAATGCTTTGAGCATGATTTGTCGTGTGTAACTGTTGAGATCTGCGATTTCAACTTCGAATTCATCACCGACTTTGACATCGTCGATATTGATGTGCTCAGATAGCTGCGCCACTCCACCTACCAGGAAATCCTTGAGAACCCCTCCAACTGTACGATCAGTCACATTGATGCTGCGCGTGACAAAGGTCATAGGAGAAGGAAGTTCGAACTCGCCATACTTCCAACTTCGAAGCATGAACTGAATAGCGTATGATCGTATAGCGCTGCCCTCCCCTTCTCTAAAAAGCCTCTCGCGGTATGCGAGGCGGGGCAAGAGCTTTTCAATACGTTTTTTGGAAAAAGGGACAAAGTCTTCGCGTGTATTGCCAACCAGAGATTTCCCAAGTCGAGCCTCTTCGAGTAGAGCAGCTTCAATCTGAAAATGAACTAACATATCGCTAAACCGACGCAAAGGACTTGTGCACCTGGTGAACATTGGTGTCCCCATAAGTATGTGTGGTCCCGCTGTGGTGGAAGGCTGGATTTTCCCAGCAAGTCCAAAATATTCTTGGATCTTTTCTGGTGAAATTTCACCATTCTCATCACGAGAAGACTGTATATTTTGAAAATAATATTGCAACGGATCTTGCTTGTCTGCGCGGCGTGGAGTAACACGATATAGAATGGGGATTCCTCGTGCGTGACACCATTGGGCGGCGACTTCTCCAGCCAGAATCATGAGATTCATCACTGTATCGCTCTCGGAAGACGCACTACTGGGGGAGGGTATTTGAAGACGAATGGTGGGGTCACGGTGGTGGTGCCTGCTATCAAAATTTGTACGCCGAATCCAGCTTTCGCCGTCAAAGGAAACATCGATCGAGGCTTTCGCGCGGGTAGAAGTAATGGCTCCGCGACTGTGTCTAACTTTGGATCTTGCCTGTGCGAGTTTTGCGATGATTTCCAAGTCCTGTTTCTGATCAGATGAGATTTCATCCGCCTGTAACATTGGACGGTTGCAATCAGTCGCTAATTCAGCAGTTGATCCAACAGTATAAACGGTATCTTGGACAGGACTCGAGCCCGTTTCGATTTCGTAGAGTGTAGCAGGGGTAATATTGACCACATTCCGAATGATTCCTGGTGTAATCTTGTGTTCAAGAATTTCGCCCCCAATATTCAGCTTGGCGCTGAATGTCAACGTGGGCCTTCCATCAGCAAGACTGAACTTATCTCGGGCGAGGGAAGGGGGAAGCATAGGAACTGTTCGATCAGGGAGATATACTGTGGCAGTAGCGCTTTCTGCGTGCTTGACGCTTAAGTCCGTTACCTGGAGGTAAGCAGCAGGATCTGCAACGTGAACATGCACCCAGTATTCATCGGGTGTGGAAGTTGGTTCGACAGAGACTCCATCATCTATCTCTTGGGCATTGATATCATCGATGCAGTAGGCGCGAAGATCTCCCCAGTCCCTCCGAATCGATGCTAATTTGTCTTCCCCTATATCATTTCTATGTTCGGAGGGGGGTTCGATAAATTGAGAAGTATAGGGGAGCCTAAGTTTGAAGGAAGCTATATGCTCCCAAGGAGGCACTATGCCAAGCTCCTGCAGGCAGGTGAACGCGGTAGACTTACTTAAAGCCGCTCCTTCGTAACGATCGATGGCTCCTAAAATGGCTGAGCCAATACCGTTGAGCGAAGAATTCGTGCCAAAACTTTCGACGCATGCCCAGGATTGGAGGAAAATGACGAAGTCCAATTCATCCTTGGTGAATTTCTCAGTTGCTAGCTTTCCACGTCGGAAAGGCACCCCTCTCGGTGTCGATGTCAAAGCTGGCCCAAGGGTACCATGAGTAGTGAATGGCCGAATCTTTCGGCTTTCATCAATTAGTCGTCGTGCTCTTGCGATGAATTGCTCAAAGTTTGCTGGCCGTTTCACCCCGGTAATATTGGAGTTTCGAAGAAGGCGGACTTGCTGTCTGACTCTTTCCACAATCAATGATTCCAACTTTGAGTTGACTTCATATTCAGAAGCTCCCCGCACAGCTTGTATTTTTTGAGGTTGAAATCCGATGTCACTTTTGACAAGAGAACGATGGACAGCGTAAAGCACATGCATGGGATGGCCTTGATTCTTTGGTTTCCAGACAGTGTGGCCTAGAACCTTAAATGCGATTTCCTCAAGTGTGTTATACCTGTATCTTTTTGGAGAAGAAATGATTTCGAGAGCATTGTCCAATCTTTTGGCGGCTATCCGATAGACATCATCAGCCTGCTTCAGGAACTTCATCATCTTGACGACCAGATCTTTGCCTGCCTCTCTTGGTACAGAGATGTCAAAGCCTTGGAGCACATCAGACATAGCAAGGGGCACCTCTTCTTGAGGAAGAAATGGCTTTATAGAGTCCAGCTCATCTTCACTGAAGAATTCCGGAACAGAAAATGTGATTGATGTCGATGTCTTATGCACCCATCTGCCCGATATTGTGTAGAATTGAGATTGGAAATCGAAGTCACGTACGAATACAGCAAGTTCCGGGTTATGAGAGCTAAAGCGCCAGACCATGTCAATACTTGAACCCATTGGGGGAATCAACTTCCAAAGCTTACCCTAACTCCACGAGATCTCCAGGGAGCAAGAAATTCCGCCTACTTCCAACGTCAACTAAGCCCGACTCAAAGTCTTGTCCTAGTTCGGTGTCGTCCTCGGCTTCATCTTGCGCAATCTGAAAACTATTGTTCGTTGCTCCAGCGGTATTGTTCACAACTTCTCCAGCTCGCACCCTCTCCACCCGTTGCTGATACGGAGCAAACGAACTTGCATTATCCTTCTCCCATTTCTGTAACCTCTCCCGGATATCAAACGTTTCTGGTAAAGGTGTAAGAAACAGATCATCGGAATCTGGAGTTGTATCGATTGTCTGCAAAGCTGGACTTCTCCTCTAGTAGACCGTCAATACCACAATCCCGACATTTTTGGTATTGTATAAGGACTGCTTACACTAACACCAGCATGAAATTCCCTCTCCAAAGCTCTTGCTCCCTTTTTGGATTGTCCTGGCGAAGTCCTGGAAGTACCCGACTGGGTTGCATAATTGCGAGTCCCGGTATTAGATTTTGAAAGACATTGCCAACATATGAACGGCCTCGAGGCCTGCCGACCAATTGGCACAGCCCTCAGCATAGTTGATTCAGTTTGGACTTGAATTTGTGGATTATGCCTTCCACCCTATGAACTTTTTTTGGAGGCGACGGCGAGACGTGACGTGCAGTTTGATTATATAAGCAGGCATCGATAAGATAAAACGCTGAATAAATTCTGCGATAACTTCCAAATACACAAACCCTTTTCTACTCAACACAACAACAATTTCCAGCCTGGTATGTCACACTTCTTCTTTCGTAATCCTATACTTTGCATGATGAATAAAAATAGCATGTATTACCTGAATCAGCCAGTTTACTGGTTTTGATATGTGGTCTACACCAAGATCTCTGACACAAACTCTCCATTCCTCTCCAAATTTTGAGCTCGGTTTATTCATAGCTAATTGTCTTGTGGGTAGTCTCCTTGTGATATATGATGTCTGTCCAATCTCAAATTGCGACGGGAAGCCAGTTCAAGATCCTCTATTTCGCATCAGCGAGCTCGTATACCTCGAAAGATTCCGAGACCCTACCTGCCCCACTCCCCCTTTCCAAACTGTTTGCGACTCTCGAAGAGAAGTACAATGGAATAAAGGAAAAGATACTGGAGAGTTGTCTGGTTACGGTTAATCTGGAATATGTTGATATACCCGGGGAATTCGACGGTGAGAGTGAAAGTGTGATCAAGGAAGGTGACGAAGTCGCAATCATCCCACCTGTCAGTTCAGGTTGATTATCGACTTTGATGCATGTGAAGCTACACTGAAACCATACTTGGGCGAGCCTCATCTTTGATATTGCGGCTATGCAATCATGTCCTAATTGGATCGCAATTCACTTTTGGACCGCCAGCCAGCCATTTTCCTGTCTGGCAGAAAGGAATGGAGAGGATACCGCCTGTTGTATTTGTGGTGTCCTTGAGACAGAGGGTCATCAGATATCTTACTTCTGGCCAGAGACGAGTGCCAGAGCCCGGCTTCCATCGTCCGAGTTTTAAAACTTGACAGAGTTTGAAATAAAGTCAGAGATGCCATAGACAGAAATGAAAATTACATAGCATCCAGCAAAGTCCACGTAACCTTCTCTGAACGTCACCCTTCAGGATCTAATAATGGTCTCTCTTCCTCCTCTAAACCCCGACAATTCCTCGTTTTGATATCCACCAGCCTAAAACTCCATCCCTTCCATACCTTCCACCAACCCTCCCCTCTCTGTTTCCACTTCGTCCTCACGACTTGTCCCATCCTCATAACACCCCAGGCCAATCCAATGGCCAAGAAAGTCGACAATACACTCACAACACATGTTAAGAAAGTAATCGTAGAAACGTGACAGCCCAATCCCCTTGTCCGAACCTCCCATCTCTCGGACCAGAGAGGGCAGACATCGGGATTGTTGATTGGAGCTAAGAGCTGCCATCTCGCTGTATTAGGAACACAGGTCCCAGTCTCGTCAATGTTAGTTGTGCAGTTTCACCCATCAACGATTTGAATATGGATTTCTCAACCATCAACTCACAGACGGACACCAGCTACACATAGCCTCTCTTTCCCCCAGACAGCCCCAGCACTCTTGCTTTGGCCAGCATACCTTCAAAAGATCATCGAACGTGCTATTGGCCTCTATTTGGACATCATAGTCTGGAGTCATTTTATTGCCTTATCATGTGATTGACGTGAGGACTTTCGAATTGAAATAAGTAGCATAGATATGGAATTTAAGGACCTGACGATGCTCATCCTATCTTGGATGCAAATTGTCAGTAAACAAAATTCGCGCTGAAATCCCACCGCGATTGATTATCGAGCCCCACGCAATTCAAACGGCCTGGGGCTTCGTGGAGAAGCTGTAAATATCACGTGCACCCCCAAAATAGGTCCAGGTACAACAGGTACTTAGAATGAACTTGTACCACGTCCTCACACCGATACAAATCCTATCACACGTTGCGGAAAGGAAAGAATGTAGTTATAAATCCATTGCTTATTACAAAGAACTAATTACACGCGAAAGCAGTCATCAGAGCCTTCTTATCTGCCTTTCTGGTAAAAACCAGCGCTGTGAATTGCTAAACCATAACCCAGCCGAGTTCCATGCAGCAAAATAACCTCACAGCAAATACGACCAACCCGAATAGCCCAGTCTAATGCTCCAGCAGTCTCAATGAACCTTGAACCACAACATTTTCGAGGATGGATCCGGGAGGAATATCAATGGTGCTACCTTCTGTTGCTACAATGATAACCGTGCCCTTGAGAGTCACGCCTCTGCCAAGGTTAACAGCTCCAGTAATGGTCAAATGATCAAGTTCGATGATCTTTGGGATGCTTGAGATACGCTTTTGGAAGTCCGAGACCTTCTTGAAGTCATTGCCAAGCTTGATGAGGGGTGCTGGGCCAAATCTGTTTGGATCGATTTGTAGTTGACCGTGCTTCAGCGAGTACAGATCTGACTTGACCAGCATCAGATCAGAGCAAGTCTTGACAGGCAAGAAACGTCTGCGAGGAACATTGACACCGTGAGCATTCTTGAAATGGCGGATAGCAGCTCCGACTGCAGTCTCGAGCTGAACAATCGAGATATCAGACTCGCCCTTCTTGTCTGCTGGAACAGTCTTATTGTTGGGGATGATCTCCATCTCAAGCTCGTTGTTCTCGACAATCCTCTTGACAGCCTTCAAGTTCAACCAAATATTGTTGGTGTTGAAGTACTTAAACTTCTTGATGGATTTGAACTCATTGGTGTGCTCTTTTGGAACTTGGGCAATTTCAAGGAGACGGACAGAGCCCTCATAATCAATGATGGTACCACCCTTAACATCAGCCTTAGTCTTGTCGGTCAACTCCATGATATATTCAGCGTCAGTCTCGACCATGTGTTGGAGGATTCTGAGATCGACAACAGCACCCAAGTTGTCGACGTTGGAGAGGAAGAGAATCTCAACACCTCGTGCGATGAGTTTGTCAAGAATACCAGAATTGTACAAGGACTCGAAAACATCTCCGTGTCCTGGCGGGTACCAGTCAGAGATCTGAGAATCGAATGACTTTGGTGCGGGAAGGAGGGAATCCTTCAAGATTCTGGGATATCTGGATTGGTTGAAAGTCATAATATCAATATTGTGACCTTCATATTTCTTGATAATGTTGGAGGTGTCAACATCAGTGTTGAATGAGTTCATGAGAACGAATGGAACATTAACGTCATATGTGCGGTTAAGGTATTCGATTTGTCGGACTGAAAGGTCGAGGAAGGACATGCCATCACGGACTTCGATAACTGATTTTGGGCCGACGCAACCCATGGAGGTACCAAGACCACCATTGAGCTTCAAGACTGCGAGCTTGCTCAAGAATCCAACGGACTCAGAATTTGCAAGCTCATTATAGTCAACTACCTGGTTTTGTGCAGGTGGTGCAATACGTTCCCAGTCCCTAGACACAAATTAGAATATGCAACAAAAAATTTTGACATACATGACTTACAATTGATTTCCCTTGGCCTTGTCATTCAAGTATCTTCTAAAGAGGGCAAAGAAGTTATCCATCTCGGTCTCGAAGAGCTGCAAAAAGTTAGAGCCATTCAAGATCCAAATATTCTATAACCTACCTTCTTCTCAGTTGGGTCTGTGACCGTATCTGCGAGATTGTTAAGGGCATTGCGCATCTGGCTAGCAGCCACTGATGTCGATGTGTTTTCGAACGCCTTATCAGCACATATTAGCGATGCCACTTCTTGCAAGGTTGGCTTGTTAAGCACTGGGGAAGGCAAATCAGAAGGCATTGTAGCTTGCGGCAGGTTTGAAGTAGTGTTTGTCAAGAAAAGGTCCTGTATGGCTGAAGAGACTCCAGTTGATTGCGGGTTTAAGGAAGCAGGAAATTGCGGGTCAATGATGGGGCCTGAGCTGGAGTGGTGCTCGAAAGCAGGATGTGGTCCCAAGGGCACGATGGTCGGACAACTTGTAACTGCGTAGTATTTGAATGTCTGCTGAAGGTAGATACTCGTCCAATGTACTTCGTCCTCGTATTCAGGATGATGTGGAGCTGAGTGGTAGCAGTGGCGTGGGAGCCAAAGGCAGTATCGATTTTTTTTAAGTCTCGCAGGGTTAGGAAAGTGCGAATCCTCCTCTTTCTCTTCCATTTCGGTAAATGGAACGTCATTGCCTTGAAATGTCGTATGGGGTTGCCATTTGGAGCTGGTTTCGAGATCTGCTTCGAAATGACGAAAGAAAGGTCGCTCGAGTATTCACTTTCAAGTGTAATTCATTGCCCACATCCAGCTCTTTTGCAGCCTTGCGACTAGCCGACGTATATTGCTGAATGCCATATACTTTCAAACCTGCCAATACAAGCACTTCTGCCAAAGAAAAACTTGCACTCACCATATGCGATTGTGTCTTGCCATGGTGCTTTCTAGCAAACTCAGCATTTGCGTCACCATTGCCGAGGGCAGAGGGCTTTGCAGCCCCCTTGAGATGTGCAGGCAGAGCAGATGCCATTTTGAATTCGAGTATAGGTGGAAAGTATGTGCAAGATTATATTCGTTGAAGAATGCAAGAAGGATTCTGGAGAAAGGGGAGAGCTTGAGCTTGGAACGATGTTAGCCGATGCTGGGCGATCTTGTCAGGGTTGACGTAATTGGCAGTGGAGAGTACAGACAATGCCAATGGAATTGAGGACTTGGACTCGAACTCGAACTGGGGAGGACGGAGGCAGAACTTACACAGAAAACCAGCTCACAGATACGCAATTATTGAAGACAGCAACAACGACGACACAAGCAAGCAGAAACACTGCGGTTTATGTATTCATCGGCGATATTCCTAGCTCAGAGAAATTATATGTCTCGAAGGGTCGAGGAGGCTGGCGGCGCCACCCTAGCCCATTTATCGGCCTTTCGTACAGGGATAATAATCAATAATTTACTTGGATAGCAGCTGGTTCCGCTACATTATCGCAAAATAGGTGCAACGTCGTCCCCTCCACGCCCTCGTTTCCCCCAACTGCAGCCAGCTTCAGCCCGCCGTGGCAAATCGCTATCTCTGTCGGCCAATTCACCGGCGTTTGTTGGGATGGATAAAAAGCCAGTTTGCTGAGCTTTGGGCCGCACTAAGTGACTCTCTTACGAAAGGTCACTGGCTGGTCCCACGAAAAAATACTCCATACTCCCTACCTAATGCTGCTTGTGCTGGAGAAAATGCACTCCAGATTTGCCATTCTCGGCCACAGTCTGGTGCAGCTGTCATCCCCAGGTGAACTCGTCGTGCTGTTGGGCCGCTGCTGATGGAGAACGAATCATGTCCGCCATTACTGCACCATTTGAACCTTCTATTAATGAAGACCTACACTCCAACAGACCCGGTTCTCTCCACCAAGTCCAGTGTTGACAAAAAGGGGTTTGACGGAATAGGATATGGCTACGGCTGCTCTACTGTACTGATCCACCAGGGAACTCTATTTTCAGATCCGAGACATATCATAAATAATCGGTACAAAAAAAGTCTCCTTGGTCACTCAGAAATGGCCCTTCAGCCGCAAGCCGCCAAAAGAATCAGATTGTCCAAGTCAATCCGCCCTACCAGATATGTTTGTGCCTGTGCTCCCAACAGCAAGCCACCTGGCAATAGAAGTAAAATTTATCCCGACTCTGGCAAGGAGCGGACGCCATTTCAGTCTGATCACTTTCGTTCAGGCGCCAAAACGATACGCCACATGTTTATCTTGTTTCCCATGCACTTCACCATGCAAGATGCACTCTCTTCGTAAGCCATCGAAATCCCTGGAAATTATGCACGTGGGGGCGAATTCTCAGAAGCAGCATCTCAATTTCGATTCAAGTTGACTTTCCCAGCGGAGATCAGCCGCCAGTTCCCGAAATACCGCAGCCTTTTTCCCTCCGAGATATTGTTTTGGATATACGGAAATCTCATATTTCTATGACCATAATTTTGTTTTATGTTTTACATTTTACACTAAAAGGGCACCTGTGGATAAAACGTACAGGGTGTAATAGTTGTCAGACATCGTCCCTCAAATGACAAGGCGATCTGGCAAGATTCAAGCAGATGATTGGTCAGACCACTTAGAATTTGGTCGATATACAGACGGTTCTCGACTCGGGTAACAAGAAAAAGGGCATGTACGTTGTACGAGATGCTTAAAATGATCTTTTTCTGAGGTGTTGTGCATGTGCTTGTACAAGTCCACGTGATATATTATCTCTGGCTTGCCTTTTCTCTTCTGCTATAAATCTCTGAATCAAATTCCCTTACCTCACTCACCCAATATATCCATCATATGCCTTCCATCGATTTGGGCGTAGTGAAGATTACACATATAGGCCAAACCTTTCGTTTCATGGAAGTCCATCTTACCTAGGGAGCTGCATGGTCATTGAATTTTCGTCTTCAAAAGACCCTGGCTATCTCTTCACTTTTGTTCGAGTCCGCATAGATGGGGTTTCTTTTCATTATAGAAAATAGCAGGACAGGCCCTAGAAGTTGAAGGTAGTAATTGGCTAAGTCCAATTCCAAATTGTACGTCTCCCAGGCGATGAAATGATAAATCGTCCAGTGATATAACCCTTTCACATGGCCGGCACAAGTTTGATTCAAAATCTAACGCAGACCCAGGAAAAGACATGCCTCGACTGGGATTTTGCAACATTGGTCCCAGTCCATGAGCTGCCATTCCATATCTTGACACTATCACCCAAATGCTACGTGTCCTATCAAACTGCCAACCCTCCCATTTTCAAATACCATATATCTTCAGCGACTTCTAAACCAGGTAAATCTCAAATCCAACTCAAAGTCGACCCCAAATTCCATACTCCAAACACCAAACTCCCAACCCCCATTCGCCATATATTGCGGGCAAGGTTCAGAGTCTGTAACGCCATGACCGCCATAACATACCCACTTGCCCTTCTTTATCCTCAGGACACCAACAAAAGGCACCACAGCAATGTAGACATTTCGACTCAGATCCCTTCTTTCTGCATCTTCCTTTCCTGTCCAACATGGACTTCGGGACCTTCCCTTCCGCCACCATCATTCGTCCAGCCAGACGTTCCAATTGCTCTTTCGACATGGGTTTCAAGCCTGCTCTGTGAGGCTCGTGTGCTAGAGCAGAGATAGAGACGAGGAGACCAGCGAAGTTGATGAAGAAAGCTATGAGCTGCATAGTGGGAGAATGTTGATATATCGATAAGCAAGCCGTCAGAGAAGAAGACTCTCGATGGTGCAGATTGGTTGGTCGAAATGAGATGGATGATAGGCGACAAGCACTTAATTGCCGTTTTCAAACCGGGAAAGATCAGCTTCTTATGCTCTGTTTCTCAATTCCCCGTGGGGTGCTTCACAATAAACTTATTGTGTCGAGTATCCATCGCACCGGCAACGCATTCCTGAGATTGGGGTGCTGAGCTAAGCGGCAGGAAGGCTTCCCTCAAAGCTGGAATGGGTGATCAGAAGAAGCCATCAGGTCATCTCTAATAATCGTCAGCAAATAGAAATGTAGAGATAGAGAGGAGATGTCCAGTTGTTGCACATCGTATTTTCTCGGATTGTGTTCGTTCCGGTTGTTAATATGTAGGTCGGGTCGGATGTCGTTTACTTCCAGCCATCGTCGGTTAGACTTCCCCTCACGAAACATATAAGCAATCAAACACAGCCAAAATCAAATCACACCTCATAGGTGTTGATCGAAGGATATTTCAACTTCTGTATTCCTTTCGAGTTGATTACCACGAATAATGTATCTGTAAAAATACACATCCTATTTTGGTCTCGTCTGTCCATGTCGTCTTAGAACGGCTCCTGTTCATATTTCTGTCTCCTGGTGTCTTGATACCGTCCTCTGATGATGCCCCATCATGTCTATGCCATCTAGCTGGCCAATACGTTTCCTCCGTCGCTGTTGTTGAGCAATTCAACCAGCCAATGTTTCACATCGTCTCATTTCTTCATAACATTCTTTCATTTTCCTGGTCCCTTCGTGAAATACCACTTTCGTATGTTAGTGTCATAGACATATTCCAAGAGGGGGTAAAGCTGGTGGGTAGTAGAGAAAAGAGAGGTTGAGGTAGTAGAAATGGAATCGTAACTTACTCCAACAACAGCCCCACCAGCAATCAATACAGCAACCAAAAGAGTGATCATAATGCAGATGTATCGACATCGCCGCTTCTCCTTACGTTGTTGACCTAGCCAGTCATCTCTGTTTCAAAGTCAGTGCGCGTTCAAGTAGTTGCCATCTCTCAGGCAAAGACAGAGACAAACTTTGACTTCATATCAACACTTCCATTCGCACTGGCACCACTCTTGCCACTCTCCTCATCACCTGGTATCTCTGTCATATGGATGGCGACCGAGAACCTCTTCCAGAACAATGGATCTCTTACAAGGCCAGACGTTGAAGGCAGCTGTGATACGGGACGAAGCTGTTGGACCTGTGCCAGCGGGGAAGGCCGCTGGACGTGCGGTTGCATTGCTCGTTTGTTTCCCCCCATTTCACCAAGTTAAAGAGCGTGTTGAGTCGTAGAGCGACAAGGTGATCGGATCGTTAAGCTTTTGTTCATAAATTCGCAGAGACGATCTCGGTCGTGTTGTCGAAGAGCAGCCTTATCAAATATCCACGGTTTTTGAATGTACCGCCGAGGCTTAAGACTTTGCTTTTGCGTGGATGAATGAAGATGGTGCCGGTCTCTTGAGAAGTTTCATGCAAATGAGTGTATGTGACTGGGCCAATTAAGGAAAGTAGGAGCCACGAGGCGTGAAACTTCTCCGATGAAGAAGGATCAAAACGAAGGTCTAGGGCATCAATGTGCAATCAATAAACATTAAACAACCCACGAAACAAACAAGCAAGCAAGCTCCTCACGTATATTATCTGGGGCTACTCCAGCACATATATAAACATGGACAGGAGTAATGAGGCACGGTAGTTGGGACAAAGACTTTCATCCTATAGGTACCATTGCCTGTGCCTGTGATCCTGGAGGAGCGAACCAGAATAGCAGTGGGACCCGATCAAAAACTGGGAAAAGAGCGCAGACATTTTCTCCAACGGGCGCATGCAAGAACCCAGATGTAACACATTTGATCTCCAGCACGGAGCAATCTCAGCCAATTGCGATGCTCACAACAGCATTGGACCCTGGATGACAGTGGTTGCAGGAGGCTTTGGTGCGTGTGCTCAGGCACCGGTTCAGGGCAGTGCCTTGCCGTTAAGCCTCTGCCGAGATTGTGGCCGATAAGTGTCGATAAGTGGACAGGGAAGAGCATCAAGATTTCAAGGAGAGTCCAGGACAGGCGAGAGAGGCAAGGAGAGGGCTCAATCTGGATGGGTGAAATGTGTGGAACTGAGATGTGTGTTTTGCAGGGCAGCGGAGAGGTGGGATGAAAACCCAGACAGCGGAGATTACATTGAGAAGCGGCTGCACCAACAGCACCTTAGTGAAAGCCAATGGTGACAGCGCATGTGGAAAAGGGGAGCCGCAAAAGGTTCCAGAGCACGGTGGAGAGAGGACGCGTGTGAGATAATTGGAGCTTGACATGACATTATTATCTGTATCTAAGGCACAGTAAGTAGAGTACCTCCGTAAGTGGATAATACTGCACTGTCTCGACTGCACGAGTACTTCGCCTCAATCACTGTTTGCGCTGAAAGTTGGAAGTTGAGGCTGCTGAGCGATCTTGTCCTGCTGATGTTCCTCTCCTGAGCGGGTTATCACTTAGGTACTTGATCAGTACCTACCCCTAGCCCTAGGTACCTAGGTACCTCGATGTTCGACTTCATTCTCAGGGGCCAGTTCAGGGGAAAAGCCAGCGAGCAAACGAAGTGTGGTATCCGTACTTCTTGAGCGCCTGATTGTCCTACCAAGCAAAAGTATCTGGAACATCTATCTAGCCGTCAGCAGCCCAATGTAAGGTATGTTGTCCAATTGACAAGTCACCAGAGTTTGGATTGTGAACTGGCATAGGTACTCAGTTTTGCTTTACACGCCATGGTCACTATTTGCAGTCGGTGACAGCTTGGTGGCGCTGTAAATTGTCCGTTGGCAGCTGTCTTATCGCCCAACAGGGTAAGGTAAGTAGCAAATGATGGCTCTGAAAAAAAAGATAAGCTGGATTGTTGTCTTGGTCAAAATGTCCAACCATCACCGCATTTCATCGCAGACAATGTTAATCAGTCCAATCTCCAAGCCTCCTGGGTAAAATCTCGCATCAATTCGACCTCCCTCCCAACATCCCTCCTCCTCCGCAATGGGCAGCACAACCCCACTTCCCTTCTGGCAAATAAACGTCGCTCCATCCCTGCGCGAATCAACCTGTCCCCCTTTCCTCGCCAACCTCAATACAAAGGACCTAAACATCATCAGCACTCCCGACTCCCAATACCACATCTTGACCTGGTCTGAAGTCCGTAAAATCATCTCCCAGAACCGACTTGATCTCTTCCAGCGCATCCCTTCTGATCTCCGCCGCTATCTGGCATACAATTACCAGCTCAAGCAACAATATGGCTCGGTCATGGAATTCGTCTTGTCCAAGAGGCTCGGCTGGAAGGAACCGATCGTAGCTGATGGAAAGCCGTTTGAGAAGGACTCTGATATCAAGATTCTGTGGAATGATTGGCCGTATGGAATTGATACCAAGATTGTCCATCTGGTCGTCTGGACTAAGTTTGAGCTGGAGGATCATTTGGAGACGGGAGATTTGACGGATCAAGCGAGGAAAGTGATTGATGAGTATGTGAATGAAACATTTAGGGAGCAGGTGGGTGAAGACAAGGTATGTGATCATGTGTTTGTTTTTATATGTTGGTCTAAATGAAGGCTGACTATATTTATTATTAGGTTATTTGGTTCAAGAACTGGAGAGGCCTGAAGTCTGTTAACGCCGTGGAGCACTTTCAGTATGTCCAGTGCTGCCCTCTATTTGTCACAGATAGCAAGGGAGAGCAACTTCTGAGCAATTTAAGAGCTGCTCAACTTTGTGTCTCAACCTCCAAAATCCATTCTAACTATTCTGTAGTGTAATGCTTTATGATCCTGATCATGAGTTTGTCAAGAACATTACGAATGGAGACGTTCCACTGAGCCAGAAAGCTTGAGCTTGTTTTATTAGGCATAGCAGGCGTTGGAGAGCACTTTTGTAGACGGACGAGTTAGATCCTTAGATGAGTGGTTATTGCACGGCGAATAAGGGACTTAATAGAGCGATAGATTGATTCATTAATCGTACAGGTAAACTACAACTTTGAGCAGAAAACTGCCAACCATTGCACAACCAGATTACCCCCTGCAAGTAGGTATTTCCGGACGACATTTTGCCTCTCTAAAACGCCACGATCAAACCCTCCCGAACTCCAGGAAAATTCCATATTGCTCTTTACTTAAGTACTGAACAAAGTCAAAGAATTCAGTACTCCATTGCCACTCCAATTCCGCTCTCCTTGTTGCGCCTCAGCTCATTATCGTGCTCTTCTCTCATCTCGCGTAGTCTATCCTCCACTCCTTCTTTCCACGCGGTAAGATCCGGTGGTATCGCTCTACTTTCAACGCTAGGTCCTCGTGCAACAAACTTCAATTGCTCATGAATGTACTCTAACATTTCTCTTACTCTCTTGGCTGTATTCTTGTTTGGGCGCGGCTCGCCAAGAATTTGTTCCAGAGTAGGGAAGATCGTGTCATGTCGGAAGTGGTTTCGGTAAGGTGTGTGGATGGGGATGATAGGGTTCAGAGTTGTATCACAGCCGATTGCAATGCTGGTCTCATGAGCCCACGCTCTGGCGACATTTCGAGGGGTATAACCTCCTCCGCCAACAAGGAGCAGAGGAAGCATTAGCGACTTGCAATAGGCGACACAAGCTCCATGGCCTTGGACTTGAACATTGAAACGGCCGAGTCGATCTCCAGCAAGCGAGTCAGCACCACACTGGAGGACGATTGCAGTGGGTTGGAAACATTCCACCGATTTGCCAACCACATTCTTGAAGATAGAGACATATTGTTCGTCGTCGATGCCGTCCAAGAGTGGTACGTTTATGGCATGATGGGCTCCAGGGTTGCGCTCATCGTCAGGGCCAGTGCGTGTGAAATCTCCAGTACCGGGAAAGAAATTCAGACCATCATATTTATGGATAGACAGTGTCAGAACTCGATCTGTGGACCAGAATGCTTCTTCCACTCCATCGCCATGGTGAACATCAATGTCAATGTAGAGGACTCTGGGATGCTTTCGAAGTAGTTGTAAGATTGCCAATACGATATCATTGACATAACAGAACCCAGATGCTTCAGCTTTTTTCGCGTGATGTAGCCCGCCGGACCAGTTTATAGCAATATCAGATTGGTTGTTGCACAACTTCCGAGCGGCATCGATGGACGCACCAGAATACATGGAGCAATAATTGAAAAGTCCCTCGAAAATGGGACAATCAGATCCACCCAGATTGTAGGCATTGGAGGCGTCGTCGTCGGGCAATGCGACTTTAGCGATTTTCAGATAATCGAGATAATCGGAGCTGTGAAAATCTTGCAGTTCTTCCCGGGTTGCTTGACGCGACTGATAGCTGTCCATAGCTGCATGCATGCCATAAGACATGATCAGACTCTTTGCGAGAGTCAACCGCCAAGGCTTCATTGGATGCGCATGACCGAAGTGGTGCTTCTCGATCTCCGGATTTGAATGCCATGATACATTGTATCCCTTAGGCCGAGTAATTCCATTTTCATACACCTCATCCTCAATCTTTTTCAAGATATCCGCATTATGAGGCGCCTCAGGCAGTCCAAGTGGTTGGTGGTGGTAATCCTGCACGATGCCGTTGTTTGAGAAGACCATTGTGCAACAACGAGAGCATTTGTTTAGGAATAAAGAAGAGATATCCCGGAACTCGGGCTGTTCGATCTTGTGCTTGAAGCAGAGGCAGGTGGACGCGCTTTTCGAGGGGGGGATAGGTGGTTTGGTGGTGATGAAGTCAACGGTGAAGTGTAATGGTTTGCTTTAAGATTGTGTTCGTTGGCTTTGAGCAGAGAAGGAGGCGCTAGCGTGTGGTTAAATAACTAGCGTATATCAGTAAAGCCCTTCTAGGTAATCAACAGCAAGATTATCAAAATAGTTATCCTCACCTATTAAGCAATAGTGGCATGAACAAAGTTGTCCGGCCTTGAAATTGATCTCTGTTTGGTTAAGGTTAAGGTCTTTCTCCACTCATATTTTTATACGGATGTAAGTTTATCAATAAGTAAAAAAAAAGCTCCTTATTGTCGTATCGCGCCTCGATATACTCAGGATACTCAGTCAACACAAACTGGTGTCGGGGTCCTGTTTCTGAAGCTCCGACCTCCGTGAGGCTCGAAAGTTGTATTCGAGGCTCAGTAATGAGCCTCCTAGCGTGGCGCTAAAATGCAGTTGTTCTAACCGCACAAGGCTGAGAAAGGTTTGGTGTGATCTGTGATCTGTGGTCTCGGCTCGCCCGATCCATTTCGAGATCGCGTCTTCCTCGTCATTAATTTCCCCTGCACTCCGCCTTCCAATTTTGCATCCACCAACCGACCCTCCGTTCGGATCACGCCAGGAACGAGGAAACCTTGCAACCTAAGAAAGGCAGGCGCGGGCAATTTGGTGTCTCGAGGTGAGCATACGACTTTTGCGACGTTCTTAACACCCTCACATCGTTTGGCGCGCTGCGAGAGTCATCGCCATTAACAATCATGCCCAGAGACGATCTCACCATCGATTTCATCGGCCGCAGAGGCGACATGGTCCAACCCGAACATCAAGATGCCGCTGCGGTACTTGATGAGTGGATAAATCGTTCTGCAAACCTTCCAGCTGAGATCGCCTTCATGCAAGAGGAGATCGAAGAGAAGGATAGGCAAATGAACGAGTGCCTTACGATCATCAATAAGAATGACACTGCTATCCAAAAATGGATTCGCAACAATGGAAGCCATACTCCAAACCCTAAGGAAGAGAGTTTGAGTCGCATCATCCTCGAAAATTACGATAGGGCACGGTTACTCCAGGATGAAAAAAGTGCGCTGGCAAAGAAGACGCAGCAGATTATGGATAAGCATACCCGATGGCTTGATAACCATATTAAAGCTTTACAAGACAGAGGAGAACTCACAAACGATCCCGATCTGCCATCCATCCTCCGCCCACAGGTGCCCGACCGCGTTGCTCCTCGAATCGATCAGAGCGTGGCTACCATGCCACTTGGTCAAATTCCCAATTCCGCTTCTATGGCACATACCCGTCAACCAAATCAACATCCAGCGCGAGTGCTTCCGGGACATGTACAGTCTCATCAGATGGGCAATACAGCTTCAATTTCAGCTCCTGCCACACCCAACGCGGCCATGCTGATGAATCGTGGGGCGAGAGAAACGTCTTTAGGCGCTGCAAACAAGAGACAGCGTGTGACTGGTGGGTTGGGAGGACTTCCGCCTAGTGGCCTTGCTCGCCAATCCTCAATGACACCAGGAACCCCTCGGGGTGGAACTCCAGCTACCGCTAGAGCTGGAAGTGCTGGGCCACGAGCAGCTCAAAAGTCTACCGGCAATAAGAAAGCAGCACCAAGTGGAAGTAGACAAGCTGGCGCTTTACGCAAACACAAAAAGTCCGGTCTCAGTAGACTTAAACGCCCAGGAAATAAGAACTCTCCATCATCGACAAATGATAGTGAGTTAAGTGATGCAGACTCTGGATCTGTGGACGACGATGAAGCCGTTACACCACCCGCTAGAAAAGACGCTAATGGAGATGAGGAAATGGGCGACGCGGAGGATGATGAAGGAGGGGACGACAGGAAATACTGCATCTGTCAAAGTGTCAGCTACGGTGATATGGTTGCTTGCGACAACGACGACTGTGAACTTGAGTGGTTCCATTGGAACTGCGTCGGATTAACGCGTGAACCCCATGGGACTTGGATCTGTCCGAACTGTACTAAGAAAGGGTTTGGGCAGAAAAAATAAGAAGTACCGGGAAGGACGGCGAGTGTATGGTCTGAAATTAGCAAGGCGCTGGTATTTGGCATTTTGGATAACAGGTCTGGGAGGCGTTCTACAATGAATTATGGGCATGGCTTCAGATATCGCTCTGTCGTAGGCAGGCAACGATGCGGAGCTTTACGATCTACATTTTCTGATCAATAGTCACAAACGTATGACTTTACAAAGTTGCTTTAGTAACCGTGAAATGCCATTTGGACGATTCATCGTCCAACGAAATGAGCTGACTAGGAGCTTAAATGTTCCTAACAAAAGGATATTCTCCAGGGAGCCATGTGAAGGGGTGGAATTAGGACTCCAAGGGCTCCTGAAATATGTCCAGGAGCTTTCACGAGCAATTGACCACTCGAAGAAGGCGGTGTCGACAGCGGTGAAAGTTCTGCTGGATCTATTAATGCCCCACCTCAGAAATTTCCCCTCATGTCCCCTCATGATTTATGATGCCACCTTCATCTTTCCTCGTGTACAATTAATTCGGTTTCTAAAAAACTATCAGTACTCAAACTCCTGTGAATAATCCACAATGGTCCCTCTATTGACGACTTATGATCTTGGCCACCGTGCCGGGGAGCCACATACCCTGATTCGCGTCCGTAACCTGCAAACCACTCTTCCAATAGCTACAGATGCGTGGTCTCGGCCCTCAAAAGCTCAGCCCGTACTCATCTCTGCGTCTATTTCTCTACGCTCTTCTTTCACTACAGCTGCTACGTCAGACTCTGTTACAGGCAGCACAGTCCATTATGGCATCCTGTCAAAAGCCATCCTGGAAGCATGTCAAGAATTCAAGGATTTATGCACGGATGAGCTGATGCTGGTCCCAATGCATCTGAGAGCGTTGCTGCAATACATTCATTTTTATTTGACAGGTGAAGATACTCTGCCTAGGCTTTATGATTCTAAAGGAGCGAGAATTGGAGATGAAACGAGGAAGCCTATCTTAGAATGTGGAGCCATGAGAGAGTGTAAGGTCGAAATTATGTTGCCGAAGGCGAGTCTCATTGGAAGTGGTGTTAGCCTAAGAGGTGGATTTGCGTATGAAGAGGGCAAGAACGGCCCCGTTGCATGTTCACTAGCTTTGCAGTTGAAGGATTTGAGAATACCAACGCTGATCGGGGTTAATTCAAATGAGAGGTTGGCGAAACAAATCGTGGTTGCGAACGTGGAGATGGAGAAATGGGATAGAATGGTAGATGCATATTGTGAGTTGGAGGAGATTGTCGTAAAGGTATGTCAATTTTTAGTTGGCTTGGATATAATGCTAATATATATACAGACAATCGAGGAATCTTCGTTCCAAACACTGGAAGCACTTGCAGCGCTTATTGGAGAAAGAATCATCCGATATTTCCTCATACCTCACTTTCCCGAAGAGATCAGATCCGAGTGCATCGCAGGTCATAGCCACAACCATCAGAAATTTCGAATCTCGCTGGAGAAGCCTACGGCTGTCATGTTTGCCGATGCACCAGTAGTCGAAATGGTCGTTGACTCTGATCCGACAAAGAGCCAGTTTGCAGCGAAGATTTGGCAAGATTTGGGAGAGGGGCGACATCCCCCTTTCCCACTACAGGGCAGGCTTGACCACTGGATTGCGAAAACGAAGAGTATTTCGGTTTGAAATTTCCAGAGAAGCATCAAATGCATGATCTTGTGGAATAAAGTATGTATGTTCATTTGTTCGCAACAGTTATATATGTAATCTGATCTAATGAATCTAGATCTCCAAAATGATAAAAGCCAACAACTCCAGGGCACCACCCTCAATTTTACCGCCAGTGAAAACAATTGCTCCATGCTATGCTAGAAAACTACCAATCTGGGATTCCGCAAATGAAGTGGTAGGGAGAACTACAAACGTTCGGGACTTTGTGCTCCGGGCATGATGGTTTCTCTTGTGTGTTCGGCCTCTTGAACTAGCCCTTCCCTCCTCATTTGGTTGGCTCTGTAGCCCACATATGCACTGAGCGAGCTGCCAACAATGAATGCAGCTCCCAGAAGCATCAAATTCACAGGAACGGGATTGCCATGGAAAACCTTGTGCAATAGAGCGTCCAAGCCACTTTGGCTGAAGTTGAAGAGTCCTGCCAGACAAATGATGAGTCCATACACTGTTCCAAAGGTCCGGAACCCAAATACTTTTGCTGAATAGTCTGATACAGCAGTGTAGTAGAATGGGCGATATAAAACAAAAAGACATATGTTTGAATATGCGGCCCATGTGTATGGTAGACAGCCAAGAACTCCAATTGTGGTAGCAATAGTAACGAGAGCTGTGAGAACAAAAGTAGTACTGGTGTTATCAAGCACAAATCCAATAAATGGAATTGACAAGATTCCACCAAGCGGTAGGGCAATATCGAAGAAGGTGTTGACCTCCACGGCTTTCTCGTAAGAGCCAAGAAGATATTCATATTGTGGCCTGATGGTCGCCACAAAGTAGTTGATACGGGTCATCTGGATGACGGTAAATAGCATAATAAAAACAAACCAGGGAGAAAGTATTTGTTCCCTGACGGTCTTGTTGTGCATCGCTCCCCAAACTCCGGATATTTTGTTCTTCCGTTCTTCCTGCTTGAGATGCTTCCCTCCTGACTTTGAACCGATGAGATCTGCAATCTCGGAAACAACAGATTGGCGGTGTTGTCTACGTTCTTCTCGGAGGAGTGCTGTATTTTCATCCATTTGATCTTCATAAATATCGTCTGCATCCTCAACCGTCTTCACCAATTCTCCCACGGTTTTGTAAGATGCCTTTGGCATAACCAATATCTGAACAACCAGAATAAAGGCTGGCACAACCAAATACCCAAGAAAAAACTTTTTAGGAGTGAATTTGTCATTGCTCCACTGATAAAGCATTCGGTAGCCCAAAAACACAGCACTGGAAGAATCAAAAGCTCCAGTGAGTAAGGCCAAAATTAGGCCTGAGTGCTTTGGAAAAGCATTAGACAACTGGAACGACGATATGAATACGAACGGTCCTCCAAGTGCCAAAAACAGGTATCCAGGTATATAACCATCGAAAGGTAATTGAGCGGCAAAAGAAAATAGAAGAGCACCAAAAGCTAGCAGGAAACTACCAATGATTCCACAAACTCGAGGACCAAGATGGTCGAGAATAGCACCTATGGGAAGCGCCGCGACGTTAGTGCCCACTGCAGCGGCTGTGAACATCAAATTGAGGCGTATTTCCTGGTCGTAGCATGTCCTTACTCCACGATCCAGCTCCTCCTTCGTGCAATGATCTCGGTATACATGTTCGCGAATAAGGACGGGCTTGATAGCAGCATAGCCAAAGACAATTCCAGCGGCAAAGAGGCAGTAGATAACTGCAGTGATAACTTGCACTATGTGAATTGCCAAATTAGCTTGGGGATCTGAATATCGTAGTAGAAGTGGTATATACATATTCTCTTTGACTTTGGCACTTCAAATGCACCGATCGGCTGGGCGCTTTCCGCTGCGACGGGAGGGACCCATGAGCCAGGCAGTGGACTGAAGGATAACTTGCGATCGCGGGGAGAATGTGCACCGTCTGGAGATCTTCCTCGAGGGGGAGAGAGGGACTCGAACGAAGTAACTCTTTGTAACAACGACATCTTCGTCGGTCAACTCTAGGTATCCTGGAAGATAAGAGAATTTGACTTTTATTTATGGCGGCAAATCACGGAACTTTGCCTCCAGAAGCTTGGACTGAAAAATATACAGATGGCGGGGTAAATGGCGTCACACGCTCGCACCGAATCGCGCTTCTGATGCAATTGTAGTGCAACCTGTATTCAGATTATAATTTCGTGAGTCAAACAATGAATTATTGGAAGAAGAAAGGAGATGGGCAAATTCGAAGCTATATAATAGTCTTCTTCGAGCCCACGAGACATTGCAATGACAGACGCCATAGATAAAGGTCGTGCCGCTAGCGGAGAGGAAATTCTGATCCTGGTAACTTGCATTAGTGCGTGCAGAACTCGAACAGATAAGCGCCATCAAAATTCTTAGGGGGAAAGAAGCGAGGTCATGGAGGACTTTTATAATTGCTTTTCGGCCGAGTCCGTCATTGAAGCTGTAGACACATTGTTGAACACAGAAATCGCGTGGCGAGCCCCGACTCTGACATCTTTCTATGGCACTGAATTTTCATCTTGAGAGTTTCTACAGTCGACGTCTAGAGCTAGAAAAGTTTATCACCCAAATTTCTGCGCTGTTGACACAATGTATGTCCCTGAGCTGCCTGTCCGTCGTACATATTACGCCCTCTTCCCGGCCCGGCCAGTTTCGGGGTTGCCTCCTGCCCGTCTCAAATTTTGAATTATCAAATTGTGTAAGTATGAGAGTCTCATAGTAGCTACCATATTGACGTTCGATTGTAGTAAAATCCCATTTGCTCAAGATAATTTCGCAGGAGGGCTCCAGTGGATGTTTGACAAATGTAATCATTATGATTCATAACCGTGCTCAGCCATTGATTCAGTAAAGCTACAAATACATCAAAACAGCTAAGTAAATGCATGCCAATATGCAGTAAGACTGTTCACTGCGTTGAACGTGCACCATGTGGCCACGAAGCTGGCAAGTAGAAAGCAGCAATCATACCTTCCCTTGCAGAATAGTTCTTATTGCCCCGCAAACCCTTCAAATCCAGAGCTCTGTCCAACAGAGTCAATGATTCCGCTGAAGAAGTTGTCGTCACTAAAGTAATTCCCAAAATCACCTGCCCCAAGTGTCATACCCATTGCTTGCTCAAGCCCATCCCCTAAAGAGTAGTTCATATCCATACCTAGAGCTGGGTCTAAATTTCCACTCACGCCGCCATACTGCTGAGCTAAGGGAAAGCCGTTCAAGTTATATCCGGCATAAGCTAGAGGCGGTGCTTGAGGCCAGTCACTTGGATAATTGCTTACGCTGCCATTATGAGCCTGGCCGCCAGAATTTCCGGTCGCGACTTCACTGAGAAGTTGAAGAGGGGTATTTGCCGGACTGTAACTTGCTTGCGGTCGCTGCTGGCCGCTTGCAGCTTGATTTGCGTCGCTAGGAGTCTCTGAAGGTGTATCCAATGATCTCCCACCCGAAGAATCGTTGGTCTCTGTGGGTTTCGGTTCCCGTTGACGGTGGAACCACGTCTTTAACATGACAAGAACCATCAGAAATTTGGCGGCTGGGCGTGACTTCTCTTCCGATGCAGAAGCCTTGAAAAGTGCGACCAACCCATCAAGATAATACTCAACCTTCATGTTGTCCTTATCGAAGATCTTCCCAAGATCACTGTTCGGAGTGACGGCTGCGAAATACATTTTGATCAGAACCACGACGGCGTATGCAACTCGAACAAAGTTTGCAACCGGTAGACACCGCACGGTATCGACATCAAACTTCAGAAATTCGTCAAATATGCCGTCAATGGACTCTAAACATATTGAAAGAGCTCTTATTTGCTCTGGTGTGAGAGAAGCGTGCGGAGAAGCACCCTCAACGCCCCGTAATGCATCTTCAGTAAATGGTGGCTTGAACTCCTCGACATTATGATCCACATGCATGGCAACTTCGTGCATGTAAAGGTTGACAACATGTTCAGTGACCCTTAAACAAGCTGTAGACACATCAGTCATTTGCATCTACATGCAGCACGAAACCTACGTGAACTTGACTCCGGTGTCAACTGGTTGCTCCAGACTGCCAAATCGTGCTCGAAGCCCTTTAAAGCGTATTGCACCTTTGGATCAGCAATACTAATTTTCGCTGAGGGATCATCCATTGAAAATTGAGTCCCAATTTCTTCAGCTATATGCTGACTACGAACCCATTGACATAGTGATTTATCGGAGGGAGCTGCATCAGGTGAATTCTCAAGAAAATCAACACAGTCAGCCATGAACGAGGACCACCGAATCAAATTTGGTCGACGGAGGCCCATAGACGCATTGCAACATAGAAAGTAACAGGATAACCATGCTCTACGTGCTTCGACACTCTCAGGATCGGGATAAGGTGTCCGACGCCAGGGGTGATCTCTCCACAGACCGGCAGCCTTAGACTTTGGCGATTTGTTCTTCTTTCCCATGCCAATATCAATCGCCATGACAGCAGATATATGAATCAACTGGTAAAACTTTAGCTCCTCGAAATGTTCCGGCGGCCAATACCAAAGTGTGTTGATGTGTAAAGCTTGGATCAGTTCAAGTGTTTTCTCCCCATTCATGATGATGCGGTCTGCATAGATAGTCATTACTTCTTTAGTTAATGTCTTCTGCAGCTCAGGATATGTTGAACCAGCACTTGCACTCAAGATAGCAAGGAACAGTATGGGCTTTGTCTTTCGAATCTCAGCTGCAGTTGTTCCCGGGGGAAATACGACAGCAGGAAAATGGGGAGCCATCTTCTCCACGTAACAGTCAAACATTTGGGCTGCCATCTCTGCAGTCAAAATGCCCTTGTCAACGATATCGGCGTACTCGTGGGATTGGGGAAATTTCGAGGCATTTTCTGCCAAAAAGCCTGCTGCCTCTTGAGCCTTTTTAGACAAACTTGCTGCTGACGACGGGGAATCTGCATAATCCCTATTTTCATTGTTTTTTCTCTTTTGTCCAGCAACAACCATTGGAGGTACAGATGATCTTCTAGAGTCAAAGTCGGCTCCTTTAGAATATCCTGCCCATTCGTCACCCCGACCATCAGGGCGACTGACATAAGGGCTTCCGTATCCCCCATTTGTGACTTGTTGATATGGATTGTGCCGTGCAGAATCTGCTCCATTCATTCCTGAACTGATGGACGTTTCCACGGTTTGACCTATGGAAGAAGATCCATGCTTAGCATGGAGGCTTGCAGTCAAGGCATCGATCTTCTTTTCCAATTCTGCAACGCGGCTGTCTGTTTTCTTTTGTCTCTTGCGACTAGGGACAGTAACAACACAATGGCGATTTGCTTTGGCACACCTACGACATGGACCATCGGGACCATTGGTGCCCGGTTCGCAGCGGACCTTCAGTCCTCGACAAGCTTCGCAAGCTCTCGAACGCTTTGGGTCGTGTGCACCTCCATCCCGATGGCTGTCACCGCCATCATTATCCGTCAAGTTGCCAGTAGATTGGGGGGTCTGGGGAAAGAAGGCTTGGTGAGGTGATCCAACATATTGTTGTGGTGATGGCACAATAGGTGACCTTGAGGTTGAGGGATTGGGAGCAATTGGAGTTTGTAAAGTAGTGCCAGACGAAATCGACTGATTTTGATGCGAGAAGGCAGTCAACGCGGTGTCTCTCAATCGAGGGTCGAGAATCTCGTTGTTCGACATATTTGGAGGTCTTCTTGAGCACGGTAGCTTTGTTCGCCGCGATGCCGTGCCTGCGGGATATCGGACCTTGAAAGTGCGATGAGGTTGAACGGAGCGACGGAGGTGGGAGAGTGGAGCGGAGGTGGAGGGAAGACGAACTGAACGCAGGGCCAGAAACGATGTTACCTAAGATCTAAGAGTAGTGCCCAGGTAAAGCGGCACTGACGATGTCTAGGTAATATCTACACTTTCTCGACCTCGATTTTCAAACGAAAAGATTAGCTAATTAAAGTTCTGGCACCACTAAAAGCCAAGCAGTGCGGTACCCAATATGATAATTTAACTTGGATAAAATAGCATTGTGGTCCTGACGCCTTCCTACGGGAGCGAGAGATGAATAGGTGAAAGATCTTGACACGGCTGAGTGTAGCAGTGACTCCCGAGCGTGCTTGTGATTCTGATCTACGTGCTCAGAGACTCGAGAAATTAAATATTCTGTGTTTTTCTTCCAGCCTTTATGGTCGACTTATTTAGCATGAGGACTTTGAGGCAGCAATGGTAGTGAAAGCCAAGGCAAAATTTGTGTTCGTGTTATATCCTATATGTCAAAGATAGTATTTTTTCAAATTCTTACAAGCTTTGGAATTTTTGACAGACAAATCTTTCCTTCAAATTTTGCCAGGGGCTGTGAATCAGAGAAGAAGACGTTAGAAAGATTTGACAATTGGTGAAGAAATATTACATCTACTAGTCATCTTCACATGAGCTGAGACAACAAGCTGTATTGGCCCTTTCTCCGTTGGCCGCCATGATCATAAAAAACACATCCTACGCACAAGTAGTCAAGTTTAACCTAATTGTGCTTCTAGACACAACAATCCGGCAATAAGGCATGTGGTATAGCTGAAACCCAGGCGTGATGATAACCAAGCTCTTCCGATCAATTTCCCGACGACCCTTATCTAAGCCTACAAATAAGGTTGGTGCCCATGCTAATCAATGTATGGACTAGCCTGCGTATCTTATCGTCAGCCTCGAGCACACAACTTCAAACATGAGCCTCGTCTTGTTGATACCCTCATTTCTTGTTTCTTTACGCACCATCTACACATGATATTTTCTACCTGTACTATTGATCAGATTATAAGATCGCTCATATCATCTTTCGACCTACAGTTGAATACACCTTTGAACGAACCTGGCTCCACTTGTAACTAGACGTCACAAATGTGCCTCTAGGGGAGCCTGCAGACAAAACCATATTTGGCCACGCGACCTCACAAGATGAGCCTGTTGTGATTTGGGTGTGATTTGAAAGTATTTCTTCTCTTTAATTGTAATTTGTCGTGCCACCGCTCAATACGTTTAGGATCGAGCCAACATCCCTCTCCCTCGAGTCTCTGTCGTCAATACTCCTTTACAGAAGCGTTACCTACTCGGAAGCAGCAAGACGACATCCTTCATAAACCAACAAACTCTAATTTATTGAGCATAATTACTCATTGGGAGGTGACTCGTGCCTATTGGTTCCCGAACTTTGGGCCGAAGCATCTCTGAATCCAAAGGTCCGAATTGTGGTCAGGCCATATTGAATCTGCTACTCAGAGGTCTCACGGCGAAGCATTCATAAACGCCGTATAATAGTCACCAAAATGGATAGCGAGTCTCCTGTTGGGATAGTGCGTACCGTTGATACTGAGCGACCCCTTCCTCCACTACCAGGCAATGATGGGCTGGAGAGCAATAACGATATTGGCATAACTATGAGTGATCGAATCGCTGGTGGATCTAGTTCCCGCGATGAAGCACGATCAAGAGCAAGTTCTCGTAGCGTGGGATCAGACCCACAGGGGATGCAGATTACAGATAGATTTGGAATATCAACCAAAGAACCATCTTTGACATCTGCCGTTGGGGAAGCCTCGACTCAGCCCAGTAGATATAGATCTCGAGGCAGTTCTTCCGTATCAGGAAGGTCTCAGCAGTCTGAATCTCGAATTCAAAACACTCCTGCAGGAGCGACTCCAAATATATCATCTGGTGGGAGTTTTTCCTCTCCCCGAAGTCGCTCATCATCTTCTGTGCAGGGTGCATTTGTTAGTCAGACTCCAGGACTGCCAGTCGGTTCCTACCAAGGCGGCAACTCTCACAACGATCCCTCTGAGTTGCTGGAGACTTCTTCAAATCAGGTCGAAACTCAAAGTCCACGTACAGAGCGTGATGAAAGTGCAGAGGTGCTTGTACCCAGATGGCAGCCTGACGCTGAAGTTACCCTTTGCCCCATCTGTAGAACACAATTCAGTAAGTATTTTGGTCCCATCTTCTTCTTTAATCAGGCTGATTAATTGTTTGAAGGCTTTTTTATTCGGAAACATCATTGCAGGTAAGTTATGACTTCTGTGAATCACCAGTGACAATGACTCTAATATTTGCGCTTAGAAAGTGTGGCAGAGTTGTTTGCAGTTCCTGTTCACCACACAGGATCATCATACCTTACCAATATATTGTTCAACCTCCTATAGATGGTAATTTAACGCAGTCAAGTACTTCGAGGACACGACCAGGAGTTGACTCTGTCCGTTTGGGAAGTTCGATTGCTGTTGACAGTTTTGAGGGAGGAGAACGAGTCAGGCTTTGCAATCCTTGTGTCCCCGATCCAAATATTGCACCTCCACAAACTACCCAACCCATAAATAACACGCAACGGTACTATCCATCGAGTGGGCATGGCCGCTCATCAAGCAATACAGTATCGTCTCATCGCTTGCCACCGTCTGGCTCGACTATGAACCCAAGGAACTTCCCTAGCAGCATCATAACCAATTCACGAGAGCAGGCAGGATTCAGTAATATAGCTCGCTCATCTGCTGCTCAGTCCCGGGGAACATCTTATTCAGAGCGTGGCCTGTTGAGGGCAGGACTAGAAGCACGCTCGAGGAGCAGCACGGTATGTTCATCACTGAGTCTGGTGAAAATCTTACTGAATTTGCAACTTAGGTTGGCAATACACCGCAAATCTTGAATATGGTAAATAAACCTTTGGGGTCGAAAGCATTCGCTTTTAAGTCCAATGGCTAATTTGATTATTAGGGCCAACCACAAAGCAATTCGGCTGATAATTCGAACGCAAGAAATTCTTCTTCGTCGCGCCCAACTCATCGACCCGGGGGTTCCCGGACAGAAAATGATATTGTCCCGAATAGGCTTGCTGATTCACTGCAGCGAGCAGCTCCGCCACAGCCCCGCCGCAGAGTAATAGCAGAAGAAGACCTTTGCCCGGTCTGTCACCTCGAGCTACCTTCCAGAACCTTACCAAACTTTTCGAACTTGCGAGAGCATCACATTGAATCATGTATTTCCAATGCCATGCAAGGGTCTACTATCTCCTCTCGTCCAGCAGCGCCGAGCCCGATACCTAGCAATGGTGAGGGCTCTTATCAGCACCCAATTCCAGTACCAAATACCCCAGAAGCGAGAATGGCTGCACGAGAACAAGCTCACGCTGCAATCGTGCTTGGCCAGGGGTCTTCATCTAATCCTATCAGACGTGTACAGATGTACAAATACAAAGCTACGGAGAAGGATTGTATCGATGATGCCGAATGTACCATATGCCTGGAGGAATTCGAGGTCGGGATTGACATGTCGAGGCTGGAGTGCTTCTGTCGGTTCCATCTCAAATGTATCAACGACTGGTGGGTAGAGCATCCGAATCAATGCCCCGTTCACCAGCATGGAGCGGGATATTGAGATTACTACATCTTGATGGGGACGCTGCGCGTTGCATATGGGACTTTCTTCTTTAGAGTTTTCTGTTTTCCAATAGATACCACCTTCCTTTGACAGCATGGCGAGCAGACTTAGACACCACCAAGCAATTGAGCTATTCTTCCACTCAACAGTATGGTTGTTTTGCTTTTGGATAGGCCAGTATATTTACATTGGCGTGCCTACCCATCTTTCGAACATTGTATTGGCCCTATTGTCATTTTCTTAAAGGCAATTTTCATGAGAAAGTTTCACAAAAAGCTCACCAAACGAGGACGGTACACACCTATACTCTAGAATCTTTGTATTTGGCTTAATTTGCGCACCAGAAGGCTTCAAAGTATGCAAGAGAATGCTTTTATTCATAGACTTTATGGATTGGACCTATCAATCCACCTCCAGCCATCCCAAACCCTTGAGAACAGTCAAAGGTCATATTTTCCATCGCCTCCCTCCCAATTTATCATTCCGAATTGAAGGTAGAAGAAAATCCAAAGAAAAGAAAAAGCCTAGCGGTGTGGTATCGCAAAAACGTAACATAAGATGACAAACTTCAAAACAACCCAATTCCAATTTTCGCCCGCTGATTATCTCCTTCCGCCCCATCAACTTCCTCGACCTCAATTATGATTCCTAGGGTGGCGTTGGGGTCACATCCCGACTATTCCTGCCGGGTGTGTCCTTTTTGCTCAAGAAGCTCTTTCTGAGTCCTCCGCTTGTTGATCTAGGACTGTTGTCTCCTACCCCGTTCTCAATTGGGTTGAGGACGAAGTTACTTTTCAGGACAACGTATCCGCTTCCAGCCTTGACATGCTTTTCCAGCCCGGTTCCAGACTCGTCCACGAAGAAAAGCCCCTCTCCAAGCTCATCGTCGCTTCCAAATGTGACATGCCCCTTGACTTGAATCTGAAATTGGGTGTCTGCTGAGCATGAACACTTGAAACTCTCCTTCTTGTCATTGAAGACGACCGTACCAGAACCGGATTTGATATGTTCAGTTTTGTGAATGGTCTTAGGCTTCGGCCCAAGCTGTTTCATGTAAACCATGACATTGGACGACGGAGGATAGCCGCTTGCTGAAAGTATCGTGAAGCTCGCAATACCTGTAGCTGCACTACTAGCACCATGGATTGTGCTGTGCATGGAGGAAGCGCCAAAACTCTTCGTACGGTTGTGGCCGGGGACTCCCAGAGCTGTACCTGGCGGCGTAGTCGGGCTGTCAGAAGGTGGTGGAAGGCCACTCGCTCGTCGCAATCCTCCTAGACTGCCTCCATTGGTAAACTTGGCATCCTCAGCTTCCATTTCAGTAGTGCTTGCGCCATTTGTTTCGTCTTCTTCCTTCTTCTTGCTTTTGAATCCGTGCCGAATAAACGACGCCCCTTTGCCGACTCCGTGAGCTGCAAACCCTACTCCCTTGATCGGAGCACCTGCTACACCAGTAACGATCTTGCCTGGCGTGGCAAATGTACCAGAGAAAGTAGACGATCCTTGACGTGACCGAGTTACATAGTCAGGCCGGAACAATAGTCGTAACCTCACTGATCCAGATTTTCCATCGAGACTCAAGTTGTACTCCTGAGCCTTGAAGGGGTCAAGTAAATCAAGGTTGATATCCGCTCCACCTAGGAAATCTGCTTTCTCGCCAAAATCCCAATCATAGACTTTACAACTGAATTTTGCAGCAGTCCTTGAGGAAATGTCAACTTCGAAAAACTCATTCCATGCTGGATGAAGAGTTTTCTTCTGAACTTTCGTCTTGAAGACATCCTTGCCGTTCAGCTCAAATTTGCAGTAAGGGTCGCTATATCCGTTTCTGTCGGCCGATGGGAGGTCTGAGCCATCGAGAACATCGACTCGAAGTTTTCCCATATTGTTAATACTCTCACTGGGGTCAAGAGTCATCTTGACTGGGATGTACTTCAAGCTGACCTTGACGCTGCAAACACGTCCCTCATCGTCCTTGAGCTTCAGGATAGTGGGATTGTTCTGATGAATCGTTAGTTGAAGTATTTAGGGCTTTTGACATACTTACGAGACATTGCTTGAGTGTGTCTAGCGTATTTCCAGCTAACCTGGCGATTGTGTGTTCTTTGTCCTTCTTCTCGTCGCCTTTGCTTTCACCTTGTTCCCGAATTCGAAGTGTGATCTTTGAAAAGTCGAGTTCTCGCACGAAGCAATCTCCAATCTCATCAAGCACCATCTTCTTAGATCTGACCGTAGATGATGAATAAGATGGGAAGACCATGTCATCTATCAAAACTGGAAGGAATTAGTATTCGGTAAATCAGAACATGACACTATGTGAGAGGGAGCATAGCTGGCCGAACCCAAACATCGGGAATCCTTGCTAGACATTGGTGTTACCTTGAGCGAAGGATTCGAAATCTGAGGGATCGGCCAACAGTGGAAGAGGGAATGGCGTCGAGACTTCTCGATCAGAATGGAGGAGACTTGCTGATCGATTGAAGCGGGAGCCCTTTAAAAACGTCACTTACCATCCACGTGTACGTTACTTCGAGTAAGGTCAACGTCCATAAGCTTGAAAATGATGAGCCCAGACTCATACTTGAGGAGCTCCTCAGGGGAAAGTCTAATCTTAGGCAGTACTTTCTCCCCAATTGTTTCGACCTGTTCTTGCTCGCCTGCTTCCAAGGTCTGGGCAAGTGATGGGTCAATTTTCCCATTTTCGAGCTTGTCATTAGCTGCGGTGATTGCATCCTTCTCCATTGCCCCGCTGCTGTCCACAGAGATACGGCCGCGCTCGGACGGTGTCTTGTTCACACCAGCGGCTGCTGTCTCAGCTGCTGCTGCTGCTGCTGCTGACTCTTCTTCGTCTTCTGGGTCAGCAACATTCAAGCATGGATAGAAAGCTGCAGTATAATTGAGAACACCCCTTGGCGACCCCTTGCCGTGCAAACGCAAAGCACCAGCGTGTGGGTCCTTAGTATCATGCACAAGGTATTCTCCATTCTCAGCCTTTTCTATATAGTCAGCAGCGAGAACCTCGATCATTCCCAAAGAGCGATCACTGCCCATGGTCTCTTGATCCATGACTTCGAGGGTCAGCTTCTCGCGCGTGCTGTGCACTGGGACGTAGACCACCTCATCAAAGTCTGGATTCAGATTGTTTTGGAACGTCACAGTGCGACCCTTCTCGATTCCAGAAAGGAGAACCCGGACATAAGGGTCAGATTTGCCCAAAGTTTCGAGATTGCGAAGTTCGCGAGCGTTTTTGAAGTGGAACCTCATCACACCAATTGGGGTAACGTACCCGCCAGTTCCGGCTCCTACGCCCGAAAGTGCAACGGGCTTCCATTGAAGAGTCAATTTGACTCTGGACTTTCCTGACTTGTCACCTGCGAGATTGTACCATTCTTGCCCCTTCTCCATAAGCTGTAACATGTCGTCTAGTTTGATTTGGTAGGTACCAAGGATAGGATCGGCTGTAAGATCTCTATCATCCTTGATGACAAGACCCAATTTAGCAGTCTTCCGATCAGTGATCAGAACTTCCTTTGACCCATTGTCCCAAATAGGATTATTAGTCCGCTTCAGTTTGCGCGTAACATGAATTTCCTTGTTGTTGAGTAACAATACGGCGTATGGGTTTAGCTGTCCTATTAAACTCCTGGAGCCGTCAAGTTCTTTGGCTTGTTCAACTGTGAAGCGTGCGATACCAGTATTCGATTCCGGCGGGGGTTCTTTCTTGCCATCGGGAAGGTCTCTGCCTTCAAGAACAGGGAAGAAACGAATATCTGTAGATAAGATTCCACGAGCTTTTCCATTTGCCATTACTTCAAGCTGCTCGTTTTCGTGCTCGTATACCTCCTGAACCCTTTCCAGAGGGAAGCTAACGGTTCCAAGCTCCTTGTCTTTGCGGTACTCGTTGTAATCAAATAACTGCATTGTGAGAGTATCGTTGAAAGTGGTAACGATGACATACTTAGTCTCGTTCCATTTCGGGTTGGCGTTTTCCTTGATAATTTTTGTTTGTGCAAGAGCCGCACCATTGTTGAATCCGACAACAACGTACGGATCCGGGGTCCCTGCAAATTTGTCGGGATTCTTAAGACCTTGAGCCCCATGCAGGGTAATAGCCATCACACCAATGGCTTGGTCGACTGCAGATCCAGATAACATCTTTGCCACTTCGATTGGGAATACATTTGGAGCATACATGATAGGGCCTAGTCGAACGATTAGCATTCTCATTCGTTTATCATGGGAAGGCTCCTGAATTGGCGAGAGAATCTCGAGCCGCGTCCCAGATGTGTGGATCTGCTTGAAGCAATCCGTAGACGTACCTATGTTGGCGTGAATCTGATCCAATATGAATGTTTCTAAACCCGGAATGAAGTTTATGTCGAAACCAAGGGTTTCTCCTCCGAGAGGTTTGCATACATAGTCGATTGTTGCTGAAGGTGTAGGCCATTAGTCATTATCCTGCACTGTTTGTATTGCCCGAATGCGGATCAGATACTCACGCTGTTCTAAGAAACATATTTCAATCTTTTCCACGTGCGGGAAGGGGATCTGGAGCTTCATCTTGACACGCATAGTCCCAGAGAAGGCCATATCTTCTACGATGACTTGGAGAAGTTAGCAAACTGTATGAAAGCTTAAGATTGGGCTCTTTGCAGTCCCGGACACTTACCATCTAGCCCCTTACTGATCATGGCTTTGCCGATTCTAATTTCGAGCACAATTTTGGGGTTGACTTTGTTCTTGATTTGGCGAGAGGTCATGTCTGAGTGATCATTAGGCGTAAAACTAAATTTCCAGTCCATTAGAACTATATCGTCGTCGGCCTTGGGGTGGGTTTTGACATGTTCCATTCGCGGTGGCTTGTTTCCCAGGGTGAAGGTTTTCATCCTTAGACTGTCTAGAAACGCAGGAGTTGATGTGCTTAGTACCTGATCCACGGAATTAATGATAGTCTCGGCCAGAACCGGTTGGAAAATTGGCCAGAATTTGACCAGAAAACTGTTGATCCATTCCAAACTCTCGGTATCAGTTTCCAGTCTATTCTTCGCAAGTTCTCGATTGACATCATCCCGGAAGTTCCGCCGCACTCGGCGCAGTGAAGTTCTGTAGTATGTTCCGCAAATAGCCATTATCAGAAAGACCCAAGCCAGTCCACCTCCTAGGACTGCAACAAACCAGGAAGAAAGACAAGCAAATATGATGACAGCCGTATTGTGATACCAGTCTACATAAGTCAGTCTGAAATATCCCAACCGAATTTTGGTCAACTTTACCCCCAAAGAATTTGTCGTCGAGCTTCCCCTCCACCCACGTTTGGTGATCTGCCAGACTTTCACCCTCGATTGAATCGCCCGATGTGCCATTCCCAAACCTTGGCGCCCAGCCTGTTCGCTCAATCCAACGATCTTCATCCTCTGCGTCTACTTGTCCTGCGGCCCCATTTGTTAATGGCTTCCCATTGGCGTCCCTGCGTGGTCCAGTAGGTGCAAGAGCTCCAGCTGTAGAAGGTGGGGGAAGGTCGTACGCTCCGGGTTTTCCATCATCAATATCGGTAGGAATTGCAACTCCCTTGGATTTATGTTCGTGATGGAAACCTTCAGGTATGCGCTGTACAAAAAGTTAGCCTTGATTGCAGGAGCAGCAGTATGAAATGAGGCTTCTCACAGCTCGAGCCTGGGCAGCTTTCTGCTCCGGGGTCGCGTCAGGGTCGAAAGTGAAGGCAGCGACCCCAGCTTTTTTACTTTCACTGACAATCTTGCGTTGCGCATCATCAGCTGTAACTGAGCTATTTGGGTCGTTCGCAGCCTCCACCACGCCTTGAGCTTTCAATTCTGCGGCCGAGGTGTTGACAGACATTGTTCCACCATGCGTTTGATACCCAATTGCTGAAAGCTTCTAGAACTCGGGGGGTTGAAACGTGGCAGCGAAGAAAGAGAGTTCGAAAAACCGTGGAGATGGTGAAGGAGGATACAGTATGTTGTTAAAGTGAGCTTCGGTTGGGAGAGAGAGAGAGGATGGACGTGGTCAAGGTAGTTAGCGTTCGGGATCAGCTTTACAGGGTTCTTGAGGTAGATAGCTCGCAAGTAGCAGGCGGGGGGAGCACAGCCAATTCCAGCGGACCAAGGCGAAGCTGGGCTGGCAAAAATTCAGTGAGACATGGCCAGAGATGCAAATGGAAAAAGCACAAGGCATAGTGTGAAATCGTGCATTATCAATAAATTCTTGCTTGTTACCTGACCATTGCAGCAAATTTCCAAATTTAATCACCTCCATATTGGCTACTGATATGGACATATATAGCTAGATTCAAGTTCAGGTCCAGCGTTCTTCCACGAAACAGGCTCTCGAAGATCCGCATCGTCATAATACGACCAGGGTGCCTCGCACAGCTCCAATCCAGTGTGTTCTTTTGTTCTCTGGGGTCCGATGCCAAGGGAATTGTCGAAGAAATCGAGAAGTGCCCTTGAGCACTCGCACTCTGCACAATACTGAGGGTATTGTATGCTACGGTAAGGTAACATGACATGGTGGTGCCACCTCCAATGACCTTTACGGGTAGGGTTAGAGGAGCAGAGCCATGGATCTCGAGTAAGATGCAGCTAATTTACAATACGGACCCTGACCTGATCTCTGATTGATGAAGATGAAGATGCAGATACAAGAACAGCCACGAGGCAGGTAAGGGGAGGACAGGGGCCAGCCGCCCAAGCCATGCCATGCCACTTGTATGCGAAAGAGCTCACGAACTGATGCTTCTTGCATACTTGGATGACAGTGTTAGCAAGCTAGTACGCAAGCAATCCTTCAACTTGCATACTGTACGGATGCCTTCCCTCTACTCCCGCATCCTCCTTGTGCACGAATATTTACATATGCCTTTATTTTGAGGGATGCAGCAGATGCGAAAAAAGGACTCACCCGATCGGCTTTTTTGGGCGAGCCTTCAGTTCATTATTGGTTTCGTTGGAAGAATGTCTCGACATGAAGCTTGGTATTCCGTGCCTCCGAAATTGTGAACACAAATAGTTCCAACACCTAATTCCGGTTTCTGGCGGTCGTCTCATTGTGTTTCTATTTATCCATGCCGCCTCTGTTAGCCTATGAAGCTATGCTCTGGTACTCTCTTACAGTCTGGTACGCCAGCAGACTTGACCGTCACTGTCGTGTAAAATCGCCGGTTAGCGCAAGTGGCATCAAAAGACTGTCCCTCGTCACTCACGCTGAGACATACTGCTGTCGGGCGTATTTAATTTGAGCAAAGACCGGAACTATTGGCATAAATACTCACATGTGATAGTTATACCGGCTCGATATGCATACTTTCGCTAGGCATGGCGTGGTGCGACTGACGGAAATATCGCCGTCAAACCATAGATAATATGTGCTTGAGTAACTAGTGTGGTCGTAAGTCTCCTTGAGGGAGTTAGCAGTCCTAGGCGGCTGGTGGATACAGCAAACAGTCTGCATCCTTAACAGAGAATGTATGTTCGGCCTCTTGCTCGAAAAGGTACCCATTCCGACTCCAGTCTTACCATTTGTTGCTGAACGGACTAATATACAGAGCAATTATTAGATACCGTGTGTAACGAGCTCATACACCTCATTATTCAGACGTCCAAACGAACTTATAATCCGGTTCGTAGCTGATGCAGCCGAATAGAAATACTCGGCATCGGAAGTGATCGTTCAGAGGCTTTATCGGTGAGAACGAAGACCAGAGTGAGTGGTGGCTGTCCATACTGTATGTCCAGGGTCGTATCAATTGAATTCGAATTCCGGCGGAGCTTGTTATTAGCATAAGGTGATTGTTACCTCCTTTCGGGTCGCTATGAGAATAAGAAACAACTCTGTGTTTGGAAATCGAAGACGAAGAATGAGGGGAGAGAAGACCACTGTATAAATTCCGAGCTTTGCATTTCTTTTCTTTTCCTTGCCTTGGTGAAAAGTCGACCTTTCATCTTTTCTCGTTCACACTCAGGACCCCCTCTAAGGCTGGGTGCCCAAAGCTTTCCCCCTCTTCAAATGACCTGGAGCTGTTGGCGAGAGCTTGCCTCACCTGCCTTCAGCCCCCTATGGAGTAACTTGCCCACCCTGCACCACTAGTACCCGCCCCCAATTCCAGCCTCGTCCTAAACACGAATCGAGCTCAAGCACCGTGAAATGGTTGGTCGCCTTGCTTCATCTCGATAAGGCACCTAGTTGGCATTCAGTTGCTGTCAACTCAACCCACCTGAAACGTTTTACGTGGGTCGTAAGCAAGGGTTCTGGGCCCTTTTGATTGAACCTGCATACCAAACTGTACGAGTACTATTCATTTCGTATGTCAGTACATCAGACACCTACATTGATTCTCGACCTGACGTGAATTCAATGCCGCCGAGAACAACGACTGTTGAGTTGTTGTGTTTTCCAGGTAAATACACTATCACTGGGTATTGTTCACACTTTGTAGACCGAACAAAGCACCAGCACACGCTCATTGCTATATCTAGCCACTTGAAATCGACATCCTGCCCCTTTAGCCACCAGGTTCGACGTTATGGACGCGCACGCGAGCAACGGGAAGGATACTGAAAAGAAACACAGAGGGCGGCTATTGGGGAAGTTTTTCAAAGAAAAGAAGGAGGATGTTCCAGCGCCAGGAGATGTCGACGATTTCCTGCGTGGTCCTTCAGACAAGCTCTATATGATGCCAACGACAACCAGCGCAGGCAATCCTCCGCCCTTAACGAAAATCGATACATCAAGCGCACGCCGATGGCCAACGGCGAGCGAAATTCGAACGAGGGGTAGATCTGTGAGCCCAAAACGCACTCGAAAGGGACTTGTCGTGAGGTTCTCCGATGCACAGCCAGAAGTGATAGGAGAGGGTGGAGATGAAGCGACCTCGCCTGTGTCTGAGATATCTTTGAGAAAGAGAGCTCATACCCATCCTCCATCGAGACGAACGCAGCGAGACCATTCGGCCGACCAAAGAGAATTGGATCCACCTGAGCAAGACCTGGGGGAGGAGCTCCAGAACACAGAGCTTTTCCGTCCAGGGCCCATTCGCCGAACTCAGACTGGCTTTGAGTCGATATCAGATGCTCCGGCTGCCATACCCCCAAAAATTCCCGATCTTCCAGATTTCCAGCAGAATAGCACGGTGCGCAACCCTTCACAATTGTCTCTGCGCAGTAATGGGGACCGTCGGTCATTTGCAGACATGGTAAAAGCTGAAATGCGGTCTGGGGAGGGCCTGGCCTTGGTACATGCGGCTTCACATACAAGCTCAGAAAACAACGAAGAGAATCGCCTACGGCCCGACTCCGCGGGAGCACCCGTAGTTGGTGCCACTGATGAGCTCCATATCAACACCATGAACAATGCCCATATACCAGTCTCTCCCAGTGGTCAAGCTCAATCCGACTCAAGTCGTCCCCTTACTCCGAAGGATGTGGCATCTGGTGTAACTACAGAAAGTCCAGCTGTTCTTTCGGCAGTATCTACAATCTCTAATTTAAGTCTTCCAAGAAGCCTCACCGTAATTCACCAAGTTGAAAGTCCTGCCGCATCTTTAAGGGCTTCCCCAATAGGCTACAGACAGAACTCGTCAGCATCAAACACTGTGACTGAGAGCCCTGCTAGCATTTCAAGGGCGCCAACACTGTCTTTGCAGGATACAGCCCTTGCGGTAGGAGATGATGCATTAAACGACTTTGCAAGACGAACTGCCCATCTATCTACTCTATTCAGACTCTCAACTGAATCCTCAAAGCCTATTCCGAAAAGCTCTCTGGAAGATGTTGTGAGAGCAGCTTCATGGTGGTTCCTTAAAGGTAGGCTGAACCTGGAAGCCACAGTCAGAGATCGCCCAGTCAGTCCTCAAGCCCAGCAAACTAATTTCTTTGTTCGCCAGCAGGCGTTCACTGATCTTGCTAAATCTTTGTGGCTACTGGAGACTGCAGCTTCACACTTTCCGGAAGTACGTCAGAAACCGGGGTTGACGGAGCCTGGTTCATCTTTGACAGATGTACTTACTGCCCGCCAAAGCATAATTTCAAGTCTCAGAAAGTTAACTATGTCGATGAAACGCAACAATTTCTTACCTCCCGATGCAGACGAAGCACCTCTCACACAAGGGCTAGATGCTTCCATCTGGGTGCAGGATGAAGGGAACCGATCCCTGATTGCTAGCCAGAGGTCAACTGCCTCAATTCCATTATCAGAAGCCCTACCCCTTGGAGATACGACGAAGCATTTTCAGTATTCGAGGATGTTCGTCGAGGCAATGCTTATTGAGGAAGCTGCTGCACAGCAGTACCGCTCCCCCGCCCTGGTGTCTGTGGTACGGGGTCATAAAGACAATATGTTGTCCGCTATCATCGCAACTCAAGATGGGTCTCTAAATTTGGCTATTGGAACAAACAAAAGCCAAGGTGCTACATGGGATGATGTCAGGTGGCAATCCAAGCACCATATGGTAGATGTAAATCTACCGAGAGGCTTTACACTCCGTTTGCATCTCACTGAGCAAGACTTCAGAATATTGTGGAACACCTACGATTACGAGAAGAGGACTCGTTCAATTATGGAGCAGAGATCGGGAGAGGAAGTCATTTTCGAAACAACTCTCCGAACCTTCCAATATTTTGACTCAAATTCTCAGTCCTCTTTTCCAAAAGACCCACAGCCACATTGCCATATCCGGGTTTTTGAAAAAACAATCATTGAAAAAGCAGCGACCGGACCGCGAACCTTGCATCGTGGGTTTCGCTTTGGCTTAAACACCAACAGTAAAACAAAAAATCTCAGAGGCATTGACCAGGATTTCTTACCCAATGTCCCCACGCAATTCGGATTCTTGAGAGGAGAAGGTGGTTTGCCTGCACTGCTCTTGAAAATTAGTGATGGGAAATGCAAATACACAGTTGTCTGCACTTTCGATAATACTGAAGACCGCATGCGGCTTCATGCTCTCCTTACCGGTGTTGCTTTAAGGTCTGGCGAAGATGTGGTTGCAGATTCGCCTATACAAAAATTCTCCGTAGAAAATTCCGAGGGAAGTTTAAAGTGCCTGGAGCCTCTTCAATGGGAAAGCTTCAGGTTCGTGAACTATGACTTCAATGACTTACAAAGCTCAAAGACTGTCCTTTCTGAGCATTTGCGTATCATTATAGGCTTCAAGACCGGTACAATTACAGACCGTATCAATGTAGAACCTGGGGAATTAAAGCTTCGGCTGGAAGTGCACTCGTCAAACGAGCTGAAGGTTTTGCGCCTTCAACAACAAGACCTGACTGTGTCTGTATCCGAATCCCAAGTATCTAAGGAGCTGCCACAAGAGCTCACAGACCTGCTTGGTGCCTTAGCAAAATCAACAACTACCCGAACATACAGCTTTTCCAGTAGCAAGGAATTGCATTTATTTCAGGCTGCTTTAACTGGCTTTGAAGTACTTTTCGATGGAGTGGCATCATCCTTCAACATCTCCCGTCGCCGAATGGTTGTTCCAATCTATAAGAAATGGGATGCTGCCGCAACCCGGCTGCAAATTGTGCAAAAGGAGAAAGTGATTCAGCTTATTGCATTTTTCGAAAACTTCAGTCATGGGAATTGCATGAACTTCAACCTCAAGTCAACAGACATATTTGAAAGCTCAGGGCGCAGCGGCAAGTTTTCTTTGCGGATCGTGGACGCCAAATTTGCTTTGCCCAAGTCTCGAACCGAAGCAGCTTTATGTGACCATGAATTTGTTTGTTTAGATATGCCAGAGTATCCAGGAGAGCATGATGATATTACGATCGTTTTTGATACAGAAGCAGGTGTGTTTCACGAACGTTATTTCTCTCTAATATAGCTAACTCTCAATAGAACGAGATAATTTTGCGAAAGCACTACCTGCACCGACCAAAATTGCATCGCGGATGGGCTCGGTGAGGAGATAATTGGCAACGTTTGTTGATGTCGGAGTACATACGTTATGTTTACAGCAAAAACACGCATCTGGGCATTTAGGAGGAGTGTTGTAGCATTTGCAGGATGATATCCATGTGGCGCGTTTGGGTTTTGTTTGAGTGGTCATTAGTGTGCAGGATGTTGTATGGGTTCCATAACGAAAAAGGCTGGAGTATCAAAGGCATCGTTCTAGGCGAAAAACGTTCACATTTCGTAAGTTAGGTGAAGATGTATTGTACGGTTCATACATGTTATGATATTCATACGAGGATTCAAGCAGTAGCACCTCAATGTTGGTACCTGCCTAAGGTAGGGAGATATCTATAGGACGGGAATCGCACTTGAAATTCTCCAAGAAGCCAGGACTTGAGTATAGTACCTTCATCGGTGAATTCATCCGCAATGGTCTCGTGTGGAAGCATGCCACTCATGCACTATTATCTTTCGATGTACTTGTACTTGATGTACTTCGTAAGCTGAGACTCCTACTCAGAGTACCTACCTGACCGTATCTCGTATCTACCTCAGCGAGCTTCACACCCAATCGTGGTCTTTCCACACGTGATTAAGAGAGGACAAAAACTAGACCAAAATCCAACTCCGACTGGATCTGATGGGCGTCCCACCGTTTCTCCAAATTCCAAAAATAGCAAGGGGATCTACCAATCACCTTGGACTCACCTCGAACAGAGCGCCACATGGAAATGCCATCAGAAAGAAGCTTTTGTGGATCGTCATGGATATTGATGTTTGGAGCTCTGCTGGAGCCTCTTATAATTCATATGACACCTGGCTCCTGGTCGCGAACTTGTCCTGAACTCGAATGGGCATAAATACACCTTACCAATCTAGCTGCTGCTCCGGTAAATACTTGTAAAACGCCAATGGAGTGGCTCAGCTTGGCCGGCACCTGCAGGTGCATGGCAATACGAGATGTCCCCAGTTGTGTAAATCGCGTACTAAGATAATCCTTCCGCCAAAACCTGGTATCTCCTCTTGTTCACTTCCAAGGACCATCGCATTTTCTCATCTTGAACGCTCTCCATTCTCCATCTTCCGCTACTTTTTTCATCGCTCTTTCCCCGGCTCGAATATCTGTTCGACTAATAAAGCTGAATCGTAATTTCTTCGTATCGAGTCTATCGCTGCCGACGGATAATAAACCCATCTAAACCGTATCGCTCGTTTCGAACAAGCCGCCAGGCACTCCCGTCGACCAGGACTTTTCCACTTCTGAATGACGCTCGCCAACTCATGATGGCGATCTGAGCAACTCCCCTTCTTCTACATTGTATGCGGGATTTCGAAATCTGCGAGTCGATGGTATGTGCTCGTGAGCCTGCCATGGAAACGTCGATACTCGACTGTCAGGCCATTCAAGATCTCGATGGTGACGGTGACCATGGTGAGATTGATTCATCGTGTGGCATGGCGATAATATCTGCGGATCCCGGTGAACCTGGGCATAAGAATCTAGTGGACCGATATTATCTGGATTATTGTTATTTTCAAGAGGACTTCAACTCCATCACTCGAATTTGCCAATCAGGAATGCCTCCTCTCGGACGCCAACGGCTGCGGGCATCCCTCAGCGCCTGGACATCTCTCATCCTGCTCCTAACGAGTCTTTGGATTGTTCCGACATCTGCAGTATTCCTCGAGTTCCAGAATTGTCTCCCTGAATCAGTTCAGGATCAGAGTAATTTGCAGCTTCAGTTCGTACCTCTGTTCTTGAACGCAGTATTCAACACGACCGATCCGAGCCACAAACTCAACGTTACAGTATGGGGAAACGTCACTGGATCAACTCCTGGAACTGAGACAAAGTACGTTCTACCAGCTGCAAACGATACGACATACTGGAACAGCAATGACACTTCAGCAGGAGGGAAGATTGTCGCCGTACCAAGCCCAGACTCCCCAAACCCAAAGTTCACGACAATTTCAAGCAAAGTCAACGTTGTAACCTATGAGCCATGGAATGGCCTCGCCAATTTCTGCAGCTCCCTGGTGAATGGATCATGTCCTCTTGGCCCGTCATTTTTCGCCAATAAGTATGATTTCTTTCTTGACTGGGCCTCAGTATGTGTGCTAATATGATTATCTTCCAAATAGATCGAACCCATACGAGTTTCCATCCTTCGGCTTCTCGAATAACTTCTATTCCACATACGCATTTGCCTCTTTCACAGCAACACTAATGGTGAAGTATGGAGATGCGAATGCCACAAGTATTAGTTGTACATCTGCTATCATCACCCCAGACATCGGAGACAGTCTCAGCGACGTGATAAGATATATACCGGTCATGATTCTTGTGTTTGTAGCAGTTGCAACGTCATTTGCAGCGGTATACAGTCCGTGGGGCACCACTGATACATTCCGATGGACGACAAATTATGGCCGAGATGCAGACTTGCTACGGTTGGTCACCCCTGGGTTTGGAGACTGCCTTCAATATATTCAATTTGTAGCTCTGACTGGTGGCCTCACTCTCAATTATCCTGGGTTCTATCAGCCAATCGTGAGCAAGGTCTCCTGGTCGACACTCATGTTCAATCAAAGCTTCGTAAGCCACGGAAACGGAACTCAAAGTCTGGTCGATGGCATATATGTGACCAATGGTACATATGGGCTGGACAAAATGCGCCAGCTAGTGGGGATGAGTGAAGTAGACGATGTGTGGGCTGGCATGGCAATCTGGCTGCTTGTAATTCTTGCTGCAGTCCTTACCTTTATACAAATTGGATTCTTTGTCAGGTGGGCTTACCGGAAGATCAATAACACTCAGGAAGAAGACCTCCGAGCGAAGAACATGCCCTTCTCGGTGGGTAATGTCATTCGAATTGTCTTTAACTACTTCCTCCTGCCAATAGTCGCTCTGTCGATGTTTCAACTGGTGGTTGCCGCCAGATCTCCATCCTTCACTGTCGCCCTGGCAGTGGTGATGTTGATACTCGTTATCGGATTTGCAGTTTGGTTGCTCTATATCATTGCGTCCACTCGGCCAAAGTCATTTTTATTTGATGACCTACCCACTGTCTTGCTCTATGGATCTCTGTATAACACATACTCTGACAACGCGGCACCCTTCGCTCTGATCCCGATGTTCTTGACATTCGTCAGAGGTGTAGCGATTGGCGCTGTGCAGCCTTCTGGAATCGCTCAACTCGTTCTGCTAGCCATTTGTGAGGTCATCACAGTCCTTACATTGCATGCTTTCAGACCTTTTCACTCGCCTACCTCGATGAATGCCTATCACACTTTCTTCGCTGTTCTTAGATTTGCGAGCGTTTTGCTCATGATTTCTTTTGCGCCTTCCCTTGGAGTGACTGAGGGTCCCAAAGGCTGGATTGGGTACGCAATCCTTTTGATGCACGCTATTGTGCTAATTTTCGGATTCTTGCTGAACGCTCTTCAAACTATTGTTGAAGTAGCAGCACGGATGGCTGGCGCTGGTGGAGATGAAAGTGGAGCAGCTCGGGGAGGTCTCGTCAAAGTCTTTGGTATGCGCCAATTGTCTAAGCGCTTACCGCGTCGCGATGCAGGCTCCAGGCAGAGCCAACTGTCAAATGCTGCCATGTTGGATCTCGAAAATGACCGTAAATCATACGTGTTGGATAACGGAAGAAACAGAAGTCAGTCAGCAGGGAGCACCGGTATTCTTCTTAGCAGAGGCAGCATGGGACTCGATTCCAATTCGATTGATCCCTATGGAGCTATACAACCACATGCAGTCGGGAGTGGTAGTGGCTCTTATACTCCGACTACACCAGGAGAAGCGAGTGCATTCTCTTTCCTACCCTCCGCTGCGGCACCATCAGGGTTAGGAAGGAACCGTGGCCCAATACTAGGTCTGGCTACAGGAGAGGCGGCCGATCCTTATTATCGGCCTCCAAGATTTCGGAGACCCACACTAGAAGCATATTCTCCAGGTGCGAAAAGCAGAGGCTCATGGGCCAGCGCTGATTGGACGAATAAGAGGATGAGCCAACAAGAAATTGGTAGCCCAGAGCAAGGAGATGAAGGTCCATCAATATCTGGACGAAATACTCCCACTGCACCGCAGCCACTGGATGGGAGCCCGAACGAACCTCGAAGATCCAAAGCCGATTATACTACTCGCGAGGTTGACTTCTACTATGGAGTTCGAGGGCCGGCTCTCAATGCAAATATACCCAGCAGGAGGATTAAGACTGGCCCTGCGGACCCAACAGGCATACCTGCCTCAGCCGCAGGTTGGTTCAAAGGTCTGTTCGGTGGTAAAACCAAGGAGAAAGGGAAAGGGTTTGAGGTCGTGCGAAGTTCCAGAATGCCCCCTGGTATGAAAGCACGAAATGGTGCTGAAGCGGAGACACCCCCCGAGGGAGTAATTCCAGTGGCTACCGGCATAAGAAACGGACCCATTGACTCAGATGATGAATCAGTTCATGCTGGTCCTTCAACTGCAGTTGTTCCACAGCCAGCTGCAGATGTGCCTGCAGCAATTGAGAATGAAAACTTGGTCAGCCCTATTGAATCTGACCAGGACTATTCTGATTCAGACGACGATTATGAGATCACGAGAATATCAGATGTGCCACCCATGTTGCCAGGGTTGGAGATTCCTGAAGGCGGTATTGAACTTCCTTCCCGATTTCCTTCGAAAGCCACGTCTAAAGCTAGTTCACGAAGACCGAAGATGTCCGACGCTCCTGCGATGCCAGGCTTACCAACGAGAATGGTATCGGAAAAGCCAACAGTACCCCGCAAGAGTTCGCGAAGAAAATCCCAGAGTGTCGATATGTCTCACCCTGATGCAGCTTTTCTGCACAGGCCGCAAAAATCTTTAGATGTATCCTCAGCCCGTATGCCATTTGATCGGACGAATTCGAGAAAACGACATTCTGATCTGTCAACCAAATCCAGTATCACCGGCCCATCTGACATGGGCCATTCCCGGAACACTTCGTCGATACTAGGCAAACTTTCCGCGGATATCCAGGACGATCGCCCAACAAGCGTTGGCTATGTGAATCAACATAGTATCAGAACGATCAATCCTTCGGAAAATCCAGAGTTTCTCGGAAGCTCTGCTGAGGTGGTGGATGGGAGAGTTAGTGGGGCCTCTTCTATGGATAACCAACGACATTAAAGCTTGTTTCCTTCTTGAATATGTATTCTTTTGCACACCAACGATTTTCCTTTGCGCGCATAAAAGTCTCTGGCGTTGTGGGAGCTTTTGAAAAAGTAACCTGTGTATTGTAGGGCGGGTGGAGTATAAGGATGGGGCCCTTGGGTGGATATATTTTGATGAATCGAGGCTCAGGGACTGTCTGGCGAGAAAGACGCCACGGGAAGTCAGGTGCCAGTCCTAGAATAGGGCAACAGTGCGGTGGCGGTTGAGACAGTACTAAATGGTTGCCACGGAGGCTTGTTATATAATAACCAAACGATCGAATTGTAATACTTTCAAACACTGGCATGCCTGTCACTAACAATGTGGAAGAGGGCACAAAAGCATGAGCCATCTTCTGGATGAAAAGTTGCATTGAAAACCATATGGCAATAGAAGAAGCACGCTGTGAAGGACTAGTTCAGCTTTGGTCAAAGGCAGTATGGTATGATCACTTCTATTTGTCCACTTTGATATCAAGACCAATTTTGGAGCGGCGGGTAAAGGCCGAAATGTGACAGGAAAGCGATTTCGAATATGTGACTATCACGGAGCATATTACATCTACTTGGCTGCCTGAATTAAGACATGGCAGGTCGCCCAATCTTTATTTCGATGAAGATGAGACTGGTGTATTCTTAAGTGCTATTATCGAAGCATACAACCTTGTGCTGCCCCTGTACAGTTTGGGAGGTTGTAAACTCTTTTGTACAGCTCACATTGCAGCGAAAAGCGAGGAAGTCCATACGTCACATGTGATTCAAGAAGGCAAACTGATAGTTTGTGCACTGCTTCTTAGAATGCAAGTCAAAGTGAAAGTGAAAAGATTCAAAAAAGGACCCTCCATACCAAATATTAAAAATCCGATTTCAGCAATACGCGGGACTAGCTGTCAAACTTCAAACCTAAAGATGGCAATTTTTTGAGCTGTCTTGAAGCACGGAACGGGAACACCAGATCAGTTTAGTCAGTCAGTGTTCCAATGAATTCTCAACAGTGCGAGCAACGGAGACCGAACTCGCCAAGCCTACCCCACCAAACAAAGTCTTGACATGCCCCTGCAACCTGCGCGGGCAGATCCAACCAAAATCTGAGCTGTTCTTTGAAGCGTTGCCTTGCTGCGTCATTCGGTCTCTGTTGTCCTTCGACAAACTTGGATGTACCGAAAGACCATCCCTTCACCTCCCTTACCAAGATACTTCACGATTACAGCCTCGCTTTCTGTGCGCATGAATCTACCCAGCTACCCCTCCCTGCACATATTTTGAGGATATAAAAGCCCTTCTTCTCGGCCAGCGAAGGATCCGCGAAGATGGTCAGTCTGGGGCATTCGCACCGCCGGACCTCTGCGGCAAGTATGTAGTCTTCTGCCGCCTGCTCGACAGCTTTCGGGGATGTGGAAGGAGAAATGACAAGGCTAATGGATTTGGGCAAGCAGGCAATAGGTCGTCTGTGGACGAGTCGAGATCGGATGGTCCGGAGGATGAAACCACAGTCGTAGAGCCCGATCAGGGAAATGGTACGCAAATCTGGAGTTGAGGGCAGGCAAAGATGAGTTGGCTGATGGAGATACTAGTACTGTCGCATATCATATCGCAGTTGAGACCTGGAGCAGACCTGAGTCGAGTTGTGCTGCCGACTTTTATTCTGGAACCGAGAAGTATGCTGGAGCGCATCACAAAGTATGCCTAGATGTAGCCAAGATATGACATAGAACCCCGCTAACTGAGCGTAGCTTCATGGCACATCCGGAGACCCTTCTCCCTATGCCAGAAATCGACGACCCTGTCCAACGCTTCGTTTCGGTCGTCAAATTCTACCTGAGCGGCTGGCACATCAAGCCCCCGTATGGTTTTCTCATGCTAGAAATTTGTGCCGATACATTACTGACAGAGCTATAGGGGCGTCAAAAAGCCGCTCAATCCTATCTTGGGCGAGACTTTCACTTGTTATTGGGAGTTTCCGGACCATACGAAAGGTTACTACATATCCGAACAAACCTCCCACCACCCTCCGAAGTCAAGCTACTTCTACATGGCGCCAGAGCATAACATTCGGATTGATGGATGCCTCAAACCACGGAGCAAGTTCCTAGGCAATTCTGCAGCAAGTATGATGGAGGGAATTGCAATCCTGCGATTTTTGAACAGAGGAAATGGGCCAAAGGGAGAACGTTATATACTCACTCAGCCAAACATGTATGCGCGTGGAATCTTATTTGGTAAGATGAAGTATGAACTAGGAGACCATAGTTTTGTACGGTGTCCGGAGTTGGGACTAAGTGCAGATATCGAATTCAAAACCAAGGGATACTTTGGAGGAACGTACAACGCAATTGGGGGAACGATCAAGAACGACCATACTGGAGAAATTCTCTATGAGTTGTCCGGGATGTGGAGTGGGGAAATGATGCTCAAGGATATAAAGGTGATCTTCTGTCCCACTGGTGTCTTGCAGGAGCTAACGGAATTGGGGTAGACTGGTAAAAAGGATTTGCTGTTCAATGCCACAAAAGCACGACACACACCACCAGTAGCGCGGGGTCTTGATGAACAGGAGGAGCGTGAATCTCAGAAACTATGGTACAGGACAGCACAGGCTGTAAAGGAACGGAACCATGAACTTGCAACAGATGAGAAGACGAAGATTGAGGATATGCAACGAGATGAAGCTGCAAGGAGAGCTGAAGATGGTGTTGAATGGCACCCTCGGCTTTTCCGGCCAGTGAAAGGAGGTCCAGGAGGTCCTGATGAAGGAGAAGAGGATCTGGATTGGATATTGAATGCCAACATGTGAGTTTAAACAATCTTGATTCAAACTTGGCTGATATTTTAGTGATGGCGCAACCCCCCAGAAACAAGTAGAGCAAATTCTAGCAGTTACTCCAATTCTACGTGGTCAAAAATCAAGAGAGAGAAATCCAATCCCTCCACCGCATCATCGATCAGAGTCTTACACTTCAACTTCTGGTTCCACAACCGCTGCGAATCCGCCACCACCACAAGCAGCACAAAATGACCTAATAGATTTCGGCCAGAATGACACGACTCCTCTAGACCTGAAAGCAGCACAAACTCAGAATGGTGGTTTGGAACAAAAGAAGCTCGAACAGACATTGAGATCCACCAGTACATCTTCGCTTGACAAACAAGGGGGTTCGCTTATTGACTTCCACACTGATTTGAAGAAAGATCTTCCTGCTGTGGATGCACCGCCACTTGCAAGGGAAGACACAGATACGCACAGTATTGATGAATTTCATGATGCCGAGGGTTAAGATAGATGGCGGCAGTTAGACACTGGGCTAGGTTTGGCGTTGTGCTTTATATGGACGAGCAGCCTTCACCAATGCACAATCTGCATTAATACATGAAACCTGTGTGTAAAGTACGGGTAAATACTTTCAACAAATACCTTTCATGGACGTGGTGCTTTGTAGGTTTTGTAGATTGGGTGTAGAGCTAAGCAAAGGATGCGAATGAAGTAAAAAGCGTTGTTTTTAAGACCTGTCGAGGCTAGGTGGAGACGTGTGGCGTTTCTATGCTGTGAGCCTCTGTTTTAGTATTAGCGACATGCATGTATACTGTGGCAGCTAATTAATCGTCGTCTTCAAGCTTCTTACAGGTCTTTCTTTTCAGGCATATATTCTTCAAAGGAAACGGGCTCAGATAGAACACGGCCAATTTCTCAGCAGTAAGTACGCAGTAACTAGACTATATCACATATTTATCAAATAGGTGGGAAGGTACCTACTCGTTTTATAACTGGTTCTAGAGTTTTGACCAAAGCATGATATTTCCGGATACATCTATTTTACAAGACTTTCCACTTTTGGGTGAAAGGAAGCAACTCCGCCTTTGGTGACCGGAACGCCAGAATAACCGCCACCTTTCTTCTCCTTCCATATTCCTCAGCCAGTTTAAAAATCATATGCAATCTCCCTCCGGCTCGAAGGCTGTCCTAATATTCGACCGGTGCCACCTGTATGCAACCCTAGTAGCGCTTTCTAGTAGGCTCTGGGCTAGGACTTCTACTCGCACTTCTCTCATCCCTTCCTCTCAATCTCAACCATTTCTTTGTGCTCAGCTCCAACTCTCGATCCAACTCTGGACTAGGATTTTTCCTATGGATGAAATTGCAGAAGCCGCCTCGTACACATCCTTCCCCACTATTCAACCTGCAGCATGCTTCGCGGAAATCGGTGACAGGTGACAACTCGCAATAAATGGGACGTGCGGCGTACCAGCGGGAGTTGAGGGCATCGCAGGCTTTTTGGGCTGAATCTTCGTACTTGAAGCGGGCGTAGACATTGCCGATAAGGTCTGTAAAATTCGTCAGTACGGGAACAATTATTATAATGAGGAAGGGGAACATACGGTCATTGTTGTTGTCGCAGACGACTACTTCTTCAATCTACCGATATGTCAGTTTATTGTTCCCAGAATGAAGGGCTGCTAGAATTCAACATACCTCTCCGAACTTGCACATCTCACACCAAAAATCCTCATAGAAGGCATCGAAGTGATTTTGAAGCTGGCTAGCATTCATCTTGTTCTTTGGATCATAAGCCGGGTTCTGGTATAGATTTGGGAGGAGGATGGTTTGCGAGTATGAAGGTTTGACATGCTTCCTCGAACAACGATCGCCGTGGCGGCATGCACCGATCTTGTAGTAGAAACTGCAGTTGACCTTGTCGGCTTCAGTGCCAAAAATGGAGGCGAGATAATTAGCCATAGCTGTGTTTGGGAGCCGTCGCGAATTGAGGTATTCGAATTGTAGGATAGAAGGAAGTTTGCGCCGGCTTTCGAGGGCGTGGAGGTGTTGGATTTACTTGTGAGAATTGGGCCACGAAAATAATCGCGTCCTTTACAGATGTAAATCTCGAAATGATCGCTTTGACGTAAATCCTTCGAGGCTGTTGCTGGAAGGCTTGTTTGGCAGGCAAAAGATTCAGATATTGGAGCTTGTAGTTGCGGTCCTATTTAGGGTTAGCGGATTGCCTCACCACAGCTTACTAATGCTCCAAATCCAAATCACCTTTTGGATCTGCTAGTGAGATGCTTCCAGAAATTTAATTGAAGACAAATCATGACCGATAATGATAGGTACCTTTCGTTTTTGCAACCGAAAACTTATTTCGGGCTTTAAATGCCCCATACACTCTCAACTTTAGCCCGTATCTTGAGTACGATTTAGTATCCAATTCTCAGCTTCGACTTTCGGCATCATTCAAATGCGTAGTACAATATTCTTCATTGTTATCATCGTCCTTCTGCAATGGAGAAACCTTGTAATGCTGTAATGCGAGGTGTGTAAGAACCCTTGGTCTATTTTGCTCCGATGTTGCTTTATCAGGCTATGGTATGTCCTACACTAAATTGTTTATTGTAAAAATTTCATGCCGTTGTCTTCCTGCACTTCATGAGAACAGATAATACCTTAACAGACAGCCCTTTGCCCTGGTAGTACCAAAACACTTCAATAACCAAACATGTGGGACTTCTTTCTCATACTTGGTCCATCTTTTCAAAGTACCAAGGCTCCTCTGCCACAATTTTTGCACCTGTCTCAATGAGTCCACCAATTTCGACTACAGTCATTATCCCAGCCTTCCGCTCAACGATTCGACCATTTCCATCTTTCGCCACACACTTTGCCTGGAGTCCCTTTTGGAACTTCTCAATTTGAAAACAAGGGTTTCGCAAACCAGTGACTCGTATGACAGCATGATCAGCCTTCTGCTCTCCGCCAGGATTGATGAAATGCAGCATTGTACCAACGCCAAGAGAAAGAAGATCTATTCCCTCTGTTGTGATATTCTCACCCAAGTCCCCTGGCTTCACAATGTGGCCTTCGCCTCCGTTGCTGCCCTCTTTTTCAAGTTCCTGGAAAAGCTCGGAATGTATCAAATGGACTTGACGAAGATTTGGCGGGATTGGAGTCTGCTTCCTTCGAAACAGATGTTGAACTTCTTCTCCCATATGAGAATCGCCTTCTATACCAAGTCCAGCGAGTAACATGATTGAGTCGCAGGGTTCTTTGGAAAAGTCGTGAGCTGATGACTTCGATACTGACAAGACAATTCCACACCTCTGGCGAATCCGGATGCGAATATTTCTTGGGTTGATGCAGAGTATGAGCAGCGAGGAGAGGATGGGGAGCAGAACTCCACCAATACCTGTCAACCAATTCATGTTGGGTATCCTACAGATAGATGGAATTACGACGAGATTCACATTCTAGGTTTAGAAACGTTATATGCTTAAATAGAGACAAAATGTTGTTTGCCCACTTTTGAGTGCTTATGGTTTGCACAACAGATAGTGTTCTATGAGTCAGAAATCACTGGTACTGTACGCTGTCATTGCCTACACTTTTCACAGGGCACAATTCAATTTCCTGGATCAATTCCTTTCCTTATATTTACGTTTTCTACTCAGCCAAAGAGTCGGAGATATTCAAGTCCATTTTCAAGCCAGATTCTGTACCAATTTCCTCTAAATATTTGGACTTCGTTATTCAAAACCGCTTCCATTCCTCCCAATTCGGTTTTCTGTCCTGGGAACCTCGTAAGTGGTCTCAATGGGCTGCAGTACAATATTAAGTAAGGCAAGGTACCCAGGTACAGATTGCTGCTTGTTTCCGTTTGTCCATCCCGATTGATCTCATCTTCACATTGTATTTCATTTTATTGTGGGATTTGTCCTCTTCTACACGCTTTGCTGCCATCTCTACCTTAGGTACCCTTTGGTGATTCAAAGAGAACTTCCCCACAAGGCTGTCTTGCAATTTGGTATCAGGCAACTGGGACAGGGCAGTACCTCGGCATTTTGAACATTGTCCGCCCTCCAGCTGACGGCCTAGTGCCCTTCACTCATGTTGCTCACGGAGCCTGGGTCTTCAATCGCAATTCCACGTCATCAGCAAGCAAAAACATTGGTGAATTGAGCCGCATCTTGCCACTTCTTCTCACCGAAGTCGTGGGGATGGAATCGGTTTTCAGACCGATCGAGTCTGCCTGACATGCAGAGCTGGCAATGACAGTCGTTGTCAAACACTCGGGCGACTCTTGTGAGGCACCATTGGTCCATTTGAGTTAGGGAGACGGCCCTCTTCTATTTCAATCTCCTGCATTTTCAGGAAGTGAATTCCCAAGCACAGGGAAGCAAAACATCTTTCTCCTTGGAAAGAAATGCGGTAACTTTTAAGAGTCGTTTACTTTGCAATTGATCAAGTGGGTGGTATCGTCTCTCTTATGTATAGAAGGTCAAACGGTGCAGGTGCAATAATGCCTCGGGACTACACAGCTCACGTCAAGCTGATATTTGTGGCGCACTCTTCTTCGAGACATTCTCTTAGTAGCCCTTGTCGGTGAACATTTACAACTTGATTTTCCCGCTAATATTCCTGTAACAGCTTGCTTCCATCGATTGTCTTCGCTTTAGCTTACGGGGCATATCAACTGCCCCTCTCGCCCTATTTCTGCCCTATTTCTGCCCTCTATCGCCCTCTATCGCCCTCTTGTCTTCTCGTGCGAGATTCACACCTAGCTGAGCTTCATGGATGGCAAAATGTTTCTAGATTGGTTTTCACCCGCGCTGACCCTCTTTCAAAACTTTCTCCCTTCATTTGCAATCACACCGCGGTCTCTTTCTATTCCACTTTGATTTTTAATCTGCCCATTCCTCTATATTCTGGTATTTCATAATGTATCATCATAGCCCCTTATCGCATGATCGAAATGAGCAAGCTCCCGAGTCACCTTTTGGTGAACCTGAGACTTTGCAGGCTACCATTTCTAGCCTATCGGCATATTCACACAACCAGACTGGCAATCTTTCAAGCGCAGCTGAACAACCTGCCCTTCTATCATCTCGCTTTCTTGGCCAGCCTCGTCTCGATTTCGTGTGCCCGGGTCCGAATGACACTCAACCGGGCGGCTTCACAGTATGTCTACAGATGATTTCTTTTCTGACAAATGGTTCCTGGATATTGTAGTCGATTCTAACGTAACTCGGCAGACAGCCAATGATCCTGGTTTTTTATCTGATCGAAATTTAAGTAGTGATGGTCAGTCCGCTCGTTGCATCCCAATTCTCATGTCTATGCACTTACTGCTCAAACAGAATATACCCATGTAAATCAAGACTCTCGGAATATCTGTCTTGCAGGTGTTGGGATTGAATGCTACTGCAATAAGTGTTCTGCCTGCTCATCGTCGACTTCTACCAACCCTATTCCCGAAGCAAGCAAGCAATTTCAGAGAAATTCATTTGGACCAGCGTCTCATCAACCATCTATTCGGACAGACACATTCATCGAGCCTTCGTTTCCGCCTCTGTCACGAAGCTTTGACTTCCTCACTAATGCCGAAGATCGCCACGGCCATCACCAAGATATTCATCCTATGTATTCGCCTTATCCCTCAATGACAATCCCGTCGGAGTTCAATACACTTGTTAGACGATCTAGCCCCGATCGTGGGAGCTTTTCTCACAGCCAAAGTGGAGGTCATTCTCAGGGCAGCTATCGAATGACTACTTCTGTTGAGTCCATGAACTTTCATCGCCAATTGCAGCAACCCTCTAGTGTACCCAGCCAAAGATCTAACAAAAGAAGAGCTGTTTCCAACTTAGACGCGTGTTCGTTCATCAAAATCCAGGACTATCTGACCATGGAGCTCAAGAACGGTGGAAGGTTATCCGCTACTCGGAAGCAGGAACTGGCGCGTTTCCTGGCAATATCTCCTCACCAACTTGAAAAATGCATCAAGGCAAGACACGAAATGCTGCCAATACTAGATGCATTAGGAATAGCTGCTGATAATCACCACTTACCCATGAATCATATCGCTCAGTGGTTCATAAATATTCAGCCCCGTACGTCCTCGTTAGGTCGACTTCGTGATTCAGCATATCAATCCAACGAAACGCATCTCGCTGATGACACCGTCCAACCAATGAAGAAACGGAAGCTAGCCGGGTCGAGTGACAACCCGACAAAAGTGTACCAGTGTACCTACTTTGCGCCTAACGGCTCGCACTGTGTCAAAGAAAATAATAATCTTACAGACTGGAAAAGGCACGAAGAAACTCACTGGCCCCAGAGGCGGTGGGAATGTTTGATTCACGGAACATCTCCTCTTATGGCATGCCATGTTTGCCACGGAACGATTGACTTGGTAGAGCAAGAGCCCACAACTTGGCACGTCAACTGCGTTGGTAAAACCCATCGAAAGGGCCATTTTTTCCCCCGGAAGGACAAGCTATGGAATCATGTTATCACCACCCATGGATGTAAAGCAAATATCGATGCCTGGTTTCAAAGAATCACCTCAGATGTAAGTTTTTCTCTCAGTGATGTCTAATGCCCCTTATATATACATTGTACTTATACATCCATCCCACCTCACCATCCTAATTATCTTTTCTCTCTAACAAACATAGTGGAAACGACAATGTGGCTTTTGTGGCGAACGTTTTACGGATTGGGAAGCCAGATGTGAACATGTTGGCCGGGAGTTCGTTCAAGGAAAGAGGATGTTTCCTGACTGGAAGGACCCCTGGCGTGCGCCTCACGATCCTCCTGATATGGGAGGTGATGACAGTGATGACGACAATGAAGGGGACGACAAGGACGCCGATGGTGATCTGGATGATAAATCTGAGATTGGTGATGAAGATGGTGACGACGACCCGAATAACAATCATCCCCAGTCTCCAGGTGGTGATCGGAGCAATATGTATACTACCAGCCAGAAGCATTCCAAACACTCCGGAACTAGTCACGCCTACGGGCAAGAAAAAGACTGTCATTTATTGGACAGCACTTCAAATCAAAATGTTCCCATCATGACGCAAGCCCAGGAGAGTCAGACTCACCTGCCTGATCTGACTGTAAAAAGGTCTTCAAAGAACGGGCAATGGACTAGATTGGCCGAGAGCAAGGGACCTGGAGGTAGCGATGATGTATTTCGTTCGATTAAGCATCTTGGATCTGGATCGTACGGAACCGTGGATGCTGTCACACATCTGGCCTCGGGGCAGCTATTTGCAAGAAAAACTGTCTGGATACCTCGCCGCACTTCTTCAGTCCTGGCACAAGCTCACCGAGAAATATCTGCTCTTCGCTCTTTGAAGCATGTCCATATTGTTAGCGTCGTGGCATCTTACCGGTGGGACAATCAGCTCTCCATTCTTATGTCTCCTGTTGCAGAGTGCAATCTGTCCGAGTACATGTTGCAGGACGCTTCAACTCTATCGCGCCAGAACTTCAATTTATCGAGATGGATTGGCTGCCTGATTTCTGCAGTCTCATACATGCACAGCATATCTTGCCTCCATATGGATATCAAGCCGAGCAATATTTTGGTTTCTGGCGACCATATTATGTTGTCTGATTTCGGTGGTGCAGTGTTTATGAATATCTATCAAGTTGCCTCGGCGGACATAGCTTGCACCGTCACACCAATGTACTGCGCTCCGGAACTAGCGACAAGTAAAAAGGCCTATTTTATTCCTGCTGCATGTGATGTGTATTCCTTGGGCTGTGTACTCCTAGAGATGGCCACTGTAATTCACCGGCAAAGATTGTCAACCTTCGAAATCATCCGTGGATACAAAACCAAAAGTCCAACATATCACAACAACACTGAAAACGTTAAAGTCTGGATTGATCATTTATGGAGCATCAACGACTGTCTTGGAGTGTCACGTCAGCCCAGTCTTGCGATCATCCGCAGGATGCTGGATAACAATTTTCGATCTCGCCCTTCCGCTCAAGAAGTCGAAGATGCGCTGATCACCAAACATCCCAAAAAGGATCACACTTCACACGACAACAAATATATGGTGATCTCCGACACAAACTGTTACTTTGGGCCTCTGGATATTGTAAGAAGCTGGCTCGAAGCTTGTAGGATATCACACAGGCACTGTTCACAACCAGTGTCTTCATTTTCTCCCTCCCGTATTCTTAACGTTGGGGACAACAGAAGCACAAGAATTTACCTGGAAGCACCCTCGACCTGTCGCTCAAAACCTTACGTAGCTCTAAGTCATTGCTGGAGTGCTGGACATGTCCTCAAAACCACCATCCAGACTTTGGAAGCAATGTCTGACGGGATTTCAGTAGCGTCTTTGTCAAATACGTTTTCGGACGCTGTGCGAATTACACGGGCATTGGGGTTCAACTACCTTTGGATAGACTCACTTTGCATTGTTCAGGATTGCCCTGACGAGATGGCCACGGAAATTTCAAGAATGGACAAAATTTACTCTCACAGTAGTTTGACCATTTGCATTGCAGGAAGTGGCGAGCGTCGTGAAGCCAAAAAACCATGTATACAGGATACGAAACCGAGTGAAATGGCAAGTATGTCTCAATGTACGGCTTGCAACCAAGATGTTCATGCATTTGAGCCATTGGTTGACGACTCGCCATCAAGTATGCTTCTCGAATCGCCTTGGTGGAATCGCGCGTGGATACTACAGGAGCGGTTACTCTCCCGTCGTATACTTTACTATTCGCGCACAAAGATTGCTTGGGAGTGTTCTAGTGAGCGTTCAACATTAGATTCCGTCAGTCGTATTCGGAACAATTTAGAAGACATTTCAACAGAGAAACTAGAATCTCACAACAACGTTAAGTCTCTCCCAGAGATTAGTACTTCTGCCTTATCAGCGAGATTTGCAAAAATCTGGAGAGATATTGTTCGTGAGTATTCGAGAAGACTGCTATCAGTACCTGGTGACAAGCTACCTGCTCTTGCAGGCGTAGCTTCTAGAATGGCACAAATAAGTCACAATTCCTACGTCGCTGGACTGTGGAAGGAAAATATTCTACATGACATATTATGGTGCAGGGATTTTGCCACCATACCGATCGTTCGCCCGACATATCGAGCGCCTACTTGGTCTTGGGCATCCATAGACGCCCCAGTTGTATGGTCAAAATCGCTTACCACGTTAGATATGACTGAGGAGTCAGAAATAATTGAGTGCCAAACCACTCCACTAGTTGGCTCCTCTCCGTTTAGCCGCGTTCTGAGTGGCTTTTTGCAAATTAAAGGTCTTCTGAAGAAGGTCACGATCAACAAGAAGCGCCCAGAAGACATACTGAATAGCGATAATCTACAGTCATTTGCCTTCGCACATTGGGATGCTGTTGAAAGCGAGACTCCAGAGCCTCAATACCCACGAAAGCACATTTGGTGCTTGCAGCTACTTCGTGGCGCAGGGTTGCTATTGAGACAAAAGACATCAGATTTGACCAAAGATTTTGAAAGAGTTGGAGTATACTGGGATCTGGGTACGAATCGCTCTGGCCACTCTGGGGCGGGACATTGGGAAGTTGGTATTGTTACAATTGTATGATGAAAGTTTGAAATTTGGAGTGGTCTCATTTTGATGGTTGCGAAACTGTAAATGCAATTATCTCCTGGCCTTCGACAATGACGGCCATCAACAATAATTGTTGAACATCCGTTAGATTAACCAAGATCGAGAGAGGGATGACCATCAATTTCTCAAGAGAGGAGGGTTTGAGAGATAAACAGAAGTCAATTTAAGGCCTTGAATTTTTGCTCGAGTTGTCTACTCAATCAATACATTTTTGCAGGACAGTCATGGTAACTTCAGGGCAGGTCATCAAAAGTACTGTCTGAGAAGCTAACATGTAGAGGGAGTTGAGGACTTCTAATTTCATAACACTCACATAGTTGTATTATTATAATCTAATTCTCATTTCCTTCATGTAATTCCTGTGCAAGAGTCTTGAAGCCCTGCAGCAAATCATCTCTCAAATCCTCCCAACCTTCAAGCCCAATGCTGATTCGAAGCAAACGATTGTCAACTTTTGAGTCAGTCATTGTTCGCCATTCGATCAAGCTCTCTACCCCACCCAGACTGGTGGCGTGGTGGAATAATCGCAGCTTGCTTGGTAATCTGCGTGCAAGACTCTTCTCTTTCATCGTGATTGAGAAGACAGGGCCAAAGCCATTCGGCATTTGCCTCAGAAGCCACCCTTCCTTGATGTCATCCTCTTGCAAGCTAGCATGCTCAATCTTTTCCAATACCCCTCTCACAATTTGCCTTTCTTCAAGACTTAAAGAACCACTGTCCGTAGTTGTGTCCTTATCCTGGTACAGTGCAGAATTCAACCACTTTACCAATTTGGCTGTATTGGCGGCTTGTCGTTCTACCCTAACCTCCAATGTTCTTACGCTTCTGATGCCCAACCATCCTTCCATGTTCCCCATCACATTTCCAAGGAACTGTCTCTCAGCAAATAGCTTCTCAAACCATCCCTCCTTCGCCGCTCTCTCTGGATTGACGACTAGAATACCACAAAGCATATCGGAATGACCTCCTACATATTTTGTTCCACTGTGCATCACAATATCTGCACCCCATAGGAACGGGTCTTGCAGTGGTGGAGGGCCAAACGTAGCATCAACAGATAGATACGCTCCTCTTGAATGAGCTTTGTCAGCAAACGCTTTGAGATTATATGCTGTGCCAGTAGGATTCAGTGGGGTCTCGATATGAACCACATCTCCAGCTTGAAGCTCCTCTGCTGGACAGTGTAGATCAATCTTTTTGAGCCCCGTGAGCTTCTGATGTATGCCAATGACACCATGACAACCATGGTAACCGTCGCCAATGGAAATTTGCTTCGGGTTAAGGAAGGTCAAAAGTGCATGGAAAGCACTGAGGCCAGATGCGTAAGTCAAGGCTGGACCTTTAAGTATGTCAGATAAGATGGACTCGAAACGGGTAGTATTTGGTGTAGTATAGCGAGAATAGATATGTCCATCGAAAGTGGTTCCTGGCTGGGAATGATCAGCTGACCTCAGCGATATTTAGGAGTCAAGAGGTTACCTCGAGTTCAGTCCAGGCCTTCAGTTTATCAGGATCCCGGTTGTACCGGAATGTCGTGGTAACGTGTAATGGAGGTGCCACATCTTGTCCAGCGTTCAAATAATCATCAGCGTGTATAGCTTTAGAGGAGAGTGACAGGTTCGCGAGTCCGGCATCGGGAGTATGATCCTCAATATTTTCCTTCCTCTTAGGTCCTGATAGTGCAGAAGCCATTTTGACAACTTTCTGATCAGTAAAGAAGGGATAAGGTTTGATAGATATCAACGTTGATTGAACCGAACAAATTGAGAATCTGGAGTCGAGTCATAAAATCGCACGCAATTGCATTTTGGTGTGGATCCTGACTACGGACCCAATACTCATTAGCGCAACGAGATGTGGAGGCCGCCCCCCTCACTGGAGTGGAGATTGTGTCGGAATCTGGAAACTTAGAATTCCACCTGTTTTCTGTAGGCAAAAGTAGCAGCTCTGTTACTAGTGAATCTGCATCAGTGCCATCTAGCAATTGATTTACGGTCAAAGTACATTGATTCATCTCCTCTAGCGGTCCCATATCCCAAGTTGTTGATTGCAAATGATAGGTTACCCAAGTGGTTATGAACAATGCAATCGTATTTCGGTATGACTGGCCAATTTCTATATCATGCACTTGTACATTTGGTTCCATACATGATTGATGAGTGCCAGCTCCAAGCCCAAGCAAATCTAAGCGAGGTAAATAAATCTGGGTATCTTGTAAATGCAATGAGGCAAACTCCAACTGAAATCAATAAAGCCAACTCCAGCAATATCCACACGAAGAATAGTATGCTCCCGGTCCGACTTCCCCCTCCATCCGCTATTACAGGAACCCTGTCAGATTTTCCAGGTTAAGATCACCATCAAAGTCCTTGCCTGCATCTGTCTCTATCCATTCATCCACGAGCACTTGCAACTTGCTCAGTAGTAAAGTCCGTTCCTCAACCTTTGCCAAGGTCTCGATACTCCCTCGAAGAATGTATGAATCGGTCCTAGCCAACTCTGATCCTGCCCTCTGGATGTGGCTGCAGTCAGCCTCGATTTTGAATACTAACATGTGGAGCCGGTCGGTATTGGGAATTTTTTCAAGGGGTAGCTTAGAAGCCTTCGTTCTTGCTGCTTTTTGGCCGAACTCAAGCCCCTCGGCCATCTTTTGGTCAGGCTTTTGATGTCTTATATGATACGTTCGCGAACGCCCGTCTGGCAATAAGCTTTTGAAGGGTGCTTTCTCTGGTGAGCCAAAAGAGCCAGGCTCCTGATCTGTCTCGAGATTCAACACCGCTGCATTGTATCGATGTTTATGAGGAGAAGTCCTCGAGAACACGCACTGTTGTTCTCCCAGGCGCGCAACTCGAAGCTCTTGACGTCGCCGGCGTGTAGCGGTTTCTTTCCTATTTTCAAAATCCATAGCCCAGTCAAGATTCAGATCAGTATTGGGGGGCCCTTTCTCTTTGTGATTTTGCGTTGTTGGAGGTGTTGGAAGTAATATGGTCTGATGGTAAGTGTCGAGAGACGCTGGATTCTCATCATGTCGTCTAGGAGTAACAAATGGCTTGTTGATTCTCGCTTTTTTAGAAATACTGGGAGCATCAAATCGAGGTGGTGTTGGGAAGCCATCCATTACATTTCTTGCGCTCACAAAATCTTGCCCCTGTGGTGGATTATCGCGCTCATCTTCAATGAACAGTAGATCTCGAGAGAGAAGATTGTTCGCAGAATGAACTGGGGCGGTAAGTTTGGCAATGCTCCACGGATTAAGAGAATTTGCAACAGTACTATCAATATTCGATTGCTCGTCCTGGGAATGGTGTGAACTCTCGAAAAGACCACTAGGGGTTTGCTGCACTCCCTCGTTGTTTGCCATATCCGGTCGTTTTGGCTCCAATGGATCATGTTGTGCGACTCTGAATTTTGAGCTTTCTAAGTCCTTCTCGACAGGCATTTGGGAGACATCTAATCCGAAAGTCCTTTCATTAACCGAGTAGTGCAAATTACTAACCGGCGAGAGTGCAACAATTTCTGATAGAAGTAATCCGGTATCGATCTTTTCGGAATTTGCGATTCGCTCAGACTCAACAGGTGCCTGCTGCACTATATTCTCATCATATATGCCCTTGAAGTATGTTTCAATTGCGTCCAAAAGGAGAGACTCGTTTGCAAACAAGACGTCGTCTTTTGATGGCTCAACATTTGGATCGTAACTTGCGACTGGACATTTGATGTTCAATCGAAGAAATGGAGCTTTGATGTTGTTCGGGGAATTTGATATATTGAAATGAGTTTTGAAACAGGTAACGATTTTCTTGATTGTCCCCTTGTTATGTGCCACTGGTCTTGAGTCCACCGATATATATTGGCCGGGGCCTGAAATTTTGTACACATCAGCATCCGGCCGTGGAAGGACTACTTCGATTCCAAATTGGTCCTGACTTAAATGTGTTTCCCCTTCCGTCTGTGGGTTCGAGCTCTTGCTTGGAAGCGAGACAGAGTGCATAAGGCATTGACTTGCCGTATCTCTACCGAACAGCTGAGATACAGCCTCTTTAATGCCGTCATTGGGGCGTGGGGTAAATGACCACGAGCCTTTGCCGCCCTTTGTCACCTTCAAAGAAAATTTGACATGAGGGCGTGCGAGAGCATAGGCTTGAAGGAGATCCTTGATACGACTCAAAGTCTTCGGGGCATCTTTGAGAGCATTTTGCTTGCGTACTGGTAGCCTAGATATCAGATTGGAAACAGTGACTGTGGTGCCCACCGGATGGGAGGTTCGACTCTGACTTGCGATGCCACCGATTATTTTAAGCTTGACGCATGTGGCTACAGCCTCGCCCTCTGTCTTTGTGGTCACAGAGACTTCTCCAATCTGCACCGCACTAGCCAAGGCCTCCCCTCTGAATCCCAACGTAACACCTCCAATAGAGCGGAGCTGCTCGAAAGACCTCAACTTGCTAGTATGACCTCGCTTACCGAGCGCGTTCAGATCATCTTGTGGAATTCCGTGGCCATTGTCGCGGACCTCGATCTTGTCCAAGGTGTTGGGGGAAATAAGGATGTCAACTGATGTAGCTTTTGCATCCAGAGCATTATCAACGAGCTCTTTCACGAGGGATGTGGTTGTAGTCAGTACTTGAGTAGAACCTAAGAGATGGATGGTGGATTGAGGGAGGGCAGAAATCGCCATGACGATCCTGGACTAGGCTGAACGGCTATGAGAAAGGCATCATATTATCTCAGGCTCACGTAAGCTTCAAAAATTGGATATTGGATCCGAGAGTAATTCGTGGAAATTGTAATTTGAATGTTGTGTTGATGTTATTGCGAAGCTTAGGTGGTGGAACATTGTAGGTAATGTCAATGACTATTGTAGCCTCGTCTACTATTGCCACGACAGGGGATATTGTGGCTCGTGCTCGTGGCCGGTGATAGGCCGAGATAGGTACTCTATATGCACAAGGCAAGGTTGTGACTCAAATAGAAGCCCACAAATTGCATATACTGTATGGAAACTCTGAATTCCTCTGCACTTCGAACACAACGCCCAAGTCACCCCATTTTTTGCCAAAGACGCCAGCACGACGTCTAAAATCCTATCTAGAGCCCTCTGGGTGCGCAGGTCGCCATACAGAATTCCTTTCAATTTCTCACGCGCGAACATGGCAACTAACGCAGCGTCTTACAACCCAAGTAGGAGCACCCAATTATCCCAATCAATGCTTTTTTGCTCACAACTTCTGTGTGAATAGTTGGCGAGGAGACTGGGCCGGTGTCTGGACCGCCTCCTACAGTCTCGAAGGAAACCAAAGAGGCTCTGAAAGAGTCTACAAATGCTAGTGCCACAGGTTCACATGCGGCTGGTCGAGATGCTGGCAACAAAGTTGGGATTGCGGAAGCTGGAGAAGGCGAAAAGAAAGTAAAGAGTGAAAAGGAATGTATGTTGGCATTTCCGATGTAATCCACGCCACAAATTGCATGTGGAATTGTTACTGTGAACAATGGCTGACCCATAAATCTTGCAGTGGAGAGGGACCGAAAGAAGGCCGAAAAGCAAGCCAAATTCGAACAGAAGAAAGCAAAGGCGGCAGCTTCAAACCCTGCCGCATCAAGTAAGAACAAGGAGAAGAAAGCCAAGGCTGCTGAGAAGGCCGAGGAAGAAATTCTGCCGCCTTACAAGGAGGACACACCATCTGGGGAAAAGAAGAGTATGTCTTGCAGATTGCTTCCCCTCGGTGAGGTTGCTCGCTGCTGACTAGTTTCAAGTCATTAAGTCTTTCGATGATCCGCAATACAAGGCATACAATCCGACAGCTGTAGAGTCCGCTTGGTATGCGTGGTGGGAGAAGGAGGGGTTTTTCAAGCCTGAGTTCACAGCAGATGGCAAAGTAAAGCCCGAAGGATCATTTGTTATTGTCGAACCCCCTCCCAATGTCACTGGAAACCTTCACATTGGACACGCCTTGGGGAATGCTCTTCAGGATGTTATGATTCGGTGGAATCGGATGCATGGAAAGACCACTTTATGGCTGCCCGGCTGTGATCATGCAGGCATTTCTACACAAAGTGTAGTGGAGAACATGCTATGGCGTCGAGAGGGTAAGACTCGCCATGACCTGGGCAGACCAAAGTTTGTCGAGACTGTCTGGGATTGGAAGAACGAGTACCATCAAAGGATCAATTCCGTCCTCCGAAGAATGGGCGGCTCATTTGATTGGACTCGAGAAGCGTTCACGATGAACGACAACTTTTCTGCCGCAGTTACAGAAACTTTCGTGACCCTTCACGAACAAGGTATTATCTACAGGGCCAATCGCCTTGTCAACTGGTGCACGAAACTCAACACGGCTCTTTCTAATTTAGAAGTTGTGAACAAAGAGCTATCAGGACGAACTCTGTTGGATGTACCTGGTTATGACAAGAAGGTTGAATTCGGCATCATTGTCCATTTCAAATATGCAATTGAGGGCACGGATGAAAAGATTGAGGTTGCCACTACTCGACCAGAGACCATGCTCGGTGATACTGGTGTTGCCGTCCACCCCGATGATGATCGCTACAGACATCTTGTTGGGAAAAATGCTATTCACCCCTTTATCCCGGGCCGTATAATGCCGATTGTAGCTGATGATTACGTGGAGAAAGACTTCGGAACTGGCGCAGTTAAAATTACTCCAGCCCATGATCCTAACGATTATGCACTCGGCACTCGTCACAAACTCGAGTTCATTAACATTTTGACTGATGATGGTCTTATGAACGAAAACGCTGGTCCCTATGCTGGACAGAAGCGATTCGATGTTCGGTATACCATTCAGGAAGACCTGAAAAAAGCTGGCCTATACGTCGATAAGAAAGACAATGCTATGACTGTTCCGCTTTGCGAAAAGTCGAAAGACGTTATCGAACCTCTCATGAAACCTCAGTGGTGGATGAAGATGAAGGACATGGCCGCAGCTGCATTAGATGTGGTGAAGACCGGCGAAATTAAGATTCTGCCCGAAACAGCAGAGAAGAGCTATATTCGATGGATGGAGAATGTCAATGACTGGTGTTTGTCGAGACAATTATGGTGGGGTCACCAAGCACCGATGTACTTCGCACAAATTGAAGGTGACGAGAACGACGAGTCAGATGGCAGCCGCTGGTTTGCAGGTCGGACAGAAGAGGAGGCGGAGATCAAAGCTAAGAAGGCGCTTCCTGGAAAGCAGTTCACCCTGAAAAGAGACGAGGACGTCCTTGACACCTGGTTTTCATCTGGATTATGGCCCTTTGCCACCTTGGGATGGCCGAATAAGACACACGACCTGGAGACCCTTTTCCCAACGTCCGTTTTAGAAACTGGATGGGACATTTTGTTCTTCTGGATTGCTCGTATGATTATGTTCAGTCTCAAGCTCACTGGTAAAGTACCGTTCACTGAGGTGTATTGCCACGGGCTTGTTCGTGACTCTGAGGGTAGAAAGATGTCAAAGTCACTGGGTAATGTAATTGATCCCCAAGATGTCATCGAGGGTATACTGCTCGAGGACCTGCACAAGAAGCTTCTCCAGGGAAATCTCGCACCCAATGAGGTTGAAAGGGCTTCAAAATATCAGAAGACTGCCTTTCCAGATGGAATACCACAGTGCGGCACTGACGCCCTCCGTTTCTCCTTGGTATCATACACGACAGGTGGTGGAGAGGATATTCAATCTGATATCAAGGTCATTCACGGATATCGCAAGTTCTGCAATAAGATTTATCAAGCCACAAAATATGTCCTCGGTAAACTAGATGCAAACTTCGTCCCACAAAAGTCTGGTTCTCTTACTGGAAAGGAATCCTTACCCGAGCTATGGATCCTCCACAAGATGACAATTGCTGCGAGGGATATCAACCAAGCATTGAGCGACCGTGAGTTCGGCCGCTCGACTACCATCGTCTATCAATACTGGTATAATCAGCTCTGCGATGTGTACATCGAGAATTCTAAGGCCATCCTTCAAGATGGTACCCCGGAGGAGAAGCTCTCGGCACTTAATACTCTATACACTGCATTGGAAGGTGCTCTGACGATGATCCACCCATACATGCCGTTCCTCACCGAAGAGCTATGGCAGAGATTACCCAGGCGACCAGAAGACAAGACTCCATCTATCGTCCTGGCGAAGTACCCGGTCTACGATGAGAAGATGGATAATCCTTCATCAGAAGCTGCGTACGAACTTGTACTTGGCGTTGCTAAGGGTATCCGCTCTCTCATGGCTGAATATGCTCTCAAAGACGCCGGAGAAGGTTTGTAGTTTCCGTGCTAATGTCGATCAATGACTAACACTCAACAGTTTACGTCCAGACATATACACCCACTGCTCAATCGACTGTAGCGGCCCAAACTGCATCCATCAAATCACTCTCCGGCAAAGGCGTCGCATCACTGTCGCTCCTCACTGCGAACGAGGCTCGACCAGCTGGATGTGTAGCATTTTCTGTTTCATCTGCGGCCGCTGTCTTCCTTCATGTCAAGGGGCGTGTCGACATCGATGCCGAAATTGGCAAGGCCTCCAAGAAGCTCGACAAGACTAAGCAATCAATAGACAGGCAGAACAAGATTCTGAATGATGAGGGCTACAAGGAGAAGGTTAGTCAAGCATTGCAGGATGTAGAGTTGAAGAAGCTGGCGGATCTGGAAACGGAGAGAGAAACCCTCGAAGGCACGATCAAGCAATTTGAGGATATCAAGCTAGCATAGCATATTTGATTGCACAAAGACTTGGACTCTCTATTTTGATAGTCTTCACTACTTTTAATGCCAGCTTGGCTTGCCTTGCATTTTGATAGATCATTCTTTCAATTCAAGAAGAACCTCACGAGCAAACGAAATCTTCTAGCAAGTATTCCCAAGTGACAGGGGTACCTTCCACACAATCGAAACCAAAATGTGTACTTCTTTTCCCTTTTTTCATCTAGCCTTCAATGCCCAGAGGACAAAACGGAAATTGGGGTAATCCACAGTCTTCGGGGATATTTGAGCAAAAATCGATAGTGCTTTCGAAAAGGATGATTGGAAGAACTGTTTGGACCAGCTTTTGAAATCGCGATGATGAGACATTCGATCAGCACATGTTTTGGGATGTTATCGAGCTGGGTACTAGGATTTGTTGACCAAGGTTTATTGAGATCCTCTTCACAGTTTGACGGGGCTGGCACCTTCTGCTTTAAATTGGACTGGATTTTTTGGTAACATATGAGAGGAGCCATCACACCCGAGGGGTACCGAAGGTTTGCGGTAAAGAAGAATTTGTATCTCTTCCAGCCTCGCCGCCATCAGACATGCTATTCAAACAGTCAAACTGATCTTGAATCCACACTATTGCGAGTAACATGTGCGGACTTGGGACATCATCACGTGCTCACTGCAAATATTTTACTACTTTATTTAATCATACCTAAACCTGGTCATCTATTACCGTTTGGGCCCTTTGGGGGGTCTCGAACTAGCAATCGAACCTTCCCCTGACCTATCTCATGGCCCTGACTGAGGATATCGACTTCCTCCTTGACAGTTTCCGGGGCTGAAGAAGCAGTGGCATTTTCTCTGGTTAGGGACTTGTCCCAGGATCTGGCATCGATCCCGAGGATGCCACCGACGTTATTTCTGTCTCCAGGCACAGAAAATTCACGGTACGCATATCGCCATTCATTCAAAAAATTACGGATAGCCTTTCCAACCTTGTCTTTGCCGTTCTTACTATGATGGCCAGTTCCAGTAATGGCGTAAACAGGCTTTGCTTCTCGTTGATTCTCAAGAAGAACCTTCTCCAGGTACTCGACTGCTTCTTCAGGATGGAGACCGTGAAGATCCACATAAAGCTCGGAACTTGATGATTTATTCTTGTTCCGTTCCTCGTAAAGTTCTCGTGCGGCTTCTCGATGAGCCTTCCGCATCGCATCATTTTCGCTTTGGCCACGAAGACTCAAAGCTTTGGCAGCACGGGCGTCATTGCGATTCCATGCTTGAGCAGCACTGAAGCTTGTTAGTCTACCCTACGAGAATGTAGGAATTTGTTACCTCTGCAAGAATTTGTTCCGCAGCCCTCCGTGCTTGATAGCATCCTGCCTGGCTTTGAGGTATGCTTTGTTAGCTCTGTCGCCAGTTTCGAGCCACGGTATGTGCTGTGGGCTTGGAATAGCTTGTGCAGCGGCACTATTTTCGCCGTTGCGAATACTAGTGGAACTTCCATTACGACCTAATTTCTTGACATCCTGTCTCATCAGACCAGGGCCTGGGGAAGGTGACATTTTTACTACCTCAGCAAGAGAGCTTGGAGTAGCATTTTCCTTGTGACCGTGACCATGGCCGCCCCGCTTCCCATGATGCTTCTTTCCCCCCTTCGTAGCGACTGCGCTAAGAGAAGGGAATGCTTCGGTGTCGTCCAGAGCTGGTGCTGATGGCATGTTTTCTCTGGCTTGATGTCGGCTACTTGGTCGTGATCTCTGACTAGACCCATCGCTTGCGTAGCCTTGCATCCCTTTGAAACCAGGAGGAGGAGTAAAACTTGCACCTTGGTAGTTACTGAAAGCGTTTGCACTGCTGAATGAGCTGGGCCACTGGTCCTGGAGAGGTTGTAATGAAGGAAACGCATTGTAGTCTTGGAATTGGAAACTTGGCTGCACATTTTGAAGGGGAGGTGTGCTACTTTCGTCTAGAGCAAGACGATTCATGAAATGAGAAGGATCGTGGGAAAAGATGCATGTATCGCCAGCTAGGCAATTACCCATAACCCAGTATCTTGAGATTGTCAGCTGAGTGAGCAACGATGATCACGAAATCACTTACTTGCAGATGTGATTGCTGAGATCATGGCTAAACCGGCAATCTGCTCTAAGACATTGGCCTGTTGACAGCCAGAATCTGCAGACTACACCACTTCGTTGTTGGCCAGCAGGGGTGATAGGTCGCGGAACATCTGTGGACATAGATTTACCAATTAAGATAGCATTTTTAGCATCTGTTGCTTGTGCTTGAATAGTAGCTGCACCATCCGCGGCCTGGCCATCCATAAAGGCCATTATGGTAGCACTCAGATCATAACCATTCATAGCAAGAGCTGCCTCGATCTCCTCATCCGACTTTGAAGGGCCTAAGATTGAGCGAAGCATATCATATGGACTCATATCTGACTGCTGAGGTTGTATGTACTCTGCTGCGGCTGCGTTCAGACCACTTTGTCCGCCAGCAGAAGAAGATGTGTTACTTCCACCATCATCATTGACAAGCCAATCCACGTTATCACTGCCATAGTCTCCATATATATCTTGGGTAGGGCTAGTAGCCACAGGAAATTCATAGGCGTTCAAACTGGGACTGTGTGGTATAGCTGGACTTGAAAAAGCCAGTCGGGGTGAGGGGCGTGGGGATGTGAAAGGAGATGCTGTCGATGATTTCGCTCTGTTGAACGATTGTGGTACAAATCCAGGTGGTGCAAGAGGACTGACTCCAAGTCGAGGTGAAGCCGAAACTGGGGTACCAGAGCCTACACGAGGTATGGGCCATGGAGCTGGAGAAGGGCGACGCAGGACGGTGTGTCGCAGAGGCGGAGGGGAAGATGGATTTGTAGTAGAGTCCCGATACCGCCATAATACGTCTAATACTCCATTCTCGAGGGCTGCACCAACAAGAGTCGTTTCCTTCTTGAGTAGCTCTTCTAATTTGTCCGTCCTCTCCTCGTCGTCGAGGCTTGTGTCTTGGAGCAAGGGGAGGCAGATTTCGTAAGTCTCGTCGGACACCATCGTGGGCAGATGTGGAAATTGCGGAGTGAATTAAGAGGTTGAATATAGCGTTGACGTGGAAGATATCGAAATGAAATAGGAATGGAAAATCGTGGGAAGGTAAGAGTGAATATGCGAATCGGGCTGAGGCAGGCGCGCTGAAATGCAATAAGCAAATGGCGGCACAATATGACAGGCACAAGGTAAGAGCAGAGCAGATCAGATCAGAGCAGATAGAGGACGACAACGAGAAGGCGCCAGGCTCTTACATTGTCGGCCAGGTCAATGAAGATATCATGAGGGTTGGTGGTTGAAGTTGAGTTGGATCTGAGGTGCGGCCGGGGTAAATGAGGGTCTGGAGATCAGGTCGTGATCAGGTTCAGATTCAGGTTGAGTACTGACGGGAGGTGAGGCTGCTGTACCTCAGGGCAGTGGCAGTACCTCCACTACCTTAGGCCAGGTAGGTAGTGTTCTCTAACCTGGTGGCCTGGGGTGAGAAATACGCTAATATTTAACACGAGTTTGCTGGCTGATTGGTTGGTCGGAGATAGGTGCGATTGCGAATAAGTGCCTGTGTGAGAAGGCCCTTCGATTAAGTAGGTAAGGTAGGCAGGGCAGGGCAGGTAGGCCAGGAAGTAAGCGTTTGTGTATAATGTGCAAGTGCTGGTGGTGGTTGTAATCAATAGATGCTAGGACTTGTGTATCTCATGTACGGTTTCCTTGTACTGCTCGAGGCCTTAGGTACTTCAGATAGGAAAGATTGTACATACTCGTTGCGGAGACAATAGCAGCTCTCAGACAGTCTCGCAGCTCATTAACAACATCACAGCTATTTGTGCTATTAGAGTGTAACCCATGGCCTTCAAATTACTCTATTCTAGGTAGGTACCTATGAAGGCAACCAAAGGCTTAAAAGCTCATATCACATGACCTCATAATCTCATCTCCACGGCTTACCTACCTAGATATTTAGGGCCAAGCCGTCGATGGCACTTCTGTCGTCACTAACGTCACAATGGGGCTGAGCTCTCAGGATCCTCGGATTCACCAACATGTTGTAGTTTGATAGGTTCTATATCTCCAACCAGGACATCCTGACTACATGGGAGAGTTGTCCTCCTGAAATATACTACAACCTCTCTTGTGGGCGTTTTGTTTCGGATTCAATTTCCAACGTCGTCAGCACGGCCACGGCCCAACTCTGTCACCCTCTTCAAACCCCAAATACAAACCTCACCATCACTTCGATTCACCAGCGATCTGATGATTTCGTAGCATTGATCGCGAATATTACGAACTTCTAGTATCCTTTAATCTGTCCCGGACGCCCGCCAAACCCATCCGCATCCGAATTCACTTCACGCCGGCATGCCTGCCGACTACAGCTCCACGGCGAAGGCTCTGGCCTTGCCCATATCACCTCTCGGCTCCCCCTCACCAGAAAGACAATCAATCCGACCTCCTTGGTCTCGGCGTATGTCAACAGGTACTAGAAGATCACAGGGCGCATCTCCATACTCCATTTCGAATCGTTCGCAGTCGTACAAGAAGCAAATACTATCCTCCGCAGCAAAAGTCCAACGCAAAGTCTTCAAAACATTCCAGGCTCTCCCAATATGGCAGCGTATCCTTGCAGTTGCAGTGTTGATAGTGGTCAATGTCTTTCTTATTCTATTCTTGGTCTACAATGAACGTATATTTGGCTGGCTTGCTCCAGCAGCAGAAAAGTGGCGGGATATGCGAGGCGGCTGGACTATACTTTGGGCCATGACATTTATATCGTCGTTTCCACCCCTCATCGGATACAGCACTACTATCACAATCTCGGGATTCGTATATGGGTTCCCCAACGGATGGTTCATTGTGGCATCTGCTACGGTCCTGGGATCCCTAGCCTCGTTCGTGGCCTCGCGGACAGTGCTTTCGAAATATGTGCATCGTCTTGTTGGCGAGGATAAACGATTTGAAGCTCTGGCTTTGACGTTGAAGCATGATGGAATCAAGATCCTCTGTATGATTAGGCTCTGCCCTCTACCATACAGTTTATCCAACGCAGCTATGTCAACTTTTCCGACTGTACACCCCCTCTCGTTCGCACTTGCAACCGCTATTGTAAGTCCCAAACTCCTGATACATGTATTCATTGGGAGTCGGTTAGCAGCCATTGCTGAGAATGGCGGGAAAATGGACGCGGGAACGAAAGCTATAAATTATGCAAGCATCATATTTGGCTCTATTCTGGGCGCTGCTACAGGTTGGTTCATTTACCAACGGACGATGGCAAGAGCAAGGGAACTAGAAAATGAGGCACTGGAAGCTGGAACGGCAGAAGGCACATTAGTCACACCGAGGGAAAGATCGTACACTGACGCGGATGATCTCGATGAGACTGACGCCGTGGCGCTGATGGACCCAGATGATATAAGTTTGTGGGATAATGAGGACCGCACCGTGGATGGCGCCTACAGGGACGATGTCACCGATGAAGAAGATGTGTTTGCAAATGGTGATTTAGAAGTGGAGAGTACATGGCAAGGGAGATCGAAACCATGAGATTTGGTGCAGAGATCTAGAAACGATGATGCATTTTTTGGCATTTGCATTTATATACAGGAAGGAATTTGGCTGTTCGGCGTTGTGGCACTTTGTTTATAGACAAAGATATAGAGTTACAATGTAACTTACAACGATTCCCACAATTAACATCGCCTGAGGACAGAGGCCTAGTTCAAAATGTCAATAAGCAATCGCTACACACTTATATGCTCTGGCGTTTCAGTAAGATTATTAAAAGCTTGCGATGACCAACCTTGAATCAAACCTGACTTTTCGAATCCTGGAGGTAGCATAGAAATATGAAAGCTCAAAGATACATCGTCGGATTGCCCTGAACCATGTTATCGCATCCGAGATTTTGTTATTCCAATGTAAAGACACAAAACATAAGAAGGGTATATAACAACACTGAAGGAACTGCATCACGTTGTTCCCGCATTACATAACCGCACATTTCCCTGACTTCTCCTTCGGTGCACTATATTTTGGCATATTGGAGTCTCGCGTGACATCCGTCCATCCAGTACTGCTAGCTCCGTCTCCAACTTTATCTTTCTTTTTGTCGTTTCGCATACTTGCTCTCCAGCCCCTCTTCTTTGCGTCTTTGATATTCTTAGCAGCGCTGCGTTCTGCCCGACTTGGTTGCCTTGAAACCATCATTGCCTTTTGAGCAAAATAAGGCGAGGGCTCGCTATTTCCAAACGAACTTTGGCTGTGAATTGTCTCCAATCTTTGCATGGGAGGACGTAAATTTGGTGACCCATTTCTGTTGTGAGAGTTGCCATTGCTGGCCCTGCGAGTGGGAATTGATTGGAAAGGACTTGCAGGTGATGAATAACCCATCCCCCTTATTTGTGGGGATGAAGCATAGGTGTTTGCTCCATGAGTTGTTGCATTTCCGAGGGCTTGTTCGGGCGTGAGACGTGGTGGTGCATTTTGAATAGATCCGCTGGAGGAGTTTCGACTATGGCTTCCACTAGATGGCCGAGCAATTGTCGAAGCACCTCCCGACAGCCGCCGTGGATCAGTGAGCCCGGCAGGGCGGCCTTTACGACTGTTTAGACGAGCTAGTTGATCTGCACTAGGCAGATTCACTGTCGAACCCAGTGGTGGGCTTCTTGATGGTTCAAATGTGCGTGGTGCTAGAGGTGCCGTCACCGCTCGTTTGCCGATGGTGAGAGATTCGACATTCATCTCTTCAGGTGCTGACCTTGAGATTGGAACTGTCTCACTACGTCGAGGGGATGAAGAGAGGCGTGACTCCAAGACGTCCTGTGGTGGTGGAAGAGCGGGCGCCGGAGGTGGAAGCTCGGTGAGATGGTGATTCTCATTGGGGCGAGGAGGAACGGCTTTGAACAGAGCAGATGAAGGCCGCCCATGGCTGTTTCGGTGTGGGTTGTCTAGCAGGCTTCGCGGGTGCTCCCGAGATGGGGTAGGCAATTGCGACTGTGAACTTTCACTTCCGCTTGAGTCCCAGCCGTGTAATCGACCATCCGATACTTCATCTAGGACCTGCGGAATAGGAGATAACGGTTGTATTAGGGTTGCATGCATTGAAGCAACGGAACCTGGCGAATTTATTGGGTTGTCCCTACCATTAACGGGCCTTCTTGGAATCTGGTGTACTGGAGTAACTCTTCGGGGCGTAGGCTGTGGTGTTCCTGGGGGGGACACGTCGTACAAGTCATCAAAATCTTGTCCTTGCGGGCTAGTTGACGGCCGAGCCACCTCATCTTCTTCCAAAGATACCCGATCTGAAGTCACATTCGTAGAGTCACTCATCGATCTTTGAAAGCGGAAACGTTCTCTTTGAGATCCGCTGGTACTCGAAGAAGCCATTGTCGCCACTGTCCGTGATCTATGAAGACTACCCGAATCAAGTCCTGGGAAGTCAATACTTGGTGCTCGATGGGTACTTGACCGTTGAAGAGTCGCGGCAGCAGCCTCAGCCAAGAGAGATCTTTGAATATGTTCTGGCAAGGGTGGAACGGGATCTCGAGTATATGGTGGAGGTGGGGGAACCCAATTGTCTGCATCGCTCTCATGGGGGTGCTCCTCTCGACCGTCAGCTCGACGGTATTCAATATGTTCCTGAGCGACGGTCTGCGGGTGGAGCCTCCGATTAACAGCAGCAGCGGTAGCAGCCCTTCGAAGAGTTGTACCTGATCGGGGGCTAGTGTGAGAGTACGGGGCGTCAAAAGCCTCCTGGTCATCGTCTACAGACACGTTTTCGTCAGTTGATGTAGTAGTTTGCTGACTTGACCTTCTGATCGGCATGCGAGGTGCAAAGGGATCCATATCCTGAATAATTGGCATAGGAGGGATTTCCGGCCGGGGCGATGTACGGGTAGCAGTAGTTGAGGACCGAGAAACATGGTTTCGGTTTCCTCGTCGTTGTGCAACAGTCCTTCTCCTCACGATAGCAACTTCAGTATCCAAGTCCCTATGCTCCTCTTCTAGTATCTCAGGCACATCCATTCCTACCTCAATTGTGATAATTTTTCTCCTTCCGTCTCTAACGCCATAATCAAAGTCTAGGATAGATATCCGACCTCCATCGACTGGAGACATTCCATCATCTTCACTAGACGTAGGCTGACCACCAACGCCAGGAGCAACTGCAACAAGCCGTTCTCTAGCTGTCGGAGTCCCAACCCAAACCATTGCAGTAACCCGGTCAAGAGATCCGACTTTGCGCCCTTCGACAAATGTATTTCGCAATCTGTCCCCAAGAAGCTGCCATTGTGGAGTCCTGCTGATGCTTTCCCGAGGTCTGTTGATTGAGCGTAATGACGGCGCACTGTTCCTGCGAGCTAGTAAGCTTGAAGGCGTACTTACTTCGCTCTCGCTGTTGCTAGTGGTGATATCTTTAATGTTTGGTGGGGCGTCAAGGTCCTCTGGCACTCCATACAACCAAATAGAGCTTTGGAAACCTGACGCCACAAGATCACCAGATTCACTTGCCGTAGGCAAAGTGCTTGGGAGGAGTTTTGAGCCAGAATCCGACTCAGGTGTCGGCCCTGTGAAGTAGGTCGTCCCGTTTCGAAGATCATCAATACGAACTGCCCGGAATGTCTCAAAAACACGGTCATAGGTGAACGTCCAACTCGCTTCACCATCTGATGGGCTTGGAAGTAAGACGGCATGGCTACAGTCCCGGCTGCCATTTGGAAAGAGAATCGACGTTGTCCACAGCGCGCTAACACTTTCTTCTGGTGAGCTACCACCTGGATCGTAGTATGGAGCGGTAAGTATAACAGTGCTCGGGTTTCGAGAATGCATGGTAGTGCCCAGAAGTTGTGTGCCATCTCGAGAAAATGATAGTGAGTCTACTGCATAGCACTTTACTGCCCTCCGGTCTGTGTTGATACAGCTGGGATCCAGCGAAGACACCTCTACACCTGAGTCATATGCTGCTGCTAAGACAGCGCCGGTGGGTGATAGTGCAATTGTTCTGGGCGTGTGGTCCAGGGCAACTGCACGCGTGTGTTTTGGGGGCTGGCTTGTTAGGTCGTAGAGGTCGACTTGTAGATCTGTAGACAGCACAGCTAATAAACGGCCATCGTCCGTTATTGTAGTCGAGGCTGGTCTCCGAAGTATTTTGAACTCTCGCTGCACAATTACATCTGGTCCTGTCACATTGATGACGTGAATCCTAGAAGAGCTATACGCCAGTATGTAATGCCCACGAGGGGAAAGACTGAAGTGAAATGCCTCTCCGCCTGGCGCAGATGAAGAGCTGATTGATGTCGAGACCACTTTTACGATGGTCTCTTGGGGCCGCAGGTATGACTCGAATAAGTTGCGTTTGACCTCTCGTGCGAAGAGCCTGCGAAGTCGCGGAAGACTATCGTTCACATCTGTTGAAGTGAGGTTATGATGAGCGGCAGCGTAAGATGGACATCGCAAGAGGTGGTGAGCGTAGAGATTGCTCTGTTGAGATGCTGCTCTCCATTTCCTGTTCAAAAGTATCAAAGAAGCAAACCCATTTGGGCTCGTCAGTTGTAATATTCTGAACGAAGAGTTAGCGGGTGGCATAAACACCTCGACCTGGCTTACTGTTCAATGATTTCTTCGGGGAGTCTTTCGAACGCTGTTTTCTCCGCAGCATTATAATACGCTGGAGACTTCTTGAGATCCTCCATCGAAAAGAGACCTGCTGTAGTAGCCATTTCGGCGTGTCTTCAAAATTCCCAGTATCCCTTCCTGGCTTCTGTCAGACAGATAGGCTTGAGTGCACGGCCGCTATCTTGCATGCGGGAACTCGGATTGTCATGGAAGTTTGAATCGGTACCGCAGCGACGCATTCCATAATCTAGTTCACAATGTCGAATTAATCGCTGTGGTATAATGCTGAGGATGGAGAGATGGAGTTGAGGCTCTGTGTCGTTCAGGAGATATGGGCTCAAATTTTGGCGGATCGGATTCGTATTCAAACACCCCAAAACCACACCAGGTTGCGTGTCTGACCAGTTGGGTTCTAGAAAGCCGCTAGAAGGGGATACGAGGAAGAGTGGGTGCTCGAATCCGGGGATCAAATTGGAGAAGTTCCTTCACAAACGGTGACGGTAGAATTGTTGACAAACTTGAGAAGCTCAGAGCGTGTGTTCAAGATATGTAAATCAAGATTTGAAATATATGCTCATACTTCTTGTTCAATTCAAAGTGCTAATGCCAGGTCTTGTCACACACTGCAAGCCAGATGCCAGCGTTTAGGAAGGAGGGTATTTAGCGATCATCTGTTCTATAAAAAGACTACCTGGTTAGAGCCTGAGATGTTTTCGAGGATGCGTGAGAGGCTACAGGTGTTGGAACAGAGCAATAATCCAACATGAGCAGGTAAGCCCACGGAGCGAGGTGCTAGTAATAGTCTTCCCTTACAATCAACGGTATGCTTCTCATAGGGTTGATATGCCCAAGCGCACAATAGCATTAAATTTAGATCTGGAATGCGATGCAGGGAAATTTTTGTTGGATATTTTGTGGACACTATCAGTGCCATCTTTGAGTTCGTCAGGAGGAATATCCAAGCGTCTCCCTATCTTGATGCTTAATGTGAAATGCGAAAATCGAATGCTCTAACGTACAATACCTTACGAGTTAGGTACCTAGGTAGGTAAGTGACTCGGTCGAGGTGGCTCATTGCCTGTAGTCGCCTAATTGCCGAGGCTGGGGTGGTTTGTCATGCCCCCAAGAGCTAGCCAGCTTTGCAATCAAAATGCACGTCAGGAATCTTCATGTTCCACATCCCACCCTTCTCCCATCTTCTCCTGTCCCAAGCACTCGTGGTAATTCAAAACCATGCCATCTATTGACCTCGATTATGAAGACCTCATCAAAACCTTGACCGATAATTTTAGTCTTCTCGCAGATGAGGTACAACTTCTGAGTGACAGGAAAACCATCTTGGAGCACAAGCTGCGCTTTGCGCATGAACAAGTAAGTTTTACAGCTCGCAAGAAGCTTTCTGATATTGTTCTCCCTGCTTTGTATGATGAGAAACTTTAGCTCTAGATCTGGAGACTGCTATAGCAGCAAAGACCGATAACAACCATGTATCCTGACTGCAAATCCTTCAATTCCAAAATGTCCTTGTCGTGTATTGGTCACCAACTGACACAAACACGACTAGTATCAGCACCTTGCAGATAAATATGCTTCAGGCGACCCCGAAATATCAAGTACGTTGGCAAAGCTTCAACTTCCTCCTGACATACAAGTCTCGGTACCAGACCGAGCAATTGTTCCATTACCCTTACGAAATCAGTCCCATTCTAAACAACAAACTGCTGTTGCTATCAGGGACGGGAGGCGCGCTGCACAAGTTCTTTCTTCGTTGGTCGGGAGATCGACTGGGTCTACAAGCGGGCGAAGTTTATCAGGAACGAGTAGTAACATGAAATATTCTGCACGCCGAACATCTTTATCCACCGTGCTAGAACAAGACTTTACAGTCCAGGGGAAGAGAAGCTCGCTGCACTGCCCCTTTGCCCCGGCTAAGGACACCATGGGTCATACAGCTCAAAACTTCCAACTCGAAGGCCCAGAGCATGATCAATATTTGACGTCCGCAGACGCGGACCCAAAGGATCCGACCCCACATCAATCTTCCGATCCCATATGTGCAGCCATGTATGCGGAAACGATGCACTCCCCTCCTCCATCCGCGACTGGTTCTGCTGCCAAATGCCCAATCCGCTTCCTCGATCAACATTCCCCTGAAGAGGTAGCCCGATACTTCGAGACACACAAGCATGAAATTCCACGTAGCCACGAAATATGTGTCAAGCGCTACCAAAGAAACGAAGATGATATCAGAAAGCTAGACGCAAAATATGGGAATCTTGTCAGCATGATCCAAGGATTGGGTCAGAAACATCAACCCATGTTGCCGTCGGAAGGTGAGGAAGACGCCATGGAGGCTGAGAGAACTTCGAATGAGAGAGTAGAGAACTGGGCAAAAGCAATAAGTGCGGATGGGTCAGAACTTGAGGAAGAGCCTATGGAGGGAGTGGAAGATGACAGAGAGAGCAGATTTGACCGCCCGCTCAAAGAGATTCGAGTTGGTGAAAGCCCCAGCCGACCATGGGGAATCTCTGTTCCTATATTAGAACCTCCTGAAGACCACAGACCTCAATCGCCTCCGCCAGCTCCGGTATCGAGTGAGCATATTCCCAAACCTGTAGGGAAATGCCCTTTTGGACATGGCCAGCACGCGCCCGATAAAATCTCAACTCCTGCACCACAACTTGCTGATGGAAAATGCCCTTTCCCTAAGAAGATTCCTGCAAGAGATGACACGAACCCTCAACAAACTCATCCAAAACCAGCAGCTCAAGTACAGCCTACCTTCATTCAGAGCCCAGAAATAGCGAGACCCAATGGAGTACCACAAATGATCTTTACAGGCCCAGTGTTCATCGGCTATCCTATGGATCAGGCCCTCCTTTTCATGCAGCAGTTCAGAAACGGACAATGATCGAGAAGGTGACGAAAGGTCAAGAATAATATTTGTTCTTTGGCGAGGAGTTCAGGCTGTGACTTTTATGCTGTTTAATTCCATGACCGAACTTGAGCAGGCTCATCCTGAAGCTGGTAGCAAATGAAACGATTTACCATGCAATCGGTTCTCAAGTGACAATCAAAGCATAACTCAAATAGGAGTATATATCTTGCAGCGATAGTCCTCATCAGCCAAGATTCTTTTCCAGTTTCAACAGATTACTATGTGTTTATTTTGATCTTTCGGATTTTCCTCATACAGGCAACTTGGACGAAGGCTTATGTTATGGGTAGTTGAGGATAGGTATCAGATGCTACACAATAGACCGGCATGCTATGTCGGTTTCTCCAAATCAATTGAGCTCATAGTGGATTACAATAACGTTCGGTCACGTCAATCCCTCACTTGAAAGGTTTCATGCCGATCAGAAAGGATGACTTTGAATAGATGTATTTAGAATTGTTGGCTCTGCACGTCGAACAGCAATTTCTCGAATAACTCGCTCCTGTACGTTAATCCTACCTCAGGTGGAGGTGGTCTGGCTGGAGCAACTCTTCTTATCGGCACTGGAACCTGCACACCGTTCGTTTCTTGTGCAGCAGTTGTCCGTTCCGCAGTATCGCTGAGCTGCTGAGCTGTTTGTGATTCTGGGGCTCTTGCGATGTTATGACTTGGTGCTAAGATCCTCGGATGTTTTGGTGGTGCCATATCCTCATTTATATTCGGCAGACGGATGTTGGGGCGTGTATCACCAGGGCTGTTCCTTATTGACAGTGCTCCATACTGAACTTCACCACCATTTCCGCTAGGAATGGAGCCCTTCTCGTCCACAAAATTCCCTCTGCCGCGCGAGCTGGTGTAGTCTTGAGGCGTCTTCTTGGCAGACCATCTCCTGAAATAAACAAGAAGCCCGGCGGTGATTACAAACACAGCAAGAACACCGCCAACTATGCCTATGACTGTAGCAACTGGGGTTTCCGAGGACTTGTTCGCGGTTGGCGAAACGGGGTGTGCACTTGATAGTACAGCTGACTCGATGGGGGCTGAAGGGGCCGTCGCTGTCAATAGACTGGGTGGGTTGTTACTACCACTCGCGGGTATTGCTGTTGGAGTAGACTCCTTGCTGTTTAGATTGAGCGAACCAATTTGGTGTGGAAGACTTACAACCGTTGGTACAGCATTTGATAGTGGTTGAGTTGAGATCTGGGTCACCGGTGAGGTGGAGCTAGGAGCGACGAGTGTGGATGAAGACAGTAGCATCTGAGATGTTGGTGACGGTTTGACGGAGTTAGATAGTACAGCCGGTGGTTGTGGAACAACCACGGAAGGGGGGCTTGGTGGCTTGGACGATTGTATGGATGTGTGTATTTGAACAGATGTTATCACTGATGTGAGAAGCTGCACAGAAGTCTGTTCCTGTATTGAAGTCTGGACTTGGACAGAGGTTTGCGCCTGGATTGAGGTTTGAATTTGGACGGACGTCTGAATTTGCACAGAAGTCTGTATTGCAACCGATGTTGTAATATGTGATGTTTGATCAAGAGCGCTACTCTGCGGCCACGTCGTCGTTGATCGCTGAATAGAGGGTTGAGCCATGGATGACATTCTAGTACCTATTGAAGCTTCCAAGAATGTTGACCCAACTCCAAGGGTGAATACTTTGGAAGGCGTAGCACAGCATTCGAACTTTTTTCCCTCGTCACAGCAGAACGTCCCCAGGGAGGGATCTCCACAAGGCAGGACCTCCACATCACCGTCATCGTTTACTATCAGCACATGTCAGTTTCCTGTCTCTGGAACATATATCAAGTGTATACGTACTGCCCTGACAAAAAGTAGGGCACTGCAAATAATTAGTGTTATGTTTCTGTAAAAGAGGAAGGGACGGAAATCCACATTGCTAAAGAGGTGACGGAAGACGAAAATGTGGTGGGGGAGAGTGAGTAATTTTAGATGGGAATTTATTTACAGTCGAGCCAAAATTCTTGTCAAGACAAGAACCGCGGAAAAAGTTCCGGCCGGTGTCTTTCGCCACACATAGTTTGTTGCTTGAGCAGAACTCCTTCTCTGAGCAACATCTACTGAGAGGGTCGTTGCTAAAGCACGGAATGTCTTTTCCTGACCTTGACCCGTCGGGCCAGAAGCAATCGGGGTCCGCATGTAAGGGCTCGGCCAAAGGCAGTATAACGGCGAAAATCAGGAAAGGCATTGGGGAAACATTAGGATAAGCAAATACGCAGCAAAAAGAATGTGACATATCTGCCCTATAACATGTTCTGACGGCAGGGACAGGAAAGATTGACAGATTTCCGCTGGGGATTGGACTTATGCTTAAAGTGTCATGGCTGAGATCAGAGTCGAAACCTGCCAATGCTCCAATCGGAAATTGGATTGTCGAGTTATCCTATTGCGCAAGTCATGTTCCACTCCGTTTCGACCATCACACTCAGTCATGCACAATTTCACAGAAAGTGCACTTGGAAATGGTTGCAGGATAACTTCAGCCCTTCTAACGCGTTCAACATTCAGTGGCCAAAGAATGGCTGCTCATTTCGTAAATCCGCAATTGTGATTCTGGACCTTAGGTCCTCACTGTTTTGGGTCACCTATCGTAGTCATCTATAGTAGTAAACTTGCTATGTAGATTCACTCTTGGAACAAAACAATATGACACGGACTAGAAACGCACGAACATTTAAGTCCGATGCTCTCGAAAACAGAGCGGGGTTTGCAGAGAAAGCATCAAACTTTTAAGCCTCAAACCTACTAGGCGGAACATGGGTAGTAGAGGCGTGTTTCATGAGTGAGATCGTTGGGTTGAATTGCCGTATCTTCACAGAAACTGAGGGTTCGTTCACAGCTTCATTTCCAAGGGACCAGAGCAAACTGCTCGAGAATTAATTGTGCATGTTTCAGTCTGTGATTGGGTTGAACTCACAGGTTGTTTATGTCGCGCTTGCCAAAAATCAACCAATAGATATAGATAGCTCCAATTCAGACCACCCTGGTTTCATAGAGATCTCTGGAAATTTTAGGAATCCTCCTTGAATGCAAGCTATCGCGATGTTCGGAGGAAGAGGAATAGTGACTTTCTTTGTCCAAGTGGGAGAAACTGCATTCAGATGGGTTACATGAAAGTATCATGTGCTGTCACAATGCTCAGCACAGGAAGATATATAGTAACAGTAGAATAGCGAGCTCGCGAGGCCCAGACAACCATGAAGATTTCCGACGAGACTTTTGCTCCTACCTGGACAGAAATTCAAAAGCTTGAATATTTTTTTATGTAAAGTATTTTCTACTAACATATCTAGTGCTGCGATCTGTGATCACTTGACCTGTACCGAATAAGTCATGAGGCGGCATAGAACGCCCTGCTCTCCTCCTCCTCACCTCCCATTGGGAATTCGAGAGGTAGAAACGAAATTGCTGGAAGAACAGGAGAAAGCAAGCCTGATATACACGATGCAAGTACGTCTTTTCTTTTGGATACGTATAAACATCGATACCTTGACTGCCATCGGAAATGCCAAATGAGCATGGAATGGCATTATTGACGTAGACGTCCAGAATTGTAGAGTGTAAGCACATTTATGGAAGATGTACCCATTCAAGATGGTCCTCAGGGCACGCAAAAACTGTGAGACTTTCCCCCCGGTGTGTGCTGAGTATAATTTTACGTCGGGACTGCGTCCGTTAATAAGGTACGTAAGCTGAAGGTAGAACAAGAGATAACTCTTGAGTCATAATCGTACGCTCGCTACGTGGGAAAGGTATCTCGACAACAGGATACTAGAGCACACCTGATAGGCGAGCTTTTATGCAATTATAATGTGCATTTTGGAGGTTGCATGGTGACAAAGTAAGAGATCATCTAGAGGTTGAGATTATTCTTGCTGACAACAGAAAGGGTCGCCTTATCAGCTTGAACTCCTTCTTATTGTATTTCTGATTGACCGTGAGTATGGCACGTCTGCCTCTAGCTGCTGCATGCTGTGTAGAGAAGGATTCTTGGCCTGTTGAAACAAATTTCCCAGGCGAATCTGACGATGGTGGTGGTGATGATGATGGAAGAGTGAACCGCTGGATTAGCCGAAATTCGACTACCATAAACAGATCGTTGCCAATTAGTTAAGGGCTTTGATCGTACATCATTGGACAACCGCTAGTAAAGGTATTGATCTTAATGTCTCCAAATACGAATTGCCTTGTCTTTTCCGCCACTTCCAACCTTCTGCCCGTCAGGGCTCCAATCTACCGCATATACTTCATCCTGGTGCCCAGGAAGATCTATCTCAGTGTAAGTGTCAACACCAACCACAAATATGCAATGAAACTTACCAGCAGACAATTTGTGTGTCCTCATGTCCCAAACTTTCAGAGTCGTGTCTTTGCTTCCCGTGACCAACAGCCTGGAGTCTGGACTAAATGCACACTGATATACAGGTGCGACATGTCCTCTGAGGGTATTGATGAACTTTCCGTCTCTGGCGTTCCAAATCTTGGTATGGTTATCGAACCCAGATGAAGCAATTAGCAAGCCATCTGGAGAGAATGTTACATGGTTAACCTGTTTTTGGTGGCCAAGCATTCTCGCAACTGGTTTTGTTCCTTTGGATGGCTCCCACAGATACATTGTGAAGTCATCACTTGCTGAGACTAGCCGCTCTATAACTTCGCCTTGTATAGTCGCAGCTTTGAGGAATCTTTCTCTGGCCTTGGAGATTTTGCCTTCTTCAGATTCAGGAATCTTCCCAGTGTGATCATGGTATGCGGTGCGAATGACGAAGTCGGTCGAGAGAGCCAGATGGTTCACCCAATGTGCGTGAGCACTAAAGGAATGCGCCAAAGTACCGTCCTTAGCGTTCCACACCTTCACTGTTTTGTCATGAGAACCCGTGTATATGAGCCCTGTGCCGCCCCATTTGACACAAGAAACCGAGCTTTTATGACCACTCAACACGATCTCAATTGTTTGCTGATTTGTCGACCATATCCTGACAGTCGCATCTTTTGAGGCGGATGCTAACCTAGGCTGTCCGGGTCTCTGGGTATGGAAAGGCTCCCATGCCAAGCTCGTTACCCATTTCGAGTGTCCTTTCATGGGATTTCCTAACTGCTTACCAGTTTTCGGATCCCACATTCGTACAGTGTTGTCCATGCTACCTGTTGCAATTTTCGAATCATCAGGGGACCAACTGACAGCCAGCACCCAGCTGGTATGTCCCTTCAATGTGTGGACTGCCGTTCCAGTATCACAATCCCATACTCTTGCTGTGTTGTCTCCGCTGCCACTGACCATTCTAGACGACGATCGGGGTGAAAATTGAGTTGCGAGGATAGCTTCCCCATGTCCGGGAATTGTAGAGGCACATCTTGAGACTGCCTGTACTCTAAAAACTGCCTGAGGGGCTGCTGAAATATTTTGGACTTCTTCTGTGCTAATCAAGCCAGGACTGATCAATGTTTTCCATATATTCGATGGAAACGCTGTCGTGATGAGCTCGGAGGTCTTTTTTTCAGGTACGGGAAGAGTAAATCGATAAGGAATGAATTCGGACGAGTCCTGAGCAGAAAAATTAGTGCCCGTCTCACAGACTTGTTGCCTTGACAGCGAGAATGCTTACATGGCCTTGTAAAGTGTTTAGAAGCAATTCGAGGTTCTTTGGATTGGCGTCTGCAACTGGAACGAGAACCGGTCCCTGACCTATAGGAAGCCCTGTTGTCTCATCATAGAATTGTAGTCGCAGGCTTCCCGCGTCACTTGGTATGACCTCAATATCCTGTTGTTCTCTGGCTCTCTCTGCCGCATCGGTTCGCTGCCTTTTGCTCGGAGGAGGCAGAACAGTTGCCATGTTAAAAGTTAAAGATACCCAAGTTTGCGAGAGTAACTGGACTCAAGGCTAGTTATTCTATGGAAATCCTCGAGTGAGTTTCTCGATTCGCTTTACTTTTTTCCTGCCCGTGGTTTAAACAACCCCACACTCCTGCAAGGACGGAAAAAAAGTTCAGGTGCCTAGGAAGCTAGGTAACGTGCATAATACTGCCACGTACCTACACCGCCCGCCGGACCCGAGCCCGAGCTCTTCTTTTCTTTCAGTTTCCAGGTCGTCCTATCCGAATCCATTCCCCTTTCCAAAACTTTCATCCTCCGCCACCAAACACTCGATCCGACTTTTTCAGCATCCTGCTCTTCTTGTAGTTGTACGTTCTTATTGCACCCACTCATTAATACCTTCATTATGCAGCGAGCCTTGACTTCCAGGACCTCCGTCCTTGGACGTTCCTCCTCGAAGCTTCGTCCTATTGCCTCTGCTGGCTTCAATGCTCAACAGCTCAGGTTTGCACATAAGGTACGTCATATCCTCATATTCTCAAAGTTTTTATATATTTGGGGAGAGTTTTGGCACAATGGAAGCTAATTGGCATGGCACGAATAGGAGCTCAAATTCGGCGTTGAAGGACGAGCAGCTCTTTTGGCTGGCGTAGAGACATTAGCAAAGGCAGTTGCTACAACATTAGGACCAAAGGGACGCAATGTGTTGATCGAGTCTGCATATGGATCCCCTAAGATCACCAAGGGTTTGTTCTTCGGCTCTTGTATTGACTAACAACAGCTGACGGGATTAGATGGTGTGACTGTCGCCAGAGCAATTACTCTCAAGGACAAATTCGAAAACCTCGGCGCTCGACTAATCCAAGATGTTGCATCTAAGACGAACGAGACTGCTGGCGATGGAACCACGACTGCCACCGTCCTCGCGCGTGCGATCTTCTCCGAGACAGTAAAGAATGTGGCGGCGGGATGCAATCCCATGGATTTGCGCCGTGGGACCCAGGCTGCCGTTGATGCTGTGGTCGAGTTCTTGCAGAAGAACAAGCGTGATATCACAACAAGCGAAGAGATTGCACAAGTCGCTACCATCTCTGCTAATGGCGATACCCACATTGGCAAGCTCATTGCGAATGCTATGGAGAAGGTTGGAAAGGAAGGCGTTATCACTGTGAAAGAGGGAAAGACTATGGAGGATGAGCTCGAAGTAACTGAGGGTATGCGTTTCGACCGTGGATTTGTATCCCCATATTTCATCACCGATACAAAGTCCCAGAAGGTCGAGTTTGAGAAGCCATTGATCCTCCTCTCCGAGAAGAAAATCTCTGCCGTCCAAGACATCATTCCAGCTCTGGAGGCATCTACTCAACTCCGCAGACCTTTAGTCATCATTGCTGAGGATATTGATGGTGAGGCCCTTGCTGTCTGTATTCTGAACAAGCTCCGTGGTCAACTTCAAGTCGCTGCTGTCAAGGCACCAGGCTTCGGTGACAATCGCAAGTCTATTCTTGGTGATCTTGGTATCCTCACCAATGCCACTGTCTTCACTGATGAGCTTGATATCAAGCTTGAGAAGGCCACTCCTGATATGTTTGGAACCACTGGATCAATCACTATTACCAAGGAAGACACCATTATCTTGAATGGTGAGGGAAGCAAGGATGCTATCAGTCAACGATGCGAACAAATCCGTGGCGTTATGAACGACCCAACCACGTCTGATTACGAGAAGGAAAAGCTTCAAGAACGTCTTGCCAAGCTTTCTGGTGGTGTTGCTGTCATTAAGGTTGGTGGATCTTCCGAGGTCGAAGTTGGTGAGAAGAAGGATCGATTTGTCGATGCTCTGAATGCCACCCGTGCTGCCGTTGAGGAGGGCATCCTTCCAGGTGGCGGAACTGCTCTCCTCAAGGCAGCCAGTCAAGCTCTCGGAAATATCAAGACAGCGAACTTTGACCAGCAACTTGGTGTAAGCATCATCAAGAGTGCTATCACCAAGCCCGCTCGCATGATTGTTGAGAATGCTGGAAGTGAAGGTTCGGTTGTAGTTGGCAAGCTCATGGATGAGCACGGAGCAAACTTCAACCGGGGATATGACAGTTCCAAAGGGGAATACGTCGACATGATTGCTGCCGGTATCGTCGACCCTTTCAAGGTGGTCCGTACTGCTCTGGTTGATGCCAGTGGTGTTGCTTCACTGCTTGGCACCACCGAAGTTGCGATCGTTGAGGCACCAGAGGAGAAGGGTCCGCCAAGTGGTGGCATGGGAGGTATGGGTGGTCAGTGAACCTTCCTGCAGCAAGAATTAAAATGCTAATGTTCAATAGGGATGGGTGGTATGGGAGGAATGATGTAAAAGAAAATAGTGAAGACGGATCATGTAAAATACCCATCAGCTCTGGAAAGGCTCCAACGAGCTCTGAATGATGTCCACGGCAGTTTTGAAATGTTGTATAATACCTCTCTCCACTCCATTTTCTTCCATCATGTCTTACAAGTGGCATTGCAGAGCGATTTGGGGTTTTTTAAGATAGAGGAGCATAAAAATGAATTTACTCGCTCGTGCGAAATTTTGGCTTTCTTGTATGCAATTTGAATTTTGCAAGTGGTAACATCAATTCCTGTCTCTTGTATTTTTTGGATTTATCTGTCGTCTTTCACTCAACACTTTCCGTGTCAGAAGTCTTTCAAAAGTATCTGCAGGAAAGAAATCCTAGCTCAGGCAATCTATGGTAGGGTTGCACTGTAATGTTTCTATTAAGAGCACTATCGGTGGGTGCTTGCATTATGTCCTACTTCCAAAGGTACCATAACTTGACCACTCCATTTTCTAGGATGCTGGAATTGGCCTGGTGCAGATACAGTATCTGGTTCGCCTTTCGCCAAGGTCCATTGCGGCCCGTGCACAACTAATCAACCCTAAGGTACACCTTGCCCTTGGTACCTACCTACTGAGCCCCCCTGCTTTTACTTTCTCTAACCAGGTACTTTCTCTTCTTCCAATAAAATATCTTGACCGAAGGCTGGGTATTCACAGATTCACACATGAAAGTCTTATCCACTGCCTGATGCAGGGCAACATTCCACTCAAAACTCCTCAGATCACGTATTAACCCTCAAGCACTAACCAGCTGCAAGACTCCTAGAATACAATGGCAACTCCGCGAGCCTCCACATCAAACAGCTTGATTTCCTATGCAACGGCATCTTACCAAAATGCAGATACCACATCGAATTCTCAGCCCTCTCTTCTCCGTAGACCAGGAACAAGTCGGCGGAGCACAAGTCGTCCAGGTACGGGCTGTCGATCTCGTGCTACTTCTTCCATTGGAGGCGGGGAGCCTCAGCAGATCATTTGCGCCATCAGTGAATCTCGAGGAATTTCTCCAACGGTAGGATTGGCTTTCGTTAACATGTCTACTTGCGAAGCTGCACTCAGTCAAATGTGCGACAACCAATTCTACGTGAGAACACTTAACAAATTGCAAGTATTCGAGCCAACAACCATTCTGTTTGTATCTACATCTGGACCTCCAAACCGAAAGTCTAAATTGTATCAACTCGCAGAAGACAACATTATAGGGGCTCAGATCATCACAGTTGATCGCAAATACTTCTCGGAATCCGCTGGACTCGATTATATCCAACATTTGGCTTTTGCAGAAGACCTTGAAGCCATTAGGGTCGCCATCGAGGGCAACTACTTCGCGACATGTTGTTTTGCTGCGGTAAGGAAACCACAAGCGAGTGCTACTTCTTCGTGTCTGATGAATTCTGGGTAGGCACTGAAGTTCATTGAGTTGAGCTTGAATCGGACGTTCAACTTCCACTCTCTCCGCATCAAGTACCGCCCTTCGGAAGGATCAATGCTGATTGATTTATCCACCATTCATGCACTTGAGCTCATCCAGAACATACAAAATCCGAAGTCCAAAGATTGTTTATTTGGTGTAATGAATGAGACTCTGACGCGCATGGGAGCTCGACTTCTGCGGAGTAATATCTTGCAGCCTTCCACGCAGCCAGAGGTGCTCAGAGATCGTTATGAAGCAGTTGAAGAACTGTCCTCAAAGGAAGATATGTTTTTCCAAGTTCGACAAGGTAAAGTCGCCAACTTTGAGAATGTATAGCTACCTGATTGTGCTATGTTTAGCCCTAAAACCTTTTCAGGATATCGAGAGGCTTCTCGCAAAGGCATGTCTTTTTGCTTTGTGCTATAAGTTCCAGGTCATGCTAAGAGAGAAGATAGCTGGTCATTATCCCAAGAACACCTGATATATCGTATTCTCAACAATCCATTAACAACATTCTCATGCTCAAGGCATTCGTTCAGTCCGTTCCGCCTCTTTACGAAGCTCTTGGAGGGGCACGTGCTGAGCTTTTATCTACGATCCGAGACCACTGCAAACCTCAAAGCACCACTCCAGTCATGGAGCTGATCAGGGAGGTCATAAATGAAGATGTGACGCACCAAAATACACCTCTCGACTTGCGAAATCAAAGAACATATGCCGTAAAGGTAAAGCACCCCTGTAAAATAGCTCTGATCTTTCACTAATTCGTGGCCAGTCAGGAGTTTGTGGCTTACTCGACGTAGCACGGCAAATATATAAAGAAGCTACTGAGGATGTGCACCAACATATCGCCGATATCAACCGTAAGCTGCTTCTATAAGACATTCAGATACGCAGTGGCTTCAATTGACAATTACTTCAGAAATATATGACTTCCAAGCGGAGACTAAGTTTGATGAATCTCGGCGGTACTATTTGAGATTTTACGAGGCTGATTTTGACGACCGACCTTTGCCAGAATTTTTAGTTAATCGTTACCGCAAAAGAGGGTTCATTGAGTGCCAGACTCTTGATCTCATGAAACTGAATAAACGGATCGAGGACTCGCACCAGGAAGTTGTTTTGATGAGTGATAAGACAGTACAGAGCCTTATCGACAATCTAACAGCAGAGCTACCAATTCTGTACAGGCTCTGCGAAAGTATCGCTGTACTGGACCTGATCGCGGCTTTCGCTCAGCTTGCCAGTACAAACGACTACTGCAAGCCGGATTTCACTGACTGGATTGGCATCAGGGCTGGTCGGCATCCTGTGAAAGAAAAGGTAGGATAGCTTTTCTCGAGATCTGAATAGTGCCCCTGACTTCAGATTGATGATCATAGGCTCATAAGGGGGGTTTTATTCCTAACGATGTATATGCAAGCCGGGAAAAGCGGTTCCAAGTAATTACCGGGTGCAACATGAGTGGAAAGAGTACCTACATTCGATCAGTTGCTCTTATGACAATCATGGCTCAAGTGGGAAGCTTTGTACCAGCCACTTATGCCAGCTTCTCCTTGATACATCAGTTGTTCGCCCGTGTATCCATGGACGACAGCATCGAGGCAAACGTATCTACATTCGCTGCCGAAATGAGGGAAACTGCCTTCATACTTAGGCAAGACCAACAAGCAGCCGTTCATGGCCATTGGATTGCTAATATCTCTTAGGAACATCAATAAAAATAGCTTGGTAATTATTGATGAACTTGGGAGAGGGACGAGCACGCGAGACGGCCTGGCCATCGCGTTGAGTATTTCCGAAGCTTTGGTAGAGAGTAGGGCTTTGGTTTGGTTTGCCACACATTTTCGAGAGCTTGGTGGGCTTCTCTCCGTTCCTTAATTGTAACTGTGACTTACCATGGTAGCACAAATAATGTCAGAAAGACCTGGTGTCGTCAATCTTCATCTTGTCGTTGACATGAGCGTCGATAATACTATCAGCATGCTCTATAAGATTGGCAAGGGCTATGTCAGGGAAGACCACTATGGTATAGCACTTGCCCGGGTAGTTGGATTGCCATCTGAGGTACTCAATGTCGCCAGTACTGTCTCAAAAAGGCTCGATGCTCAAGCTGTAGCCAAGAAAAAATCATCTAAAGCTCTTGCGCTCACAAAACGAAGAAAGTTAGTTTTGGGGTTGAGGGAAGCTTTAAAGCAGGCTTCCAATGGCCCCATGGATGATAAAGCATTGTCGAGCTGGCTGTGTAGGCTGCAGGGTGAATTTGTTCGTCGGATGGAGGAGATCGAAAATGAGGCTGCAAGCTGTAATGAAGATCCGGCAGATGAGGGTGATAAAGCTGAAGAAAAAGGTGAGACGACCGTTGTGGCATTGTCGGATTAAATCTCTAGAACTAGATAAACTTGCTCCTACCTCACTTGCATGCTATATACATATCCCAATAACGCTTGTACAAGTACTTTACACTTATATACACACCGAGAATTGGGCTGAAGAAAGTCGTTGGAAGGAAGGAAATGCACTTGCATGCACTAGAAACTCTTCTAGAAGAAGATACGTTCATAAAGCCTGACGTATAGTACATGAGACTTCAGTATCTGTGATTACCATACATAAGGTGTGACCAGGTAGGTTCGTAGGGGCAGTACTTGTTAAAGCGGCATGAAAGGTTCAGCCGCGAGCACATTTTCGAACGGGACACACTCGGGGAGACATGGAATCTGACCACACAAGGCAACTTATTGTTGCGAACGCAACTCGACGATAGCAGCAGAGGCCTGATCAAGGTCAAGGCTTTTGAGTTCCGCCATCGACAGCATTCTGACGGGACGCAGCTCAGCAGCAGCAGGGCAATCGCATCTCAGACACACAAAACCCTCAAGAGAGACATACTATTCAGCCCAAATATCGTTTGGTGAGTGGCTGTGGGCAAGGGTCCATGTTGGCTCTGTAGGATAATGACTCAGCCATGATACTCGACCAGGCTATGGAGTCACAGTCACAGACATGCGCCAGGCATTGTTCTGTCGAGGCTACGGCGCTTTCCATTCTCATCGTATGGCAAGCGAAAATGTGACAACAGCGGGTTGACGAGCAGATGGCTGAGAGAGGCCAATTACCAGCTCTGTCGTGTTCAAGTGGCACCACGCAAACTGGAAGTCGAATTGTGCCAGAATTCCTTACAACATGATTTGTTGCTCATAATTGTGGCTGCTGCAATCGAGCTCGCAAGTCTGTTTCCCAAGGCTAAGCTGAATCGTCTCACCGAGAGACAAGGCATGGAAGCATCGAAGATCCCCACCTTCGTGAGATTGTACTTGTAGTTGAAAGTTCCAAGCTTGTTGATCTTTACAAATTTCATGCCATGCCTGCTACCCTTGCGGTGATCACGGGCACGGTTACTGTCCTAAATGGGACATTTGTTCTTGTCCAGACGATCTTCAAGCTCAAGGAAGTTGATGAAGATTTGAAGATATGTCTCAAACTACTTGCAATCACTCATCGAGATCTCAATCATGCGAGGTACCTTCGACAACGAAAGAGCAGGTCCTTACAATTTTCGGCCACAGATCTGGACTATATCGAGGCAGTCATCAACGACATGGACGCTGCAGCGTTAGCACTGGGAAAGCTAGTCGAGGCTTATCGAATTGATCGCGAAGTCAACAATTCAATATCGATACCACGCCGTTTCAAATGGGTCATGAATGGCAAAGATCGATTTGTGGCCCGCCAATCTTATCTCACCATGGTACACAGCAGTCTTCTAACTGTTATCCACAAATTGAGCGCTGCCCCAACAGCAGCACCGCGTCATCTGGCCCCGCCAGCATATACCCCTCCATCTGCTCCATCTGCTCCGGGGAGAGATCTGCAAATTCTGCGAAGTCCAAGTCAGATTCGAGCTCTACGAGGACAGAGTTCGATGGTGTTTCATATGGCGGGTTGAAATTGTCGGAATATCCTGTAGCAGAAGAAATATATTGTACGACAGCACCCGCTTTCTCGCATTCAAACAGCCCGGGCATGAGCGTTTGTTGAGACTTGGGCTGCGATGTCACTGGGGAAACAGGCCAGGCAGTGGAACTCAGGACTTTATAGAACTTTTATCGGGCTGGGCATAATATCAAGTCGTGGGGTTATATAGGAGGAGCTGCTGATACATTTTACTGATTTAACCCGTTTCTGAAATTTGTGGGAGCATTAATAATGTTAAACTAGCGCCTTGAGAATGAGATGTGATAGATGGTATTCTAAAGTAGTACTTCCAATGCCATTACCGCACTACACTTGCTGCTCTGTGTATCACTGGTTCGGATACAATGACTGGGCGTTCAAACTTGCGGCCATACTCGTCTGTTGTTTTTACTAGAGCTGGGAAGTATATCGTGGTCGAAGTTGGGGCACCTTGGGCTCTGAACCCCAAGTCCTGCGCATCTTGGGTGTGTCCCGTCAAGTCTTCGGAATGCCTGCGTTGCCTCGAGTTCGCTCTGGACAGAGAAGCGCTTTTATAGGACACTGGGGGACGACTGGAAGCTCGTGGTCTTCCATCAATGGTATTGTAGTCGGAACCATCGCCATCGCCTTCGTGCGTACTTGCTGCTACGCTTGTTCTTCGGCGATGCTGCGATACATTTCGTTTCCACGTTTGTGACTGGTCCTCAGACTCAGTGTCTACGTAGTCGGTTCCATACTGAGTTGATGGGGAATATGAGTCTTTCGACACTGATTTTGTGCGTTTCATACTCCGCAGGTTCCGCTCTGCTGGTGCCTTTCGTTGATATACAGATGGCGGACGTGTCGTGCTCGCCCCGTTCATCTTACTAATGTCTCGTTTTGATGCGGACCTGCCGACAAACCCTCTATTCTTCTCAGGATTATTACCACCATCTTCTGTTGGACGAATATTCCAATCTAGCTTCCAGCTGCAAGGCTGTCCAAAAAGAAGTACGCCAAGGTCAGTCCCCGCACTCAATACAGCACGAAGATTTGTCAATCTTCGTCTGTTCCCTTCTTCGGAGCTTTCTCTGGCGAAAAGAACCAGCACCTGGTCAAGAGATTCCAGCAAAGTTCCAATTCGAATGTGAGAGTCTCGCAATTCCCTGTGTCGGTTTTGTGGACCCAGTAACAGGAATGAACTTATCCTTCTCCACTCACATATTGCAAGCTGGTCGACTGGTGAAGGTTAGTATAAAGATAGCAGTCTCGCGTCGAGCATCTACCTGCAATTGTTTCCTTGGATCGAGGGTTTGCCGCAAATGCAGTCATGAAGGAACTGAACTCCAGAGGCAGCAAAGTCAAAGGCGTTGTCTCATGAATATCTATCGCCTGGCAGACAACTCTTGCAAGCAAAATGCGAATAAAAACCGCTCGTGTGTTGGGGCGTTGGAGATTTGAGGCAAGCTTATGAACACTCAGTGGGTCTGTTTGAAAGAGGTCCTTCAGAAGGATGGCGATTTCCTCTTTAGATTTCCGAATCGGATGATCGTGGTACAGTGTAGCATGACTATCGATGAAGGTTTGGAGTTTCCTTGTTTTCATCGCAACTCTTCGATCCTCATCCGGCTGTGGCAAGCAGTCATCAAGTATCATAAGCGCAGTGCGATAGGTCTGTTCAGGCTGTGGAGGCTCTGATTTAGAAGAATTGGACCCCATATTGAAAGTATGAGCTCTCTCGATTTTAACTATATCGAAATCTCACATTTGAAGATATGTATGTGAACCAGACATATGTTGGGTCACTCTGTGGAAGATAACCAGGCTGGGGATTTTGGATCAGTTACTCAAGATGGGGATCCAGGCAGAAATTGTGGCGTACCGCCTATGCAATATTATTTACGAGCCATTATTTGACGCCCCAGCTGAGCCTACCTCTGGCCATGATCAGGCTGTGCTTGTTTCACACACCTCACCAAGCTTTGGCGGGTTGAGGCGCCTGCTCAGCCTTGAGTGAACCACACCATTCTCACAATCAGACATTTTATACAAGCTGGCTTACCTTACGAGGGGTAAGGCTACTTATCAAACGCGATCGTTATCTTCTGACGGATTCTTGGTTAATCCACATATTTACTCTCTCGATATCCTCTGTGAAATTCTGATGTTTGATGCTCCTGTTCTGCACCTTCCTATTAGAATTTGAACTCCAAAGATGGCGAGTGTACAGCCAGATGTGGTCGTGGGGATAGACTTTGGCATGTCAGTCTAATCCAAGCCAGCATCTACTTGGTCTCAGAAAGTCAAGCGGCTTCCCAACTTCTGGGGTGTTGCTTGCTTGGTATCAAATTTGGTTTCGCTTCATGCTAATACATCGATAGGACATTTACAGGAAAGAACTATCCAACATGTGCAGACCCTTCATTCTGACTAATATACAGGCGTTGCATATCAAACAAAGACCATGTTGATGCCTGCAATAATTCAGAAATGGCCACCGAGACTTCACGAGGCCCGGCGCAAAGTCCCCTCCATCATACGCTATCCAATACATGGAGGTAACCCTGAATGGGGGTTTCCTGTTCAATATGTCGACGATAAAAAGGAGTGGTTTAAACGGTATCTGGACTTTGAAATTCTAGAACAACTGAGGGCTGTGAATGATACTGAAGACCTTTTCACAGCAGATGAGGTTCAAAAGTATTATCGGGACTTCATGCGCTGTTTGCATGCTTACATTGTTCGGATACTACAAGATCAGATATCTTCCTGGCATGACTTACATGTAGAATTTCTGTTCAGTCTGCCAGCCACCTTCCGAGCTCAAGCAATACCGACGAGGATCAGGCAACTAATCGAAGAGGCGGGTTTTGTCCAGGGAAAGCATACAATGGATTTCGGATTATCGGAGCCTCAAGCTGCGGCTGTTGACACAGCAAAGTTTAGTTCGAAGGTCTTTGAGGATCACGATGTCATTCTGGTCTGTGATTCTGGGGGTGGCACAACAGTACGTTCTGATTCACTGACCAATTCCATTGAGGATTGCTAGTAACTACTATGCCTTCGTGAGAAGTATGCTAACGTACCGCACCTAGGATGTTGCTCTTCTAGAACAGGTCACAAGAGAAGGAAAATCCGAGCTTCAAGAGCTAGTTGAAGCTCGGGGGATTAATGTAGGCTCAACAAATATCGATACTGCCTTTGAAATACTGGTTGAGTCACGTCTGAGGCGACTTAACCTGGCCGTGGACGAGAACACCGCGGTGAGTTTTCACCCTACACATTTGAGCCACAATGGAAAGCTGCTGACCGACTGCTATTATCAGTGGAGCATGATGAACAGTCCCGAATTCCAAAGCTGGTATTAGAACATATGCGTAGTCAGATTTCCCACGGCTGACTGAGAGGGTTAGGAAGTGCAACTTTGGTGATGAGCGCTGTGATACATTTCCGCAATTTCTGGTGCCAATCCCCAATATCGACCAAGGGCTGTCCAGTTTAGTAGCTGGTATAACAGGAGGCAAAATGTCATTTTCGCAGTGCGTTTACGATTTCTGATCTCCCAGCCCCGTGAAGCTGACTTTCGTGAAGGGATGATTTTAAATCCATATTTGATCCTCAAGTGCGACAGATAGTCGCATTTGTAAGGGACCGAATTGATTCTCTACAGCGAAACGCTCCAGGAAGAATGGTCGACTACTTGATTCTCTCAGGTGGACTTGGGAGCTCTGCATATTTACTTACAAAGATGAGAGAGGAATTCGAACTGCATCCACATCCTTCAGCTCCTGATATCACCATACTGGTGTCTGATGAACCGTGAGACTTCTCCCTTTAAGATGGAAGTTGTTTACTCACAACTAGAAGACAATTAGCAGTTTGCAAAGGTCTTGTTATCGACAGGATGCAAAATATCACGACTTCAAGAAATGTGCTGACGAGTCGTATATGTCCCGCGTCGTATGGTATAGTGTGCGACCAAGTAAGTCATTCCTGTAACATGATAACCAGGATAAAGCAGACTATCTGCTGGTTCAGTTCGTGGCCGGAACTGAAAGTTACTGACTCAAAATTAGCCATATAAAGAGAATAACAAGAAGCATGTAAACCAAAAAACCTATCGAGAGCCTGTGTCTGGGAGGATATTCGTTAGAAACCAGGTTCGATGGATTATCAGAAAGGTTCGCGAAATTGCACCCAATTCGAGTTGCTGCTGATGTTTTGGAAGGGACAAAGCATCGATCCGAACGATGTTATATCGCATGAATTCGCGAGGGCTGTTTGTTCATCTAAGGATGAGGATAGCCCATACACTATCTGGAAGGACGACATTGTTATATCACATGCAGACGTCAAGCGGCTTCCGGGAAATATAGATCATGGTAAGTAAATTTCGAATATCCATCTTGAAATTTTGGAGAGCCTGGAAACATAGGAAATTTTGTTGATACATTCCAGCGGACTGCCTTAAGTTATGCACAATTACCTCGGATTTATCTTCCGTACCACTTAGCAGCTTCGAACAAGTGAAAGAAGAAAAATCATGGCTCAAGAAAATGAGCGGACCTAAAGAAAAATATTACATAGCAAAGCACGAAATCAGATTCGTGATCGGCCCAACTGACCTCCGGTTTGAGCTTTGGTACAATGGGAGACGATACACCAATGCACAGAGCATTAGGGTGGAATGGAAAGCAGGTGCTGCGGTGCCACCTCCGAGATCAAGTCGGGATATATTCGCAGAGGACTTTTTGCCGAACATTCGGCCGAGACCACCAGTGAGGCATACTAGATGAAAAGCCCTATGTAAGGCGAGAAGATCAGAGCCGGGCATGGCGGGCGATAAAGTGTGACAACAGCTCTACGATTAGTTGGCCAAAACGACAAGCTTTGTGTTGAATGTATACCTATAGATCTGTCCGGATATTGATAACCAGTGTCAAGCTCTATATTCACGGTCTGTACCGCGGCCTTGATGAGAAAATGTGATAGGCAACCAAACTTGTCTAACCATCATGGAGAAGCTATTACTCGAACCTCTCTTGCAACGGTATTGGCAAGCTCCACTCGTATGCCAGCACCAGTCAGAACGTGGATCCATAACCGCTGCGTATCGCTCAACCTGTCGTTTTCACTCTTGACCTCAGCAAACACAACCTCCATTTTGGTTGTATTCCACAAGAATAAGTCAGGCATACCACCCCCACGTACCCGATACTCCTGAGCCATAACCTTGCAAACAGTGGCCAACGCCTGCCCATTGAAGCAGCTCACTATTTCTAACAAGTCACAAAGCTCAAAATCCCAATTTAGCCCGATGATGCAGGTTCGATTTTCACGTTCTCGACTATCAACCGAGCGAATGATGTCAGCTGACAGACCATTCTCGATTTCAACTAGACGATGGTTGATTTCTGAAAAGCGAGAGGGGAAGAAAGCATCGGTGTGTAAATCAAGAGGGCATGTCTGATACGCTGTTTGAAAGACGTTTGGAATGTACGTAAATAGCACGTCGTAGAAAAGGTAGGCAAACAGTGTTCGTATGATGCCGCCTTCGGCATGGTAGCCTTTATAGCCTCTTGATCGATATACTGATAGGCACATGGCCTCAACACTGCACTCTCCACCACCCTCTGCTTCGTCCACCCATATTGTTTTCGTGCTCCTCTGCTTTTCATCCCCTTGCGTGCTTGAGCGCTTATTACCCGAGGGGAAGCCTTTTTTAATTTGGATGCCCTCGATATGTACCTCAATAGGTTTTGATAATGATACGTGTCCAAATTCATGCTGCTCACGTTTTGGAATTTTCAGACTCTTTTCAAGTTTCCGTATCCTCTTCTGTAGATCGTAGTGGTAGATAACGTGGCAGTCTTTATCCTGGAGCCCTACCTCACAGGAATGGAGTGAAATTCGTTTCCAATGTCTCTTCCGCTGTTCGTGGTCAGAGACCCCTGGAGGCGGATGAATTGAATGCATATAATGCTCCTCCAACAACGCCTTGCGCTGATACCATGCTCCCCTTCTGGCAGCATGGAATAGGCGTTGCTGCAGAAGCTCTGTGAGAACCTGATGTTCACGTTCATATAGTTTAAAGCGTCCAAAAATACCAGTACCCTTGTGAACAATTCGTGTGTAAACCCAAGCTGGAGAAAAACGTCTGAGATATGCCCCTTCTGAGCTGTCGTACACCCGATCCTCTTTCCGTTGTTCTTCTTCCAAGAGCACTCTCCACCTTGGATACACCTCGTCAAAAATATCAAGAACCTCTTCGAGACCTTTCTGGCCAGGATTTCCATTGAACTCGAGAATGTTGTCTACTCGGAATTGAGTTCTAAGTGCAGCTTCAAATTCAAGTAGGTCGGATCTAGACGGGAAAATATTGGCGGAACGGGACACGACATATGGGGGGAAATTACGTCTGGAGATCCGGGCTAGAATTATGATCGTGAGAGACTTATCTGTCCACTCAGTGGAACGATAGAAAACCAAGTGAACCCTCTCGAATAACCTGAGAGTGGGCAACGCGAGGCGAATACAGGGGCCAGTGCTTGCTGCTATTTTCTTGAGAAAATGTGCATCTCTGTTGATGTCAGATCTGTGATGACCTTCGTCCTCCTCATTATCGCCATAATCCGAGTACTCGGTCTGCTCGCTGTCAGACCTTTTTAGTCCGACCCAGCCAAGCCCACTCTGGCGGCTGCTCATTCTTCTGAGCGCTTTGAGCAAGTCGGCTTTATTCTTCCCCTGGATTTTAGCCTCCTTTGCAATCAACTTCAATTCGTCTAGGTTGAGAATAGATGACGCTTCTTCGAGAGTTCTAATATGGTCTTCAGACGCATCTGCGAAGTTGAAGGATGAGCCAAGTACAGTTCCATCGGGGGGTGATAGCTCCGCAGGATGCATTGGAACGGGAACAGATGATTCTGGCAAAGGCTGTACACGCTGAAGAGCTCCGGCAGCCGCTGGAATATCTGTTATATCGCCGTAGTATCCAAGACGATTTACTCTGTGCCAAAGTTGAGACTTCCGTAAAAATAACCGCACATACCTTTCCAATCAGTCTTGAGTATGGGCTTTTGGAAATCTGGACTGGTACTCACAAATATTGGGCTTCATAATCTAGATCTCTCCATTGACCGAATACCTCCATTTCTTTCTCATCGAATAGGTGGCCTTCATCCTCTAGGACCGTCTCCAGGGCGTAATTGAAAGCATCAACATAAATGGAACTTTTACCTCTCGTCCAGCTCCTTTGGCTCAGGCGAGATTTGATATCATCAGGCACATCGTCGGAATTTCTCATGGCTTCATACTCTTGAATGGCCTCTTTATCGGTTTTCACAGCTGGTAATGCACTCTCAAGCTCGGTTGGCCGTTGTGGGTGAGAGTGTTCGCCGTCGGATTCTCCCTCGTCATTATAATCAGGTATCTCATCGCGATGAAAAATTGGAGTTTGGAAAGCAGATCCCTCGTCAGATAAATCCTGAGAGCAGTCACCATCCGTGCTTTCAAAGGTCTTCAGCCTCTTTGCAGGCGGCAGTATGTCATCATTGAAGTTGGTAGAAGCTGGATGCCGAATCTTCTTCCCAAACATTGCATTGTGATTTGTCGGACCCTGAGATTCAAGTACCATGTTTGGAAGGGATATTTGACAATCCGAGGTGAACTACTCCGAGTTTCTCGAGATCAAATCCTTTTGAGAATCTGGCAACTTTGGGGCGCCGTGGACGCGTCTGACAACGTCACGAGAACCCGTGATTCCTTGGCGTGGCAAGGATCCCGTCTCCCTAGAGAACTATGTGCCCACAGCGAGACTGTGTGTCCCAAGATCGTTGAAGGGAAACTTTTGGAACTTCTCTAGTGGATAGCATCACTTTGTCACTTCTGGCCCAACCTTGGAGGCAAATCTCCTATCATGTCACACTCTGATTTACCGAATCTTCAAGAACAAACCTCTATCCCCATTGGTGCACCTGGGCATGCATCTCAAGTCACGATGGAACAATTCTCGACTACCGCGATAGCAGCTACTTCTCCAGCTGCACAATCGGGAGAACTTGTCAAAGATGTTATCATGACAGATGGAACTCCCGACAGGCCCGCCGTAAGTGGCTATGCTCCTTGATGCTATTCAAGGTACCTGAATTAATATCTTCATAGTCTCCTGCAATCGCGCTCAATGCAACAAACGCACCCAGTCCCCTTCCTGCAAGAACGGGCACTCCATCGCGCAACGTCAACGGCAGCGATGTCACTTCTCGCGCCAATTCCCAACACCCCGATCCTGCACCTACAATGCCACGGGAAGCTCCAGATCATGGTGCGCCTACCAGGCAATACTTGAACTCCAAGATTACGGGAGTGCTTTTGGAAGGAGTAAAACTCGTCGCAAAAGAACAGTAGGTGCTTAGAAAGTGGTAGCAGGTGGAATTGGCATGGTTGCTAATTTTTTATCTCCAATCAGACCCAAAGATCCGTTGCGTGCGCTAGGTGAATATTTTTTGCAGAGGTCGAAGGAGATTGAGGGAACTTGACACAAGGGAATTGGGGATATTCCTCTGACAATATCCGCTTGCTTAAACAATTATGATGGCAAAACGAGGGTATCAATAGATTTGCGATGTGGAAACAGGCAGGTGGCTTGTGGCTTGTGGGAGAAGCATGAAAGCGTGAAAGCACTGCTGCTTTCTAAAATTGTAAAGATGGCGACGGGAGTCATTCTGTTCAGGCAAGACGAGTGACAAGAATGGAGGAGTTGGCACATCAAATTAGAGTGTGTTTTGAGATCTGATTCTTCATATCAAGTTCATATGAAGCTTTTATGCTACCATCACGGTGCGCCCAAGCTTATCAGCCCTTGATGCAATTGACCACACCCCAACTCCATGCCAAATAGCAAATTTCCTGACCGTAAACCACTTATGCGACCATGGTGCTGGCAGTGGCGCTCTCGTATCTCCATGTAGGTGGAAGAACACCAACAGTCTTGTAGTAGCGAGACAGGCGGTGGATACGAGACTCGATGAGAATGAGACGGAACTTGGAGTCCTTGTCCTTTCGGTTGCGCTCAAGATGCTTGCGAACGGCAACGGCCTGGCGCGAGGTCAGTGTGGGTACTCAATATGTATATACTGGCTTTGCTCACTTTCTTGATCAACATGTACAAGTCCTCTGGGATTTCTGGGGCAAGACCTGTTGGAATTGGTGAGCCAATGAGACGACAAGGATAGTATTGTTCAATAGGAATTTCACTCCGTCAGTCAGAGACCAAGCAGAGGCAGTATGAATTGCGTATCAGAACCACCACCGAGAATGTCCCGGGACCGCTGAGAATTGCATTGGTATAACCGTACCATTTGACTTCAAGATTCTGAGGATCTTGTTACCTTCACATTATTAGTCGAGTATTTCAAATTGCAGGTACGACAGCATACCAGTTACAACCTTGACCTGGGCAATACCGTGAGAGTCTCTGAGGACAACACCGATTTGCGATGGAGTGGCTCCCTTCTTTGCGAGCTTGCAGATTTGGTCGACAACTTGTTCGGGGGTGGTCTTCAACCAGGCAGGTGGAGTGCGGGAATATGGAATGGCGGAGGCAGAAATGCCCTTGCCGTTACTGTGCATGCGCCCCATTTTGGTATGGATTTATTGACTGATGGTATCGTGAGAGTGTCGTTGTCGAAAAGGCGTTAACTTCTAAAGATTTCAATTCGAGACGAAGTTCTCAAGAAATTCACAAAGTGCGCTCGCTTGTACTAAACTGTCGGCTAGTACAGAATTGCTCTAGTGCAATTTTCTCCGAAGATCCAGCTTAAAAAAATCTCGACCTCATCATTCTCTCAGGAGGCTTCCACAGCAATAAAATTTGGGCGAGAACTATGATTCTCTTATGCGCACTCAGATCGACAACATATTCTCGGCTTCTGCTCTGACCAAATAGGCATTCGACTCACCAAGTACTCATAACCGACAGAATTGGGATGTCCCTTGTCTTCTGTTGCCCTAATTTGCGAGCACTGTAGCGTTATCCTCCAAGCCTCCACCCCCCAACATCGATTTATCGGTATCTCAATTGATGATACTGTATACCGGTCTTCTAATATCTCTTGTGGCTGAGTTCTCGGGGCCAATTTCCCCAGCTCGAAAGGCCGCCAGAACTCAGTCAATATGTTAAGAGTGCATAAGACCTCGACGCGTCGCTGCCATCTTTTCATTTCCACCTGATACTCAGCTTACCTCGATTTGTAGTAAACATCCTCCACCTATACATGTACTGGTCGAAACAACTCTGGAGTAAGTAGCTTACCCGTCTCTTTCATCCCACTGCATATGATGATCATATACCATTTTGGCACCTCTCATTTTATGTCCTCTACGAAGGCTGAAGCCTTCCGTAGAGGTCGATGAATTTACTCGACTTCTGATGCTTGTCCTTTCTCCCACGCCTTCATTAGTGTACCAAATATTTCTAGCTTTGCTGACCTCAACCACAGGGTACACTTTTATTGTTTGATCTCTGTCCGCTTCTATTGCAGCTTCTGTCCAGAGCCCCAAAGTGGTGCGTGGAGTGGGTAAATTCAACCGCATCACATCCTGTGGCGAGTCTACGAGCTTGGGCAAGTTTTTTTGGCACTGTATTGCCCCAATACCTAAAGTGCCTGGTCTGGTAGAAAACGGAATTCGACCTCAACCTCCACAGGATTCTCAGAATGCTTGCAATAAAACAAGCATGAGGAGTAATTTAGTGTATGACTGTCGACAGGACCTCCTGCGGGAGGAACCCTGAACAATTTGGACTTCTGTTCTCATTCTCGACACCAGTTCTGCGCTTCGCCCTAGTGGACGTTCACTGGCGTCGCTTACATCATAAAACTTAGGCGTATTCTGCTGTGCTTGAGGCGGGAAGAATTTGGATGCTCATATTTAATTGAGCTAGGTAGATAGCTAGGAAGATATACCGAAATAGAAATAAGATGCGCGTTCAAACCCACCCTGTCGCCCTATGAACTCTCAGCGCGTATCTGTTGAGGTTGGTGTTTTGCATTAGCCTCTGTATTCGCATGTGGATTATGAGAGCTATCGCTGGTAAAGCTCATGTAAAGCGCAGTTATCATTTCACTTCGTGCAATTTATGTCAAGGTTTGAGGAGGCTCTGTTTGATTAATTTTCGACCTGTGTCAATGCAACTGCTTTTCCCTGCTACGCCTTATTTTTGCCAACAGGGCACTACTAGAAGTACAAAACAGAATTTATGATCGAAAGGTGGGATATTCAGATCTGCGTTAAAAGGCCAAATACTTGGTCCACCGTATTGGTAGGAGAGAGGGGTATCTCATGTAGAGAGCAGGACTTTACCAAGCAGACACTTCGAAATTTTCCTGGGTGCACATTAGCATTGTCATTCATCATGTAAGCACCGAGGACTATGTACCTCTGAGAAGTATGTTGTGACGACTGTGCGGTCTGCGAATTTTCTGCCGGCTAGCGACCGAAGTGCTCTGCCTGCTGCTTCAGAATTCTCAAATCTGACGAATATCTTTCCAACGCCGTTCGATTGTCTACTGCCGCCTGTAGGTCTTGGAACTTTCATATCCAAAACCTTGCCATACTTTTCGCACTCCTCCTTCACATCCTCGCAAATCTCTGTTCTGAATTTAGCGAGAGCTTGTGACTCACGATATCATCAAATACCTTCATAGTCTTCATTGTCAATAAGTTCCTCTGGAGTGACCATATTGAGAAGTTGTAAAACACGGCCTTCTTCCAAGCCAGAAGATGTAGTTCCAGCAAGCATCGACATTGCATTGACACCCATTTCGAGACCGGAAACTTGGGTATGTCCAATACTTGCTCTCTGAACTTTCAAGTGCTTATCACCTAGCTCCATGCCGTTCAGTCCTTCGACCGCAATATCAGTCGCAGCCGGGTCGACGTATTCGCAGAAAGCAATACCCTGATGGATTAGCAGCTGCGATAACAGGAAACTGATGCTGGGGAATAAAGCTTACTCTAGACTCCTCTGTGCTATTATCTTTGACAAGCACAAATGCTTTTAGCTCTCCGAAAGAAACAAGAAGCTCTGTGACTTGCTCATCATTCAGGTAAAGTGGGATGCTGGATATGCTTATTTTGTTCTGGGTGTCAACAACAACATTCGAAACTATTCCAGACTCATAGGGGGTTTCATCGGTAACAGCAGGGACAATGTAATCCTTAGGGCGACGTATTGAAAGTCCTTTAGAGCCCCCTTTAGATGATCCATTCATATGTTCGTCCTCCATAGTAATCTGATCGAGGGCTAATGCCATGGTGGCATCCGTAGGCTGCTTGAACTCAAGTAACGCAAAGGACTTATCCTTCGAGATCTGTGCTGAAATGCATGGGTCAGAGCCCTCGATCACGTTCAAGCCATTGAGCTGCAAGTTGAAGAAGTTGACAATGGTCTCCTCATTAATGGCGGGTGGGAGGTTGTGGATAAGTAATCGTTTCGCTTGACGGGAGTTGGATGGCTTCAGTGCTGCATTGGTGACAGAGCCACTGGGCTGTGACATAAATGCTTGTAGCTTGCTTGGGTCCATAGGCTGAGTTCGAGGAGCTCCTGGGAGAGGAAACATGCCAGATAACTTGGCCTGCTCCGCGGTGACATTTTCGTATCCAGGTGGTTTGATATCCCACTGGGTCAATCGTCTCTTTCGCTCAAGAATCGACACAACATCAGTCAAATCCGGAGTTGGTTCCTTCTTCTTGGGTGGAGGAGTTGCGCTCTTCTTCCTGTCCCGACCAGGATCACCTCCGAAGCCTCCATCTCGATTGCCTCTATCACCACGCCGTCCACCTCCGCCTCTTCTTTCCTCGAAAAGATCTCTGTCTCGTCTTGGAGGTCTATCGTCATCGTCTCGTCTTGCGTCGCGCCTGGAGCCACGGTCCCTATCCCATTCTCTCTCTCCTCCACCTCGACGATCTCTACCAGAGTATCTATCTTCGCGCTCTCGTTCTCGGTAATCACGGCTGGTGGAATATGTATCTACATCCCCATCGCGACGTGAGGGTCTTGAACCTCGGTGTCCTGGAGATCGAGAGCGACGTCTGTCGCGGTCTCCACCTCTATCACCACGTCTATCGTCGCGAGATGACTGCCTCATTAGATATGCGTGTATTTTCAGTGCGGCTGCGACTTACAGGATAATCTCTAGATGAGCCGTGGCGACCAGAATCTGTTGAAGCTTGATTGTCAGTAGTAGCTCCAGCTTGCTGCTTGGGTTTGGTCGATGAAGGTGCCATGCCTCTTGATGAGTAGCTATCGCCGTTCATGATGGCGAAGCTCTTTTCTATGCGTTGCTGAGAAATTGCAGGTGGATTCGGATTCAAGTAATTTGTGAGCAATGGATTGAATGTTGCGACAAGGCTTGGAGCGTACTTTTTCAGTTGCAAGCTCCAACTCGCTACGGCAGCCGAAATTCAACTCCGCAGTCAACAAGCTCGACTTGAGTCTTAGAAGCAACTACAACTGCCCTCAATTTATGCTAAGATACATCTCTCTCTAGAAATTCAGATGGCAAATCTTCGCGTTTCTGAGTGGAGGAAGCTCCCCGTGAGTCTAGCAGAGCTCTGCTTAGATACAACTCTCAGATGCGGTCAGTCATTTAGGTGGAAAAAGCTTCGGGACGATGAATGGTTTGTAGATTGAGGAGCTATGCTTTCTCAAAATAGGGGCTAACTTCCATGTACAGGTCTTGTGCTCTCCACGGGCGGATCTTCTCTCTTAAACAAAATTCAACTCACCTGCATTATCGAACCACGAGATCATCCGTTCCTGCTAATTCCCGGGCACCCTATGCAGCCAATCTCACTCATACAGATGAAGAAACCGAAGTCTTACTCAAGAATTACTTTAACCTCACTCCTAATCTGGGGGCCCTGTATGAGCAGTGGTCGTCAGTGGATCCAAACTTCAAGAAGAGAGCACCTAAGTTTAGAGGTGTTCGTATTCTGAAGCAAGATTCCTGGGAAGCACTTATAGGTTTCATTTGCAGCAGCAATAACAACATCATGAGAATATCTCAAATGGTACGAATTGCACCTGGGTTCAGTTGGGGAAGCTCCCTACTGATTGATCTTGTTTAGGTGAACAATCTTTGTTTACATTACGGGCCTCTTGTTGGTTACATTGAGGATCACGCTTTCCATGACTTCCCTTCCCCAGAAGCTTTGGCCAAGCCTGGAGTAGAATCTCATCTGAGAGAGCTTGGATTTGGATACCGTGCAGGATATATTGCCAAAACTGCGATGATAGTTGCTAGAGAAAAGCCAGCTGGCTGGCTTCAGAGCCTGAGCAATCTTTCTGACGATCCTATTGACATGAAGGTGTTTCCCCCTCGCGGCCGCGAAGGATATCGCAAAGCTCACGAAGAGCTGTTGCAACTTCAAGGCGTAGGGCCAAAGGTTGCTGATTGTGTTTGCTTGATGGGACTTTCGTGGGGAGAAGCTGTTCCTGTTGACACTCATGTCTGGCAGATCGCTCAGCGTGATTACAAGTGCGGCAAGGGGAAGCATAAAAGCCTCACAAAGGCAACGTATGATGCTGTTGGGGATCATTTCAGGCACTTATGGGGTAAGGAGGCTGGATGGGCTCATTCTGTCTTGTTTGCAGCTGATCTGAAAACCTTTTCAGAGAGGCTATCTAACAAAATCGAAGTCAAAGTTGATGAAGTCAAAATCAAATCAGAAGATGGCAACTTCTCTGAAGCAACAGTCACAGTGAAGCAGGAGCTCCATGTCGACGAGACGCAATATGTTCTTGCTAAGGAAGAACTGAATGGCATCAAAGTTGAGAGTTCTAGAACTCAAAGGGCAAAGAGGCGAAGACTTGCCTGATCTTTTCTACATAGAAATATGTCTGTTACCTTTGTAATACTTGATTCAAAATTCCGCGTCTTGACCACTCAACAAAATCGCCTGGACTAGCAAAGGTTTGTGAGATCCAGAAAGACGTATAGTATCACATCAATTCCATTCCTTTGGTGAATCCAATAAGCTAGCATTCCTCAGAGCACCACAATGTAAGTGTCAAAGCAGACTTACTGACGGTTGTTGGCTGCCCACCGTCGAGGCTTCAGAAACACCAGATAGCACTCGGCATCCAAACAATGCTTGAGCTAAGCCTATAATTTCGAAATCGAAGGGGTCATTTTATTTGGCATCGGAGTTCTCAAGACAAGCACGTCTTGAGGAGATTTATGCATCGTGACGAAGTAGATGCAATTCAAAGACAAATGTGACTGGCGCACACCGCCGCCCTAAAGTACTGGAATTGACTGCGAATATTCTCAAGCGAACCTCTCTACCTTTGCGCGAAGCTACACACGATGAAATGGCCACCATGGTCTACAAATTCCGAAAGGGACAGCCTTGACAAGAAGCCTACCGTCTCATGGACTGATAACCTCAATGCCACGGACTGGTCTCATTACACTGATCCACGAACGATTGTACCGACTCTTCTTCTCACAACAACAATCCTTGCTTCTGTCCGCATATACCGAGCTTATTTACGACGCATACCAAAGGCCACCCATATACGACCTGGCTTCTTCAGGAAGCGGAGTCTGTTTGGCACAGTTACAAGAGTAGGAGATGCAGACAACTTCCACTTATTTCACACACCAGGTGGGCGATTGACAGGCTGGGGATGGTTTCCGGGCAGGAAGATACCTGAAAAGAAGGCGGATCTGAAGAATAATACGGTACCTCACCCTCTCCCCCCAAGAGTGATCTTGCGGACGACTAATGACTCCCCAGATTCACATTAGATTGGCAGGAATTGACGCGCCAGAGGGAGCACATTTTGGCAAGGCGGCACAACCATTCTCAGCGGAAGCCTTGGAGTGGCTCAAAAGTTATGTCATGAATCGCCGGGTCCGGGCATACATCTACAAACGAGATCAATATGAGCGTGTGGTAGCTACTGTATGGGTACGAAGGTATTTTTTTCGTAGGGACGTCGGAAAGGAAATGCTCAAAGCTGGGCTTGCCACAGTCTACGAAGCTAAAATGGGAGCCGAATTTGGGGATTTTGAAGAGAAGTACCGAAGTACGGAAGAGATTGCTAAGCGGAAGAAGATAGGAATGTGGTCAGGGGAAGCAAAAGACTACGAGAGTCCAAGAGACTACAAAACTAGAACAGCTAACCAGGGCGAGTCGAAATGAACAAGATGCCCAATACAGCATGGAAAACAGTCACTATCATACTCTTGACTAATATCTAAACCTACCAGGGCACTTGAAGAAAGTAAAGTGTGACTGACCACATTTTCCATTTTATTTTTCGGTACTTCAATGGTGCAGGATGTGCATGGTTATAAGTGAAGCCACCACTTACGGAATGTGTGTCAGCAATGGCTCAACTAGAAAGGCTTCTACTGTATGAGGCCTTCAAATGCTCATATAAAGCTCCCTATTCTCCGTAATTCACGGCTCTAGTACTCCCGTTCTCTCCACATCTGCGGGATGTCAGAGAGTACCAAGTATTTCAACTACCTAAGCCAGAATTATAGAGCTCTGACCTCTTCAACTGACACGGGCCTGGAGCAAAGCCCCTTCCATTCCCCTGCTTCTACACGTGATGTACTGCGGCAAGGCAGGACTGAGGCAATCTAGCCTTCTGGTAAAGAGAGGGAACATGCTTCCACAAATCAACAGTGAAGCATCACATATCTGCACCCCAGGAAGTGTCAAGTAGCTGCTCAGCGAACAGGCACGGAGTTGACCTTGATGCTGCTTTTGACACATCCTGCTGGGGTGATCTGGACATCTTCAAGACAACCAAGATCACCAGTAAAAATGCGCTCCGTGCCATGCCTGGGATGGCAAAAGCGGCGGACCGTATCATCGACGATGCTTGGCTGTCTATTTTCAGGGGCAAGAGGTGACCGAGTTTCTGTTCGTGTTTGAGACCACGGAAGCAGGCAGTAATTCGGTTCCAATTCCAGCAGATGGTTTCTCCTGGCCTGTGTCCTCATTGATCAGATGATGAAATAAATGTTGTGTGTCGTTGTCAATCACGGTAGCCATAAATATGATGAGCGTTTGCTTGTACATGTAGCAGGTCAAAACACATCTTACCGTACATCGTGCATCAATCCCGAACATCATGAGTGAGGGTGTGAGTGTGAGTGTGAGTGAAATCTGCTGTTTTTGCTTCCGTGCACTGTTCCTGTCCCACAATAACCATCGGAACAAAATTGTCTGAAGTGAGAAGAGTCCAAACAACAGGACGAGAGAAGTCAAAGTGGAGCGCAGTGCAAAATTATTAACGAGTCTCACCCAAACCTCCTGCTCCGGCCCTGCCTCTCAAAGGCAGATTCCCCCTTCAGCTGGGACAACACTTCGTGAGAAAGAGAGTGTTGACATCTAAATCCTCGCCATTTCTCATCTACCTCGTCACTCAAGTTAAACAGTCACTCTTTTTGAATCTCGGTAAGCTACACCAGCTACGTACCCTACCCCAGCTACGCATGAAAATACGACAATTCAAGAATACCTCGTAAACGTGGACCACCTCGTTTTTGGCTGGGGCGTAGAAGCCAAAAAACTGACTCCTTCCCAGGTCCAAAACGACCTCACACTCTTTTACAGAAAGCATCATATAGTACAATCCACTACCTTTTCCGCTATCCGCCTGTCTTCTCCTTCTCCCTCTTCTTCCTATTCCAGAGACGCAGTCGACCTGAAGCAGAAACCGACCTGCAAGCCCCTTCCCCTTCTTTGTGCTGCGGCAGGTATTCGCATCCATCCATATCTCGATTCAAGCCAACTCGACCTCGACTTTGACGGCGCATCACATTTAGAACACACACGCTCTCTACATCTCATTAATTTTCCATCTTCGATATTCACATTCCTCCATCTCCGACGCTATCTCGCGACTAATCGACCATCAACAACACTATCGTTCTGTGGCTTGTAAGCGAACGAAGCTGTGCAATTTCCTCAGCCGCCTCCTCTTTTCAATTTCACCTTCAACAAACTACACGACGCTCCTTACAAGAGGCCGTCTGCAAGGCCGTGTTATTTGGATCTACAGGAGGCAATTGATATTCCACAGTTCTATTCCTCGACGAGGTGATGGACTAAAGTCGCGTTTCGATGACCAGCGACGCAAATTCAGGATTGGATGACCCCAGCTTCTGAGCTTTCCCAGTTTATCGACCGAGGACTACAATCACCACAGCGCTTTTTGCGCTTTTAGGTCGAAGGATGAAAATACCAGCTTGGCTGAGTCCCTCAGCCCTGGACCTACCGCCGTTATTACGAGTTGGGGTTTTGTTGACATCCCTTGCGCCCTTATCGCACGCCATTTCTTTCAATCCCATACCCTCCCCAAATCTCGATCTGTCGAACCTGGGTAGGGTGGCATTAGCAGGAGATTTCAGCGGCATCTCACTTTACGAATTTGAAGGGCAAAATGAAAACGGCTTCAATACAAACGGCAGTCAATCTGTGCTCGCGCGATTTCCAAATGGCGGCTTTGCAAATCTTGCCTCAGCGGATGCTGGTATTCAAGCCATGTGTACCTTCATAATGCAAAATGGAAATATGGCTGGAGTTGTTGTTGGCGGGAACTTCACAAGTTTAGGAGGAATTGAGTCGCAAGGCGCTGCCCTGTTCAATCCGAATACCTCCGCTATCACACCCCTCACTGGGCTCTCCGGACAAGTCTCAGCATTACTTTGTGACGAACCAAGCAATACGGTTTACGTTGGAGGTAGTTTCAAGGGTGCCAATTCAACGAACGCAATTGCATGGGTTGGAACTGCTGGATGGACAAATTTACCGTTCGCTGGTTTCAATGGACCCGTCACTTCCATTTCCAAGGCTTCAAATGGTCATATCATCTTTGGTGGATCCTTTACTGGGCTCGGGAACGCGACTGGACCGAATCTACCCGATCAACAAGTCATCAATATCTCCGGAGCAAATATCACCAGTGGCTCGTCGACAATCACAACAGGATTGAGTGACCCGACCAATATTGTTTGCAAAACCGGTGGTATTGACGGGTCAGGAAATACATGGCTACTGTCTGACAACACTCCGGGATTCTGGAAGGCGTCATTTCAGTTTGGCTTTCAGCCAACAAAGTTAAGGCTATACAACACACATCTGGATGGTCGAGGCACCAAGACTTGGCGGTACACAGCGAACCCGATCAACGGGATTATGAATTTTACATATGTCAACCCGGCAACAGGACAAAATGCCTCTTGTTCTTCTGAATGCCCTCTCAGTAACAACTCCAGCATCAAATTTCAGGATTTCCATTTCGTCAACGTGATAGGAATGAATGGCTTCCAAATTGACATTTCGGATTGGTATGGCAGCGGCGGCGGGCTGAATGGTATAGAGCTGTTTGAGAACGACATTTTTGCATATGCCATCAATGAGTTCAACGAGCCAAAATGTGCTGGAATTCAGATTGCATCAACTGCCACATCAACCGGACCATGGACAATCTCGCCGTCGCATCAAAGCGTCTCCGAATACCTTACAGTTTCGATCACTGACTCAAACACGGCGTCCGTTGTGTTTCAACCAGATATCAAGCAGTCAGGTAATTATTCCGTGAATATGTACACACCCGGCTGCCTCCAAGACAACAGTTGTAACAACAGAGGTCGAGTCAATGTCACTGGTGTGATGGCGACAGGAACCTCGAGTGCAGGTTTTACGACGGAGATTTTCCAGACGAACAACTTTGACAAATACGATCAAATATACTTCGGCTACATTGAAGCTGGAAGTAGTTCCTTTCGCCCATCCGTGACCCTCTCGCCATCTTCAGGTCAAAATCTGAACAACCTGACCGTGGCTGCTCAGCGTGTTGGCTTCACACTCATCTCAAATTCAAGTGGTGGACTCAACGGTCTGTTTGAATACGATCCGTCCCAGGTAGTTATTGATACGGCCAGCTTTGGCAACTCTTCAATTAACGTGGCTGGCACGAGCCTCCCGACCGGAGCTGGTATCAATGCATTGCAAACGTCGGGAAGCACGACTTTTGTTGGTGGAAATTTCAGCGCAAAAACCACCAACAATGTGTTCTCCATCACAAGTTCTGGAATGACCCCACTGGCTGGAAATGGACTCAACGGAGTGGTAGAGGCTATGTTTCTGAATGGAACAAACCTTTATGTTGGGGGAAAATTCACAGGCACTAGTAGCGGGGGAGCCAGTGGACTTAACAACATAGCCATTTATGATACCTCGAAGAACACATGGAACGCTCTGGGTGCAGGCTTGGATGGAAAGGTGTCCCACATCGTGCCTTTATCCATGAACATAACTGCAAATGTACCAGAGACTGTCATTACGCTGACTGGAGATTTCACCAATATCCTTGCTTTTGGGAAGAACGTTTCGTCAGCTGTCGCCGGTTTTGCCGTATGGGTGCCGTCACGAAACAACTGGCTGCAGAACATAAACACTGCTGTTATGTCCATCAGTGGGCAGCTTACTGCTGCGGTTGATATTCCAGGGGGCGCTTCGCTTTTTGCTGGATCTCTATCTACCACGCAACTCGGTGCAAACGGTGCTGTTGCGTTATCGACGACCTTGAGCCCTCTTCCGGTGAATATCCAACCAAATCCATCCCAAATATCGAGCGGCTTGGCAAAGAGAACTACCAGCAGTCAGAATGTTAGTGGAGTAGTCACGGGATTATTCTACGACAATGGTGGGCGCAATGTCACTGTTCTTGGTGGACACTTCACTGCGACTGGAACAAATGGCTCCGCGATTCACAACTTGGTATTCATCAACGGATCGAACTCGGATACTGTTACTGGTGTTGGGCCTTCGCTCTCGAACGACTCTACCATCCTTGCTGTAGCTCTTCAAGGCGACACGCTCTATGCTGGAGGAGCCCTCACCGGGACTGTCAACGGTGCAAGTGTGAGCGGCTTGATTTCCTTTAACCTCATCAGCTCCACCTTTGGCACACAGCCACCAACTTTGTCCGGTGGTAACGTTCACGCCATCTCCACACGGGCCAGTACCGGAGATGTTTATGTTGCTGGAAGCTTCTCAGCTGCCGGTTCTCTTGACTGTCCAGCAGTATGCGTCTTCGCTAGTTCGGTCTCCCAATGGGACCGACCTGGAACAAGCCTCGAAGGTACTGCGAATGCTATGACTTGGGCAAGTTCGAATTCATTGATTGTTGGTGGGTCAATGACTATCAATGGAGTAAACACTTCACTGGCAATCTACGATGCCAAAGCCCAAACTTGGGCTACTGCTGTTGGGGCGGAATCTATTCCTGGTGCTGTTACTGCACTTACTGCCGCAAACAGTGACGCATCCCAATTATGGGTCTCGGGCACTGCCAGCAATGGCTCGGCATTTTTGATGAAGTTTGATGGTACCGTCTGGACTTCGGTTTCGACACTTGGAAGTGGGACAAACATTCGAGGTCTTCAAGTCCTCTCAGTCACCAAAAACCACGAATCTTCTGACCTCGTCTCCGCCAGCCAGGTACTGATGATTACTGGAGCGCTCAATATTCCTGGTTTTGGGAATGCGTCTTCGGTCATTTTCAATGGCACATCCTTCCAGCCCTTTGCTCTCGCTACCACCTCATCCAACACCGCTGGTAGCCTTTCTCAGATCTTCTCACAGAAGCAGAACTTCTTTTCCAAGCCTGGTAAGTGAACATGCTATCATGGCATTCAATCAAACTAACATTTCAATAGGTGGTAAACTCGCCAAAGGCTTTGTGGTCCTTATTGCGTTGGCAATATCACTTGCTTTGATAATGCTCATGGTCGTTGGGGGTGTCATTGCCAACCGTATTCAACGAAAGCGCGATGGCTATAAACCGGCACCTTCTTCTACGTACGATAAGAACGCTCAACTGTCTCGGTTCCCACCAGAACAACTTCTAGGCTCGTTGGGTCAAGGCCGGAGTGCAGTGGAAAAGCAGAACTCGATGCTCTGAGAGAAGTTCTCAGAATTGCGAATTGGCGTTTGGTTTGGGAATGGGGCGTTCTGGATAGGTCAGAAACTGGTGACCTTTTCTATTCTTGTCGATCTTTGCGGCATACCTATTTGGAGTTCTTCACACACGGAGCGAGACGTTCCTCGTCTGTCGACGAGCAGGCATAGCTCTCACGGCCTTCTATCACGATACACGAGCACAAATTGTGCTGAATCTTCTACGGCTTTCCTTTTTCTCATCTTCTTCACGTATGGAGAGCCTAATGTTTAGAGCTACTACTCCTCATGTTTCCGACACTCAATCTTCTCTTTGTATGATAAATTTTCTGCAGCTCCGTCACCAGGCTGCGTGGTGGAGGCTGCTCATTGCCGCCAGGTCAAAATGTGTATTCGAACAGATGTAATGTAAAGTCGATTTGCAGTGGTTCAAGGGATTTTGGTGGAGCGATGAAATACGTTATTCACATGACTTGAATTCCCATGCTGATATATTCTAAGTGTTGTCCTATGCCTAGGATTTGTTTCGTTTCTGCACAAATGTGATCAGCGGGGAAGAATCCTTTGCCATGTAACTTCCCAGTCCAATTTTCCTCTCATCTATCAGCCACCACATCTGAGTTCCCGAATTCCTCTTACTGGAGAACCTTATTGAATCTGGTTACGGTCTGCAAAGGCCAAACAAAGTGGTAGTCTTCCGATCTTTCCCTTTTGTAAATTACTCTCCACAACCTAGGTGACCTTTGACCGACGCTTGCTTGCCCAGATTCACAACTTTCTTTCTTGAAATGGTTTACGCACAGAAAGCGAACGGTAGTGCTGGTCCAAGCCTTCGAGCATCACAATTTCACACCGCTCGCTCCGCTCTCTCAGAAATCTATACACACGGGAATTTCAATAAATGCAGGTATCATCACATCAAATGCTAGGTGACAGGGTGTCTTCACCATCACTCAAGCAAGGTGGGAAGCTGGCCACATTCTCGTCTCATCAAAATCTCCTGCACCGGATGACTTTGCGTGGATCCTTACTGTAGATGGGGGCATCAAGGCACTTGTCAATGAGTATCGAATCCTTGTTCCCCTATCATCTGAGACATATCTGGCGGTCTGCCAACTTGAAAAATATTCAGGAAATTCTGGAGCTGGCGTCCAAGCAGAAATATTACCCCACCTTTATGCTTCTCTTCGCCTTCCATTCGAGTTGGTATGGAGGCAGGTATGGTCAGTATGGTGCCCCACGGCACAAGATCGATAGCGTCTGAATGTGTCGGGCGGCAATCTAGAGAACGGTAGTGAAAATCAATGGTCAAGGATGTTAATGGTGCTCGTACTCATGATTAAGTCGAAAAAATGATCCGTATCATGACAGGAGATTTCTCGGCCTCATTATTTCCCTGGTCATGATCTGTACCCCAGCGACAGTGACTAGATACTCAGGAAAGGTCAGAGCTTCTTCTTTTCGTAGTGTTAAGGTTCGGAACATTATTGAAATGAATGAGGATGAGAATTTTGCTTCGAGAGCTCTCCTCTCAAACCCCTGACTCGTATCTCATATGTGAGTTCATATCACGCCTTTTCCCCTCCACATATCTGATTCCGTTCGCCTTACTCGTGATCCAAGACACTTCGGCGAGATACTCGGAGTGATTCAGAATTAAGCTCATGGTGAAAAGGGCAGCGAAATTGTTGATCCGCAACGGTTTGAACCTGAAAGGGTTCGCCAAGGCGTTGATAGGGGTTGGAGAAATGAGCATCAGCTATGCACGGCTTTGCAACTGTGGGGGATCAGCCTGTGCGGGTGCCAAGCTCGAAACAAAAAGGCTAAGTAGCTAGCTCTTGGAGTGTTGAGTTGCAATCTGACATGTCTTAGAAGATGAAACAATCGACGATCATCAGCGGGGCGGTTCAACAGGGGGCTCCAAGAAGATGAAGATGAGATGAAATGAGGATGAGGAAACGGGTAGGGGGGTTGAACCGGGTATTGAGGCTTTAGGGCCGAACAAGACGCCTCACTGCAACTCACTTCCGGCATTTGGACGGGGCAAAATGCTGGGGGGTGTAATCCGTAGGTATGATCTGCTTTGAAGCACGACCTAGCTATCTATCTACCATCATGTGAGCAGACCGTGGCCAATTCCTCAAGTTTGGATGTTTGACAGGCAGTGATGGAGATTGACAGGGCAGTGTTGGGAGATCAACTCTATTCCCTGGCTCTGACCGGTTCCTGGGAGATGAACATGCTAGACGGAGAGATCTTCAGGACATCCTTTTGCACAGATGCAGGAGTAAGGTGCAAGGTGGTTGATTAGTACGAGTGAGTATCTTAAAGACTTTTCCAATAGCTAGAATTCTGAGCCATTTGTTGATAATATTGGGACTCTAAGCTGGACTTGTTTTGTCTTCAGATTCTTGGCAGACGAGCGACTTGACAATGTGCCCAAGGTCGCTTTGGCTACGTGGGGTTAAGGTGTTGACATCGAGTCTGCAGGACCAGATATGCTCGGTGAGGTTGTAACTCATAACGGTCAGATTAGCGTCATATCTGATCCAAAGCTTTGCTGTCCTGGAGCCTGGTTCACTCGACTTGGTTTCGTCGTCTTTCTTTCCGAGATTATTCATTTGCGCCTGTATGTCTTAAAGAATAAGAATACAAGCAACATGCATCTTGCCATCCAGCACTGTCATATCCTAGTCAAAACTTGACAGCTTTTTTCTTTTTTCTTTTTTTCAGCCCCCCCTTCCTCTAGCAGTCGCTGCGATTCCGCATGCTGCAAAGTGCATCAGGGTCTTAGGAGGCGTTTTTGGGTGCTTGCGTGGCTTTTCGGAAAGTCTCTCTCCGCACTCAGCGTTGAGTAGTGGCACTGTGGTAGTGGTAGTGGTAGTGAGTTGGGTGGAGCTCCGAATGGTGGCAGTCGGGTGAGTGCTGGTGGGCAGGAGGGTGAAGGGCTAATGCTCTCAACTTTGTTTTGCTATTACTTGTACTTGTATATTCACGAGCGAGTCAGTCGGCAGCAATTGGAAGTGTGCGGAAAAGGTGTAGCGGCGTGCGATACGGGATATGTAAATGGTGCGGTGCACAATAGCTGCAAAGTATGGGAGTATCCTTCCGCAGTGGCAACAACATGAGGCAGTGCAGTAGGGGAGTGGAGGTAAGGTAGGTAGCTCGTTAGTAGGTACTGACTGCATGAAGATGGGATTGTACCGTAACCGTGATTTTGAGGTGAGATAAGAATAGATGTTTTAATACGATGAAGAGACAGGACAGGACAGGACAGGAAAGAAGATGATATCCCAACTATACTATAGTTTACGTATAATGCTGTACAAGTATGACATAGTCGGTAAAGAGAATTAATTGCTAATAGCTCTCAATTCTCTGTCAGCGAGTTACCTCGTTCGAATCATTTCCAAACCTCCATTCTTGTAACATAACATTGACTGTTGCACATACGATCAAGCATCTGTACAAGTACCATGACTGCACTGTGGAGACATGAGATGTGATGTGATGTGCTATGGGGCCATGAATGTGTTGTGCGAATCATACTACGTAGCTACCTATCCAATCACCTGGCTCAAAGGGAGCAACTTCCATATTCGACATTGAATCTTGAACATTGAACATCGAACATCGAACATTGATTGATCGATTGTTTGATTGATTGAACAGCGGGAGAATGAGGAGTGAGGGGAGCAGGGGAGCCGATAAAAATGGAGAAGAGTGGAGCCGTTTCACGGTAGTGAGTAGATTGATTGGCGAATGTACAGGGAAGGATGCAAGGATAGGGATTGCTGGCTGCATACTAGCGTCGTGACGGATCAGGGTGAGAGCCCAGGATTAAACCTCTGAAAAAGGAAGGGTCTCTCCGCCCAGATTTAATTGGTTGCCAGGTGAGACTGGGGGCGGCACAATGACGTCTGATCTGAATCTGAAGCAGCAGACACTGAGAAGAAATAGAAAATATAATACACACTCGACACCGACACCCTCACATCCACAAAAAAAAGGGACGGGCCTGATAGTGAGAACCATCAGCCATTGGCCAGTCGGGATCCGCCTGGGGAAGAAAAAGAAAAGAAAAAAGACCCTTTTCCTCCCCTGTTCGCAGGCACGCCAAGATTCAAGATCAAGATCCCTTCTACACTACTCTGCTCGAGCTCCTATACAAGCACATGCACAAGCACAAGTACAACATAACCAGCTACCTACCTACTACCTGGCGGGCTAAGCTACAATTAGCACGGCAACTAGTCTCTGCGAGTACTTCGTAGAGTAGCTGAAGCACATAGAGCGAACAAGTACCTACCTTTCCATTGCCTATCCAGTCGCAGATTCTCCTCCCTTCCATTCATGCATTTCGACAATTGCATCTGGTCAGTTGTGCGGGCACCCCTCTAATTGATAGTTGTCACCTACTGCTTGATACCAAAATCCGATACCCTCAAAATCCGTAACCGCTCACATTAATTGATGGAGGAATGGATGCATTGATTCTCACTGACTAAGTTAATATTCGTTCCAATTCTCGACACACACCAATGCTTGGCCACTTGAGCTCTCAATTGGACCTGAATTCTTAATGGAGACCATATTCTCGTTGCCGGAAGCAATCCGTCAGTACCTAGTGAACCCCTCCCCTCTCTGTTGTGGAAAATCAGAGGCAGAGAGAGGTGCCACCAGTCTCGCCGGTCCAGTCAAGAAAAACTTCGTTCGGCTCGCTCCCAACCCAACCTCCAAGACTCACACAATCCAATATTCCAATCCAAACAAACCATACCGAACATCCCATCCCAATCCAACTCCAAAGACATACACTTACTCTGACTCTGACGCCACCCTAGAACGGTGAAAGCTGGCTGGCGACGGCGCATAGCGCGTTACGTTCATTTTGACTTTGGCGCTGTTCTGATTGCCGTCCGGATCAGCGCACTTCCCGGTGCCTCCAAGCTTAGACGTAACCATAGTGCACGCTCCATGAGATGAACACAGAACACAGAACACAGCATGATTGGTACGAATTCCATAGCAAGGGATGGGGAGAAGGACAATTTCCTCCTCGGCCCTTTCTTGCCTCAACCGTGAACACTGCACTAGATAGGTAGTAGCCCAACTCTCACGTCAAGTAAGGTAACGCTGTACTGAACACCGCAAGCCACTTACCAAAGCCGTACCTTATTTTCACCACCTCTCCCGAAAAAAAAAAGAACCAGATACTCCCTTCCTACTGGAGGAGCGTACAGAAGCTAGGGTCGATGACTGGACAAGTTCAACTTCCCATCTCACATTTGATGATACACTCTCCTGATGCATTCCATCCGTGTGGACTTTGAAGCCTTTAACAATCTCACCTTGTGTGGGATGGGACACCTCTATTGCCAAGATTGGACATGCCAACTGGATTTTGCCCGCTGTCAAGTTTCTGATCTGCCTTCAAGTGGCAATCATCTTCATGATCTTCTCCCCGATGTGCCCCAGTCTGCCTTCGGGACATCTGCGGCCTTGTGTCCCCCGAAATCTGGCGCCAGTCTTGGTTCGATCTGAACATGCGGGTTGCGCGATGGTTGATGGATGCTGAGGAGAAAATAGTACTGTGTGTGGTCGAGGGTCAAGGTTTCCACTGTGAGTCTTTGAGTAACCTCGGACCTGGAGATTATCTGGCGGCAGAGCAGCAGTACCATGGTTCGCCAAAGGGTCCGTCGATGTATTGTATCACACAACCTTGGACCCGGTCATGTTACTTAAAGCTGAACAAGCGCAACGCCACCGACAAAAAAGTCAAAAATCCTACTTACGGCTCGATTCTCCCGCAAACCCTACTGCAGTCTGTACCAGGAAAAAAGGTCTGAGTTTTTCTCTTGGAGACTGCATGGATGGAAAAATACCTAGGTAGAATGAAAGCAACGTGACATGTTTCAATCAATAGTAGGTAGTCACTTATCGAAACGGGGTCTAAATTGAATTATTGCCAACTATCTCCAGCGAGGATGGCATAGGAAGAGCGCGCACAGACCCGACCGGATGAACGATCGAGTATCACAAGAAAAAGTAAGGAGCACGGCAGAGCAGAGCAGATGAGATGAGATGAGATGCGCAGGTAAGGTAGAGAGAAGGAACTAAAAGTACTGCCCAGTGCACACACGCATCTGCGGATAATGAGAATTGATAACAGGAACGAGCTACAGCCATACGGAGGGGTTGTACGTTACATCCTGCAGATGATACAACCGCATCTGGTCTTTGTTTATTGCATTTTAGACTCCCCATTTCTCAAGTCGAATCCGGGGCGCTGATTCTGTACTGATCGCCAACCAGATCTGCTTCATGGGGTTGTGGCCTTGCTCGAGCCTCCCTTCATCACCCTCGACAGTGACATCTGGAGGAATTTGAACTTGCAAAATTGCGTGCTCTGTGATCTGGGCACTCACTACTAGGACAATGATTAAATTATTCTCCAGGCGAAGAATGCGAAACTCGCACCCTTCTCCACCAATTCCCGCCTCCTCGCCTCTTGCCGTGTTGGAAATGCTGTTGGTTTCAAGCGGGTGAAATGCAAGCAACAAATAGCGAATATGACAGATCTTGACAGTCACGACATTGTCAACTGGTGACATTTATCGCCATTCTCTCCCCTTGCAGGGAAAAGTGACTTGGAGGTAATTGAATATTGAGAAATCATCGATTTCTTCCAATGCAAGCAGTTCCTTGTAGTCCCTCTCCCGCTGTTACCCCACACCACAAATCATATCTGCCGGATCGATGAGATTGTTACTCGCACCTGCAAAAGAAGTAGGTAAATGTTTCTAAACCTTTACCTGCTTCTAGAGTCTCAACCCAATCATACCCATGTCCATTCGAGCTAACAAAGGGCCGAAGAAGGAGGCTGATGTTGAATGGACGGGAAATTTCTCTTGTAAATAGAATCCTAGTAAGCCAGAACTGATGATTCATGGACGAGGGTTGTGATGAAATTATTCTTATTCTTACGAATGTAAGTTAGGCTCATCAGTAGGGCCATACCTAGGTCAGTAGGTCTTTTGCTCAATCTGGACGACCAAGCAGATAACAAAGTGTGGATGTTCTGGTGGCTGAAAAGAGGCTTTTGGGGGTCTGTCAGATTTCCTCAGTTTCGCAGGGTTGTGAACTGAGAGGGTTTTTGCCGGGGTTGGTTGCAACCCATTTTGACCGCAAGGTGGTGCAGGCGGCGCCCGGAGTCAGGATGGGAGGGTGAGGGTGTAGGGAAGACGTACGGGAAAAGTGTAAATGTTATCATCTTGCATGTCTTACAGTACAAGCTGTGAAATGAGACCAAAGTGAACAAGGTGAGGAAGGCAAGTCTGGACGTCAGCCAGAAATGCCAACCAACATACCATCCTACCTACCTGTCTCGGAGAATGCTTCAAACCGACAGGAATGCCACGAACAGATAGAGGAAGGGAGAGAAAGGCTTTCCATTCCTTCTGGAAGGCACTCACGGTTGGTGAAGTTGACATCTTGTATCTTGTATCTTGTACTGTACTGTCGGGTACGGTGAATTCCCTCCCTCCATAATCGGTAAGGTGAGGTGTGGTGCATCTAAACAGATGAAGACCTGACGTAGACACTCTACACCCGAATAATTCAGACTGATGTAATTTGGGCTGGTGCCAGCTGGCCACTATCATTGTGAAGCAGTGTGTGTAGCAGGACAGTACTCCGTAGTGCCCAGGGACTCCCGTATTGAGAAACAATGGAAGGGACTGACAAACGATGATGTGGCGTCTGGTTTCCCTTCCCGTTTGCGACAGGTAGCGTCATTGGCTGCAGGGCTGCAGCTTCAAGCCTCACTCAGCTCTGTGACCAGTGACCAGTAACCAGTAACCAGACCACAGCTCAGGCTAGTCGTTCCTCAAACTTGTTCTACTTCAAAGATGAACGGTTAGTTGGTTAGTTGGTTGGTTGGCCGAAAGTGCCCGATCCCTTCGCTCTACTTCGCCTTGTCTTGTATTCCCCTTCCTTCCAACCCTGTGGCTGCGTCACTTCGACATCAGGGTCCATCTGAATTGAAGTGAACTGAAGAAGAGATGAAATATCTGTACCTAGACACTTAAGTATCTCTACAAGCCTAATCCTAGGTAAGCTTCTAATTCATGCCAAAGCTGATCCGCCTTGCCTGGAGATGATGCTAAGTCTGCTGAATCAACTTCCGCTTGTACACGTGCAGCACCACCATCAATTACCTACTGAAACTTACTGTCACTTGACTGCACAGTGCAACCTCTGCTACTGACAGCCTGTACTGGAAATACAGCCGGTGTATTGTGGAGTGTTGATGAGTGGCCATTGACTGCTCCATTGTAATTCTTTGTCAACTTCTTACACTAGAATTGAGTCAGGTTAGACGGAAGTATTTCGTCTCTCGGTGCTCTCTAAGTCTTGCTGCGTTGCAACTACAATATCAGTGTGACGTCGACATGCCTAGGAGATACTCGGTACTGCTGAACTGCAGTGCCCGTCACTAATAGGTAACGCAATACGCTACGTGCAGGACAACTCAGGTGCGTATAGTATGGACTGTATAGTCCCTACAACCAGCAGATTCCCCGAACTACAGGATGACAGGATGAGTGAAGCCAAAGCCTTGAAATGGTTCGACTGGCCAAAAGAGCCCAAAAGTTCGCATGCCGGATTCCTTGTTGGGTCGAATCGGTTTCCTCTCTGGTGCACACCCTCGACACCTACGCCATGGCTGTTTCCTATTACCGCAATCAAGCTGCATATCCATACCAATGGCCCAATACAGGAGCAGTGAAGGCAACGGAAAGAGGCATGTTGCCCCAGCCAGTCGGGTCGTGATACGGAGGACCGAAGGGAAGCAGAGCTACAATATCCTGGCTGGGATATGAGATGTGGATAAGATGTGGTTGTGGTTTGAGGCAGATTATTGTAACTGGGTAAATAGCAGTTTTGAGAGGTAGGGGAGGGAAAGTAGAGGGAGGATGATAGATTGAGAGAATGACGGAAAGGGACATAGGTATTGGAGATGGAAATGGCATGAAGACCGGGAATAGTAGGTAATAGCATAATGAAAATGCTAAGTCCCTGGATTTGAACTTCAAATTGTACTACACTGGTTTGCTTTCAGAGACATCTAGGTAACATAGATATAGATACCTACCTCTCTATTCATCCTCAGTACCTTAACCTAAGGTAAGGTGTAGACTTGTTCCAATGTACCGATAACCGATAGAGACCCGAGTTTCGCTGTTTGTCTGGTCATGCCTGCTGCAATACTGGTCTCTACTGCCTACCATAGAGATCCATGCTATGATACGGAAATAAACAAAAAGATGAAAGAAACAAGACGAGTACAAGACCACCACTAATTAAGGTATCATCGATGATGCTGTCTGCTGCGAATGGGTTGGAATTTTGCTCCGCTCGCATTCGCACCTGATCTATTTTCCCCAGTACATGGTCATGGTCTTCGCATTCCGGAATGCCTTCTCTGGTATCTTATCAATCTCGTCGATACTGGATCTGATCGGTACTGTACTGTACTGTACAGTACGGTGCAACAAGGTAAAAAGCATCTATCCTGCGTGTGTCTACTACCTCCAGAGGTGGCTCGCAACCACGCCACTCCACATCAGACCCGCAAATGCTGACCGCCCACCGCCCGTACCCGTCGTTATTCCCAATACCGTGGTCTTATTCGTCCAACATGCCGTGTGATGATGCCCTTCCCTGCCTTGCCCTGCTTTGCCCTGCGCAGGTGGCTTCACTTGTGGTGCCTTTAACTAAGCTGTTGTGTGCGAACTAAGAATGGAATGTCGAATACCCGTTGTGGAGGCGCTCACTAAATCACCATTTTCAGACGGCAATAGAAGGAAGGTAGATAGATAGAGATGGCAATTCTCAATTCCCGTTCGAAGCACGCACTCAGATCCACCAGCATCTTCCTTACAGAGTACCTAGGTACTCTTACCTACCGAGCCTACTTCCCTCATGCACAAGCTGCCACTTCCGCCGCCAGTTTCGATATCATTATCCGCACGCCTTGCCGCAAGGATCTGATCAAAATTGAAGACACGGTTTTTCCTTCTCTGCTTTGTCGGAGTGACTGCATGTTATATCTGTGAGTCTCAGTTGTATCCTGCCTGCCTGCCATGAAGAATCATAATTGTTGATTCTCTGGTTCGTCATTTTCACTGCCTACTCCTTAACTACCTATTGGATTTTACCCATGCGTACTAGCTAACGGTAGTCGGTCCGGGGGTTCAGAGTGGGTAAGTAACATGATTAGGAGTGCGAGGGGAGTCAAAGACGAAATCGAGCACCGGGTTTTTGAGGTGACTTAGCTCAGGGTAGGGTCCGAATGTACGGAGGTACTATGCACTTACTCGGTAGTATCAATGATCAAGGTTATGTATATATGCATTCACTTGTACAGTAGTTGTACTTGTACTTGTACCTCATCTTTGAGTATTTCGCTCGGAATCAGATTCGAACTTCCACGGCTCTGAAGGTACGTTCCGCAATGTTATCGGTCGGAGCTAGATGGATGTGGCTCTAGTTGTGCCATTGCCAGCGCCAGTGCCACTTCGATCTTGGCCTTGGCGTCGATGGGCCCCTGCCACTTTGTCATTGTTTCGCTCACACTAGCACCCACACGGGCCAAGCCAAACAAAGTTCGTACCGTGCTTTGTTGCTGGCCGTGGTGGTGCTGACTGCCTGACAGTCCCTTGGACTCGTAGTCCACTAGGTAGGGAGGTATGGAGGTAGGTCCTGTAATACTAGGCAAAAGAAGCGTAGAGTGCGGGTGTGCTCACGCGTTCAGTTTTTGTTCAGTTAGTTCATGCTTGCAACTTTCTGCACTACTACTGCTACCTAACCTAATACCTACTAGTAACATTGCACCACGACCCTAACCTACTTTTTCCAGGATCTTACCCCTAGTTCTTAGTTTGAGTACTAGTCCCTATCCTAGTCTCGGGACATTGTTGATTTGATGGAGAAGCACAGGCAAAGCAAAGGCAGAACAGAAGTTAAGCAGAAGCCACCAAGCCCATCCCCGCACCCCTGCTCCTGGCTTTGAGTACTGGTACACTCCATAGTTTGTGGCCTCCACCACTGCCATCATAGGTAGGGGAGGTATGTGGAAGTGGATATGGATGTGGGTGAGGGCGGGTATGAATGTGGTGAGTAAGGATATGGATATGGATATGGATGTGGATATGGATACTCTGTACTGTACCTATGAATGGATGAGGATGTGGATGTGGATGCGGATGAGGAGTACACAAGCACTATGCCAAACCAGTCCATACCTTCCTTGCCTTTGCCTTTGTCTTGCCTTGCCTCGCCTCACATACCTATTCAGCTAGTGACCTACTACACCTACTACATCTACAATCTACATCTGCGTCCATACAAATACCTTCTCTTACTATATTATTCCCTACCAAATCCATATCCATATCCATTCATCCATATCTCCATACACAATTCGCACAATACACCTACCTACCTACATCTACACCTACCTACATCTCCACCTACACCCACCATCCACCCACCACTTTCATCCACACACCTCATACCTGCGATCCCTACCCTGGCCCCTACCCTCATCGAGGAATTCTTATGTAAAGCCTCTTTGCCCCCCCCCCCCGCCTTGTGATGATCGACCTTTAAACTTCCCATATCCTCACATCAAATTGATTCTCTCCATTATTTCCTCCCACCCGCAAATCAATTCCCCTCCAAACTACTCGTCAAAGTACTACAAATCCAACTACAATTCCACACCGAAAGAAAGGACGATAACAAAAAAGGACAGACACACTATTCTCTGCCGTCCTGCATTTCTCAAACACAATTCTCCTCTGATCAACCTCCGTTGTTCTCTTTAATCCTTCGCCCGCGACTCGACACTACACTACACTACCTACTTCACCTTGAAAGGAAAGAAGACTGGCTCCATCATCGTCTCTCCTCTAACCGTCTTTCGACCAGCCGATCATTGCACTGCCGAATGATCTTGACAGCTTCACTACGCTCAAACCGGAACTGCAGCATCGAGCTTAATATCAAGCATCCCTCCCTTTGGATATATTCCACTTGGTCCAAGATCAAAGAACCTAGCAATCTCCGCACTCAAACCACACGAGTAGGACCACATTGTTGTTAGGCCCTCAGGAGAGCTTGTCTGGCGTCGATCTTTGCTGAAGATATCTCAAGTTCGATATCCTGGCCCCACTGTCCAGGCATTCAGACAGCAACAGCTCCTACGCTACCCTCTTCCTCCTCTTTTCCCAGGCGAATCATAAGTACCTCCTCGAGGAACTATCTCAACTACCTGAGTCTGCCTCAACTCTCTTCCAGTAACCAACCAGACGTCTGGATTTAGTCCCCGTACTTCTGTTGCACCGACAAGCACATAAGAACGCTGATCCCACTCGTCAAAGACGAAACTGATCGTCTCCATTATCTTCTCTTGCGACACGCCTCGGCCGGCAGTAACACGACCTTTGTACGGGATCTTGCATCTGATCCACGAACTATCATCTACTCTCTTCCCATCTTTTGCTTTGCGCCGGAAAGGATAAAGCACTTCGTCACATCTGACTTTGATCGATCACCGTAAGATGACTATGGCCATCGACAATCAACAACGCTTCGGCGGCATGAACTTCGACCACATGTCATACCCTACTCCACCGCAATTCACAAATCCATGGAGCGCAGCCTCTTCGCCAGCTCAGAGCCACAGTCTCTATGCTCCCTCTCACAATCTCAATCCAAACTTGGGACTGGACATTGGGAAGCAGCAGCAGCAGCCTCCCCGCATGAATAGCAATGTGTCTATGGGATCATATGCAAACGTGCCCATCAGCGCGACATCAGCAGGTAGCCCTCTCTTGGCGGATGTATATGGCTCTCAGGATTTACTCACCATGCCCCAAGATTTGTTGAGTCCAACTCGTTCAGTGTCGACTGGATATGGAAATGAGAGCGCCTACTCGAGCGCTCCATCACCAGTACACAGCTACGCTCCCTCCTCCACCCCCTATGACTCGATGGGATATGCCCCAGCTCCCGTCCGATCAACATATGCTCTGCAACAACAAGAAAATGCAAGACGATTGTCACACCCGTCAGTACCCTCCAATTCCTTTCTCGAGATCTCCGAGGACGCACACCGCCTGCAACGCCAGAGCTCACTTATTGACTTCAATGACAGAGGACTTCAGCAACAACATGAGTCAACTCGAAGCTTCGGAGATGCCATCGACGCGAGCAGAGGAATGATTGCGATGAGCCAAAACACCACACCACGAAACATATACGGAGCACAAGGACGTGTCGGGCGAGGGTCAGGTGATTCATATGGATTTCCAACCGCGGCACATTCAAGCAGCTCTTCAATTTCATCCTCGGGCACTTATCCATCGTATTTTGGTGGCTCCGTCGACTCGTCAGTGAGCGATTACTCAAACGCTGGATCCGATATCGAATCCGTTTCGTCGCGAACGTTACCCAGACCTTCGGGTCTTCTTAGCGGAGGCATTCCTCCAGCACCACAATCGATGATGGGGCAATTCAGTTCCAAGGTTTCCTCGAGCACACAAAAGAAGCACAAGTGTAAGGTTTGCGACAAGCGATTTACTCGCCCTTCGTCGCTTCAGACACATATGTACAGTCACACTGGCGAGAAACGTATGTCTCACCTGTTTTTCCGATCTGTGTTACATCTAATCTAACTTATTCTCACAGCATTTTCTTGCGAAGTCGAAGGTTGCGGCCGACACTTCTCAGTGGTCTCAAATTTGCGCAGGCATCGCAAAGTTCACAAGGGTGAAGCTCGTTCAGAAGCCGGATCTGAAGACCACCAATCCGATGACTGATTTTTTCCTGTACGATAAATCCGGCCGTCCTACGCGATTTGTACGAATTGTCTTGTTATCATACCCCATAAAGCTTCTCGAGAAGCCGGTCAAAAGGAGGTTTTGTGCTTTGTTCGTGTTCTGATGTTTTGCGATATCCCTTCAGCGTGTTGATATCCAATTTTGTTGCGTGGGAGAGGAGAGAAAAAAGAACCGCTGGCTGCTTTACGCCAAGTTCGACTAGATGAATATTTCTATTCTAATACTTTCGCTGAGCGGTCCACCGAAATGGACTAGATTTGGGTTTGGCACAATGGGATGATGCACTCTTACGAGAGTTTGATTTCACAGGCGTTGGAGGATAACAGCGTGTATAGCAGCGTCAGATATGACGATGCTTCACGGATTTGTACGACTATTTGCTTTGCTGTTTTGCTTCACGTTTCTACCCTCGTTACAAAATACCCCTCGGATTGAGAAAGGCACAGTCGCTATGACTAGATAATGATGCAAATTAAAAAATAATATATATACCTATGTGCAGTGAAAGCTTATATCCACAGCTACTCGAGTGTCTATGTGTCTTGCTGAATTCAGGCTCCAAATACCTAGGGTCATGTTCACAGCTACAGTTCGCCTTTACCTATAACCACACCGCTATTGACGCGTCTCCGGTTCGCACACCGCCTGCCCCTGCGAATATAAACTGCATAATGATGAAGATTTTAGATTTTGAAATTGCACCCTTCAGCACAAAAATCCTACCCCACCATCAGAATCGCATGCACGACTTTGTCGATCTGTTCCCAAAACCAGCACATCGCCGACCACGTAGTGTCGATCCTGTATGATGGTGCTGGTGCGTGATGGGTGGATATCAATCAGTTACTTAGTAAGTCGGAGTCTGTTCTCTACGGCTGTAACGTCGATATCTAAGTGCAAGGGCAAGGTGGAGCATGAGATGAAAGGAAAGTTCACTATGACGGTGAATCCTTACCGCCTCGGGGCACCTGAAACGAGCAGGGCTGGCTGTCAACGGACGCTCGTTCGTTCCACAGCTTCTTCCCAAGTTCTTCCCCCATTTATTCGAAGGCTTGGCTCATGTAATTCCGCATGGGGGAGTGTGGCGGAGCAGATGTTGGAGCTGAAGCTACCAGGTTACTACTACGAAGCAGAGAACCCTCGATTCCTATTCTAGGTTACGGTACAGTCGGTAACGGGTTGGCTCGCGAGCAATAGAGAGCAAAGTTAGAAATGATGCAAATTTTAATCTCAACACTGCAACAGGCAAAGTGTGGGCGCTTTTCTCCACTGGTGTAGCAGAGCGGGTTGATTGAGGTCGTTGACTGGTCGAAGAACAGGACGAGGATGTGGAGTAGGCGGGCAAAGCAAGCGTGCAGCGGAAGCATCTACGCGGGAGCAGATTGATGGCAATTGTGACGAGGAGAATGTGAAGCTGTTGCAGCATCATCGTCCTCGCCATCATCATCATCAGGCCGCCGTCACCAGCCATTATCATTCTCGCTTACCAGCCTCCCAGATGGCTGGAAAAGCACCTGAGCTTTCCAAACAGCTGTTATTTATGGGGTTATTCTGTCATGCCTCTGGTTGATCTTGACAGATTGAAACCTAAGCTGATACGGAAACAAGGCGTGCTGAATTCTTCTTCCTCCTCCATCCATGAATAGCCAAAATGGGTTCGAGATAGAAAAGCAATTGTGCCCTTGTAAACAAGGCTTGCGACGAAGGGTGTCCTGAGCCGGATATTCAGGTTCCAACTCTCCGTTCTCAACACAGTCCGACCTGGCGCTTGGAGAAGTAGGCCAAAAGAGTTATGATGAATAAATGTAGGTCAATGGTATCTCAAGAATACCTAATCTTCTCCCTCAGCTTCTCCTACGTATTATCGAGACGAGGTATAGAGATATTTCTACTGCATGCTTTGCACATACGCTTGACAAGAAGTGTTGTGTACGATGATGCTAGCACAGTCCAAGATAATTTGGATGGTCTATTAGCGAACCTTCGCATCATAGATCTATGTGTATTTGGGTAGGGAGGTAGGTACACTATACAAGTACCCAATCTGAACATTATTTCTGTGTGTCCAGGCTCAGTTACTGGCGCTGGCCCCTCTAGAACAACATGTGTTCCTATCTCTCAACCGCTGTGCCTGTCCTCGAGGACTTCATAGGTAGGAGGTATTCATCATTATTTTGTGTTAGCTCCCACGCCATATGGGGACATGTGACCGTCAATACGTATAAACAACATCCTTGCAGCCATTTTGCGGTGTCACTAACACGTTTATCGTGTATTGATTGATCAACTATGCGACAACGACTGCTACATAGAAAGAGCAAGGTTGTTAATTGTTAGTTGGAGACAGTTTAGTCTACGTTCCTAATACACAGAACCATGAATTTAATACCATGGTAGCAACTCATACTCACTTGGCAATTGTTGGAAAAGCTCTCTTTAGATCTCTACTCTACTCCAAGTTGTTGATGTTTGACAAAGCAAGAGGAATATATCGACGTTGTGTGGCCGTTGGTCTATTTAGACTATCAGGGATATAAGCGAAGAAATGACGATGTGGCTTTCGGGAAATGCTCTTCTGTTCTTCTCCTAGTTCTCCCTGTGAATGACTAAGCCACTCTTATTCGGCGGCACACTCCTAAAGCCATGATTTTGCTATTCCGTCCTATATGGGCTACCGTAATTGGAATGGAATTTCTTCAGGTTCGAATCGGGTTCCATTGCAGTCTTTCCTGAGCTTCCATTATGCAACTTCCGCCTTTTAAGGTACTTTTACCACTAATAATTGAAAATATTCAGATAAGGTAAGACCTACCTTAGAAAGCGCAACCATCGATCATGTGACTAGATATCTGGCTCAGGTAGTCAGGTACCTGGCCTTACCCCCACAAGTGAAACAGCATTATCATACCTATCATATTTGTGAAGCTTCTTTACCTTCTGGAATGCAACGGCGATATGACATATTATGCTAGTGTCTGACTATTGATTGCTCTAGACAACGAGCAGCAAGCCGTCTTTTTCACTTCCAGATTCGTTGTGGAAGAGATCTGTGGCGGAAGAACGTGAAGTCACAAGAAAAACGGTTCGCACTTGAGAGACACACATGTGCGGCCCGACATTGATGGCTGAGACTTCGGGCCTATTCCAAATGCTCGACCTTAAAACTAACGACAAGTTCCAACGGCAATTTCCCATGAACGATAGTAACATTTCTTCTGCTGCCCCCAGCTGATTCCGCGAGGGGGGATCGAATAATGACAGAAACAAGATTCTAGTACTCCACAGCATGTAAGTAAAAGGATACAAGTGCCAAAGTCCAATTGCAATTGCTTTTCTAGTCACGGACACCTCCTTCTCCTTTCTTTCACCTATTACGCAGTTTCTCATATGTGTTTGGAGACTCGTTTAGGGAGTAGTGACTCTGCAGGCCAACATCTACTCTCTCCTATTTGTGCTTTACTGAACGCTCTGTTACTTTTTTGCTTCCCATTCAGGATTCACATGCCTTCCACATTATTGACCGACTAGTAGGATGCAAAAGTCGATGATCTGTGTGTGGAGTCGGACTATCGCCCACTGCAACCAAATCTAATCATAAGCGTTGACCATGCCACTGGAAAGCGATACAGCTATTTAACAGTATTTTCTTTGGGTAAAAACGATGATGACTCGGGTTTGGCCTTAGATTGGTGATGCCTTTCGGGGGTATTGGAGCAACTTTTAATCTGAAGCCATGTTTAATATATATTTTCGGATTCGATATAAAATGGTCTTCTAACGAGTTAAAGTGCATAAGCCGTATTCACAGCATACCGGGTGGTCAGCGTGGCAGATTCAATCCTGACGGACAAGTCCTACTTTGAGATTCCATCAATCAGTTTTGATACAAGATGATTCGCAGAAATTTGAGAATATCAACTGACAATGGTTGGTGCTCGGCTTCGCCCGAAAAGAACGGCACGCTTGACAAAAAAGCCATTGTTAGAGTCGAAGGAGCTGATGGCGACCGCTCTCCCGGTCTGCAGTCCCACCCCTTTTATGGCGCTACGACGAGGGATTGAGCCACAGCAGTAGAGTTCGACATCATAGTCTATATATTTGTGGTAGCTTAACGCTTTCCCTTTCTCCAGTTAGAGGAGAGCTAGAGATTGTGATGTAGTATATCTCACACGAGGATATCTCCCTTCCCCTGGGCATCAGGGCGTGCAAGCATCTAACAGATACCGCCCATTGAGTTTCCTTCTCTATGTTACCCTCTACCTTTTGTGCTCGAGAGACTTATTTTCTAAATGCGAAATTAACATCTTTCCAATACCCCGCTCACACTTCCTTCATTATACACAGTCTAACACGGTACTGAATTCAAGCGAGTCTAGCTCGCGTCGGCACCTGTATAACATCCAACATCATATCATATAACTCATGGTCCGAAGGTCAAAACCTTAAAGCTGTCCTAAATCGCCCATAATGGTCACAACCAGAACCTCTACCTTTAGTCCTAGCATCAGAACACACACTCCCGACTTAACACCAAAAATAGAAGCCGAAATACTCCCGGCTCTCTCTTCCACGAACCCTCCTTCCCAACATGCGAAGTCTCACCTCCTCCTCCTCTCCATCCTCATCGGTTTAGTTACCGTAGCTTATCTTTTTGGCTTTGAGTTATTCCAGCCATCGGAACATATGTACTGGGAGGTATGGCCTCAGGGTTGGCATTGGCTGTTGGAATGGGAGCGATAGCAGTTTATTGGACTGGTACCCACCAGATCGATTGGAATGAAATTGTAGGAAGGTTGTGGTGGCTAAGCATGCCACTTGCTGGAGCTGCAGGTCTGCTATTGGTTCTGGCACAGGAAGAGAGCTCGGAATGGCAGGAGTTGATTGATTATCCAGTTGGAGAAAAATAGCCTCGAGAGGAAGAAACAAAGAAGGAAAGTGTTTGAGTGACCTGATCACATTGGAGTCCTCAAATTTTATGCACAACATATATCAGAGAGAGATATGTATAAATATAAGTCAGGATCTGGCAGAGGTGAAGCTCCCACAAGGAGCAACACTGGCTTGTGAAATGCGGAACATAGAATGTACTATAAGTATTAAAGTGTTGATCTTTGATACGCATTGTCTACCCCAAGCTATGAGTAATGCAAGACTCCCTCAATATAATCTCACAGGCTCAGTGGGATATGGTTTCAAAATTTAAGAGAAGGTTTCGAGATTCAGACTACTGGCCAGTAGATGTTCTGAATGGAAACTTTTCTGAGCAGTTAGAAATTTTACCTCGTCCGGGGACAAGGGGACTAATTGCTTGATTTGGAAGGAAAGGGCGAAGCAATCTATTTTGGTTACTGAGCCCAAGTGCCGTGTGGACAACCAGCACCTTCTTTGATTCCCGAGCATCGAACACATGTCTGCTCTCGAACCTGGATTTTAATAAAGCACACCCCTTCCCCGATGATGGACAAATGATGGCTGCCCTCACGAGTTATACTACTCGACAGGAAAGTCTAGACCCTAGCACGAATCTCAGGGCATGAGTGTTGATCAAATGGTCGAGGGGTGGGCGTGAAATAGGAAGCAAGTGCGAGGTGTTCACACGAAAGCATATGCAATGCACGCAACGTACATTATTTGTGCTCTGTTCACATCTATTACTGCTGCGCTATGTCCCTCATATCAATGCAGAGCTCGCCCCAACGTCGAATCCAAGTCCGCTATAGTACAGTCCCAGATACACAGAAAATTGCCCACATCTAAGCGCCCCCTCCTAATGATTCTCAAATAACGATCGCCAATTCTGGTCGGTTGACAATCTCACCACATATTGGACCATAATAAGGAACCATTGAGTCTGCAACATGCTCATACATGTTGTTGTACAGCCTCCAGTATGAAGTCCTGACCTTGCGAGCCGGATGGAATAGACCAGCAAAAACATAATTCATTACCAACCCAGGTCCGATGGACATTCGAATGGCATCGATGGCTTCGACAATCCGATCGATCACATGGGGACTGGTCTCAAATAAATTGGGCCAAAGAAGGTTAAGGAGATGCACGCAAGCATCCTCGCAACCAAGACCAACAATTCCTAGCGCCATGCTATTTTTGTTAATATAAAGAGCCGATGAATGCAGGAGGGTTTACTTACTGTTTTACTACACTGGCTGCAGTCTGTCTATGGACTTGGTCCCTATCAACCAAAGCATCCTCAATAAGAGGGGTCACTGCGATAAGATTAGTATAGATGCTCGACTTACAATCACCAAAAACTTCTCAGCATACCTGCATATACATAGTCTTTTGCCATCTCTCCGATGTACTCGAAGAGAAAGGAAAGAGACTTGAGGACTCCGTTCTGTACGTTGAGTTCGGGTACTCGGTACTCATTCATCAGCGCTGGGAGCACGGTGAAAGGCGCGCATGTTTCGGCAACAATACCAATTGCCACTAGAATTCGGTGTTAGAAGACACAATATGGGCAGGAAGGATTGCTTACCAGCTGTACAGACACGCGACTGCCGCTCCTGAACTCTGAGATTGTTCAGCAGGGTTGCAAGAACATCTTGCGGTCCAATGGCTTTTGCAATAAAACCAAATGTGTTGTTTGCAGCTCGACGGATACCCTTCTTGTGGGCTTTGAGCATGTCAAGCAGCTCAAAGCAAATTCTCATCCACTCTCTGGCATTCACACTTTCTGGCCCACGATCCGCGATACGGCCAACTAGGTCAATGGTATTCTCTTGGACTTTCTCGTGTCGATTGCGTAAAATGGGAGTAAGGCGAGGAAGAAGATCTTTTATTGGTGGTTGCATCTGGCTGATACCCACCACCGTGACAATTGATCGAAGAGCACCGAGGATTGAGCCCAGCACTTCCGGATACTCCTCGCCTAAATATTCATAGAGGACAACGCCAAGCTTGCCCATCAATGCATCTTCGCCACATTGCTTCATGACCATGGCGATGCGTGATATAAGGTCAGCTGCTTGTTGACGTACAGTAGCAGATTTGTTGTTGAGGCGCCAGAGGATTGTCGAGACAACTTGTGGTAAATATGGCTTCATTCTAGTGCCCAAGGCGTTGACCACCGTTCCGAATCCGTTGAGCATAACAATATCCTCGACACTCTGCTCTTGAAAAGAATGAAGGATACCATCAATCAGTCGCTCTTCCAACCGTTCACCAATGTCAGCTGCACCCAGACTAGCAATAACCTTCTCGATTGTTTCCACGGTCATTTTCCTGTAGGCTTCACTCTCGTCCTTGAGATTATTGACAATTCGTTCAACAATCTCGCCGACACCAACCTTCTGGCCAAGATCCACAGTCGTCTCAACCACCTGACGGTAATTGCGCTTATCTAATGCCATCCGTCGGACCCAAAAACTTTTGAAAAACTCATCAAGGACATGCTCCTTCAGATATCCTGCAGTTACACCATCCGTACCGGCACATTGTGAAATTACTTTCAAGACAACCTTTTTCATCTCCTCGTCCGGTGAAGAGAATTCGCGCAACAAAACTTCCATGATGTGACTGGTGTAGTAATTTGCGAATTCTTCGTCCATCAATGGGATAATGTAACCTACAGCTTTGAGAAAGCCTGTTAAGCCTTTTCCCCTCTGTTTTCTTGCTCCGATCCATAAGGGAGATAGGATATCTTCGAAACTCTCGATACCGTAAGGATTTGCAGCTTCGGCAAGGGCAGCAATGGCTAATGAGGTGACTGTTCGCACCTTTGCTTGGTCGTCATTCAAGTTACCACCAATGCAGTCAACGAGTCCTTTTAAATGCGGAAGGACCGCACATCCCATGAGAATAGGAATTTGTTGCACAATCTTCACACCTGTATGGCGAGCTTCCCATGACTTCTTTGACCGACAGACGGCTCTGAGGAAAGGAAGTAGGGCTGGGATTCCCAAGGCAGACGCAACTACAGCGAATGCCCTAGCAGTAGTGTTGCGGACATATTCATCAACGTGATCAATGTCGGGTCGCATTGTACTGATCATGTGTGCCAGGCCAGCGGCTTTGCTTAGATTGGAAATAATCTCTCGCCCTTCGACTCTCGCATAGTAATCTTGATCAATAAGTAGAGGCTCAATGACGACTAAGATTTTGTGAACATAGGGTCGGACAAGCTCATCGAGCTTGTAGAGCACGCGGTCGATGACCTTGACTAGGAGATGTCGTTCTTGGTCCTCTAAAGTTTTTTCCATGAGAAGTGGGAGGATTTGGTCGAAAAGAGCTGCAGCACCAAACTGCCGTGCATTATCAGTTAGTTGACGTAATGCCGTCTTACGCATTGGAGGGGTTCCGTTCTTGACTTTCAGTAGTAGTCGCATGATCTTTCTCTCCTTTAATTCCTCCACGCTCATGGTATTTTCGTCACTGCCATCTGTGAGTTTTCCGAAATAGGCCATATCCTCGGCTTTGAAGAATTGCAAATCACCAACACCTGGAATTTCTGTTGGAAGTTGTTTCCCAAGGGCCCTTCCACTTTCCGGATCCTGCATCATAAAACCGCCGAAGTGAGATGCTCCTCCTGCAACTGGCGTTGCCATAAGCTTCGCAGCGGCTCGAATTGGGGCGTAACCTGGTGGTGGATCTAGAATCCTGTACCCTTCTGTGGGGAGCATCAGATCTAACTCTTCGTCTGAGAGAGGGGCGTTTCGCATCGAAATATCAGTGCCGAAAGCAGTTGGCATGACTGGGCCACCTATCTGTGAAGGGTGGATTGGAGTGACAAGGCCTTGATTGCCGATAGGCGTGGCTGCCGGTGCTTGATCCCATCTCGAGCGTCGCTTGGGTGTCTCGTCAACCAGAACGCCTCCAATGGCTGGTGTTTGATCCCATCTGGATCGTTTGGCTTTTGCCTCTGTAGATTGAGTTGCATCACTCGAATCTGAGGCAACATCCCAACGTTGTTTTCTTTTCCGTCCTGCAGAGACAACCTCTGTTGCACCGGCATCTCTGTTTTCCTTGTCGCTCGGGGAGACACTGCCTTCGTTGGTCAGCGCAGCTTTGGGATGAACGACATCGCCATTTGCCGCCTTCTCCTCGATAGCCTTCCTCACTCTCTCTTCTTCCCTTTCCAGCTCTCTCCGTGCCATGACTTCTCGGTAGCTCTCACCATTTTCAGCAGCTCCAGCCTGGCGATTTTGTGCAAAGGGATCAGCCCGCGTTGGAGTGAGCACACGATCATGCCTTCGTTTCTGGTAATCCGTCTCGCGGTCAGCGATACGCGCGCTCTTTTCCCGCCCCAACATTATGTCTTCTTCCTCCACTCCATTGCCATGGGCGAACTCGTTCATTTGCTCCTTTGATGCTGTATACTGACCAACCAACCTCCTGCTGGTATCCTCTTCCATTTCATCATCCTCACCATCTGCAGCCGCAATCGAAGTATTGTATCCTGCGAATTTGTCTCCTCCATCAGGCTCGTATAAAGTGGTATCGAAGCTTTCGGTCAAGGAGGCCTTGGTGGAGACATCAGTTCGCTGATTAGACGGATCAAACGTCTTTGATCCCTTCTTACCAGCAGAGGCAGCATTCCGCTCAGCCTGTAGCTTCCTGATCGTTTCAAAGTCGCTATCCGACATAATGGCGGGATGAAGTTGTGGTAGAAAATTGCGAATTGGCAATGGGCAAATATTTGATTGGAAGTCGAGATGCTTTGCGACCTGACCTAGCGCGTTTATTTGTATCACGTGATTAATTATTTCTCAGCCCGCCCCTACCTTCCATACCTAATGTTAGAGTGTAAAAGTGCCAGTACTCGACACGCAGAACTTGGCCATGGATACAGAATAGATTTGCTAGGTTTCATTGAGTATGTCAATTTTAGCACCTAACCTTATCCCTAATTTATCCTCGAAATTAATACTTACATCAAGTTGTCGCTAGGCGTTTTGGCTCGCATCATGCTCCGCCACAACCAAGCGATTGTCAGCCTTGTGAAAGATAACCAGTGCAATGCGCCTCAATACCTTCTCTTGGCTGAAGATCATTTGACGTTGTGAACCCGCTAGTTGTTGGTATTCTACTCCTCAAATACTGAGGAGTATCACTGTCAAGTTTCCATCCCGTCTGTGGTAGCTGACATAGTCATTCTTTCGACTGTTACAATCTATCTCAATCTACATTTGATTGTTCATTCAATCCGCCACCTCAAATTCTACACCATCACAATTCCTTGGTCCATACTCCTGATACAAAAAGGAATCAAATATGACCCTCTCCGCCAAGGCAAAGTTTGGACTACATTCGAAACCTGCCATGACACTTACGCCTGAAGAGGAGAGAGCAGAAGCATTGCGGCTTAAGAAAGAAGCCAGAGCAAAAGCACAAAAAATTAAAGACAAGGAAGAACGAAGAAGGCAAAGAAGGATAGACCATGCAAAGTAAGCACAATAGTTCCACATGTTGCTTTTGAATATGCATATTGATTCAGCCTAGTTCCACCGCTGGTGTTTACACACAGTTTTACAAGAAAGAGAATGGAAATATAAGTTGGTGGAGAGTGTGTTTCTTTTAGAGAACAAAGAGAGTAAGCGTGGGAAGAAGATCTGATTTGTGCTGCATTTCACGCAAAGTAAGATGAATTGCACGTCCCGCTGTTGGCAGGACGAATGTGATCGTGACTATAGACACACAACAAAGCTCATTGGCAATGTATTTAATTTCCTTGCACCTTGAATGTGCGACCACTTGCTGTTTTCCTCTCCTTTTCTTCATTTTCTGGCCGAGCTCTTCGTAGAACTGTTTCACATTAGTTCAATGATCATGTTCTGAACATATATTGCTTACCCTGAAGAAAATCTGCAGTACGACGGCGCATTCTTGAGTGAATGTAAGCCTATAATGGTCAGTATAAGTAGTTATGTGCTAAGACAGCTCCGATGAACATGCCTTCGATGCTTTGATATGGTAATGAAAATAATCCCGGAATGTTTGGATGTGAGAAATAACTTCGTCTCGTTGCTGGCGAGTTAGGTGGCGAGGGAAGAGTACTATGATTGGTCAATTAGGTCTAGGAATTAAATAAGTATACTCCACATACCGAATGTGACATAACCTATTTCTCCATTGCCAGTGTCTTTCACACCAGGCACGCCCTGAAGCTCAAGTGGAGGGTCTGTTCTGAAAAGGACTTGGGGTGCATTTTGAATAGCTCTCCTTCGAGCATCGACAAACTCCTGTATGAATACCTTGCCAAAGACTCTATCTGTTTCCTCTCTGAAAATGGTGCTGAAAATCACTGTAACTCTGTCGTGGCTCGCCTTGATGTAGATTGCTTCCTCGTCTCTGTAGTGGATAGCCATAACATCGCCACCCTCACGAATGCCCTGTGGTGCTTCCTCTGAAGTAAACTTTGATGCCTCTTCCTGTAACTTGTGGTGCTCGTCAAAAGCATGCTCAAATGGTGCCGCCATAGCATTACGCTTCATGAGAGAGACCCTTCGAACAAGGTCATCTCTTGCCTCTAAGTAAAATCGAAGCATCAATAACAATCATAAAATCAAGGGAATCGATCCCTACCTTTGTCATCAGGAAGACTGTCCAGATCAATCTGGACAGAGAAATTGTATCCGCTTTCTGGCACAACAACATACGGTCCATATTCACGTTCCAAAACCTGCTGTGCACCGTACTGCAGGAGTTCGTTGAAGCACTTCACCTGTATGGAAACGAGTATCCTTGATTTAGTCTCGGGGGTCGAGATGTGAAAGGTTACGCCATCAAAGTCTGATACTGTCTGATCGATGTTGACCGGTGCAGCACTGGGCACAATTAGCAACGTACTTCGAGGACGAGGGACAGACTCACCCGGAAAACCGTTCAGTAAGCACCGACTGAATCAGTACATTTTGATAATCAAGAAGAAGCATTCTGCATGCAACTCAGGGAGTCAGCGTTTTTGTTTTTCAGAGGCCAGCTTATTGACTGTCTTGCTAATGCTCCTCCGCAGCTTGTGGTTGATGGAGGCTGACGATTGACGGTGGGGCAAAAGAGCTAACCGGTTTGGGATGTGCCTTATCGATGGGAGGGCGGCTTATCGTAGCCTCAGAAGAAAAAAATTCGAGGACAGAAAACCATCAAGTTCGAACAACTTGGCAGCACACATAATTCATACCTCGGCGACGTAGTAGATTAGAATAGTACTTTAGGTATGGCAGTCTTCATCTGAGTTGAGGAGTTTTCCAATTTTCTCAAACTCCAGCCAGCAAAAATTGTTTTACTGAATCAATGGACAGAACACTCGAGAGTTCAGCATGTAAAGATGGTGAAATCATTCCTGTGAGTGCAAACATAGCATCTCTTGTGTCTTGTATTAGCTAAATATATTTCCAGCAAATATGAGCATTCAAAAACTTTTGGACTCATCAATTCTAGCACCGCAAATGCTGTCTGGGCACCGTCCGTCGAATCAGGTTCTCTGAGGGGTACTGGCGCTGGTCGAGCCATAGTAGCTGCGAACGAAGAGGTCTTATGTTGGGATATCAAAAAGGGTGAACTACTTGATCGGTGGAGAGACAGGTCATGCAAGGCCCAAGTCACAGCTATTACACAAAGCAAAGCCGACAGTGACATTTTCGCTGTGGGCTATGAAGACGGGAGCATCAGACTTTGGGATTCTAAAATCGCCACCACGATCGTCAATTTCAATGGCCATAGGTCTGCGGTTACATATTTGGTGTTTGACAGATCCGGAGCACGCTTAGCAAGCGGGTCCAAGGACACTGATGTAATTGTCTGGGATTTGGTCTCCGAGGTGGGATTGTTCAAATTCCGAGGTCATAAGGATCAAATTACTGGTCTCCAGTTTCTACAGCCCGAGGCACATGATATACTAGATGATAACGGGGAGCTCACAGCTGCTGATTATGATTCGTCGCACGCGGACGGCTTTCTATTGTCAACTGGCAAAGATGCTCTTATCAAGTTGTGGGACATCACATCCCGACACTGCATTGAAACACATGTTGCTCAAACTAGTGGTGAATGCTGGGCTATGGGAGTATCCCCTGACGGAGCTGGCTGCATCACAGCGGGAAATGAAGGCGAATTGAGAATATGGTCAGTTGATCTGGCTGGCATACTGAATCTATCCACACCCGCAAATCAACCCACTGCTCATTTTCTTCAGAGTCGAGGTACTTTGTATCGTCAGAGCAAGGACAGGGCACTTGGGGTTATATTTCACCCACGCCACGATTACTTCGCCGTCCACGGGTCTGAAAAAGCCATCGAAATATGGAGGATTCGGACAGAGGAGGAAGTCAGGAAAACGCTGTTGCGGAAGCGTAAAAGAAGGCGGGAAAAGCAGACAACTGGAGGTGAAATCACGGCTGTGAGCAGTGAGGAGGTTGTGTTGCATGAGAAATATGAGGATTCGTCAAGCGCTGAAATATCAGATGTCTTCATCCCGTACATGACGGTAAGGACGGGAGGTAAAGTACGGTCGATTGACTGGATGAAAACCCTAGCGACAAAATCCATGCAGCTATTGGTGTCGACAACGAATAATCAACTCGAGGTCTACATTGTTCCAACAAAGGAACAGAACAAAAGCGCGAAGGCAGAAGAAGCTCCGGACTATTCACGCGCGCTATCTGTTGAAATGCCCGGCCACAGAGCGGATATCAGAGCACTCTCACTCAGCTCTGACGACAGAATGCTAGCATCTGCATCGAATGGTGGCCTCAAGATCTGGAACATACGCACAAGAACTTGTATCCGAACATTCGAATGTGGCTACGCTCTCTGCTGTGCGTTCTTACCCGGTGACAAAATTGTGGTTGTTGGTACCAAAACCGGAGACCTGGAGCTATTTGACATCGCATCAGCAACGAGACTGGAGACAGTTAAATCGCATGATGGCGCAATATGGAGCCTACAGGTCCATCCTGATGGGAGGTCTGTGGTTTCTGGTAGCGCAGATAAGACTGCCAAGTTCTGGAATTTCGAGGTCGTCCAGGAAGAGATACCGGGAACAAAGCGAACCACACCACTACTTCGACTTGTACATGCTAGAACACTGAAAGTATCCGATGACATTCTCAGCCTACGATTCTCTCCAGATTCTCGCCTTCTTGCTGTTGCTCTCCTAGATAGCACTGTCAAGGTGTTCTTCGTTGACTCGCTGAAACTTTTTCTTAATCTATATGGCCACAAGCTCCCCGTTTTGAGCATGGACATCTCCTTCGATAGCAAATTGATCGTTACTTGCTCTGCCGACAAAAACGTGCGACTTTGGGGTCTTGATTTTGGAGACTGCCACAAGGCGTTTTTCGCCCATCAAGATAGTATCTTGCAAGTTGCCTTTGTACCTCACAATCAAGATGGTAATGGTCACCATTTCTTCAGCACCAGTAAGGACAAGATGATCAAGTACTGGGATGGTGATAAGTTTGACCAGATTCAGAGGCTAGATGGACATCATGGAGAGATATGGGCTTTGGCTGTGAGTCGAACGGGTAACTTTATTGTGAGCGCAAGCCATGACAAAAGTATTCGCGTCTGGGAACAAACAGATGAGCAAATATTTTTGGAGGAAGAAAAGGAGAAAGAACTTGAAGAGCTTTATGAAAGCACAATGCTTGCCTCTCTTCAGCAGGAAGGCAATGATGATGTAGATACGGAATTCGGGGATGTGGGAAAGCAGACAAGTGAGACCCTCACTGCGGGAGAAAGGATATCAGAGGCTTTGGATATTGGAAATGCAGATTTGCAGATTCTGCAGGAGTGGGAAGTTGGTAGGGCAGCTCAGCCAAACATCGCTCCCCCGACTCGGAATCCCCTTTTTACCGCATTAGGCGGTATCAGTGCAGAGAATTATGTTCTGAAAACCTTGCAGGCGATCAAAGCAGCAGCCCTCCAGGATGCTCTCCTGATTCTGCCGTTCGTCAAGTTACCAGCCTTATTGACATTCATCGACATATTTGCCAAGAGGTCAATGAACATCCCACTGACCTGCCGAATATTGTTCTTTATGCTTAAGACTCACCATGCTCAAATTGTTGCTAGCAAGAGCATGAAGTCTACGTTGGAGGGGATTCGGGTGAACCTTCGTCGGGAATTAAAGAGACAGAAAGAAGAGATTGGGTTCAACTTGGCAGCTCTCAGAGTTATCAGCGCTCAGGTAAAAGCCAACTCTGTGAAAGACTACATCGACGAAGATACTTGGCAAGAAACTAACAGCGTTGGGGGGAAAAAGAGAGGATTTATGGATGTATCATAGATCACTGCATACACAGACATAAAGCGAGACGAAGTAAAGCGAAGCAAGTCTTCTACTAATCTTGTGGAAACCTGCAAGAACCAAGCACATGTTAACACAAAGATTTGTAAGGTCTCATTTACGGTGTAGGGACTTTTTTCCCTTCACCACCCCAAAGGGGTCCAATTGACACAATGCCATCGCTCAAAATTAAACTTGCAAAGATAAGTCAGGGGAGTCCACCTCGATGACCGTTGCCCGCAATAATCATCTGATGACTGCTTAACGCATTTCATAGTATCAATCACATAGGCATTCAAAGGGCCATGCAGCTAGCTAATTTATCGTTGTTTTTATTGGCTAATTAAGGCTTGCTGCTGGAGTAGCTAGCAATATTGATATGCAAACAAGACTGCCCCCCCTCCCCGCAACTTTGTATTAGCACTATCATTGAAGAAGCCTGCCCATCCTGTCGTCAGATACCTAAAGCAAAAGGGAACGAAGCCCATACAAACCATGTGCTCCATCAAACGCCGCGTCTGTTGCAAGTATCCATGAAATGAAATGAGAGGTTGAGGGACGTAACTAATGCAAACTTGTAATTCTTTACGAGGCTCTTCCGGTCCGTTTCCGGATTATGATTCATTCCATATTTTGGATCGAGAATATATTGTGTTTCGTTAGAAGCTTGAACCCTAGCTGGACCACCTAGGATGCAGATGCCGAGCGAGAGGTTCTTCATGAGGCTCTCGGCCGCCCCCCTGTTCGTTTTGCTGGTAGAGTAGATTGAGGCCATTGTCGTGCACCTGTGAGTGATTCTGAAGAGATGAAACCGCGCCAAAGTGTATCCCGAAGGATGTGCTTGCATTTGCAAACCCCAAGGGGTGCGGTTGCGTTCCATGACTGTTTTCTTCGTTTGGATTAGTAGAGGGCTGGCGACTCGAGAACTGCAAAGCAAGGGGGCCGGAAGACGACTCGATTTCAAGCCTCAACGCACGATTGGAGGATTCTGCTTGACTATACGTGGATGATGAGACGCCAGAGCCAACGGCAACAGGAGGTGAAGCTTCTTCAGGAGATGAGGCTGAAGCAGGAACACCAGATGCTCGATTGTATCGCGGAGGGCCTGAGGTGTTGGGAGGGGGGTTAGTGGCCGGAGCTGGAGAATCATGGGCCGGTCGAGGCAGCCCTGGGGTAATAGATCTTCTTGGCCCATGGACTGGGCCAGAAGGTTGCTGGGTGGCCGAACCAAGTCCAAAGGCACGGTAAGCACTGATCTGGTGATTAAAAGGAGGGTTGGCTTGTCGTGCGGAACCAATGGATGCTGGGCGACCCTGCATGTAACTGGCTCTGTTACTGCCTACCCGACCCCTCGCTGGTCGACGTCTCTCAGGGGACTCGGCGAAAACGCGATTTAATGGAGAGTAACCCAACGACTCGACGTGCCTCGTCATCATGGTCTCATACTCTTCTTGCGCACGTTGGGCTTGTGTGGGAAGTGAGCCTGGCTGCCGACTTTCTCCACGGATATCATCACCCGGTAGTGTCGAAGAGGCACCAGAAAGGCCATATCTTGCTCGATGGCCCAGGTGTGCAAAACGCAACTCACGAGTAGCAAGTCGGTAATTTTGGTACAGTTGGTGCTTCTTGAAAGCTAACTCCGACGGCAGCTTGTCGCGACAGTATGGACAACTGTCTGAGTCCTCAAACCACTTCTTGATGCATTTGTCACCAAATACGTGTTTACATTTGGGTAAACGAATTGGTTTCTCAGTGACCCCTTCAGGATTGCTGACACCGAATTCGTTGTAACAAATAATGCAGGCTATATTTTTGGTTCCAGATCAGCCATTACCTCCTGACTAGGGATAGAATATAGCCACCTACTTTTGTCACTTTCTTTGAGATCACTCAGGTCTACAACCTCTAAAGAAGCCAAGGTCTCCTTCGAAGGAATCCTCTTGCCTGACGCAAGTACTCCTCTCATAGCCGCTAGTGATCGTTCCTCATCCAATTCGGCGCTTACGAGGTCCTCCTCTCTTCTCGGTCGATATCTCTCCAGCCCTGATACAAAATCGTCATCGTCGTCATCATCAGAATCCCATCCGCTGAGCACTCGTCTTCCTGATTCTGTTGATAACGTCAGCGAAGAATTTCCACGGGTCACTCTGTTGCGGAATTGGGATACTAGGCTTACCACTCCTGACTAACGGCCTTGTACCGTCAGGTCCGTCATTTCTAGGTAAACCGTGAGGCCGTGTCAATCTTGGGAAATCTTGAAGTAATATTGTCAGCCAAGGCCTGCAAGAAGCAATGTGAAGAGAAAATGGGGGCATACCTCCTCTGGTCCCTGCGAATGGAAATACTGGGGAGCGACGGTCCAGCTGTTCGGGCTGTGAGCGAAGCGGAGTGCTGGCCTGGACAGGCGTGGACGCCAGTCTGTTGATGTGGCTCATGCGAACCCGATATGCTTCTTGTTGCACAAGACTGGCTTGAATGTCTCGCTCATGGCCCGAGAACCTATGAATGCCTGGCGGTGGCCCGGTCGATGAGGATGTATTGTGCATATTTACGCCCCGTGAAGCCTCTGCATTGTTGCCAAAGTCTCCGTAAGTGTAGCTCAAAGGATCTATCTCTCGAGATGAATTCCAAGGCATATCCAGATATGCCCTACCGTGTCTACTGTCCCCCTGACCCCCATGACTCCCTTGGCCACTGTGATCTGAACTTTGCCCCACTGGACGCTGCATCCCGGTGAAGGTTTGCCAGTTATGTATTGGGGTGAATGGTGCAGGCGACCATTGAGAGGCAGTCTGGGTGTGTGTGAACGGATGATCCCGAGTAGAATTGGGGTTATGATGTTGAGACCATGCAAATGAATCGTACACAGGGTCATAAGATGTGCCGTCACGACTTTGTGGGGTAACGTTCGTGGGGTTTGGAGGTTGGTGCTGGTTTTGACACTGATACCGCTGTGCAGGTTGTGATGGTAAAAGGGCTCCTTCGTCCATGGCATAATCCATAGGATCCATCGTTAAAGGTGAGGGCGATGTTGGCTCGAAAGTTTGATCTCAGCTCTTAAAAAAAAGCCTCGATGCTCGTTGAGCCCCGGAGCAAGGCGCTGGGCGCCACGATACAATTTGAAGAGAGTTTGGACCTTTGTCTGTGCTGCTCATGTATCGCGAACAACTCCAGTCCGAGACGTCCTCGTACGTCCGAATGTATCCAGCAGGAGTATCACAAGTCAAGTCGGGAGGTTGAATGAGAGAAATCTAGTACAGAGAAGCGGAATGGAGAATGGAACTAGAAATGTCGAGGAGACAGAAGTTGCGAATGAGGGACTGACGTGAAACGGGATGAATGTCAGTGCAAGTTGAAGATGTGATGTGATGTGTTCTGAGAAGAAATCAAATCCAAGTGAATGAGAGGGAGAGAAGTAGGTAGGTGGGCAGGATGTAAAGTGGGCTTCCTGGTGTGTTTTGAATGATTCAGGATGAATGAGGCGGAGGATAGTGGAGGGCGGTATGGAGGAGGAGGAGGTGGTGGAGGTGGTGGTGGTGCAGTGGCAGCAGCAGGCTGGCAGACTGGCTGGACCGATTTGAAGGAATCCGGATGAACCTCAGTGCGGGCAACGGAGCATTGGGTGGTAACCTCGTCAAGTAGGTAGCTCGAGCTTCGTCAGGTATGGGCAGCGGCCGGGAGCAGACTGTGAGAGCTCTCGACACAGAGATGAATGCAAGACGAGTTAGGATACTTTGTTGTAGAGCTGGTGATGGTGATAATGGTGATAAAGATGGCGGTTGGGTTCGATTGCGGAAAACGTGGGAGCTCGAGAGGGGATGGGCTAAGACGGAGACGGAGATGGTATCGAGTTACCTCGTAAGGTGATGTGAGGTGAGGTAACGAGTAACGAGTAACGAGTAAGGTTAAGTACCTGAGGTAAAAGGTTGAGGTCACGGTCACGATTCCACGATCTGGACCACCTGCACCCGGGACTGGGACTGAGACTGAGACTGGAGGGGTCGTCGGTGCTGGAGCTGGAGCTGGAGCTGGAGCCGGAGCCGATACAGGTACTACTGTAGGTACTGGTTTTCTTACCAAGAAGGTTACAAGTAAGATACGACTCAATACCTAGGTGGATAGGTAGGTAAGTAATGGTAGGATGTAGAGTTCGGCGAGTACGGGCTCCAACCAACTGTATGTGTAATTGTGCAATGTGTGTGTAGGTAGGTAGGTATCTTAAGGGTGATTGTGTGTGTGCGTGCGTGCGCCTGCGCGTGTCTAGTAGCCTGTCTGTCCGTCTGTCTCTAGGTGGTTGGTGTGGTTGTTTTTTGTGTCGAGTGTGTTTTGGACAAAGCGGTTGGGTCAGCAGAGGTCGGGAGACCCGGTTAATAGCTCCTCGCAACTACGTAAGTAGGTAAGGAGTCTGCGTGTTGGAATTGGAGTTGGACTTGGACTTGGACTTGGATATCGAGTCGAATTTGAATTTGGAAAGTTAATTAGAGACCTCAATTCCCGCGAGACAAAGGCGAGGGCGAGGGATGCAGGGAGTGGGACGCAATACCTCACCTTAGGTTACCCACGCACTTAATGTCGAACGCTAACTCTACCTACCTACCTAAATGCAGATATTCAATTGGAAGGGGAATGAATTTCATTCTGGAATTGGAACATAATCTAATTTTTTTCAACTCAATTCGATTGCTCGGAATACGGTGAGAGGGCCAATGACATATTCCCCCTTGAACTTGAAGTCGTCAGTAACTTACTTGATTGTGGTCTACTTGAATTGCCCCCCTCGGCTTTCCAAACCTTTTCTGCTATTCTGCTATGCCCAGTCTCGTCACAAAAGGCAATGCCGACACGGATGAAAAGTGAGGAAAGCAAGATCGGATTTCGTTCATTCGAAGGGAGTGCTGATAGGTAGGTATAGGTAGTTAGTTAGTTACCTTACCTTACTTGTGCCTCTCATTTGTGAAAGATACATTACCTACCTAGTTCATTCCATGTTACGACGTGGATATTTACTCAAGGTATCGATGATGTACTCTACCTACTTAGTTACGACAAACTCTGGTCTGGAGCCCCCAATATTCGACTCGGTAGGTACCTACCTAGGTACCTTATCTACCTCCCTACTCGTATGCTACCTTGGATTACCCCTCCCCCGCTCTGCTCCACCTGACCTGGCCTGGGCAGGCTCTTATCGATTAGGTAGGGTGTGATAAGGGCGGGGCGCGTTAGGCGCCATACAAATGCCGATATTTATTTCTATTGAAACTTGCACTACTACAGAAGTGAGACCATCACACTTTACAATGCTGCCCATGAAATTTCTACTTTCCAGATCCATTTCATATTTATAAGAAGTCCTTTCAACTCTTCTCTCAACTCTTCTCTCAACTTTCCGTCTCTCAACTTTCCGTCTCTCAACTTTCCGTCTCTCAACTTTCCGTCTCTCAACTTTCCGTCGGGATACTTTGCATCATTTGCCCTGTTCCAGCTCCCCCCCCGTAAGGGTAAATCATCGCTCACCCACTTCCTCCTGTCCTCAAGCTATGCTATGCGATGCGCTTGAGAGAGAAACATACTCTACGTGCATAAGATACAGGTCGTCACCTTGCTACTTGTCCGTCCTGTCCTTCTCAAATGGAATATCAACACCCAAAGCAGTCTGGCCAGAAGGCAGGATTAATTATCTTCAGCCCCGACTGAGTGAGCCCCCAACCAAGTAAAAGGTAATATGCTCAAGCTTCTAGAAATCTTGATATTAGGAGAATGACACTATCACTTCTTAAGCCTATACTTCCCCCCCACCAAGTCTAGGCTCCCTTCCTCAACTTTCCTGGCCAAAAGCTCCTGCAGCTGTTCATTCCCATAAGGAAAGCCCTCCACAACTAGCATAGCCAGCATCATGGAGATCTGCTGAAGAGGCATCTGGCTGGAACTATTTTTGAGCATGCCTTTGATAAATTGCCAATACATCGCCTGTTTCTGCTCGCTGATACCATCATTTACGACCAACCCAGTATCATCTGCGCTTTCGCCAGTAAGCCCTGATGCTGCTGATGCTGCGGCCTGTGCATTGGACCTGGCTCGATCTTCTTGGTTGAGTGTCTCCAACACAGAAAACGTGTCCGAGGAAACCTCTTGCAAGACAAGTTTGTTAACCCAAAATCTAAGAGCGCTGCGGACCATACCCTCCTCCATTTCAAGATTTTGGACAAGCTCTTGAACCGTCCTGCGAAGGCCGGGCTGTTCGCTGTTGAAAGCCCAGATTATGGTGGCTTGCCACGTGTGCACGTCTTCTATAATATCACGGTCTTCAAGCTGGAGTTCGACAGTGGCCTGGCCCAGGGCAGGAAGCCATGCAAGTTTTCTAGATGCTTTGACATTTTCAAACTTTGCTTTGTAGACTTCCTGGAGCTTAGCAATATCTTCTGGGATCTTATAGGTTACATCTTGAAGCTGTGGCCAGAATAGTCTGGAGAGAATCTTAGCATGCACATTATTATTCCTCAAGAGAATTCTGATAGAGCGGTTGACTGAATCAGACTCCTGCATGTCATTCAGCATCACCTCGCAAGCTTGGAGAGGACCTTCTCCGAAGCGGCCTTTCAAGAGGTCAAGTACTTTGATCTGTGAAAGGGTCAATGTCAACAACAGGCAAAACAAAGCAGTCATCCGTACCTCCTTTTTGAAAGAACCATCGTTCTTCAGCAGGTTCTCTCCCAGGATATTTTGAAACTCCTTGATGAAGACCTCCCCGGATCCAAGGGCGCCAATTAATGTCCCAATAATATCTGCGTTCTTGGATCGCTTATACCCAGGCCCAGCATCCACAGGGTCAGGCAACCAGTCCAGATCGTGCCAATCCAGCTCTTCATCGTCTAGTCTTTGACCAGGCGCTTCGGTAGTGCTATTCAGAATATGAGCGAGCTCCACAAGTCTGTCTCCTCCAGGGGATATTGTGTTGCCCCGAGAGTCCTCGGTATCTGAAAGTAGTCCAGTGATGATGATACGTACGGTATCTTCTCGCGAGCAAAGATATACCTGCAGAGGATAGGCTACGCGGTCCAGAAGAACCTTGGAGTGGTCCAGAGCATGAAATGACCATATTATAGAGATATAGGTCTGTAGTATCTGTAACGTCGAGGCGCCTGGATGCAACAACTTCCGGCTCAAGGAATTGGAAAATACCTCGGTTAAATGGAGACGCCTTTGTGGGGTAGCAATGGCGGTTCGGAGATCATCTAAAGCTCCCTGGCTATTGGGCCAATTGACTACAATATTGAATAATTCGTGGATCCGAAGTTCAGCAAGCTGCCCAATGCCCATTTCCTTGAATCTCTCTTTATCGGCCCAAGACACAGCTACTCGGCTCTCAAGGAGGTTGAGGACTTGAACAGCAAGCTTGGCATATCGATTCTCGATCCACTGGCAGAGATCTGTGACACATTTAGAAGGTGAAGAATGATGAGCGGTTCTTGGTAAAATGTTGCTTCCATCTGAGGGTATCTTCACTAACGACCACATGCCTCTACATGCTCGGTCAACATATTCTGATAGTGACTTGTTCATGATCTCAGCAAATATGAATTGAAACTTTTCCCCCGCCAATCCGATATTGCTCAGTGACTCAACGACGGCCAGCATGTCACGGCGAGCCTTTTCGGAGATTGTGCTCTCTTCGTGAAGAATGGTACCTCCACTATTCTCGTGCGGAATCCCTAGTATAATGGAAACGTAGCGCTTTAAAACCAGTTCGAGGGCTCCTGAAAGCCGCTCCATTGTGGAATTACTGATAACAGCGAACAGGTCCAGCCGAAACTTAGCCATCATAGGGACCGAGGCGCGTGTAGACGTGGAATGATCGATTTGGTCTTTAATGAATGATAATCCATGGAAGTATTGCCGGTTCGCCATTTCTAGGATCTTGATACCACGGCGAAGCATCAGCTCTGGGCCACTGTGAGGGCTCAAATGATCAACAATCGGTAAGATTTGTTGAAGGAAGTGCTGGCGAACTTGGGCAGTGTGCCATGCAACAATATCTTCTAGTTTTTGGGCAAAGGGCACGCGTTCTTGAGGATAAAGAAGCACTTCCAGTGCATCATAGAACTTTGGGCCAACTGAATCGCCATCCGGCTGCAGTGGCTCCAAAACACCACGATTTTCTGGGAAGTCTGGGAGCTTTAGAGCACAGGTAACAATGTGCCAAGATCTATCCCATTTTACCTGATCCTCGACATGGTCGGAAAAGCCAGGCGCATTTTCCTTTGGCAAAGCCGAACCTCCGGGAAGCTGGAGTGAAGCATTATGCTGATCGGAGGATTGGAGGGCACCAAAAGGTTGGCCTGGGGCAGGAAAAGCTGTAGCTGGAGTTGCCACAGGAGTTGGCTGAGATATATTCGCCGTACCTCCAAACACGGAATCGAAAACGCGCTTCTGTCGAGGTGCAGTTCGACTTGATGACATTATCAAGAGTTAATGGGATGGTGTCGGTGCTATGGCATCGCCGTCAAGGTTCTGGAAATAGCGTCACGGGTATGAGTTGAAACAGTATCAGGCCATATGCTGTGAGAATTGGGGAAGCAACTTCGGCATGTTGCAGTATGTCCCTTTTGTCGAGAGTGGTGTTGGTGCTCGAAGTTGCTTCAATCGTGAATGTGGGGTGGGACATGGAACAAACCACTAGCACGCGAAATCACTTGACTGACCTAAGTTACCCGACCCGGCGCGACCTACCTTGATCACCCAGCTGCCCCAGTACACTAACCTCGTCCTCCTTTAGTCTCCATTTCGGGGAAGATATTTAGACCTAAATAAGCAGCACCAGCCATTGATCACCTATTCATATCCATTGTCCCACTAATCCTTACTGACCTGCATTAGGGATGCCAGAGGCAGAGGTTGTTTATATGTCGAGGCATGCCGAGATGGCTGCGAAATACCGCCTGGGTAAAGATTGGCTCCATATTCGGTTTCTACTATGGAGATTTGGATGAAACCGGGGTCAGCATTTCATCTCAAGAGTTTCAGTTGCTTACTGTGCATATTCGGGTTCCATGACATCGGATACCTGCAATTTTCTCCCTGAAGAGCAGCTTCCTCCAGATGTAAGTGGCTCACGATGATTAAAATGCATTAGATCGGGTTATTGTATTCAGAACACCCTCGAAGCCAGCTCTCGAAATTTGTTTATTGGAAATGTTGGAAGATGCAGCTGCGTGCTGTTGTTCTAACGATTACGGCTAAGTATCTATGTCTGCCATCTCGTGTTCAATTGAATATGGTACATTGAAAAAAGGTAGTCCTGAAACAACGTGTCCTCCAAATCCAACCGGCCCATCCAAAGACCCATATAATTAATTGGCCACATTCATAAAATTAAGAGATTCATTACGCATGGGCATCATATCGACGTAATCCGTCCTGCAGGTGTTGTTCTGCCCCTCGGCCGCATGTTGATAACTGACTCCAATTCCCTCAGCATCGTCGTATTCGCTTCGGATTTCAACTTGATAGATTCCCTCTTCACTCTGTCACCTCTCATCTTTGCAATTCGTTCTTCTCGGCTTAATGTGCTTCTTTGGCGAGGAATCGCAACAGCCTCGAAAATCTCCTCGGCGTCAGAGGAACTGAAGTCCATGCTTGAACGAGATCGTGACTCTCCGTTCAACGCCTTAAGCGCGTCTAGAGCGTTCCCTTCGTCAACAGCAGTCAGACCGCCCAAAGAGGTTGTAGGCGAAAGTATGCCACTCATAGATGAGACCCTACGCTCATTCCGATCGATGTTCGATGCCAGAGCAGCCTTTCCATCTTCCCATTCCTGCATTAGGGCTCTGAGGTCAATTCCGATAGATTCATACTGTATCATCAGATTTGTGCCCATTTCTGACACTTCATCGGCTTCGTTGAGGTTCTTGTCAGATTCTTCGCGAAGCACATGTAATTTGGCTTGAAGCCCCCTGATTCCAGAGGAGAGAGAATTCAGCTTTCGTAATTGTGCCCGCCAACGTTCGCGACCAGGGGTCAAAGGAATCTTCGGGGTTGGAGGCACGGGAAAATCTGAAAAGTTTAGAGGAGGCAGGAGGATAATAAGTCATGGTTTTATACGTACTCTCTTCCTCGTCAAGAATCCGCCGTAGCCGTTTCTCGGCCTCAGAGGTAATCAGTGTTACTTCACCCAATTGTTCCACCGCTGTATTCCATCGAAGAAAGTCCGACTTTCCGCCATGCGCATCAAGAGCCATCAAACAACACAACAATATTTTTCTAGCGATATGAAATCTCGCAGCAAGAATTTTCAGGGACTGAATTGACTCCAAATCATCAGACTCGTTATCTGGATAACCTGTCATTGCGTCGCGAAAATCACTGTCATTTATGTCGTAGATATCGAAGTACCTCTCTAAGTCAATCTCTTCTGTGAAAGGCCTCAGGAGAGAAGAAGTAGAATTGTACCGCACCATGGCCTGAGCGAGACACAGGCTGAGTTGCTTCCTCAATCTTGCACATCTTCTAGTCTGGGAACGATCCTCAAGTCGACTGATTGGAGGAAGAGGGATACTTCTTGATGGAATTAAACTTGTTTCCAATGGCATGGGAAGGAGGCAAACTGACATTCTATAACCCCGAGAGACTAGCTCCACCTCTTGAACTAATGTCAAGGCTGTGATAACAGCCGAATCGAGTTGATGGGATGCAGTGACAAAAGCCGAAATTTCAGTGACGCTTTGCTGGCGAAGATATTTAAGCCAATGTCTGCGCATGTTTGCATATGCTACGAAAGCCATAGTGAGTGTAATGGCAAAGAGCACAAATATGCGGCCGATGACTCTAAAAGGGGACGTTCCACGTCGAGTCCAATTGATAAGCCAAACCAATGCAAAAGCGAAAGCAGCTGTCCCAGAGGCCCCGGCCAGGGTGAAAGCACCTAAATGTGATTCACTTTCTGGAGCTGCTGGTATATCCCATGAAGATCCATGTCCTGAATGGCCCAAAAGACCATGGACATTGAGAAGCTGAGATGCCACTATAATATACCGAAATCGTTCTAGAAATCGAGCATTGTCGACGCGCCCAAGTCGTGAATTCACCGCATTCTACGATAGATATAACGAATCAGCAGTTGTGCCAACCACTGGTTAAATTGAGTGATCAAAGACCTACTGAGCAAGTATTATGAATGGCAGAAACAGGGTTAGCCTGCGGTACAACTAATCTTAACGGGGCAGGGAGGTTGTTGCGGAATTTGGATCGTATAGTCGGTCTGCCTCGAGGTGCGAAAGAAGACTTTGGGGGATCTGGAGCTTCTGCTTTAAGGGCGGCATTCTCGTCTGAATCGTCACCACCTTTGCCTGCTTAGAGAGCCAATGATCAGACAAGTTGGGCGAGTAAGAGTTGACCGAAGAACACTCACCGTCAAGATAACCAGCGAGCGGCGAGTGCTCGAACACAACGGCCTCCATGGGAAGCTAGGCGTTATCGAAGATAGCGATGATCCATTCCGGGTGGTCACGGCGGTTGATGTGCTGGCGAAAGTGGGTGAGATTTGGCGTAGATTGGGAATGGGAGTTGTAGGAGTGGTTGTGTCGAGGTTGAGATTTGGATATTGTTCTGTTGATTGGGAAGGAGGTTAATGGATGGTGATTGCAGGTAAATTAGGCAGACTCAAAATTTAAAGTTGCGGTGGAGCTGGATGTTCAAGTAAAGAGAGAGATGTAATGGAGCATTCCCGTGAACCAACCTAGTCCTAGAGCCTGGAGTCTGGAGTTGGTCTGGGCTGGTACTCGTATGAGTACTCATATCTGGACACGATGGAAATATCATGGGGCAGCGACGCGATGCGACAAGAGGCGACAGTACCAAGGGTGGAGGTCACGAGGTGGACCCAAATAAAATGAGCGCGTGCCCTGGTGAGCGGAACATTCAGGTACCTAGGTACCTGCAGTACCTGACCCTGACCCTGACTCTGACTCTGACATCCCTTACCATTCCATTTTTAAACATCAAATTAAGATTACCTAAGTCCGGAAACAAGCGTTTGTGTATGTATATATGAAGACCATAAGGTGAGGGAGAAAGGGGGAGAATCGGAAGGAAGGTACTTTGCGAAAATCTTTCCCAAGAGATTCATTCTATTCACCATATGTAAACGCTGCAAAGAAGCGCTCCCACAAGAGCTATTCCAGATCCTGGGTGGTGGTCGTCGTCTCTATCTATCTCTCATATGTGAATACAGAAATTTTCCCAGTAGATATTTAGGTACTTACCTACGTGTATAGCTGAAATGCCGATCAAAGCCATAGGTTAAATAGACACGGAAAGACATGACATCACAGAAATGAGGTGTGGCTCTACTTATCTATGCTCTTCACTGAACTAAGTCAGTCACACTGATGCATAAATCTCTAGCATATAGAAGAATCACCTAGGTAGAATTTAATTGACAAACGAACCTTGCTTCGATGCCAAAGCCTGGTCTAATTACCTAGGTAAGGCAATTCTGTCTATCGAAGGGTGAGTGATATTTATAGTAGTGAAGAAGCAATTACTTGAGGTAGCTATGTTATAGCAGTAGCACTATTGTAATTCTGGTATAAACTATTATAGCCATACCTAGTCTAAATGGTATTAGGGTATTATTGTTTCTTCTTTGTATTATATTCGAGTATTAAGGAGAACATAGACAAAAATATGGCTTCTAATATTAAACACACACGTAAGGTAGCTAAGCTAGCTCGCTTACGCCGGGTATATTGCCCCGTGCATCGCTCTCAGAATACATCATCTTTCTCCTCACTTCCTAGCCCTCATAGGCAACATCTAATTATTATTATTATTATTATTAAACCCGTTATAAAATTACGAGTAGTGATCATCTTTCTAATAGCTTGGATTTATATAGCTGGTTTAATGAAGATAAGTCTTATAAAGATGGTATATATAAAATATGTTCTTTGTATATATGATATGATAAGGGAGCAAAAATGTAACGACACGAGCACCGAGCTGCAGGGCAGTATATGGGAGTACGATGCGGAGGCAATTCGGATACTATTAGGTCTACTACGAAGGAAACAAGAAAGATGATGGCCAAAGTAAGGGATCAGAGCCTCTTATATACAGGAGCTAGCCCGGAACCCTTCCGTGGCTGGGTCTAAGCTTGCCAATGTCCATTGATATCACGTGCCATCGTCACAAAAAACGGGATTTGGTCTCGACAAATAGCCTTACGATCTAATGAGAGACGCGATGTTATTCCGCTAGCTTGCAAACAAAGGTCAATTCAAGTTTCTTGATATTGGAGCATTAAATTGTGCACCTTAAGGTTGTCCTGGAACAAGGGAATACTTATAAACCTGACGCCAAGGGTATCTGATACAACACTCAAAACTTGGGGAATACGGGAAAACTTCCTACACTTCACACTTCGATCCTGCGCTATGTAAACACATTCCTTCGTGGAGTCGACTGTGTGCCGTCTTTGGCTAACAAGTTTAATGTTACTAAATTTATATGAAATAATCACGTTGCATACAGGAACCGAGAGAAAGATTACTTGGGGTGTGTCTCTGTGTGGCTGATCTTTGCAAGGCGCAGTCAGAAAAGCACAACTCAGCAGACGAGCTGTAATCAAAGAAGAATCTCGACTTCCTGCACACAGCCCTACTTGTAAAATAATCCACCGCTTGGCCCAAGAGTTAGCCGTCGTGGCAACTTGACAGTATTGACTGGCCCCATATGCAGGGCTCATGCTGCCTGTTCCAGCCAGACCTAGGAGGTCAATTCACAGCATCGGTGGTGAGCCCGAGGAGAGTCATGTTGCTTGGTGGTGGATTCGCCCTTACCTGAGGTGTTGTAGGTGTGACGAGCTTCATATGTACTCGGTTCCCTACTCATAGAGAGCTGTATCCGTATTCGAAAGGTCCACTGGCGGAACATCACGAGCAGGCTGTATCTGAGCAATGTAGTGCTGCCTTGCTGGTCGAGAAAAAACAGACGAGCCAACCTCTAAGGGTGGCCTTCCACTAGTGGCGAAGGCTGGCAACACTTTTTTTCACCACCAGTGTTTCTCGTTCAAGCATACTAACAAATATCGAGGCAGCATATGGAGTTATGGATCGTTTAATCATAGAGGTGGGATGAGTCTTTGACGGAAGGGCTAAATAATAATATGTACCTAAACCTTGAAGTTTGGCCAAGACATTTGATCACACGAAATGAGAAGAATACTTGCTTGTAACCAACAAGATAAGAGGAGCAAGGAACAAGGAACCTCGTCTTCGAAAGCATCTGTGAACGCATCTCTATGCGGCTACCTATATACGCAAGGAAGCTGACAAATCTGCAATAAGCTGAAAATTTTGTGGTGAATACGACACAAAATGGACAGCATAGCACGGCATATAGAAGGAAAGACAGGACAATACCAGCGCTCGTATTCCTTACACAGCCGGCTCTACAATACTCCATGACCCCAATCGAACTTGATGCTCGGTCTTTTAGCCTTGGAAATATGTCTCCTTTCTTATTGTGGCCGTCGAAAACCCTCTTTCGTCCTCTTGACATCGTTCTCCTTCCAGTGTGGCATTTAAATCCGAATTCTCTCCCAAATGGCCTACCTCGCAGCATTCATTGGTAAATCTTCCCACTATGGCTGATTTCACTGCAATTGTCCAAGCACTGCCAACCTTTTTTCTTTCCTTCCAGGTCATCTTACTATATCTACAGGCAGGGTATCGTCCTAGGACGTTGACAATAGTAAGTAACAATCTACGACCCCAATTTCTACATTTTGGCCCTTTGTTCTTTGTCCCACATGTTGTTTGACTAAGCCAGAAGTTGACAGTGGATTACACACAATCTGATACTATCAACATTTATACGTGCTAGCATTTCTACTGCCACAATTTGAAGCTGTTGTTGACAAGACCGCCTCTGATCGTGAGGAGGCTTTGCTCTTTTTCTGCCCCATTCCTCTCTTCGTCGCTGGTACCACGCGCTCCCGTCTTGAAGATGGATCAATGGAGGAGAGGGCGTCTCAGTGGATATCAAGTTGACTATAAATGTCCTGTCCGTCTTTCTGGGCATCACAAAGCAGCTCTTTGGTTCGATACAAAGTTATTTTCTCCCATACAGATCGTCTAACTTTCCGCTTCACGAGTACCTCAATCCTATCAACTTGGGACCGCCATTAGATTGCACGTGTAATCCGTTCTTGATAGCCGCGATGTCTCGGCACACGACAACATCGAAACACCGCTCTTCGAGGGACAGAGGCTTGAGCTCAGAGGAGCTTGTAGAGCAGATCAAGAACATAGCCACCCAACTGAATGAAGTGGTATCGTCCGACTCCCAAAATTGGGAAACCTATCTGGAATCGGCTCGTTCAGCAGTGGCTGCTCTTGATCATCTGAATTTTTTCCGAGATCCCCAGAGACATGCCGAGCAAGTATGGATTCTTTCTAGTCTGCAGGACTATGCTTTTCATGATGCGGATACTGGGTGTATAGAGGATATAGCAGATTTTACGCAGATGTCATGGCTAAAAATCCTCAGGAACCATCCCGAAGATGTGGGAATTTTGATGGGTGTGTTTACCAAACAAGCCCTAGGAGCCCATGCGAACAAGGCTTCACACCATGTGCATGATGGTGTGCCTTTTATGTCACTTCTGTGCTGACAGTCCCATGTGCATATAGGTCTAGGACAAAATGTACACAATCTCATCCTTACCCAGTCTTGCGTCGTAGCGAGATCCATCAGGCCCCAAGCAGGTTTCAACCTGTTCTAGTGATTGAACATCTGACCAGATGCAACTAACTTCTGCAGTGGCTACAACGAGCTCAAGAAACATTGGTGAAAATACAATGTGAGGAGACAGACTTCTCCAGCCAAGGCAGCAACGACGCTGGTAAATGCAGCATCTTGCAAACCCTTTGAAGTAACTGCTAGTCTGACAATGTCGTAGCACATGCTAGTGACCAGAAAAGAGAAAGTCCCATACATATCGAGGCTCGTGGGTATTTGCAACCAGCAGTCGACTTCCATGATAGAGCAGTGCGGTCCGCTAATGCTCTCGGTATCATGACTGGGGGAGTCTTATCCTCTGTAAGTCAGAAATTATTTCTGTTTTCTATCAATACGAGACTAAACTTTAAGGCTGCCGAAGCGCAGATTTCAATGGGCAGTGTGACCGACTCACCCAACGACGAATGGCACTTTACACAAGCGGTCCGATACCTTCGCCAGGCCCAGGAAATCCCGGATTATATTCTGCCATCCGAGCTCCAGCAATATCTCAATGAGTACGGTAGATATGTGCTTTAGGGAATTTAGGAGCTGGTTGTCCCTTGTGGCCCGAAACTTTATTCTACAGTGTCTCGACTCCCTTGTCCGTCTTTATTGTACTCGGAATTGGATACGTGCAGTCTGGAAATAGGCTTCATAGCAATCACATCGTTTAAATTGGACTCGAAGAAAATAACAATTCACAGTACTAATGTGCCCCATCAAAAATGTCCACTGACCTAGCAGCGACCAGTTCTTCCTCCTCTTTGACATACCCTTAGAAAAGTCGAAAATCTATTCTCTTAATCCATCCTCACTCGAGTGCAACGAGAGAGAATTCTAGTCCGATGTGCTGTAAAAGGTTGACATCGACGAGAAAAATGTAACAGGAGATGACCGTTGTGCTTGCCTGGAACGTTCCTAAAATAAGTGAGGAAAAGCAATCCACAGCTGTACGAAGCATGTATGGTAAGCAATTGTAAAGGTAGGGTGGTGTGCATATAAGGATGTAGCTCGCTTCCTGGTTTTACAGTGTACCTAGCCTAGATACGGGCAGAGCAGGAACGTAAGATTACAGTACTGTTCCTGAGGTAGTCTGGTGTTGAGGTACTCTCTACCCTATTTTTTCATTACCAGGAATGCCAGAGAATCCAGCGGGGGAAATACCATATACCTTTTGCTCATCTCCTCATGTACCTGTATGGATAGGCAGCTTCCATTATCCATGGATACCTACTTAAGCGGCCGCTTCGACACCCGACTCAAGGTTCGACTGCACTACAACTAGGTTGGTACCTCAGGCACCTAGGTACAGCTGCACAGTCGAGTCGAGTACCGATACCCTTGCAGATAGGAAGCACTATCTAGACCTCCCATTATCAACGTCTCCAGCTTCCACGTCCATGTGTCTGCCTCCACAACAACCACCGCCCTTGTTACAATCGTACCATTCAGCCTAGCAAATATGCTGACCGAACGAGAGCTTCAAATTAGTCCGATTGTGCAAGAGTCTGTCATGCACAATACAAAGGTGCGTATCATCCCTCTCAAGCTTTCGTTCGCACTCTGTTATAAATCGACTTCCTCTTCCCCAGCCGCTCCATCATTACGATATCTTCTACTCCAAGCGCAGTCGTTCCCCCCAATTAATGCATTTTTCTCAGTTATCTAACTAAATGACTTCTCCTTGCAGACTCTCACGACTCTTCATAATCTCACTGCTTCCCTCTTCGGTGTCGGAGCTGGCATTTTGGGCCTCGAATCTTATCCCGGATTCCTGTTCTATCTTATCTTCTCGCTCATTACCTCTGGCCTTGTGTATCTTTTCCGTGTGCGTCCAGGTCATACCCGCAAAGTACAATCTCAAACCAAATCGGCGGTACGGCAATACTTTCGTGGCAGCATGGAACTCTGGACAGGTGGCTTGATCGAAGGGTTGAGTGGGTTTGTGTTGACCTGGACATTATTCTACGGGTTGGTCAGGGCATAGCATAGTGTTGGTGTCTTAAGTCATGGCATTCACGAATCATGAAGTTTGGCTGGTGAATGGAAGAGCATGTCCCAATCTATCCATAGCTTGGAAGGTAACGCTGACACCTGTCCTGAGATCTTGCCGCCGCAGCGTTTACAATTTACAATTGCCAGAAATGAATCACCGGTGGGCGGTAAAACTTATCTCGAAGTGTTATTTTGCCTATTCTGGGGTCCTTGCACCTCATAGACTATGAACTCGCTCAAGCACAGCGCTGGCCTAACTCACCCCTCTTACTATTTCGTGCCTAATTTTCCTTGGTGTTATCTTGTCAGGGCCACCGATGGGTCAGATTGGGTGGTAGATTTGTTCTATTGACACCGTGCGCCAGGTCTCAGGGTTGTGACAACATGCAGCATTTGCCACGTCAAGGTGACATCGATAGCTTGTCACAGTTTCCAGGAGCTGACCTATCAGGCTACAAGTGCCATTCGCAATAAATACCATTTCTACCAAGAATACAAATGTAATAGATGACCCATTTCGTCATCAAACTTCCTCGAGATTCCCAATCTGCCCAAAATCTTGGTTCGTACTATCTCCTCCGCCTGATTTCCTCCCAAATGCTGTCCTTTCTTCACAAAGCTTCAAAAGAATGGTTTCGATTCGCAGGGCGGTCTTCTCCAACGAAACTAACCTCTTCTTGGTGTCCTCTTCATTCTCGGCGTCGCTGTCGTCGCTTAGGAAGTCTCTAAGCTGGCCCTTCATTCCTGTAAATGGCGCCACAGAATCCCTTCTACTCTTCACTGTGCTTGGCCTGTGTTTTGTTGGATCAGTTCTAAGATCCACTCCACATTCGTCTTCGACAGCAATATGTGTAGGATCATCGTCGAATGTGATTTGCTCTTCAATACTTCGAGGAGGCTCAGCATCAAATACGGCCTCAATATCGCCATCTACGCAAATTGGATAGTTAGTTACATATATCCGCAGAATAGCTAGTAGAGTGACTCTGGCCTGGAACGGACAGACGACACGTGGCTCCTTGGGAAAAGTGGAAGTGAAAGGTCAAACGTTTTGTGAATTTGGCCATCTGACTTACGGACTGAAAATCCACGCGAAAAGTTCCAGAGATGTGCCCGACTGTGCTGCTTTGTCGATTGCTCAGCCTCCTTTTGACGTCGTGTCCCTGCCCCTGGAGAGAAGTCAGCACATCCTGTTCCTTTAGGGCAGAAGGCTGGCCACTACGAAGGAGCTCCAGGTAAGCCCTTTTAAGAGACATAGCGAGGCGGTGTGATCTCGACTTACAAAGGGTACGTCGCTCGATCAGGCCAATGACTAATAAAAGCGGTGCATTAAGAGTGCGTACCGCTGCTACATTTATTTTGTGAAACCAGCGCGGCGTGAGAAGGAGTTTGAGGGGGGTGAGTATAAGAAGTGCAAGAATGTTGAATGGCGGCTGATAAGCAAATATTGCATCTGATTTGACGCCCTCCTATGTTTCAACGATGTTATGTCAGTCGAATTCTTCATTGAGTGGTAACCTGATAACCGAGACTTCAAGGTATTATAGATGGATGTACATCGATCAAAATTGATATTTTGATTTTGTGCCGATTTTACAGGCATGTAGCTTGTATCAAAATAATCATACTAACCACTGTATCAAGTTAGCACTCCTGTGATTTTAAGATGTAAGCAATTGCAACCTGCTCGGGGACTGGAGCAGGCAGCCGCCCTTTCACAGACATCCTAGATCATAAGAAACAGACCCATACAAGTTAAAACGGCACGCCGGAATTGTATCTCAGCCGTAGCGTTAGAAACAATCGTAGCGAATGTCGTGCTAAGCATTGACACTAGTATAGTGAGAAACAATGTGTTCCCAAGAAAGGCAAAAGCGACCATGAGAATAGGACCAAGGAGCCAGCTTTAATGATCAAATCAGCACAGATATTCGATAGTGAACTAACGTGTGAGCAGCTTCCGGACATTTTTGGAGCTGCTCACACTTGTCGTTTACGAAAAGTACGGGGCAAAATTCGACGTACTGAAAGTCTACCGAGCGTTGGATGCCAGTTCCGTCAAGCCCAAACCAAACCCACAGCATCCATTTTGAGATAGTGATAGGCTCATGGCCACCATTCGAGAGCCAGGTCATGGAAAGGAGAAAGCCAGCAAAACACCAAACTGCTAGTAATCTATGGGGAGAAGAAAATCAGTATGCGCAATGCGATGGAGAGGAAGACCTACGTAAGTACCGAGAAGTCCTTCATCATGGCACGAAGCGAAACAAAGAGCATGTTCTCGGACATAAGGTTGAAAGCGAGTCTCGGAACGAGAACGGGAGCTCCCATTGCAAGGACGTCCATCGCTTGCTCTGTTGACAGTGTCAGTGATTGATGGACTAGGGGTATAAATTTAAGTCCCGTTCAAACCACCCTGGCGTTGGGCCACAGGGTGCGTAGTGCAGGGGGGGGGGGGGGGGGGGGGGGGGTATGTTGCTTAAAGAAACTCACGGGCTGTAGCCAATTCTCCATTTCGCCAACCATTAACTCGGAGTAGTAGATATATGCCAAAAATTCCGGAAAAGGTGACATCAAGAAACGACCAAAGATTTTGAGTGTAAACATGCCAGCCTAGGCACTGATTAGATCATACAAAACGTCTCGGTGGACAAACTTGCCATGCTCAAGAATGCTAGCCTACAAACTAGTCAATATAGCAATTTCTTCAAAAGTAACAATAGCATCACAAGCAACGGCCACGAGCATCGCACGACCACGTCATCATAACAGACAATAGTTGAATTCAAGGAGCCACTCACAAATTGGTCGAGCACCCATCCCATAGTATATACAACAAAAAGAAGCTCAAAACTTCCATACTTGGACGGCTCCCTATCAATCATCACGCATAAAAAGAGACCAAGAAGAAGAACAAATTGGAAGACTTCGAGCACATTTCGTGTTCTGGGGACAATGAGTCGATACTCTATTGAATAATCAGCACACATTTGGAATATGTTGACTGAGACCTGGCAGACGGTCGCTATTGTCACAGCCCGCACGCTAGAAGAGCAGCCGGACTTATCCAATTCTCTAGACTGCAACCAATGGTGGAAGCTCAGAATGGGTGAGCAAGGGGGGAGCACCTACGATTGAAGAGAGGTGCATTTCGTGGACTATAAAGTGAGATCGGCTTATGCTTATAGTGGTCTGGCAAGATATCAATAAACGATGTAGGGGTGTATATTATTCGTCCTTCGTATATCGCATTCACAACTTTCTGGCACTATTGACAGCTTAGCATGAAGTATAAAGATTTGTGATAAAGAGTGAGCAGGTTCCAAGTTATTTACGGCTGCCTATATACAATATACAAAATATACAGGGTAAGATTTGACGTACTGCAGATGAACTAAGAAAGATCTTGCTCTCGGATATGATTGCGATTTCCAGCGCAGGAAGTTTTCTCTTGTAACCACTATAACAAATTTGAGCTTGCGACTAGAATATTGGAGATAACGTGGAATTATATGTGCAAGGCAAGTCCACTTTGAATCAGAATAAGAAGTTGCATACGTTCGTGACTGGACAGTCCAGGGCATCTGGCTACTTTCTTCGACCACTCCCGGTGGAGCACCTTGGAAAGGATCAAATCCCCCGACAAGAATCTGGGCAAGTAGAAGTAACCCTTCTGCACCAGTATGATCTTCATGGAACCGCCTCAATATGCGATTAGCAAGGAGCTCACAAAGTAATGCTCGTGTGGTGCAAACACTCTGCTGGTGAGACTGGATCATCTGTTCTCGTTGAAAGTGGGTTCGATTCACGAGTAAGCAGTATACTGTAAACGAAAATCAGCCTCGGATCTACAAGTCTACCATTTATGTTGACTTGGCAAGTTGTTGATTCCATATGAGGCATGCTTCGTCTAATACTGGTCCGAGAATGAGAACCAATTGAACAGAACTACAGACATTTGAGTTGAGTTGTCTGGTGTATAAACTGGCTACTTAGGCATTTATGACAAAAGAAACCCCATCTCTAATCCATAAAAGACCCTGCGACGTCGACAGTAGTAAAGACATTGGATGGGGGCGGCCAGACCCTGCATTCTCAGCTCGTAGATAGGTAAAACACGAGATGCTTGACGGATGAGATGGAAGGGGGCACGAAACTAACTTAAAATCGGAAGTACCTAATCACGAATACTATGCTAGAGCTCCAAACGCTTGGAGACCTGCGGAGAAATCCACTATGCTGATGTTTCCCGGCCGATGACTCACTTAAATCATGCTGAATTTGCGATTCCGCGAGGGAGCGAGAAAACTCTCTCTAGCACCAGCAATTTTAATCCACTTCTTGATTGCGTTTGACCTTCATGGACTTGCGATTCGGTTGAACACATGTTGTAGACATGTATAATGTAAAGCCAGATGACTACTTACCCATAGAGACATCCTCGCCTTGATAGAATTTGTCTACAAGAGGTCTCACCACAGATAAATTCATCCGGGGATCTCGGAGTTGTTCGATGCTATAAGGGTCATCTGTTCAATAGCTTAGCAGCGGTGATACATGGGCCCGAGAGAAGTTGAGCCTCACCGATCGCTGCGATGATTTCACGTCGAATTCTAAGATGGACAATTAAGAGCAGAGCAGATGGCATGGGGGAAGGGGAAGCCATACCTGTGAATAGTCGTATACACTGGCAGTCCTGCATTGGGGTTCGCTGGACAGATATCACGAGCAGTATGGGGAGGAAAACAACCGTCACAACCATTTCGGGCATTGGGTACTAGCAGAGGCTGTGCCGAGTCGTTTGTGTGTGATTCCAACGTAGGGCTGCGGCGAGATGATTGTTGTTGTCCCATCGTAGCTCGTATCCGACAATTCATGCTCAGCCAAGCAGCCAAGAACAGCCAAGCACTGAAGCTTCAAGAAATCAGGAGGAGAGTGTAGTGGAAGAAATTCGTGGAAGAGACAGAAGAAAGACGGGTCATGGGATTATTGATAACACTTGTGTATGAAATCAGGTCTATCAGCACCAATTGCACCAGGCTTGCGGCTTTTGCTCAAAATACGTGGGGGCACTATCGTGGCAGAGATAACGATGAGACTGCAACTGATAAGGTCATCAAGACCCAGACCGACACAGTTCGAGAGCCCGTGTTACAACAACAATATTTGTCCGTTGGGCCAGCAATTTGTTGACTTGTTGGAGTAATCTCTGCAATAACCTGCGCTAATCTTCAATACCACAAGAGAAAGTTCTGGTTGAGGGGGATGGTGACTCCCTTGATCAACCAATTTGATCTGTCAGATGCCTGAATAGTGTAGGAGCAAATCATACCTACCCAACACACGCCTGTCGTGTCAGCGGGCACTAATTCCGGGGAAGATCTGGCTTTTTTCTATTGGAAATCATATGTTCAGCTGCAAATACTACCAGCCGCTGATGACAGGAAGTACAATATTTTCCGACTACATGAAGCCTCCGTTCCAGAAAAGGTAGAAAGACAATCCAACATCTTTGATACACCAGTCACCGTAACGCCATCAGTGGATTCGGTCTAGTCTAGCCCTGTTCATTGCAATTTGATCATCCACCCGGTCGCTCTACATTTCATTAGTCCCGCGTTATAATTAGAAAATGCTGTCCAATTGATCTTACTAACCTTCTGGATGATTGTATCAATATGTTTATTCTGCTCATCGACTTCCTTTCCAGTCGCACGCGCCAGAGCATTCAATCGGCCAGCAGCATGACCTAACGCATCCAAATTACTCTCGATCTCGTTCTCCATCTCGTCATCTTCGGAATCGGCTTCAAACTGGTACTTGGAACGCTCTGCAAGACTGGCTTTGGTCTGTTGTGGTCGGTAACCAACATCTCCGGGCTGTAGCTCTTTAAACGCCCTTTCCATACGTTGTTGCGTGCCAAACGCTGCTTGTCGGGTTGCATCACGTTGCTCTCGTTCCTGTCGATGCTTTTCAATTATTTCCTGGTCCCGTGCGGCCTTTCTCGAAGACGCTGTGAAAGGATTGGAAACATGAACCGCGAACATGCTTTTGTTGAGAGTTTTGAGCTCCTTGGCCTTCTCTTCTGCAATCCGATTGTGGTTCGCAGCAAGGTCTAGGTTCTTCTCAGTATTGTGAATACGTTCTCCCTGGGCGCCGAGTCTAGCTAGAGTGGCTCGGCCGGTTTCTTCGGCTTGGGCTGCGATACGTAGAGCATTGCGGGTCGAGGAAACATCTTCTTGCTTCATGAATCGGATTTGCTGTTTGGTTGCTGCTACATCCTCTTCCTCTTCCTCTTCCGCAGTTAGTTGTCTATCTTCTCCATAAGCCCCATATCCACCGCCAGAGTTCCCCGAGTCAGCAGAATAACCACCGCCTGGTCGGCCATTACTTGGTGGCGGTATAGCCCGTTGAGCATACCTGTCCTTTGCTCCTCCGAAAAGGGCATCACGATTGTCTTCGGTCGTGGTTGTGTCGTTGCTGTTTCTTCTGCCAAGTCCGCCGTAGCCTCCAGGGCCATACTTTGAACCTGCATCAGAACTTGCACCGTAACTTGGCGGGCCATCATAACGATTGGAACCGTATCCTCCTCCGCTACCATACTTTTCAGCACCGTAGCCTCCAGCATTTGGGACTGGGCTACGATTGGCAGTAGGAAGAGTTGAAGAGACCCCACGATTCGCCCCAGGTCCACCAGGAAGACCCCCTCGATTTGCGCCTGGCCCAGAAGGCAAGCCGTGCTGTTGTCTGGCTTGCTGGTAGGGTGATGGGCCAGCTGGTCCCATGTTCGCATATTTGTTGGTGTCTTGCGCATATGGATCTGCGGCAGCTTGTGGTTGTGCGTATGGATTTGAGGCAGCTGGAGCAGGAGATGCAGACTTCGAAGATCGCCCGAAAAGCGCTGAGCGGTTGGAGTCATCGTCACCCTCAGTCTTCTTTCCAAAGCCGAATTTCTTCATGATGCCGGGGTTGTTCCGGAAATTCTAAGGTGGAAGTTGGATGACTAGCCTATGCGTGAGTTCCAAGAAGGGTGATGGTACGGCAGATGTCCTAAAAGCGATATTTGCTCAGTGCAGATGGTTCGTTCTGTGATGTGTTTGTTATGTTGTGTGGTGTTCGATCCTATTGCGTTTGTTGTGACGAGGGCCTTGAAGGGAGTTATATTCAATACTAGATAGCACGAAGGTTTTTAGATGTTAGTGTTATTGTTGGAGGGTGAATTCCTCAAGAGTTCTGAGTGCTGCCTAGGTAGGTTTCAGAGGGGTGTCGGCTTGTGTCATGGATGTTGAATGTCTGTCCCTCACAGCCCCACTTGTGTTTCTAAAAGTATCTTTATACTTAGGTACCTAGGTACATGCCTAAAGAATGCGGCCTCACCCCCAAACCCCCACCTACCTCCGTACCCTCACCTCAGCTTCCATTTAAATCCATTCTCTACCTTAACGAGCTTACCTACTTCACCCTGACCCCGCCACTAGGTGCTGCGAGTCATCCTACCCTACATTGCCTAGGTCCTTAACGAACTCAATAACGAACTTCAATATCATTCACCTCACATCTTTCCTTAGCCCAACACAACACATGTCAAGCACACTCTTCATTCTCTCTGCATAACAGTTTACCAGCTTTATTTATAATATCGCTACCTACTCACCTAGGTGCACATTGCCTCTCGCGTTGCCTACTTGGCACACGACGTGAGTAAGTAAACTATAAATATCGCCTTGGTATGCAAATGGTACAACTGGCTTACATCTTCTTCAAGTCGTTTTTCATCCTTCATCTTCGGGCTCATCAGTACAACCACTTCCACTTTCACGACCACCACCATCACAAGCTTTTTCCCACGTCTTACTCATCAGCTAATGCTTGCCCTCTGCTGTGACGTCTACCGCCTGCCACTGTTTGTCCTCTTGACCTAGCTTGCGCCTCTGCAACAGGCAAGACCATACATATCTCAATAAAGCTCTAAACATCTCACGATCCCGAACATGTCGCTTCAACAACTCTTGTAGACTCAGTTCAGTCTATTCTTCCCTACCTGAATAGCTCTAGCTACACCTCTCCTGTATTTCAATCAGCAAAATGATTCTTCCGCTCTCCCAGCTTTTCCGGATACACTACGCTCATACAAACACTCGGTCATTGAAAAACCCCATCAGGATATCATCGCATCGACAGCAGAACCAGAGAGCATTGTCTGGGCACCTTGATACTGGTTTGAATTGATAAAGAGCGGTTCGGTTGTGCGACTAATATATTCTTCGGCTTGTACACCTCTTGTCACGACAACACGAATTATCAATGGCATCCATATTTTCGTACGATCCGGACCCTCCTCGGGTCGCATCTCCTTGGCTTACACCTACGGATACCCCTAAAACCTCCACCCCACAACCACCCTCGCCGGACCGACCAGCATCTACTGGACGACTTGCAGATTATGGGGTGACGCGACTAGAAGCAGAGCCTCAAGAAGGACCTACAGAATACAAATTACATTTACTATTGAGGCCAAGAAGAAATTGTAAGAAATTCTCATTACCTCCTTAGACATCATCACCGAGCGAGTTTCGTCCTCTCATTTCCGAAGAATTTCATTTTTTATGTCCTTCTACTTGCACTTGAATGCTTACTCTCGTATCCAGACAGCAGTTTCTCGACTGGCAAGGTTGTTTCTGGCTCTCAGCAGCACAGGCAACAGGTAGCAACTCAACCAAGCCTCCGTGAAAACAGCTCAATACTCGCACCATCGAATCAATCACGGCAAAATCGCCTCGAGCAATTAACGACCCAGCTCCTGTGGCGGTTGCAACAGTCATCGCCGTATCATGCATCTTCGACCAGTGACCTAGTTCTACCAAAATTACCAGAGGCCTCAGAAACCTTGGAGGCTCCAAAGCGCCCAGGTAAATTACTTGCTGGTTTAGAAGAGAGTCGTGGAGCTTTGTATGAAATAGGAGTGTCTGACGATGGTACTCTTGTTGGGCTGACCAAGGACGAGATGGATGAATCGCTGAATAACCTGCGGTCAATGGCTGCAAGTTTGGGCTGTAATGTCGAGGTTGTCCGTATGGTGGTTGTGGGAGACTGTGAATGGCAAGAGGCTCCCAGGAATTCTGTTGGAATGTTCTCTGGGAAGCGATTTTCAAACGCCATAGAAAGCCACGAGACTTTAAAGCGCCAGGAGCAGCTGTGGGTCGCAGAGGCGTGTATGTATCTTTCCCCTTCATGGTTTTCATGTTACCTTGCTTCATAGGGAAAACCATCAGTTGGCAACTTATCTTCGACCTGCTGGCCCGGGTGGAGTAGTCAACAGCTCAAGTTTAGAGCTAATTTATCACAGTGGTGATCCCCGATTTGAGTTCTCGGTATTCCTCCAAGCCATCGGACTCCAAATTTCCCGTTCAACAAGTAAAGTCTCCCCAATGCCAAATGGAAACATGTGCTGGAGATCAGACAGTGGGTATACGACCAGAACAACTCCGTGTTACTTTGACGGGCCCGACGACCTCTGGAAAGTCGAGTCTCCTTGGGACATTATCAACAGCCACATTGGATAATGGCCGAGGGAAAAGCCGATTAAGCCTACTCAAGCATAGACACGAGATTGCCTCAGGTGTGACGAGTTCAGTAGCACAGGAGTTGCTTGGATATAAAGGTAAGGCATAATTTCTTGCTATACAAGATCTCATGTCCCACGAACAGCGACGTGACACGACATGATCACTTCAAATGTCACAATCTTCTAAAAATCAGCGGCATAGAACAGACGAATGCATGAAATTTTACCTGCGGGTGGGGACCCATTCTGATGTTGCTCGTAACTAATTGTTCTCAGGCTCAGATATTATCAACTACGCATCGGGAAATGTAACATCTGTAAATGTCCCTTCACTAACCCTCATTGATTTTCAATTGTCGACAAAAATTACTATCAAGATAAGTGGTGATGTTAATGTGCTATAGTGGACCGATATACATGCATCCGCTGAATATGGCCGTTTGGTTTTCGTTTCAGATTCTGCTGGCCACCCTAAGTTTAGAAGAACTATCGTCCGCGGTCTGGTGGGATGGGCGCCGCATTGGACCGTTCTGTGCATTGCTGCAGACGAGGGCGAGAATACTACGAAAGGTGCTGGCGGAACTTCAACTGCTCAGGATATTCTCGGTACAGCGGGCATTGGTATTGACCTTGCAAAAGCACATCTTGATCTATGTCTCAAATTGCATCAAGGGCTGGTGGTTGTCGTAACAAAATTAGATCTGGCCTCAAAGAACAGCTTGAGGCAAACGCTATCCAAAGTGCTATCTGCTATCAAAGCTACAGGCCGAACACCTTCAGTATGTCGATTAACGCCCTGTTCTTGTCCCTATCACGGAATGCGAGCAGCTCTCGAGTAGTGGGGATGCTGCTCGCCATTTCGTCACACAACTCGAACCCCATACTGACCTGCGTATAGATTATCCCACCAGATTCGGCCAAAATCATATCGAACTTCGACCTAGTAACCATTTCTCAAAAGGACGAGGATGAAGTCAGGAAAGTAGTTGGCGCGATGAATGCAAATGGAAGTCTGACAGATATTGTCCCCATAATAATGACAAGCGCGGCTAAAGGCACCGGCGTCCGAGCACTACATGCTCTTCTCTCCAGTCTTCCAATACCACCAACCCCAACAGCCTATGATCTGACTGGACCTGCGCTGGTAAGTACTTGCTCAAGCTCAGTCGTGTTACCTCAGCCCCTGCTTTCATGGTGTTTTTATCGGATTGAGCCTGTGTATATTCTTTGCAACTGCGAATCTTATTCCCTTAAGTGGAAGCTGGAATGACTTTGCTAACTCTGTGTCCAGAACCCAGAACAACCACAAGCACTATTTCACGTCGAAGACGTCTTCGACATCCCCGCGTCATACGAACCACTGGCGTCTAGTCAAATCGTACCGTCAGATTCGGGAGTTGTGATCGCCGGTTACCTTCGTTTCGGAAAGCTATCTGTAGGAGACTGCGTTGTCATCGGACCATTCCCAACCCCGTGCGACTTCAATGAATTCCCGACTAAATCTACACAGAAGGCATCCCCGCATAGCTTTGGTATCCAATCGTCCCACCCACCAGTTCCTGAAGCCACCCAAACTGCCTCTCGAAAAATGTCACTGTCCGTGATTAAAGACGAATGGTATAGTGCTCGTATCATGAGTTTGCGGAATCTGAGATTACCTGTTCATACGCTTGAGGCGGGCCAGGTTGGGACTATAGGCGTGCGCTTCGGTATAGAACTCTCTAATGACCTGCTTGAGAAGACACACCTAGCGACGCCTCGGATACGAAAGGGCATGGTGGTGGCCATTCCTGGTATGCACATGCTGGACACTGGCCATACGCTTCAGGCGGCAAGCGGGTTTACCGCTTCGTTCGCAGATAGTGACATCAACTCTGTGTCTCCGGGAAGCCTGGTTGTGACTTACGTTGCCAGTATTCGAGCATCTGCACGTGTGTTGAAATTGTTTCCTCATGCAGACACAGAGCGAGGTGAGCCCGAATTCATCGAAGAGGAGGATGTTTTCGGACTTACTACCATTCTCGAGAATGCTGAAAATCAGGATTCACTTATATTTGGCTCGGATGGCATCACCCATGTGACATTTGAGCTGACAAGCAGTCGCGAGTGGATAGAACTCGGTTCTCAAGTTCTGGTCATGCCTGGTGGAGGCCATGGCCTTTACTATGGCTCCGAGAGAGGGGAGAAAGGCATCGCAGGTCTTGAAGGCTTCGTTGGCAAGGTTGTAGAGATCGTCGATTGATCAATCTTCGTAGACTATACGGATCGGCCCATCTCAAAGCTATGCATCAGTGATGGAGCACCTTGTGATGTGGGGAATAGATTAAAGCTATCGCGAATACAGCATATATCCACGATGGGACAACTACTGTAGCAATTCAGATTCCTGGCACTCGAGCAGCATTGTTTGTGGTGGAAGAATTGTCAATAGCAATGCCATTATACATTAATAGATTAAAAGTCTCCATTAAGTCTTAACGATATATATATGTAGTAATATCAAATAAGTCCGATTTTGAGCAATTTCGTTTCAGAAAACATTATTGTCTGCAGGTTGGCTGTTGCTGTGTCCGAGGCGATTTACCCTTCCATGCCCAGTTTATTAGGCAGAAGGCGAAGAGAACCCCGCCGCGTGTGGTCAGAGGAAACCAGAGTGGATGGCGACAGTACATTCAGCGCCTGATGAACAACATCCGACAGGAACGCATAGCTCCCTTCGTGTCTCGATTTCCTGACAATCTATCCTCAAGGTTCACTTAAGATCGCCACCCTTATCCTTTTCTTTCTGTTCACAACTCCAGTAAGCCATCCCAGCTACTATAAGGCCGTCCCTCAATATTGATTCGAAATAGTTTACTTCCCCTGAGATTACCCAAGCACAGCTAAAGTCCGGTCGCAGCCCCTTCGTACACAGTCTCTAGACACGATGTCCGCCTTTCTTACAGACCTATTCCAGTCCATCTTCACGCCAGGGCCGACCCCCACTCTCTTAGTTGCAACAAACGTCACCTTCGCATGCCTTCAAACAACGCTTCTGCTACTCCTCATCGCGACTTATAGCATCCATTTTGTCGTGCTTTCCTTCCTGAGTGCAGGACTATGGTGGGCCATTAATTGGTTTGCCAACGAGTTGAAGGTGGCACAAGCGCTGGAGGTCGAGAAGAACCGCCGCCTCGATGAAGGTGCAGGCGGAGATGATACAGAGACGGAGGCAGAGACGGTGATAGGCACGGGGGGCGTTCAAAGTGGGAGCAAAGAGGTTGAGATCATAGAGCCCGTAGGCGAATTGAAAGATCGCGGGCAGCTAGGAGGTAGTAAATCAGAGATCAGCACCGAAGATGAGTGGGAACGAGTGTCTGAGAACGGGAAGGACAAATGAAATCGTTGCGCCAGGGGATCTAGATTTCACAATATATCAATACCCAGGTTCGCAAAGACGGTCACCTACCAGGAGGTTATTCGTCATTGCGAATGATGTGTTTACGAATGGAAGCTCTTCTTCGAGAACATTCACCTACTACTGAAATTGCACATCCCCCAATTCATACAACAAACCACGTAAGTCATATCGGTATGGTTGCTATAGGCTATGTGATACTAAAAAAAAAAACAATGAAGACAGTCCAAAATCGTAAGCAGGATAAGTATCCATTTTACTACTTGTGTCAAGGAGCAGCATCTCTCCTAAAGTATTAAGTATTCTTGATAGTAGACCGGACAACTATTTGTGTGCACAACCAGACATCTGAAGTGGTGAAGGTCAAGTTCGGACTGGTTTCAATGGCAACTGAAGGTTTTGAATTTTGAATTGTTGGGTTAGGGAGACTGCAGTATGACCTATAAGGAATTCTTACTACATCTAGACTTAATAATTTGAACTGGGAAAATGGAACATGCAGATGGCTCAATATGCTTACTACATAATGTTCTCTTAGCAGTTTTGGCGCACCAAAATCCTACCTAGGAAGACTTCCGGTTCCGTTCCTTCTTTCATCACGTGACTCTCAAAATTATTCAGAGCTTAGCTTCAATCTCAATCGTGTGTGGAAGGGAAGATACTACTGGTCTCTACACATACCACCAAAACACCGTTTCACATCAACAAGTGCTACCTTTAAGACCATACTCTGGTTGCAAATCACACTCTGTGGCAAAATGAAGCTTGTCAGGTAAGTTCCCCGGTATCCTGCCTGCATATGGCACTCGCTGAGCTCTATCACAAAAGGCTCCCGCGGCAAGCTCTAGGCTGACTGTCGACTCCTGGGTAGGTTCTTGATGAAGTGCGCAAATGAGACTGTCACGATTGAACTTAAAAATGGTATGTCACCCCTATGTCACATATATAGCAGCTCTGATTGATTCATAGGCACTATCATCCATGGCACAATTACTTCAGTTTCTCCGCAGATGAACACGGCACTGCGCACAGTCAAAATGACACAACGAGGACGCGACCCAATCTCCTTGGACACCATCAATCTTCGTGGTTCGACCATCAGATACTATATCCTGCCCGACTCCCTCCCCCTCGACACCTTGTTGATTGACGATGCCCCGAAACCCAAAAACAAGGCAAGGAAAGAAGTTGCAGATAGGGGAGTCGTACGAGGTGGAAGAGGACGTGGAGGACCAAGAGGACGAGGGGGTTTCAGAGGCGGACGCGGTCGGGGTGGAGGAAGAGGTTTCTAGATCATGTTCACGCAAGTGGTGTTGGTCTCAATTAAGCCTCGCAGCTCCTTGGCGGACACTCCAGTGTTCAGACCAAGGGGATCTTGGGGTTGAAAATTACGGATGGATGGCTTGTGGGTTTACTGGCGTTTGTGGATCTGAAAATACACATGCGGCAATCCGCGATCAACGAATGATCTTGAGGAACAAAACCAATCTCAGTTCTTCGCGTTCGCGCCTTTTCATAGTCATTTCCGCCATACTCTGATAACCTGTAGTCGTTCCCATCCCGCACGCTTTCCGCTGGTCCCTACTGTTTCTACATCCCATCCATTTCCCCAACTTTTGACCTCGCCCTTCACTTTTTCTGGCTGGTTTTGAGCACAGAGAAGGATATAGGCGCAACCTCTTCCGGCGCTTAAAAGTCTAGGAAGGCTTGCCAACAATCGTTTCGTAGTCTCCATACCTTCAAAACCTCCTGCGTAAGATAAAGCAAGCAGGTGGGAGTCGTCATCATAGGTTGTCGGGATAGTGAAGGTATCTGGGGGCAGATCCGGCAGCTCGGATGTAGGCACATATGGAGGGTTGAATATCAGAATGTCTACCATGCCAGGTTTGAAAGGTGATGAAAGATCCCCTAAGATATTTCCTAAGTAAAATCCATGTGATTTGGATTGGGACAACTGTTGGTCCTCTGCGATTTTGATAGTCTGCTCAGTAGCTATGCATGCAAATCTATTTATATCCACACCGACGGTGAGAGAATCAGAACGGCCTAAGATGGTTTCTGCATGTGCGTGAAGGAAGGAGAGGATAACACCTGATCCTGTGCCAATTTCAACCACCAATGGGGATAGGGAGGAGGGCGCCGACGAGAGCAAGTGCGGGTGGCGGCGTGCTTGAGACTGCAAAGCGAAGCGTTGTTGCAAAAATATCTTTTCGACCTCCGAGGAAAGCGTATCGAGCAGGAGATATGAGTCCTCAGCTGGCTCATAGATCCTATCGAAGGCTACGTGCGAGGTAGATGGCGTTGGAAGCATTGATAATCGTATGCGGATGATTGATGGTTTGAATCCAAGATTGAATTGTCAAGAACTTTGATTGCAGGCTAGTGGAATCCCGACCAGCTATCCATCCATTAATCGGTGCACATGAGAATCTTTGATCGATCTGGATATTGTTTGATGTGGTGGGAATACCTAGGTAGAAACCTGACTGTGGGTAAAAAGATTAAGTCACCAGGAACCGTGTAGGTAGTTAGGTATCTAAGGACAACGGTTCCGTTCGCTGTAATCTTGGGATCAACCGAGTGAATTTAAGACGAAAGAATACCTAGGGTTCAGGTTCTTGGGATACTTATCCCATACCATATTGGGCTGTTTAAGCGGAGCAGAGCAAGCCAAAGTCAAGGTCTAACTTGCTGCAAGGCTGACAATAACATGTTAGCATGACGTGACCAGGGACTGTGGTGTGGCTTATTAAGTAGACGGGCGACCTGGGTAAGGTGAATACATTAAGCTGTACCCAACCCGACTCACACATGAGCTAGTTCATACACAACTCTAAGGTGAAGATATACCAGTCTGTACCTACCGGAGCTACCTGCTTATGATACAAGCATAAGCCAGTTTTCATCACAATACGCTGCATCGGCACGGAGTTGACTCCATTGCTTGTCCGTCTTCATTTTCCTCACGTCGGCTTGCACTACTGATCTCAATTAGTCACCCTAATACCTCTCGAACCATCTCACAGAGGTTACAATTACTATAACCACAAATTTCCGCCGTATCATCTCATACCAGCCCAGCACAATATAATTAAGCACAACACCGGCTCATCACTTCATTTGCTGAGGCAGTGGCAGCCATGAAGCCCTTTTCGCGGATGATGATGGCAGCTCCCTCGATGGTCGGGTCTGGGAAAGGATTTCGGCCTGCCCCGCTAGCCTTATTACCTCCAATCCCTTTGTACAGAAGAATACTGCGATCACATCGCAAGCTACCCCGGGATATGAGGCTCTTGGGTGACGAGTATGTCAAGAGCGAATTCAGGTCGCATAGAAACGTGGAGAATCCGGTTCATATTGTTGGGTGCCATTGCAATCGTCAGGAATATGCTAATTGCATCTCAAGGTCGGCTTTTTGACAGAGTGGCAAATGTATGCTCAGAACATTGAGGGTGATTCTTGGATTGGTGAGAAGATGGATCCTGGGAAAATAGACAAGATGAGTGGTACATTTTAGACGATCCAAATACTTGATATACGATTCCACTAACCACAGAGCAGATCAGCAATTGGGTCAGATGTATGAGCTCATGCAGGCTATACAAAAACAACAACTTGGAGGCAAGGATTCTGATTAATCAAAACAGTGACATCGGGGAAATAAACTTTGATGCCATCTCCATATCTGCCCGCCAGGTTCTGTCAAAACGCTTGGACTGGTTAGTAATTGAATATTGAAAACCTCCAACTGAAACACAGGCATGATTATCTGGAATGACTGGAAATGGCAACTGATCTTAGCCATGAAGAAATGGGGAAACGCAACCCCATATGCATCTATAACATGATTTGGAGCTGTCCGACGGACAACGATTTATAACTGCGCTTAGCAGCTCACATCTGCTAATACACTGCTTGGACTTGGAAATTCATGGCGCATTGGAAATGCGTCAGAAGCTGAAGAGCGGCATAAAAATTTATTCGCGTCTTTCACTCCCGTTCAAACGTGAAACGTCATAATTTTATGTAGCACATGAAATACTTAAGTCTTTGTTTCTCGTCTAGATTAACAGACACGGATCAACGCCAAATGTTCTATCCCATGTTCAAGAGAGACCGGAACAGCTAGTATAAGCGCCAGGACTCAATCACGGCAGAACTTTCATTTGACCAAAAGCGAGACGAGGCATTCAGTCTCGAGATACTCTGAAGGTGAACCAGCCATCCCTACTCGGCGTCGAGAGGACAGACCGGTGGCTGATTATTCACCTGGATCCCGCCACGTTTCTTCTCAGCAGAGTCGTGAAATGGTAATTTCCAACCTCCCTCTGCCTCTGGTGTTGCGAGCCAGAGCCTCATCAAATGTCTTCTCGGCGCTGGTGGGGCATGGTCCTTGTACTCAGTTCGTGCGTGAAGTACATGCTCATTACTCAGAAATTGAATATCCCCGACCTCTAAAACCATATGAAGTCTCAAACGATGGCAAGTTTCCTCCAAGACCCGTGAGGCTTCGACTTGCTCGGGTGACATCTTAGGTATAATGCCTGCCTCCATAAAGCGATCAAGCGACTTTACATAGTAAGGATCCCATTTTGAATAGACTCTTCCATTTGGTCCTTTCTCGAGATAGAACACGGACGTGCGGATGTAAGGCTCCTCCCCAACACTAACCTCACCTTTTCGATCAAAGTACCAGATCGGCTGTGTCAAAATTTCCGCTACATCAGGGCGTTCTCTTTGCAGGGTATTCCAGACGTGATGAGAGGATACAATATCAGATTCTCCTCCTTCCAAGGCTCGAGCAATGCACAGGAGCCCAACAATGTCGGAATCGTCGGCGTGGAAGAATTGCCTAGGTGTAGATGAGTTCCGGTAACGATGTAATAGGACAGGTTACTTACCTGGCATTGGTTCTATAGATACGCACCTTGTCAATCTGTGTCGGATCCTCCCCAAGATCTTTCACATGTCCAAGGACATGGCCTCTCCCGTTTTGGCTGACAAAATAGCCCAGGTATGTGCCCAACCCCATGTATGCTACAGCCGATTTGGAGTTGCCCCACGCCTCAACTGGAAACCCTTTGAAGAGGACAAACCCCTTTCCGTTCAATATCTCTGATCTTATGGAGGCTAGAAGGGCTGCCAATTTCGATAGCCGAAAGTTGTCCTTCAAGCAATCATACATGTGAGCCAAAATCATGTTGTCTCGGTGGAAAATCTTGTCTTTACCTTTGAAATTCCCGTCAATGGCCTCTTCTCGGCCAGGAATTTGTCTGCTGCGGTGCTAAGCTCGGCAACCTCATCGGCACTGAATACATGAATCCATCTCTCGGGATTGTTCGTGTAGGTCTCTGCTTTCCAGACGGTCTCTCCGGTGATTTGTTTCGGGAATTTGGAGTATGGCTCGATGAGATCTAGCACTGGTGGATGCTGGCCAGAGGTCTTGATTCCATCAGGAAATAATTTGATGTCAACTGACTTTTGAGTTGCGTCAGGAACATGGTGTGTGGAATTTGGCGTATTCTCTAGGAGCGAAGGTGCCATTGTATCTGCGTTTGGATGGATGATCTGGAGAAAGCCGTGATGAACAGAAAGAGAAGAATGAGGATAGCCCAGCGAAAAGAGAGGGATAAAATGGACAGGAAAGGATGGGGTTACGGAGGGAAGCCCAAGAAGAAGAACACAGAGGGGTAGGTAGGTTGGTAGATTTCAAGCTAACCTGGAAATAATAAATAATATGGCTACTAGCTGTATACACATGAGTTAGATTCAGCCGTAAAGGGGAGTATAGTACCTAGGAACCTACCAAACTAGGTAGGCAGGCATTGAAATGTAGCATTGTTGATATTACTCGATGTGGAGCAAAATGACATTGGGTCATGATGGTCTGCGATTGCGTGCTTGATGTTCCTCGCAACCAACTGCGTTTCTGTTACTGTGATGTGCAGTAATAGTGCCTATCGACTCTGGCCCCGGCTATACCTTACCTGCTTGCCCCGCCAGAAAGGCTAGCAGTATGTAGGTAGGAGTTACTAATACTAATACTTGTACTTGACATGTACAAGTACATAAAGTAGTATACTTAGGTAAGTACTGGGTACCTGACAGTATCAGACGAGCTAGATGAACAGGCATCTCACTCTCGGCTACAAGCTGTATGGAACGAACCTGGAAGTGCCGTTGCTCAATCACTCGATGGTTCAGGTGTCTTAGGTACCTTATCCCGGCTTATCATACCAAGTACCCAATACCTAGGTACCTTACCAACCTAGGAGCGGGGACTGCGGGGAAAGGAAAGGAGGGCGAGGAGGGCTAGGAGGGTAGGTAATTTTACCTATCTAGGTACAAATACAAGAATACCAGTCTCAAGCCAGTACAAGTACTAGCCCGGGCGGTGAGCAGCACCAAGCCTACGGAGGGCTCTCAGGTAAGTACTATGGCCTAGTCTAGTCTAGACCCACCCTAACCGGCGGCAGTATTAGTTTGTTTAATATTTTATTTGAACTGAAGGTTCAATCATTCTTCATCTATATTTCACCTTCATACGAACTCACTGCAGTTGCCCAAATCTTATCTTTGAGTCTACCTCCGCTCGGCTTAGCCACGTACTTGTCGGCCATTTCTGCCCCAATACCCAAATTGCCGGTTTTGCCTCGATTTGACCTTCTCTATTTGACCCCTCTCGATGGAAATACAACATGCCTGAGAAAATACACACCAAGTTTAAGGAAGAAACTTCGGCTCCGGTACTACAAAATGGAGATAGACATGATATCATTGCAGCTCTACAAGAGTCTCCAAACGTATTGTATCGTGGAAGTGGAAAGCGTCAGTGTGACAGAAGCTCATCACCCTTACCTAGCGGCCCCAAACAAGCACACCAACATCGCGATTCGGCGGAACGAATCAAGTCGAAACTTCACAAGAACGAGCATAATCGGTCGAATACCACCACACAGTTTGCTGGCGATGTACTTGGCGGAAAAGCGCTGATGGCTGGCACCAAAAGACCTGTCGACGATATTGACAAGGCCCACGAGGCCGTTTCGAAGAAGAAAGCTATGTCACTCTATGATCGACCGAGAAATGGGTCACGTCACAAGGATGCATTACAGCTAGAGAAAGCTCGCAAAGCTCTACCCATATGGCCGAAACGAGAAGACATCTGTGAGGCCTTGAGAGAAAATGATGTTCTACTGCTTAATGGCGAGACTGGCTCGGGAAAGAGTACGCAAGTACCACAATTCCTTTATGAGGAACCATGGTGTAAGAAACAAAAGGTCCGAATTGAATCGCAGGAAGGAGCTTCAGATAACGTTTGGGTTGGAGGGATGATTGCAATCACGCAACCTCGGCGCGTTGCTGCCATAACACTGGCGAGTCGAGTTGCTCGAGAGATGGGCCAACCTCTTGCGAAGGGTACGAGGGGAGAAGTTGGTTACTCGGTTCGATTTGAGTCGATTTTACCTATCGGGGCGAGGATCAAGTTTTTGACCGAAGGAATGTTACTTCAAGAGATGTTGCACGACCCGAATCTTCGGAAATACAGTGCTGTCATTGTCGATGAGATACACGAAAGGAGCATGGATGTGGATCTCATTGCTGGATTCCTTCGGATGATTGTCCATGGCGACAAAATTGGTCGGGGAGGTGTTCCACTTAAGGTGGTGGTGATGAGTGCCACCTTCGACTTGGGAGGCATCGAGGCGTTCTTTGCTCGACCAAGAGCAGTAACTCAATACAAGCCAGGTAAAAATCACGGCAGGATTCTTGCTCCACACCTGTTGCAACCCAATAATAATAATGATGTAGAGTCGGATGAGTCCGTGCTATCTCTGGGAGATTCGTGGAATGGAATCAGTGACCCCAAGAAACTATACAAGAATAGACACCTCCATAACCCACCCCCGGGGGGAATGGACTCTCCCCCTGAACGACTTACCAAAAAAATGCCGACACACAAGGACCTAGAGTCTACAGGTCTAGGCATAATTAAAACCTCTACTGCGTCTGCTGTCCAAAGCGGAGTAGCCGTGCAGTATGTACAGGGTAGGCAGTTCAATGTCGAGATAATTTACCAGGCAAGTCCACCAGTCGACTATTTGCGTACGGTGCTTCAAACAACGCTACTGGTTCATATCAAGGAACCCCTACCTGGCGATATCCTAGTCTTTCTCACCGGTCAGGATGAGATCGACACTCTCAAGACGGAGCTGGAGAGTCATGCCGAAAAGCTTGTCAAGACCTTACCGAAGATGAAGGTGATGCCATTATATGGTGCTCTTTCTGCGCAAGCACAGCAAGATGCTTTCGAGCGTATCAAAACACCATTCACTCGTAAGATCGTCCTTGCTACCAATATAGCTGAGACATCGGTCACTGTCTCGGGTGTCCGGTATGTCATCGACTGTGGCAAGTCCAAAGTGAAGAAGTATCGTTCACGGTTGGGAATGGAGTCCTTGTTGGTAAAACCCATCTCTAAAGTCTCTGCAATTCAGCGAGCTGGTCGCGCCGGCCGTGAAGCGGAGGGAAAATGCTTCAGAATGTACACTGAGAAGGATTATCTTGAGCTTCAGCAGGACGAAATGCCAGAAATACTCCGTTGCGATGTGGTTGAAGCTGTTCTCAAAATGAAAGCTCGAGGGATCACAGACGTCGCGGCCTTTCCTTTAATGGATTCGCCAGATTATTCCGCAATACTCAAGGCTCTCCTTCATCTCCATTCAATCGATGCCCTCAATGACAATGGCAACCTGACTAATGCTGGAACAAGAATGGCTTCTTTCCCTCTGCCAGCTTCTTACGGGCGTGTTCTAGTAGCAGCCGCAGAAGTTGGGTCCGAACTTTTGCTAGACTCAATTGATGTCATATCCTGCTTGACTACTGATTCTGAGATTTTCAACCAAGCAAAGTCTGACGAGGAACAGGAATCATTGGAGGAGAACAGAAAGGATATACAGGGGCCGGAAGGTGTTCCTGGGAGAGGTGGCGATATTCTCGCATACCTCACTGCTATGCAACATTATGCTGCAGAAGCCACTGATCGCAGTGAATGGTGTCGTCGTCGTCTAATATCAGCGCGGGCAATGAAGATGGCAATGCAGATACGGAAGCAATTGCGTCAAATGTGCATTAGCCAGAGGATGTTAGTTGAAACACCTCCCTCAGATCCACAACCATTGTCTTTCATGTCATCTGATCGCGCTGAAATGCTACTAAAGACATTCTTGGTGGCATTTGCAACAAAGACTGCATTGCTCGGTTCAAATGGGGTGTTTGTAACTACCCATGGGAGGACTCCTATTACAATACATCCAAGTAGTGTTTTGTATGGCCAGAGGAAACTTGAAGGAATTATGTTTCTTGATCATGTTTTTACAACAAAGAGTTATGCAAGAAAAGTAAGCCCTATTCAAGCAAATTGGGTAGAACAAGTATTGCGTAAATAATAATAAAATAATAATTATATTTAAAGTATTTAAAGTATACAAAGTTATAATTAAAAAATATATAAACTATAATATTAAATTTAAAATTATTAATTAATTAAACGTTAAAATTTTATTAAATAAAATTTTATATATTATTAAAATTTTACTTATTAATAAAATTTATATATTAATAAAATTTAAATAATATATTAAAATTATTAAAAATATTGTTATAATTAAATATTCTTTTAAAAAAGTTAATTATTAAATTTTTTTATTTAAAATAAAGATATTATATATAATAATTTTTCTTAAATAATTTTAATTAAAGATTTAATATATATATTTATAAAAATTATTAATATTAATTATTAAATAATAAAAGTATTAGATTTATAATTATTAAATTTTTTAAAAATTTCTTTTTTTTTTAAAAAAAAAGGAGAAAACTTTTTTAAGAAAAGATTTCTCATAATTGAATTGTAATAAGTTATTATAGGATTATATATAAGCTTATTAATATTATAATTACTTATATTATAAGTTATAGCTTCTTATTATGGCTTAGCGTCTTTATATAAATAATTTAAGGTTTTTGGACTTTTAAAAAGTTTTAATAACTTTAGATTTCTAATTAATTAATTAAATTGACGTAATATATTACGCGTTCTTATATGTAATTATTAATTAATAATATCACATAGCTTATAATATTATTAATATTAATAATGGATTTCTAATTAATAGAATTTACTAGAATTAATTATTTAAATATTTAAATCGAGTTAATTCCTATATTTAAGAAAAGTAAAAAAAGTCAAGTAAAAAATATACTTATTATTATTACTCCTTATTAATAAGCCTTATAGCTTAAGCGATACTTTTACCCTCCTTTAATATATATATATAAATAATATAATACTCTTTATTTATTATTATTATTTAATAATTATTAAGATTTTTATATTAAAGCTTTTTAAACTTTTTCTTAATTATATATTTGATTTTAATATAAGCTTATAAAAATATTATTATATTATATTTAATTTAATTAATTATTTATAAAAAGTAATTTTATTAAATATATAATTAAATTAAAATTTTTATATATTTTTAATTATTTAATTATTTAATTATAATTAATATAAAATAATAAAATCTAATTAATCTTTATATTTAAATTATTATATATAAACTTATTAATTTTTTATTTAATTTTATAAATAAAATATTATTAATATTTTATTTTAAATAATATAATAAATTTTATTCAAAAATTGAAAGTTAAAAGCTTATTTTAATTTAAATTATTATTGTCTTTTTATAAGATATAAAATATAAAATAAGGGGTAAACCTTTATTATATATATATATTAAAGGAAGGTAAAAGTATCGCTTAAGCTATGAGACTTATTAATAAGGAGTAATAATAATAAGTATATTTTTTACTTGACTTTTTACTTTATTCTTAAATATAGGAATTAACTCAATTTAAATATTTAAATAATTAATTTTAATAAATTTTATTGATTAGAAATCCACTATTAATATTAATAATCACATATAAGAACGCGTAATATATTACGTTAATTTAATTAATTAATTAAAAATCCAAAGTTATTAAAACTTTCCAAAAATCTAAAAACCTAAAATTATTTATATAAAGACGCTAAGCCATAATAGGAAGCTATAACTTATAATATAAGTAATAATAATATTAATAAGCTTATATATAATCCTATAATAACTTATTACGGTTAAATTATAAGAAATCTTTTCTTAAAAAAGTTTTTTCCTTTTTTTAAATCTTTTTTTAAAAAATTTAATAATTATAAATCTAACATATTATTAAAATATAATAAAAATACAATATTAACAAAAATAATATAAAATATAATAATTCTTATTAATATTTAATTAAGGATATTTTTGTTAATACATCTTATATTTAAGCTTATTTGATTAATAATATATTAAAAGCATTTATATTTAATATAATTCCTTAGAAATCCTTATTATTATATTAAGTCCTTAAAATATAATATAAAGCGTTTTAAGGTTTAATATTTATTTAAAGCTTTTCTTAAAATAAATTAAGCTTTATAAAAATATAAAATATAAAGTAATATTATAAAATTTTAATTATTAATATAATATTAATTTTATTACTCTATTTGATAAGCGAACAGCAAACTAGCTATTGCTTTTAACTGATTTTGTCGCTGTTTTCCATAGCCGATTTGCCAAAATCTCGCGCTGCTCTAACCCTCATTCAGCTAGTGGGTCATACCGGTACGACCCTCGTTGAATCAACACCGAAAACAAAAGAGCAATGTCGGTTGTCCATTCAGAAACGGCTTCTCAGGATTCTTAACGGGCTTACCATGGCTAGGTATCATATTTCTTCGTCCATACCTCCTTCTCTTCTCTCATCCTCAGTCACTCCTCTGAACTACTCGTACTTATCCACCCCCCTCTCGCTCTATTTCTCTTCCGTCCTCCCCTCCGACACAGTACCACAGGCAGTAGGCCGCTCCCGGCATCTCCTCTAACAAGTCGATCTGAATATGCGGCGTCGTCAAACAAAACCAAGCTCTTCATCCGACGATAGCGATATGCCAGACTACGGCAGCTGCTTCGATGTAGAAAATGAGTTAGGTGAGACCGAATCCAATACGAATCCGACGTATGTCGATACCGATGCTAAATGAGGGGACAAGGCAAACACATTGTAGACTGCTAAAAAGGATAAGGACCGTCCGCTGGAATACTATCTCAATTAAGAAGAGGACCTCGACGAGCCGGATGATGAAGATGAATACTAATCGAGGACAACAGTATCCTCCTCGACAGGATTGAGGAACGATGGTATTAATAAGCTTCTTTTCTCTTTAGTTACTGCCTCTTACAGTCGGATCATTGAGCTTATTTGCGTACAGGTACTCCTAATACACACATAAGGACCTGAAGCAATCGATGTAAACTATCTCTTCCCGTACTCTCAAGGCCCTTCAATTAGGTGGTGAATCAAAATCGAGGGCAAGGTAGGAGAAGGCTTCAAAGGGTTGATTCGTCCGACAATTCCGGCACATACTGGAAGGTCTTTCAAAATGTATATTAGAGGGCGATGTGTTCGCAGATTGAGCTGAAGCTCAATCGTTAGATGCATTGGGTGAATTGCATTTTTTCTATATCCTTTGATTATATCCTATTATGGTAAAGCAGAGGCTAATAATCTCGTCCTTCATTAGTTCCTAGGAAAACCAGGTAAGAACTATAGTTAATAACGGTTTGTTTTGATCTAATCAAGTCTTAATGAAGGTCTTGGGCGCGGAAAATGCGAATCCTGGAATTGGGGAAATCGGTAGGCATGAGGCGTGTGAGGCATGAGATAGCTGGATTATCGAAGATCGTAAGGCAAGAGCGATGAATATGGCTTAGGAGTATATGAGCATCCTTTCTCTCGGACTCTTCTTTTCTCTTCCTCTCGCGACTACTAGGCAATAAATATCAACAGCGTTTATTCTTATCCCAAGATTATTTATTGCAACGGAGACCACATCGCAAAGATGTTCTTTCGCAACTTCCTTTCTGGAACCCTCGCCAGCTGGTGTGCCCTGACACCTATGGACAGAAACAATCTGGTTCTCAACGTACCCCCCAAGATGATTGACATGTTCGTGGCTTGCTACGGGATTTCTGTGTACCAGAAATCCCGAGAGCAGCCTCAAAGAACCTCTGCTGAGAAATCTTCCGTGGAATCGGATCATCCCTCTAAGGCGACAGGCCCGGCGGCTCGATGGGCGGATTGGAAGGCGCGAAAGAACTAAAGAGCAACCCCCAGCATGGCGGTAAGTTTTCAGTAGTTTCAAAAGCACGCTCTCTATTCAAAAGGTATCTGACTTTGCAAACTTGTAGGCGGCCCGATGGCGCTGCTTATAAGACCCTCAAGCCGAAAGGCACAACCTCCCCAGATGTTTCCGAGTGCCGGAAAAAGACTTTACACCACTAAATCTCAACTCTACCACCTGGATACGAATCGAAACCAGCATCATTCGAAGGAGAGTTATGCTCAGTCATTCGGCTTGGAATCTTATTGGGAGCTCATCTCTACACGCCTTGCATTAAGAATTGAGAATGGAAAGACTCAACCTCCCCATTGGAGACGAAAGACACAGCCTCCCCATTGGAGACGAAAGACACAACCTCCCCATTGGAGACGACAGACACAGCCTCCCTATTGGAGACGAAAAACAACGCAACGTTCATTGGGAATGATACATGGCAACACTAATTGCCAGGACATACCGGTACTGGAAAGCAACAAAATTCTGAAGGAGTAGGAAACCTGAAAATGACGATAGTTGATTCCACCGGGGATGGGTGGCAAAGACTAGTGCGAGAAAAGATGGAAGTGATACTTGGATTACGGGAACATTGTTGGCAGACTCTGGGAGGACGAGGACGATATGAAGGATCCTTGAGCTGGATAGCAGTGGTATGTAACAGGGAATATTGCCATATAGTCCGATTGAGTTCAATTTAGGGAGTTAGGGGTCGTCACGAGAAATGAGGAAATTATGCAAGATTGCGGTGCAACTACTGTGGAATGCCGTTCATTATGGAAGGCGACATGTCCAATAAATACCACAATACGACACCCTAGTGTCGAGCATGTAGAAATCCTTGCTTTTCACATTTGTATCCTTTTCTCCTACGGCACTGATTGTGACCACAATGTGCTGGTAAAAAAATTGGTGGCTCTCAAAACCTCCCCTCCCAATAAATAACGGTGCAGAATACTATGCCCTCTCCAGGACGTGCATAAACACAACCATCAACAATTAATCCGAGCCAGAAGACACCGTAACTCGTGCATTTTCTTTCTTTTGCAAGCTGTATATCAGATACTCTTTCAAGAATAAAGCCCCCGCGATACCTAGTGGGACGTTCGTTGCGTATGAAATCCTGCCCATCGGCGTTAGGGAGCGCCACCATGATGTAAAAGCGCGCATGTTTCGTAGTTGTTCGGTAGGGGTCGACTTGTCGAGACTTAGAGAGCGTACAGGTGAGGAATTGATTTGTTGTTTCGTGCTTGAGGATCTGGAAAGTGATGGCAATAATTATTTTTGGTTTCCGGTCAGGTGGGTAGTAGCACGGGTAGATACGTCAAGCGGAATAAGTGAGCCCCAGATCGAGATTAGTGCGCTAGCATTCAACTTTACCTAACATGGTAAGCTTCGATTTAAGCCTGGCCCACTGGATTTTGTGACGTGATTCAACAGAACATGCCCAGCTATCTTTACTAGTTTGTCCCTTAATGTGGTACTTCTACTCGTATGACTAACTAATCATCGCAGATTAATGGCTGGTCTGAAAAAGTATATTCAAGAGAAGCTTTCTATGGGAAGTACTCTCGCCTGTCACAGTTTGCCGTACCCAACTCCCATGGCTTTAATAATACCGTGTATGAAAACTCTCCTCTCGAAGTCCCACTCCAAGTTTCTAATCCAACTCAATTCTGCCAAAGAGCCCAGTTTATGTTCAAGGCAGCATTTGCCTGCAGGGGATTCGTAGCAGCAGCCAGCCCAGTCGGTCATACTCGGTCTCTCCGACGTCGAGAAACAGTGCTGTGATCTCTCAATCCTCTAGAAACTAAACCAACCGTCTTCCCTATTCAGCAAAAGGAGACGTCGCAGGATCATCGTCCGTCAAATCTGCCATTATATGTCGTGTGGACTTGACGCTCTGCTTTTCCCGTAGGGAAACCATCCAGCAGGAGCCCTGCAGTTCGTGGAATCTGCCGGCCCGTATACGCGCCTTGCCCGATGCGGAGGTCACGGCTTCCTAATGCAGGCTTGCCGTCTAGTCGTTTACTCATTTTAATTATATAATAATAATATGCTTTTTTATTTTTATTATTTTTATTTAAAAATTATTCTTAAAATTAAATATTTTTTATTATATATACTTTATAAAAGTCTTTTTAAATATTTAATACTTATTAAAAAGCTATTATATTTATTAAATATAATTTTTTTTATAATATAATAATCTTATTATTAAGATTTCTTTTAATAGCTTTTAAATTTATAAATAAAATATACTTATATTAATAAGAAATACTTTTTTAAAATTAATATAATATTATTTATTCTTTTAAAATATTCTTTTATATTTTAAAAAAATAAGCTTTTTCCTTAATTATAATATTAGCTTAATTCTTAATATTATTAATTTATTATATTATATTTGCATATATATATTCCTTAAGCTTTAGCTTTTTATAATATTATTAAAATAATTATAAGACATATAAATGAGAGGCAATTTAATAAGTAAAACAAGTTATATTCTAATATAAAACTAAACTCTAGCCTTTTAAAATGCTAGAATTAAATTATTTAAGGAGTACTTAAGGGGTTTTTATAAATTGCCAAATATAACTAAATAATTAAGGTTATATAAAATTATAATTTCAATTATATACTTAATAAGATTCTCCCCTTTTAATAATATTATTTTAGTATTAATTCCTAAGCCTTATTAATTCTTATAATAGTGACTAAAAGCTATTATATTACCTATATTTCCTTATAGGAATTTAGTTTAATTAAGTATAATATAAGAATATTATTATAAAATTATATTTCCGCTTATTAAGGTATAATGGATCTTATAAGTTATAATTCCTATATAAGGAGGTAGCTTTAATAAAGCCCTAATTAGCTCTTATGCTCCTTATATATTATGCTATTTTATAACCTTTATTTGCTTTAACTACGTGGCTTAGCACATAGGAATAGCTTTATATTTGATTTAAATTTATATTAAAGAATAAATAAATTAGCCTAATTCTTATAATCTTACTTTCTTATACCTATAAACCTAAGGTTTTAATTAGCTAAAGGGCCTAAATTTGCGTATAAGGCTAAGTAATTTAGAAAACTAAATTATTATATAATAATAAACGCGTTTAATTAGCTATATAAAACTTTGAAATAATTAAAGCTATTTATTACCTTAAAATAGCTTAGGGCAAGAATTATTTAAATAATAATTTAAAAGTTATAATTAAGCTAAGCTTATTTATATAAATAATAGCTCTTTTTTAACTTTTAACTTCTTTTCTTTAAGCTTATAATAACCTTTATATAATAGCATATATTTTTTTCTTTTTTTATTCCTTAATCTTTATTCTTTTTTAGCTTTATTATAGGTTCTCTTATATTAGGTTATAGCGGCCGTAATATTATTATTAGCAGGCTTTATAAGCGTAAGCGCAATAATAAGATTAATATTTAACTTATTATCTTTTATTATTAAAAATGCTTAAAGCATACTTTAATTAATCCTTTTTATATTTATATTACTTAAGTAAAAAAGTTTATATATACTTATTATATTAAAATAAATAATATTTATAAAAAGGTAAATTTCCTTTTAGGCTATTATAATAATATTAATAGATTTAGATTCCTATTAATTGTGAGACGTATAAATGGGAGGCAATTCAACGAGTAAAATAAGTTATATTCTAGTATAAGACTAAACTCTGGCCTTTTGGAATGCTAGAGTTGGACTATTTAAGGGATGCCTAAGGGGTTCCTATAAACTGCCGAATATAACCGAATAATCGAGGTCATGTGAAATTATAATTCCAATTATATACCTGACAAGATTCCCCCCTTTTAATAATGCTATCCTAGCATTAGTTCCCAGGCCTCATTAACTCCTATAACGGTGACTAAAAGCCACCGCATTACCTACGTCTCCTTATAGGAGTTCGGTCTAATTAAGTACGATATAAGAGTGCCATTATAAAATCATATTTTAGCCCACTAAGGTGCAATTAATCTTATAAGTTATGACTCCTGCATGGGGAGGTAGCTCTAGCAGGGCCCTAATTGGCTCCTACGCTCCCCGGGTATCATGCCGTTCCGCAACTTTTATTTGCTTTAGCCGCGTGGCTTGGCACATGGGAATAGCTTCACATTTGGTCCGAGTTTACATCGAAGAACAAATAAACTCGCCTGGTTCCTGTGATCTTGCTTTCCTATACCTATAAACCTGAGGTTCTAATTGGCTAAAGGGCCCGAACTTGCGCATAAGGCTAAGTGATCTGGAAAACTAAATCACTACGTAATGGCAAACGCGTTTAATTGGCTATATAAAACTTTGGAATAGTTAAAGCTATTTACTACCCCAAAATAGCTTAGGGTAGGAACCATTTAGGTGGTAATCCAGAAGTTGGGATTAGGCTAAGCTTATCTATATAAATAGTGGCTCCCTTCCAACTTTCACTTCTTTTCTTTAAGCTCACAATAATCTTTATATAATAGCGTGTGCTTCTTCCTTCTTCTACTTCTTAATCTTTAATCTTCTTTAGCTTTATCATGGGTCCTCCTATACCAGGTCGTAGCGGCCGTAACGTCACTATTGGCAGGCCTCACAAGCGCAAGCGCGGTAATGAGATTAATACTTGGCCCACTATCTTTCGCTATCAAAGATGCTTAAAGCATATTTTAATTAATCCCACCTGCACTTATATCATTCGAGTAGAAAAGTCTATGTGCACTCGATGCACCAAAATGAGTAGTGTTTACGAGAAGGTAAGTCTCCTTTTAAGCTATTATAATAATACTAACAGGATTAGATTCCTATTAAGCTACACCAGATCTGCCGCGAAATCGAGGACTATGCCAATGACTTTAACGCGTTTCTTGCCTTAAATGCTAGCAAGGAGCTCATTAGTGCCGATGAGGGTTCTCTCGCGATCTGGTTGGCTAGCTAGGGAATGAAGGATAGCTCCAATGTTCTAAAGAGGGGTGATATAAATGCTAAGGACATTCTCACTTCTAATGGATTTCCCGTTGTGAGTTTCCCTTCCCTTGCTTACTAGTGCTTGCTAATACCCTATAGTCTTACTTGCGCCTATATAAGAAGCACATGGAATTTCGTGTCGAGCTTTAACGACTGACCTCTACTCGTGAGGTTCCTGGTGCCAGTGGTCCTAACGCTAAAAAGATCGCTATTCTTCGAGAATTGGTCTAAGAGGTCAAGCGCTTCCGTTTGGCTTATAAATATCAGGTATAACCCTTCCCTTGGCCTAAGATGCTCCTATTAACTGCCTTATAGCACAATATTCATAATAAGCTTTCCCCTCCTAATATTAATAAAGATATCCCTAAAGGCATCCTCGCGATATTTTCTCAGATTTGAGTGGTTTCTGGGTAGCGTTTGGGTAGCTTTATCTTTACTTTAAGATACCCTAGGCTATTCTTATTTTTGCCCTTAATAAAATGAAATGCTTTCCTACCCAAGTGCCAAATGTGTCTATGATGTTCCTAAAATGTGCCTTTATTCCTGCTTTATTTCACCTATATTAGCCATTATTCCCAATTCATTTCCCGCTTTTTCGGGGTCTTCCCCTCCTCTTCTTCTTTTTACCTGGTAGCTAGGAGGTTCCTTCCTAATTTGCTTTAGGTGGCTCAACTTTATTATCCCATTCTTTTATAGGTAGCCCATGGTTTTTAAGGTACGCATTTAACATTTCCTTTACATTCCTCAAATTTGGGTATGCTAGGAGCCAGGTATTATGGTCCTCTGGCCATCCCTTCCATTTTATGAGATATCTTATGTTTTTCATTCTATCATCTTTTATATGGTCTAGAATGGATTCTACTTCCCATTCCTGCTCATTTTCTTCGTCTTCAAGCTCTAGCAGCTCACCCTCTTAGTACCGCTCAAGCTCCTCTCCTTCCCTTCCATAATACGGCTCTAGGAGCGATACGTGGAATATATTATGCAATTTAGCGTAAATGCTTAAAAGCTTTAAACGATATGCAAATTCTCCTATTAGTTCAACCACCTGGAAAGGACCTATATACTTAGGCTAAAGTTTGCTATACTTCATTCTCAGATTCTTAATAGAGAGCATTACCCACTAATGGAGGGAATAATATTTGTCTAGCCGTGATTTATTAAAATACTTTTCACGGCTTTCCTAAGCATGCTTCCAGAGACCTTCTAGGGCCTCTCGCTCTTTCTTCATCAAATTTGCTCTTTCTCGCGTAGCTGGTACCTCCCCCTTAATACCCCTAACCTCAGGGTTCCATGGCAGCTTAGGATCATATCCGTAACACACCCTAAAAGGAGTAGAACTAAGAACCGAGTAGATAGAGTTATTATAGGTAAATTCGGCAAAGCTAAGTCGGTGCACCCAATTTAATTTTCTCATATTATAATAATATCTCAGGTAGTGTTTAAGCACCTAGTTCTATCTTTCTATCTGCCCATTTATTTATGGATAAAATGCAGTGGATAGCTTCTGCCTGCAATATAAGTAAAAGCATAATGCAGACCAGAAATTCAAAGTGAACACGCTGCCACGGTCCAAAATAATGCCTCTAAGGCACCCAAAAACCGAGAATACTCTTTCCTAAAGAAGTTTTGCCATTTCGGGAGCTATAATCTCCTTATTACATGGGATATATTTTGCCATCTTGCAATATCTATAAACTATTATAAGGATGCTATTAAGGATCTTCCCATCTAGGCCTTTCACAGGCGGAAGTCCTATAATAAAATCCATAATAATTTCTTGCCATGGTTATATTGGTTATAGGGGTGTCTAGAGCAACCCATAAGGAGCATGTCTCTTTGCTTTGCTCCTCTAGCACATAACACACTCTCTAATATATTCTCTCACATCAGATTCCATTTGTTCCTAGTGGTAGTGTTTACGGAATAGCTCTAGAGTCTTCTCTATACCGTAGTGCCTTGCCAAAGGGTCGTCATAATAAAGTTTTATAACTTCTTGCCTTAACGCTTAATCGTTTAATACATAAATTCTATTTTTCCACCTAATAGCACCCTAATCGTCAACTATCCAGGTCCTAAAATCTTGAGGCGGGTTATTACATTCTCTCCTAGATTTATATGTAATGCATTTCTCATCATTGGTTTAAGCCAGCTTAATAAGCACCCTAAGAGGTGTCTAGAGAGGTGCCAATGCAATGGCTAAGCGAGTTACTGCATTTATCCATAAACGTGGGAGAAGCAGTTTATAACCTGCTATTCCCTAGCGCAGTGTATTAAGGTACGTACGACTGCCTTCACTAATAGGCTCAGATAAATCCATGGATAGATTCTCTAAGGGGCCTACTATAGCCGTTCCCAAGGACGCCTCACTATCCTCCCCCTAGGGTTTCCAGGTGCCTTTGCTCTACTCTATCTACATAGAGTATAGCTTGTTTTCTTTAATCATTTCAATAGCTCTATTCTCTGGCTATATCGGTCTCACAGACCTGGTCACTGCCGCGAAGCCGCCGGCCAACTTATTCTAGAAAGTAGGCAACCATAATTGTGGATTTAAGAAGGTCTTATTTGCATTAGCCTCCTTCTCATAATCAGGACGCCTGCTAGGCGCGTCCGCCGGGTTTAAGGAACCTTTCCGGTACACAATCTCAAAATTATACGTAAATAGGTATATTGCCCATCTGGCTTGTCTTCCTTCCAAGTACTTTGCGTTTATCTAATACTTGAGGTTATAATAATCTATAATCACCTCAATCGTATAAATGGTACCTTTAAGGTAATATCGCCACTCCTTAAAGCTTTCAATAATAGCTAGCATCTCTTTATTATATGTGGCGTAATTTAGCTTAGCTTAGTTTAGTTTTCTCGAAAAGAACGCTACTGGCTTCTAATATTCCTTTATACTACCGTCCCTCACCTATTGCGAGAGCGTGCCAGCTATAGCGAATCCGGAGGCATCTATCTCTAGTCTAATCCTCTTAAAGGAGTCAAAATGGAGCAGGAAAGGCGCCTCATAAAAGGCTTCTTTAAGCGCACCGAAGCTCGTAATAGCTTTAGGAGTATAGATGAAAGGTTCTATTTTCACACTATTCTTCATTCCCTTTAAGGAATTGGTAAGGCCTATAGCCAGGTTAGAGTATCCACGAATAAACCTCTAATAAAAGTTATAAAATCCTAAAAAGATCTGGATTTCTTTATAGGATTCTGGCACAGGCTAGTCCGCTACGGTCCGAAGCCTTATAGGGTCTAGATAAACACCATCTATAGCTATAATAAACCCTAAGAATTCAATAGTCTTGACTCCAAATTCGCACTTGCTAAGTTTTATAAATAGAGCATGCTTCCTAAGTCTCTAGAGAACCTTGCGGACGTGTTTAGGATGCTATAAGGAATCCTTTAAGTAAATCAAAATATTATCCAAGTATATAACTATAAAATCATCTAGCATTCCCGACATAGCACTATTAATATAGGCCTGGAAAGTTACTAGTGCATTCGTTAGCCCGAAGGGCATTACCTAATACTCAAAGTGACCATAACGGGTCCTAAAAGCAGTCTTCTAAACGTCTTCCTCCCATATCTTTACTCGATGGTATGCATCTTTAAGATCTAGTTTCATGAAAATCTTCGCACCAGTTAAGCGATCAAGGGTTTTATCTATTAAGGGCAAAGGATGCCGGTTCTTGATAATAACCTTATTAAGACCTTAATAATCTATATATAATCTAATTCCCCCATCCTTCTTTAGAACAAATAGGATTAGGGCACCTGCGGGGCTTTTAAATGGCCTAATCCATCCTTTTTCTAATGCATCCTTAAGGTACGTTTTGAGGGCCGCAAGTTAAGGTTTAGAGAGGTTATATAGGGGCCTATAAGGGACCTGCCCGTTGGTCTCAATGGCATGTTCATAACCTCGTTCAAATATAGCAGCGCTATTTGAGTCGAACACGTCTTTAAACTCGGCCAAGTATTCTGGCAATTGGACTTTCTTCTTTTCACTAATGATATATACTCGGAAGGGTATAGGTGCCATTTCGGCATTAACACTATACCTCTCAGGACAAGTGCATTTCCCTTAATGATTTTGAAGATAATCGCATTCGTTTGCCTTTGCAACAAATAGAGCTTATGGCTCTAGGGTATTATTAGTAGCCAGAATGGTATCGAACTCCTTTGCAAATAAAATTTCAATACCATTCTAGTCCTTAGTATAGGCCTAGCGAGAGCTAGCCCAATCATATAACCCTATACCCTTTAGGCAAAACCAGTCATACCCTAGGATTAGCTTATATCCACTCTTTTCGAACCCGTAAAGCCTCATTTTAAACTCCTTAGTGGTTCCTTGGGAGTCCCTTGCCTTAATGATTATATTATAGGCTTTGGTTACCCGAAAACTACCTTTACCCACTACGCCAAACTAGATGTCACAATGGGCCGAAGGCACCATTCCTAACCTCTAGGCTTTATGGATGTCAATAAAGGAATTATTTGCACCCGTATTAGCGAGTGCCTCCAGGGTACCTTTAGCCCCCGTTACGGTCTATAATAACTTAGTAATAACTATTAAACGCCTATGTGATTCGCTACCAGGCCCTTTAGCGCTTAAGACTTAGCGGGAGCTTTTCCCGAATTCCCTAAGGAATCTTCTCTTTTAATGGCAGCTAGCCTTTTAGTAGCTCGGAGGTTCCGTTTAGCCTCCTGCAATTTTGCTTTCTCTAGGTTGGCTTTTACCCATTTAGCTCTATTTGGGCAGATAGGGCTACTCGCAAGGTGGCCCTTCTATTCACACGAATAGCAGGTTACCTTAGAGAGAGGCTTCCGGTCGCTATAAGATATGCTTATAAAACTGCTCGATAGGGCGGAGGAAGCGTTCCTTTTCCGACGGTCACGATCTTGCCAGGGCCATTAAGAGGCTCCTAAAGAGTTCCTCTCAGGCTTCCTGCCCTTATAACCACGTCTTTTTTCGGACTTATTGCTATCCTTATGCTTACGCTTATTTCGGCTTATAGCACTATTTATTCTTTTCACCAGGATCTCAGCCTTTTAAGCGGCCATCTGCTAGCTAAGGATGGTATCCGGTATTATATTTATAATCACAATTTACATTTTTTCAATTAATGTCTTATTTGTAAGGGCAAGCTCAAGGGTAGCTACTCTTTTAGACTCCTCTCGACTTCCGGAGAGGTTTTGCTCTAGTAACTCCATCCTTTTTATCAATTGCACGATATTCTCATTAGGCCTTTATTTTAGCCCTTGCAATTTTCCGTAGGCTTTAGCACTACGCTTTCCACTGCTCTATATAATATTTAAACTCTAGCGTTTAAAGTCATCCCAGGCTATTAAAAGGCCCCGGCGATCTTGACATTTACTATTGAGAATGGATTAGTGCTTTACAGGTAGGCAACCCATCTTGAACTTTTAAATTATAGTATTTACACGTTCCCTATGGGAGTTATATAAACTCGGCTGGTTATTAAAGACCAGCTCGAAGGCATTAAAGAAGGCCCGGTGTTCCTTAGGGTTCTTGCCTTTATAAAAAGGTGGGAAGGTTGCCTTCTTTTTCATTTCGAAGGAGAGGTCTACTTCTCGCTCCTGATCCGTCTGCGGCCATATGCGGTCACTTATAGGAGCCTTAAAGCCACCATTCTCTACATATGGATCACGGATGTACATAGGCAACTATACCACAGGGCCGTAATTGGCGCCCGTTTTTATGATAGGATGGTGTGCACGAGCAATAAACGAAGTGTTATCAGGGCCTACTCGATCACCTATAAGGTTACCCTTAGGGTCTATAAACCCTATATATGACCGACCTCGAGGTATAGATCCTCTATCAAAGATAATAGCTTTATATACTTGCCTATCACGGTCGGTACTCTCTTTAAGGCGTTTAATAGCCTACTTTAGTTCATTAATCATGATCTTCTAAGCATGCAACGCGTTAAGTCGAGCTACGTCCCTCTCACGATATTCTCTAAGAGTGGATATAGGAGTAGGGGTAGGAATACAGGAGGGCTCCTGGGAAACCCCTAAAAGGGCACTAGTCATTTCCACGTCTTCCTGCTCTTGCTCGGGCTAATGGCCTTTATCCGCCACATTAGCAACCTAGGACTCAATCCCATTAATATATTCGCTAAGAGTTTCGTCTTTCTTAGCGGCGGTCCCAAGGACCTTTGCAACAACCGTCCTAGACGATTCGCCATTATGGTTCCTAGTAATCTAAAAAGAGGCTTATCGGCGAATCGTAATATTGGTGGCACGCGCGGCGATGCCGGTGATAATAGGGTTATTGGTAAATATAGTATCAGTGGTTAAAAGGTTAATGAATCGTATTCCCGTCCTTAAAGGCAGAGAGTTTAAAATGTGAGACGTATAAATGGGAGGCAATTTAACGAGTAGAATAAGTTATATTCTAATATGAGACTAAACTCTAGCCTTTTAAAATGCTAAAGTTGGACTATTTAAGGGGTGCCTGAGGGGTTCCTATAAACTGCCAAACATAACCGAATAGTCGAGGTCATGTGAAATTATAATTTCAATTATATACCTGACATTAATTTATATTAAATCTATTATAAAATTAAGGATTATATTAAAGAATTTAATAAATTTATAGCTTTAAATAAGGGCAAGGAGCTTATTAATATTAATAAGGATTCTCTTATAATTTAATTGGCTAGCTAAGAAATAAAGAATAGCTTTAATATTTTAAAAAGGAATAATATAAATGCTAAGGATATTTTTACTTTTAAAGGATTTCTTATTATAAGTTTTTCTTTCCCTATTTATTAATATTTATTAATATCCTATAATTATACTTGCATTTATATTAAAAGCACATGGAATTTTATATTAAGCTTTAATAATTAACTTTTACTTATAAGATTCTTAATATTAATAATCTTAATATTAAAAAGATTATTATTCTTTAAGAATTAATTTAAGAGGTTAAGCGCTTTTATTTAGCTTATAAATATTAGGTATAACCCTTCCCTTAACCTAAAATGCTCTTATTAATTGCCTTATAATATAATATTTATAATAAGCTTTCCCTTCTTAATATTAATAAAAATATCCTTAAGAGTATCCTTATAATATTTTCTTAAATTTAAGCGGTTTTTAAGTAGTATTTAAATAGCTTTATTTTTACTTTAAAATACCTTAAGTTATTCTTATATTTGCCCTTAATAAAATAAAATGCTTTCTTATTCAAGTATTAAATATATTTATAATATTCTTAAAATATGCCTTTATTCCTGCTTTATTTTACTTATATTAGCTATTATTCCTAGTTTATTTCTTACTTTTTTAAGGTTTTCCCTTCCTTTTTTTTTTTTTATTTAATAGCTAAGAGGTTTTTTCCTAATTTGCTTTAGGTAACTTAACTTTATTATTTTATTCTTTTATAAGTAGCCTATGGTTTTTAAGGTATATATTTAATATTTCCTTTATATTCCTTAAATTTAGGTATATTAAGAGCTAAGTATTATAGTCTTTTAGCTATTCTTTTTATTTTATAAAATATTTTTTATTTTTTATTTTATTATTTTTTATATGGTTTAAAATGGATTTTACTTCTTATTCCTATTTATTTTCTTTATTTTTAAGCTTTAATAGCTTATTCTCTTAATATTACTTAAGTTCTTTTCCTTTCCTTTTATAATATAGCTTTAAGAGTAATATGTGGAATATATTATGCAATTTAGCATAAATGCTTAAAAGCTTTAAATAATATATAAATTCTCTTATTAATTTAATTACCTAAAAAGGACTTATATATTTAAGCTAAAGTTTATTATATTTTATTCTTAAATTCTTAATAAAGAGTATTACTTATTAATAAAGGGAATAGTATTTATTTAATTATAATTTATTAAAGTACTTTTTATAGCTTTCTTAAGCATGCTTTTAAAAACCTTTAAGGGCTTCTTATTCCTTTTTTATTAAATTTATTCTTTCTCGCATAGCTAATACCTCCCCCTTAATATCCTTGCCCTTAAGGTTTTATAATAGCTTAGGATTATATTTATAATATACCTTAAAAGGAATAGAATTAAGAATTAAATAAATAGAATTCTTATCAGGTATATAATTAAAATTATAATTTTATATAACCTCAATTATTTGGTTATATTTAGCAATTTATAAGAATCCCTTAGGTACCCCTTAAATAATTTAATTCTAATATTTTAAAAGGCTAGAATTTAGTCTCATATTAAAATATAACTTATTTTACTTATTAAATTGCCTCTTATTTATATGTTTTATATTCTAAATTCTTTGCCTTTAAGGATAAGAATATAATTTATTAACCTTTTAATTACTAATATTATATTTGTTAATAATCCTATTATTACCGGCATTGCCGCGCGCGCTATTAATATTATAATTCGCTAATAAGCCTCTTTTTAAATTATTAAGAATTATAATAGCGAATCATTTAAGATGATTATTATAAAGGTGCTTAAGACTACCGCTAAAAAAGATAAAATTCTTAGCAAATATATTAATAAGATTAAGTCCTAATATAAAGGGGTAAGAAGTATGCCGTTTAAGTGCATAATAAATAATATAATAATTAAAATAATAGGGGTAATATTTAAAAGAAAAAGAAGGATTATATTATTAAGTTATGCTCAAGCTATATTATATATAAAATAAGCACCGGAGCGGAAAAACTATTTATTAATAAAACACGTGACCTAAAATCACGGGGCTTTAACCTTATCATATACGTCTTCCCTTAAGAATAATTGTCCCTTAATTATTTTAGACCTACTTTTCCGCGTTTTAATCCTTTATAAAGTAAAGACCCTCTTTATAAGCCTCTATTAAAACCCCCTTATTTAATATATCTACATTTAGCTTAACCTTAAGCATAAGAGTTTTAAAAGTATAAGATTGCTTTAAGTAAAAATAAAATAACTTCTCCTTAAATATACGCTTTTCCTCTTCTATTATATCCTTATATAATGCCAAAGCTATATACGTAGCTCTCTCATATCCTTTTATAATAAATTTATAAATAGCTTCCCTATTATTACCTAATAATATATTCCTTTCCTTTAAAATTATAAGTAAGCTTTAACGTTTATAATATATAAGAGCATTAGATAAAGCCCTTAAACCCCCTAATTTAAAGCTTATAAGAAATTTAAAGGATATAGCGCCATATTTATTAGCTAGGCTAAATAGCATAGCTATTAAAGCAATTTAATCTTTATATAACTCGAATAATATATATTAGGTGCTTCCCTTAATTACTTTTAAATTCTCCTTATTATCCTATATGCCTATAAACCAAGGGAGCATCGTGCATTGCACCTTTATAATAGGGCTTATAATATTATAAGATATTAATAATAACGTGATTCGCGCGTCTCTTAGCTTATAAGGTATATTCCTTTAACCCTTTAATCCTAAAACTTTAATATCCTCTTTAATAAAAAGCTAATTAGTAATCCTATAAATAAATCCATTTATAGCCTATCCTTAAGCAATTACGCGATCCCACCATTTTCCTAGCTTATATTATATTTTAGGCAAAAAGAATATGCAATTTTCATCGTCCTCTTTATTTATTAATATTATTCCTTAAATTATATATATGCTACGCTATTTGGCTAGCAAGTCTAATATATTAAGATTAATATAATAAAAATAAGTATTATTTCCAGGAATATAATACTTCACGTAATAAGGGTAGCTAATCAAACGCCATATAGCATTAAGTCTTAATACCGCATATAGCATATAATAGGCATAATCTTAGCGCATTAGCTATTAAGCGATTAAATAGAATATATTTCTTAGCTAGCTAATATTCTTATAACCATTAATTTCTTAAAAATGCTAGCGGTATATATTAAACTCATTTAACATTTATTTCTTTAATTCCGGGTTTTAAAACCATTAATTAAAAAGCAGGGTAATAACGGATCTATTAGCCTTTTATTTAAGAAGAATCATAGGGTCCTAAGCATTTAATATCTTTTCTTAATTAAAAGTAAAATCGGTTCCCCGCTTATTATAAAAGAACTTATAAGGGCCTAATTTATTAAAAGGTCTTAATAATTAACTCATAACTCGAAACTATTAATATATTACCTTATTAGTCTTTAATTTTCCAATATTCAAGTAATATTTTAGCACGTATTTTAATTAATAATTTAAAAGAAATCGATTTAAGCGTTTAATATAAAGCTTAATTTATCTTATTATAAGCCGTTTATATAAAAAGTAAACCTTTTTAAATATGTGCATCTTAGCTAGCAGTTTTATCCTAATTATAATCCCAAGTGCCTTCTTCTTTTTTATTATAATCTTTTAGCCCTTTATAATATCTTTTATATAATAGCACTAGCTATTTATTACCTAAATATCCTTATTATTTTCCCTGCCATTTGCTAATTCTTCTTTTATATTATTCATTTCTTCTTTATCTAGCTCATTTATAGGTCCTAAAATTATATTATATTCCTTTACTTCCTTTTATAATATGCGAATTCCTTTAAATCTAAGAGCCTAACCGTTACTTTTAAGATTTATACTAGGAACCGGTAAATTTTGGCCCGCCAGGCAGAATAAAATTTCTTTGCTATTATCCTTATTATTTAGCTATATCGGGTCTTTAGGGATAGGTTCTTTAATTATTCCTATACTTATTTCTTTTAAAAATCCATAAATATTAAAGGTTATTCCTAATTCTCATGCCTATCGCAATGAAATTTCCTTTACCTTTTTATTCCGAATCTTTTATACTTTATTAAAATCACTAAACGTAAAACCCTTAATTGGCTTGGCCCATTTCTTTTTATTAATAAGGCGTTAAACGGCTATAATATTTATTAGGCATATAAATTGCTTTAAGCTATTAGTAAATCGAGCTAGCTTTTTATATATATAAAGGAAATTTAATAAATAATTTATTTTATTTAACTACTTTATAATATTATTATCCTTTTACCAATTATGAATCGCCTTTTTTACCTTATATATTTGGTCTTATTTCTTCTTATTTTCTTTAATAATTAATAGCGCTTATGCCCACTTATTAATAAACTCATCTTTAAATATATATATTTAATAAGCTCTACCCTCTTATATAAATAAAAATACCTCCTTAATTATATTAAATGCCCTTTTATAATATTATAGCATATCTTAAAGAATTCCTGCCTTAACCTTATACTTATCTTATTTTAGGATATTAGCAAGATAATCCTTTACCTCTTACATATTCCGAAATGCTATGCTAGCAGTAAGAATAATGCTCTTAGATTAAATATTTAATGCGTTCTCTATAGCTATAATATAATCGGTTTTCTTATATGATTTAAAAGGAAAAAGGTTAAAAAGGAAAGAACGTTTTTAAGGAAAAGAATCCTTAAATAATTAATTCGATTTAGCCAAAGGTGAATTGCATACGGCTTATAGTTAATAAAAGCTATTAAGCAAATAATTTAATTTTTAATTAACCGTTCGCCTTTGCCCCCTTACCTTAAACGTCTTCTTACTTAAATAAACTTTCTAATATTAACCTTAACCTTAATAAAATAATTAAAAATAGCCCCTAAGGACTTAAAGAAGTATATTACCATTTATGGCAAGGGCAAGAAGTAAGCTAGCGCTATTATAAAGGCTACTTTAATAGGTACTCGCTCTTTACGGCATTTATAAAATTCGACTTTAATTAATAATTTGCTTTTGCTTTTTCTCCTTTTTAAGGCTTAGCAATTCGCCTTTATATAATAGCAAGCCTCGTCCTTATTATATTTTAAGTATAAATATCCTTCTTTATTCCCTTTTAACTTTTTCTTTTTAATAATTTTTTAAGTTAGCCAGATAGATATTTCTTTATATTATCCCTTTCCCTATTTATAATAATCCCTTCCTTAACTAGTCTCTTATAATATACCTTAAGCATATTAAGATATCTTTACCCAAGCACTAAAATGATTTATTTACTCCTAAGCACTTCGCTCCTATTACCCTACTTGATAAAAATAACTAAATAAATATAGCTCCTTAAGTGCCCGCTACCTTTAACCCTATATACCATGCCATTAATACCCTTATATATAGCTTAACTAATCCTGCTCTTCCCTAGCCCATAGCCGGATTTATTAAGGCTAGCATAGCTCTTGCTCCTAATATTACCAAAGTTGCTAGCCACTAATCTGCCGCCCAAAACCCTATTATTACTCCTAAAAAGGAGTCTTTTAATAATAAGGCTCTTATTTCTTTTCCTAGTAATCCAGCCACTCTAGCCGGTATTAAATTCACTATTACTTATATTAAAAATGCCAAACTCTTTAATTTAAATCCCGTTAATTATACTTTAAAATCTTTATATAACGCTGGAATCAAATACCGCCCTCTTTTTAATTACCTCTTTAGCATCTTATAATTTATTAATGCTATATCCCAAATTATATAAATAGAGGTTTACTTATTTAAAGCCACCTTTAAACCTTACCTTAAAATCTAATTAGCTTATAGCTATCTCGGCTATCCCCTTATTAGTCTTAATAGCGGCATTTTAACCATTCTCGGTAAGGAATATAATAGTAATAACTTTAACCTGCCTAAGTTTTCCTATAATAAAGCTATTATTGCCGATTACCTAAATTATTAATAATGGATTAAATATTTTTTAAATACTAGCAACCCTATTATAATTAAGCCTTATCGCTATTACCCTATTTTACCTTATTCTTCTATTATTAAAAAAGCTTTTATATTCGCTATCCCTAATAAGAAAGACTATGATATTAAAGATTCTCTTATTTCTTTTAGAAAAGGCAAAGGAAAAGCCATTATAAAGTCATTTATTATTAATTCTTTATTTATTAAAAAGACCAGGAAGCGTAAAGCCCTCAATTCTAGTATTAAGGACGATTTTAATGCTATTATAAACGCCGATCCCACTCTATTTAAGAAGCTAAAGCTTAAAATAACCTATATCCTTATAGCTAATTCTCTTTTAGCTAGTTCTCCTCCTGCTGCTCCTGCCAAATAAATTAAATCTAAGAAAACTTTGCCACTTTTATACCCTAAAACTAAGCCCGAATTAACCTTAAAGAAAGCTAGAAAACCCAAGAAGATTAAGAAATCTAAGAAACCTATTCCTATTTCATTTAAATTATTTAAATAAATTATAATTAAGAAAAGTCTTAAAGATTATATATCCTTAGCCGCTTATAACCCTAATAAGGAGGCTAGTGGTAAACTTAAGGATAATAAAGAAGCGAGCAAGAATTAAATATAAGTCTTTTTCTTTTAAAATAATATGCTTTCTTAAGAGCTAAATAAAAAAAAGGCGTAAATAAAATAGATACCTAAGCAGGATAAATAATAAATATAATAAAATAAAGAAATAAAATAAAATTAAATATTAATTCTTTCCTTTCTTTTTAATAAATAAAACTTTTGCGCGAGCTATTCTTAGGCGTATTATAATTTATTTTGCCGGGTAGGATAAAATTTCCTATTATTAAATTCTCTTGCTATATATTAATTATTATTATTTAAGATAACCCTAAAACTTTATTTAGCCGATATTATTACTCGATGAGCTTCTTATCTTCTTATCTTTGCTTCCTTTCTCTCTATTCCTTTAATTAATAGATTTAAATCCCTTTATTCCTTTAGCGGAATTTTTATAATTTCTTTATTATTTTCCCCTTCTTATTCTATTCCTTTATTATTTCTATTTCTATCCCTTACTTCCATATTATCTTTAATTAATATAGGATTCCAAATACCTTGCCTTTGCTTAAAGACTTTTATTTTATTACTAGCATATATCCCATATAATTTTATCCTATCTATTTCTTTTAAAAAGTATATTCCCTTATTAATAACCACCTTATTAACCTTAAATGGACTTAGCTACTTATACCCAAGCTTTAATCGCGAGGATATATTTATTTCTTATAACGTATTATATAATAAAATAACGTTTTCCCTTTTTATTTCTTAGATTTAAATTTATTTAAATCCATTAAATTAATTTTTATTAGCAATACGCATTCTCTTTTATTTTGCCGCGGCTTCCTCTAAATCCTTATCCCTTAACTAAATTTGCCTAGCCCTAATTGCTAAGAGCTCTATTATGCTTTAAATATTTTCCTAATCTAAAATTCTTTATATAGGAATTCGTATTTCCACGGGCAGCACCGCCTCTAATTTATAATTTAAGTAAAAGGGCGAGAACCTAATTATTATCTTTATTATTGCTCTATTAGCTAATAATATAATATATAAATTATTTACCTACTTTCCCTTTCCTCCGTCCATTATCCTAGCTAGGGCTTTAATAATTGGCTTATATCCTCTTTTTATTATTCTATTTATAATAGTATAATAAGCAAAGACTATAACGCGTTAAATATTATATTTTTATATTAATTTCTTAATTAGCCCTTTATTTTCTAGCCCCTTATTAATGATTAGCTTCTTAAAAACCCCATGCCGGCAAATTATATCTTCTTATATAAAATCTACTATTAATTTAAAAGTTGCTATACTTAATATATATCCTTTAACCTAGCCTAAGAGATTATATTATGCTATAATCAAGTATTTCTTTCCTTTATATTTTGGCATATAAATAATATTTAGGCTTACCTTTAATTAAAGGGCACTAGACCAAGTTGGATATAAAGGTTCCTTTTGCCGAGCGCCGCTTTATAGCTAGCACCTATTATACCCTAAAATAAACGCTTTTATATCTTTATAATAAGAGTCCTAAAAATATTTCTCGGCCACTTTTTAATAGGTGCTTTCTCTTCCTTTATACCCGGTTTTATTATGGAATACTTAAAGAATTATTTTTCTTTTAGCTTTTAAGTTAATTACTCTTCTTTTTAATAGACCCTTATTCGCCTTTTAAAATAGCACCCCTCTCTTAACCTTATAATTAAGCGCTCGCGTTTTAAATTATTTAAAATCGGATTTCGCGACCTATATAAGCTTCTTAAGTATTATTAAAAATTTAGCTATTAGCCTTAAGTTGAGACTCTAGTCTCCTTTTAATAAAAATGCTTAAGCAGGTCTAACTCTAATCTTATAATATAAAATAATTTAATAAGAATTTATATAAGTATTAATAAAATCGTTAATATCTTCCTCTTAAGCTTTAAGTCTTAATTCCTCTTTTATTGCCGATTGCCGAGATAGCCCATTTATAGCGGTATATTTTTTCCCAAGCACGTGCTTAACCTTAAAATTAAATAGCCGGATCCATGCTATTTATTAAGTTATTAGTGCTCCCGGTAAATCGGATATAATAGAATTTAATTAAGTTATTAGGATAGCTATATTAGTTTCTAATAAGAAGTGCACCTTATAAAGATATTTTTAGACCTTTTTAAGAGCCTTTAAAACGCTTCTATATTCTCTTTTTATTGCATTATAGTTTTGCTCGGCCTATAACTATTATCCACTATTATACCGGACCGGGTGCCTTTTCTTATTAATATTTAATTATATTAAAACCATTCCTTACCCGTAAAGACTAATATTTATTACCAAAATAATTAAGCTAGCGCCTAAGGATATATTTAATCGCACAAGTGCTAGTGCCGAAGTTAAAGCTAATTTTAATAAATCTATAATAAGATTATGCTCTTTTAATCATATAAACTTTACCCCCTTATAAAGTAATTAATAAAGCGGTATCGCGATAATTATAAAATCCTTAATTTATATTTAATAATAGACGTAAACTTTAATAAACGCCTGAACCTCTATTATTAAAAAGCACTTTTTTTAATTAATAATTTTTAGCACCTTTTCACTATTTAGCAAGCGTCCTTATACATGATATACATATTTAACCAGCTTGATTCTATTTACTTTAAATTATAATTTTGGCCTAATTATAGCTCTTACCCTCTTAATATTTGCCAAAACTTGGTTTAAATTAATTAAGTACTCTAAAATAAACTTTTAAATCCTAAGGGCAGCTTCCTCCTTATTATACCTTATACGTGGACTAAGAATAGAAATATTATTTATAGAGATTTTATAACGTTCAGGAATATAATCTTTTAAAATTGCCTTTCTTGCCCTTATAAATTAAGCAATAAAATTTATAATACCCTATATTAAAGTTATATATCTAATTAGCCCTTAAGACGTTATAAAGGCAATTATATCCCTGCTATTCGGGTATAAAGAGATTTAATTATATTTAAAGTAAAAATTAATAAATAATATAATCTAGCATTTAGCAAATTCTTCCGAGATTTTATTTATATCTAGCGGTAAGTTGGCGTCCCAAATAGTGATAATATTATATTTTATAGCCGTATTAATTAATCTATGCTTTCTATTCTTTTTCTTTATAGTAAATTACTAGTTCCGGTAAAGTCCATAATAGAACTCTAATATACCGGCCTTAAATCGCTCATTAATTATCTTATCAATTTCCTTTATTAAATATCATGGCATAGCAAATCCGGGGCTTTATTAGGCTTTATATAATATAATTTATATTTCTTATAATAGAATAATATCCTTATTAATCCGTTCATATTCTAAAAACTTAAATGCGATAGCCTTTTTCCTTTTAAATAATAGTTTTAGCAATATTTCCCTTTTTCTTTCTTATAGCCCGTCTCTTATAATTAACTTCTTAATTCTTTTTTTTATTAACCTATCTCCCCTTTTTATATCTAAAAACTTAGGGATTAGCCATATATCTTATTTATTCCTTAGCTCTACTAGCCCTCTTACTTGCTTTATTTCCAGCTTTTTTTATTTCTAATTTAGGTTTTTATTAAGCATTAACCTATTAAAAATACCTTCTTTTATAGGCATAACCTTATTAGCCTTATTCTTATATGCACCAAAAACGCTAATAATAAAAAAGAAATGCTTCGCTTAAAGTAAGGATATAAAATTAATTACCTTTAAATAAGTAATATTGCCCTTAATATCTTTTACGCTTATAAAAAATACCTTAATTCCTTTTTATCCTTAAATATTATTTTTTAACCCGCTAGGCGGGGTAAAATTTAAAGCTAATATCCCTTTCCTATTAACCTTAATGCTTGGCTTATTAGGCAGCCGCACCGCCTTTAACCCGGCTATAAGTTTCCTTATATAGCACCTCTCCCTTAATAGGAGTTAGCCATATTAATAACGCAAGCTATAGCCTACTTTATCCTCTTATTATTAATAACCGTTATAAATTAGAAGCTATCCTTATATAAAAAGGAAAGTAAGCTAATAATAATAAACGGCTACCCTAATATAATCTCATTTTATAGGTTATTTATAATAAAGAAATTTATTATTACTTTTATGCTCTTAATCTTAATAATAACGTTTTTATAAATCCTAATAAACCTTTTTTTCTTATTATTATAATTAATTATCCTAAATTAAGGGTTAGGTCTAATTCTTAAGCTAGCTCGCTTAATTAGCTTAATATTTATAATATTCGCCTTAGCCCTATAATTAAGTAGCGCTAGCCTCTTAATCCCTTTAATCTTTACCTAAAGCTTTAAATTGAATATAATAAAAAGTGATTTAATCTCTTTTATTACCGCTAAATTTACTTAAACCTTATTATCCTCCGCTTTTCCTTTTATATTTACCGGTAAAGCAGTAGCTATATTCTTAAATAATATCTTTTATAATATATTTAAATAAGCTAAAACCTCCCTTTTAATAATCCCTTTTAGCTTATTATTTAAGATTTTATTTATAAGTTTTAAAGGATTAATAAAGCGCTTTAATATATTTAAATACCGCTTAACTCTTTAAGCTATTCTTAGTCCCGCCTTCTTTAAAGCCTCGGTCTATTCTTTATTAATATTTATTTCTTTAACTTTATTACTCTTAATTACCTTATCTTTTATGATTATCTTTCTTTAATTCTTAGCCCTAAGAATCTTTAAGATAGCCATCTTCCTTTCCTTATTAATTCTTTCCTTTAATATGCGCCTTAAATTCTCTTATCTTTCCTCCTCCGTGGCCCCTTTCCCCCCTTAAAGCATAATAGCTATTATAAAAACCCTTAAATTAATATTTTCCCTAACCTCTTTATTATTTAATTTATCCATTTAAATAATAATATTAAATATTCCATTTATATTTATATGCTAACCCGGAATAAGCTAAGACGGTGCTTATTCCTAAAAATAATAAATAATATCCTTTCTTTTTTCCCCTTTAAGAATATAAATAAACCTTCCTCCTTTACCCGATTTCCCTAAAAGCATCCTTCTTTTAATAATTTTATAAATAAGGCCTCATTTATAATTAATCCTAAAATTAGGATATTATTATTTAAAATAATCCTCTTTTAAGTAATAATAATAGCATATTATTTAAGGGCGATACGCTTCTCTAATAAAAGCACCTATATTAGGTATTAATCCTTAAGGCGGAGCTAAAGTATTAATTTTATTTATAATATTAATTAAATAAGCACTATGATTCCCCTTGCCAAGCAGGGTAAACCGAACCCGTTAGCCTCTTATTCTTATATCTATAATTACTTTAATAAATATAGCTAAAGATTAGAAAGCCTTAATTAAATCCTTAATTATTCCTTTAGAGATTACCTAAGCTCGCGGGGCTATAATAAAAACCGTAAATTGCTTTTCCCTTAATATTTAAGCCATATTTCCAAATTGATTTATTAATTAACTTAGGTTCTCACGCCCCTAAGCATTAGAATTAAATTCTTAAACCATTTTATTATTCGCTAAAATCTTAATAATAGTCTTAATTATATTAATATATATTATTATAAAGGAAAGCTCAATATTAATTTTATTCTTTTAAATAACCTTATTTCAAATCCCCTAGGGAAGGCCGTTTAAAAACCATATCCCCCTTATATAATTCTCGATTTAACCCTTCTTTTTTAATATAAATAATATAGCTGTGAATTATTGGATATAGGCACGCGTCTTAGCCTTATTACCACGCTTCTTATCCTTTAAAGCCTTTAGGAAAGCACGAGAATTTATTTGCTAAATGGCGTTATAATCCTTATATTTTATTATAAGTGCTTTAACCAATGCACTCTAATCCTAATTAACCCATTCCTATAACGTTTTAATATATTAGCCTATAGCCATAGCACAATATCTCGGCAGCTATTTAATCTTTCCTTTTTTATCCTATTTAGCATCTTTAGCCTAGTCTTTAAACCTCTCTAAGAATTCTATAATATTATACCCTTTAAAGTATAAAGCCTTGGAATTATATGGAAAGGGTATAATAGGCACTACCCTTATAAATATTATACCTATTATTTAAGTAATCTAATCCTATATTATATCCGGTTCTTCCTTAAGAAGAAATTTTAACTCGTTTAAAAAGCTTATTAATAATATTAAAGATTATAAATTTAATAACCTATATTTTAAAAACTTAAGTAAAACCTATATACTTAATAGAACCACTATTAAAAGGGTTTATAAAACGGATATAATTAATCCCTATAGCTCAATTTCCATATTATCTTCCTTATTCCCTTTTTTATTATCCTATTTTAACTCTTCTATTTTAACTTTAATAAGCTTTGCTTATACTCGTTTTTGCTTAATATTTATTTATTTACCCATTTCCACCATTACTAATTTTGGCTAGGCTTAGCTCTATATTAATAGGAGAGTCCCACTTTATAATTAAAATTTAATATAATAATTTGCCCTTATATTAAGGCCTTATATTATAGCCTAGATTCCTAGTTATTAGACTTTTAACTCTAAACTAATTATTACCGCTTTTTTTAATTAACCGGTATACTTATAATTAATAAAACCGATTCTTACCTCTTAAATACGTCCTTATTAATATGGATCAAATATATATTATTTTTGATTCCCTATATAAGTTACTAATATAAAGGGGTAAGAAGTGTGCCATTTAAGTGCATAATAAATAATATAATAACCAAAATAATAAGGGTGGTATTTAAAAGAAGAAGAAGGATTATATTATTAAGTTATGCTCGGGCTATATTATATATAAAGTAAGCACCGGAGCGGAAAAATTATTTATTAATAAAACACGTAACTTAAAATCACGGGGCTTTAACCTTATTATACTAGGTTATTAATATGGCAAATAAAAGCTATTAGCCCGAGCAGGAGCAAGAAGACGTGAAAATGACTAGTGCCCTTTTAAGGGCTTCTTAAGAGCCTTTTTATATTTTTATCCTTATTCTTATATCCATTTTTTAAGAATATTATAAGAGGGATATAGCTTGACTTAATGCATTATATGCTTAAAAGATTATAATTAATAAATTAAAGTAGGCTATTAAACACCTTAAAGAGAATATTAACTATAATAGGCAAGTATATAAAGCTATTATTTTTAATAAAGGATTTATACCTTAAGGTCGGTTATATATTAGGTTTATAAACCTTAAAGGTAATCTTATAAGTAATCAAGTAAGCCTTAATAATACTTTATTTATTACTTATATATATTATTCTATTATAAAAATAAGCGCCAATTATGGCCTTATAATATAATTGCCTATATATATTTATAATTCATATGCTAAGAATAATGGCTTTAAGCCTCTTATAAGTAATCGCATATAGCTATAAATGGATTAGGAATAAGGAATAAACTTTTCCTTTAAAACAAAAAAGAAGGCAATCTTTTTACCTTTTTATAAAGGCAAGAATCCTAGGAAATATTAGGCCTTCTTTAATACCTTTAAGCTAGTCTTTAATAATTAGCCAAATTTTTATAATTTTTATAAGAAACATATAAATATTATAATTTAAAGGTTTAAGATGAATTGCCTACTTATAAAGCACTAGTCTATTTTTAATAATAAATATTAAGATTATTAAGGCCTTTTAATAAATTAAAATAACTTTAAACATTAGAGTTTAAATATTATATAAAGTAATAAAGAATATAATATTAAAGCCTATAAAAAATTATAAGGGCTAAAATAAAGGCTTAATAAGACTATTATGCAATTAATTAAAAGGATAAAATTATTAAAGCAAAACTTTTCCGGAAGTTAAGAGGAGTTTAAAAGAATAGCTACCCTTAAGCTTGCCCTTATAAATAAGACATTAATTAAAAAAATGCAAATTATAATTATAAATATAATATTAAATATTATCCTTAGCTAATAAATGGCCGCTTAAAAAGCTAAGATCCTGGTAAAAAGAATAAATAATATTATAAGCTAAAATAAGCATAAGTATAAGGATAATAATAAGTCTAAAAAAAGACGTGGTTATAAGGATAAAAAGCTTAAGAGGAATTCTTTAAGAGCCTTTTAATAGCTTTGGCAAAATCATAATTATTAGAAAAGGAATGCTTCCTTTACCTTATTAAGTAATTTTATAAGTATATCTTATAATAATTAAAAGCCTTTTTTTAAGGTAACCTATTATTTATATAAATAAAAGGGCTATCTTATAAATAGCCTTATTTGCCTAAATAGAGCTAAATAGGTAAAAGCTAATTTAGAAAAAGTAAAATTATAAGAGGCTAAATAGAATCTTTAAGCTATTAAAAGGCTAGCTATTATTAAAAGAGAAAATTCCTTAAGGAATTCAGGAAAAGCTCTCGCTAAGTCTTAAGCGTTAAAAGGCTTAATAATAAAGCATATAAGCATTTAATAATTATTATTAAATTATTATAAACCGTAATAGGGGCTAAAAATACCCTAAAAGCACTCGCTAATACGAGTATAAATAATTCCTTTATTAATATTTATAAAGCTTAAAGGTTAGGAATAATGCCTTTAGCCTATTATAATATTTAATTTAATATAGTGAATAAAGGTAGTTTTTAAGTAATTAAAGCCTATAATATAATTATTAAGGCAAGAGACTCTTAAGGAATTATTAAGGAATTTAAGATAAGGCTTTACGGGTTTAAAAAAAGTGGATATAAGCTAATCTTAAGGTATAATTAATTTTGCTTAAAGGGTATAAGATTATATAATTAGGCTAGCTCTTGCTAGGCTTATATTAAGGACTAAAATAATATTAAAATTTTATTTATAAAGGAATTTAATACTATTTTAGCTATTAATAATACCTTAAAGCTATAAGCTCTATTTATTATAAAGGCAAATAAATGCAATTATCTTTAAAATTATTAAAGGAAATATATTTATTCTAAGAGGTATAATATTAATGCCAAAATAGCACTTATACCCCTTTAAATATATATTATTAATAAAAAGAAGGAAGTTTAATTATTAAAATATTTAGCCGAGTTTAAAGATATATTTAACTTAAATAGCGCTATTATATTTAAATAAGGTTATAAATATATTATTAAAATTAATAGGCAAGTTCCTTATAAGCCCTTATATAACTTCTTTAAACCTTAACTTATAACCCTTAAAATATATCTTAAGAATATATTAGAAAAAGGATAAATTAGGCTATTTAAAAGCCTTATAAGTGCCCTAATCCTATTTATTTTAAAGAAGGATAAGGGAATTAAATTATATATAAATTATTAAGGTTTTAATAAGATTATTATTAAGAACTAGCATCTTTTGCCCTTAATAAATAAAACCCTTAATCGCTTAATTAATATAAAGATTTTTATAAAATTAAATCTTAAAAATGCATATTATTAAGTAAAAATATAAGAGGAAAACGTTTAAAAAACTGCTTTTAGGACTTATTATAATTACTTTAAGTATTAGGTAATGCCTTTTAAGCTAATAAATGCATTAATAACTTTTTAAGCCTATATTAATAATATTATATTAAGAATGCTAAATAATTTTATAATTATATACTTGAATAATATTTTAATTTATTTAAAGAATCCCTTATAATATCTTAAATACGTTTATAAGGTTTTTTAAAGACTTAGGAAATATGCTCTATTTATAAAACTTAATAAGCATGAATTTAAAATTAAGACTATTAAATTCTTAAGGTTTATTATAGCTATAAATGGTATTTATTTAGACCTTATAAGGCTTTAAATTATAGCGGACTAGCTTATGCTAGAATCTTATAAGGAGATCTAGATTTTTTTAGGATTTTATAACTTTTATTAAAGGTTTATTCATAGATATTTTAACCTAATTATAGGCCTTATTAATTCCTTAAAGGGAATAAAGAATAATATAAAAATAGAATCTTTTATTTATATTCCTAAAGCTATTATAAGCTTTAATATGCTTAAAGAAGCCTTTTATAAAGCGCCTTTCCTGCTTTATTTTAATTCCTTTAAGAGGATTAAACTAGAAATAAATGCTTCCGGATTCGCTATAGCTAATATGCTCTTATAATAGGTAAAGGACGATAATATAAAGGAATATTAAAAGCCAATAATATTCTTTTTAAGAAAATTAAATCAAGTTAAGCTAAATTATATTATATATAATAAAGAGATGCTAGCTATTATTAAAAGCTTTAAGGAATAGCGATATTACCTTAAAGGTATTATTTATATAATTAAAGTAATTATAAATTATTATAACCTTAAGTATTAAATAAATGTAAAGTACTTAAAAGGAAAATAAGCTAAATAGGTAATATACCTATTTATATATAATTTTAAGATTATATATTAAAAAGGTTCCTTAAACCCGGCAGACGCGCTTAATAAGCGTCCTAATTATAAGAAGGAAGCTAATGCAAATAAGACTTTCTTAAATCCATAATTATAATTGCTTACTTTTTAAAATAAGTTGGCTAGCGGCTTCGCGGTAATAATTAGGTTTATAAGACTAATATAGCTAGAGAATAAAGCTATTAAAATAATTAAAGAAAATAAGCTATATTTTATATAAATAAAATAAAGCAAAGGCACCTGGAAATCCTAAGGAAAGGATAATAAGGCGTTTTTAGGAATAGCTATAATAAGCCCTTTAAAGAATTTATTTATGGATTTATTTAAGCTTATTAATAAAGGCAATTATATATATCTTAATATATTATATTAGGGAATAATAGGTTATAAATTACTTTTCTTACATTTATAAATAAATATAATAATTCGCTTAATTATTATATTAATACCTCTTTAAATACCTCTTAAGGTACTTATTAAGCTAGCTTAAACTAATAATAAGAAATGCATTATATATAAATTTAAGAGAGAATGCAAGAATTTGCCTTAAGATTTTAGGACTTAAATAATTAATAATTAAGGTATTATTAAGTAGAAAAATAAAATCTATATATTAAATAATTAAGCATTAAAGCAAGAAGTTATAAAACTTTATTATAATAATCCTTTGACAAGATATTATGGTATAAAGAAGACTTTAAAGCTATTCCGTAAATATTATTATTAGGAATAAATGGAATTTAATATAAAAGAATATATTAAAGAATATATTATATGCTAAAGGAGTAAAGCAAAGAGACATGCTCCTTATAGGTTATTTTAGATACCTTTATAATTAATATAATTATGGTAAGAAATTATTATAAATTTTATTATAGGACTTCCGCTTATAAAAGGCTTAAATGAAAAGATCCTTAATAATATCCTTATAATACTTTATAAATATTATAAGATAGCAAAATATATCTTATATAATAAGGAGATTATAGCTCTTAAAATAGCAAAACTTCTTTAAGAAAAAATATTCTTAGTTTTTAAGTGCCTTAAAGGCATTATTTTAGACTATAATAGCGTATTTATTTTAAATTTCTAATTTATATTATGCTTTTACTTATATTATAAGTAAAAGCTATTTATTATATTTTATTTATAAATAAATAAATAAATAAAAAAATAAAATCAAGTGCTTAAATATTATTTAAGATATTATTATAATATAAGAAAATTAAATTAGGTGCACCGATTTAGCTTTATCAAATTTATTTATAATAACTCTATTTACTTGATTCTTAATTTCACTCCTTTTAAAGTATATTATAAATATAATTTTAAGTTATTATAAAACCTTAAGGTTAAGGGTATTAAGGAAGAGGTATTAATTATGCGAGAAAGAGCAAATTTAATAAAGAAAGAGCGAGAGGCCCTAAAAGGTTTCTTAAAGCATGCTTAAGAAAATCGTAAAAGGTATTTTAATAAATCATAATATAATAGGGTTAAAGCCCCGTGATTTTAGGTCACGTGTTTTGCCGGTAGATAGCTTTTCCGCTCCGGTGCTCACTTTATATATAATATAGCTCAAGCATAACTTAATAATAAAATCCTTTTTCTTCTTTTAAATATTACCCTTATTATTTTAATTATAATATTATTTATTATATACTTAAATAGCACACTTCTTACCCCTTTATATTAATAACCTATATAAGGAATTAAAGATAATATATATTTGATCCATATTAATAAGGATATATTTAAGAGATAAGAATTGGTTTTATTAATTATAAGTATACCGGTTAATTAAAAAAAGCGGTAATAATTGATTTAGAATTAAAAGTCTAATAATTAGGAATTTAAGCTATAATATAAGGCCTTAATATAAGGGCAAATTATTATATTAAATTTTAATTATAAAGTAGGACTCTCTTATTAATATAGAGCTAAGCCTAGCCAAAATTAGTAATAGTGGAAATAGGTAAATAAATAAATATTAAGCAAAAGCGAGTATAAGCAAAGCTTATTAAGATTAAGAAGGAAGAATTAAAATGGAATAATAAAAAAGGGAATAAGGAAAATAGTATGGAAATTAAGCTATAAGGATTAATTATATCCGTCTTATAAACCCTTTTAATAGTGATTTTATTAAGTATATAAGTCTTACTTGAGTTTTTAAAATACAAGTTATTAAATTTACGATTTTTAATATTATTAATAAGCTTTTTAGACAAATTAGAATTTCTTCTTAAGGAAGAACTGGATATAATATAAGATTAGATTACTTAAATAATAATTATAATATTTATAAGGATAATGCTTATTATACCCCTTCCGCATAATCCTAAGGCTTTATACTTTAAAGGGTATAATATTATAGAATTCTTAAAGAAATTTAAAGACTAAGCTAAAGATGCTAAGTAAGATAAAAAGGGAAAGATTAAATAGCTATTAAAATATTATATTATGGCTATAGGCTAATATATTAAAACTTTATAAAAATGGGTTAATTAGGACTAAAGTACATTAATTAAAGCACTCATAATTAAATATAAGGATTATAATGCCGTTTAGCAAATAAATTCTCGCGCTTTCTTAAAGGCTTTAAAGGATAAAAAGTATAATAATAAGGCTAAAACGCGTGCTTATATCCGATAATTTATAGCTATATTATTTATATTAAAGAAAAAGGATTAAATCGAGAATTATATAAGGGGAATATGATTTTTAAATAATCTTCCCTAAGGGATTTAAAATAAGGTTATTTAAAAGAATAAAATTAATATTAAGCTTTCCTTTATAATAATATATATTAATATAATTAAAATTATTATTAAGATTTTAGCGAATAATAAGACGGTTTAAGAATTTAATTCCAATGCTTAAAGGCGCGAGAACCTAAGTTAATTAGTGAATTAATTTAGGAATATAGCTTAAATATTAAGGGAAAAATAGTTTATAATCCCTATTATAGCCCCGCGAGCCCAAGTAATCTCTAAAGGAATAATTAAGGATTTAATTAAGGCTTTCTAATTTCTAGCTATATTTATTAGAGCAATTATGGATATAAGGATAAGAGGCTAACGGGTTCGGTTTACCCCGCCTAGCAGAAGGAATTATAATATTTACCTAATTAATATTATTAATAAGGTTAATATTTTAGCTCTACTTAAGGGATCAATTTCCGGTATAAGTGCTTTTGCCGGAAAAGCATATTGCCCTTAAATAGCACGCTATTATTATTACTTAAAAGAGGGTTACTTTAAATAATAATATCCTAATTTCGGGATTAATTATAAATGAGGCCTTATTTATAAAACCATTAAAGGAAGGATACATTTAAGGAGATTAGGTAAAGAAGAAAGGTTCGCGTATATTCTTAAAGGAAAAAAAGGAAAGGATATTATTTATTATTTTTAAGAATAAGTATTATCTTAGCCTATCCCGGCTCGGCATATAAATATAGGTGGAATATTTAATACTATTATTTAAATAAATAAATTAAATAATAAAGAAATTAGGGAAAATATTAATTTAGGGATTTTTATAATAGCTACCGTGCTTTAAGGGAGGAAAGAAGCCATAAAAGAGGAAAGATAAGAAAATCTAAGGCGCATATTAAAAGAGAGAATTAATAAGGAAAGGAAGATAACTATTCCAAAGATCCCTAAAATTAGGAATTAAAGGAAGGTAACCATGGAGAATAAGGTAATTAAGAATAATAAAGTTAAGGAAATGGATATTAATAAAAAATAAATTAAGGCTTTAAAAAAGGTAGGACCAAGAATAGCTTAAAGAATTAAGCGGTATTTAAATATATTAAAGCGCTTTATTAATCCTTTAAAACTTATAAATAAAATCTTAAATAATAAGCTAAAAGGGATTATTAAAAGGGAGGTTTTAGCTTATTCGGATATGCTATAAAAGATATTATTTAAAAATATAGCTATTATCTTATTAGCATATATAAAAGGAAAAGCGAAAGATAATAAGGTTTAGGTAAATTTGGCGGTAATAAAGGAAATTAAACCGCCTTTTATTATATCCAATTTAAAGCTCCGGGTAAAGATTAAAGGGATTAAGAGGCTAGCGCTACTTGATTATAAGGCTAAAGCGGATATTATAAATATTAAGCTAGCTAAGCAAGCTAACTTAGGAATTAGACTTAACCCTTAATTTAGGATAATTAATTATAATAATAAGAAGAAAAGGTTTATTAGGATTTATAAAAATGTTATTATTAAGATTAAGAGCATAAAAGTAATAATAAACTTCTTTATTATAAATAACTTATAAAACGAGATTATATTAGGGTAACCGTTTATTATTATTAGCCTACTTTCCTTTTTATATAAGAATAGCTTTTAATTTATAACGATTATTAATAATAAGAGGATAAAGCAAGCTATAGCTTATATTATTAATATGGCTAATTCCTATTAAGGGAAAAGTGCCATATAAGGAAATTTATAGCCGGGTTAAAGGCGGTGCGGTTGCTTAATAAGCCTAATACCAAGATTAATAAAAAAGGGATAACGGCTTTAAATTTTATCTTGCCTAATAGGTTAAATAATAATATTTGAGAATAAAAAGAAATAAAAGTTTTTTTTATAAGCGTAAAAGATATTAAGGGCGATATTACTTATTTAAAGGCAATTAATTTTATATTTTTACTTTAAGCGAAGCATTTTTTTCTTATTATTAACGTTTTTAATATATATAAGAATAAGGCTAATAAGGTTATGCCTATAAAAGAAGGTATTTTTAATAGGTTAATGCCTAATAAAAACCTAAATTAAAAATAAAAGAAGCTAAAAATAAAATAAGTAAGAGGGCCGGTGGAATTAAGGAATAAATAAGATATATAGCTAATCCCTAAGTTTTTAAATATTAAAAAGGGAGAGAAATTAATAATAGAGAGGATTAAGAAGCTAATTATAAGAAACGGGTTATAAGAAAGAAAAAGGGAGATATTATTAAAACTATTATTTAAAAGAGAAAAGGTTATTATATTTGAGTTTTTAAAGTATAAATGGATTAATAAGGATATTATTCTATTATAAGAAATATAAATGGTATTATATAAAGCCTAATAGAGCCCCGGATTTATTATATTATAATATTTAATAAAAGAGATTAATAAGATAATTAATAAGCGACTTAAGGCCGGTATACTAAAATTTTATTATAGACCTTACCGGAATTAATAGTTTATTATAAAAAAAAAGAATAAAAAGCATAAATTAATTAATATAGCTATAAAATATAATGCTATTACTATTTGGGACGCTAATTTACTACCGGATATAAATAAAATCTTAAAAGAATTTGCTAAATATTAGATTATATTACTTATTAATTTTTACTCTAAATATAATTAAATCTCTTTATACCCGAATAGCAAGGATATAATTGCCTTTATAATATCTTAAGGGCTAATTAGATATATAACTTTAATATAGGGTATTATAAATTCCATTATATAATTTATAAGAACGGGAAAGGCAATTTTAAAAGATTATATTCCCGAATATTATAAAATCTTTATAAATAATATTCCTATTCTTGGTCCACGTATAAGGTATAATAAGGAGGAAGCTATTCCCGGGATTTAAAAGTTTATCTTAAAGCACTTAATTAATTTAGACCAAGTTTTAGCAAATATTAAGAGGGCAAGAACTATAATTGGGCCAAAATCACAATTTGGAATAAATGGAATTAAGCTAATTAAATATGTATATTATATATAAGGACGGTTACTAAATAATAAAAAGGTATTAAAAATTATTAATTAAAAGAAATATTCTTTAGCAATAGAGATTCAGGCGTTTATTAGAGTTTACATTTATTATTAAATATAAATTAAGGATTTTATAATTATAATAATATTGCTTTATTAATTATTTTATAAGGGGATAAAGTTTATATAATTAAATAAGCATAATTTTATTATAGATTTATTAAAACTAGCTTTAATTTTGGCACTAGCGCTTATGCGATTAAATATATCCTTAGGCGCTAGCTTAATTATTTTGGTAATAAATATTAGTCTTTATAAATAAGGAATGGTTTTAATATAATTAAATATTAATAAGAAAAGGCACCCGGTCTAATATAATAGCGGATAATGGTTATAAGCTAAGCAAAATTATAATGCAATAAAAAGAAAGTATAAAAGGGTTTTAAAAGCGCTTAAAAAGGTCTAAAAATATCTTTATAAAGTGCACTTCCTATTAAAGACTAATATAGCTATTTTAATAGCTTAGTTAAATTCTATTATATCCGATTTATTAGGAGCATTAATAACTTATTAAATAGCATAAATCCGGTTATTTAATTTTAAGGTTAAGCACATGCCTAGGAAGAAATATATTATTATAAATGGGCTATCTTAGCGACCGGTAATAAAAGAGGAATTAAGACTAAAAGCTTAAGAAAAAGATATTAATAATTTTATTAATGCTTATATAGGTTCTTATTATATTATCCTATATTATAAGGTTAGAATTAGACCTACTTAAGCATTTTTGCTAAAAGGGGACTAAAGTCTTAATTTAAGGCTAATAGCTAAATTTTTAATAATATTTAAGAAGCTTATATAAGTCGCGAAATCCGATTTTAGATAATTTAAAATGCGAGCATTTAATTATAAGGTTAAAAGAGGGGTGATATTCCAAAGGGCAAATAAAGGTTTATTAAAAAGAAGAATAATTAACTTAAAAGCTAAAAGAGAAATAATTCTTTAAGCACTCTATAATAAAACCGGGCATAAAGGAAGAGAAAGCACTTATTAAAAAGTGGCTAAGAAATATTTTTAGGACTCTTATTATAAAGATATAAAAGCGTTTATCTTAGGGTATAATAGGTATTAGCTATAAAGCGGTGCTTAATAAAAAGAACCTTTATACCTAACTTGATTTAATGCTCTTTAATTAAAGATAGATTTAAATATTATTTATATGCTAGAATATAAAAGGAAGAAATACTTAATTATAATATAATATAATCTCTTAAGCTAGGTTAAAGAATATATATTAAGTATAATAACCTTTAAATTAATAGCAAATTTTATATAAGAAGATATAATTTGCCGGCACGAGGTTTTTAGGAAGCTAATCGTTAATGGGGGGCTAAAAAATAAAGGCTTAATTAAGAAATTAACGCAAAAGTATGATATTTAATGCGTTATAATCTCTATTTATTATGCTATTATAAATGGGATAATAAAAAGAAGATATAAACCAATTATTAAAACCCTAGCTAGGATAATAAATAAAGGAAAGGAAAAGTAAATAAATAATTTATATATTATGCTATTAGCTAATAAAATAATAATAAAGATAATAATTAGGTTTTCGCCCTTTTACTTAAATTATAAATTGGAAGCGGTATTACTTATAAAAACACGAATCCTTATATAGAGAATTTTGGATTAAAAAAGTATTTAAAATATAATAAAGCTCCTAGCAATTAAGGCTAGGCAAATTTAGCTAAGGGATAAGGATTTAAAGGAAGCCGCGATAAAATAAAAGAAAATGCACATTATTAATAAGGATTAATTTAATAGATTTAAATAAATTTAAATCTAAGAAATAAAAAGGGAAAACGTTATTTTATTATATAATATATTATAAGAAATAAATATATGCTATATTATATACCTAAATAATATATTAATATACTCTAAGGACGCCTAATAATATATTAGGAATATTTAAGTAATATTATTAGCACTTAAGTTAATTAATTTTAAACTTAAGCTAAAAAAGTATTTCTTTTATAAAATAGAAATAACTTTTCTTAGGTTTATTATTAGCATTAATAGACTTAAAATAAACCTAGCCAAAGTATAAATAGTCCTTAATTAAAAAGAATCAACTTATATAAAAGATATATAATCCTTTTTAAGGTTTATTAATTATTATAAGAGATTTATTAAAAGTTATTTGGATATAATAGCCCCGCTAATCGAGTTAATAAAAAAGGACCTAACCTTTAAATAAAATAATAAGGTAAATTAAAGCTTTATAAAACTTAAGAAAGTATTTATAAAGGCCTTAGTCCTAATTACCTATAATCCCTAATTATTAATTAAGGTTAAAATAAACTCTTTTAATTATGCTATTAAAGCTATGCTTAACTAGCCTAATAAGCAAGAAAGATAATAACTAATCGCTTATTATTCCCGCAAATTATTAATAATAAAACTAAATTATAAGATTTATAATAAAGAATTCTTAGCAATTATAAATGCTTATAAGGAATAAAGGATATACTTAAAAGGTGCACCTAACCTGGTTTAAGTATTAATAAATTATAAAAACTTGGTTTACTTTATTATAATAAAGGAATTAAATAAATAATAAATATAATAGGCGGAAATGCTAGCTATTATTGATTTATGCATTTCTTATATAAAAGGAATAAAAAATGCTAAGGCAAACGCCCTTAGCCAAAAACCAGAATATCTTAAAAATAAGATATATGTTTTTTACGCGATATTTAAAAAAGAAGAAGAATCCTTAATATATAATAAAATAAAATTAGCAGCACTCGCTAAGCTAAGCATAGGCCCTTAGGATAAGCGCTTATAAAATAAATATTAAAGGAATAAAGATAAATAGGATATTAAGATTATATAAGAATAATTTATACTTAAGAATAGGATTTTATTATATAATAATCGGGTATTTATATTATTAATACTTAGGAAGGAATTTATTATTAAATATTATAACTTACCGGCTTATAAATATTAGGGTACCTTTAAAATAATAAAAAGAATATTTATAGATTATTATTTTCTGGAAATAAGGAAAATGATTAAGGAAATTATTATTATATAATATGGCTGAGTATTACGGTTTGGGCTACTAAATCCGGGGGGTTTTGATCGCTATTTTATTAGGCCACGACTGCTCGCTAAACCCTGCTTCTAGAGCATATGCCTCGGTTCACGTATAGCTATAATAACTACGTCCTCTTATAAAAGTGGTAGTTATTATCTTTAATCATCTTGACCTCCAAGTCCTTAAATCCAAGAGCTAAAAATAGCTTCCTCCTTATTAGTCATGGCAGATTCTCTGCCTCGCGGCCACCCCCGGCTATATAAGTCTCGCAATTGCCCCTTACCCTTGACTTTTAGGAGCTATCGCATTTCCTTTGCCCACCTCTTCTCTATAGCTTCCTCCCTCTTTACCTTCTCTCTTTTAGAGGCTTTAAATTCTAGATAAAGTCTCGTGGCCTTAGCTGCGTTCCCCTTATTTATAAAGGCTCCTAAAGCTCGCTATCTTTCATATCTCCTTACTACTTTCTAACTCGGTTCTTTACCCTCACCTTCCTTTAATAACCTTCTTCTAACTCTCGACAATTCCTGCGTTCCCCTTACCTTCGTTATTAATGATAATCCATTCTCCACGAAGCACCCTTGAAGTTTATTCTCTCCTCGCTATACTCTATACCTTAATTCTTCGCATGAACGTTAACTCTATGCACGACTCTATATTAGTATCGATTCTTTACACATCCGTCGCCTAATAAACCTGATTGACTATTATATTATTAGCCTATATTAAAACCGTAATAGGTGTCTCTGCCTTCTTATAACTCCCTACCTTATAATCAAAATAGGCTATAGGATCGGTATAGCGCTTTCTCACGAATCGCTACCCTATACTCGATATAGCTAAAGGGTTAAAGTGGTACTAGCAATATAGAAAAGCAGAAGTTAGGGTTAATTGCCTATAACGCTAGGCATAATCCTCGTTTTAATAATATTATTATCCGTGTCTTACGCCGCCCTAATTACCATTACGCATCCATCTTCAAATGCTCTTTCCTCCCTCCTTATCTCTTTCGTGGTAATAGATATCCCGCTACCATTATTATTTCCTGGGTCCGATTTTTCTTAATTAAGATTTACTGCCTCCGTTTACTCGTTTAGCGCCATATATAGGATTATGGCTCCCACTATCCAAGTGCTAATAGCACGCACCTTTAGCGTCTTAAAGGATATTCTTAAAAGACAGAGCTATAAAAATTAAATCTTAAAGGAAAGCGAGGAGCAAATGCCGAGTGGGGAAGATTATAATTAGATAGAGGCTAACTTGAATAATAAACCGTTCCTATAGCCGGTTAATATGGATAATACCAAGGCTAGTATTTATTACGCGAGACTAAAATGGATAAAGTATTCCCCCTAAACTTGGACCCAAGTGATTTGGTTAGAGCGGGCTAATTAGAGATAGATATTATAAGTTTTGTCACTTAGGAAATTGGCGGACGGCTATTCTTAAGAATAATTGTAATAAGGGGAAAATAATGCTATTCCTCTATTAGATTTGCAAGACCTCCCTAGCGAAGAAGCGGGAGCCGGGAAGTCTAAGGTCTCTTTATACCTATTAGCGGGATTTCAAGATGCTTTACCGCCGAGTGAATAGTGAATATATAAACGCGAATAATAGGCACGAAGTTATTAAGGTAAAGTAATCCTCCTTTCTCGCCGATTATATATAGGGTGCTAATTCATAATTTAAGTATATTAACGGGAATCTTAAGGTAAGGTTTAAGCTATGCATTACGTTTAAATCTAAGCCTATGGCTGGTCCGGACGACTTGCTTCTCACGCTCATTTAGCACTAGGCCCGCGATAAATCCGTTTTCCCTACTAAGGATAACCGTTATAATATTGCTATTATAATATTATTTTAAGCCTATATAGGCGGGCGCCTAGCGGAATTTATTTACGTATTAAAGGGCCAAGCCAGTGAGGATCCTCTTAGCGAATGAGAAGAAGCCAATAAGAAGGCACACTCCTATAAGGCGACGCATTAGCATTATAGCGAGGATAATAAAGATAGTAATATTAGCATTAAGGGCGAGACTATGTATAACCATGACGGCAATGCTAATAATAGCCGGGAATGTAATAATGAGATTATTTTTAACTCTAATAATAATAGAAACTATAACGATGCGGCTAATTTAGACCTGGATATAAACGCCGACTCGGATAGCGGCTATAATAGTAACGGGACTAATGCTATTATAATAGAGGATATGGACAAGTGCTACACGGCTAAGGCCGACGAGTATAAAGAGCCGCTATGCCATAACTTGGACTCGGCTAAGGCTTACGACTTTAAGGAGGCTTAGCGGAAGTATAAGGCACTCTATTATAAGGATATTTGTCTCTGGATTATTTAGAACCTGAAACGGGGAGGGAGAGACTTACTAGCCATGGAGGTCCACTTGCGGCATTATAAAGGTATAGATAATAAGCCGAAACCGTACGTAATTCTTTTAAGATTACTTGAGCCCTAGCTAACTTAACCCCATAGCACTACTTTCCTGTTTAAGGAGAATGCCTTGCCTATCCTCTATCCGATCTCCTATATATTAACCCGTTTAATCCGGGATAACGCGGTCCTCATTAATGGTTATACTTTGGCTAACCCCTTCTTTGTTATAGACCTAGGGAGTTAATATATAAAGGCGATAAAGGTTTATTAAAAGCCTAAGTGGCTTAAGTAACCCGTCTTTCGGAATTCATTCTAAACCATAAATGGCTAGGTAAAGTCGGAGACTAAGCCTATGCCCTACTCGAAATTGGCCTTTTATTAAAACCGGATTAAATGAGACGCCGGTTTTAAAGACAAGCTCACAAGCTACTATTTCCGCTAAGGCTATGCTAATGGTATTAATAATATGTCTCCTTTATTACACCAATCTCTCTAGGCTAATAGCTACTTAAGGTAAAGCTCTAGACGCTATACGCGATTAGGTTATGAGATATAATCCGTTTACGGGTATCTTTAATAAAGCCTATAATAATTAAGCAATTAGATTTAATATATAAGATGCCTATCTCGAGAGCAATATCACTAATAATAGGCTGACCCGGGCCTTTACCTATATGAGTATTCAATATAACCCTAGCGCTCCTAAAGAAGTCCCCCGAGAAGTAATGGATTAATTCCTCATTATAGATTTATAGATTGCCATCCTTAAGCAATAATTTAAAGAGTCGCATACCTAAATTAAGTGGGATTATAGGTTTATTAACCAGGCTCTAAAAGAGATAAGGGAGGCGTATAAGAAACTCGGTTAATAGCTTAAGGCTATGACGAAGAATTTAAAAGATAAGCTCCAGGCCAAATATAAGAAGGATTACTTCTATTATATTTATAATGAAATGATAAAGAGGCAATTAAATCGCTCGCTAAATAAAACCGTGATAGAGCAAGAAGCCGAACCTATTATTAAATATTAGCTTAAAGAATAAATATGATTATAGCTAGTCCTTTGCGATCTCTCTAAAGACCTTAGTCCTTAAGCCATTATTACTCGAAAGGTCCTCGCTATTAACCTTTAAATTGCACTCGCATCGCGGTAGGAGGTTATAACTCGCCACCGGCGGTCCGCTCTAGCTAATAAGGCTTCTCTTAAGGAAGAATCACCTATTTCCACCCCCGATCCCACTCTCGCTCTCTATCCCTTCTTACTAGCTAATAATTTTCCTCTCATCTATAAAAAGACTCAATGCATATTTTATATCGGTAATGAGTCATATTCATATGAGGACCGAAGCCGCAAATTCCGCCGGGTTTCGCATATATAGGATTATGTCAAGAAAATTCACTTACGTAATATGCCAGTAAAGCAATTGATTATTTGCCCCCACCCTATTTATAAGATTAAGAGGTTATTGCCGCTTAACGGGGTGATGCACTTTAAGAATCATGTGGTAATAGTCTATAAGGTTAACCTCCGACCTTAAGTGTTTCCTTATAAAATTTTTTATTTCTTACGACTTCCTTGCTTTAGGTATATATTATTAAGAGTTATTAGGATTCTCAAAGTTATATGCCCTAACGCAAAGGGAAAGGGAAAACTATCCCGGTGCTATAAAGCCTAGGTAAACGCAATAATGGGGGGCTTGCGCTATGAATAGCAAGTAATTCCGGAGCCTTCCTAAAAGCGCTTAATGGTTTTGGGGCGCGTATCAACGTGATTGCCCTCCATTATTGACGTGCTAGTAACTCATAATCCCTTTTATAAATAGAAAACGTTTTACGGCCATAGCGTGCCGACCGCGCGATACGAGTTTATAGCGTTTGGTTAACTAGGAATTAGAGTCACGTAAGCACGTGAGAAATAAACCATTTAGCATTTTTATTTACTTATTTCATGATTTAGCAGAAAAGGCAATTTATATATTTAAAGTTAATTGCCCTATATTCACCTTTGCACACTACTCCCAGCCATTTTATAAAAGGAGCGGTGAGAAATAGGAGCTTCCTATCCTACCATAATTGCAGTTAACCACGGATGGTAACCGCTCCCTTTCCTATTCGTCAAATGTTTATATACGCCTTATCTTATGCTCCCACACCTATTAATACACTTTCTTATAACGAATTAGTGAATAATCTCAAATTTTAAAAGCAAGAACTTTAAAATAAATCTTTAAATGCGAGCCTTAAAGTAATGGCTTTCCATTAACTATCTCATATACCCCTTGCCTCTTTAAAGTACTAATCTCTAATAATATCCGTAATATAATCGTGTCTTTTTATAAAAATCTTTCTATAGCTCTATTTCCTTGGAAATTATATTCTCACTATAGCCACTATTATCCCAGGATTATACTCGATAACCGGCCTTTAATTAGTAAAATAGATCCAGCTCCTCGATTTAATTGATTCCCTCCGTGCTAAAGGATTGAGTAAGTTTACCGCCCTGCCTTAGTTAATTATTTACGGAGATTAATCAAGCGGCAAAAGCTCCCTCCTCAAAGCGATTTCCGGAGTTCCCTTCCCACGGAAGGATAATCTCTACACACGGTTTATAACGGAAGTTATCTTGCATAAGGCTTCCGACTCTAAAATCAGAGTTTCTTTAGTGGGTCTTTCTAATATCCTAGCTACTTGATATTAATATAATATAGGTGCTAGGGAAAGGTCGATCATTAGCCAATTAGGATAGGCTCTAGCAGTTTTAATATGAAGTCTCCTCTCCTAAAGACTTTATTACCCTCTTTAAGCAAGCCAAAGATGCTATAGGACTTTTATCTATTAGTGGGAATGCATTTACTAAAGATATTCTTCGAGTTAAGATCTTAGGGCCGATATAACTATAACTTATAATCATTGACCTGCTTGGTTTAATTTACTCGCATAATAAATACTAAACCGAACATGACATTAAGCTTATTATAAACCTCGTGGCCAAGTATATAGCAAACCTAAGGAATATTATCCTCGTTATAGTGTCCGCTAAAAACGACTTCCCGAATTAGATTATAAGGAGTTAGCATAATATTCGTGAACCCCGTAGCTTATATAATTTAGGTTCTTAAACGGGCTCGAGAAGTCGACCCTTAAGGATTACGGACCCTCGGTGTTATTATAAAGCCAGATTAGCTCATTCGTGATAGTAATGGCGAGAAGATTTTCTTAAGCCTTATAAGGAATAAGTAAGTCGAGTTTAACCTTGGCTGGCATATTATTAGAAACCTAAACTCTAGAGATAAGGACCAAGATAGAGATGTTATTAAGACCTAGTTCTTAGCCGAAAGTAACTTCCGGTCCCTCCCCGCTATATATCTTAGGATTGCACACTTACGCTAGCGGCTAAGCATCGTACTCTTTAAATAGATTAAGATAGAACTTCTACGGCTAATCGAGGACATTGAGACGAATATTACGATTTGCCGAGATGACTTGGACAAATTAGGTCCTGCCCGCGTAGGTCTGGATAAGCAGAAAAACTTTCTAGTCGATCTGAGCGATGATTTTTAGTCGCTTTGTAATGCTGCCACCAAAGGTGACTACGAGCACCCATTCTTTGATAATGTCGCTGGTTCTTTTTCCTGAGACATGCAATAAAACATGGCCGCTATCACGCGATCTCACCTGATCAATTGTCTGATCTGAAAGTGCGATGTGCAACAAAACTCTGTGGCTAGTGGTTGAATTAACGAATTCCGTATATAGACAATCAGAGAGGGAGTTCGGGACCCAGACACTGAAGGTGACGTCTACAGAAATTTAATATAGAAATATTTCTGATTTCTAATTTTTGTTGCACATCGCGATATTCCGGAGAAAATTCTCCTGGCGGAGGCTTCTCCTTGCAAACCTTGTAGACAGATGAAATTTTGCTTTAAGATATGCTTTTCTCGTTTAGACTAATCGAAAAGCATTATAAATGCTACCACGTGGCAGTAATGAAGGCGGTATCATTCTGGCATATGACACTGCATATTCTCAAAATTTTCTGGAAATATTTTCCTTCTGTCTTACTTTCGTGGAAATAGGTAGATTTGCATGCCGATTTTTGTCGCTTATTATAATATTAGTGTTTGCGGAATTCAAATTTTGCTAGACGATCATAGAGAGATAATCACGAATGAGTCTCTATAATTCTCTAGGTCATATTCTTGAGTTATTACCGGGAATTCAAACCAATGCATGACTTTAACGCTTTATCTGCAAATAGTCACAGAAAAAGTGCCTAGCTCATGGACTTGCGCGACATTCTTGTCACATCTCCAGCAAGCTACTATTTGTATTCTTAGAAAGCTTATTTTGGAAAGGGAATTGGCAAAGCCACAACCTCATGCTCGGACTTAGGTTCGCACTACCTCGACCGGCAAATAACGACAAGGAAGGGAAAGTTTAATAGGAAACCTTAAGAAATGGACAGTGGCGTTCCGGCCAACGAACGACAGCCATGGCATCGCCTTACCCCGCACTATACACTGCGCTTGGTTTTCGACAATGCTACGTGGGCGTCGACAGAGACGAGGTAGAAATAAGTAGGGATCGAAATTGACTCTGATTGCTTGGTCCGATTCGGGTCCCGTCGCTACCTGAATTACTTATTCGAGGTTAGCGCCCTTCCGTTCTATCTGAAGAATAAGCCTTTTTTTACAGAGGTCAATACTAAAGGTCTTCAAGCCAAATATAGACCCTCCCCAAATAGGCTTTTCAGACAGATTATCGCAACTACTCAATAAGAAATCAAGTCAATACAAAGTTATATAGAATGACTATTTAGAGAGAATGACTGCGAGAGTTTCGCTAGACGGAATTATGGCTACCTCGTTAGCATACCACAATACAGAGTCATATTAAACTGGCCTAACAACGAGTTCCTCTTAGCTTTCCTAGGACTTCTCATACACCGTTTCTATTCCTTCGCTCCCTCTATTAATCGTTCCAGTTTATTCGAGCTTGAGTGTCTTACGGTTATTAGCATCTAGAGATATATTACCTTCCCAAGTTTGCGATTCCGAAAATCGACCCTCTCGAGTCGCCACCTTTTATAATGGGAAAACACCGATATCATTTTCTTTAATAGCCAGGTTCATTATTGCAGATCCTCGTCGCTAGTAATCAGATGAATTATGTGAGTTACTATATGAATACGTAGCATATCCAATCCATTTAGGAACGTAGCGAGAGAAGAACTTTTTAGTCGGAGGGACCGAAGCACAAATCTAAGAATTATAAGAAGGTGTTTAGGAATAAACCGGCCGGTATACTACTTATAATACCAAGATACAGCTCAATAGCACTAGCTAGCCGTACCGGAAATCCCAGCCAAGTTTTATCCCAGCTAACCGAGACCTTATATATATATATTATTCTAATTGCACCCGCTATAATAACCAAAAGCCCGGCGCTAAATAAGAACGCAATAATTATTTGCTATTAAAGGGGAAGCCGAAGATGCCATATAATCGGCATAGGTATAAGAACAATGACGAAATCGGTAATTATATTAAATATCCCATGAGTAAGTAGATTTTTAGTCTCGGATATACACTTAGGCTAACGCTTAAATAACGGGGTAAAGAAATTAGATAGCAGTCTAAGTCTACCATTAGCCTAGTAAGTATAAATTCATGGTGGACGTACCCGCACTAAAAAACTATTAAAAAGCAAAATATGAGACTCTTAATAATATAAAAACTCATAATTATAATAATCGCTCTAGACATTTTGCCTGGCACTTCCCTAATAATATAATAAATCAGTATTAATATCAATAATTTCATAAATGTGGTTATAATAGAAAATAAGACTTCCAACAACATAATAATCTTTAACCCCATAATTATAAAATCCAGCTTAATATCCCAGATATATCTATTAAAACCGAGGTCAATCTCCACAACCAGACTAATAATTACAAACGCGATGGTTAGTACCTAGAGATATTAACATAGTCTTCCACGGATTATATAGATGGAACACTATATCACGGCTACTAGAATCAACCAGTCGTTGGCTCCCTAGCTTTTCAATATCCAAACCCGAGTATATACTCGCATGCTAATAATTAAACATACCAAGGCGAAAAATACGATATTTATAATCTTATTCTCTAGACCCCTAATAACCGGATTTTCATAGTTCGGTATCGGCTAGGATAAAAGCACATCAATTGGTAGCAACTACATCTTGACTTATATTACGTATAATAAACGGGCATAGATAGCTCATGTCGGAGCCAGGAATAAAAACGGAGACGGGCATTAAATGTACTAGTCGCAATAAATATCAGATCGATTTTTAGACTAGCTTTATAAACCACAAATTTGGGGGAGGCGCAATAACTATTCGATGTTCCTGTTTCCCGCGGCCGTAGTGTTATTATGCCAGACCACTAGTAGCCCTGGGCTTTATATTAGCGCGCTACCAAGAGCCACGGAAACGCGATTTCTATAGGAGATTGGGAAAGGGGAAACCGGTACGGAAATAGTGGACGCAATTGTAGGTTCAAATTCGAGGCCCATATACTTCCCTGTGATGGTTGGATTTCATGCCCCACTCATATGCTGTCGGGTGGTCACTATTGGCTGTCATTACCTACATGAGCCGCGGTCAATGCCGCTCGCTCGGATCCATCCACAACTTAACCGTACGGGAAGCATCTTCAAATCCCACCTGGGCCACCGACGGACGGTAAACGAGGAGATAGACTCGTCACTGGATATATCTTATGCCACAATAACTCTAGCAGGCTGGAAGATTTTACTCATGATCCTGTAGGGAAGGTTCCGAAAGCCTCCCTATCAACGCCTGCGTGAAACGAGTTTAGTGACAAGCCTCGGCCACGCTCGCACGGTCTTCCCCATGCCAAAGCTGCTGTCATCTGAAATAAACATCATGCCTATCCTGTGCTCAGTCTACAAACGCAGAAGATTTTGGCTTTAGCACTACTCATGGCTTCGTTATCTTCAAGAATCTCGATCCCAGGAAACAGACTATGCCACCACCCCCATAAACTTACAGGGAGATGAAAAACAAGGAATCGCCACAATAACCTAAGAAAATACATAATAGAAAAGGTATGATTTGGCCCGTCGGTGCTCTCTTTAATCCGCATTAGCAACGCTTTATAACTATAATAAGTCAGAATACTACTTGCAGCTTCTCGGGCCATCAATCGCATCGGCTTATAAAGCCGTTCCGACTATTGGCCATTTAAGAAGTTTCAGTCTTCTTCATCCGGTATCATGTGTTTAAAACGTAAAACATTAACGAAAGGAATTACTAATAAACCTTTAAAAGTCTTTCTCATAGAACTATTAAAAAGCACTATATCGAATCGGGGCGATTTTAATTTATTTTAAGCTCAATGCTTATGCTTCGCCAAAGAGCTCACCAACTTCTTTTTAATATGCTTGGGAATCTTCCCCTTCCGCTTCTCGCGCTTCTCCCCTTTACAGCCTTTTTGTGTTCCTATATTAAGTTAGATACCATTAAAACATGGTTAATATATGAGTTTACCTTCTTGGCATCTTTATCCTCGAATCTCTTTCCTTAAGGAGTGCCTTTCTCAAATCGGCTTTCGTTATTAGCCTCTTCACTATCGCTTGCACCTTCGCAGGCTAGTGAGCTTCCTCTTACTATATCCTCGGCGTTAGCTTCATTTCTTAAGGACATTAGAACTTTGTGGGCAAGCAAATTCCGGTAAACTAAATCGTCTTTTTATCCTTTACCCACTTTCTCTACATCTCGTTTAATGTCATAAACCTAATTAAGAGTCTAAGGGATATATTATTAACGATAAAACTTTAGTCTCAACTTCCTATTTAGCTATAGCCTTCTCGCCCTCCTCCATAGCTAGTCTATTCATAAACAACTTTTCTAGATTATCTAAAAGGGCGTGGCCTTAAACCGGGTATTCGTGGGAGGTGATAAAACCAAAAATAGTTTACTCTAGCAAAACATTAACATTCTTTAGTCTAAAGAAGTCTAAAACATTATTAATGTCCATTCGCAAAAATTCTAGTAATCTTGGATAGTCATACTCAACGCTTTGCGACACATCGATAATAAATTGTTTCTTCTAGTAATATAAAACATTATATTCGCTCAAATCTGCATATATGAGCTTGCATGTTTGATACATTCGTCGCATGAGTCCGATCAGCTAATATACAGCAATCGCCATTGCTCATCCACGTTAAGCACCTTTTTGTGTTCCCCCCTCCAAAACTCCCCCCAGTTCAAGATGATGGACAGCGAAATCTGCACGTCTCCTCTGCTGCTATCACATATATAAATGTCAGCTGTGTACAATATGACGTACCGTCTATATCTAACCAGATAATCCTAACGAAAGCTTCGTCGTGTTGCTGCATAAATTTGATAACAAAATACTAGAATGATTTGTAACGCCTCGTCCTTGCTTTTCTAGTTCGTAATAGTATTTCAGATATCCTTTATAGGAGCCCCTCGAATTGTAGCCATTGGAATTCTCGGCATGCTGAGCGTCGCACTTTTTACAATTGCGCGTTGCGCCGCGCTAAAGACGCGAAATTCGCGGCTTCTGCAACCCATCCCATCATCACCTTCGCATTGACGATCTTCCTCTATCGTTTCTGTACTGATTTCAACATGGTCCTTCCTAGTTTTATAGGAGCGCTGTAAAGCAGTAATAGCTGCTCACGGTGCATATAGAAAGTTCTAAATAGCTTCGCTTTCTACAGAATCCAAAGTGTAGGAATGCAAAGACAGTATAAAGCTGCATTCCGTAGAGTGGTGTGAAAAAGGGTGGAATAGAGTGGCAAAGTTTCTGTGCTTTTGCAATTAATAGGACCTGTACGAAGTAATCTCGTCGGATCGCTTTTTGATATCGCGGGCTGTCCTTGGGTTGGTTTTTGCCCTCTTTGCGGTAGGCATCATTTTCATACCGAAATCCATCTTGACGCTCCCCGAGACATCTTTTGAGAACGAGAGTCGACGCAGGATCACAGTAATCAATGCCATAACAACCTACTGCGGCGTGGAGGAGGGACCAGCTCCCCGTCGAGTCCAGCATGGATGCCTAGGGAAAGAGGATAGTCCTCCGGTCATCAAAGATGAAGAGCCTGATGCATTGAGCCAAGCAATACGATCCATCAAGGGGAAGAAAATGCCGAAAAAATGCTTCATCTGTCTTGGGAATTCCTCTTTGGCATTGCACGAAAGGGCTGCCTCGTATGCCACCCCGGGTTCCCTCAGTCGACACTTTGTGAGGAAGCACGTAAGCAAATTGCACGATGGGCAGTTTGTTGATTGCATGGATTGTGGTGTTCGGCTCAAGACTAGAAAAGACTTGCTGATCCACGCAGAGAGGTTTCACGGGACTGTTTCACGAGGTCCGGCTGAGCGATTGATTGTTTAGATTGCCGTTTGTTCCTAGTCACTATGACTTTAAGAGCAAGAACGAGAGTTAAATCGTACAGGACTGTTTGGCTAATTTTTCTTCTTATTTTGATTTCATTAGGCGCAAAGGTGATTGCTTTATCTCAACATCTCGTGCTTTGATTTAGATTGAGGTATTAGCTCTATAATCCTAGTCTGGGTATACTATAAGGACATCACGGATGTTACCCCGCAGGATGCTTTTAACTGCCGGATTAAGAACACTAAACTGGTGCAAGCGCTCTACGACTATCGTGAGGTCATCGCACGCAACCTCCTTTCGCGTTGCATAGCCTCCACGAGCTCTTTTCAAGGAAGAGTCTCCAAAGGTCGGGCCCATGGCGCCTGTCTTTCTCCTATGGCAAGATGTAGTAGTGCCTGTTCTTCAATGGAGACGAATCGAGAGGCTACGAATCACGGACGGTTTCTTTTCGCTACGCTACAAAGCTAACGGCTCATGTAATACGCTATCACCCAACTTGTAAGTCTCAGGGGGTGACTGTCGAACTCGTGGAGCATTTCAAAGGCCACGTAGAGACAGTGCACGGCGTCAAGCTCCGGGAACCCAGGTTTGTGCGTCCGTCCAAATAACCGCGTTCTCCTTCATATATAGATCTCTATTTGTTTATGTTTTGCTATTTCGAAGTCAATGCTTAGGCACTTCACTATGCTACTCATGTTGAGTCTTAGGGGTCTATCCTTATACTCTTGCAGGACTTCAAGGGTCATGTGTAGCTTGTGCAGAGCAGCAAGCTTCGGGGACTAGGGTTTGTGGTTCGTCAAAATAGACTGCATTTCTTTTCATATATAGATTATCAAGTTGCTGCTATCCCTGTCCATTTTTGTTTTCATTCTCTTTGGCTTTGCTAGTGACTTTGTGCTATGTTTAGGAGCAAGTCTTTACGTAGAAGAGTCAGGCTCTTCGTCTATCAGGAAGATAGTGTTACTTTTCCCGAAGCAGCTCTTTCGCTAGATTGTCAAGTCCGCCTCTTATGGCCTGCGTGAGTGCGGGGCCAAAGCTGTCGCTGGCATCTGGATCAGCGCCTCTCTCAAGCAGCTCAATAGCAAGAGTCTCGTTTCTTGTCCTTACCGCCTGCGTCAGTGCAGGGCCATAGCTATCCTTCGAATCCGGATTACCGCCTTTTATCTGGATGATATTCGATCTTTCCCGACGTATGGGGAGAGTAAGCTCTTGTCTACGTGCTAGCGCATCAGTATTATATTCTCTTGATAGAGTTATAGAAATAGCATACTCATGAGCTTGATTAATCGAGCAAAGCGTGCTCTTATCATCGTCTTGCATGCTATCAACTTCATCGATAAGGTAAAGCGTGCTCTCATCATCGTCTGGCAAGCTGACAACTTCATCGATATAGTGAAACGTGCTCCCATCATCTGCGACAACTGTCCAATCGGCAAGGGCGTGACGGGTCATTTGCAAAAGCTCTCAACGGTATTAAGATTGTTCTTATTGGAAGATATGTTAGGTAGTTCGATAAATGAAGATTCTTTATTCATGGCACCCCAGTGCGGCTCGCTGCCTTTTTATGTGTGTTGGCTAGGATGGCTAGGAATTACTTGTAGATGTGCCGAGGATTGAGAAGGAAAGGCATCCGGTAGTATTCCCAGAGCTATATAATCAAACTAATTCTAGTTTACTGCTAATTCCCGATCAGGGCCTGACCTATGTGCATCTAAATGCCACGGCTAGGGTTGGAGTAAATGCCGAAAGCCCGGTCGATGGTGTTTTCATGCTGTCTACTAGGTATGTCTGGTATTCTTCATAGTGTATTGCTTGATGATGTTCTAGATCGACTAGTCGGAAGGTCAAAGCAAATAGTATTATATATCATAGGAGATTTAGAAGAATACTAGTCAACTGTTGCGCTATACTTACATTACGCCATTGAAAGTTCGGTGTCTGCTAGCGCCAAGACTAACAACTGCCGCTTCCCTGATACATTTTTCGACCCAAAGCATTACCGGCATACCAATCTTGCTCTTCCACAGTGAGGAAGACAAACCCTCCGAGCAGAACGCGCCTGCGTCCCGGCTGTCCGTTCACACGAGGCCTCTCGCTGCTTCTCACGCCGTTGATACACGACTCCTCGATGGTGTAAATACTTGTATCGAGATTCGAGCCACTCGCATTGCGCCTGCCGTGGCGCCTGCCGTGTTGCCTGCCCTTGACGTTGTATCCAATCTTTTCCTCCGGCGTTTTCCAGGCCAAGCGGGCGCCACAAGAATAGCTTCTTCTTGCATGTTTGCGCCCTCAAGCATTTGCGCACATTAGATGGCTAAAAAATGTGCTTAGATGCTACCTTGATTATTTGACAAGAATCCCGGGCTGCTAGCACATCCTCAACAATATTTGTGTAGCTTGTGATGCCGAGCCTGAGGCTATAGCTGAACAAGATTCGCGTTTGACCTAGGGTACAAGTCTTAAGAAAGACAAGGAGGAAATCAGATCGACAATTCCCAATAACGGAGCGGGAGTCCAGACTATACAAGAAGAATCTTAAATAGGCTTAGAGGTAAACCAACTCGCACCTCGGCTCACTACAAGCATTCTCACTCCGACCGGGCCACGAAGCGGCCAAACGGTCGTCTTTACAATTTGATATTCCAATGACATTAACAAGACATATACTCTAGAAGTGATACTCTTTCTCACCGATACCACTTACGCCGCTATTTGTGAAGCCGTTTTTAAGTATTTAGACTCCTAGGGGTGTCCTGCCTTCCAAAAGTACGCTACTCACTTCATGAAAGATATATGACGCAAGATTATTATAATAGACATTGTTTATCTTACGCCTTCCGGCTTTTAAAGTAAAGAGGCTACTAAATCAACTACATAATTAAACATTATCCATCCAGTCACCAGCCACTACTTACTCCTCTACGAATCCAGAACATCAACCGTTAACTCCGACAGCTTAGTGTACCGATAGAAGCACTCTATATACCGGCCACATCGACTTCTCGATCGCCGATAAGTCCACCTTGTTATTCCTGCTAATACTAGATCTGATTTGTGACCACCTCGCGAGCTCATGTACTTCTAATCTAGAAAAGAGTCTAAGATCGGCGGTATCTACGTTAGGCTCTCTAAGCACACGAGGATCACAGACCGCACCTTTCGGGAGGGAATGCTTTTCACGTCTTTTCGAGCTCACCAAATAACCAACTGTAGTTAATAACTTTTGTAGGGAGACCCTTGTTTAACAGAAATATAAGTACATCATTGCAAGATTCCTGTAAACAGACGTATCTGATGAATGTGATGAGGAGGAGCAGGTCGATAAAAGACTTTTGTAATAATAGATAATGAAAGAATGTGAGGCCGAGAATAATGCGGGCGAGAAATTAAGCCCTTATATAATGAGGCGAATTTCGAGAGGAAAACCCGTAAAGTGAAAAGAAGGTTGTGCTGGAAATTTTGATTTCCGGCGGGATGCGTGAGACCAAGCGGCGCCTCAACTTCCCGCGCGAAGTAAATATCGCTTTCGGCTAATAGAATCCGCAGAGTTGTCTGGGCTTTTAGAACCAGCGCCTCGCAAAAAGCGCCTGCAAAAGTAACTATTCAGATAAACAGGGCCACTTCTTATAGCAAAGCCAACTGTATATGTCGCTTTCGTAGGAGCCGCACAGTCTGGCTGCACCTGGAAGAAGCCTCATCCGGAACAAGGCAGCAAGTTCCACCCCAAAATCTGATTTATGCCTCCACAGACATCCTACGGATGATCTCCTCACCCTGGTTTGTCGCCTAACTTTAACTTATGCTTATTTTAGCGAATGCTTGTTTGGGCGTACCCTTGTTTTGACGTATGCGTGTTTGGAGAATGCCTATTTGGCGTTTTTGGCGGATCCTATTAGCTTAGGCTTTCTATGGCGAGTGTTTATTTGGTATATGCTTTTTTGATGTATCCTTATTTGGCATGTATTTAGTTGGCCTGTGCTCATTCTTGCAGCCAGAGAAAAATCTCGGCAATCAGAGCTTCCGGAGGAATTCTGTGAAATAGACTATATATTGTTAAGCCGAAGGGTACCAAGCGCTTCGTTACAGAGTCTTAGGCAGCCCCTGTCGTGAAATAAAAATTTCTACCTTGACCACCAAGGTAGGCACTTAAACACAAAGGACAGAATCTCAAAAAGGTATATAACGGGGCACGAGACCGGGGCTTCAACATCATGTGATCTAGGTTCAGGTTTATCAAATCGCAGGGAATTGTCGATCCTTATCCTGGCAGGCAGTACGTCTTGTATTTAGAAATAATTCATACTTTGACTCAAACCCATATATAGTGTGTATCAAATTAATATTGTGCGTGCTAGAATAAATGAGCTTGCACACCCATCGAAAGGCATGCTAATATATTGCACGTGATATGCACGACTTTGTTCCAAGGAGAAAAGAGCTCCTCGCTCTATTTTACGACCGAGGAGCTGCTTGCTCCTCGATATAATAAGCTCCTCGTTATTTTCTCTGTGTAGTCTAGTGCTCCTACCTAATCATTCCTCGATGCTATAGGCTCCGGGAAGCTTCCTCCAAGGTACTACCGTCTCCTGCAAGCTATGCTCTCCGTATAACGTCTGTCCCTGCGGCCCGAGCAGTTGGATCCCAGATTACGTGTGTCTACTCGCGAGGCAACCATAGTCTATTGTCTATATATACACACCTAGACAAACACCTTTACAATAAAGTATGCTGCCACACTCTACAGACGCACTATGTCACGAGACGAATCTATAAATTTGGAATCACAAACTTCTCCTCGGTAAGTCTATAAAGATGATTAATATCTTAGTTTCTTTAACTATTTCTCCCTAAGGATACCACTTAACAATAAGAAAAAGAGTGCATTTGATTATGCTGTCGATGGTTTCAATTTCGACGTTGATCGCCGCTTTCATTGTTCTCACCTGTTTTATCGCGACTAGTAAAAACCCTTACTGCAGGCGACGTTCTAGGGGTTGCTGTCGTAGCGGACAAGTATGATTGTATTAATGCCCTGAAATTCGCGAGCGAAATCTGGCTTCTGCCTGGTAAACACGAAGCTGAAGATCTAATGCTTCTTACTGCTGCAGCATATTTATTCCAAAACGCCCGAGCGTTTAGAGAGATTACGAGAGAATCGATACTCAACCACGATGGTCCCTACCTTGCTCTCTCATGCGAAGAGGTTGAATCTGCTATGAGCTGGAGGGTATTTTGTAAGTAGCTGACTGATTGATTTGTGCCTGTCACTGATAAGCCAATCCAAAGGTCTGCTAGAAGGACAGAGAAGCTCTGCAAGGCTAAAACTAGATGAAACACTCATAGCTGGAATAAATGACGGGACTGGGATGTGTGTTCACAAGTGCGGGTGGACAAGTAAATATGCATATGCATATTTAAAGATGCTCGAAAGAAGGGACCTTTGGCCAGCGCGCTTGCTCTATATCTCCATCTCTAAGGCAATAGACTTAGCAGAAAAGATACCTGATCCGATCCCCGAGGAGCCAAGTATTAAATGCGCGTATGAGTACAAACATGCCGCGCCGGAGTATAGGAAAGACCGTTGTTGTCACTTGGATATGCTGAACAACAGTATTGGGCTTTGTCTGCATTGCGTTCGATCGGGTGGCACAAATCCTTATTGTATTCACAGCTCCTCTAGCCTATAGGAACAATATCTGCGCCAAAGATTGTTCCATATTTAACACATATGAATGCCCCATTTGCGCAGCTGCTTTTTCGTTACCCCACCTCGCAAAAGGCACCGATTACTTTGGGGACGATTAGTGGCTCTTCGAACTCCATAGCAGCTATACTAACGTCTCCCCCTATAACGAGACATGCCCTCGGACGACAATGTGCAATGGGCGGAAGGAAAGCTTTGGATGAATTCCGACTTTTTTCAGCATATGGTATCTGCCACGCGATATTTGTACTGCCACCTAACGGATCTGCTCGGTTGAAGCATCAAGCCTCCGAGCCTCTGCGGTTTGGGGATTTTGATCGGCGCTTCCGTGCTCCGAAGGATGGGGAATCTGGAAGACATCCTACGTCTAATTCTGGTTCATTGAAGTTGATTCTGGTGGTACGATACGTCTCGTCAACGTCTGCGCTTAGATCAGAGGGATGAAGCTGCATTTAGTGGTAGCTCTTTTTGGCTCTTTTTGGCTCTTTTTGGCTCGTTTTGGCTCGAGCAGGAAAAGGTACCAGGTTGAACGCAAAGATGAGGGAAGGAAAGAGAAGAGGAACGGGAAGAGGAAAGAAGTTGTGGAACGTATGGCTACTCTTTACGAAAGCGGCATGCCATATTTGGCTCCTTGATGAGTAGAGCACAGCTATGGGCTCAAAGGGGGTGGTCAATTTTGAGGTTAAGTCGGATCATCCCATCAGAAAATGGATGTCATCTCCCGAATTTTCTCCGCACTAGTCACCCAAGGATCATCCACAGCCATTTTCTGAGGGTACTCACCTTCAATCATCGCTCCCAGCCATATCCAAATAATTACTGTACTCGTCATCACATCTAAACCTAGTGCCTCGAATCAGAGACTTCGGGTTACCCTTGCATGCGGGGACCGATTTGGGGACCCTCTTTGGTCTCGATCCACGCCCAACGTGAAAGACATCTACAGTAGCTCCCTCCCTCTTTCCCCTCTCCTTTCTCTTCCCTCCCGTCCGCTCGCTCCCTCTTCCACCTCCTGCTCCCAGCTACCACATTCATTTGAGTCTCATCTTCTTCTGTGATGGATATCATTCCAGCATGCGCTATCGCTGCAGGCGGCATCGTCTTTCTCTTGCTTCTCTACCGTCTTCACCCGTACATTATTCGATTCGCGGGGTACATGTCGGTCCTCGTATCAAAACATCTCACGTATCCATACCTCCTTCGTCGACATCGACTTATCGGACCATGGACCCGAGCAGGTGTAGCCTTACAAATTGGCTTCATTTCGATAATTCTCTTTTGTATTATCTTCACAGTATCCATGTTCCCCATCAGCCTTAGATGGTCCAAAACAGCGGAAGCAGGGTCTTGAGCCGGAACCCTCGCGCTGATCACACTTATCCCTCTCCTCGCGGGCGCTCATCACGCCTTACTCCTAGATCTTCTTGGGATTTCTTTGCAATTAGTACGGCTAATTCACCGCTCCGCAGGCGCCGCGGTGTCTCTGCTCTGCTTGCTGCACGTACTCGTTGTCGTGACATCTATAGTCTCCTTCACGTTGGATAACATGCGAAACATATTTGCTGTAATTGTACGTATCTACCCTCAAACCGACAGCAAGAACTAAAAACTATTCAGGGAGGGTTATCACTTGGTTTGCTCCTTCTGCTCGCATTCCCTATTGTCCGCAGACTCTCCTATGAGATATTCCTTCGTACACACCAAGCACTTGCTCTGCTCTTGACTTATGCGATATGGCGACATCTGCCCTCCAACGAACGCTTCCCGCGGGGTTATATCTACATCTCTGCAGGACTATACGTGGCTATGCTTATCCTGCAAGCTGGTAGTGTCATATTCTCTAATGGAGTTTTCCGCTATCATCTCTCTCGGGCGACACTCATGCACGACAATGGTGCAGTCAAGGTCCGTATACAGCTTCAGAAGCCTCTAGAGGTTGCTCCGGGTAATTATATCAACCTGTGGATACCCGCTGTTAGCTTTGGCGCTTTCCTGAATGGCAGGCTCGGTTTCCCCTCCTCCGCATGGTCTCATTGAACAGCGTCCGAAATCTACCTCGACTATTAGTTACCTTTTTGGTTTCGCCAGAAAGCTTATTCATTCCAGTCAAATTTGACTTGAAACTCTCAGCTTGATTTCTGAGACTTATACAGAACACTGGTTTGTCGTACCGGAACTGTCTTATGTAGCTGAGCCGAAGTCAGGAATTCGCCGCGATCTAGCCACATGTACAGCTCAATCCTTCAAAGTGGAAATTGTCGCCTTCACAACAACTTTAAATATTTGAAACCAATATACTTAGATGAGCAAAACATGCTTTAGAACCATCCCATTCCAATGCTATGTTCAACTTATATAAAGTGGTTCATCTCTCGTTAATTGAGGGTTATTTCTTTTTAATCATTATTTCGTATTTCCAGGTGATTTATAAACTCCCAAATAAATTACTTCAAAATCGAGAATACATACACTGAGTTACTGTTTGCTTGACCTTACTAGACCTCGAATATGGCACATACTCGCCCTCGCGCTCCTTTCCACAGGTGTTCTCTGAGCCAAACGGAGGATGAAGGGATCTCCAAATATCACTTGACCAGTCTTTCACACTTACAACCAGACGCAAATCCACCCCAGGCGTCACTACTGGATCTATTCCCTTCGCCACCGAGAGAGGGACTTCAGGTATCCTCAGCAGGTTCTCCAAGTCAAATTCATCCAGCGTCATGCCTTCCATTGAGAAAGCCTGAAATTCACAACCACCAAGAGAGAGGCCTAGAAAAGCAAGCTTTCAAGTATTCCCAAGATTTCTCTTTCGGGTAAGCTTCCCCCCGAAATTTTCATTTATCGAAAACAGTCCTTGTAACATTCCCTCAAAGTGAAAATGACATCATTCTTGCGGTAATGGGCGTTACTGGTGTAGGTAAAAGCACGTTTATCTCGCTTCTTTCCGACGGAAAGATAGAAACTGGCCCTGGTCTAAAGTCATGTCAGTATCTGAAGGAATTTTCTTTCGTCATACTTCAACTAATTATAGTTCATAGGCATATACCATATCTTCCTGGACGGCCGCAAAATATTCCTCATTGACACCCCAGGATTTGACGACACTAGTCGTTCAGGTTCCAGTGTCCTCAAAGACTTTGCATTCTGGCTCGCAGCGACGTATACCAAACGAGTAAGACTGTCTGGGGTCATTTACTTGCATCGTATATCGGATGATAGGATACCTGGATCTGCAATTCTTAACTTGCAGACCTTTAAAAAACTCTGCGGGGAGGAAAAACTTAACTGTGTAGTTCTCGTAACTACTCATTGGACCAATCTCAAAACTAGCACATCGGTTGATCGAGAGACCCCGGATGCTCGCACTCAGAAGCTTATGACGACGAGAGGTTTTTGGGGTGAGATGATTGAAAATGGAAGCCAAGTTGTGAAGCACGATGGATCTCGACAATCAGCCCTTGATATCATTCTTGTTATTGTCCGCAAACAAGATCGCAGTGTTCTTGACATCCAAACAAAATTACTCGACCAAACCTTATGCTTGACAGGCACGGGTGCCGCTCAAGGATTGCAATCCGACCTCGTCGCAGAACGGAGGCCGTTCGAGCAGCAGCTGAAGGAAATGAAGCGGGGTATAGTAGATGCAAAAGGGGGAAATGACGAACGACTTCAGAAAGCCATTAAACACGAGCAAGCCAAAGCTGGTGAAGAGATCCAAAAGACTCAGGACGAGGCAAGTTCTCTCCGACTCACACCTGATCAAATTATAAAGGAACAAGTAGAGCTCTTGGAGGAGCTGACAAGACAAAATCGAGAATATCGGAACCAACTCAAGAATGCTTCCGAGGCACTGGAAGAGGAGAGACAACGACAAAATTCACTTACCTTTGAATATGAAAGGGCTCGAAGACGAGATCAAACGGAAAGACTCAAAGAAACAGAGCGACAGATACTAGGGGCCATTAAGGTGCAAGAATGGATATGGCAGGAGCACAACCAAGCGGTTATTGCGCAGCTGGAAAGACAAATAGAGGAACAAGAGGGTTGGTATGAACATCAGATACATGAAGTTCGAGCGGCTCAGGAAAACGGGCAAGAAATATGGGAGAGACAGCTAGGAGTGTTCAAGGAAAGGGAAGAAGAACTGGTCTATCTGCTGGACAAAGCTGATAAAAGAATTAAGGAACTTGAGTTTGAGCAAAGTAAACGTAAGTTACCTTTCTAAATAGCCTATAGGCGCCAAGTATCAGGAATTGAATATGGCGCATACGCTGTTTTGGTCAATGTTGATATCGAGAACAGGAGCTTGGAATATCCTGATATGTTGGTTTGATGGCAAATATCGTCAGCGCCATGCTTCGCTGGCTGGAGAACACAAATAAATCAACCTACAGGAACGCCGCAGTTCAGCCTCACTATTCATCTATAAAGCAAACTGACCAACTTACAGATTGTCACGCTTCAATGCTGAAAATTTCTGAATTTATGACGGTCCACGTCATATGCTGCTGGTTACGTCCCCGGCTCAAACTCATATCTTTCATACAAAAGTACTACACTCAAGTCCCTACACATGATAACAGAGACTGAGATCTACATTCCAATAAAATTAATGATAAAGGAAAATAATAGCCTGGGAGACCAGTAAGCACAATCCAGTTCACGTTCTTGCACGAAGACACTTACGATACGCAATATACTATGGTACTCGGGGAAATAGTTGTAAATTTGCTTCTAGCAGCTTCTCTATTATCAAGGTACCTTAACCAATTAGGAGACCAAATTCAATTAAGTATTGCTCGATCAAGTTTAACATAATCTGGAAGCTTTTACATCTATTAACCTATTATCCCGTGCTTCGGTTAAACCGAGTTTGTACAAACCGCTTGGTTCGTACCCACCACCCAGTTTGTATAGACTGGATGGTCCCATCATGCGACCGTTCTGCGACCACGGAGATATCACCTGAACAAACAACATCGCTCCCCGAGTTGTGAGCCCCAGCCTCAGCTCACCACCGTCTCCTTCCTATCTGTCCTGCATCTCAATCGTGTACTTTGTCGGGCAAGAAAATGGAGTTACCATCATAGGCTTACTACATATTTCATCCTGTAGGTAGTATACGAAATGGGGCATCACTCCCTTTCGAATACTGTGGCTGTAATATTGGCGTTTCGTGAGGTTCGGAGATTGGGTTTCGACGAGTCGACGCGTTGTTAACAGGAGAACAATCGTGATGCTGAGCTCCTCCTAGCATTTAGAGGCGACGGGAGCTCGTTGTCCGCCGCGCTCATGGGGTTGTTGTGACTCCGAGAATCACTACCAATTTGGATTAGTAATAAATCAATAGGGTGAAAGAAGTTGTTGACTAGAACTGTTAATTCTCTAATCTACGGTAACATACAGTTTTACTTATAGGTCCTAATGTACCACAGACCATTAGGCTCTAGCCAGAGTTGCCTATATTAACCAGTCATAACTAGGCTCCACATCACGTGATGACCGGAATATCCTATCAACACTCCCCCTAATTCCAGACATCGCGTGGATCCAGCTCAACGCCCTTTAATAGGTGCCATGCCGACTTCAGCTCTCTTCTCCATAAAAGAAAATGCTAGGAGTGGTTTCGTCAGCCCATCGGCCAGCATATGCTTTCCAGGTACCCAGAAGATCTTCAAATTGCCTTCTCTTATCTCATCAAGGATATGGTGGAAGGCAGTATCCACGTGCTTGATCTTCCCTGTATTTGAGAGTCCCCTAACCAGCTAAATTAAAGCTTCATTATCTCCAAAGATCATTAGGACGATCTTTCCCTCTTTTCTCTCGGAGCACCTCAAAAACGTAATCATATCTCGGAGCCACAGAGCCTCTCTGGCAGCATCGCTTAGCCCAACATACTCAGCTTGAGTGGTTGACTTTGCCACCGACTTCTGCTTTATGCTTGCCCATATAACGGCTCCCCCTAATATAAGTGATATCCTGCCAGTTACAGACTTTCTATCTCGTGGATCAGTTACATAGTCTACGTCGGAGAAGGTCTAAGCATCCTTCACTAATGCTATCCCTGAGTGGATCTCAAGACCGTGGTCCACAGTGTAATACTCCGTTCGGGCAACCTCGGGCGGCGTCAATTTGTCTCCGTGTCAATAAATGATACCGTATTCCAGGGTCCCAGAAATGTAACTAAGAACCCTTAACAACGCCATCCAGTGGCTTATAGAGCACACAATTTCGGAAGAGAAGGATGCCAGTTTATTAACCGCAAACGCAATATCTGGCCGGGTATTACACATCCACATGAGTTTGCCAAGGAGTCTGAGATACTTCGCCCTCTCCTCGTGGCCGCATAGCTTGCCGGGGTTAGCAATAAGGTCGCTAGCGGCCTTTGGGTCCATAAGAGTTATATACAACTTCGTGCTATTATATAAGAATTCATTAACAATTTCTCGGGCATAAGACGTTTAGTCGATTAAGATATCACCGTTTGGATAGTGGAGTATTCTTACTCCGACTATAGTGCGTGCCTCTCCAAGGTCCTTTATCTCAAAATAACTACTAATCTCCCTTTTAAAAGCTTTAATAGTCTTGAGATCCTTGCCGGCAATAAGTAGATCATCTACATGAAATATAACGACGATCCTGGTCCTCTCATTAACCATCACTAACTCATCGGTGTGTGGTAAAGCGAATCCCATTTTCTCAAGAATTTTCTTTAATAGGAGGAACCATACTCTGGCCGCTTGCTTAAGGCCGTATAGGCTCTTTAAGACTTTGACTTATTTGCCGAACTTGCCATGGAAATATTCTAGGACTTTCATATAAACATCTTCGGTGAGATCTCCCGCGAGAAATGCCGCAATAACGTCCATCTAATGCAAAAGCCAGCCTTCCTTGGCCGCCAGAGCAACCAATACGCGTAGGGCGTTCATCCCCATTGTGGGTGCGAAGGTGTCCTCGTAATTGACGCCATATTGTTATGAGAAGCCTCGGGCAATGAATCTGGCTTTAAACTTTAGGACTTCCATGTTTTCTCCGTATTTGACGTCAAACACCACTTTCGCAGTTACGAGATGTTTAATTGATAGCCCATCTGGCAACTCACACTCCCCTGAGAGCGTTTTCCGGCTAATGATTCCTTTGACCTCCACTCCCAGAGCTTCTGCCCATTTCTTACAATAAGGATTGCTTAAATCCAGGGCATCCTCGATAGTTAAAGGAATTTCAATCATATCAGGATGGCGGAGAGTAACGTTAAAAGCAATGTCTCTTATCCCTCGACGAGGGTTGCGCTTATCTCCCCTCTACTCTTCGCGATCCTAACGTTCCTTCTTAGATTACTATTTTTCGAGCTTCTTAATGGTGGCCCGTATCTTTCTAAGGGTCATTTTTGGTGCATCTTCCGCTGCATTGCTCTCCAAGAATTTGTAAAGGTCCGATAGCGCCATCTAATCAAGGTCGGCAAGCGTCAGTTGATTTTCTAGGTGCGGCGATAAAGCGCCCCGAATTTCAGGTGTCCCTACAGATGAGCTATCTTCCCCTGGAATCAGGACCTTAATATAATCAAGTGCATCTGATTCGCCATCACTCCGGTTAGGTATAAAATGCTCCTCAATAGAGTTTTGGTGAATATCGTCTTCTCCGTTCATCCCATCATCATACCGTCTCGACCCAATCGCCTTAAACGGTGGATCTTCTTCTAGATCATGGCGATCTGGTGCTTGGTCTAAAAGGTTATTAGAGTTTCTCTAGTGCTATTTTCGAACTTGGGGTCGACCGGCGTTATCTTGGTTAAATACTAAGGCGCTATCGGTACCACCAGTTGCGTTGCTATCCGAGACTGCCAGCCCTTCTCCAATGCTACCCTTCCTCAATATCGGGATCAAGTCTCCATCCAGATCACCACTCTCTGCTTCGCTATCAGTTTCTTCGACATTCATTATATCAAATCGGACTCCTTCCTATCTACTCTCCCCTTTATCGGACTTATCGTCATCATCGCCGACAAGCTGGTCGAAGGTTTGATTGATAAAGTCCTCATCCCAAACTAAGTGGGCCACTCGATATACTATCTTCATCTTAACATCCAAGACCTTCCAGATCTTTTCAGTCAGGGGGTCGTATCCTACGAACACTCCCTTCCAAGCTCTCGCATCGAGCTTGTTCTTTCTCGTTTCCTTCGGAATGTGCACGTACGCTAGGCACCCGAATATCCGGAGTCCCTAGACTCCTGGTCGCCCCTTATTCCAAGTCTCCCACGGGGAGACATCGCGCTTTAAAACAGGTCCTCTATTACGGAGATAACACGCAGTCTCCGCTAAAAGATCCCAAAACTCATCTCCAAGGCCTACACTTTATCTCATAACATTGGCCCTTAATATAATAATCTTATTTGCGATCTCCGACATCCCATTGGCGCCAGGGTTATAGCCAACTATCGGTTCAACGTGGAAGCCTCTCTTCTCACCGAGTCGGATGAGTTTATTATTCCAGATCTCTCTTCCTTTATCCAATCGTATTCTCTAGAGTCTCTCATTATTATAGCGATGGGCGCATTCATGCTCTCTCGCGATTAGCCAAGCTTTAAATATTCCGATAAACCCCTTCTTATCCTTTGCAAAGAATACCCATATCATCTTCGAGTATTAATTTATAATCGTTATTATATAGCGGTTGCCTAAAATCGATTTCTCTATTAGACCATATACATTAATATAAAGACACTCAAGGAGTGCGGATACCGCTCGCATCGGGATTTTGCTTAGGCGATAATAGCTCTTCCCAATCTCACAATGCTCACAAAAACGGTCTTTAAGACTACCTTCCTTTATACCATTGACCATCTTCTCAAAGTCGGACAGCCTGTTTCTGCCAGGATGGCCAAGTCTTGCGTGGAGTTATTAACTTTTCATAAACATCGGGTTTAACCTTGCCTTAGCCGTTAATGCACTCTCTTTTCGAATCTTAACTCTATAGAGGTTGTCTTTCTTTACTACATCAAGAAAGAGCTCTCCCTTATTATTCTCAAGTCGCATTCCAACTCTAGGGACCTTCTTGAAATCTCCTCCATTTATATCAAATTGACCAAGTGACACCAGATTCGAATTAATCCTCGGGATATAATAGACGTCACGCAAAATCGATATTCTAGGAACTCCTTAATAAGACCAAGGGATCCTCACGTCTCCACTGGACTTGGCAACTTCAGCATCCCCGTTTGCTACCGTAACTTTGACGTTATAGGCCCTCAAGGATCCCTTAATAAAGAGGTCCTTCCGCGGGGAAATGTGATACGAGCAGGCGCTATCAATTAACCAGTGTTTTGGATTAAACCCTTTTAATAAATCTCTTAGGTTAAAGGACTTGGACTTGGACTTGGACTTTACTATGGCCCCTATTACACGTTCATAATAACGCAAAGAATAGGAAGAAGATATCTCTAATTCGCCCCCACTAGAGGTATCCTCCTTATAAGTCCTCACCGTCTTTGCCTCCTCCTTTTTCCTGATTTCCTTCGGCCCGAATTTCTTTCTATACTTAACACCCTCCTCTATTTTAGACCAAACTTTTCCTTCTTTTATTGCCAAAAACTCGGGGCAACTCTTTTTAAAGTGACCAGGTAACTAATATTGGCTACACTTATTATCGGGACCAGGTAGTGCTCGAGGGTTGGCCCTCTAATTAGAACGTCTTCCACCATCTCCACTATTATCTCTAACTATTAACACTAAGTCTCCCTTATGGGGACCCTCTCCCTTAAGAATATCGGGATCGTTCAACTCGCGCTCCTTGCGTCGGAACATATTATATATCATATCGAGGTCAAGGGCGGGCTTCTCAAGGAAGATGTCGACTAAAGCGTTATAATCGTCGTTCGGGATTGCCATTATAAGAATATAGGCGAGAAAGATATTAAGCAAGTTAATACGGGATTCAATATTATTAATCTGGGTCTTCAAGTCGACAAGCTTCTGCCTTTTCCACTCCCAGGACTGCAGCTTCTAATCTTTTATAAAAAAGAGTGCTCTCATTAGTTGCATTAAGGTCTGCGTATTGGAATCGGTACCACTAGCCACTAAGGTGTCATATATCTCCTTCGGATCATTCAAGTGCAATATAGTGTCTTATCATATATCCGTAATACTTAGTCGAAGGTTCATCATCGTCACGTATCGATTCTACTTAAATTTCTTTATGGCCTTTTCTCAGGTTAGCATTTCGGCCTTATAAGTCGTAAGATCTTCGATGCTCAAAATCGGCGTAGGTGATATCTCGGATAATAATATCTCTCCTTCAGCTAGAGGAGTTACTCGAGAGGGTAAAACTAGAGTCGTGTAGGTAATAATGCCTTTCGCTAGTAAAGGCTTCTCCGGCTCGGTTTCAGTACCGTTAGCGAATCCAAAGAGGTCATAGGTATAAAGGAAGTCATTAACATTGACTTTCCATCGTCGAAAGGTTTCTTAGGAGTCGAAAACTATCCCTGCATACTTTGGTACGCCCATGGTGTTATTAAATAGCTAGTTGACTTGCAAAAGCAAGTGATAATTATCGCGGGAAACGTAAGCACAACCGGGCTTATAACCTATTGACTAGAACTATTAATTCTCTAATCTACGGTAATATATAATTTTACTTATAGGTCCTAATATACCACAGACCATTAGGCTCCAGCCAGAGTTGCCTATATTAACCAGTCATAACTAGGCTCCACATCACGTGATGACCGGAATATCCTGTCAATAGAAGTTGCGAACAACACTGGGCATATTTTACGATTAAGGACCAAATTACTAACCATGGTTATTGTTTATGATTTGTATTCCCGCCAGAACACTGCAATCCTGGGTAAAGCCGAATTGGAGCTTTGGCGTGCGAGGAAGAGGGCGTGTCGGTTATCCATGATAATAGCATACAATATCGAATCAGGTATTAATCTGCCAGATCGATAATACCCTTTGTAATGTCAAATGCCTGTGAATAATTAGATACAAAGTTGGCTGTCCCTAGCCACGGTTCATAATAGTATATAAACGATATGTCACGTTTCTTTTCTGCCAACCTCTTTGCTATATTCCCCTCCCAACCCTATTTCTTCGCACTAGGCTAGCTAACATTCCTCCATCATGGCCCTTTCTACGGCCTCAAACTTTGCTACATTGAAGCTCCCATGGAACACCTTATTAGGTGCTGTCGTACAGGATGTATTATGCCTGAGAGGAATAGAACAGCACATAAATAGTTAGAAATTTTCTTCTCGAGCGAAGCCTGTTTCGGCTTGGACCTACGACCGTGGACATGTGAGCTATTTCTAAAACATCTCCATCCGCCACTTTAGGCACATTTCGTGGGCCTTTCCTAATACGGTTACTGCTGTTAGACTAAAGCACCCATTCGATATGTATTTCGACTTAATAAAACACCATCCTAGAAGTAGTTATTCTCCATAAAATACTGTACTATTAAGCGGACTAAATTGATGCCCGGGCAGACGCTTCATCTCGGCACTCAGACCATGCTACATGAGGAGTGTAGTTTCACTAAGATAAAAAATACTTGGCTTCCATAGATCACGTTTTGCTTATACTTCTCTTGTATTATTTCTGGGGAGAACACGAGTCAGACGCATGACTGCAGAAGGATGTCAGTGGGGCTTAATCTATAGCATAATTTACTATACAGTACCGAATTTATAGTCGGAATTTCGTTATGCTTAGCTTTACTTGAAATCCCTGCCAAATTCCTATGCAGGCATAGTAGAAACTAGAAGTGCTGATGAAACAGCATCTTCCGTATCTCTTTCGTACTCCTCGTACTCCGTTCACATCGGACACAGGTTGAAAGCCAAAACGTCATCCTTGCAAAGCACAAAGTGGACTTATAATTTGTCTCTGAGTCACTATAAACATTTTCCCTTCCCGCTCGCCAGACAACATATCTCATACAGTGAAAGAATTCAATGATGGGCGCTTTCTACAGCTTATTTTTCTCGATTGCTTGTGCACTCCCAAATCTTGTCTCCGCCAGCCAAACGATTGGCTCTGGATGTCGCTGCGGATCCGCCGCATTTTTGACATTACCACATGTTAACCTCACGACAACTGACAACGTCAAGCCCTGTGCCGCTCACAGTTCGTACTCCTTGTTGTTTTTCAATCGAGTCAAGATTTAGGCAATTTTGGATAACCCATTTTAGAGTTGGTCGATGCTCGAGGTTCGGGAGAGCCTCAAGGCGTTTCCTTAATGTTCGAGAACGTCATACAAACACTCCTTACCAACGCCACAAACTCAGTCAGCCAGTCAGTTGAGTATCCTGCGGGTTTTGACCAGAACGTCACACTGGGCGTATCAAACGTCTTGGACATTATCAAGTTCGGCCTTCAGGATTGCCCGAAGCAGAAATATGCTCTGTTCGGATATTCGCAAGGAGTGACAGTTCTACTCGAGGCTCTCGCTCAACTGGACGAAAACTCTCTAGCTGCAGTCACTTCGGTAGTATTCGTGGGCAATCCCTACCGACTTCCGGGAAAACCATCCAACGTGGACAGTGAAGGCCAGCCGGACAACCGCACCGCCATAGGCCTATTTGCTACTCAGGCACTGGCTTCGAACCAGTCTTTTCCAAACCTTAGTGATGATATTGAGCAGAGTCGGAAAGTCATAGACATCTGCTTAGAGGTCAGTGATTCTTTTTTCCGGATCCGAAGCGTTGGCTAACACTACCACAGAACGATATCGTGTGTGCGTTTGATGCAAATTGTCATTGTACCCTTGCCAGCGACCATCTCTCGTACGGTCTGATGGATTCCGTGCAAGCCCAAATCTTCCGGCATGTTTCTTCGAGGCGGTAATTTTAGTAAAGGCAACTTGAACCAGACATGTTCCTAGATAATTAGATATCTAATCAAGAGACCAAGTGGGAAACTGTGAGCGTACATAGCATCAAATATTCGAATGACAAACGGAAGTACGCGGATTTCGCAGAGAAAATGCTACCCCAAACAGCTGTACAGGTAATTTCATAGCAGTACATCCCGTGTTTTCTCTGCCTGTGCTATGGACTTTGGTGCTGCCTTTTGCGTTTCAATCCGTAATGGAGAGGCTCATTCTCATGGGCATGAATGATGCGGTCCCTGCTTTTCGAAGCTGAAGAAGCATACTTAGCCCTTTAGCTGAAAGTCATTCATTCATTCATTCATTCATACTCGGTTCCAGCTGTCCACCGTAGGGACTGCTATGCCGGCATGGTCCAGTTTCGGCGCCAGTTGCCGAGGTGCACTTTACCGTATATGGCAGTCACAAACCTCACTTTATCACTTTGCAGTGACTAGCAACCTCCTCCACTGGACGGTCTGGCTCCTATCTACGACTATATACATAGGCATCTCAAGGAGTGCTTTGCTTTGTCCTTTGACAATATCTTAGGCTCTTCGGCTGCCGCGTCTGCTAGCCATCTCGTGTCTCCGTACCTTTAGTCTCCCCCCATTGCTCCACTTCGTCTCTTTGCACTATATCGCACCTCCGAAACTGCCTGAGGAGGCGCGTCTATTCTATAAATCTAATTGCCTTTGTGACTAGCTTTGGCTCGTTTAAGATTGCTCTCAGATCTATTCGTCCTCCCCTCCCAAAGACCCTTCTCCGGATGTCGTTATATGTCCGACACCTTAGTAGGATGTGGTCCACAGTTTACTATCCTTCGCCGTAGTCACACCCCGGATCGTCGACTCCCGGCACTCTTCTCTTCCATAGGAAGTCTCTGAGTCCAATCTTCTTAGTGCGTATCTGGATAAGCAGGGCACTCTGCCATTTCTTTAGGCCGTGGTGTAATCGCAGGACCTTGGGTGATGGCTGCGGGGTATGCTTAAACGTGCTTCTTCCCCTCGCTTCTATTTTCCAGGTGTTTGTCCAATCTGCTCTTATCTATTTCTTAACCCAGGTCTTTAAAGTTGTTTGCAAGTGGTATGTCCTTATTTGTGTGGTGTTAACGTTTTCCTGGCCAGCTCTTGCGTTTTATTTGGCTACTCTTTTGGCTGCTCTATCCGCGGCTTCGTTCCCCTAGATGCCTATATAAGCTAGTACCTATCTTATGTCAATATATATCCCCCGATATCCTTAGAGCTTGTCTATAAGTTATATCGCGTTAGCTATAATATACGTACCTGATTTGCTTGTAGGGTTCTGAAATATCCGGATAGCCGCTTAGTTATCTGTGAAGATAATTAGCCTATCTCTTTTATTCCCTCTCTCTACGTCTTCGTCTGCAATTTAAAGGGCTAACCTAATGCCTTATAGTTCTGCGGCATATACGGTCGAAGTTTCGCTGTCCCCTATATGTGTTAGTTTTATGCATCTAGTTAGGGGCGATACTGCTATAGCTCCCACGTGGTTATCAATTCCGCTGCCATTAGTGTATACGAAGAGGCTGTTCGAGGAGTGCTTGAGGAACTCTTTGTGTTAGGTTCTAGCTACTTTTGGGCTTGATGCGATCCTTACGCTCGGTCCCTACCACTATGGCGGTACGAGGAATGGCGGGATAACCTCTTGGTCCTCGATCAATGCCCCACGGCGCTGACGGAGACGCCTATATATGTGTTTTAGTGGGCTCAGGTATGGTTCCTTTCTCCATCGGCTTTTCGTGGTTCGAGGGAGTTGGAAACCTTTTAGGGCTGGAATTTTATCCGAAGAAATAATCCTGCTAACTGTCGTGGCACTTGTCTTCTAGATCTGGTGTTCCACGGGGAGGAGGTGGAGCTCCACGTCTAGGGCCGGGCCTAACGTTGCCTTGTACGCTCCCCCAATAATTCTGGCCGCTTTCGCTTGGAGCGATTTGAGTGAATCGATGGTTTGCTTTGTGTAGCCTTGTCGGTGCTTATTGGCAATAGACGATACGGAGCAGCCGTATATTATCTGGGGGATGACAACTGCTTGGTAGATCTTCCTGAGTTTAGTAATTCCTGCTCCCCAAGTAGAACTAGCCAGACTTGCCAAAGCTCCAATAGACTTCGAGACTTTAACTCCAAGATTTTGGATATGTTGTTTCTAGTTTAGTGCTGGGTCGAGCGTAACCCCAAGATATTTGCTGTTGGCGGATGGGTGTATAACGGTCCGTTCAACTTGTATTTGGCGATCGGTATCTGCTACTTGGCGTCTCCTTGTGTGGTGGGTGAGCTGAAACTTGCTTGGGGCGAATATAGATATATGCCTCTTTGCCCAAGCTGTCGCTCGTTGCATAGTTATTTCTAGTCCGTTGCAGGTCTCTTTGATTAAACTTCCCCACCGCAGAATTGCGACATCGTCGATATAGCCTGTGGCGAGGGTATTAGGCTCCTGGTTGCAGGTCTCTATCAAGTCGGCGTTATAGTACAAGTATAGAATAGGCGATAATGGCGACCCTTGCGGAATGCCGGTGGTTATTTGGTATACCTCTGACTTGAACGCATCGAAGCTAATAACCGTGCTCCTCTCTGTGAGGAAACTGGCGATCCATCTTACCGTTCTTTCATCTATTTTGCGTTTGCGAAGGTTGTGAAGTAGTCTGGCATGTGAGACGTTGTCAAAAGCCCCAGAGACGTCAAGTAGGAGGAGGCTGGCCACTTGTGGCTCAGGCGAGTTCCAAGCCTCGTATACCTTCTCGATAATGGTGTGTAATGCATGGTCTACCGATCTTCCCTTCCGCCCTCCAATGTGTGTGCTTGGCAGCAGCTGATGCACCTCGGTTACGTAGCTAATTCTTCTTGCAAAGATAGGACGAAGATGTAAATTGACCAGATTCACTTCGCACAGTCACATGACACGTCCACGTGAGGGTCGAGAAATATGTAATTTTCCACGATCTGGAGAATCTGCATAGCAAGAGTACACGTCGGAATTGCATGCGCGGCATTTAGGAACTTCAATTCAAGGACAGGAGTGTAGAATATGCATTTTGTGCTATAGTTATCAGTTTCCTTTAACATGGAAATTTGATCAAAAATGGATCGGTCGGTCGATGGAAGTTTCTAGGAGATGTCCATTACTTCCACCATAGCTACTTCTTGATTTTCGTAGAGTAGTGCACTTGGATCGTCTCTTTAGTCCGGTGTGGGAGGGCGGCATGGATCTCTTCCCATGAGCAACCTTCCAGCTGCCTCATCTTGAGTACCATCGCGTCCTCTTCAGGTGTCCATGGGACTCGTTTTCTCTTGGACTGCAATGTTGCTGGCCGCACCTTGGAATGTGGTACAATGTTGTGAGGGGTTCCAGCCTCTGTGTGCGTCTCCTTGTCAGAACGCATGCCTAACGCTTTGGAAAAGACAGGGAGATGGAGGTGCTTCGGGACAGGTGACAACTGGAACTCGAGATTGTACGTTATCTTATTCTCGATCTTGATGCGTTTGAGGAAACCTTCGAAAGGCCACTCTTGATACTCTGCAACTGGTGCCAATTCCACCCTAATGGAGGGGCTTCGAGAGATTCGTGAAGCGTAGTGGTGGCCGTTATCCACAGGCGTTGGAGTGTTGTCGGTAGGTGTGGGGTGAAGCTTCTGCCGTTTTGCAGGTCGTGGATCCTCGTCATTTTTATTGTGACTGCAATCGCCACCTTTGGGGTGGTGGTTGTCGCGGTTGACCTATTCATTCCCTTGTCGTTGATGCTTTTCTCCCTGTGGCTCTCGTTCCTCATTACCGCCGTCATCTTCGTCCTCCCTTACCGCTTCTACTGCTACCTCCTGCCGCTGCCGTTGTTCTTGTGGCACCTCCTCTTGGTACTGACTGCGAAGTCGAGTGCTCCGTCTGAGCCCCTCTAATCTGCCGCTTTCATCATGTTTCTGATCATGTTCCCGATGAATTTGAGGGTGAAATGGCTCAGCAGAGGGATGGTGAGAACGTGGAGAGCTAGGAGCAGGAGCCAACGACGATCTCTTGCTCCTCAAAGGCCAGGAGCAAAGTCTTTTTCAAGCTCAGAGACGGTTTCGTCCTCATTGCCTCCTCCATCATTCTCGTCTAATGGTGTAGATAGAGAGTAGGGGGCTGGCTCCTCTGATGTGCGCCGTATAGTTCCGTCATTATTATGCTGGTCGATCTGGTCTAGTGATGGTCTAAGGGAGTGATGGACAGGGTGAGGCTGGCTTTGCGGGCGTGGGTGTAGAAGCCAAATGTTCTTTCTCAAGCAAAGGAGTTGGACGGAGGTTGTCGTCAACATTGCCCCCGTCTTCGATATCCCACCATCGTCCGTGGCTAGACGGATCAGCTGGCTTGCTCGGTTCGTTGGCTTCAGGGTTGCATGACCCTTCGGTCAGTCCCTGAGTCCCGCCATCTTTCCGCAGAACTAGAGGCATCCAAAGTGTTATATCTAGCATGGATACGGAATATGAAGGTTGTGCATCCAGTGGCAAAATGGTGCTGGAGCAAGCTGGGAATTATGTATGGCGAGCATTCGCTGATGCACGAATCAGAACCATAGACATGCGGTCTACATTTCTCTATCGTATGGTATAGGCAACCTAAAAGGCACAAATTACCAAACGTATGATCGAAATGCCTCACGAATAACTGATTCTAATCATTGAGAGCAACAAACAGCTGGCAAACAGAGATTGCCGAGCCAAGACCCGAAACAATGCCGTCGGCACATCTCCGGCCCGAGGATCACGTTGCTTCTGCTCCGAGGAGCAAATCAAGTAGAGGAAGGTCATCCAGCAAGCAGGAAACCTCGGAATTTTTAGGATGGCATGTGGCAGTACCGTATCTTGCAACTGGCCTCGCGATTGATCGGGCGGTCCTCGTTGGAATGCTGCTCGTTGAGGCATGTATTGTGGCCATCATAAATTTCTGGCGGAGGAAATCAGCCTCGGAGCTACGCAAGACAATGATTGGCATACTGTGGTACAGCGGTTATGTATTGTTAGTACGGGCAAGGGCGCCCCCTGTCTTCAAAAATTCAAAACGTAACAAAAGTCGCTATTTACATCAGAAAAAGTCAGTGAAAACGCTGGTATACCTGCGAGAATAAGCTCTATATATCAGTATATTTTTTCTTAAATTTATGTGTTGTGATTGCTGCGATGCTGGGGTGTGAGAGTCAACCCTTGCAAATTGTACTAACAATACTTCACCGCTGTACCACCGTAGGTTGCTGCACTTACTAACACTTGCATTCTGTGCTCTCTAATCCTCGCAGAGACACCGCGGACTGGGGTAACTTCGCATATGGAGACAACCAAAACCACTGCTATAAGGCATAACGCTTTCGAAATTATTGCATAATATCACTTGTGTATTTATTTGTGATTGGCACCACAGTTGTGGCTTTTCGAACTAAAAATGCATGTTACATTACATAGTATACTTCCAAAACCTGATTTTATCTATAGCTACATCCTTACGGAGCTACCTCCGTAACTCCCTGCACGCTGTAGATGCACGATACTGTTCCCGACATCCTGTCGTGGTGCGACATGATACCTTACCGATATCTGCATATTAATAATAGCAGTAGCAAGCAGAGCGGTAGGGTAACGAAAGAGTGCCGCGATAAGAAATGTATATCGGATTGTTGCACATTGGTCCCTAATGGTAATCATTGCGAGGAATGGGAAAGTTCGATTTCTTATAGCACATTCTCCGATGCACAATTACTTCACGTCTCGCCTCTGCCTGATAGATATATCCGACTATAGACTACCCCGCCATATCGAGCGAAATCCTTTAGAAATACCGTCGTATATAAGGCCTTGTCTCATCCACGAAATTTTTCTTTGGTAATATAGACCAAAAATGGACGCGATCATTTCAATCACTCATGTTGGCCGGAGCCTAGACGATACTGATACACTTGGTTTTGATACAAAGTGTCCCCGAATATACAGAGACGCCCCTTCTATTATGGCGTCAAATGCGGACTTGGATCAGATGTTAGGTATTACTCAGTTTTCAGTCACAGTGTCTCACGATCCATCAGACAGAGTATGGTCAGTTCAGGATCAAGAGGACAATATAAAGCTGTTACACGTTAACAGCGCTCTTACGGAATTTCCGTTTCCGCATATAGTTGATGCTGCGGAGAATGGCCCAACAGGTCCCGACTGCTTGCCCGCAGCAGATTTCTGCTCGCGTCCCTTCAAGCGACGACGTAAGAGACGGAAAGCGCGACTCACCGAAGCTCAAAAGGAGGAAAAGCGTAGGAAGGTCCTGGAGAAAAACTGCCTCGCAGCTAGGAAGTGTAGGGCCAAGAAAAAGCAAGAACAATATCGTCTCGAAGAGGAGCAAAGAAAATTGCAGAAAGAGAATTTGATGCTCAGGAAAATGTCATGCGACCTGTGGGATGAGGTACGTCTTTATGGAGAGGCAATCACAGCGCATGCTTCGTGTAATTGTCCAGGCGTCGTTGAGTTGGTCGAACGCTACGGCAAACTTTCTGCTGCTGCGAACGCTCTATATCAGTCCATGCTATGAGATGACGAGGGCGAGGAAGGTTCGGACGGGAACAGAGCTGCGCATTCGAGCTCCCATGGATCGCTCCAAGCCTCGAAAGATCGTGAGCCGGTATGCCTATCTACAAGTCCATTGACTGCTTCGCGACCATCACCTGCCCAAATGAGGCAGGGCCACTCAGCCTTTGATGCAACACCTGAACTCTTCGAATTAGCAACTCTATAATTCTGCTCCGCCGTCTATTTCAGCCTCCGCGGCATAGCTTCGAACCCATGCATCAAATGACTGCCCTCACCTCTGTCAGCCCACCCCCAAATACAGCGCAGATTTCCTCAATGACCTTCCTTCGGTCCTTCATCGGTTCCCAGATAAGTCTCAGCAGTTGGGTTGGACTCTTTCATCCCAGCTAAGTTTCTATACCAGACTTTCACGCATGATATCCATCTTTCCCTTGCCTAAAGAAGAAGCTGCTACCACGCAAATCTTGACTGAACAGCGCGTGGAAGACTTTAAGAAGGGTTACGATTGGATTTCTCGAAGTCAAGTGGATTTTGTATGTAGAGTGCCCCAGTTCGAGTCAAGAGGATTCTATTAAGGTCTATCGACCGACACATCATTTCGGCCCCTGATGCTCATCTAGAATGGCCAGCCCCGAGTGGCAGCGACATACGATGCTGTTCTCGAATGGGATTTTCGTCGTCTCGGCTGCTAATCGGGAAAGAATAAACTGAGGCTCGCCAGGCAGCTCCCCTTCTGACCGTTACGTGACTCCGTGCTTTCGTTATGGCTTTCAATGTAGACAATTAGACTGGCAAGGATGCTGAAGCAAGGCTTATATTGAGAATCATTAGGTATACGAGAACGTGACTGCACATACCATGCAGCGAGCTGGAGGAAGAGGGCAAGCTGTATGCGGCAGCGTCCATGCCCGCACTTCTTCTTTATCGTAGTCAACCTAGTTAGGAAGATTCCTACAAGGTCCTCGACGTCCACGGCTATCTTTTCTCGTTTCCTGATGGTTCACATATGCTTTTTGGCCAATTTCCGGAGTACCTATAGATAAACAGAATGCATTATTAGACTTAGCCCACATTTCGAGAGTATAAAGGAACGTGCAATGGGTTGCTTACCCGGTGCATCTTGTGGTTAAGCTTGCTATCGATCTTCGAATCGTTGGCCTTCTTAGACACAAGGCGAAAATTCTTCTAGAACGTGCCAGGGGTTCTAGATGACTTAACACCGCAGGCCCTTCTTCTCCCTTTCCCCGGCGCTGATCCAATACCTAGTCAAAGATACTATAGAGAAGGCAAAGGCGACGGCTGTAATTGATTTGTCGGGCCCTTTCGGACGTAATTGCAGTATCTGTCAAGGCGATATATTCACGTTATGCGCCACACAAGATGGCAGTGGGAAAAATGCGCTTACCGCTCATACCGCTCAAAATAAGAAAGGGTCGAAGACCAATAGTATCCTAGTCCGTAGGCTGAGCAAGCTTCACAAAAAGCATTTGAAGCTAATGATTGACTTCGGAAATATTCTGCGAAACAATTGTGTACCTTTCCTCGCCTTTGGTGTGTGCCAGCTCAAAACCAGCCTCTTGTAGATCTCTTAAGAACGATGCAACAGGCAGTACTTGACCTGGAAATGGAGCGTAGATCGAAGTACACAACGGGTCAGCCTGAATAGGTGGCAGATCTTCGATACCTGCTTCAATGAAGCTGATTGAACATCTGACGAATTGATAGGGACTTTCTTCGCTCTGCTTTCCTGCGACAAGGCTTTTACGCTGCTCCACAACATTTAAATACTTTATCCCGCGAGTAGCAAATCTATGACAGAATGTCATCTCTAATAGAATAGAGATACCGGGATTGAGTTGTAGATTTGGGGTGCCTTGAATCTCAGCCTGGACGGCGTACGTAATATTGGAGGCTACGGTCAGGATAGGTATAAAGCACGGTGTTCGTCGTAGACTGTAGAGGTCACGATATGAATGAAGTAGACTCGTGATGGTTCGAGCAGCCTCATTTTAAACTCCTTAGTGGTTCCTTGGGAGTCCCTTGCCTTGATGATTACATTATAGGCTTTGGTTACCCGAAAACTACCTTTACCCACTACGCCAAACTGGATATCATAATAGGCCGAAGGCACTATTCCTAACCTCTGGGCTTTATGGATATTAATAAAGGAATTGTCTGCACCCGTATTAGCGAGTGCCTCCAGGGTACCTTTAGCCCCCGTTACGGTTTATAGTAACTTAGTAACGATTATTAAACGCCTATGTAATTCGCTACCAGGCCCTTTGGCGCTTAAGACTTGGCAGGAGCTTTTCCCGAATTCCCTAAGGAATCTTTTCTTTTAATGGCAGCTAGCCTTTTAGCAGCTCGGAGGTTTCATTTAGCCTCCTACAATTTTGCTTTCTCTAAGTTGGCTTTTACTTATTTAGCTCTATTTAGGCAAATAAGGCTACTCGCAAGGTGGCCCTTCTATTTACACGAATAGCAGGTTACCTTAGAGAGAGGCTTCCGGTCGCTATAAGATATGCTTATAAAATTGCTCGATAGGACGGAGAAAGCGTTCCTTTTCCGACGGTCACGATCTTGCTAGGGCCATTAAGAGGCTCCTAAAGAGTTCCTCTTAGGCTTCTTGCCCTTATAACCACGTCTTTTTTCGGACTTATCGCTATCCTTATACTTGCGCTTATTTTAGCTTATAGCACTATTTATTCTTTTTACTAGGATCTTAGCCTTTTAAGCGGCCATCTGCTAGCTAAGGACGGTATCCGGTATTATATTTATAGTCATAATTTGCATTTTTTTAATTAATATCTCATTTATAAGGGCAAGCTTAAGGGTAGTTACTCTTTTAGACTCCTCTCGACTTCCGGAGAGATTTTGCTCTAATAACTCTATCCTTTTTATTAATTACACGATATTCTTATTAGGCCTTTATTTTAGCCCTTGCAATTTTCCATAGGCTTTAACACTATGCTCTCTATTGCTTTATATAATATTTAAACTCTAGCGTTTAAAGTCATCCCAGGCTATTAAAAGGCCCCGGCGATCTTAATATTTATTATTAAGAATGGACTAGTGCTTTATAGGTGGGCAACCTATTTTAAACTTTTAAACTATAGTATTTACATGTTCCTTATAAGAATTATATAAACTCGGCTAATTATTAAAGACTAGCTTAAAGGCATTAAAGAAGGCCCGGTATTCCCTAGGGTTCTTGCCTTTATAAAAAGGTAAAAAGGTTGCCTTCTTTTTCATTTTAAAGAAGAGGTCTACTTCTTGCTCCTAATCCGTTTACGGCTATATGCCATCACTTATAAGAGCCTTAAAGCCACCATTCTTTACATATGGATCACGGATATACATAGGCAATTACACCACAGGGCCGTAATTGGCGCCCGTTTTTATAATAGGATGGTGTGCACGAGTAATAAATAAAGTATTATTAGGGCCTACTCAACCACCTATAAGGTTACCCTTAAGGTCTATAAATCCTATATATGACCGACCTTAAGATATAAATCCTCTATTAAAGATAATAGCTTTATATACTTGCCTATTACGGTCGGTACTTTTTTTAAGGCGTCTAATAGCCTATTTTAATTTATTAATTATAATCTTTTAAGCATATAACGCGTTAAATCGAGCTACGTCCCTCTCACGATATTCTCTAAGAGTGGATATAGGAATAGGGGTAAGAATATAGGAGGGCTCTTAGGAAACCCCTAAAAGGGCACTAGTCATTTCCACGTCTTCCTACTCCTACTTAGGCTAATGGCCTTTATCCGCCACATTAGCAACCTAGGACTTAATCCCATTAATATATTCGCTAGGAATTTCATCTTTCTTAGCGGCGGTCCTAAGGACCTCTATAATAACCGTCCTAGACGATTTACCATTATGGTCCCTAGTGATTTAAAAAGAGGCTTATTAGCGAGTTATAATATTAGTGGCACGCGCGGTAGCGCCAGTAATAATAGGGTTATTAATAGATATAATATCGGTGGTTAAAAGGTTAATAAATCATACTCCCGTCCTTAAAGGCAGAGAGTTTAAAATGTGAGACGTATAAATGGGAGGTAATTTAACGAGTAAAATAAATTATATTCTAATATAAGACTAAATTCTAGCCTTTTAAAATGCTAGAGTTAGACTATTTAAGGGGTGCCTAAGGGGTTCCTATAAATTGCCAAATATAACCGAATAGTCAAGGTCATATGAAATTACAATTCCAATTATACACCTAATATAAAGCGATTTATTAAGTGGGTTAATAATATTATTTATATAAGCCATATAGCCATTTATTTCTAGAAATAGCTTAGCTTTATTAAGCTATTCTATATAATTAGATTTATTTACTAATTTAGGTCCTTTAAAGGAAGCCATTTATTAGTAATATTAATATTATTTAATCTTAAGTTTTAAATAATAGTATTATTAAATAATATAACTAGTATTTATATTATTTAATAATAATTTTATAAAGAGGTTCCTTAATTTATTAAGATATATATATATATATATATTTTTCTTAATCGTTTTAAGAAATAATATAATAAGTTAATAATAACTTATTTTTATTTATAATAACTTAAGAATAATTATTATTATAATTAATTTAATAATATTCTTATTATATTTAAGTTACTTTTTAAATAATAATATATTTTTTTTTTAAAAAACAAATTTACTTTTAATAAATTAATATATAAATCAATTATAATTTAATAAGACCTTAATTAATATATAATATAATAAGTCTTATTATAATCCTTATATTTATTTAAAAATAAATAATAAGGAGTTGAGATTGTAATAATTACTTTTAAATCTTATAATAGTAACTTAATAAGAATAATTATTTAATTATCCTTATGCCCTTATAATTGCCTTATTTAATAAGGTCTTTTTCATAGTTCTTATTAATTACTTATTACTTCTTTTACTTTTATTATCATTATTTTAATATATTTATCCGAATATACTTATTATTAATAATAATAAGAATTACTTAAAGTAATTTTCCTTATATTAATAAACGTAATATTTAATATAATTTAAACTATTTATAATAAAATAGCCACGCCTTTATTTTTTATTTATACCTCCTTTAAGGCTATAAATAAGTAAATATAAAGTGGGCACCTTGATATAAGAACTAGGCTATATAACCGCTATAGTCCTATATATAGGGAATATAAATCCTAATAGCTTTTAGAGGTTTAAGCTTATTCCCTCGCTTAAACTTAGTCTTAGGGACGCAGGCCACAGATTCTATTATAAGTAATAATATATATTTATATTAGGGCTTTAAATAGGGTTTAACTCACTTAACGATCTTGAATTGAAAGTAAAAGTAATATTACTTATTTAGCGATTAGCAAAAATCCGGGCTCATAACCTATAAGATATATAATATAAAATATAAGTAAGGGATAAGCCTTTATTATATATATATATATATATCAAAGGAGGGTAGAAGTATCGCTTAAGCTATAAGGCTTATTAATAAGGAATAATAATAATAAGTATATTTTTACTTGACTTTTTACTTGATTCTTAAATACAGGAATTAACACGATTTAAATATTCAAATAATTAATTCTAATAGATTCTATTAATTAGAAATCCATTATTAATATTAATAATATTATAATTTATGTGATATTATTAATTAATAATCACATATAAGGGCGCGTAATCCATTACGTCAATTTAGCTAATTGATTAAAAATCCAAAGTTATTAAAACTTTTCAAAAGTCTAAAAAACCTAAAAATATTTATATAAAGACGCTAAGCCATAATAGGAAGCTATAACTTATAATATAAGTAATAATAATATTAATAAGCTTATATATAATTTTATAATAACTTATTACGGTTAGATTATGAGAAATCTTTTCTTAAAAAAGTTTTCTCTCTTTTTTTTTAAAATTTTTTTTTTTTAAAAAAATTTAATAATTATAAATCTAACAATATATAATATGTCAGGTATATAATTGGGATTATAGTTTCACATGACCTCGACTATTCGGTTATATTTGGCAGTTTACAGGAACCCTTCAGGCACCCCTTAAATAGTCCAACTCTAGCATTTCAAAAGGCTAGAGTTTAGTCTCATACTGGAATATAACTTATTCTACTCGTTGAATTGCCTTCCATTTATACGTCTCACATAATAAAGGTTTACCCCTTACTTAATATTTTATTATATATCTTATAATATCTTTTTCTTATATTCTTTAAATAATTTACTTATAAATAAATAAATAATTATATTTAAAGCTCTTATAAATTTTATCAAATTTTATTTTATATTAAAATTTATAAAATACAAAGATTAAAAAATAAAGTTTTATAATAAAAGGTATTAATATTTAATAAAAATTATTATTAAATTAAATTTTAATTTTATAAAAAATTAAAGCTTTTTAATTATATTTAAAGAAAAAGCTCTTAAGTATTATTATTTTTATATTATTTAAAAAAGTTTATAATTTTAATAAAATAAGCTAATATATATAAAATTATTTTTAAAACTTATAAGAATAAATAAGAATATCTTAAAAAAGAAAAAATAATTAAGATAGGAATAATTAAAAATAACTTAATTAAAATAAGGCTTAAATGTTTTTAAAATATAATTAAGAAAATAATATAATTATAATTTAATATTTAAAGAATTAACTATTAAAATATAATACCTTAAACTATACCTTATATATATTATTATATTTTACTATTAATATTTTATAAAATTTATATTTATATTTATATAAAATTTTAAAATTTTTTAATAATAAAATTTTTTAATAATAAAATTTTTTAATAATAAAATTTTTTAATAATAATATTTTTTAATAATAATATTTTTTAATAATAATATTTTTTAATAATAATATTTTTTAATGCTTAAATCAAAGCTCAATCACATTAATCACCCTTGAGACCCCTGATATAGTCACGTGGTCTGTAATCACCTGAATCTGTCACTGTGGTCTCTGATGCCTAGCCAGGCAATCGGGCCTCGAGCCATAGTCGTGGGTATGACTATAACAAGGCTGTCAGAAATATAATCCTATATCTGTTCACTCCAATCACGTTGTCAGGCAACCCTCCACTTTGTGCTCTAGTTCGGAAGCTATGACAGACGCTACCAGCTGAAGCTTCCACCAACAAATTAAGTTCGGAAATGCCGCAACCTACTATAGTAGTTCACTGCATTCTACTTTTTATTGGTCTATAAATGGCTTGTGGAGCATCTCAATGCTACTTATCTGGTGGCCTAACTGAATTCTAGCCAGTATGCTTAACCCATTACCCTACACTCGTTTCTCCAAGCCAGTGCGATCGATGCCTGCCTGCATCAAGAAACAATTGAGAGTTTGTGGCTGTCCTGCTGGCACCTGCGGCTGGCTGACCTCGATGCCAATGAAGAACAACAAGACCACTCCCGACCCAATGCTGGCAATATATATCTAGGCATTATCGCTCCAAACCCTTATACCTTGCTTCAAGATTACTCTTGAGATTGCGAATAAACGCTTTATCAAGCGATAGTGTTCAGTCATAAATTTATCCACTGCAGCTTAGAAGCTATCTTTATTCTCCAGGCTATCTTCCCGTCAGACGTGTGCTGATCACATTTAACGGAACTTTTCCCCCTTCTACTATTCAACATGGTCAGCCTCGAAGACAACAAGAAAGGGCCGCCATTTGAAACTACCGTTCAAGAAGAATCAACTGCTGCCAGAAGAAAACCTGGTCGTCTCCCCTGGGTCGAAATTGGCTGGCGTTTGGCAGCTTCTTTAATTTTTAGTGTCAACATTATAGCTATCATCTATAGTTTCTCTCAAAAGAACAGCCTTAGTCGATGGCAGAAGCGCTGGTTCAATGTCCTTGCCATCCTTTTCACTTCCCTTCTGAGCTTGTCGATAGGTTCGCTATTAGGATTGCTTGGCAGTATGCTCCGATGGCCGTTGTTGGCACGCAGACTGCACAAACCAGCAGATGTGAGCCTGTGGAATATTTCATCAATAGGGTCACTGCACTGACACCATGCTACAGGTCGATTTGATTTTGGGGATGGCCAACCCTACTGGCGCACTCAAACTGATTTTGTGCGATACCAGGAAGCTGAAGTGGACTGTAACTACCATTGTAGTTGCACTATACCTGCTTATTAATATCGTTGGCCGATTAAGTGTAGCGGCGTTTGGATTAACATTTGATCTGAACGAATTACCTGGGATTGAGTATCCAGTTATGCTGTCCGACTGGGGCCCGATCGGCTCGATGAATGCTTCTATGTCTTTGACTGGAGTCAATCCCTATTTTGACGTCTGCGGTAAGTGAATTAGTCCCCGTGGGTAAAGCATGACTAAGAGAACCGATAGTAAACCTAAGTAACTTTGCGACTCTTGGACAGTTCCAGGTTCCTACGCTATTTAACCCTGGGGATCCAGCAAGCTTCACTGTGACCAATATATCTGAACAGGGTTTAAGTCGCACAATCGATGGAGACAAAGTCACGTACTCTTACACCACGAAGGAATTCCGTGGTGGTATCGAATATCCATCTGATAGTATGGTGCTCCACAGTTCGTCAAAGTGCATTGGAAGAGTCCTACAGGGCTCTGATGTTTACGAGGACGGGAAGCTTGTCGGTAAAGTTAGTGAGTCGCCCCTGTTATTTCGGATTGACTTGGTAACTTACCGATATGTCACTGTCTAGATGAATCAAGTGATGATAATTCTGGCTTTTATTCTGTGTTGTCTCGTATGCTACAGCATTATAGTAGGTTTTTGGGTATTATGTGGATGGCGCCGCTTCGGGATATTGCCCAGCTATCTGACCCATCAGCGTGTGCCACAGCATGTAAGTATACTTCGTAAACGACGTAAATCTATACTAATAAGATTTTCGAGACCTCTACTTCCCAGTACTTAGTAGTCAGAATCTAACAAACTTCGGCGCCTTCTGGGAATGTAACACTTGCCTAACCGATTCTAACAGCAACCAAGGGATTACCCCTGGCACCCTGTTTGGCCTTCGTTCAGAGAACTCTTCCATTGTCGCAAACCTCCTCCTCCGGTTAGGGGCTTCTTATCTTGATATACAATACAAGAACTCCTCCGCCGAGAACTCACCGTATAAAATTATCATGTCCCGCGAGTACCAGCACTCATATGCGCACCTCGATTTCCTAACCGATGACGAGAAACATTACCTCTTCGCTAGCTATCCAGATGATACGAAAACCGGGCTTACCCCCGAATCCGAACTTAATGCCGCCCACTTTATGGCCCGCCTCCCTCTCCTCGCTGTCCTCGGTGCGGATAAACTACTAGCAAAAGTGCCGCGGGACAATGGCAGTACTGAAAGGCTATTCGTCACCGTTTCGGTGGAAGTGCGATGGCATCGTGCAGTCGCTGTACTTGTAGCGATTCTTGTAGGTCAGATTATTGCTATCGGTGTCGTGAAGTACATGTGCTCGAAGGTCATGCTCCGCGATCATGATAGCTTCCTGGCACTCGCTGTCCTCCTGAAAACAACGATGGGGAAGGTGCAAGGGCGCAGTACTGCGTTGGGAAAGGAGTTAGCATCCTATTTGGATGGACAAGGGGTGAAAATGAGGTATGGCACTCGGATCAATGGGGGTTATTTGGAAGTTGATCTTGCGAACGATGTTGAGGATGACTTTCCGGATGTAGAGTATCGATAAGGCGGACGTTACGATGCTGGACCTCGAAGGGCTCTTAAAGTCGATCAAACCATAGGATAGCTCCAATGAAGATATTTCATGCTCTAATATTCCTTAGGCCTTGGTAGATCTGGATTCCTGTTAAAAGATAGCCATAGAGAGATATTAAATATGGAGGAAAAGGTAGATTGAGCTCCGTTTGCAAAGGGGGAGGGCTCATTAAATGCTAATTGACGAGAGTCTCATTTTAATAGATTGAGAACTTTTCTCTCCCTTTAAAATTAGTAAAGCGCGTGCTTAAGAAGCATAAGGTTTATAAAATCTATTTTAATTTTAATTCTAATAGCTTTGCTAAGATAATAATAAAATATATATTTGCTTTAATACTTCTTATTACTTAAATATTAAATTTAATTCCTTAAGGTTTTCTTTTCATATTTATTATTATTAAAAAATATTATTTCTTTATTAATTAGCCTTATAAAAGTAAAAAGCTTAAAAGAATACTCTAAAGGCTAATATAAATTTTTTATAACTTAATTTAAGTATAAATTATTATAATAAGGTTTTAATATAATATATTTATTCTTAATAATTAAATAAATTTTAATATACTTTTGAATTATAATCTTAATTATAATAAAAATAAAAAGTATAATTATAAAAGCATTTTTAATAATATAAATATATTATTTAAAATTTATTAAAATAAAATTTTTAAAATATAAATATTATATATAATAGTAAATTGCTTAATTAAATAAAGGTTTTTTAATAATTATAAATTAAAATAGTAAAATATTTTATAATAAGCTTAATTTTAAATATTAATAATATAAATATTTAATTTTTATATAATAATAAAATATTTTTAGCTTTATTCTTTTAAAAATAAATAACTTAATATATATTAAAATATTTAAAAGCTAATTATACTCTATTTAATATATTTAAATAGCTTTATATTAAAATTTATATAATTCTTATTATTATCAGGTATATAATTAGAATTATAATTTCATATAACCTTAACTATTTAATTATATTTGGCAGTTTATAGGAACCCCTTAAGCACCTCTTAAATAATTTAATTTTAGCATTTTAAAAGGCTAGAGTTTAGTCTCATATTAGAATATAATTTATTTTACTTATTAAATTGCCTTCTATTTATATATTTTACATTTTAAACTCTTTACCTTTAAAGACGGGAATATAATTTATTAATCTTTTAATTATTAATATTATATTTGCTAATAACCCTATTATTACTAGCGTCGCCGCGCATATTATTAATATTATAATTCAATAATAAGCCTCTTCTTAAATTATTAAGAATTATAATAGCAAATCGTTTAAGACAATTATTATAAAGGTCCTTAAAATCGCTATTAAAGAAAATAAAACTCTTAATAAATATATTAATAAAATTAAGTCATAGGTTATTAATATGGAAAATAAAGGCTATTAGCCCAAGCAGGAATAAAAAGATATAAAAATAATTAATAACCTTTTAAGGGTTTCTTAAGAGCCCTCTTATATTTTTATCCTTATTCTTATATCTACTTTCCGAGAATATTATAAGAGGGATATAATTCAACTTAACGCATTATATGCTTAAAAACTTATAATTAATAAATTAAAGTAGGCTATTAAATGCTTTAAAAAGAGCGCTAATTGGGATAAGCAAGTATATAAAGCTATTATCTTTAATAAAGGATTTATATCTTAGGGTTAATTATATATTAGGTTTATAAACCCTAAGGATAACCTTATAAGTAATCGAGTAAGCCTTAATAATACTTTATTTATTCCTTATATATATTATCTTATTATAAAAATAAGCGCTAATTATGGCCTTATAATATAATTACTTATATATATCCGTGATCCATATACTAAAAATGGTAGCTTTAAGCCTCTTATAAGTAATTATATAGCCGTAAATGGATTAAGAGCGAGAAATAAACCTCTCTTTTAAAATAAAGAAAAAGGCAACCTTTTTACCTTTTTATAAAAGTAAGAATCCTAAGGAATACCGGGCCTTTTTTAATGCCTTTAAGCTAGTCTTTAATAATTAGCCTAATTTATATAATTCTTATAAGAAACGTATAAATATTATAATTTAAAAGTTTAAGATAGGTTACTTACTTATAAAGCATTAATTTATTCTTAATAATAAATATTAAAATCGCTAAGGCCTTTTAATAGCTTAAAATAACTTTAAATGCTAGAATTTAAATATTATATAAAATAATAAAGAGCATAGTGCTAAAGCCTATAAAAAATTATAAGGGCTAAAATAAAGGCTTAATAAGACTATTATACAATTAATTAAAAGAATAAAATTATTAGAATACAATATAAGACGTATAAATAAGAGGCAATTTAATGAGTAAAATAAGTTATATTCTAATATGAGATTAAACTTTAGCCTTTTGAAATGTTAGAGTTAAATTATTTAAGGGGTGCTTAAGGGATTCTTATAAATTACCGAATATAATTAAATAATTAAGGTTATATAAAATTATAATTCTAATTATATACTTAATAAGATTCCCCCCTTTAATAATGCTATCCTAATATTAGTTTTTAAGCTTTATTAATTCCTATAATAATAATTAAAAGCTATTATATTACTTATATTTCCTTATAAGAATTTAGTTTAATTAAGTATAATATAAGAGTGCTATTATAGAATTATATTTTAGCCTATTAAGATATAATTAATCTTATAAATTATAATTCTTATATAAGGAGATAGCTTTAATAAGGCCTTAATTAGCTCTTATGCTCCTTAGGTATTATGCTATTTTATAACTTTTATTTGCTTTAGCCGCATAGCTTGGCATATAGAAATAGCTTTATATTTGGTCCGAGTTTATATTAAAGAGCAAATAAACTTGCTTGATTCCTATAATCTTATTTTCTTATACCTATAAACCTAAGGTTTTAATTGGCCAAAGGGCCTAAATTTGCGCGTAAGGCTAAGTAATTTAAAAAACTAAATTATTATATAATAATAAATACGTTTAATTGGCTATATAAAACTTTAAAATAATTAAAGCTATTTATTACCTTAAAATAACTTAAGGCAAAAATTATTTAAGTAATAATCTAAAAGTTAGGATTAGGCTAAGCTTATTTATATAAATAATAACTCCCTTTTAACTTTTAACTTCTTTTCTTTAAGCTTATAATAACCTTTATATAATAATATATATTTCTTTTTTTTTTATTCCTTAATCTTTTATCTTTTTTAGCTTTATTATAAGTCCTCTTATATTAAGTTATAACGGCTATAACGTTATTATTAATAAGCCTTATAAGCGTAAGCGTAATAATGAGATTAATACTTAGCCTATTATCTTTTGCTATTAAAGGTACTTAAAGCATATTTTAATTAATCCTTCTTATACTTATATTACTTGAATAAGAAAGTCTATGTGCACTTATTATATTAAAATAAATAATATTTATAAGAAGGTAAGTTTCCTTTTAGGCTATTATAATAATATTAATAGGTTTAGATTCCTATTAATTTATATTAAATCTATTATGAAATTAAGGATTATATCAAAGAATTTAATAAGTTTATAGCTTTAAATAAAGGCAAAGAGCTTATTAATATTAATAAGGGTTTTCTTATAATCTAATTAATTAGCTAAGGAATAAAGGATAACTCTAATATTTTAAAGAAAAGTAATATAAATGCTAAGGATATTTTTACTTTTAAAGGATTTCCTATTATAAGTTTTCTTTTCCTTATTTATTAATGCTTATTAATATCCTATAATTATATTTGCATTTATATTAAAAGCATATGGAATTTTATATTAAGCTTTAATAACTAATCTTTACTTATAAGATTCCTAATATTAATAGTCTTAATATTAAAAAGATTATTATTTTTTAAAAATTGGTTTAAGAAATTAAGCACTTTTATTTAGCTTATAAATATTAGGTATAACCCTTCCCTTAGCCTAAAATACTCTTATTAATTGCTTTATAATATAATATTCGCAATAAGCTTTTCCTTCTTAATATTAATAAAAATATCCTTAAGGGCATCTTTATAATATTTTCTTAAATTTAAGTGGTTTTTAAGTAGCATTTAAATAGCTTTATTTTTATTTTAAGATACTTTAGGCTATTCTTATATTTGCCCTTAATAAAATAAAATGCTTTTTTACTTAAGTATCAAATATATTTATAATATTCTTAAAATGTGCCTTTATTCTTGCTTTATTTTACTTATATTAACTATTATTCCTAATTTATTTCCCGCTTTTTTAAGGTCTTCCCCTCTTCTTTTTTTTTTACCTAATAGCTAAGAGGTTCTTTCTTAATTTGCTTTAGGTAGCTTAACTTTATTATCCTATTCTTTTATAAGTAGCTTATGGTTTTTAAGGTATGCATTTAATATTTTCTTTATATTCCTTAAATTTAGGTATATTAGGAGCTAGGTATTATAATCCTCTAGCTATTCCTTTTATTTTATAAGATATCTTATATTTTTTATTTTATTATCTTTTATATAATTTAAAATAAATTTTACTTTTTATTCTTACTTATTTTCTTTATTTTTAAGCTCTAATAGCTTATCTTCTTAATATTACTTAAGCTCCTCTCCTTTCCTTTTATAATATAGCTCTAAGAGTAATATATAAAATATATTATATAATTTAGCATAAATGCTTAAAAACTTTAAATAATATATAAATTCTCTTATTAGTTTAATTACCTAAAAAGGACCTATATACTTAAGCTAAAGTTTATTATACTTTATTCTCAGATTCTTAATAGAGAGCATTACTTATTAATAAAGGGAATAGTATTTATTTAGCTATTATAAAGGGATAAGAAGTGTGCTATCTAAGTGCATAATAAATAATATTATAACCAAAATAATAGGGGTAATATTTGAAAGAAGAAAAAGGATTCTATTATTAAGTTATGCTTGGGCTATATTATATATAAAGTGAGCACCGGAGCGAAAAAGCTATTTACCGGCAAAATATGTGACCTAAAATCACGGGGCTTTAACCTTACCACATATATCCCCTTTAAGAATAATTGTCCCTTAATTATTTTAGACTTACTTCTCTATATTTTAATCCTTTATAAAGTAAAGACCCTCCTTATAGGCCTTTATTAAAACCCCCTTATCTAATATATTCATATTTAGCTTAATCTTAGGCATGGGAGTTTTAAAAGCACGAGATTGCTCTAAGTGAAAATAAAATAACTTTTCCTTAAATATACGCTTTTCCTCCTTTATTATATCCCTATATAATGCCAAAGCCACACGTGTAGCTTTCTTACGTCCTTTTATAATAAATTTATAAATAACTTCCTTATTATTACCTAATAATATATTCCTTTCCTTTAAAATTATAGGTGAGCTCTAATATTTATAATATATGAAAGCATTAAATAAGGCCCTTAAACCCCTTAATTTAAAGCTTATAAGAAATCTAAAGGGTATAGCGCTATATCTATTAGCTAAGCTAAATGGCATAGCTATTAAAATAATTTAATCTTTATATAACTCGGATAATATATGCTAAGTGCCTCTCTTAATTACTTTTAAATTTTCCTTATTATCTTATATGCCTATAAACTAAGGAAGCATTATATATTGCACCTTTATAATAAGGCTAATAATATTATAAGGTATTAATAATAATGTGATTTACGCATTTCTTAGCTTATAAGGTATATTCCTTTAACCTTTTAATCCTAAAACCTTAATGTCCTCTTTAATAAAAAGCTAATTAATAATCTTATAAATAAATCCATTTATAGCCTATTTTTAAGTAATTACGCGATCCCACTATTCTCTTAGCTTATGCTATATTCCAGGTAAAATAAATATGCAATTCTTATTATCTTCTTTATTTATTAAAACTATTCCTTAAATTATATATATGCCATGCTACTTGGCTAGCAAGTCTAATATATTAAGATTAATATAATAAAAATAAGTGCTATTTCTAAAAATATAATATTTCATATAATAAGGATAGCTAATTAAATATTATATAGCATTAGGTCTTAGTGCCGCATATAGCATATAATAGGCATAATCTTAGCGCATTAGCTATTAAGCGATTAAATAAAATATATTTCTTAGCTAGCTAATATTCTTATAACTATTAATTTCTCAAAAATGCTAGCGGTATATATTAAACTCATTTAATATCTATTTCTTTAATTCCGGGTTTTAGAATTATTAATTAAAGAGCGGGGTAATAACGGATCTATTAGCCTTTTATTTAAAAAGAATTATAAGGTCTTAAGCATTTAATATCTTTTCTTAATTAAAAGCAAAATCGGTTCCCTACTTATTATAAAAGAACTTATAAGGGCCTAATTTATTAAAAGGTCTTAATAATTAATTTATAACTCAAAACCATTAATATATTGCCTTATTAATCTTTAATTTTCTAATATCCAAGTAATAATCTAATATATATTTTAATTAATAATCCAAAAGAGGTTAATTTAAGCGTTTAATATAAAGCCTAATTTGTCTTGCTATAAGCTATTTATATAAAAAGCAAACCTTTTTAAATATATATATCTTAGCTAATAGCTTTATTTTAATTATAATTCCAAGTGCCCTTTTCTTTTTTATTATAATCTTTTAGCCCTTTATAATATCTTTTATATAACGGCACTAGCTACTTATTACTTATATATCCTTATTATCTTCTTTATTATTCGCTAATTCTTCCTTTATATTATTTATTTCTTTTTTATTTAGCTTATTCATAGGTCCTAAAACCATGCTATATTCTTCTGCTTCCTCTTATAATATGCAAATTCCTTTAAATCTAAGAGCCTAACCATTACCTTTAAGATTTATATTAAGAACTAGTGAATTTTAACCTATTAAATAGGGTAAAATTTCTTTATTATTATCCTTACTATTTAGCTATATCGGGTTTTTAAGGATAAATTCTTTAATTATTCTTATACTTATCTTTTTTAAAAATTTATAAATATTAAAGGTTATTCCTAATTCTCGTGCTTATTATAATAAAATTTCCTTTACCTTTTTATTCCAAATCTTTTATGCTTTATTAAAATCACTAAACATGAGACCCTTAATTAGCTTAGCCTATTTCTTTCTATTAATAAAACATTAAACGGCTATAATATTTATTAGGCATATAAATTGCTTTAAGCTATTAATAAGTTAAGCTAGCTTTTTATATGCATAAAGGAAATTTAATAAGTAATTTATCTTATTTAACCACTTTATAATATTATTATCCTTTTACTAATTACGGATCGCCTTCTTTACCTTATATATTTGATCCCATTTCTTTTTATTCTCTTTAATAATTAATAGCGCCTATATTTACTTATTAGCAAACTCGTCTTTAAATATATATATCCGGTAAGCTTTACCCTCTTATATAAATAAGAATATTTCCTTAATTATATTAAATGCCCTTTTATAATATTATAGCATATCTTAAAGAATTCCTGCCTTAATCTTATATCTATTTTATTTTAGGATATTAGTAAGATAATTTTTTATCTCTTACGTATTCTGAAATATTATATTAACGGTAAGAGCAGTGCTCTTAAATCAAATATCTAATGCGTTCTTTATAGCTATAATATAACCGGTTTTCTTATATAGTTTAAAAGGGAAAAGGTTAAAAAGGAAAGGACGTTTTTAAGGAAAAGAATCCTTAAATAATTGGTTTTAGCTAAAGGTGAATTATATATGGCTTATAATTAATAAAAGCTATTAAGTAAATAATTTAGTTTTTAATTAATTATTCGCCTTTACCCCCTTACCTTAAATGTCTTCTTATTTAAATAAACTTTTTAGCGCTAACCTTAACCTTAATAAAATAATTAAAAATAGCCCCTAAGGACTTAAAAAAGTGTGCTGCCATTTATAATAAGGATAAAAAGCAAGCTAGCGCTATTATAAAGGCTATTTTAATGGGTATTCGCTCTTTATAGCATTTATAAAGTTTAACTTTAATTAATAATTTGCTTTTGCTTTTTTTCCTTTTTAAGGTTTAGCAATTCGCTTTTATATAATAGCAAGCCTCGTCCTCATCTTATTTTAAATATAAATACCCTTTCTTATTCCCTTTTAATTTTTTCTTTTTAATAATTTTTTAAGTTAGCTAGGTAAGTGCTTCTTTATACCATTTCCTCCCCTATTTATAATAGTCCCTTCCCTAACTAGTCTCTTATAATATACCTTAAGCGCATTAAGATATTTTTACCTAAGCATTAAAATAATTCATTTGCTCCTAAGCACCTTATTCTTATTACCTCACTTAATAGAGACGACTAACCTAATATAGCTCTTTAAGAGCCTATTACCTTTAACCCTATATATTATATTATTAATACCCTTATATATAGCTTAACTAATCCTGCTCTTGCCTAGCCCGCGGCAGAATCTATTAAGGCTAGCATAACTCTTATTCCTAATATTATCAAAGCTATTAATTATTAATTAATTACCTAAATTCCCGTTATTACTCTTAAAAAGGAGTCTTTTAATAAAAAAGCTCTTACTTCTTCTCCTAATAACCCTATTACTTTAACCAGTATTAAATTTATTATTACTTATATTAAAAATGCCAAATTCTTTAATTTAAATCTTATTAATTATATTTTAAAATCTTTATATAATATTAAAGTTAAATACCGCCCTCTTTTTAATTACCTCTTTAATATCTTATAGTTTGCTAATACCATATCCTAAATCATATAAATAGAGATTTACTTATTTAAAGCTATCTTTAAACCTTATCTTAAAATTTAATTAACTTATAACTATCTTGGCTATTTCCTTATTAGTCCTAATAGCGGTGTTTTAACCATTTTTAATAAGGAATATAATAATAATAACTTTAATTTACTTAAGTCTTCTTATAATAAAGCTACTATTACCGATTACCCAAATTATTAATAATAGATTAAATATCTTTTAAATGCTAATAACCCCATTATAATTAAGCTTTATTATTATTACCTTATTTTATTTTATCCTTTTATTATTAAAAAGGCTTTTATATCCGCTACCCCTAATAAGAAAGACTATAGTGCCAAAGATTCTCTTATCTTTTTTAAAAAGAATAAAGGAAAAGCCGTTATAAAGCTATTTATTATTAATTCTTTATTTATCAAAAAAACCAGGAAGCATAAAGCCCCTAATTCTAGTATTAAGGACGATTTTAATGCCATTATAAACGCCGATCCTACTCTATTTAAGAAGCTAAAGCTTAGATTAACTTATACGCCTATAGCTAGCTCACTTCCTATTAGCTTTCCTCCTGCCGCTCCTATTAAATAAATCAAATTTAAGAAAACTTTATTACCTCCATACCCTAAAACTAAGCCTAAACCAACCTTAAAGAAAGCTAAAAAACCTAAGAAAACTAAGAAATCTAAGAAACCTATTCTTATTTTATTTAAATCATTTAAATAAATTATAACTAAGAAAAGTCTTAAAGATTATATACCCTTAGCCGCCTATAACCTAAATAAGGAGGCCGGTGGTAAATTTAAGGATAATAAAGAAGCTAGCGAGAATTAAATATAAGTCTTTTTTCTTTTAAAATAATGCGCTTTCTTAAGAGCTAAATAAAAAAAAAGGCATAAATAAAATAAATACCTAGGCAAGATAAATAATAAATATAATAAAATAGAGAAATAAAATAAAATTAAATATTAATTCTTTCCCTCCTTTTTAATAAATAAAACTTTTTACGTAAGCTATTCTTAGGCGTATTATAATTTATCCCGCTAGGCGGGATAAAATTTCTTATTACTAAATCCTCTTATTATATATTAATTATTATTATTTAAGATAACCCTAAAACTCTACCTAGCCGGTATCGCTACTTAATAAGCTTCTTATCTTCTCATTTCTGCCTCCCTTTTTTTTATTCCCCTAATTAATAAATTTAGATCCCTTTATTCCTCTAGTGGAATTTCTATAATTTTTTTATTATTTCCCCCTTCCTATTTTATTCCTTTATTATCTCTATTTCTATCCCTTACTTTTATATTATCTTTAATTAATACGGGATCCTAAATACCTTATCTTTATTTAAAGACTTTTATTTTATTATTAGCATATATCCTATATAATCTTATTTTATTTATTTTTTTTAAAAAGTATATTCCCTTATTAATAACCACCTTATTAACCTTAAATAAACCTAGCCACTTATATTTAAGCTTTAACTATAAGGATATATAGCTATTTTTTATTTGGCCCTCTTATAACGCATATCTCGCTCTTAATAATCCTTAATTTTTAGCTAGGGTTTTTTATTACCTTTTAGCTTTTATTTACTTTGCGGATTTCCGTATTTATTTATTAGGTTTTAATATCCGTTTAGGTTTAAGTATTTAGGTTTAAATATGTGACTTAATATATTTTTTTTAAATAAAGTATTAGTCCTATAAATTCTTTTATAATTCCTTTATTATATAACGTTTTTATAATATTATTTTATTAAAAACGGTTTTTTACGTTTTATTTATATAAGGTTTAATATTTATAAAGTTATAGGACTAGAGGTTTTAATTTTATAAGGCGAGTCTAATAAGTATTATATATTTAATTCCGTGCTTTATATCCGTGAAAGCTTTATTAAAGTATTTCTTTCTTATTAACTTTTATTAGCCTTTAAAACGTGCTTTAAGTCGGTCCTTTTAACTTAACCTTAAATGGTTCTTTAAATATAATTATTTTATTATCTCTAATTCCTATTATTTGCCATTCTCGGCTCTAGTGATTTAAAGTATCCTTTCTTTAAATTATTTCCTATAATTTTCTTACTTAAGGGTTTTCCTAATAAACCTTTTTATAAAGCTAATACTTGATAATATATTAATCCTTAAAGTCCGCGCGCTAAGTTTCTTTATTAAATGCCTTATATTTAATTTCTCGCTCTTTATTTTAAGCATCGGGTTTTAATTAAATATTAATCTTAGCTTCCTTTAATTATTCCTTTATTACCTAATAAATATTAGGCTAACGTTTAATTATATAAGCTTCCTTTAATTTTATAGGTATTAAAGTTTTTATAACTCAGGGCATTTCCTTTTTTATAGCATTTAAGGTTTTCTTTCCTTTTTAATTCCTTTTCTTTTCTCCTTTATATGCTAATGTAATATGATTAAGGAGCCTATAATTAAAGCAAAGTCCCTTTTCTTATTATAACTTTATAATTTCCGGTAATAATTTAGATTTCCCTTAATTACCTTAGGAAGTAGCATTTAATTCTATTAGATTTAATTAATGGTTTTCTTATATTTTCCCTCTTTATTTACCTAAATTGGCTTAATAATTCCTTTTGCCATATCCTTAGGAATGCTATTCCTAATAAAACTTATATATATAATTATTAATTTATATAATATATTTAATTAATAATATTATATCCTAAGATAGTCTTTTTATATAAGCGAGTTTTATATTAATATGTGGTTTTAGTCCCCGTTTATAATAGCTTATTAATGCTCTTATATCTTATTTAATTTAATTGATATACTTTTAAAAGTCCATGAAATAATTAATAATATTCTTAGTTTATTTTAGTATATATAAATAGGTTTTTATTATCTTAACTTTATTAATATCTTTAAATATTCTTTTAATTTCTTTCTTAAATCCTCCTTACGTTTTAAATATGCTTTACGTAATTATTATGGCTTTATAGGTGTTTAGATATTTAAAATAGTTTATTAAGAAGGGCCAAACCCATTTTATAACTTTTCCCCGAAAATAGGAAAATGTTTATAAAGCATAGCTTTTATTTGTAGGGAATTTATTATTATTAAAGTGAGTATAGAATTCCACTTATAATAGGAAGACCTTTAATTCCTTTTGATTCCTTATAAAGGTATTTAATAACTTGACCCTAAGCGTTTCCTTTAATTACGCATTAAACTCGGTAATGCTTAGGCTATTATCCTTTATAAGGACGTTGTCATTTATTCTTTATAATAATAAGGATATTTTTATAATATTATTCTTAGGACTAAATACGTTTATTAATGCTTTGCCGGACATGTTATTTAAGTGAATCGGTATCCCTTAAAAAGGTGCTTAAAGTATAATAGTTATTATATAGGCTAATGCTTATATAATAATTTTAAATAAGGGATAAGTATATTATAAAGACATTTTAATTATAATATTATTAAGTATAAAGAATATTATTTAAAGTTAAGCATAAAGCTCTTATTTAATAATAAAAGTGCTAATATTATATAAAATCTTTATTCTTAATTAAATCCTAAGATCCCTTTTAGCTAAATCCGTGAATCCCTCTTCGCTATCTCGCTTATAGGGATTTAGGGATTTATTACGTAATTGCTCCCCCGTGACTTCCTTACGCGGTTCTTAAAACTACTAAGAGATAGCGTATTCCTTATCATATCCTTGTAATAAACTTGTAACCATAATACTAGGTTACTTTAAATTCATTTATACGCGAAATACCATGGGTAAATATCCCTAAGTAGCTTAAATGGGATAAATGATATAAAGAAAAGGCTATATGAAATGCTTTAAAGAAAGAGGGTTATTGCCATAATATAAAAAGACGCAAATCACCACTTTTTATAAAAAACTAATATAAGAGGCTTGAATAGGCTCTTAAGCACGAGTATTAAACCTTAAATTAATAGGATTTAATCTTTTAAAGTAATAAGAATTAAATATAACCTAGTTATTATAAATAGTAATAGATTATAAGGCTAATTAATAATAAAGAGCTTTATTATCCGGATTATATAGCTTATAGGTAATAAAGGAAAATCGGGTGGATATTTTAAAGGGATATGAATAATAAATATAATAAAGGTTTTAATATTTTTTAGGAAAAGGAGTAAAAGATAATTATAAAGGAATCCTATTTTTAAAGGATTATTCTTTAAATTATAAAATATATGCATATGTATCCAGGCCTCGAGTTTTAATAAAATAGAGGGCTAGGGCATATTATTACGTATATTATGGAGGTCTTTGCTAATTATGGTATATACCCTATTTTCTAGCCTCCCTTTTCACCGGACCTCTCACTTATAAAAAGCATATGGGATAAAATAAAGGATATTTTATAAGCTTTAAATCCGCAAGTCCATAGGAATTATAAGAGGCTTAGGGCAGTAATTCTAAAAGCGTAAGAAGCAATTACGGATAAAGAAGTAAGGGCCCTTATATATAATATGCCAGAGCGCTATAAAGTAATAATAGCTGCTTAAGGTGCATATATAAAATTCTAAATAGCTTTACTTTTTATAAAATCCTAAGTATATAAGGGTAAAAATAATATAAAGTAGCATGCTATAGAGTGGTGTGAAAAAGGGTAGGAATAGAATAGCAAAATGTTTGTGCTTTTATAATTAATAGGGCCTGTATAAAGTACATTATTTAACCCTTATAGAGAGTAATCCATTACGTCAATTTTAGCTAATTGATTAGAAATCTAGAATTACTAAAACTTTCCAAAAGTCCAAAGACTTAACATTATTTATATAAAGACGCTAAGCCATAATAGGAAGCTATAACTTATAATATAAGTAATAATAGTATTAATAAGCTTATATATAATTTTATAATAACTTATTACTATTAGATTATGAGAAATCTTTTCTTAAAAGGTTTTCTCCTTTTTTAAATAAATTTTTTTTTTTAAAAAATTTAAAAAATTTAATAATTATAAATCTAACAATTATTATATCTATAAAATTGATATGATTTCTGCTTTTATACAAGGAAATATAGACGCTAAAATAAGCTTATATTTACCCGAAGGCGTAAAAGATAATTTATTAATATTAAGTAATAAAATAAATAATAAAGAAGCTTTATATTTACAATTAAATAAAGCTTTATATGAATTAAAGCAATCTGCCTATATTTGGTATTTTATACTTATTAATAAATTAAAAGAATTAAATTATAAGCCCTTAAGTGCCGAAAATTGCATTTTTATAAATAAGTTTACAAATATAATTATTTATATTTATATAGACGATTTAGCTATTATAGGCCCTAATAAGGATAATATTAGTATTCTTATTAAAACTCTTAAAAATTATTTTTAAATTAAAGAGTTAGGGATTATTAAAGATTATTTAGGAATAGATATTATTATAAATAATAATAATAATAATAAATCTTTAATATTAAGCCAAGCTAAATATGTAACTAAAATATTAGAAAAATATAATATAGCTAATTATAATCCTATTAATACTCCTCTTGATATTAATTTAAAATTAATCCCTAATAAGGGATAAGTAAATAAAGACAATATTAAAGAATATTAAGGGATAATAGGGAGCTTATTATATCTAGTATTAGGCACTAGACCCGATATAGCTTATTTAGTTATTAAATTAGTTAGATATGCTAATAACCCTAGTAAAGAATACTTTATAGCTATTAAAAGAATATTAAGATATTTAAAAGGAACTATTAATTATTCTATTAAATATGAGAATAATAATATTAATAGCCATTATATAAGCGGCTATTATGACGCAGATTACGCTAGAAATATTAATACGGCTAAATCTATTACGGGTTATATATTTTATTTAGCTAATAGGCCTATATTATAGCGTTCTAAATTATAACTTATAATAGCACAAAGCATTATAGAAGCTGAATATATAGCTATAAACGCTGCTATTAAAGAAGCTATTTATATAATAAGCCTATTAAAAGAATTAGGCTTTTATATGCAAAAGAAGTTCCCTTTATATACGGATAATAATGGAGCTTTATTATTAGGATATAATCCTATATATTACGAGAGAATAAAGCTTATAGCCGTTAAATATTATTATATAAGAAATCTTATATTAAAAGAAATAATAGATTTAATATATATTCCTATTAATAAATAAAAAGCCGATGGATTAATTAAGGCTCTAAAAAGGATTAAATATAAAAACTTTTTAAAAGAGCTTAATTTCATAAGCTAAAAATAATAAGCTTAAATAATTTCTTAAGTACTTGTTAAGAGGGCGTATTAGATTTATAGTTATTAAATTTTTTAAAAAAAAAATTTTTGAAAAAGGAGAAAACTTTTTTAAGAAAAGATTTCTCATAATCTAACCGTAATAAGTTATTATAAAATTATATATAAGCTTATTAATATTATTATTACTTATATTATAAGTTATAGCTTCCTATTATGGCTTAGCGTCTTTATATAAATATTTTTAGGATTTTGGACTTTTGGAAAATTCTAATAACTTTGGATTTTTAATCAATTAGCTAAATTGACGTAATAGATTACACGTTCTTATATGCGATTATTAATTAATAATATCACATAGCTTATAATATTATTAATATTAATAATAGATTTTTAATTAATAGAATCTATTAGAATTAATTATTTAAATATTTAAATCGAGTTAATTCCTGTATTTAAGAATTAAGTAAAAAAGTCAAGTAAAAAATATACTTATTATTATTACTTCTTATTAATAAGCCTCATAGCTTAAGCGGTACTTCCACCCCCCTTTAATATATATATATAATAAAGGTTTACCCCTTAATATTTTATATTATATATTTTATAATAATTAAACTTTTCTTATTTAAAGAATTAATTATAAGTAAGATATTTATATTTATAATTTATATATATTTATAATTTATATATATTTATAATTTATATATATTTATAATTTATATATATTTATAATTTATATATATTTATAATTTATATATATTTATAATTTATATATATTTATAATTTATATATATTTATAATTTATATATATTTATAATTTATATATATTTATAATTTATATATCAAGAATATATAATAATTATTATATAAGCTATTGCTTATATAATAGTTTTAAGTAAGGAATAAGTATATTATAAAGACGTTTTAATTATAATATTATTAAATATAAAAAATATTATTTAAAGTTAAGTATAAAGCTTTTATTTAATAATAAAAGTGCTAATCTTATATAAAACCTTTATTCTTAATAAATTTATTAGGCTTAGGATAATTCAAGTAAATTAAAGCCTAATTCCTTTAATCTTCCTTAAAACCCTTAATCTTATTATATAACCCTTTATTTTATAATTTAGTTTAATTATAATTCTTTATATAATTTTAGCGGATTGCCGAGCCTTAAGCTATAATTATAATTATATTTATAATATTATTCTTTTTTTAAATTAATATTATCTTAATATTAAAATAAGATAAGAAAATATTATTTAAAGGTAATAATTCTTCCTTTCTTTTTATTATAATTATTATAAATCCTAAGAAAATTGAGCATTTTAAATAAAAGAAAAAAAATATCCTTAATCTTTATTCCCGCATTTTATTTATTAAGATTAAAATGCTTTCTTATTCTTATTAGTATAAAAACCTTAAAAAGATATATATGATTTCTTTTAATTTTAATTAATATTTAAAATACATTTATTTTAATATTTTTTCTTATAATATTTCATTAGGTTTATAATTATTAAATTTTTTTTAAAAATAAAAAAAGGAGAAAATTTTTTTTTAAGAAAAGATTTCTCATAATCTAACCATAATAAATTACTATAAAATTATATATAAGCTTATTAATCTTATTATTACTTATATTATAAGTTATAGCTTCCTATTATGGCTTAGCGTCTTTATTTAAATACTTTTAAGTTTTTAAACTTTTGATAACTTTAAATTTTTAATTAATTAGCTAAATTGACGTAATATATTATGCGTTTTTATATGTGATTATTAATTAATAATATCACATAGCTTATAATATTATTAATATAAATAGTGGATTTTTAATTAATAGAATTAATTTATTAGAATTAATTATTTAAATATTTAAATTGAGTTAATTCCTATATTTAAGAATCAAGTAAAAAGTCAAGTAAAAAATCTACTTATTATTATTACTCCTTATTAATAAGCCTCATAGCTTAGGCAATACTTCCACCCTCCTTTGATATATATATATATAATAAAGGTTTACCCCTTATTTATATTTTATATTATATATCTTATAATCGCCGGTCCCTCCATTTCTTCCTTCGTCCCTCTCTCTAAGAGTCGGTCCATTTATACTATCTTATTTTTTAAATTATCTAATGCCTGAGGTATATGGATTTAATATCGGAACTCGATATACTACCTCCGATTTGCTATAAATTACTAGCAAATCCAAATAATGGGTCGTGCATATCGATTTATATAATATTAATTGCGTATAAAGTTATTAATATAATAGGAGCACATTTTTATTAAAAGCAAAGAAATATATTTATAAAATAAAGAATACATATTAACCATATTGAGCTACTTCTATTCTTATAGTCTAAATTAAACGTCGCCGCTATTAATATTAATAAAATCAGACTCCAAATTTAGTTTTATCTATAGTCTCTCTTATTAAATTAATCACAAGCCCCTTAGTAAATCCTTCCTGACTTGTAAAACTCAAGCTTCCCATAGTAATCTCACTAAGAATTGCAGGATTAATCATATATCTCTTAAATAATTATTTGCTAATTGCTTTTATTTTTAGTAGAATTATAATATATGGTGCCCGCCATAGCTAGGTGTTCCTTGACAAAATCAGGTAGCGGAGGTTGCCGGATTACCTGATTATGGATCCTTAGGCATTAGATAGTTTAAAAAATAAGATAGTATAAATGGACCGATTCTTAGAGAGAGGGATGAAGGAAGAAATGGAGGGACTAGCGATTATAAAGATTTAAGATTTATAAAATCTTTAATTAATTTTGCCTTTATTATAATATAAATAAAATTAATAAAAGTAAATATTTATAATAATATTTTTTTTTAAAAATCTTATTAATTATCAATATTATAACTTATTTAATATAATTATATAAAATTATTAAACTTTAATATTATATAAAATTATTAAACTTTAATATTATATTAAATTATTTAAATTATTATAATAATATTTATTAAAATAATAATTATAATATTATATTATTTTTATATTAAGAAAGAAAATATATTTTTAAAGTTTATTTATTTAAATTATTTCTTATTAAGTTTATTATATTATAATTGTTTTTAGAATACAAAACTTTATTTTGCCTAACCTTTATTGGGTAGCAATAATTACAGGTAATACTATAATGCTTTCTACGGTCCCTAGTTACAATACTTGTATTCCATTCCCTCTCTTACCTTCCCCTCTTTGGCCACATCCTACTCCACCCCACCTTCCTTATTCCTCCAAGGGACGGGTCCTTCGTCGCCCCTCCCCTCTTGCCTATGCGTTTATCCACGTCCGTGGTTGACTTGACCATTCTTTCCTCGGTCATTTTCCGGTCATCTGCATCTACCACCACCTCATTTTCACTCACAACTTCTTCAAGTCAGAGACGAGCCCTTACCTCCACTTGTCAACGTCCTCCGAAAGCTTTTCCCCTTCACATCTCAAGGTAAGCGATTTCTCCTCCTTGAAACGCTCCCAATTCCGATCTGCGTTGACGCTGCTCTGACGCCCAGCTCCCAATCCACCTGCAAGCGTCCAAAGCCTCTCAGTCAACCCATAGCTACCCGTCTCACAACCACAGCAATTCGAAGCTGTTCATACAGACGCAACAATATGTGCAGATCTCATGGGGAAACAGACGGTGTGGGTGGTGCGGGCATGGACGTCACGAAGGGAAGAGAAATCCTACCTGCCAATGTCATCCCGCGCCATTACGACCTCACTCTTGAACCAGACTTCACTACTTTGAAATACCAAGGGACCGTTGTCATTGACCTGGATGTGATTGAAGACTCGTCCTCACTATCATTGAACACCCTTGAGCTTGATATTCACGATACAAAGATTGTATCTGCATCTACCACCATCAGGTCAGTAATTAGCATCGATGGACACTTTGGCATATTTCATTCTGGCCGACTCTAAACCAAGGCAGCTCCTCTCCAGATGTTTCATACAACGAGTCTACTCAGACAACCAAGGTATCATTCGAGGGAAGCCTCCCTCAAGGGTCAAAAGCTCAGCTACATATGTCTTTCACTGGTACACTTAATGATAAGATGGCTGGGTTCTATCGCTCGACTTATAAGAACCTAGATGGAAGTGAGGCCATATTGGCCACTACACAGATGGAGGCCACCGATGCGCGCAGAGCGTTTCCTTGCTTTGACGAACCTTCACTGAAATCCGAGTTTACCATTACGTTAATTGCAGACAAACATCTCACTTGTCTAAGCAACATGGATGTAGCGTCTGAGACTGAATTTCACTCTAAGATCGAAGCCAGAGTGAAGAAAGCTGTCAAGTTTAACAAGTCGCCCCTTATGTCTACCTATCTTTTAGCCTTCATCATTGGCGAGCTCAATTATATTGAAACAACAAGGTTTCGACTTCCAATCAGAGTATACGCACCACCAAACCAAGACATCGAGCATGGCCGCTTCTCGTTGGAGCTTGCCGCCCGTACTTTAGAATTCTACGAGAAGACCTTCGATAGCCAATTTCCTCTTCCGAAGATGGTTAGTGGAATTCTTGAATCTTATAGTGACCATTTTACTTACTTCTCAAGGATATGGTTGCTATACCCGACTTCGCTGCAGGGTAAGAATGTTCCAATGACACTCATCATTAACCACTGACTAATTTTGCGATAAAAAGTGCAATGGAGAACTGGGGACTCATCACTTACCGTGTCGTCGATGTTATGTTTGATGAAAAAACCAGTGGAGCGTCTACAAAAGAGCGTGTTGCCGAGGTTGTTCAACACGAGTTGGCCCAGTAGGTTGAATTTCTCAGCATGGTAGTGTTGAAGGGTGGACTACGAGCTGCCTCCCCTTCCCCATAACAGGGATATTCTCGTTTCTCGTTTCTCGTTTCATGTGTTCAGGTTCGATCTGATTCTTTTATAGTCAATGGTTTGGCAATCTCGTCACCATGGATTTCTGGGATGGTCTCTGGCTCAACGAAGGATTTGCTACCTGGATGTCTTGGTATTCTTGCAACACTTTCTACCCTGAATGGAAAGTATGGCAGAGCTATGTCATTGACACACTCCAAGGGGCTCTTTCTTTGGACTCATTACGCAGCAGTCATCCAATTGAGGTTCCGGTAAAGCGAGCGGACGAAGTGAACCAGATATTCGACGCTATTTCTTACTCGAAAGGTTCTTGCGTTCTGCGTATGATTTCAAAATATCTGGGCGAGGATATTTTCATGGAAGGCATTCGTCAGTACTTAAAGAAACAGTACGTGGGTATCTTATCTCACTTTCTAAGCCACACAGCCACATACGCTAGTGGCCTGGCCTCGCTATTGCAGCTACTAACTGATTATAGTGCTTATGGCAATACACAAACAGGTGATCTCTGGGCTGCTCTCAGTGCAGCAAGTGGCAAGGATGTGGAGAAGGTAATGGATATTTGGACGAAGAACGTTGGCTATCCTGTTGTCACTGTCACAGAGAATGAGGCTGAGAAAACGATACATGTTAAACAAAACCGCCTTTTACGCACAGCAGATGTCACCCCAGAGGAAGATACAGTATTGTACCCTGTCTTTCTAGGCCTTCGAACTAAGAGTGGGGTTGATGAGTCGCTTGTTCTTTCCAAGCGAGAGGATAATTTCAGTGTCCCTGACCTTGAATTCTACAAATTGAATGCCGATCATACCAGCATTTATCGCACTTCATACTCTCCTGAACGCCTCGAGAAGCTTGGACAGGCAGCCAGGAACGGCCTTTTGAGTGTCGAAGATCGCGCTGGTATGATTGCTGATGCTGGTGCTCTTGCAGCGTGTGGCTACCAAAAGACTTCCGGAGTCTTGAGTCTTCTCCGGGGATTCGACAACGAGAAGGAGTTCATAGTCTGGAATGAAATTCTCTCGAGGCTTGGAGCCATACAAGGTGCCTGGATGTTTGAGGACCAAGAGACCAGAGACGGCTTAAAGTTCTTCAAGAAAGATCTTGTTAGTGAGAGGGCTCACAAGGCCGGGTGGGAATTCAAAGAAACAGATGACCATATTGAACAGCAATTTAAGGCTATGCTCTTTGGTAATGCCGGGATGTCTGGTGATCAGGAAATTATCGAAGCAGCTAAGAGCATGTTTGCAAGGTTTGCAAGTGGTGATAGATCAGCCATCCATCCGAATATCAGAGGAAGTGTTTTTGGGATGGTCTTGAAATACGGTGGTAAAAATGAGGTTGGTCGACCTTCACTTGAATGTGAGGTTCTTTCAAACTAACTTAGAGCAGTATGATATTATCCTTGACACCTATCGCAATTCAAAAAACAGCGATGAACGGAACACAGCGCTCCGCTCCCTTGGCCTGGCTCGAGACCCCGAACTCATAAAGCAAACACTTGCATTGCCTTTTGGCGGTGAAGTGAAGGAACAAGATATTTACCTCCCTGTCAGTGGTCTCAGAACCCACACTGGTGGCATCGAAGCTCTGTATGGCTGGATGACCGAAAATTGGGATGAACTTTCCAGGCGCCTCCCTGCAGGCCTATCCATGCTCGGTACAATGGTATCAATATGCACTTCAAGTTTCACCCGTGAAGCCGATTTGAATCGGGTCCGGAAGTTCTTTGAGGACAAGAGCACTAAAGGTTTTGATCAAAGCCTTGCACAGAGTTGTGATGCGATCAAAGCAAAAAGTGCGTGGCTCACTCGAGATAAACTTGATGTCAGTCAGTGGGTCAGAAGCTATGTGGGCAAGGCTGTCAAAAGCGAATTATAGGTGGTGCCTACCATAGTTCTTCACAGGAAAAGCCAGGATACATTTGGCTCTCTGGATTTAAATACCGCACGCATGCATAGATCTGCTATGCATTGATTGATAGGCCGCTGCGAATTAGAATCCATATAATGTTAGCCAGAACTGGTTAAGAGTAAATAGGCAATGATTTATTGAGTTCTGAAAAACTCTCGCATATGCAGCTTTTAATAGTTATATTGATGGCGTGTCTTATTGATAATGGAGTAACAATAGTCTCAATCCTAGAGAGTTCTTGAAATGCATTATTCGACTAATGACGTGTAATGGTTCTGTGAAGGTGTGAAGGTGCAATGTTACAACAAAACGCCCAGCAAAGTCGCCACCGCAAAGAGCGAGCCGAGTCCCACGTTAGAGCAAGCACCAGCACCACCTGTAAATTGAATCAAAGGAGCTGATGTAGCACTTGGTCAGGTCGCATTGCGAGGAGCTGGAAAGTCCGGCGTCATCCCATGCAGTGATGAGGTCGTCTCTGTGTCTGAAATCGGTGGTAGAGCCTTGCTTATGGCGGTGAGGGTTGATGGGACTTGTGTGAAATGACAGTGCCTGGTAGAAGTTCCGTCAAAACTACACTCTTCACGATAGAGGCAGTCTGTGAATTGACAGTTTGTAAAACGGTAATCAAACCTAGGGAGGTTGCACTTGCGGATGAAGTTGGGAGGTCGAAATCGAGCCGAACTGCGCAGCTTTCAGTATCCTCGCCCTGTATAGTGCTTTGGCTTATGGGCACCATAGATTAATATACTCGGCTCACGTTGTGGCAGTAAAAACCCGCTACCGGGGCACAGAAATCACCAGATTTGTATTAGCCATTGTCCTTAAGATAGCAAGTCTACAAGCATAAAAGCGTGTCAAATCGTCAAAATGATATGTACTTCTCCAAGGGTAGGATCGTAACAAAATCGGCTTGTGCCATCTCCACATGTCACTAAACCCCCTCCGTATGTCTGCCTGAAGTAAGTTAGGCAGTGTTTGCAGCAATTGTGGAACCAACTTTGAAGATGAACGACCCTCAATTCTCTGTTGGTATGGATTGATCCGACATGCTGGCAGGAAAGAAAGTTTCTCTTTATTGTCAAGCCGCCGCCCAGAAGGCTGTGGATACTGTAGTCGGCGCTGCAAAGACTTGCTAGGGAAAAAGAAAGCCCAAGCATGACAATGATCTTCATGGTGAATATCGAAGGAGGAAGTGCTGGAACTTCTTCGATGAATAATTGCTTGGTCGATAGAACCTGTTTGACTGAATAGCTGGATGCTATGCCAGTGTTCTCGAAAGGCTAAGAGGGGCGTATATATAGAATGGATCGAAGGGAGGAGGAATCAGCCATCAATTCACCTTTCAGAAAATATGATATATAGGATTAGGCGAATGAACGCAAGAGTCTATGCCAACCCTTGCTCAGGTGAGCCCAGTTGGGCTAGTTAATCTGGAAGCGAGGGCAAGCAGCAAGGAAGTAATAATGATACAAGATACGACATTCCTTTACGGCAAAACTAAATAGGAGGTAGCTAATACGCTAATAAATGGAATATAAATCCCAGACCGCGTGAGAAATGCGATAGGCAGGGAAAAAGTACGCAGGCATAACCGGAAAACAAGACGAATTTGATACTACGAAAACGTTCACGTGACAATAGTGTAGAAGATCATTGAGATATGCTATCGTTCAGCATTTGCTGTTTGTACAGATATCCCAGAGCTCCATGACAGCTCTATGACAACGTACCTAGTGGTTAATGCCGTTGCAAGTTGCTAATCAATCGCCCACAATACCATGTCTAACATCAATATAGTGCGCAGCCATTTTCTGCCCGCGCAAATGCGCTTGCAAAGAAATCGTGCATGGCTAGGTAATGGCAGAAGATGCCACCCAGCACTGCCAGGTGCCAGAGATTATGACTACCCCCAATGTAATCGAACGCACCAGGAAACCATCTTTCTGGTACATGACTGGCGTAGACGATAGCGCCGACAAGGTAGACTGTGATGCTTTTAGTTATTGGGGCATAAAATTCCCAAGCCCAGGCGCCACCCCGAACGAGGTTGAGCTGTAGCACAGGTGCGAATCCAGTAGCCGCTAGAGTCACATAGAACGCAACTCTGGCCCAGGCCATGTCAGCTCGATTAAATGTTGGATGCCATGGTAATATGACCCCACCAAGCCCAAGCGTCGCTGTGAGAGTTATATATATGCATCGACTAATAGGCTCGCAATCTACATCCGGAGAAAGTTAGCATATTGCTTGCCCATAGTGGGCAGAATGTTTGAGGTTTGAGATTTTATGGCAGGTAACAAAATGAAGGCCTAGGGAAAAAAAGGGGAATGTACAAAACGCTGTGTATCTACAAACATAGTTAGCATAACATACATTTCAGGGGCAATTAATTTTCTGGTTATGAAGCTCAAAGAAAGGGGGGCAGCACTTACTCTGTAGTCATAATCGAGGCAGCAATGAGAAGTGAAATGCCGGTATAATCAACGCAAGCAAAACGCTCCATAAGCGTCTGGTCGGCGACACTATTCATGGTGTGCCAAATTGAGCTGGCGATGAGACACTTGCAGGCGGCGAAAAAGAAGACGGCGGCAATGAAAACATCTGTCTTCGTGCTGAGTGAGAAGGTCGGGCTTATTGGGTAGAAGTAAAATGCAATGGATAAGACAATTATCAATCCAATTGCATGGGACCATATGTTGATAAATTCGTTGGAGAGGCCAAAGATTGAGCGTACGCAGTCGATTTTGGATTCGGTAAAGCGGTAACCTTTCACGATGTGTGGATTCACACGCCAAGGAATTGGTAAATCCTCATAACGAATGAGTCCATGTTCCCTTGCTCGCGCAATAGCGTTTTGAATATGCTCCAGCGATTCCGCCGCTTTTCTGGCCATTTCGAGGCCTTCATCAACAACCTCCCTGGCTCTACCAATGCCTTCATTGACAGCACCTGCAAAGCCTTGCTCCCGCATCCTGTATGCCCGCGTCTCAAATTCAGAAAGAATGGCTTCTAGCAATCCAATGCCTGTATGAACTTTATCGTTCAAGGTCTCCTTGGCCGCCAGCGCATCTTGATATCTTGATTCAACGGTTTCAACCATGATCCTTGCCCGTCTCCGTCCAGCACCGATCACTTCCCCTGACACCTGTGAGCATCGTGCTCGTACAGCCTGAAGCGTGGCATATGCTCTTGAGATACCGGAGTCGAAGTTGAGGTTCCCGTAACTCTCCAAGAAGTCCAATCGTCTCTCTAATTCTGCAAGGAATATGTCAAGCTACCACAGTCAGTCCCAGGCTCAGATAGAATATCATGGAGTTCCAACCTTTATCAATAATCGGTCGTCTCCATCGATGGCGGATTCGCAACTTTTTCTCCGTGGGTGAAAAGAAGAATGTCGCCGACGGTTGAAGAGAGGTTTCTGGTCGTCTCTTCCCGACGCCGTCGCGGCGTCTCGTTCACATGCCTCATACGACTCCACTGTCAAGGAAGGACCGGTGCATAACACCATTTTCGAGTAACTGAGTTCAGTCGAAATTGGGGGCCAGCAGAAAATGTTGATGAGAACTTGAGGTGGGGAACGAAGTTGGGTAGGGGCAAAGTCGGAAGTTCATGGACCACAGCGAGAAGGCGTCGCACACAATCAATACCTTAGGGAACTTTGTCTCACGAGACTGATGGTGGGGGTGGAGGAGGAGATTGTGGTCAGGGATGAAGTTGAGATGATGATATGGAGAGATGAAAGGCTTGAAGGAAATACATGAGAGCACGGGAGGTAAGAAAGTAGCGACGATTCGTCAGGGTATTGGCATTGTCTGATAGCCAGAGGTGGTTGAGGATGTAGAAGTGGAAGCGGAAGTGGAGCTGGGATGGGCCACTGGAGAATTGGAGGCGACCAAGTGCGGGTGCAAGTGCAAAGTGGGAAGAGTGAGAGAGTGACTGACTTACTTAGGTACCTTGCTTGCTTGGCTTGGGATGTTTTGGTTTTGGTTTTGGTTCCACTTTTGTTGAGGAGAATGGGGGCTGCCGTTCCGGTGTGGTGGCAGCAGAGGCCGGCGGGGTATCGACGTACCGACAGAGCGAGGCATACGGAAAAGTACCTAGCAAAAGAACAACCAGAATATAGAGGCACTGTCTTGGTCTATTAAGCACGTTCACCGATGAAGATGATGAAGAAGAAGAAGAAGAAGGAGGAGGAGGAGGAGGAGGAGGAGGAGGAGGAGGAGGAGGAAAAAATCGTTATCTTCGTGAACAATTGTTAGGAGGTAAAAGTTAGCACCATTCTCAGGCTTATCGTGTTTGCAATTAACAGGGCAACTCATTGAAAAGGGAATGAACGAGGTCAAAGTCAGGTAAAGATGCAGCAAAATAATTACAAAGGCTATGATTTCTGCAATGAGGTCCCCTAACCCGACTGTGTTCATTCGGATAACATCTGCCTTGAATACCTGGATACCGTAGGTAGGTTCCTGTGCTGGCATACCTATTTAGGAGACAAAGACTCTAATTAGGTACCTCCACCTCCACCGCTACCTTTACTTTTACGTGGGCTGAATGTCAATACGTATTCATTCACTCCTACCTTGCCAGTTCATACACCAGGTTCGGGTAGCGAGGGGAATTGTCCTTGTACCTCGTCAGAATCAGAAGCCAAGACACATGTGAGCCGAGGCGATTGCCTTCTTGCCCTTAACTATGACGACGATTACGGAACCCTCTAATTACATATAGACGTCTCATATATGCTACCTACATATGTACTACGAACACTTCTGACTCGAGTCTTGAGCAGAAAGTGAAAGCTTATCACATGCCCAACATTGTGTTTCCACTCTGTCTTTGAGCAGGTATTGTTCTTTATGCGCCAAGACCGTTTTGAGATGAGATAATAGATACTGCAAACTTCTCAGTCAATGGTCTGGTCGAAACGTATCAGGGCTCTAGCTATGTCCATAGTCCATCTATATGTTTACTCAGCTGTATGTTCTATGAGCCAACGATCGTCCATATTCCTAAACCATCAGTGTATCTTCAGTGCCTCGGGTATTAATCATTTCGAGAACACGCGCGCCTTGCAATTTGCGTCGCAACGTCTCCATCATAGCTTTCTCTTCCACATCCAAATCAAGCCATTGAGGAATGGTAATACCCTCTTGCGCATCGATGCTTATTTGATTGTCTCCGCCAGGCTGATGAGATAGGCTGCCAACATTCCTGCCTTCCGCACTTCTCTCTAGGGATAGATCGGTCGGCGTCCAGAAATACAGCGGGAATTGCCTTCTATAAATACGTGAGCGTACTATAGGTACGAGATGTACCCCCAAATAACAGCGCGAGATAGACTTCGTGGTATGAACCCGCCCCTTCGAGTTACAAGGAGAAGCGCGACTTACGAAATATTATTAACAACCAAAGCTACCACAATCATTAAGACTGACCCTAGCATTACAAGTGGCACCAGAAACCAACCAAGTATTGTAATGTCCGGAGAAGTTGCCGCAAGTAGAGCTGTAGCACCAGCAGGTGGATGAATTGTCTCTGATGGCAAGTTTAGCGTACGTAAATTGCCAGGAATGGTGCAAGAGCTGGTAATGTATCCCACCATAGAATTGGCGGCAATATTGCGACTTGACAAAAGTGATAATGAAGGTACACTCACTTGTGATGCCCATGACAGCGGATGAGATACCTACAGCCAAAGCACCTGCCACCCAGCGTATCTTCTCGAAATTAGCGTTCAATTGAAATAGTTTCGTAAGCCCTACTCCGATCAGGGCAGAGAATAACTGTCCCAAAATGGCATTCCGCGGTTGAGATAGCGGGGATTCGATCACGTTGTACTCGAGAATAGCCGCCGCGCCCTACAAGTTTAATATCAGCCGCCCACAGCGAGATAACATTGGCGGCTGAGGCTTACCAGGCTAGCAATAACTGTGGGAGTGCCTTGAGATGCCAAATAATCTGTTTGGAAGACTGCTTCAACTACTAGCAAGCCCGCAACGGCTCCAAAGAATGCCCAAAACCAAACATAAAGACTTCCAACTTGCGCCGGCGGAGATGAGCGGTGACCAAGCATCCATGCTAATGGCTTTGGGAGATTGTGTACTCTCGACCGAGGAACGAAATGATTGAGGTAACGGTCAATGTCGAAGTCGCCGTTTAAGGCAACATTCGGCATGGCATCACAAGTTACTCGTAAACAAGGAGAAGAGGGCAATGACTCTTTTTCAATATGGAAAACCGAAGTGTTTTCATTTTGCAGAATTACTTGATTCTGTGGCTTATGTTTCTTATATCCATCTGGATTCTGGAAGGAGCACAAAGTTGCAACTAATGACAAAAGGAAATGGCATCTCCGACTTCTGGTAGCAAACATTGCATACTCCGGTGCATTCGGAATTGCCATCAGAACCGGGCATAAGTGTATCAGCCGGGCCGTACAGCATGCAGGCATCTGGGTGGTTTTACACCAAGTCATGGAGCAGTTCTTGCTATGGATTTTCGGAGCCAAACCAATGAGAGTAGTCAAATCTGTTGCTATTTTATTAATTCTGACGAAACAGGCGTTGGATTCTGGTGCGAGCTCGACTATGACACATAAATTCCAGGAAAATGTTAGATCCGTCGGGGTTCCTCGGGTTCGTACGATCCGGACCTTTTAACTACCTGTGGGCATGGGCGCCCCGCTGGCAGAGTCTATATCATGTGACCTAAATCCATCGTCTTGACGCACTCCGATTCTGTCGTTGATTCTTACTTATACTCAAATCTCTTCGGTACATTTGCAGCCTGAAATAATGCCTATCACCCACCAGGGAGCCAAAAAAAAATTGTGATCCGACAACAGAGGCATTGGTCGAAGCGGGGAAATATTTTCTCTCGGAGCAATATAGATCTGCTTCGATGTACGGGATACAAAAAGGCTATAGTTGTTTGTCGTCTCTGGAATTAGACCATCGGAGAGACGTCTGTTGAAACAAATTATGCATTAGAATTAACCCGCAACGCGTATGATATGCACAGTGCAATAGTCCCATTTCCCCAGTGCCAGACAGTTCCCTCTAGCGTTTCTCCCACTCGATAACCGCTGGTGCAATTGGCCTTGAAAATAAACTGGTGTAATCTGTAGGAACCACATCTTTCTTGCCCCCTACATTTCGCAACTTGAACAATCGCACCATGGTTGCTGTAATTGTGACAAGCTGCACATTCGCAAATTGTTCACCGATACACCTATGCCTTCCAGCTCCAAACGGCAGGTATGGACTTGATGCACCTTTGCTTATGAGCCCGTACCCATAGTCAAATTTCTCTTCCTCAATGCCCTCCGTTCCTAAGACACCCCCAGAACCTACATCCCACCGGTGCGGATCCCAAAGCAGCGGATTAGGAAAGTATGTATCGTCACGACTGGTGCAACCCGGAGATGCGAGCAGCACATGAGACGTAGGGATGACATACTTGGTGCCAGAAATAGGCATTGGGGACTTGACTTTGCGCATGATGGAGTGTATAGGGGTGTGAAGTCGTAGGATTTCCTTAAGCACATTTTGATGAAGAGTGAGTTTCGATAAATCTTCGTAGGTGAGCGGGCGAAGATTAGGACCAAGCACCTCGAGTTGCTCCTGGTAGAGCTCTTCCTGGATATCCGGCCTCGAGGCTAATCGTAGCATGATCCACGAGCTCGACGAGGAGGATGAATGTTGTCCGGCCATAAGCAATGCAATCATCATGTGGGCAATCTCCGAGTCTGGTACAGGGGTCCCATCTTTGTAGGTCGAGCACATCAATTGAGACATTATATCGAGTTTTTCAGTCTCTTTTTCGTTTGCTCGACGCGCATCCATAATTTCCATGTACACTTTGGCCACTGTTCGCTGCGCATGATCTCGTGCCCGGTTGTGAGGGAGAGGTGCCCAGTGAAGCATAAAGTTGATCGGACTGAAACCCATATCCAGATCATGGTAGAGCGCCGCGAAAGTCGAATCGAACTTATCACGAACATCCTTCCCCTGTAGGGCATGCGAAGCTGTATATATGGTAATTTCGGCCATCTGAGCTGGAATATCGACGGTGCCGTTTTGACCCTTGAACTCGGCAGAGCGCTTGACAAAACTTTCCACCTCATCCTGGATTATTGGAACATAGGAGCGAAACGCCTCAGTTGAAAGGCCAATCTTCATGAACTATTCTTTGTGTCAGTGGATTCGAGTTAAAGATCGCGTGAAAGTCTTGGCCACACCTTTTTTTGTTCCATCAATTTCGAGTTCGGACAATCGTACACCACATCCTTGCCAAACACTGGAGTCGTCAAGACACTGTAGATCTCCTCGGCGTTGACATCCTTCAATTTACCATTGAGGATGAAATCATTGCCTTGCCTTCCTAAGTAAACCGTGGTCTTCTTTCCAAGCAGGATGAAGGTGAATATGTCACCGTACTTGCAGTTCAGTCAGCTTTTGCGCGTCGCAGAAATGATGCTGGGTAGTTGACTGACCTTGGCTCTGCAGTTGAAAAAGAATGTATACGGATCAATGCCATAGGTGACGGTACTGCCAATGACTGGGAACCAGTGGAAAACAACAGGAGGCTCGTTCGGATTGCTGAGCAGTATCTGACTCAACACATTCAAAACAACGGCGAGAGCCGCAAATGCTGCCAGACTTGCACCGACGACAACACCAGTACCATGTTGAGCGATCTGCTGCGCCAACGGAGCTGAAAAGGACTCGAGCACGCCCATTTCGACCACAGGGCTGCAGGAGAGAGAGGATAGGGGATGTTTGAAAGAGAGGATGATTTAACAGAGGCGGGAGAGGAGGCACGAGGAGAGGAGCAGGGTAGAGTGTAGAAGAGAATGAAGTCGAGTCCAGAGGTATTATGGTGCTGGAAGAAGTGACAGATTGGAATTGTTGTCGACGGGAAGGTGGTGGTTATCAGTAGGTACCTTATGTATATTAATTATCACAGTTACGGAGCAGGCACTACTCAAACTTTACCGACAAATTTTGTGGGTAGGGGTAGGGGTAAGGGGCAGGTACCTAGGGGGTCAAAATAATCTGGTCAGGCTGAACGTATTCGGGAAGGCCCCTCTACCTCCATAGGGTGTTACGGTAATGCCACTGATGAACCAGGTCAAAGACCAACAAAGCTTGGAAGTGAACCCACCCCAACGGAACCTGAGGAGCAGGTATTGTACTGTTTCTGACCTGTTCGCTCAACTACACCGTGACTTTGAGAAAATTGAGCCTTACAGTACGGTACCTACAAAACAGTGCCTCCAATAGCTTACTCGTTTGGTAGTTACCACCTGCAGTATCTTGACTTCGTACGGTTAGGTAATGTAAGGTACCAGGTAGGTGAGTAAGTAGGTACAGTACCCAGACCTCGAGATGAGGCGACTAGGGCACCCTCCAGACCCCTTTTAGCTATTAATTTTTCTATCATTTTTCCCTCTAGCAAGCCCATCGCGACGTTGTGGAAATCAAACATGATACGAGCAATGAGCATATCAAGCAATTTATCTTCCCATCGAGAAATTACCTGCCCCCTGACGGAGTGAGCCCGAGTATGTGCATCGCACAACTAACACGCCACCACCCACGTTGTCTGTTTTCCTCATCAGCTCTTCTCCATTGGAACTTGAACACAAAGCAAGCCTGAGCCCCACATTTTCGTATTCGGGTTCGACATGTAAGGTGATATTACGATTTGCAGGATTAGATGCATTCCTTGATTTGGTCCGTAAGAGTGTATCCTCACTGCCTCGGAGACCAAATGTCAGAAGTCGTGCGGAGTACAGCGACAGGGCATCATGAATCGAAAATCGATTATCCTATTTCATTCTCATGTCAAAACAGCCGAAGACGAACACGAAGACGCAAAAGAGCGCAGCCATTTCACCGCTCCCATTATCTGGATATCTAGTAGTACTCAAACGTGACATACGGTACATGCAGTCCATCCTCAGCTTACGGGGTCCCATTCCCTGAGCCTCATGATATCGAGGCGTGCTTTGTTTCTGGAGAGCACTTCAGATTACATGCACCCGATATTCCAGTCTCCAAACCACCACCAGTAGCTTCTTTTCCCACTGTTAGCGTGCCAGTGAAGAGTACAGCCCTTTACACTGCTGTGTCACTTGCTCACTCTACAAATTGCAGGTCTTCTTGCTGGTGAGGGCTAAAGTCATCCTTCCATGTGAACCAAATTCTCTCTAGCTCTTGGACGTACTCCTCATGAACCCGATCTATTTCTTCCTGCTCAGGCTTGGAAGATTGAATCACCCGTACGGGCCGTCCTACTACTATGTTCAAGGGTCGCCGATATGGCATGAGCCCAACATCATAATTGAAGATACCCCTTGCATGAAAGAGAGGGATTGTGAATCCGAGTAGCTTCTTGACCAGTAACTGAAACTTATGAATTTTAGGATGGGAATCTGGTTGAAGCTGGTCATATAAATCATTCTCCCCAAATGCTAGAACTGGTACAAGATCTGCTCCGGTACGTATGGCCATCTTGACGAATCCCTTGCGGCGCTTCAGCACCAGCCTCAATGAATATGGCCTGTAGACAGATCAGCATGGATCGGACGGAGCAAGATATTAGTTGCCAGGAAACTGCCGCTTTCAGACGATAATAACAGGCGTAATAGATCAACGTACTGCGCATCCAGAGACTCTCGGGCTCCTCCAATAACAATTGTAATGCCTCGTCCCATTCCTTCCTAAGACAGGTCAGTCCAAGCCAAGGATCATGACTTTCAGACGTACCTTGTTGGCCCCTCCCTTTGAAAGTAGATTCTCGCAAGATTCTCTAGAGACAGATGCTATACCCATAGCTAGAGCATAATCACGATAGATAGGGATTCTAAAATTTGAATCTAGTGTGAGAAGAGTGTTCTTGATACCAGGAAATAGTTGTGCAAAGCCCAAAGACTCGGTCGCAAATGCCGCGAAAGCCCCTAGAGATATGATTCCATGTGGATGATATCCAAATATATATTTCCGGGTCGGGGGAAGTTCCTGGGTCCGATGCAATCTAGCAGGAAAGTAGCTCGAGAACAGTGACCAGACCGGCAACGAGCGCAGAAACTCAGACCGGTGTCCCAAGGTGCCTGATGTTGATGCGTTCGAGGTCATACAGTAAATCATGTAAGGGATAAGAAGAGGCCAGAAAAGGGGAATTGCGCATAGGAAAAAAAAGGTCGAAACGCATATCGCTATGCATAGCGTGTGCCAGAGGACCACTAATGTCTGTAGCCTTCTCTGCAATGGAACATTCATCGGAGCGAACCGAATGGCACTTCTCTCCCATCTCTGTCCTGCCTTTCTCCCCGATGCTAGGCTGGATTCCTTCTTTGGCTTGGTATTATCCTTCCGATCTGTTTGTGCTTGACTCTCATATTCATCAGATGGCTTAACACTAGTCAGCTTACTGCCATTTTTGCCACCTTTGACCTTCTCGAATATCGTCGTGTCTCTATTGGTGTTGTATGGGTCTGAGGATTTTGAGCCGTCAAATTTGTCTTGGGATCCATTGCTACTTTTTGAAGCACTCTTTCGATGCTTATTACGGGGTGGGGTTTTCGGTGTGTCATCGAGTCCCTACTCAGAAATTAGCAAAGTGTCTTCAATAAGACACAACACGACACAACTGCCTTACGCACCGTAGCCGTGTACTCTTGTTTAGACTCCTGCCTCCCTACTTGAGGTCTCGACTTCAAGGATTCGAAACCATTCGGACCTGGAGAACCTGTATTCACTATCCTCAGGGTCGAGCTGGCATGTATGGCCTTCTCAATTCCTGGACAAGACCCATCTGCATCATTGATGTTGTCACTTTCATGAGGCGCGTTGCTACTTTTGCCATTTTTGCCAATGTGAATAGCATCCTCTGTGGGCGGATCCTCCTCCACAGCCCCAGCGTAACTTTTGGGCAGTAACATCTGGGACTGTCCTTCCATAGAATCCAGAGGTGAGGAATTGAGTGAAGGTATAGGAGGGGCCGTCATAGTATTTGCAAGGTCGTTAAAAGGCTGTGTTGATGGAAGTCGCGGAATTAAAGATAGGCTCGAGTAGTGCACAACAATTATGTGAAGCTAGAGCACAGAGGTCCCGTAGCAAATTACGATTGCGCCTTCAATTTGAAGACCGAAAATATGGCGAGATATTGTATTCATTGAGGTGAGAGCCGAGCCGACAGCGTACCTGTGTGGAGGTTCATGTGAACGACGATGAGGTAGGAGGTTTCGACCGGTTAAGTAAGGTAAGGGTTGGGCAAGGTTTATGACGTGGGGACGAGCCTTTTGCGAGGGTGGAATTTATGGGCGGGGCGGGCTCGACCCCTATGTGTTCAACCAAAACATGTGTAAGTGTGGCGTTTTACGGTCGCCGTAGAAGGGGAAGTGTTGAAAACCTATCTGGTCAAAATCAGACTACAGAATGTCTACTTTGGCAGTTACCTACATTGTGAAAGGTAATAGGCGGGTATCTGATTCTACAAAAGTCATTGCTGATAAACCGAACAACGTGTCGAGAACGTTTCTCTCCTGAGATACAAGTACGATTCATAAAATACATTTGAGGGCCAGCCGCCCTGGGCTAGACCACGCATTTGCAAGAACAGAGATGTAATTTGACAGGTATAATAATTGAAGAGGTACATCATTGCGGGTCAAGAGTATGTAAGAAGCATTACTATACAATACAGATCTCACATTCCCAACCACGTACTCCCAAACTCAATACCTGAAATTTTGTTCACCCATCTGGTACAAAGGAAACCAAGCGCAAACTGTACTAAGTAGAAGAATGCGAACGGAGAGCGCTACTGTTGGCTTACTGACATTCTATAGGACGTGAACCACCAAAGGCGCACCAGGAAAACTACAAACCTCCCCCAACGCCAACACCCACTATTGATCCAGCTCATGCCAGACTTTTTGAAAACCCAGATCTGATGTCTATCGTTACATCATTTTTCCCCCCGTTGCCATGCGCCATGCAGAAACGATTGTATGCCAAGGACTCCGCATAGGCTATTTCGTGTACTTATAACCTATGTTATACTATTGTTATGAAGGGCCTTGAAGATTACTGTGGTGTATCTGGTTCTGTGGATTAAGGCGAGCTCTCAGTAACGATACCTCGTCCGAAAGTCGGTTTATTTTATCTTCTTGGTTACGCTCTTTATCCTCCATAGCATGAACCTTCTCTGACAACTGCTTGACCTTATCTTCCAAGGTCTGAACGTAAGCCCATACTCCTCGTTCACCAGCCGCAAATAAATTACTACTGCTCTCCCCACTACCGTTTCCCTGACTGCGGGCACCGGCGGGCGGTCCTCGGCCTGGCGATGGACCTCCTTGTAGCTGGAATACCGCACTGGGCGATGTTACACTCGGAGCTGGCTGGCCGGACTGACTACTTTGTGGACCTCCTGGGGAGGTTTGCTGGCTCGGTGCCTGGCTTGGTAAAGTGTATCTCTGGTCAGGAGGAGCCAATCCGGCAAGAGCAGGGAGTTTGGGCACGTGTGATGTACCATGAGGAGAAGGTAGTGACATCGCTGTTGGCGAAATCCTCCCTGATTGCCGGCGGCCGAAGTGCTGCTGTTGAAACTGTGTTGTCAAGCTAGGCGACCTTTGTCTGCTGATGGATGAGGAATCGTGGCCAAGTTGATGCGAATGCATCCCAGCAGGGCTGAGAGGTTTAGGACTCTCGGTCATGGCACTTTGTGAGAACATGGAACCACCTCCAGTGCTAATGGGCAATGAAGAAATGCTCGTGTTGGGTGTGTGGCCACCAATCACGCTGTTCTGCATACTCGGTGAAGTGCCAGAGCTCGACGATCCGCCCCGGTCTGTGTTTGGAGGGTAAAGTCCACCAGAGGGGGGCTGGCCGGGTCGGGGTCCGGCTGGAGGATAGGTACTGGGCGCCCGGGAATGGGTTTGGAAGTTGTCCCCGCTGTTGGGTCCAGTAACGTGCTGAGCTTTGATGCTGGGTAGGCTGAACCGTCTCCTATCCTCTTCGGACATTTCTGTATCATTTGGGTGTGGCGTGCCATTGGTGTACATGATTCCATCCATGCCATTGTCGTCTTCCCCAGCATTTGAACCTTCAAAATCATCATCCCCACCAAAGCTGCCCATACTAGCTCTCCTCCCGGCGCATCCGCCCTGCCCTTTGCTATGACGAGCGAGGGCATCACCTCTTGCAAACTTGCGGTCACATTTCGGGCATATATGGGGCCGTTCTCCAGTATGTAACTTCATGTGTCTTTTTAAATCGTGTAACCTCCTGAACCTCATGTTGCAGGTTTGGCAAACATAGGGCTTTTCTTGGCTGTGTGTTAAAAGGTGACTTTTCAGGTTGTGATGTCGAGTAAATTCCGTATCACAGTATGGGCATTTATGCTTCTTCTGTGAAGGGGATCTTGGGGCCAATTGCTGGCCGGGCATTGGAAGACTCATGCCCCGTGGAGGAATTCGTGATCCATCAGATTCTGCCAGCACATTGCCTGGGAATGACAATGCTCGATTTGACAGCTGCTCGTCAACAGCTGCCTGTAATTGCCCCGAATTACCTGCCCTATAGTTTCTTGATTCAGCTTCGATGGCGCTCGTCATTGCTGCTGGACTGGCCACGATTGTCGGGCTTGCTGTTGCAGTCTGCGCCGTACTCCCTAGACTTGCAAGGCTGGTCACACTTGCTGGACTTGTTTCGGCCTTTTCGTCAACGACGGCTGAAGCTGGAATCAAAATGGAATGCGCAGCTGTAGAGAGACCCTCACTCATTGTAGTGGTTGCTATCGGCGCATCCTGGGGTTTGCTCATCCCTGTTCCGCCGCCAGCCATCAATGATGATAAAGCTTTATGTCCTGGATTCTCGCTCATTGCGGCTTGTTGCGTCCTTTGGGTCTCTTCTCTCCTCCTCCGCTCATCGGCCAGAGCAGCTGCCCCCGTGAGAGGGGCAGGAGCGAACGCTGGCGAGAAGGTGCCCTTGAACCTTGGCGACTTGGGAGAGGGTGATGCCCCTAGCCCAGCATGCGCGATTGGGGTTAGGTTTGTAGGGCTCTGAACCTGATCTGGCCGGCCGCGTTTCAACGACTTGGCTCGTGGTAAATCGGATTCGGGGATGGTGGTTGTTGTTGACGGGTTCTTGTTAAGAACGGGCGCGGCGACGACTCCTTCCTCTGAGGCCATGAAGAATCAAGGTCAAGTCCAATGCACGCCTGTGGGTACAATGCCAACACTGGATCCGCCGCACTGCACGGTGAATGTGATGTGATACTTGAGCCACGTTCACAATATCAAAGGTTCATGTCGAGCTTCCTTTCAGATTTGGGCGTGGGAGATAGGTGTGACGTGGGGATTATTAAATGGATCGCAAGGCTTCTGGAAAGATTAGGAACATGAATTGAGCAAAAGAGTCTGCAGATAAAGCTCACCAAGAGCGCTTCAACGGCCTCCACGCTGAACCAATTGCGCACAGTTCCAAGGACGTTTGGATGCGGATTTGAAGGTTTTGCTCTGCGGCCTCGCAGGACATAACTTGACAGGGCTGAAAATCATGCAACGGACTAATACGATTTGAACGAGACGGCAATCCGCTTTCTGACCTGAGTTAAGGATCGCAAGTAGATCAGCCACGCATATAAGTTGCCACGCGCGTAGTGGAAGCAATGAGTGTATCGTTGAGGCTGTTGGAGGCTAAGCTGGAGGAGGATATGGAGTGAAGGACATGTAGGTGAGGACTGTAAAATTGGAGTGTGGAAGTGAATACAGTGAGTCAGGCGATAGAAGTGATGGTGATATTGCGTGCGTTGGAAGTGTGGTGGAAGTGGTGTAAATGTGATGACTGACAATGGAAGCTGGAAATCGTTGGTGTGGTGGGCGAAGTGAGGTGAGGTGAGTAGGTAGGTAGGTCAAGTCAGGTGAAGCACGGGGTCAGGTCGTCGGGGGTCGGTGGAGCGTGGATGTACGGTATGAGATGGATTGGATGGGAAGGTGAAGGTGAAGGTGAAGTTGAAGGTGAAAATGAAGGGGGATCAGGTTCGAACTCAGATCCGGACTTAGGTAGAGTCAGACTCGGGCTCAAAAATTGGACTCGGGGGTTGGATATGAGTTGTGAATGGAAGTTTGCGAAAAGAATGCAGGACAGGACAGACAGAACAGAACAGAACAGAACAAAGACAGGACAGGGCAGGGCAGGACAGGCCGACAAGCTGAGTGAGGGCTGACCAGGAGGCAGGTGGCATGCAGGTGGCAGGGTAGGCAGGGGTATGGCAGGCCAACTCAAGATATTTTGCTTTAGCTAAGTTGGTAGGTAAGTAAGGTTAGTACAGTAGGTAGGAGGTAAGTAGACGTGAGGTGAGTAGGTATAGTGAAACAGGAGTACAACTTATGGTAAGGTAGATTAGTGAAGTTAGGTTCGTGGCTCGTGGAGGTAGTAGATGAGTAGTAGGCAGAAGAACGTAAAGGTAGTTACTATGTAATTGTACACACCCAGCCAGATGGTAGGTGATGATGATGGTATGCTGGGCTGGGCTGGGCTGGGCCGGCTGGTCTTGTCTTTGAATGACGGTAAGTGGCCGAGCGAGGAGTGGCAGAGTCAACGATCGTGGCAGTGGCAGTGCTAGCAGGGCATATTCGGTAGCTAATAGTAAGGTAGAGTAGAGTAGATAGGTCCCCAGGTGATGTAGGTAGGTGCTTGTACTTAGGTTTTGGTATGGGTAAGCTCGTACAGCAAAGTGCCTTTACCTGGGCTGGCATACAGAGTCAGTACAGGGCCGTAACAGTAGGGAGGTAGGCAGGTACTACAGTAGGTAGGTATCGCTGGCAAGCTGGTAAAGTTCCGCTCTTCCATTGGTGGGGACACTCAGGACTGCGCCTCACTCCGCATACATCACATCACACGCTAGAGCACCGCCAAACCAAAGCAAGGTACGTAACTAGGTAGGTAAATAGGTAACGACAATACAATACCTACCTAATATCTACCGATTCGTGAGCACTCCTTGGGTACAAGTACGAGGCACTCCAATAAAAGACAACCTAAGCCCTTTTCCTCCCTTTCAGCCCTCAGCCTTCAGGTCATCTTCTCCACCCATCATCTTCTCTCCCGGGTATCCTTCTTCGAGTTAATGTGCTGTACTCCTTACACTATATAGATCTAACTCGACATTCAATACATCTCCATATCCAGAACCGTCACATCTCCATCTCCCTCTTCATCACCACTCCGTCCGAAAGTCAAGTTACATAGGTAAGTATCTAGGGTTGATAAGACTTTACCAGTTTCTACTTCATAGACGTACTGCCTGCACTACTCAGCTCCGGACCCAATCCCACCTGATAATTACCTATCCGGAATCAGAACTCCCCATACTCTAACACTTGCCGCCACCTGCCCTGCCAATCTATTTCTCAATAGTGATTGACACCACCCGATAATACAGTGTGGCGAAATTGATGGTGTGGCGATGTCGATGATGTGGTCCCGCATTTCCACCACCTCGAGGGGCCGGAATTTACCTATATACCGTTTCAACTACAATATCTCTAACGATCCTTCTCGAGGTCTAAACCATATCATACCTTACCTACGTTATATCATATCTTGCCTAACACTCTCTACCAAATTGCTCGCCTACAAACCTAGTTCTATTTGCCATAGGTGCCTTCAAAAGCCTGTGTATTTTATTGCATTACTTAGATAGATAGGTATATCTTCCATCGATCTATCCAGCCTCGAGTGCGAGCGCCATACGCTTATCATTTCACATACACTACCTATCCTTGACCCCTTGACCCTCCTTGCCATCTGTACGCGGGTCTCATGCCATAAGGCCCCACGAATGGGAGCAAGTGAGTAGGAGAGTATTGATAGTCGAGGTATAATATTGTATACTTTCTCTATAGGTATACATGAACAACCACCTCTTGTGTATTCGACGGTGTTATTGGAACTCCAAGATAGATATGCAACAACAATAATTACCCTGCCTCCTTACCTTCAAACTCTTTCCCCTCTTGCCATCCACTAGGTCCTTACCTTATGCTTATGCAAATGAAAACTGTTCAAGTTTACCCAGCACAGCCTCGCAGTAATGACGCAAAGCGTCTTGTGGCCGTGTGGGCGCTTGTGGATAACAGTTTGACTGCCCCGCCTGCCACACTCCTTAGCTTCAATGGTAGTACTCTGGTATACAATAATACTGTGGCGACGGTCCGAACATTATTAAAGCCTAGCTAATCCTCGACAAGTTGGAGCTTGTTAGCCACTTACCTGCCGAGCGAGCCTACCTCTGTAGGTTAGAAGAAGACGAACATTACATGCGCCACACAACCTCCCTTGCATCATCCTAGACCTCACCCAGACGTCCTAATTGAGATTTCCACCTTGTCATCGGATCGGGGATATACCCATCAAATAGGCCAGAAATTATATCCAACTTCACCAAATCTAGTTATCTTATGTCCCGTGATGAGCTAAGGTCTACATTCGCCCCCTTTGTTTGGGGAGAACAAAGGGAATGAAGTTATTTTCTCTGCTATATCCGAATTGGCGTAAGTAGCGTGTAACAAAAGCTTCATCAATATGTTGTTTAGAATGGTAATAGGAAGATATTGAGTTGACTGCTCTATTCTTCCCGTGGCGTTTCGCTTTAGACTGTTTGATATATAGATTATGTTCATCGGTCTATTTTGCTACTTATCGCTTTTATTGCTATGGGCTAGGATAGCAGTTATAGTGTACTCTTTTGGTAAAGGTACTTCTCTAGTGTACTTGCCGGTACCGTATTCTCCCTTCATATTGCATCACAGGGCAAATTTAAAGCTTGAGAATATTATTATCTCGTGACAACGTTTCTCCTAAAGGAAAAGTAAATCTATATTACCTCACTAGTTTATAATCAAACAGTGCTTTTATTTGCTACCGGTGCCTATTCATAGTACTGTAAGACTGGTTATAGGTCGATACAGTCAGGTAGTCATACTATATTCACTGTATTTTTTGGCACTTCCTCACTCCAAGCTTTGAAGTATTGTTGCCTGCCAGGTGATTTGTCTACATAAAATTCAAAACAAAACGCAAGAGGAGGGTAACTTGTTCAAATTAATCCTAATAGACACTTCATAACGGTTTATAAGCGATGATAGTCCATGAAAATGAGTATGGCCCAAACATGCATTGCCCTAAACAGAAAAGCAAGACAAGAATCAGCACTCATAACCCTGTCTAGTCTACTTGCGTTCCCTGAATAACCAATTATTGCGAGTATCTGGCTCTCCCAATCTCCCCGGATCTCTCAATCTTTACTAGAAGAAACTTAGTGTGAGATCCCTGGCAAATCGAATAGCAAAACGTTCCTATCTTGGAATTTCACCTACAGCTTCTCTAACATCGTTCACCCCCTCCTCCGGGTAGTCTGGATTACAATTAAAAAAGATTCCATGCTTGACGAACACGACACTAGGAGCATATGGATAATAGGCATTTCAATCAACGTACCATCAGGGCTTAAAGGGAAAAATCCTTCAGGGCTGCAACGAATTAGCTCCGAGTTTAAGAGGACCTTGGAAGGCAGGCATGCTTCAAGCTGCTCGGCGGGTTTCAGCGCTTGCTCCACTACTGAGACTCATATGGGATACAAAAGTAGATATTGCAAACCTCTTGCCAAGACCACCTGCCCGTTCAGTAAGTTCCCACTCTATCAGTCTTCCTCCGGTAGCATCGTCTTCCTCCGCAAAGTCGAAAATTCGATAATCGGCATTCTCATACTTCTTGTAGCTGACCCCGACACGGAGGAAACCTGAATGAGAGACGACTGCGATGACACGTTCTGGCCGTGCCCTCAACCACTTCCTGGCTACAATCCCTCGCTGGGTCAGACCATGGCCCGAGAATTCATAAAGCCCTTTCTTCGATGGGTAATTGGGGTCGACGCTTGACCAGTCAAATTGCGGCCATTCTTTCTGCATCACCGATATCTGGGTTCCCGTGTCGCATGGTTTGGCTGAATTCTCTTGCCACTCGGCGCGCAGAATAACAGGGATGCCTTTCTCCATACACCATCCAAGACTCTGTTGTGCTGTCTGCGTGGAACATCAGCATCCTGAAAAGGAAACTAGAGCAGCTCTAGCTTGAGAGGATGTTTTTCATATGACTTTGAAGGCAATTGGAACGCATGTGATTCTCGGGTGTTCTTTTGTGTGAACTCTCTCTGTAGATTTTATCCAAAGGGCCTGAAGAACTATCCCGAGGCTTTCAATGAATCTTCTCGGTGCTTTAATGGAATTGCTTCACCATTTATGTCTCGGTGGCATTAAAGTCCTCAGGTGTACTAGCCTTGTATTGGTTGGCAAAAGACACTGGGAGATGAATACTCTCCGTGGAGAAGAAGCACACCTGAGGTAGAACAAATGACATGATTTAAATGCATACCTGCAGAGTACGCCTCATAGGGCTGACCACGATAAGGCTAATCTCTGCCGCAAGAGGGAGGGCGTTTTGAAAGTGAGTCGCAAGCTCGTCGCACTGGGCGCCAAATCCGAGGCTAGTGAGGGGAGGATCATGAAGTTCATAGTCCTGTGTGAAACTTGTCAGCTTGAATTAGGATTTAGCCATCAACGAAAAAAACAAATTTAAATGAAGTGGAAATTGTAATCGGAATTTTAGTGCACAGCTCTGATCGCGAAAGTTGTAAGACACATGCACGTATACACATTCAAACATCCAAATAGGAGGGTAACTTATGAGCAACGTCTGTAAAGATATTTTAGTCATCGATCTGAGTTTTGCATCCAAGTTCTCCTCACTGTGTAATGCTTGAGCATGCCGGATCAGAATTACAGTGGGCGGCATTGTCTCTATCTTCGAACTTGAAATATGCCGTATGATAAATGGATAACAGAGCGGAATGTGGACGAAGATTTGGACTATTCACACAACAAGTCAGAGAGAGGAAATTGAAGTAGTTCTGCAAGCCACAGCATCCACCGGGATTGCTTTAATATATACGTGCTGCAGGTGTTCGTGGACTCACAGGTAATTTTGAGCAACAACGAAATGACCCGAAGCAAATCCGATTATTCCTTGGTACTTTGATCGAGGACGAGAATGGGGATGATGTGGTTGTATTACAGAGGATATGCACATACACCAAGGATTCCGGCACAGCTCAGTGTAACTAATCACACAGATGGACGACAAACAGTAAATATATCAGACGACAGACACACTACCTAGGTAGCTAGTGTCGAGAAATCTTGACGTGGACGGATATGTATATACTCAGTGTATGCTTAGAGGACTTTGTGAAGCCGGGATATACGAAATTATTCCATACTCCGTATACGATAAGATAAGTAGGTATGAGTGGATAACGTGGTGCAAAAGTGTGACTAAATTGCATGCGAGCCGTTGGAGTGAGGAAAGGTAAACTGAAATAGAGGATGAGGTGCGGGAGAGGGTCTTGGGACGGGAGCTGGAGCTGGTGGGGTCGTTTTGGCAGCCTCGCTTGGTGCTTCGCCTCGCGATGGCTTATTGTTCTCGACCTCGACCTCCTCTCTTACCCTTTCTCCCCGTTACGTTACCGCATCAAAATCCTATATCAGTCTCCCCAGCCCTACTACATCACTCCTACTACCCAGATATGAGCTTTCGGTTCTCTGCTGCACATTCTAGCCGCATTAAGAAGCCTAGTAAGCCGCCTTCTTTCAAGCGAACGGCATCCTCGAGCTCACAGTATGCTACTCTTCCTCGCCGAAAACCTATACAACGATCATCCATAGAGCAGAAAACGGCAGATTGTGACGATGATGACTTATTTGGGGATCGAATGGACGATAATGGACTCGTTGAAATCTTGTCAACAGACCTAAACCTTCGCGATGTCGCTCAAGCACTGTCCTATATCCAAGGCAGGACGTGGAGCCGCATACCAGAGCAGAGGGCAGGAATGAATTCAACGCGAATCGCAGAAGTCCTGCGCTTTCGATCATCTCTTCCACCCACAATAAGTGTCTCGCATGTTCAAGCGCTGCTGAATTCACCCACAGCCGTCGAAAGAGAGATTGCAGAGCTCACACAAGGCGGGATCATAAGAAAGATTATCATTAGTGGAAGAGGTGCCATGGGAGAGGTCCTGATTATGATGAAAGATCTTGAGACTATGATTCAAAACAGCCCATTAAGCTCGGAGCTCAAACAAAAATTTCTTGATTTCATGCACCAGAGTCCCACAGCTTTGAAAGTGCCTCAGTCAATCATATCTGACGAGGAAGCTAGAGCTCTCATGCATGCTGGCTTTATCACAACCACATTGCCAGGGCTGGTTTCCACAGATATAATGTCACGGCCGGGGGACGGGACTCGGGGAACCTTGACGTCCTTGAATAGTGTTTCAAAAGCTGCCTCCGGGTCTTTGGCAGCGGTCGGAGGTGAGGGCGCTGTCCATGCTGCTGGAGGTAGTGGAGGCGGAATGAAAGCTTCGATGGGCCCTGGTGATTATACACTGGCCGTACCAAGCGTAGGGCCATTCCTTAAGCTCCAGGCAAGTGCCCGTGCACATTTCCTGTCTCTATTATCCAAGTCGAAATATCGGGAAGTCCCCGAAAATATGCTTCGTCAGCGTTGGGACGGAGGGATCGAGGCGGATGACGCAGCAAGTGCGGCTCGACGATACCGAGGAGATTTCATGGGCGTACTTCCCGGGAGAACAAGGAAATGGAAGCATTTCTACGGTCTCACCTTTGAGTGGGTACTAGGGGAATGCGTAGGAGCTGGACTGGTGGAAGTATTCGATACCGGGAGCATAGGCCGGGGTGTAAGAGGGCTATGAGCACACAGGCTACAATTCATATAGCTCGCCTTCTGATTATAAATAGTCTTCCAAATTCGTGATTTATTCTTGAATTGGTCGATTGTATGGGCAAATGTGGGATACTCCATAAGCATAGGCGGTAACTAGAAGAATAAGGAACACGGCTCCCATTAGGTCTTATCTCAAAGTCTAGATAGCGAGCGTCATGACGTGGACCACTAGAAGACATAAATACTCTAGCTCACCTAGACTGAATTATGTACAGCCAAGCAGATGGAAATCTTCCCTCTTGGATCAATGCCAATATATACAATACGCTCCTTGTGCAATGCAACCATCCAAAACGCCCACACCCACCAGCTGATGACGACCTAATCACAACGCTCGACATGCTTGCCAGTATCACAACCTTGGAATATTTCCAAAAACACAATTGAAAGAAAAATGCGTAAAGCAGACAGTCTACCATTCAACACCTCTCCACTCAAAATCACCGTCGATATTCACCCAATTTCCATTGACGATAGCACTTTCCCATCCCATCATTACAGCTAGTAAACGGCATCCCATACTGCTGACTGTACAGACAATCTTATCGCTCGATCGCCCGACCATGGAGAGATCCATAAGATATGCCCGTCCTACCAACTCCCTTAGTCTCAGTGCTTCTTCTGTAGGAGGCAAATTTGTGTTGGGTGTTTCAATAGCTGTTGCTGGAATACTTGACGGCTTGCCTAAGCTCCAAAACATCCCAGAAAAGAAACCCCCCTCCCAACCGACTGACTCCTCAACAAACTTGCGAATCGGTCCCCCAGAAGACTTTGCAGAGTCGAGAGACTGCTTGGATGCAAGTCGGATTTGCTCCTGGGCCCGCAACGCGTGTGAGAATTCATCAGCATCATAGACATCGGGGTCATCGGATGCAACAACCCATAGACTATGCATTTCGGCCATCATGTTTTCTTCGCCATCTGGTCCTGAACTGCTGAAGGCATTTTGAAGTAGCTCTCGTGCTTTATCGCCGTAACGTTCAACTGGTACATAGCTGTCCCTGTACTGGAACTCATATGGGTGGCGATCCCCATGACGAATGTGGAGACCAATGATGATTCCATTTTGTTCCTCGGGAGGAGGTCGGAGAGTCTTTTCCAAAAACTCGAGTGTTCGGTCGTCGATATACTTTTGGTCAGCATCATTCAGCCGAAACAAGGCTTGGCAACCGGCACGAGCTAAATCGAATATTGGCTTCTGTCGATATACCTCCATCTTGCGAGGGTCTTCAAATTCGTCACTGAACGAGCCTCCACTGCAACATATTAGTTCAAAATTCCGAGACAAGGTTGGGACCAGCTTGGCAGCTAATTGAATTCGCTACGCGGCAAGTGAGTGAATTATGATAAGAAACGGGGTGCCTACAATGTGTTTGAAGCGGTCGCAGCCGAAACAATTAGATGACGAGCGTGATGGGGACATGGCAGCATCTCATGCCTCGGCGGAGGTCTACACTTCGGTAGAGGGGGAGGCTTGAAGAAATTGACATATTTACCATAGGCCCTGCACTAATTAGCTGTGGCGATAAAGAATCCGCAAGTATATCGCAGCTTACCACCTCGAGTCATCAATAAAGAAATCTCGACTTTCTTTTTGAGCCAGACCATACGCAGTCCACAGGAGCATTAGCGACTTGCCGAGCCCAGCATCTTGCGTCTCCAAGACGAAAGTCAAACTTTTTTTGCAAACAGTAGACTCAATCAATCCATCGGTGTTCTCTCCAATCACCGGCTCTTGCCTCATGCTAGTTTTGGCCTCGGGTCCAGGCAGAAGGCCATGTTCCTCAGCCTCTGCAACATCCATGAAGTACGGGTCTACGTGATAGTATCCGTAATGGGCAGCATGCGTCAGGTGCATATGTCGATGCAAATCGGCAACGTGATTCGAAACCTCCATGTTCTGCTGACATATCTCGACGTAGGTTTTCGGCGACAACGGAAACTGATGATCGGGAGGTATGGAGACTGTCCATTTTGTTCGGCCACGCTTGTCTGTTACGACGACAGGTGTAGGATAATCTGGTAATTCGGACTCTCCAACCATTTCATACTGCTCTCCGGAGTGGGTGGCCCAGCCCACATTCCTCGCTGAACGATGCAATTGTAGGCGTGAAAATCCATAGTATAGTATAACTGCCACACCCAATAACCACACCAAGGCTCTGGCGCATCTCCTCGACGTATGTGATGGCGGAGGTTTACCATGTCTCGGAACCAAGGTAGGAAGACCAGGAGATGGTGGCGGGGAGACGATGAGGTGATTGAAACTGAATCGTGAAGAAGTCGACGACAGTGGACCACGATCGAGGCTATTGTACGTAGCTGCTCCGCGGAGGCTGATTCGAGGGGATTTTCGGGAGGAAAGTATCATATCTGCGTGTGTATATGAATTCTTAAGGTCAAGATGGGGTGGCATTTGATGGGACAAAATTGGCGCAGCCAGAAGATCGAGAAGGTAAGAAGTGAGCAATTAAATGGTGGCGACTGCCAGTATGAGTGCCGTTTGTGCCTGCACTAGAAATATGAGGCCCTAGGCTGGGATTGGAATATCAAGACATCGATGGAGGGCAGAGTTTGACGACTGATGAAGGCGCCGACGAGGAGATTCAGCTCAGATGTGGCGGAGAAAGAACAAGCAGTTCGACGATGGGATGAGGTTGGGATGAAGTTGAGGTCCAGTCCGTTCAGGTCGTCGACAAGCTCGACAAGCACAAAAATGCTTGACGGATGCAGGCAAGCTTGGTCGGTGTGGAGATGTCAGATACAGATTAAAAGAAGTCGTTTGAAGTTACTTGGCGGCTAAATGCGGACAGTGGAGAAGAGGCAAATCTCGGAAGGGTTGACGTTTCGAGTAACTGGGGGTCTTTCTTTTCTTTGAAGAAATAGATTGGATAGCGAATAGCAAGGTGAGAGAGACAGGGTGTGGGCAGATGAATTTTGACCACAGGACAAGTTCATTCAAATGCTAGATAGGGAGGAAGGTAGAAGGTATGAAGGCAGGTAGGTGGGATAGGTAGGTAGGTAAGGTAAGGTAAGGTAAGTAGGTATGGAATGTATGTAGATAGTTGGCTCGTTACCAGCCGAGCCTGCAATGGAGGGAAAATGGAGGGTGGCAAGATTTTGTAATGTGATGATGAGCGATCGGGATCTCACAAGAAGAGGCGGAGGAGGATGAGGATGAGGAGAAGATTGTCGTTGCTGGAAGTGGACAACCCTTGGTGAGGTAGATGTGAGGTGGAGACTCCCAAGAAAGGGGAAAGAAGCGAGACGATGAAGAAGAAAAGAGCAAGAGGAAGAAAAGAAGAAAATTAATGAGAAACAGAAAGAGAAAGAGAATCAATCGAAGCGAATCGAGTGAGCGATAAGATCGACTGCGGATAAATGCACCAGTACTGTAGAGGTACAGTACAGTACAGGTACATGGGCATTGGGTACTATACATTCGAGACAACAGTGCTGCATGAACAAGTACAAGAACCTAAGCTAAGCACGCCTCACGGTACTGTACTGTCGGTATCTTATGCAAGTAAGCACGTGAAGCTGACACGATGGGCAGTTGTACTTTGAAATGAAACGCTTGAGGTGGGTAGACCATTGCAGGTTCTATCCATTGGCTTTGTTTCTGACTGGGCGAGCTGGGCTGGGTACGTGGACATACGAAGTAGATACGGTATAAAGTATCTACCTTACCTTACCTTTCGGAGTACTTTACGACAGGTAAGAATGACGATACCTTACAGTACGATACTTCGAAGTTAGAAGTCCTGCGGGTTCTAATTCCTCCTCCTTCCCTCCTCCTCTCCTCATACATTTTGGGATGGATCGCCCCGTCGTGCATAGACCCCAGTACTTGTAGTTGCGTACCTGGTACCCTATTGTACTAGTACATGTACCATCGAGCCATCCACCGTCCACGCCACTCTCCGCCCGTCATCATCCCTGGTCCTGGAACATTCTGAAACACGCTAGCATGTAGCTCCGCTGCTGCAAGATCCACCCACCTGCAATGAAAGTCGTGGTTGTGGCAAACGACTCGGCCCATTCACTGGTCAGACTGGACTGACGAGACTGGGCCGACTGGTGAGACTGGTTGCAGCAGACTGACTACCGAGTCGGGGTCGGGGTCGGTCTGACATCGGCTGTCACTTCCATCTCCCCTCCCGCTGTGTCTCTCGTTCCCACCCCCTTCTCCGTACACGTATACATGTACCCAAGCTCGCCAAGCCAAGGTCCAGTGCCTAGGTAGGTATCTACTTTAGAGGAACCTGGACGTGGAGGCTGAATATTTCTGTCCCTCCTTATCTGCCTCCCTCTAGTATCTATTATAACGTACAGTACTTGCCCATCATTAAGATGTTGTACAAGTATATCAACTCTGTAAAGAGGGAATGCTTCACACTGCCACGTCAGGTTTTGTCAATCATTCGTAATACTTCATATATCAACATTCAAACACGTATTTAAGAGCCAATTTGCAAACATCACCTACAATTATACAATCCTCTCACCCAATAACTACACCAGAGACATGAGGCCTGCTATGCATCTACCTCATCATATTCACCCTAACTTAATAATAAACTTCGCCAATCATCCTTTGTGATATTGTTCCTTCTATCCACCTACCCCCCTATCCACTCTTCATGTCTTGGTATAAGGCCCCCCAAGTTCCCCTTACAGAACCCCCCAAACGCCGCACACGGATCGTCCCTATCATATTACACCCGGCAAGTGTTGCCACTCTCCGTTCTTAACCCAAAAACTCATCCTTCACCCTTTCTAATCAAACGCAACTAAAATGAAAGCCTTAGTGGTAACGACGGATTGCAAAATGGGGTATAAGGGAATCAGAGAGAGAATCGCCACCCAGAAACGCCAAAAGCAAACATCGCCGAGGGAGGGCTGGTGCCATCCCCATCACCCTCGCCCTCCCATTCACCAAAAATTGTACAAACATTACCACATAACCCCTCCCCAAGCCCGTTCATCAACCGCTGGCAACCACGGCCACCATCTCTTCGCTCAAAGTGGAATTTTTGACAGAATCCATTCCACCCGTCGCATCTGCAAGCGTTTCGCGCCGTCGTTCGCTCGCGATCCGCACGCTTCCACGCACCCCTTTTACCAATTGTCCACTTTCCACACGATCCTGGATCATCTCGTCCAGCATCTTGCTCATCTCATCCACACTTTTTGTCCGTTTCCGAATCTTGGGAGAGAGGAGGCCCATAGGTCCAGCGGCGAGGACTGGGGACAAGGGCCCATTGTCGAGTAACTGAGATGCCCGAGCCGAGACTGGGCTGAGCGGACCATTCTCCAACATATGTAAGCTTTGCGACGCCCGAGGATCTCGGTCTGCAGTGTCTCGAGATCGGGCGGCACTTCTCAAGGCTGTCAACATCCTGTCCTTGTCATCGAGTCTAGCCCGCAAGTCGGCAATTTCGGCGTCCTTTTCTTTCAAAAGAGTTGCGACTCCGTGATCTTCACCAACCATAATCCCATTTTTGGAATTTGAGAACCCAACGGACGTCCTTGAATGACTCGATCGTCTGGCTTGCAAGAGGCGTTTCTCGAGAGTCTGACAATAACGGGTCTTGTCCGCCAGATCGGCTTGCAAAGCGCGGTTCTGGGCCGCCAATGAGGCGGTTCCATCACCAAATTCTCCCAAAGAATCTTCGTCCTCCATCGATCCACCCGAAAGTCGCTCCCCAGACAACCGTTGAGTACCTGGAAGCTGACCAATCGTTGATACTGAGTTTACTGAAGCTGTGCGTTCCAACGAATTCCTGCCAATCGTTGAGGGCGCCATTGATGATCGCGTTGACATGGATGACATATGGCCGTTTGAGGCCATGGCCGAGAGTCGTGGATGCATACCTAATGAGGAGTAAGAACCGCTAGCATTTACCCCGGTTGACTTGGAACTCAGAATGAGACGGTTGAGGTGTTCAATTCTTTCCTTCAAAGCAGTTCGAGCCAGCTGCATCTCCAGCATTTGCTCCTCATGTCGCTGCTCGGCCTCTTTCTCACGCTCTCTCTCGTCATCTTCATTCTTGCTCTTCGCCTGGCCGTCAAGTTGGTTTCGCAATTCAAGAATCTCCATACGATATCGTTCAAGCAACACCCTTGCCCCTCCATCCCCACCAGCTCCCAGAGCCTCCTCGGCCTTTTTGGCATGGCTGACTATGTTATTCTTGGCCCGAGAAGCAAATTTCAGTGTATTTAGCGTTTCGCCTGTATGGGTGTTTGCAGCTGCAGCGCTGCCCATAGAACCAATTTGGATTGTGCATAAAATGCTGACAAGGGAATCCCCAGACAAAGCTCCCTGTAAAAGCCTCGTGAGTTTACTATCTCTGTAAGGTAGATGCTTTCCATCTTTATCGGTGGGCTTCCCGTCCTTATCTTTGTCACCGGACAGGCGGGCGATAACGGTACCCAAGGTCAGTAAACTTTTGTTGATATGTGAACCCTCGGTCCGGCGCTCTTTGGTTTCGGCAGCTCTTTCGGATCCAGCAAGATCAATCAAGCTTAGGGTGGAGACACGAACGCCTCCTGGGAGAAGTCCCGAACGTTTGTTGTCGCCCATAGCCCCACTCCCAGGAATCCTCTCCCTACTTTCGACTACAATCTGGACGACAGCATGACTGCGGGAACTTCTGGCATTGAATTGAGTGCTAGAGGTACGTCTGGCATGGTCTCCTCTAGCGATCACTCGTAGCAGCTGTGTGGGGCTCTGGACAATTTCCTCCTTCAGCGGACTAGCATACACTCCTCTCTTGCTGTCCTCTCGAAGCTTAATCTCTTCCTGTTGCTGAGCCCCTGGGCCCAATGCACCCGCTTGTGGAGCACTGAGGAGATCGTGTATTTTCTCGTTGTAGATCTCCAAATAGCTGACCCGAAGTAGGAACTCTCGTGAAGGAGTTTCCCGAATGTAAGAGAAAATATCAGTGATTGCTAAAGGAATGACACCTGGTGATGTTGCTGTTCCCTGCATGGAAAATGTTTTCCCAGTACCTGTGCGTGTCAGTCGTGGTCGGTGAGGGGTTTAATGAGAGAAGGTTTCAGTACCAGTCATTCCATATGCAAAAACGGTACCGTGGTATCCTTCCATTACTCTTCTGACAAGTCGTTTGGCAGAGGCATCGTACACCTTGGCATTATTATCGTGAGTCGCAAAAACATTATCTGGTATTTGTCAGCTTCAAGTCGCCTAGATTTGAAGACAGCCCTTACCATAATAGTGGTCTCCACCCTCTTTCCCGCGATACGACACCAGGGACCTTCGTCCATCTACCATCCACTCTCCGTCTGTCTTGCTGCGATCTCCATTCACTCCAGCATCAGGTCGAACTCTGACACTAACAATGACGTTGCCCTTGCCTTCCAATGGTTTGGATGTGCGCTTGTCATCAGTCATATCAGATGACACTTCTCGCCCACGTGGCGCCTCACCATTTTCATCAAATGTGGTAGCAGAAGTCGAATAGGAATCTTGAGCACTTGAACTTCGGCTTTGTGGGGGAGACGGTAAGCTCAACAGGCCATCCGAGCCTCTCGCGCCTGGACCACTAGATATCGACCTACTATCACCACTGCCATTCAAGAGACTTGGGGTTGTGCTGTTGGCATAGGTTTGGGTTTTGGGGCTGCTTCCGGTCTTTCGTTTTCGGGGTTTGCTGCCTCCAGCATGACTTGTGTCTGAGGATTCTCGCCTGCTACCACCACCGCTTGACAACCCGCTGCCTGGCGTCACCCCGCCAGATAACGGACTTGGTGGGAGACTGGTTGTTCGTATCCCTCGAGGTGGTTGAGGGAATGCGTTGATACTGATGGTTTTTCTTATCGATTTCCCAGCACTATTCAGTCCTGGAGTCGCTCTCGCCTTGGGAAGCGTCGAGTTCCCCCCGCCTGCGCCGGGACTTGTTGGCGGTGCAATGTGTGACGCAGAGGGTGCACGAAGGCCACTCTTGGGCAACGCTGGAGTCGTCGGCGCCAACTTTGAGTCCGAGAAATTGGGGATATTACCTGTACTTTTCCGTGTCTTTGTGGTTGGTAGGGCAGGCAGTGCTGTAGTTGGAGGGCCATATGATGGCCGTGATGGGCGAGGGAGTGCAGCTGCCATTTTGATAGATGTTTGAAGAGATCCAATTCTTCCCAAACAGATCACCGAACGATGATATACAGAATATCGGGGTCCACCAGCGGCCTACCAAGACAGGGCCTTCCAGGTTTCCATGAAACTCGGTGCTTAGCTTTCCAAATGCTTAAAGATCTTGGTTCCCGGGAGGATGATGAGGGATTCCGTGACAGGAGATAAGTTCAGATTTCGTCCAATGATGTTACCGGTGACTGGGCAAGCAACAGCTATGGATGAAATAAATGTCCGTTGTGTCGGAGGTTGAAACGTTATAGCAGGCAAGCCAATATGCCTGAGCAAAAGCCGACTGTTTTAAGCTGCTCAGAGTCAGTGCGCTTGCATACTACAAGAGACGAGGAAGGATAAGGGCAAGAAATCATTGGGAGACGAGAAAATCCAGTGTCATCATCTGAGACTCTCGTTGGGGGATCGCTTTGAAACTTTAGATGTGGAGTAGGTCACCACTTACAGTTTGTTGCAAATTTGATAACAATTCAAAATCGCAATTTCTCAGTTCGGTGGTGGTAGTCTCCAAAGCAAAGAAGGCTTGGTATTCCCCGAAGATGCCAATTCCAAATTATTTCGAAATATTCCACCTGAATAAAATATAGAAGCGTCGCCCGGTTATCCTTGTACCGGCAATTCGTAAACGTTCGCAGGGAAGATGGTAGTTCTGAGTTCAATGCATTGGTGGGATCTTGGACTTGGGTAGTTGTCTGCAGCGCTTGATATAATTCTTCTGGATTTGGGTATTGATTTTGGGGGAGAGCGAGTCGTCGGGAATCATGCGCTACTGATTTGTCGTGGTAATTGAGCTGCGCTCTGCAATGAATGGGGGGATTGTGGTGATTGAGATTCGATTCTAGGAGGTTGGGTTTCAATTAAGGGTCCAATCAAAATACCCGATTCATTTCCTTCAATTGTCCTGAGCGCTGACAACGGCGATGGATTGAAGTAAATGCGTCGACTTCGAAAGAATTCGCGGGGGCAGGAGGCCGGATGTGTGCAGGTCGGTATCGCGACGGAAGTTGGGTCTGGTAGCGATAGATATGGTACAGTGAGAGTTGCACAGAGCCGTTGAAGACGAGGGGTCGCGCACAATTGGCGGTGCAGATAGCTGTTGTAGTGTGAATTGTGATGAGATCTTGTACGGTTCTGTGAAGGAATGTAGGATAGCGACGGCGTGAAGACGACGATCGAGAATGAAGGTGTAGAGGACGGAGACGTGGTCGCTGTCGTGGTAGGTAGGTTGGTAGGTACGGAGCAGATGTTGAAAAAGTAAAAAGAATGGAGTACGGTACAGTACAGAGAAGTGGATGTGGATGTGGAATGCAGAGCACGTTCCTTCCCAATTGCTTCCTAGGACCCTGGGCCTTGCAAGTGCAGAGCGGCGGCGGCGGAGAGCAGCACAGAATAGGCCAGGACAGCTCGGACAAGTAGACTGAAAGATAAGAAGGTAAGGTAGGGTAAGGTAAGGTAAGGTAAGGCACTGTAAAGGCAAGGTATGATCGGTACTGTACTGTACTGTAGGCAATAATTAATCAAAGTTGCAGCACATGTATGTGTATGTGTATGTGCGTTTAGGTGAAGGCGTGGGAGCTGGGGGAATTGAAGCTTGGATTCATGAATGAATGAATGCAGCATGCAACATGCGACATGCAACTAACACCAGTCGACGGTAGGTAGTAAATGAGGGCTCGTACCGTATTACTCCTACTCTGGGGAGTGGTGCGGAGGAGATGGGAGAGAAGAGTAGAGCGATCGAAAGAAAATGGGAGTGTGTATTTTTGCTACAACACTGGCCGATGCTGGGAACGGGGACCTGCAGGGTGAGGGGAATGGGGTAGCAAGAGGTGACGAGTAATGAGTAGGTAAATTTAGGTAAGGTAGGTCGGTAAGGTAGGTCGGTAAGGTACGAAGTAGGTATGGCAGGGTGTGGGAACAATATGCCGTGATTTAAAGACAGAATACGGACATGAAAAATGGATGGTACGATGATGGCGATAAGAATGAAATTAAAAAGAAGATAAATAGGAACAAGAATAGGAATAGGAATAGCGACACACGAAAGGAGAGTGTCAAGAGAAGGAATTGGAAAATGGAGGTGCAGATGGAGAACTAGAGGATAAGGTATTTACTCGTAAGATAGGTGGGTAGATAGTTGATTAGGGATGCACATCTACGTGTTGGGAGTAAGGGAGTGTTCCACTGGAGCTGTAGTGCAGCAGGAGTAAGGTATGAGTTACCTAGATTCAAGTGTTGAGTCCTCAGGAGGTAGTGGCTGTTGCAGGTAAGTATTGGGGGGCATCTCACTAATTTGCTTGAGTGTCACCACCTTACGTTAGGTTAGGTGAGGTGCCTAGGTATGGTACAGTATAATGTACAGTATTTACACTGCGTGACAGCTCAAACTCAAACTCAAACTCAAACTCAAATGCAAAAGGATAACTGGAGGTTACGTGCTGCCTTAGGTGAAGGCGTGGGGTAGTGCCTCTATAAGCTAGAGGCATGGCTGAGTAGGGTAAGTCGTGAGGTAGGTATATACTGTACCTCATGGTCCAGTACAATGGAATTGTCAGACACCTCACCTTTCGATCTGGAGGACGATGAGAAAGGCTATATAAGTCCGGGCATAGATAATAAGATAGGATTTCTGCCTACAGTGGAGATAGACGTATACAATACAAGTACCTAGATAGATAAGTATCTTACGAGTAGGTTCTTGGATTATACCCTACTAGCCACAAGGAAAGGTATCAAAAAGGTGGAAGTGAAAATGAAGAAAATGAAATAAAAAAAGGGGTGTCGTCCGAAAATGGAAGCCGGGTGATACTGTGTAGGTACAAGCCGAAGCCCAAGAAGAGGAAGGGGTAAAAGCCAAAGCCAAATCCAAATTCAAAGGGAGGAAGAAAAGCCAGAGAGAAAAGGGGTTGAATTCTTCAATCAGGCAATTGGAGTAGATCACTTAGGTAAATGGAATTGGAACTACCTCCTCGTAGACCAACACCAACGGAGACCAGTGCATTATTTAATTACCTACCTCCACCTACCACTCAAGATTCTACCTGTCTTTCTAACTAATATTACATCGTCTTCGTTCTTCTGTCATTCATCTCTTCATTCGTCCTGTGTCATTCATCCTCAAGCTATTAATTCCATCCATCCATCCATCCACCCATCCATCACCCCGCGCTCACCCTCCTTCTCAGTCTCCCCGTGTGATATCTTTCTTCTCTCCTCCTCGGCCAGTTTCTCTGCCAGTGCAACGGTACTACATCGATCGTAATAGGCCATAGCTACCGCTCGGGATTCTACATAACATTAAACATAGTCATTAACATGTTCAATTCACTTATCATCAACCTGCATGTGAATAGACTCCTGGTTGGATCACTCCTTATGGCATATAAAATTGCCTTCATTTTGATTTGGGCGGTAGCTGTCCACACCATGGCTCGAGCACGGACTGAATTAACATTTAGCAATCTGAGTATTCTCCGATCACTACTACCCGAGCTACCCCAAATAGGGCGGATTGTACCATGGAGGCAACGGAAACGGTTTGTGAAATTGTGAGTGGCCGTGGCCTATGGCCAACCAGGAAGTTTGAAGGGAAAGGGAAAGGCTCGGGACGATACCTAGTGAACGAGTACATAGACACCCCATCCTGGCTCAGTTATGTTTGAGGGAGGCATTATTTGGACTTACACAAAGCACAATTTGTGGTAAATATTCATTGGGTTCTGAGGTGGTCGCCAAATGATCAACACTGCTGCAGCCCAGCCAGCAGGACGAGGACGACCGTCTTGGCTTCCACTCTATTGCCATCATACTTTTATAGAGCCTTCAGATGCTTCAAACACAGAATTCCTCGAACCTTGTAAACTAATTCTCTGGTTGGATTTTCGCTCGCTGTACTAGTGTAATATACTAGAGATCCTTCGTCTGAATAGACTTCACTCTCGAACTCGTCTGATACAATCTCAACTTAGCATCTTTCAAAATTTCCCGTGAACTTACGCAGCAGGCCATCACCGAGCACGACCACCCACGGTTTCGAGCTCCGCCCTGAACACCGAGGGAACCTTGCCTCCTTATTTCGTCCTCATTTCGGCCTTCTTAAATTAGAAGTTTTCAAACGTTATGTGTGTGTTGTGGAGCAGATCTCTGCTTCCTATCATGGCACGGACGGAATTCTTATCTTATCGCTTTGTGTTCGATGGCTGAACCTCATTCAAGCTCAACCTACAGTACAGTACTGTATAGTACTGTACGACCTTAAGCCATTCACGAATGACAAAGGCTGCGTTTTGAGAAAACTTCCCATTTCTGTCTAATCCGAGTCTATGAACAATTATTTTCCTGTTTTCAAGATTGTGGACTCATGGCCGATTCAAGAGGGTGGCTCAATTCCAGAAGAATCGTGGTTTTCGACGAAAAACGACGAGAACGTGCTTTCCACCTATGTGTTATATACGTTCGCCTTCTCTGTCTCCGATGCACCTCAAACAGAACATCATTTGGGTGCCCCGTCATCAATCTCACCATATACAGTGTCATATTCTCCATTGCACGCGAAATCATATTTCGCCAACTTCTCAGCATCTTTCTGTGTCATTAAAAAGGTATCCAATTCACACCATCCATCCACTCTATCATTTCCACATTCTGGGAAGCTGAGGCCAAGAGGGAGTGTCCTCTGGTTGAGAACGAAGTGCAGGTAGGTAGTCTCTTTGCCACTTGAATCATATTCTCGGTTTGCGGACAAAGGATGCGGTGTCTTGATGATCTCAATATCAAGTCTCGCTCCGAACGGCTCCAAGTGAGAAACAGTGAGATTATGTGGCCCAAGGTGATGCGTAGCAGGGAGAAAAGTGTTGAATTGTTTGAAGCCAAATGCCGTCAGTATACTCATGATGTTTGTATCGTGGCTGAAGTCGAAATACAAGGTCTGGTTCAGAGGAAAGGTCTCCTTCATGGAGTCTAAAGTCACATTGATTTGACTTCCAGAGTATCCCAATAAATGATGTTCCAATCTAGCAATTACCTCTTGCACGTAGCCGAGACCGACTGCTCTCCCGGTGGGAGACTGGAAAGAAGAGCTCCCTGCAAAGTACAGGTCCAGAGAATACTCATAGTTGACCCACTCATCATACGTAAATAGATCACAAAATGCCGAATAGCCATACGCAACCTGTTCGCAAGTCTTGTTAGCGTTTGAGAGGACATCATAACAGGGGATTCTTACGGTCTCGTATGGACACATATTCTGCGCAGCATAAGAGTCGGTAATCGACCATTGAACCTCAGGCCCTATCATGGCCTGCAAGCGATCCGTGGCGTTCTGAAGATATGTTTGAACGAATTGCTGAGTGGCATTTCTGCCCCCCGAGTTTCGATATGTGTCTACGGACAATTTAGTATGGAGTTCAAAGGGCAGAAAGGCATGGCGAGTAGTGTCCAGGCCGTCTTGAAACCGTTTGCCTCCTGAATCGCTGACAAATAGAGAGTAAGAATCGACATACTGGCATTTCTGCAGTTTTTGTAGCCAGCAAGCGAGTTGTTAAAACCGTCTTGCTCAATTATCACCTCGATAGTGGCGTTGTTTGTCCATTCGAGGCCGAAGAATCCAGCTAAGAAATACTCTGCGCTCTGTTCACATTTAAGTCCTAGAAATACGACGACGGATGGCACTGACCTTCAACATTCGATCTTGGGTAGTTGTACGAGCAATAATTTTGCTGTTGGGATTGTAAAGTTGAGCGTATTGGTAATAGTGCAATACACCACTCTCGAAAAGCTCCTGACGTCCTCTTGGAACAAGAATCTCAGCTCCTAGCTCCATCGTCCAGGTATTGAGGAAAGTAAGAGCACCAGTCGCCTTGAACTTTCCAGTATTGTTTTTAATTTTTTCTCCTAGACCAAAGACACTACGACGTATTAGCACTGCAATATATCAATACTATAACAGGGGGTGGGTTGAAATCTGCTGGAAGCTCATACATGTCGCCTGTTGTCGGATATCGAGATCCATGGCGAGACAGCATCTGAACCTGAACGATCTCAGCACCAGGCGGCAAGGGATACTCTCCAACCCCGAATCCCGGCCCAGGAGAGTAAGGAGACAATTGCCCCATGAGCCGGAAGACACTCTGGTTTTGGTTGCCACCAGCAATTGGCTGGGCAGTCTCTAGAGGCACGTTTGGTATAAAAGTCACAGTAGGGGCGAATGACACTGGGTTTGTCTGTGCAAGGAATGGCGCCCTTCCCGTAGCGGTAGGCCTGTTCAAAATTAGCCTATCTAACTTCGCTCACTGTCTGGAGGATTGGGATCGGAAATCGTATGGATTGAACCGAGTGGTAAAATCAGCTTACCCTGCCCAGAGCTCGGGCGAGATACGAAAATACTGTGGTGTATCTGATGACGTGGAGGCCTTTGGGGATGTTCCTACACCAAGAGTCGGGCTGCAAAGATCAGTATTGCAATTGAGTAATTAAAAATCAATATTTCACGGATTCTCAAGGAAAATGCGGATATGGGATGGACTTACGAATTTGCTGCCCCAACAGCAGCAAGGAGCAGCATATCGTCAAATAACATCGCAAATGTACAGTATAGAATCGCGCCTGTAACAACAGCGAGAAAAGCCTTTGAGAGTATCCTATGTCCCTTGGACGAGGAGTGCAGACTTTTCGTCCCTTCATATGTTCCACTTTGCTCGTCTAACATTTTGTAGTTACCATTACGCCCATGTGAAGGCAGAGGCATTGTCCCTCGCCTTGCTGTCAAGACTTGATTGACCAAGAACGTGACAACTTCACCACGATTTATTGCAAAGTATAGATTGAGACACCCCCGATTCACAGATGAGAATCCCCTCAGGTTGGTTGCGGGAAGCTGCAAGGTTCCTTGAGTGTCGAGATGTGACTGTGATGTGCTTTGGAATTCAGATACGCTTGATGTTAATGAGGTGCCAAGTTACTACCGTAGACACTCTCGGCACTGTAACTGGGATAGGTTACCCACATGCACAACAATGTGAAAGCAGCACTCCAAGCTTCCACGACCAAGGGACTTCATATATCTTTTTTCATAGAGACGCAGAACTTATATATGTATTCGAACACTCCTATATAATACTAATATATGCCCGGACTCTTATGCCTCTGTCATGCAAATAAACATAGATCCCTTACTACAGCCCCGAGCTCATAAATACCCCATGCTATCTTGGTGAAATTAAGGAGAAATCGAGCACTACAGGAGCAAGTGCATTCACCTCCGCACAATTTGATGTCATAGCAAATCTTAGCTCGGTGAATACGTCCTAATTATCTGCTTAGGTATTCTTAAATTAACTAATCGGGAATAGACTCTATTTCGTAGACACATATTACGTTAGATACCGTACATAGATGGTCCTTTGATTGTGCCAATTTCGGTATTTGGGAGTGATCGGGTGGAGAATAAGGTAAGGATGGTAAATACCTACTTCAGAATACCATCTCGAACCCCACATTCCAGGAAACCCCGCAATCTAAATGCACTACTGAGTATGACTGACGTAAATTAGAAGTCGATAACTATCGCCGATGCTTGTTGCAGATTATATGTCGAAGTATGTATCGCCCGTTTCATTGATGCCTACCCTATGTTTGATTTGATTCGTATTGTATTCTACACATAATAAATATCGTCTTTCTCACAACATGGCTGCTGAAATTCCCGAGAAAATGCTTGCTGCTCGAGTGATAGAGGTATGCCCAAGCTTTGGAAATTTCTACCTGCAGGCACCCATCCTTTTACAAAGCTAATATGCTGTTCCACAGTTCAAAAGGCCGTACGAGATTGGTGAGATACCCACGCCCGGTAAAGATTTACATGATTACGGCCTTCTCGTCAAAGTCGAAGTTGGATCGTTATGCCATACAGATGGCATGGTTACCGACGGAATTATGGGAACGCTACTTCCATGTATTGCTTCACATGAAGGCGCCGGTACTGTAGTGAGGATTGGGTCTGCAATCAAGGATTTCAAGATTGGCGATAGGGTTTTGTGCAGTAAGTGCTTATTTGTTGGAAATGTATTTTGGAATTCGGATTTGGGGAGTGCATAGCTTGATAATTCATCGGGTTTCGCGCTTCTGTTCCGTATAGCTCGAAGCAACCAACTAATAATATTTATTATGTCGCCAACAGGCTTGATATACCATAGATGTGGAGTATGTGCAGATTGCACCGACCAGAAAGCAATCGACAATACTGTACCAAGGCAAAATATCTAGGTGTCACAAAAGATGGGTCTTTCGCTGAGTACGAAACCGTCGATGGGCGAGAATTCTGTCGTCTACCAGATAATGTAAGTTTCCAGTCAGCTGCCCCATTGGCATGTGCTGGCATCACAGTATTGGGTGGGCTTGCTATGGCGGCATTGAAAGCGGGAGAATGTGTGGCCATCGTTGGTGGTGGGGGAGGACTTGGTCATTTGGGAGGTAAGCTAAAACTTTGATAGAATCCAACACTATCATGTTATCATCAGCTCTAGATATTCCTAGTGGTCCAGGCACGAGTTTATTAGTTCAATTCACAAAAACTCTGGGCTTAAAGGTCATTGCAATTGATGCTCGAGACGAAGGACCTGCCCTTGCAACAGATGTCAGTACACTGCATTTCCATTTCCATTTCCCTTCCACACCACCGCCTCCATCTTCTATTATTTCCTGCAACACGAGTGCTACCATGAATTAGCCCTCTCTACTGTTATAGGTGAATGGCAGAGCTAACTTGTCGTAGTGCGGCGCGGATACTGTTGTGGACGCTCGGAAGGGCAAAACAGAATTTGTAAAAGTTGTTCATAGTATGTTAATTCCTACACTGTGATTTATGTCATTTCATGAGACCAGCATGACCCAAGCCTCGTACCCTGGCTCTCATCCCAACGTTCGCTTCATATGGAGATGCTGAATTACTACACAGGTGTTACTAGTGGTCAAGGAGCAGATGCCACCCTCAATGTCTCCGACCATGATTCAGCAGCAGCCACTGGCGCAGCTGTGACAAAGATGCATGGTAAGTTTGAATGCCGAGTAGCTATCCATCTTGTCTGACGCGTGTGGTTTACTTTTTCGGCAAAACCCAGGTGTCCTGGTCCAAATTGCTCAGCCGACGAATGTGAGCGTACCTTTCGCCGAACCCGTATTTAGGGATGTAAAAATTCAAGGCAGTCTTGTCGGTAAATAGCTTGCTATGGTCCTTGGGTAGCTTCTAGGCTGACAGACTGTGAGGATCCCGTGGGGAATGCAAGAAGATGCTCGAAACTGTATCTAAATACAATATCAAACTGAAGTCAAATACCTTCAACGGCATCCGCGAAATCCACAAGGCTGTGGAGCTAGCACACTCTGGGAAGATGCAGGGAAAGCCCGTCATCATAATAAATCCAGAAGCTATTGAAAAGGGGAAGAAATCTGGCCTCCAAATGGTTTGACAAGCCATGAGTTATTCACGACTTCGAAATATTGGAGGAGCAAAGAAGCGAACATGGTATCCAGTGTGACCGTTGCTGTTTACAGCTAGCTCAACCGGGGGAATGGGGCGGCTGCGGAAGAAGGATTAATGATAATGTATTGATCTGAGTAGAAGACTCCTTGACGACTTATCAATCTTTCATAAAATGGAACGTTCATTTCTTGCATTTTCACCAATCCATAGTAAGGCTCGAAATAGTCACGTGTCACGTGACATTGTTTTGGGATGTTTGAAACAATAGGTTATATAAACTTGATGACCTGCAACAATAAGGAAGAAACGAAGGCGGTTACCAAAGATACACATCTGTTGACAAGTTGTTGGAAACCGCTAGCATTCAACAAAAGAGAAGGAGAAGTCAATGTACTAAAAATGAACATAGAATCCAAGAAAAGGAGAGAAGAAGATCGAGTCTGGTGCCCTGTCCAGAGTATTAAACCCATAGCAGCTATGGGAATTCACTTCATCCGCTTCACTTTCCTGTCAAACGTGCCAGCCGGTCTCTTGCCGCCAGACGAGGATGCCGCAACTTGGTCAGTGCTACCTTTTAGCTGGGTGATGAGAGCAGACAATTTGTCCGTATATGCCGAAGGTGCTGGGCCCCAACCAATGGTCTTCAGCGTTCCGAGAATGTCCTCCAACTCGTCTGCGAAAGACTTTGCTTCAGGGAGGTCAAGTAGAGCCTTGATGACAAAATTCCCGCCGGCGGGATTTGATCGAGACATAGACCCGATCAGGCGCTGGTAAAGATTTCTGTCAATTTGAGGTTCCGCATGTTTTCGATGTCTGGGCCAAGTCAAATTTTGATAAACATCATGATTTCGATCACGGACGACCATTCTGAGAATGGTGACTAATGATTTCGCAGCTTCCTCCCTGGAAGCTGGGCTAAGAGGCTGTCGCGCTGCAACGCTGGCACTGATAGATTCCACGATGTCTACCAGTGATTGAGCGCACCATATCACATCATGGTCACCTGACGCAGGCCCAACCTGACAATACGTGTCAAGGGAATCGCATGCGGCAATTGCCTTTGTACCCATTTTGCGAAAATCTTCTTGAGCACGAAGGTCCCGGGGTACAATTTTTTGGAATTGGTTGAACAAGTCGTCGTCGATAATGAGGAGTTTTGATACCGTGGCTTCTAGATCGCTCTGCACGTAAATTGATTCTAATGAAATATCATCTGAGCCCTCGAAGAGATCTTTGCGATAATCATCTCGTACATATGGAGATAACGCAGCCATAATATCCCTCACAACTTCCAGGCGGTGTCGGATCATCCCTCTCGTTTGCCTGAATCCGGAAGCATTATAAGCCTTTCTCAGTTCCCACTGGGTTTCTTCGGTATCTGAATTGGTTCCTTCTCTGAGTTCCCACTGCAGTTTCTCGCAGACCTTGCTGATACCAATGGCGGATATTTGGTCGTACGGCGAGACAGTGATATCCTCAAAAGGTTGTGGTCTAGTGTGGGAGAGTTGCCCAAGAAGCCAATTGATGTGTCCGCATGCCCCTCCCTCTTTGCAAGTGCACGAAGGTCGACCAGCATCGGTGGTGCTGATCCTGATGCTAAACCTCTCCACCTCCGCGCATGCAATTTGGAAAGCATATCTGGTGCCATACTGTCGGCAATGATCAAGAGCGAAGACGTGGCCATTGGAGACGATATCTGTGCCTTCTTCGATGTCATCGTCAGATCCTGACTCCTCGTCAGACCCCGATCTTTCTCCAGAGCTCTCATCCGAGGTAGAAGGGTCGTTATCAAATGATGAGGCTCTGCCTTTACCCTTTCGACTGGATTGCCCATATGACTGTCCCCGAGAGGATTGCATTCTTTGCGTAAGAGACAGCTTGCTGAAGTTTGAGATTGGCGAAGACATGAAGGAGAGGGATATGGGATAGGATCTGTTGGTTGCACGCCATCGCGGCACGTAAGTACATTATATATACTACAAGATGGATTAGTTGAGTTGTTCTGCCTGTTGAGAATCCCTCGGTGCTGTCCTAGAACGGCCATCCAAAATGTTTGGTAGGCGCCGTGCTGAGCCCTGCTATTACTTCATGAAGGTCGAAATTTTGGTCTCTTGGTCTTCCAGAAGGCCGGCTGGAAAAATCAACGGTCAAGGAGAAGTGATATAGTGTTAGTTGGGAGAGCGATGGATAGAGAGAAAGGGGGATTACGATGGCAAGCTGCACTTCGCCGCAGCAGTGTTGAGGGTGAGGATGAATGGTGTTGGGTAAGGAGAATAAAGAGACGAGCGAGGGGAGGAAGGCGAAGAGGGAGGCATCCTTCGGCAAAGTTGAGCCTTGAGGGATTCTGCGGCCAACGATTGGCCCTGAGGAAACAGGCGAGGCTGACAGCTGAGAATACAGATACCTCCCTAGTTACCTACTTCGTACCTCACACTTGACCCTGTATAGACTCCGACTCGATTTCAGAAGGGCAAATCGCAAGGAACAGCAATTGATATCATAATCGCGACCGGACTGCCCCGTGGATCCAACATCCAACATTCAGCAACCAGCATCCAGCATCTACTACGTCGTACCGGAATCTCTCCATCTACCTCATTAGAGATCGATGCATCTTTGTACAATCACAACAGCGTACGTACTGGAGGCTGTATCAAATCACCTCATCTCTCTCTATCACATTTTCGCCATTGAAGTACAATATGCTATATTCGCAGCACGGCAGACCATACCGTCTTCCGTATAATCTGAACCTCGCACCGATTTCCTCTCCAGCTGGCTACCCCTCTGCTCAGCTCTGAGAAGTTGGATCTCTCGTCGCCAGCGAGATATCCCGTCCTCATCGTCGATTTGTTCGAATCTCTCCTTTCCTCCCACATAGCTTCCAACATCGATCCATCCGACCATCCGCGACCGTACCGTATGCCATACCATACAAGTCCTCATTTACACCGTTGGCTGCAATAGTAGCATGCGACGTCTGCTTTCCGACCAGCAGGTTGTCACTCAATCAACCTGACTCTTTTGGCGCATACCGAGCGATGGATATTAACCCGCACGCTCACACGCAGTCGCCTTTTCATGCTGATTATCCGCATTTACCCTGCGTCAAGTGACGTTTTCGTCCTGCAGACCTGATGCTTCATAGTTCGGACGGCGACGGACGGAGCGACTCCCCTGTATCTGGTGCGGCGTAGCAATCTCACTGCACAGATACTCGTCCACCCTACTCCCTCACCAAAATCAATTCAAATGAAGCACACAATCCAGATCCAATGATCAGATGTTGAAGACTTGTGCTCACAGGACAAAGTCCCTGACTTCATGCATGTTGGCTTTTCGGAACGACCGTCACAAGGAAACGATGAATATCTCAGCTATAACACATGCTTTGACCGATGACTCCTAGATCTGTCGTTGCACAGCCTCGAACGGGCACATGAATATTCATCGCTTGTATCCGTAAGTTCAAATACAATGTTTCATATGATATTTTCAGCCTTACGTACCCCTCACCATCCCATGTACTCGTACCATTGAGAACATTTCCTCCTTGCGCCATTTTTATTGGAGATCGAGCACAACTCTCCCTTGCATTTTGCCTTCACTCATGTCTTGGAAGACGTTCGTAAGATTTTCCATCTTCTCCAGTCTCAAGCGAGTCTTCACGATACCCCTCGCCGCCACTACGCACTGTTAAATTTCACTTCGCATCCCCGGATTCATTGACTCACTGTCTAATACTTCGATTGCCTTCCTCTGGTTCCCAACAGCGGAGCCTTTGATCGTGTTCTCCATTGCTACCAGGGCTGCTGGGAAGGCCTTTGCAATTGGTATGGGGTCACCTTCTGGCATCCCAACACAGACCACTGGGGGTTGTTGCTGCATTAGCAATCTTATACTGGAACCAGGCATAGCGCGGCATTTATGGGCAGTGCATGAGACAATTCCCACAAGGAACCATTTTCATGAAGAAGGACGTTGCTTACAAGTTCCTCCGAATCTCAAGAAGTCAAGTGCTTGACTGTAAGCTGCATTACTCGCCGTGCACACAATCGCCGCGGAAGCTCCTAGATCTTTGAAACAATATTGTCAGAACCAATGCCACGTAAGTTAGCGATGAACTTTTGGAGCCTACCACCAGTTACTTTCTTCACTTCCTTGGCAATTTCATCGCCGTTTTGTTTGGTGACATCGATGAAGACCTCAGCACCACAATCTTTGACCAGCTGTTCTTTACTTCCATGATCGATGCCAATGATTCGCATGGCCATTCCACTTGTTTCGTGTCAGCCTGCAAGTTTAGGCTGACACATTAAACCTAGATTAAACCGCTGGTCATACGTCACAGGCAGGCCAGACAGATATCTCAAGCAGGGAGAATTTCAACCAGATCAGGTTCAAATGAGAATGTTAACATACCGAGAGCCAATTTGACAGGTAAGGTGACTCTCGCGCTTGGGTTAGCGCGCGTTGCCAAGAACATGAAAGGCCACTTACCAGTCCACCACCAGCACCAGCTATCCAAAGTTAGGACTTTCGTGACTTCTAACGGGGAACCCGTACTAACCTATAACGACCCATTGCCCACTCAATGCGCCGGACTTTCGAAGAGCTGAGTATCTAATATAGAAGTGAGCCTCGTCTATCTATATGCGGCCAACGCTGCGGCCTTCAGTAGATCAGGCTCCCTTCAAGTCCTGGTAAACTATAAGGAATATGAAGAGAAGATATCATTACGTGGTTACACCGGCACATAGAATTGGTGCGGCATCTTGACTGCTAAGTCTCTCTGGAATTGGAGTAACGTAATGACTCGGTGCAAGAGCATATTGTTGAAAAGTGCCAGGGTCTGCTGGCTGCTTAGCTTCCAGGTGATACTCATAGATATTCCCGCTGACGGTAGTAGCCAGAAATTTTTTGGTTCTTTGGAAACACGGTGTCAGAATTGTCGGGAACATTGAACTTGGCACGGAAACTCACGAAGCAGACGCCGTCTTTTCCTTCCAGACAAGGAGGGCTGTGATGATTTTAGCAACTTCTCTACTACGGCTGGTGCTTCTGTTACCAATTGCCGCAAGCATAGGCAATCCACTATTCCCTCTCAGCCTTTTTCTAGACATTTTGACTGACGAAGAGCTCACCTTGATCCCTACGCGATCACCCACCTTCCAGACTTCAGCTTCAGCTTCCGATACATGGACAATATTGACTAGGCATTACTTGCCTTAACTCGACCATTCTCAGATCCTGGTCCAAGCTTGTGAACAATGCCAACTACGCTAAATCAGTAACTTCACTTCTCGGGCTTAGTTCTGCAAGTGATTATCGGAAGCGAGCACAAGTATCTTGCAAAAAGGGGGTGTGGGGGGTTACAAACCCCCTTCATGCCCTCCGACTTGTCCGGGTTGGGTGGGATTTGGTACTGCTCCATGTCAACAGCCGTATGATGGGGGCATCAAAGTGTTCATACACAGTCGCCAGGAGTTCTCCATTACTCCCTGCAAGAGCGGATTAGTATAGTCTTGATAGAATTCCGAGATTTATTCTTTCCGTGTCAGAGTGGCAGACACCCGAGTGAGTTCTATAATGATCCACGGTCAGAATCTACTTTAACATTAACGACTTCAAATGATACACCTGAGAAGTTTCAGCGAACACCGAAAGAAACTGGTATGCATCTTTACTGTAGATGAACTGGAGCAATGTTTGGTCCGAAGGTCGGAAATTTCAACCGGGAAATGACAGAATCACATCAGTCCAACTCTAGAGGGGCTTTCCACTTCTCGTTTTGCGTGATGGCGTAGGGGAAGGAATTTAGGTATGTGAGAAGCTCGGCCACTTACATTCGGACCAGCACCTCACCAGCGCCAGGTTCAGGTGTATCTAACTCTTCTACCTTCGTAGAAATAGTTCCCGGCCTGTCATATATTACAGCCTTGTACTTCTTTGGGATATCGAACACTTTTTGTGTCTCTGTACCAGTCGCCATTCCGAAGCTTGATTTTGAAGTTTGCTGGTATGATAGAGGTTTCGATGTCGTTACGAACGTAGATGGTGCATTTGGCCAACGGTAAAATGCAGATGTGTGTGATTTATATGTGAGGTAGTCAGTACTTTGGTTCGCTCCTCACCTTGATCGAGGTGACTCGGACACGGAGAAAAACTACCCATTGTTATAGAACCCGCACCAGTGCTCAATGGTAATAGTGGGTACAAGTGTACTTACTACCTCAGGTACCTACGGTATTCTAGAGTGCGGGGTCATTATGAGACTTGCCTAGGTACTTACCTACCTAAGGTACCTAGCAACAGCTAGGAGCAATCATTTCAAGCAAAGTACCTTAGATACGGTAGCTGCGAGTGTTCGGCATACTGAGTACCTACCTATGTACTTGTACCTTACGAACCTGGAAAGTAGCGTTTGAACTTAGCGAAAAATGATGAGATCACTGCAAGTGTAGGTACCTAGTAGTTTTGCAGTAGCTCGCCCATCAGACTCTCATTAGAGTTATACTTGCAGTACATATGTACATTCGTTCTCACTATCAACACCATCCTCAACTACCACGGCTACTCCACTTTGTAACTAAAGCCAGGCTGCCTGAACCGCCGTTAATCCTGCAGTCACTAGATTGCATGAATCTACATTTACATTCTCGAAGCCAGTCTTTCGGGTCATTTCAGCTTGTTAAATCGGAAATGACGCTGGCATCACTTGGACAGGTCTAGACCCTTCTTTGAACTTCTATTGCGATGTCTTTATATCCGGATTATTCAAGTATGGACTGGCCCAGCCATATACATGATCTGCCCTGCTTTCGCTTCTCAACGGGGTAAACGGCCACAGAAGTATCGAGATAGTAGAATCCGAAGTTTTCCTATACATTGCCTCTTCTTCGCAGCCCATGCGAGACCCGAACCCAAAATCCTTCAAACTGAACAGCTACTGTCCTAGAGCTTGAATCATTGCAGATTTAAGGGCCTCTTCCACCGCAAGTTTCGGATAACCCGGTCCTGTGCCGAGACAAACAGAATTTCGGACTAAGACATCGAAGAAATCAGGCACGTTCAGATACATGACGTCTCGTGGGGCCTCGCGCGATTTTCGAGAAGAAGGCCCCTTGGGAAACGAAGTATCGCCCACGTTTCCTGGCAGGGAATCAGATGTGACAGCATCACAAATGCTATGGTGTTTCGTTACCAGGTTTTGATTCCCCACCTCCGATGTGAGCAATGAACGCACAACATCTGTGCGTTGGCTTTGTCGATGTTCATTTTCCGGTTCGAAGCTACAAGTTGGCAGACCCGAACTGATTCCTCTCCTTTCCATCTCAATTTGGATCGTGTCTTGGTTTATCCATGCCCCTTTACTGAGCAGAAACGCCTCGACATCACCTGCATTCATAAAACTTTCTGTAGGCGACTCTCTCCGCACATCCAACATAGCCTGAGCATCCACCAATGGGTGGAGGAGCTTGGCTCTGCAGTCCCGGGTAGATTTATTTAGATGTTGAAGAGACATAAGCCTCTCAAATCCAAAAACAGCTCGCCCTAGAAAACGCTGAAAACCAATCCCAGGGCCGAGGAACCAGCGGAGATTGCAAAGTATCTCTTCGCGGCTGTGGTAAAGAAACGCATACCGAAACATTTGTGTGACCAGATCAGCAGAGAACGGGCTATTGTCAAGCAGGGCATAATATGCAACGCTGATATTGGTGCGTATCAGATTGAGTGCAAAGGGGGAGTCGGGGAATTTGGTGTCTGCACCGTGGATAGACGATGCTTTGGAGAAACATGAAGGCTCAAAATCGAACCATCCGCTCCCAAAGGTTCTTGCACTCATATATGAAGTGTCGTCAGCCGTGACTCCAGTTGAAGGAGGGTATGCCCTGGCATTTTCTTCTCCTGCTGCTGTCTTCGAATGGTCTGCGGCTGGTGGCCTCCTGAACAGATCTTCTGGATGATCTGATAACTGCGTGGCATGTCTTGCAATCTGAAGCACTTTGGAAGTTGCGTGCAGTAAGTTTATGCCAGTTGCCGGGCTTTGTTGTGTTATTCCATCTTCGATCAAGCGTGAGCTGAAGTCTAGAAACACACTGCTTATTTGCTCAATGCAGTCCTCAAGAGCTTTCGCCCTTCCTTCCAGCCGTTTAGACTCAGCCTCCTTCCGAATTCGATAAGTCTCCTGAGCTCTTCGAACTTGTGCTCGTCGTTCCTTTGCAAACGTCAGTAGTCAGAGGAGTTGGCTTAATACACGAACGTCTTCCAGCAGAGTTCGAGACTTTTGAGTTTGTGATGATTCACACTAGGTGAACAGAAGTAGTTTAGGGTTCAAGCAATGGTGTAAGGCCACAGCACTCGATGCACTTTGCAATTTTCTGAATGTAACATGGGCTCCCCAATCGACCTGGTTGAGGATTTTTGTCGAAGACTAAGGTTCTCCGTACCATAAAAATACACAAGGCTATTCTGCCCTTCTTTGCACTTACTGGATTATCTGTACTACTCAAGCTTTTCAATGGTCTCCCTCTATTTCCTCGTTTACGTTGCTTGGCGCTGTTCGTGTTCAAAGCATCACTTGGCGAAGTAGTTGCTTGGGATGGTGAAATGTTCGAATCCATTTTGAGGCATTTATATTTATACTGTGTTTAAATTTATGGCAGCATAAAAGAATTTGAATCTACCAACTCAGCAGAAGGACAAGGGGAGGGTCGATGCTTTGCATTGGAACTATTTATGAAAGAAATGTCTCATGCTTGATACGATTTGTCAGCTGGGTGGTAAGTTACATCATGTGAGATAAATTGGTCGTTGCGGCACAACGCAAAATTCCACGCTACAGTAAGTTGAAATGCGGAACAAAAGGGCAGTAAGCAGTACTTGGATGCGACAATTATGAAACTCAAAGATTTTTTGCATAGTGTTAGGGCACAAAATTTGTAAGCTTTGTAACGGCAGCTGTAGAGTTGCTCTATGGTTCGGAACAATGTGGAGTCTGATCGTCCTAAAACTAGATACTCTATCGATTCTTTAAGCAGATAGCTCACCTCAAGACGTGCGTGCCATTTTGTAACTCCTCTCTCTACTTGATCATGTAGAGCTCGCGGTTGAATGTGTCTTATGTGAGCGGATGCGAAATCCACGTACGATTTGACGGGTTGGAGTTGGATCATCATTCAGTCGCCTGAGCCCGTCCCACTATATCCCTTTAACAGTGAACAATTCATCGAAGGATTTTCCACAAACGCCACATCAACCTTTATGCCATAGACATTATCGTCGAACACACAGCCAGGAGCTGGAAAATAGGGAGGGAGAATGGATACACTCCCTTTGATACCCACTGGAACATTTATTCCGGTTGTTAATGTTGTATTGAACAGGGTCCGCTGGTTATCACACGTGTCTCCCCGCGAGAAAATAGGTTGATTTGTGACATTTTTGAAAAACTCGACAGAGTATGGGCCTACTTTATTGAGAGGTGTAAACTTGGTCGTGACCGAAGGCTTCGTACTGGTATTGGTGTAGGCATATAAATAGATCTGGTTGGATTTATCCCTGGAGATGAACGCATATGCCTCCAGATCTGGGGAAAAGGTTGTTTTCACAGGTATGGTACCGTCAGCCTCAGCTCCTTGCTGCGCGAGAGTGTTATTCGCAGATAGTAGTAGGTATTTGTTCCATGTGAAGCTTGAATATCCGTCCCCTAGCAGATCAACGAATGGGTACAGTATGTGTATTGACTCGATTTTATTAACATTGCTTTCGGATGCATCATGGAGGAGGGCAAAAATACCTGGAAATCCGGCAGTTCGAAACCAATAGCGAACAATCCTACACCATGGTCCAAAGCAGCCCTAATAACAAGCTGACGTATGAGAAAACTGATATGGGGAAAGTCGGATGGTGTGCTTACAGGATAGCTGTCCTTGGGGAAGTTTGGCAGCAACGATCGATATGCCTCTTCTAAGATTCCATACTGGGGTGGTATAATGCTTCTTGCAAGCTTATATGGAATTGGAATGACTGAGATCGTGGAATTAATGGTTCCCGTAACGTTTGTAGGATATATCGATGCAATTGGATTTGGAGAAGATTCGCTCCTCGGGAGAAGGAGATCCAGGGGGGTTGCAAGCACAACGGAGAACCCAAAGATCGCGTAACACGTAGCCAAAATGAGGAAGTGCATGTTGGACAGTCGATAGTGGAGCGATGCACGCCGAGCAACAGAATAATGACGAGAGAAGATCCAGAGCTCGTTCGCACAGGAGAGCACAATTTAGAATAAATAATTCCAATGTATCCTGCACCTCTTCAACATGTCGGACTAGACGATACCCTTGCTCCTCATCCACTAATTAATCTTACTGATCGATATATGGTATGTACTGTTCTGAGTTGTGCGGATGTACCGGTAGACACACAGATGGCAAGGCTGAGTAGAAGATACGACAGAGTCCAATCGCACCCATGCCCTAATGCCACATGTGCCACAACCGGGTTGCGAAATGGCTCTCATTTGAGGGAACAAAAGGAGGAACAAGGGATTGCCGTGGATGAGGAAGCTTACCTAGGTACCCTCACCGTCACCTAGGAATCCCTTCGCAAGCATGCCCAATCCGCTTCGTTTGTGACCTTTGGGGGCGTGATGACAAAGCGGAGGGTGGAAGATTCATCATCTCGATGTAACGGGAGACGAACCTGCTTGAACTCTGAACATGGCCAGATCTCGTGATTCCTCCTCCCTCACATTTCGCATGGAATTCTTGGTACTAATGTACCATAGCAGTTGGGAACTTGATGGTTTATCGAGATGACGTGTTTGTCAATTTAAATACCTGCTGTATAAACTGTTTGATCATACATATCGCGCAACCTGACAAGTGCAGTAGTGGATGTGGCTTCAGAATATGGTTCTCCCTTTTCATATGGGTGCTTCAAGTAAGATATTTAGTGAACCACTCAATTCCTTGCTTCTCAGCTTCATCCGTAGCTTTTCGGTCTTTCTCAGAGCCCCACTGCAATAAATCAGAACGGGAATTTGTCCACAATGAATCGTTCGAGCAGGCCAAAAACTGCTCGGAAGCTGATTTATAAACAAAGTTCAGAAAGGTGAATCAAGTGGAAAGCTTGCATACATCACTTCTCACAGCAAATCCGTGGATCTGGTCTTCATAAATTCTGAGCTCATGGGGTACATCAGCTTTCTTGGCTATGATGTCCTGAATTTTTCTGACTATATCGTTGTCCAGAAGACTACCTTGGTCGCCCACAGCCAGACTAAGTGGCCTCTTCACAGACTCAAAATCTCCGGGCACAGTCACCAACGAGTGATGGCACGCATAAGAAGCACTATATACATTTTAGCCAGAGAATGGAACACTAAGGACTTCAACGGAGAGAGTCGTAGCCGGATCTTTGGGCAAAATCAAGATTTTCCAGGGCAAAGGTAACTCACCCAACTTCGCCATGTGCTGCGAGCTATTTTCAACTTCAATTAGCACCAAGTTCTTGAAAACAGGCAAGGAAAACCAATCTAGACAAGTCGAGAAATAAGTGACAGCTGGAGAGTCTTTCATATCTACCTAGCGGAGAAAGAAAAAATGAGAAGTGTTGCTCACAATGGTATATCTCCCTCCCCAGCACCACAACGAATTAGCACTGTCAACCCTCAAGATCACAACCAGCTAGCAGATTTAAGCCAGCTTGGCAGCTGATAGCACCAACTTGACGGCAAATTCCAGAGAGGCGAGAAAGAGAATGGGCAAAATACGAAACCAATCGCGCCAACTTTCCCAGTCCCTCGGATCGCTCAAACGGTGAATGAAAGACTCGATCAGAGGCCTTGAGACACCTTCGCGGTGCTTGATCAACCACGGAGGTAGTGTCGTATCAACCGTGGCGGTGGCTTTTGTTTTCTCAATCATCGAAAGTTGCTCGCGAGTTTCAAGGGGAGGCTGCACAGAATTTAAAAACTCTGCTGGTAAAGAGTCTCACTGATGAACATCTGGAATATAACAGTAATACCCGGCTTTGGCATAATTATCAGCTAGCAGCTGAGTGTTTTTGAACTCCCATCCGAAAACTGTCAATTAATCAAATGTGAAGAGTTTCAAGGGGGAAACCATACTGTCCACAAGGAAAACAATCGATTTTAATCTCGACTCATCCTTAGGAGAAGAAATGCAAATCTGCAGATTGTCGATTGTTTCAATGCTGCCGGTACATAGATAAATTGTCATGAATTTTGAAAGACTGGACACATGAGCCAGAAGCCAAGTATGGAAGAAGCTCGTCTGTGTTGTCCATAACAATCTCAGGCAGATTTCGACTAACCGGAGTACCCCCATAGACGAAGCCCGAAAGGCAACAGTCGGATATTCCAATGCTAGTAGACAGTATGAATTACTAGGTCAACAGTTCCAAGGCCAAGATCTTACACAAATCAAGCATTGACAAACGAAATGGTCGAGACACGATAGATTTATATATAGTAAAATGCTAGCATTCAAGTATTCAACCCCGCCCGGCAATATTCTGGCTCGTTGCGTCAACTTCCTCCCTTGAATGGATAATGTTGAGATTGAACTAAACTAGTCCAGACCATGCAACTGTCGACGCTTAGTCTAAGAGTCAGGGTGCGCCGATTGGCTTGGAGCGTACAGATAAACAGACTATGCATGTGGTGTGCCCTTTGCCGGGTTATCAGTGAGACTCAGGATTATATGGCACAGACGGTGAAGTTATTAATTTTAATAGGGTTCTTCTTTACTTTCGGTATCTGAAAGACACAGGAGAAGGAAATGAGGCTAGGCATCGTCTAATCCGACTCGTACAATATCACCGACTCGTATCGTGGGATACTGAATTTCCTTCGTAAGGCCCTTTGTGGGCATATGGCACATATGTGATCCAAAAAAGATTTTCGATTCAAATCTGCGGGTCTTTGCCAATGTAATAAATGGCTCCTCGTTTTTTTCTGCAGTGTTCTGGTCGACACAAATCATATGGCACCTTCGGCATGATCCAAGCATTTTGAATCGTTGTTGTCCAATGAATATTGTTGACCAGTCATCTTCACAATATGGCTCTTGTTCTTGGCCATGATAATTAAATTGAATGTTCGCTCGAAACACAGCAGCATTGGCGGGTTTCCCGCCAGACTTCTCAATTTCTTTGTTAAGTCTATCCAGACTTGCTTGATTGATCGCCAGAATAGGACTTTCATTTGAAAGGAGAATTGGGTGACGCTGTACCTCTGTGTCAGAGTCCGGTGGCGTTGGGAGAGACGAACTCTCTATGGGTGGATTTTGCACATCGGGCTTTTTGGCTCTCTGATGTTTTTGCAAATGAGCTTTCGCATGTCTCATCCCGAGACCAGATCCACCAGATGGGAACCGAGCTAGAACACATGGCACACCAAGTATGCTGGAGAAAAATTGATTTATTTCGGTTTTAGCATACGTGTATGTCAGGATGGGATCGCCGCAAACACGCGACGACAGTGACTTTGTAACACCCAGCGCGCTGAAAAAGTTCGGATTTGCTGATAGTGGCACAGATATCTTCTCCGCGATCCCATGTGGCATCTCTCCAGTGTATTGAACATGTAATAGACCTGCTTTAAAGTCCAGCCAAGGGCGGATTAAGGCCATTTTCGGATGTCTCTTTTGATTGAGAGCTTGTCCGGTCCCTTGATGGACGAGACACCACTCCCTATCCCAAGCAAGCCCCTCGGGCTTGATTTCCCAGTCTATATCGGGCATAATACCCAGGCCGCCACAGCTTTTGATAGGATATATGGTCAGACTCCCCACGAAGAGATGGCCAAGGGACTGAGAGTTAGGCGGCGTTATCGGATCTGGCACCAGAAGTCGTTCACAATAGAACTCGCGAACAAATGAGACGAAAGCGTCGATATCACACTTGGTGCTCGTTGCACCTACGCTGGCACGAAGGACACCAGTAACCTTGCCGGCGTATATGTCGTTTTCGGCACCGCAACGAAAACCGGCCGAAAAGTTGTTGCGCATTTCCCACGGCTCCAAATCCAAGCATGCCGCAACGCCGCCGGGGTTGCAAAGCCCGCCGCTCCTGATATGGAATTTACGAACAGCAGCCAATTTTTCGAACTCGGTGTTACTGACCCAGGCACCATGACGATTACGGAGATTGAATGCCACTATTGGACCCTGTGTGCTTGCAGATTCTAAGAAATTGCCAGAGGAATGCAATAGACACACCGGTTTGCAGTTAGCGTGACGTAGTGAATTCAAACCGTCAAATAATCGTTGGGCTAGGAAGGCGGTATGCTTGGCTATAGCATCCATAGAACCGTAAAGCTTCTCGTGCGTGTCTAAAGCAGCGCTCAACGCCAAAATACTGTGAAATTGAAGAGTACCATCTTCCAGGCTTTCATGCAATGACTGGGTTTTTGGGGAATGCCACTGCTCTTTCTTGCAAAGAACAATATCTACGGTACCTCCACCAAAATATTTTCGCGCCTTGAAAACCGAACCAGATTCCTTCCGGACAATCAAGGCGCCGAGATCAGGAAATCCAAATATCTTGTAGAAACTCAAAACCACGAAGTCGGGTGTTATTCCACCACTGCTCAGGTCCAATCGTGCCGTTGATGCCAGCGCAGAAGCATCGAGTAGTGTGTATGTTGCCTTATGACCAGAGCTGTTCAACTCCCGTGCTTTCCTAAGCCAGGAGAGAGGGAGACGCCGGCCGTTCAGGTTGGATTGTGCAGGATATGCGAAGAGATCCAAGGTTGGGTTTGATGCGCTTTCCGTCAATGCTTCGTATCCGGACAGCCAGCGCTCCACGTCTTCATCATCTAAACAGCGGCTGGAGCGTGCAGCTTCACGCATGCCAATAATGCTTGTATGGGAGTCGCTGTGATAGCCGTAACTGAAACCTTTATCATGGCCTCCAAACGCTTCCATAACAAGCTTGATTCCAGCCGTAGCATTGGCGACGAAGACAATATCATATTCTTCAGGATCAGCGTTGAAGAATTGCAGAACTTTCAGACGCGTATCCTCTATCCTCGCAGTCGACAATTGTGATGAGGGCGAGGCCGAGTGTGGATTTCCGTATAGATTCGCCATCATATCGGCAGTGAAACTTTCTATAAGAGATTTGGAAGACAAGGCGGATCCGGCATGATCCAGATACACCGAGTCTAAGAGAATGGTCAGATATGGCATCAATTTCGAGCTGTGGAAAATCGAAGGTTACCTTTGAGCATTGGATATTCAGTCTCACGGAACAGCTCGACATTGCTGTTGTATGCATCTTCCATTATATCTGCTACAAGTGCCATTTGACGTTCTAAGGAGGATTGATATGGGACATCCCCGAGCAGAAAGATCTGAGATGAGCATCGAGAATGTTCATGCTTGATGGGGAGGGAACTTTCACACAAAGTTGGCCGGCGGAGGCCAGCGCAAGAGTGGAAGAGTGGAGGGCTGCCAGCCTTATCGAATTGCCCGGAGGTCGCCTGCTCACGTGCAAGAACCCAGGAGCCCACCCCCACTTCAGGTTTGCGGGCATCTGATTGGGTTCAAAGGGGTAGGTGGAGATCGCGGAAGACCAACCTACCTCAGGCACCTTACGCGCTGGGGCTTTGGTGCCTGATATGGAACGAGGCTGCCAAAAATTGAAATCGTGTTGGAGCTTCAACTTTTTTTATACTTACTTCAAACCATCACACATCATCAGGATGTTAAGGCCTCGCCTCCCCCGAATTGGGCTCTGCCTCAAGTCATTCCGTCGATCCTATCAACATCATATCCCTCCACTCTCGTCCGATTTCACCAATGGAGTTCCTGGACTCCTATCACCGGCGGCTTTCAAAATGGCGTGGATAGATTATCAGAGCTTGATGGTTGAGAATCTCAACAAATCGCTTGCTGGTGAGTGACCAGTTGCCTTAAGTTTCGAATTGGAGAATCAATGAGCTCAGAATTTCGTCGCAATGTCATGAGAAGCTTCTTCTGGAAGCAGTACACGATTTCAAACTGACAGGTCAATACAGGGCGAGAGTATGAAGGGAAAAATCCTAAAGACATTGCCATCAAATTCGCTCGAGATCCGAATAATGCGCCAACTTTCAACTATGCTTCGATGGCACATAACAACCACTTCTTTTTCGAGTCCCTCTCTACAACTTCGACGCCGATGCCCAAGCGTCTCCAAGTGGAGCTTGAACGGACTTTTGGTTCAATCGAAACTCTCCGAAGGGACTTCATAATTACAGCGAGCTCGATGTTTGGTCCTGGATTCGTCTGGCTCATGAAGGATAGACAGAGGAAATACCACATCCTGTGTACCTATTTGGCTGGCTCACCATACCCAGGTGCTCACTACAGAGCCCAGCCTGTTGACATGAATACGGAGGACAATACCGTCTCGGAATCAGTCAGGAGGATGAACCGAGAGAAGCCGGTCAATACCGTTGGAGCGCATGGCCCAAATAGCCAGCCAAGCATAGCACCCGGTGGAATTGACTTGACGCCTGTTCTGTGTATCAATACATGGGAACATGTCTATCTACCAGATTATGGAGTTGGAGCTTTTGGCGTCGGGGGAAAGAAGGCATATGCTGAAAGTTGGTGGCATGCAGTCGACTGGGCTAAAGTTGCTGATAGAGCAGACATCAAGCCAACCATGTTACAAATGTGAGGTATGAATGTGATGTAGCATATTGGGAAGCAAGAATATGGCGTTCAGGCAACATAGGCCAGATGATGAGAGTGTAAAATATTGTATCAGGAACTCAAATGCATGCAATTGGGACGATGTAATACATTAGAACCCAAATCTACTGAGCATTACAGGGTCTCAAAACCGTTTGTGGTAAAGCCAAGTGGCTGCGAACTCTTGGACATGGTCTTCGAATCTACGTTTCTTTACCGGTTTCGGGGCTCTGCAGTTTATTGATGTCGCAGGCCGAATCAGTGGCCGACTTGGTCAATGGTAAGTATTGTAAATTCAAGGTCAAGTAGTATTGGGCACTTCTGCTGAAAAGTTATATATCGCGGAAATTGGTTGTCGGTAATAGTTCCTTCTTCCATCACCACAAGTGCTGGTAGCCTCCGAGTTTTACTTTTAATTTTTTATGTTAATCCCGCCGAGTTCTACGGTGTGCAATTAATATCAATAGAAAGGCACCAGCCACTTCTCACGGTGTATGACAGACTTCTTCCGATTCATGTATTTCATTCAAATTAAGCTATCCTATCTTTTCCTCAAGTGAGTGTTCCCTTAGATCCAATCCACCATGACCCTTTCAACCTCAGGTGAAGCGTCAAGTGACCCGAAAACGCCCAAAAATGCCGCCCGCTAGTTATTATCCAAGAATCAAAAATCAAATGCTCAAATGCCGCTCGCTCGAAAACAGTTTAACCAAAGACACTAACGGCTGAATATGCGTGCAAAAGAGGAGACCCTTTTTTTTTCGTTTCTGATGCTGTTTCAATCAGATCATGTTTCTGCCATTCACGTTGATCTCGTAACCCTCCTCCTTTTGCTTCAATGCCTTTGCAAGCATCAGTTCCCTCATCCAATCGATTCGCTCATCGCGGCTCTTGACTGCAAAGTAGTGAGTCTTGGCTTTTGCAGCTTCTTTGCCATCACTGTTGCCCTCCATAGCACTCTCTCTTTTACGGAGACGTTGTCCTTTATCAATTGCAGCTGGGATCAACTGAAATGAGAAGGCAGCATCGTCCTTCTTATCCTTGCCACGGGAGATATTCATGGCTTTAAATGCAGCATTCAATTTGGATCCGGATGCAAGAGAAGAGCAAGCAATAGCGTAGTCATCGACATCTATATACTCAAGGGTCTCAAGTGCCCGAGCGTCTTTATGCATGGCAAGTCGAGTGCCTTTAAGCGTGAAATGATGTTCGTGCCATTCATGCCTAAGCATTTTGGTTTTGCGTTTCTTCATCCATCCTGCGTGCGCAATATCATCGGCGGTACGTTGAGCTGGTTGGTTGACAGGAGACCATGGATATGAGCTGGTGTGCTGATGATGAGGGGGCTGAATCTGTTCGGCTTTGAATTTCGTTTGGGTTGGGGGTGCGGTGGATATGTTTTCGTCCACGCGGGGTAATGCAAATGAAGGGCGACGAGCGGAGGAACGAGATTGTGTTCGCTGTGGCGGCGGTGCAGGAGCATGGCGGTAGTTCATATTGGGTGGCACTGATTGCGAGGCATCCCGTGCAACAGGACCAATTGGTACCGCAGTCACTGGAACATCCATCTCAGAAAAGGGAGTTCCGAAACGGTAGACCATAGACGGTGACTGTGTAGCATTGCGGAGATCTGGAGACATGGCTTCAACGCGCTCCATCCGATATGGAGAGAATGCATTGGCACTCGCCGAGCGTGGGGGAGGAGCTGGGCGAGGAGGTGGAATTGCCAATCTTGGAAGGCCCCGAAGCCCACTATGGGGAGTTGGTAAGGTTGGAAACATCTCATAGGGAGGCGACGGTGGCTCTTCAGAGGACCAGATCTCATGTGAAGGGTCCATATGTTGGAATTTGAGAAACTGCTTGACGTTCTCCTGGGGATCGCGAGTCTGAAGGTTGCGAAGGCTAGCCTCCTCCAAGTGGCGGAAGGATGGAAGTGGGCCAGGACCTAGTACGTCCGAGGAAGCTACAACAGATGGGACTGCCTCTGAAATGGGACGGTTCAAGTCGGTGATAGCTTCTGCCGTTTGTGGATTTCCAGGATCGCCAGCGATCCAGATAGAGCCACCTTCTGGACTAACTGGGTGATCTCGCTTGAAGCTGTCGATAAGACGTTGCTGTTTTCTCCACTTTGAGCAGTTTTCACCTTTTGCGCACTTGTGCGGCTTTGGCATGAGTTGTTCGATGCCAACGATGGAAACAGACTCAAGCGGAGATATGATGTCTTCATGTCGAGGCTTTCGGTGTCGTCTTTTGGAGTTCTTCCGCCTTCTGGGTTCCTCATCCGATCCGCATTCTTGTGATTTCTCTCTTCTAGAAGTATGTCTTGATGGTCGGTGGAATTCAACGCATGGTGAAGCAGTCTCGTCAATTGGAGTAGGTGGCTTTGGTGTGCTGGGCGCACTTCCCCGAAGGACATGTATCTCATTCCATACTTTTGTACGTTGTCCAAAGGAAGGGATGTCGAGTTCCCTGAGGTCCTCAAACTTTAGGGTGATGAGAATCGCACCAGAAATGTCGTTCTCCTCAAACTTCTCCACGATCGAAGGCTCAAAGCCGGCATCGTACATCCAATCTGCGACCTGCCTCGGTGTCCATCGAGATACTTCATTCAAGCCTAAGGTCTCAACTGCATCTGATAAAGTCTCGAGGTTGCGGTGATGTGCTGGAATTTCTGGAACTCTTGGAGCGGCAAGTGCCATCTGTGCCCTTTGCAGACTTGAAGGCCGAGGTGTCATGGGAGACATGGCCAAAGTAAATTGGTCTTCATCGGAATTGATGGATGAGTCAACTGAGCCTCGGAAAAGGTGAGGCCCTCTTGGTCCCTCAACCGCTTTCTTCGCCGAAATGTCGAAGTGGAAGCCTTCAAACTCATTCGAGTTGGGACTAGGGGTGTGTACTTCCTCAAAAGAGGATAACGTGCGCTCACTTCTTCTCCCACTCTGTCATGTTGTCAGCTAGGGACAAAGGAAGCTGCATACTGATCAAGACTTACCGAATTGACACTGAGTCGTGGTGAGTTGGAGTCTTCTATTTCGCTATCGTCATCCTCAAAGTCTGTATCAAACATCTCTGTCGCATCTGATACAGGTCGTGGCGCCAGCGCCTTCATGTTGAAAAATGCATCTCTGGATTGTCCTTTTTGGAACATCTCGACGCGGGGATCGATTGGTGTCAGTGGTGACATGGCCGGCTGGTAGATTGTTAGAATACAGTGACCTGGGCCTCTGGTGAGGCTATTGACATTAAGCCTTACCATATTGCCCGGTAGGTATCTAGTGGGGGAAGTATCTTTAGCGAGGGGAATGCTACAGCTTTCTAGATTAAATTGACGATGGAGATGATATAGTAGTAGACACTACTGCTGATAATGATGATGAGATTGAGATTGACAGATAGTTGAGTTAGGAAATCGCAAATAATCAAAAGTTAGAGGGCGCAAAAAGTCAAAAACATCAAGAGAGAGGGCTTGGGGATTTGGGCGGCTACTCGAGTATATGTATCGAGGTGAACCGCTCAGTATCTTGCAGAACATCGTCGTCAAAGCGCCAATGGACATGGACAGACAGCATGATGCTGGGAGAGAAGGTCTGCACTGTGACCAGTGCGGCGTGTTCTGCATGAGGGAGCCAGTAGGTGATAGAGCGTGGTGAGTGGGTGAGTGAGTGGGTGACAGTGTGACTATTTCTGGTCGACAACATCCCATTTGCAGCTTATCCTTTCACTTTCCCTTTTTCCTTTCCCTTTCTCTTCCCCTTCCCTTTTGGTTTGGCTTGCTTTACCTTTTGCCTACCTTACCTTACCCTACCTGACCGTTGTCCCTACCAACCGTAGTGCACATGCATACTTGCCTTACCTTACCTTCCATTCGTGACCATGTCCATTTCCTTACCGCACATCGCACATCAAACCTTGCACGCGGCTTGTGTCTGTTTGTCTCTCTCTCTCCCCGTTGGCTGGAAGTGAGAGGGAAAGTGGTGCATTGCAGCGAGTTGCAGTCTGCGGTGGTGTTCTCCCGTTCACCGTTCTCGGTTCTACATCATAATTAGCTCGAGTCTTGCTGACTGATTGGCCGTAGAAATAGATTTTAGCGCCAGACCCTTTCCAAGCCAAAGTTCCTTCCCTTTCTTTGCCTTGCCGAGCTTGCTTCCCTGAGCCCTCCCTCCCTCGCTCGCTCCTGCCCGCTCCGTCCATTCGCCGTCCACCAATCCACGGCCTCGCCTCCCACCGCCCCACCACACCCCTTGAAGAACCTCTAGCTCCCAGTCGAGCCAGTCCATTACGGGTAAAGGGAAATCACTGTGAAAGAGACGAGAGAGACTCGAGAGACTCCCAAAAATGCAAACCAAAAACGGCTCCACTCTAGTTGTTCTCGTCTTGAGCCACTTCCTGGCTCTGATTCGTCAGTCAGCCTGTGGTCCAGCCTCTCGCAACATCGGTGGTCCCCCCCCTTCCAGCCCCTCCACCCCTCTACTCCACGGGACGAGAAAACCTTCTCTCCTCACCTAAAAGAGACTACAACATTCAACATCAACTTCACGAAGCCAATGATGCTCCAGAAATGCCCTGAGACTGCCCAAAGACCCCTATCCTTTGTATTGCGATCATCTGGAGGAGCGGCCCGATCAGATCTCCCCTGAAGAAAGAGGAAGAAAGGAAGGAAGGGAGGGAGGGAGGGAGGCAGGAAAGTCACGGTACTGTGCAATAAGGTGGATGGATGGGATAAGATGGGAGAGAGTGGAGTGGAAGAGAGTGGGAGTGCCCGCCGTATCCGCTCAATTGCACTACCTACCTACCTAATACAATATTCACCTCAATTATCGTGTGTGTCGTCGATTTTGATGTTGAGATGCTGGCTGAATTCGTGTTCTGCAGCGACAATGCGGCAATTGTGCCATTGTTCACAACAAAAGATGCTCCAATTCCAGGGATCACTTTCATCCAATATGCACAAGATCCTAGAGACATCCCAGATGCCGCTCGTTCTCGCCAACTGTGCCTTCCCGTCCCCCCTCCCCCCATCCCCATCTCAATGGCTGTCTGACAGCTGTGGCGTGCATCGGCCAGCCGAACTCGATGATCGCAAATCTCTGCTACAAGTAAATCTCAATTGCGCTGCGTCTTGACAATCTTGGGCTTCAATGGCTTTCCCTCAATTTCACCATGTTTACACGAACTCCAATGCTGGATGTCGGAACCGTCTCACCATCCAGCTCTGTAAAGATTTTCCGGTCACGATGCTTTATCCCATAGGTAGGTAACGATCAATGCAGCATGGACATAGCACAGCTGAAATGTCAAAGTCCTCGTGACAAGACCTCAACCGTTTCTTGCCGCAAATTGCAAGGTATTGGCTACAAGAAAGCTCATTTTGACTATCATTCTCTCGCATACCGTATACTCGTCACGTACGAGTGAAGCTCGGAGGAATGTGTGCATCTGGGCTTTACGGACGTATGACAAGATGTTCCTCCGAGATCATCAACGGTCTTTTCTCCAGGTCTCGAATTAGTGCCCGACCAATTGTTTTACAATGAAGCACTCACACTCGTCTCACATGATTGAAAGCTCATGCGAGACCCCTTGATAAACCTGCTCGAAGAGATAGATCAGATTACCATGGTGCTTCAGGTCCACGAGTCTGAGAACTGGAGTGGCCAAAGGATGGTATCACGATGTTCGTTGAGAATTGCAAGACATCGAATCGTTGGGCTGGAAACAAGAATCTTCAGCACGCAACGCATCCCAAACGGGGAACGTGTGGTGAAGGGGCAGGCCACGGCTCCGTCAACCACATCAAAGATCCTCCAGAACTTGGTGCACGAAGTGACTTCTCACATTTGGAATTGTGTATCTGAATCCATGACTGACTGGGCCATACGTGCGTAGGATGCCCATGTAAAAGCGAACGAAACGCAAACCCAATCCAATCGAATCGGAGATATAATTTATGAAGTGTGAAATGAAATACATTCACAATCTCACATTCTCGCAGTTGGCGATCATAAATCATGGGATCTATCTCATCACAGCAAGGTTGTAAATTTGCAATATCGAATGATTGATCTGAAAGAAGAGTTAGCCTTTCATAACCAGGACAGATTAGGAGGGGCAGAAAATTGCGAGTCCCCTGTCCGGCATTCAATGTCACGGTCGGATAGGATCGAGCATCACGATTGAGTTCCGCTCGCCTCGAAAATCCAGATCAGCAACGGCGTACGTCCGTAATGAGAAACTTCTCAATTGAGCAGCAATGCTAAAGCATTGAAAATGATGCGCCATCATTATCCTGGATTGTTAGGATAAGAACGATAAGGTAGGCTACTCGAAGTGGTAATGTCTACTGTACCGCAGTATACCTAAGCATGTATAGTACTGTGACTATGATCGGAATGATCCTCTTGATAAGACATTAACGACTATGGGCATGCTGCCGAAACCGAGAGTCTTTCCGCAAGGCGGAAGGAGATCAGAGAAAGTGGAGATGCAGATTTGTGTTGCTGACTTAGCATGTGAGAGTGTGGGGGTGCTTAGAGAGAGAGAGAAAGTATGGAAAGTGACAATTCAGGCAAAATTCACCAGGGGGGAAACAATGAAAGCAAACTCACCAAATTAGGAAACATTGACTTTGACTAATTTGCCAACATCACGTCCGAGAAATGGAGACGGGAGGGGTATCTCAGAATAATTTGCCAACATTGAATGAGCGAGGATGGGGATTCAGAAGCCAAAATAGAATCATTTTGGGCGGTTAATGTGACTTAATGTGACTTAATGTCACCGAGTGCAGCTGGCAAAGGGACAAAATTAGCAATCAATAGTTGGACACGGCTCATGCTCGGCTACTCTAAAGGCCACAAACAAGCCGCATTGGGATCAATTATGTTTCTTTAAATATCTCTGGCGGGCGGTGAGAAGATCCCCTGAAGAAGGTCGTGGGTCTGTGGGTATGGGTATGGGTGTGGGTGTGGGTGTGGGCGTTATCACAGACATTACTTATTATTCTTAATCTCTGATTATGCGAGTGTTGTGGGAGGGGGGGCGGGAAGGTTGATGAGGTGGACAAGGGTGAAGGGTAGACAAGGGTGATCAAGCCAGAGAGCGGTGGATTCGAACAGAGTTCTCGGCAGGGAAGAGATTGAATCTACAAGGGCTTCCTAGCAGCCGGCCACTAAGATTGTTAGTGTAGCCGTCGATATGAGAGCTACTGGCTCCCGTTTCCCCGCTGAGCATGCCGCTAATGCACAGACAAAACTAATCCGAACGACGACGACAGTTCTGAACCAGTCACTGCCCATATCACGAGTTGCAACCACCACCACATTCAACAGTGGCTGCTTGCACATTGCACAACCCCCCAGCCTAGTCCTGCCTCTGCCAGCCTCAACCTGTCTTGAAGAGCTCATGGCTTCCACGCCCCTGAACACACACCCTTGTGATCCAGTTGCCCACCTTCGCCTACCTCGTTGAGTCTCCCAATCAGCTGATGACTCCCCCCTGCCGCCGTTCTCACTGGTCCCCTTCATGAGCCAATCTGCTCTTGACCGCCCTTTGGCGCTACACGATTCGATAACGAACTCATCAGGAATCAGGATCCCATCTGTTCCAAATACTTTCCACGACACTACGGAGGTACGTACTCTACTCATACGGAGCAGGTATGTACCTGGGTACTACCACCAATCCACCCCAGTCACCAGACTGACGAGTGAGGCTTTCTCACCGCCAACCCCGTCAGTCCGACTTCGGTTGCACGCGGAATTGGGCAAATTCATGCTGAAGACTGAATGACTGACCAACTGACTGACTGACTGTGCCTGGCCTGGCCTGGTCACTGGCCAGGATGAAAATGAAATACCTAATTAATGAACGAGGGCTCGAATCGCATCGTACCGGAGGAACCATAGTGCGTTTATGTCCTCGGCTTGCCTATTTGTCTAAGGTCAGGTAGCTTTTCTATTGCCTATTGTCCTATTGTCTCGTTATGCCACTAGGGAAACATTGACCCGAAGTGATTCGACACATTTCCAGGCGGGATCCAGCTCTGGTTTAGGGGCTAATGTTAATTCTGGTGTGTGTTCAGCAAACCTTGATTGATTGAATCATCGATGGATGCATGGGAAGGCTGGTTGCTCGAGCTTGCATTGACAATAACGCATCAGTGCTTCCTCGATATGACGCCGATCGAAGATAGCTCCGAGCTTCTGTTGCTGGTCTTGGGCCAAGAGTACGTACATACTCTGTGCAGTATACACACTTGAGAGATGCTCTGTACCGAACTGTACATGATGCAGACGAAGCTCAAGGGAAGCTTCTGCAGCGAACATAACCGTCGGATGTCTTTCGACGTTTTGATGTTGCAAACTCAAAAAGGTCCGTGAGGGCTTTTTGACGAATATGCAGGTAAGCCAACCGTGCGGGCGTGTGTGGGTTGCATCGCGTGCGTGCGTGGAGTGCGAATTGATTGACAGCCAGCAGCAAGGGTAGCTATCGGCCTGCAGCTGGCCCTGCAGAATGAACCCGACGCATGGACCAGGAAGAGCTGCCTGCCTTGCCTTTGCCATGATTTGCAGCTACGAAATAGAATACCTACATCAGTACGTCCGTAAAGCACCACGATCCAAATACTACCTCCGTTCACTTACCTATTGAATGCTAATACCAATACTACAAGTATTACTACTACCATGACTCCGGAGCAAGTGAGTACCACCGATGCACGCTAGTCCTGCTTGGGTATGGGTCCCTGAGTGGGAAGAGGGAACCAGACGGGAACGGAGGTGGGTACAGATGAAATAGAGTGGAAGTGGAGGCTCGCTCGAACTCTCTTCGTACCCGGATTATAGTACATACAACAACAGTTCATACAAACAGTTCATACAACATACATGTCGGCAACAAATAATGGTGATGGTAGTGGTGGTGGTAACCAATTACCCAATATGGCATCTCCAGCCAGGGACTCTTGTGCTCTTTGAGTCGACATACACGCCGACATACCAATGGGAATCTGGAGGGCGGCGTGGATTCCATGAGGCGCCTCGTGAAAATAGCTCGAATCTGAATCTGGATTTCCCCAGGAGAGAGAGGGAAAGCTGTGGCTGGCCAGTTGAGTAAGGTACGTACCTAGGTAGGTAGGTCAGGTAAGGTAAGGTAAGGAAAGGAGGTAAGGTCGGTGATGGCTGTTCATTGTTCAGTGGTCTTTTTCCCTCCTGGGCTTTTTCTTCCCCTGCTCTGTACGATCACACCCCTACCTGCCTACCTCCCTACCTTACCTCACTCTATGCAAGTAGTCTCCCCTGTTCAATATTAGTGTTCACTTTGCACCCAAAACTGACAGCCAACCACAGTCCGCCTTTCTGCCTCCCGCATTTTTTGGCTGCAAGTCCCTTTTTTTGGTTCTGCACCCACACACACACCTGCTGGTTTTTCTGCCACTACCACTTACTACTACCACCACCACCACCACCACTTCCACTACCTTACCAACTGGTTCCGATTCCGTCGAATCTGCTCTGTTCTGCAGGACAAGGGTTCACCACCCCCCCGGCTGACACCATGTCTCTCCTCCCCTCTTTAGCTCGTCTTCCCGAATGAACCAACCCACCCTAACTCGACTAGCCGCACGTGTGCAGAGCCAAAGGCCGCCTCGAGACTGGCTCGAACTGGGCAGGAATAGTATCATCTCATTTGGTGTCCCGAAATAGATCTCTGGATAATCATGGGCTTGAACTGCATTTTGCTCTTCGTTCTTATATAGAACTTCCCAACACACGTTCTTCAAACCATACACAACTCGACGCTACGAGAGTTGAAGGTCATCAGTGTGCATTCCTTCCGTGGTCGAGTCTCTTCATCCATCCATCCCATCTACCTCAACTCTTCAACAACCACTTTCTCTATATCTCTCTTCGCCTCCGACGCTTCCATCCCCGTCTCGTCTCGACTCATCTCATCTCGCTCGACATTTGTCTATCCATTATTCAAAGTCAAGCTGGACTTGCTTTGACCCGTCACTCATTAATCATTTAATCAGTCCCCGGTCTGCCTCGCCAATTATCGAACTTGCCAGATCCCAGTCTCTCATCATTGCAAATATACCTAGCTACCATACTATACTATACCATACCATACCATACCACACCACACCACACCCGGACTCCACTCCTCTAGGTTGTTTGTTGTAGGCTCGAGTCACGCTCTGCCCCCTCCGCCTCCCCCACCATTCGCCGCTTGCTCCTGCGAGGTACAAATGTCAACACAACCCCCCAATACTCACTTGATGGGCAGATCGAACGTCGCAATGGCGGTCGCTCAACCAAAGGCAAAGCCTGCCTCCAAGGCCAACTCCACTCCCAAAGGAAAGATGCAAATGCACCGAAGATCACGAACAGGTATGTGTTGCTTTCAACTGTTTCCGTCTTCACCTTCCTCGCATCGTCGCCTTCGACTAAGTGATCTTGATCTTTGACTAACACCCACTCAAGGTTGCTACACATGCAGACTACGGAGGAAAAAGTGCGATGAAGGCTCACCTTCATGTAGTGCATGCAAACATCTTGGACTCAGATGCGAGTACAAGAGACCGATGTGGTGGAGCAACAATGATCAACGCCGCGTCCAAAAAGAGAATATCAAGATGATCATCAAGAGGAAGAAGCTCACCGAGAAGACTACTTCCTCCTCTGCCACCAACCAAGTCATGACACCCGGCTCCGAGACTCCACCTGGGCTGTCACATTCATTACCTACCTCTGCTACATTCTCCGATCCTCTTGATCGCACCAGATCAGCTTCAATTGACTCGCAACTATCACTCTTCGACTTCAATGCGCCTCCACATATTGCCGACTACACTGCATACAACGCACAAATGCACTCGTCGCATTCTCAATACGCCTCGATGTACCCAGAGTATTCACCATATGAGATCGATGTCAAGACAGAGCGACAGATGTTTGTCAATGACATTCCAACTCGCCGAGAGTCGACAATTTCTACATTCAGCACTTATCATCCCCCACCACCACCAGAGGCAATGCTCCCATCCTTTCCAGTCGACAACGAATGGGAAAGTGCTCCATACGACGATCGAAGAGAATCACTCGCTGAAGAGGCATTGAATACCAATCTATTCGACTTTGCGCATGGCCCACCTTCAACAATTCGCCAAGTTGCCATTGAGCTTGACGAGGGTGATCAACGACTTCTCGATCACTTTGTTTCCGACGTTCTTCCTACCGTGTTCCCAATCCTCGAGACCAACCAACATGGATCTGCCCGAACCGATTATGTTCTACCCGCCCTGCAAAGCAACAAATGCTACCTGCATTGCTGTCTCAGCATAGCCGCCCAACATTGCAAAGCCACAATGAACATTCAGGGGGAGCAAATCGACAGCGATATCATGCGCCACCGTTATGCAACAATCTCAGAACTCTGCGAAGCGCTCAATCGCGATACCAACCACTCCGAAATTTTGGAAGCTGCCTTGGGCATGATCTTCTTCCAATGCTCGGTAGGTCGGTTCGACGATTGTCTCCCAGACATTCCTTGGCACCAACATTTCCAAGCAGCAATCTCACTCGTGCAGAAGCTGGAGTTGAGCCGCCAGGTCTCCGAATCACACGATCTGATCTCTTTCAACATGACTCTTACAGGCTGGATTGATATTCTCGGTTCCACGATTCAAGGCCGTGCTCCAACATTCGCACATACATATCGCGAGAAGCACCTTTCAACTACCAACTCTTCTTTGGGACTACGCGAATTGATGGGATGTGAAGATAGAGTCATGTACTTGATCTCTGAAATCGCCTGCTTGGAAGCTCTCAAAAAGGATGGAATGGATGATATTCAGCTTTGTCAGCATGTGCACGCCCTTGGCGACCAAATTGGTCTCACGGAAATTGGAGACCTTGGACCAAAGATTCCTTTCAACGCAAACGGTGTTTTGAGTCCAAAACAATTGAGCAAAAACATCACATCGGCTTTCCGCATCGCAGCCAGAATCTACTTGTGCAGCCTCGTTCCCGGGTTTGCCCCAAGCCAAGCGAGCTGTGTCGGTCTTGTCTCAAAGCTCACCCAAGCATTAGAATTCATTCCCTCTGGACAATCGGGATTCGATCGGAGTCTTGTCTGGGTATACCTCATTGGAGGCTCCATCAGCACGATTGATTCGCCCTTCCGACCTTTCTTCGAAGAGCGACTTATGGCACTCGGCGATCTTGCCAACTTTGGCAGCTTTGGTCGCGTGACCTGTCTTCTGAAGGAGGTGTGGGGACACGTCGATGGGCGCTACAGTCCTGGTGGAGGAGAAGCACATTACGTTTCCTGGCGAGACGTGATGCAGATGAAGGGCTGGGATTTCTTGTTGATCTAGAATCTCGGCCATGGGCCTTTCACTGGCTTGAAAGATCTATGAACTTCATTCTGCTGTGCATGAATTGGTACCGAGTATCATTTTCACTTCATCCACCGGACATCGAGCGCCCTCTTACAGTGTCCCGGAGACGATCGATTCTATACATTGGGGGGGGGGGAATGTTTTTGGACGAATTGGCGCTGCACATTGCTGGGCTGTGCTGGATACACCAGACTTAATGAGGCCCAGGTACGCATGATGAATTTTGTGCGATGGATTTGGGATGGGCATAAGGATCAGGGGGTTTGATCCAGGATAGGAAACGGCGGTGCATCGAACGGCAAGGGTGGACGATCAACTACGAACAATCTTTCTTTTTTTCTTTTTATATATGATCGATTTTCGACTTAATCTCTCGTTCCAGAATCAAGCATATTATTTTGGCATACCCACAGCAACGGCGTTTCGGATGGGTTTGGATTTGGGCATTGCTGTCGAGGACGATTGGATGGACATCAATCCGTGCCGAGAAGCATAAGACGTACTCCCTAGATGGGCCAGAAGGCTGGTTCTAGTACTGTACCGTTCTTGCGGAAGAAAAGGGGACGAGGACATATCTCGAGGATTCTGAGAGGAGAGATATGATGGGAGGGAAGAAAAGGAGTTGAGCACTGCTCCTCCATAGAAATTAGGGATTGAATGCGGGGAAATGCATTGAGGGGAAAACACCACGTTACACATTTTGAATGTGAGCAGCTTGCGCCTTTCTGTGTAACTCAGTTGGTGGTGAAAAATGAAGAAGTTGAAAAAACCCCTTGCTGTGTCTATCAATTTTGAATGTGATAACGTGCATATGTGATTGAATCAAATATGATGTGGGTGGAATGGTCCTTATTAGGCGGCTCCAAGTACCTATGCAAATACAAGTACTTAGGTAGGTAGGTAGGTAGGTAGGTACCGTAAAACGGCAGTCGATAGATTTCGGAATTTGGAGAATTTCGTCTCAGGTCGGGAGCCTGACTCGACTGGCGCCACCATGACAAGAACACTAACTATTGCGAGGGTTATTGCATGCTGGAAAAGCAGGCTAGAAAATTAAGAAGAAAAGGCGACGATGGAAATTATGTTGCACGTCTGACGATAATCACCGGCGATTCATTCTCTTGATTTTCAGCAATAGTTTGATGAGGCAGTGCGAGGGCCGTTGGGGTTCTCGTCTGGCGCGAGGATGGGTGCTCTCGTCGTTTTCGTGGTTCTCGCAGTGAGGTGAGAAGCCGTACGTGGTGGGTCGATTCAGAGGCATTTGGGTACGATGGGCTGCCCCGCGGAGGCCAAACCCAGGGCTCGCAGACTGGAATAGGGCCGGTGCAGGGACGAGCCGTGGCTAGAATAGTATGACTTGCACCCTCGAAGATCCGACCGCTTCTACCCATCCCAACTTACTGTGGCGTGGGCTCGTGACCCTTTGTTACTCAGAACCTCACCTAAGTGTTGTAGATGCAGTTGGTCTATTATTATGGGGATTTGAAGGATTGCAATGCAAAAACGCAAGGGAAATCCAGGAAGTGCGTCTTAGTTGAATCCTGATCCTTTCTGATCTAATACAGTCTTCCATCGGAAACGGAGCTGCGGGCATTGGACAGTAGGCAAATACAGTAACTAGGTCTCTATCTACCTGGCGATTACAGTATGATGATTCTGATGCATGGGAATAGCCAAAGGATCGCAAAGAGATACATTTTGCAACGAACAGCCAGGCGGCGACAGCATCCGGAAGCAGAGCGATGCGTCCGGAGGAGGGATAATAGAAACACAGATATGGAAGAAACAGAACCAGAAACCAACACAGGCCAGCCCAGCCCCATACCCCCATACCAGTCCAGCATACCGGCAGGAACAGAATAGATGGATGGCCACTCGACACTGCCTGGCGATCAATGCTGTTGCTCGGTTCAGCTTCCTCCCTTATGCAGTACGACCACTGTGAAGCCTGCCCTTTGCTTTGAGATGCAGAACAGAACAATCTAAATGCTGCAAATTGCAAAGCGTTTTAGTCCACAGGTCTGCTGTGGTCTGCCTTGGGCCGCAATGATGCTGGGGCTGAATTGAATGGAACGTCTCAGGTAGATAGCCTGCATGTGACCCTCATGTCGTGACCTTCGAGCGAGTTAGAAAATCCATTTAACGTGCATTATGCCACGGGTCGACCTCTTCTCTAGCCGATTTGCTTGAAGTGAAGCCAATAGCTGTCACCATGTCTATCCTTAACTTGCTATCTACCTATAACACACCTAGGTAGGTACCTACGTACCCTTTGATGTGGCACAGTCACGATCCATAGTCATTGCGGAAAGTCTTGTTGCTCATCAACTGCGAAGTCCTCTTGCCACTCCCATTGCTAAAGGTACAATACTGGTCACCTGGCAGTCGCCGTTTGCAGGACACTAACCATTACTATCCATCTAACCACTGTCTACTCCGGAGGTCTTCATATTGGTCGGCTGAATCTTCCATTGAGACCCGCTTACGAGTTCAAAGATGAGCTGAGCAGAGAGCGAGGGATTCGCCGATGGTACGAGAATGCCGAGAAGTGGTCTGAATGACCCAAGATAATTTCAACCTCCTACCAATAATTACCCATTCTCTTGGATCAAGCATTTCTCGTTCCAGATCAAGGAGAAGAGTGGATGAGATGAAATGAGAGAGACTCAACTTGATTCCAATTTAACCCGAATGTGCAATCCTTCCTGCTAAAATCCAGCATTGGCGCAGTGAGTGGCTTCAGATCGATATGTTTCCAAATGTCTCTCGTATGGTAGCCTTTCGGATTTCGGAGCCTGGAGTGTTGAGACTGATTCCCAATTTCTTCTAAACTGTCTTTGCTGACAACAGGTCAGAAATGTCGCTGGTCGCTGGATGGTTTCGTTTGTCTTGCATGCTTTCTTCTCCGTCATGAAAAAGGTTCTGCGCCACATGGTGTTCTAAACATACTTATGTGCGAGAATCCAAGACGTTGTCTTAGTAAAATGAAAGGTGCGTACCTTGGTCTGAGAATTGTTTCCCTTTCCACAGCCTTATTTCCCCGGCTTCTTCATAATTTAAATCGCATTTTCACACAAGACATGATTGTGAGTCGCTTTGCGTGGAATTTCTTATGTTTGAAGGTCCTTGCTCGTGAGTAGTGCCTCTTCCACGCAATGTGTATTTATACTGCCACACCGGTTCCCTTCTTCCTCCGCCCTCGCGCTTAAACAGCGAAAAAATACTCGCGCTGGCGGTAATGGCTATCATTCTCCACAGCCAATCGTTCCCATCAGCGACTTCTCCCAGTTTCACCTCCATCCTGAAGCGACGGCATTCGGCCAACATGCTCAACTCCATCTCTCTAAGCGCTTCTCAACCTGTCAATCTCCAAACTCGCACCCATCAAGAGACAGCACTGCCTCAATACCTTAGATCCATACACAACACTGTTCTTCAACCTGTAAATATGCTAACCCCTCGAACCGCCCATGCATATGACGCTGTACCTCTTCCAGCATCAGAAAACTATTCGAAGATACACGGTCGACACGAAAAGACCTCCGTACCGAACTGATACCCTGCTGGCCATTGCTACCCGCTATGAGGGAGTCTGATGACGAAGGTGGGTGGTGATTAGGTAGAAACAAAGAAGTTTCCTACGATAAGAATAACACTGCTGTTTCTGGTTTGCTTGTTCGTTTCGCTGGCGTCTTAATTGCTTCCCTTTGTTGCGCAACCTTTCATATTCTCATCCAGAAACTTCTTTCATACACTCAGGAACCTCCGAATTGCTACTTGCACCTAGCTTTCAGTGTTAGACGTCGGATTCACGCAATTGAAGCGGAATATCGATCTATCATTCACCCGAAATATTCGATCACCACAGTCCGTGACTCAAACCTCAACATCGTCAACGCCGTTATAACACGTCTCCGGTTCTTTCCAGTTCCCTAAACTTCAACTCACTCACCCTCCCAACCTTCAAGGGCTGGTTAAAGATTGCCGTAAAACGACCACTAGAACAAAACGCAACGAATAAAGGTGCATCCGGGAACAAGATGAAAGGGACGTTCGTATTCAGCCAGGCTTCCCTTCTCATGGTCTGCCTGGCATCAACGGTCACAGCGTGGTCATCGTATACTGGAACACTCTTCAGCAGAGACTCAACTTGTCCAGATCCGAGCCAAAACCACTGCTCAAGTCCGGGTTTGCCACTGAATTTCTGCTGTCCGCCCGACAGTATCTGTCTTCCTCTAGCAGCAAATACAACTCTTCTGTGTTGCAAAGGCTCAAACGTCACAGATTGTTCAAGCATACACACGATCGATTGCGATATCGCATTTCAAAATGTCACCCGTTTTTCAGCAAATACGCTCAAAACAACTGCTTTAGACGTGCCTCTACCAAAATGCGGCACGAAGTGTTGCCCTCATGGTTTCAGTTGCACTTCGAAGGGCGACTGCGAAATTAACAGTGATCAAAGTAAAAAACCTGTCAAATCAGCAGATGCTACCTCAACTACAGCAGCAACTTCGGCATCAACTGATCCGGCAAGTACTTCAACAGCATCCCAAAATTCTTCTCTGGGACTACCTGTCACGGAATCTTGCAACAAGTTCCCGGCCCCCGCGGTCTTAGTTGGATTTTTCCCTGGCCTTGCACTTGGAATATTGTTGGCTGTGGCTGGAATGTTGATTTGTGGAAGGCGGAAAGAGAAGAATCGTCGCAGTGGCTCCTCGTTTGGAAACATATCCGAGCCACAGCCATTACAGCCGAACGACGGGGGGAGAACTGAATTTCTGCGAAAACCTCCCCAAACTCCATCTTCGACTGCCGCAAGCACACCAGGACAGTCACGGCGTAGCATGATTGAAAAACGTGTGAAATCTATGCTCAATGGCCAAACACCATCGCCGATGCGTGACCCACGATATAATCCACAACCTTTGAATATCCCCAATCGAGCTCCTGTCACACCACCGTTGCAAAGAGATAATAGTCTGCATGGTGATATTCCCATAGGCAGGGAGCCAACACGGAGAACACCACCTCCTCGGGCAGGAGGATTGATGCCCGCGGCAAAGGATTGGAGTGACAGAGATAGAGACAGTATTATGAGTCAGGAGACTACCATAACAAATTTCATGGGACCTCGGCCTGGACCGGCTGGGCTTGTACCTGGCAGAAGTAGGTTACTTCTTGATGCAAATAAATGCAGAGGTACTTACTAACTTTGAAATCCAGAATTCGAATACCAAGGTAATACACCAAGGTATGGTAGCCCAAGATAAGGGCGAGGGTGTGTGTAATGGGTATCGTATTGGCGTACGACTTCTGAGAATCTATGGCCAGGCATGGTCTTATTGAGCGGCATAATTAGCGTTGGCGTTGGGGTTACAAGTCACTTGGGAAAAAATACCCTCTCGATCGTTTACCTTCATTCCCTGTATCTTTGCACACATATCCATTTTAGTAGATCAAATTTACGATGCTTTTCTCAATTGATTATGAGATATCAATACTTCATATGTGGTTCTGTTCTCTTTACGTTTATAGGTCTGTCAAAACATACACAGGTTTGATGCCTTACTATGCAAGCTGCAGAGTGTCTGAGCTCATGAACAAATTCCGAAGCTACTTTTCAACCAGTGGATTAGAGTATGCTTAATGCCATTTTCTTCTCGCTTTACAAGGGGCCTAGGGTAAGTGGTTCTACAAGATAGTGCAGGAGATGTCAATGTTCTTTGATGTAAATGCATTTAGTGCTATTCGAATTCTGGCCGTTCTTAGACGCCATATTGTGACATTTTTGCTGCATCATGTTCGAGGCTAAGGAATATTCTCAAGCAATGGTGTACTAAGACCATAAAAATGTGATGGGATGGGTCTCGTTTGAGTAGTCCTGCATTCGAGAATACATGATACCTCGAGGACGATCGCATTTACCCTCATTTGGGTTGATTATGCTCGCTTTTGAAAAGTCTCGTGGTTGAGGAGTGTTGTACTTTGAGTAGATCCACACCTGGGCAGTCATGCCTCCGAGAGACGTCGTAGTTCGAGAATATTCGTGACTGATGACTTTCGCACCTCGAGTAGTCTCGTATTTGGAGGCTCATTTTGGAATTACTTCCATGAATAACGAGACGTTCACACATTGGTGCAACATTGAGGCTCACAGGGTTGGGTCAGATGGAACGGTAGGCCTGTTGCCGATATTCTTAATAGCAGAAAGGGCACGGGGAGATATTCTTAGTCGTGCACAGGACTTCGAGGGCTAGTCAGTCAAGAAGACTGATGACGTATCTCTCTCTTTCTTGTGCCTAAAGTACCAATCACCAGTCACAACGGATTCCTCAAGCCTAACGACCTCCGTCTTTCGACACACGATTGCGTGTTAGGTGCGACGATCATAACGTTAACCACTATGGCAGTTTCCACTATTTCAGCCCAGAATTGATGTTATAATGGTTATGTGGGGTTTGTCCGAAATTGTGCACCCTGGAACAAGGCAGAGAGAATGGGCAAGTTAGGACTTAAACTCACAAGGGCTCCATTTCGAGGGTCGAGGAGGGTCAGCTGTAGACAAAATTGAAGTAGCAACCTCTCCTTGACCTGGCCAATCGAACATTCTAATAGCTTGGCGATAGTCTTGTTTTTCTGGATATCCTTTATAAGTTTGGGATGTGCTTACATATCCTCAAGCACTGTTATTTAGGAATCACAGTGTCTTCATGTAGACAGAAATTTCCTCGATATAGTAAGTCGGCCTCACCACGGTGAATGATATACTGTTGAGCTGTATGAAGCCACACACGACGTTTCAGAGCAGTGCGAGATGACACTAGACTGCCATGCATCCAGTCCTACAGCAATATTTCACTTTTGAACATATTACAATGGAGCATTGTATTCTACCTCACGACCTACTGGTCAGTCCACATTGAAGAGGGACCACTGACAATAGTGAGATGTCAAGATTTCCTCTCCGGGTGACCGAGTCGGGTCAATGCCAACAGGGACAAAGGGCGATTTCTTTTCCGAATGACTACAACACTCGAGTTTTTGAAACTACAGGTGCCAAGGACTGAGGGCTAGCAAGAGATCATTGTCCCCATCTCCAGAGATCAAGCGGAAGCCACAATACCATAGCGCCGCGTGCATATTTTGAGGAATAGAGCGATCATTCAAGAAGTGCAAACTAAGGCTACAGGCCTGGGGGCATATTGTCACAGCTAGCACACCTAGCGGGTGGAAATGATGGGAGGGAGCAAAAAGTATGTCTCTTAAACTACTCCTGGCTGCTGAGACTAAATACAGAGGTGGTGGTGGTGGATTCCCTGCCACCATCCCATCCGTGACACATATCACTTGCTACAGCGAGGACACTCAAACAGTAGGGAGGCAGGAGAAGCAAACTATATTACAACGACGGGCTAATACCCGTGTCCATCTGCATTAGCATAAATAGAGCGGCTGGGAATACGGCTCGCATCAAAACGGGAGAGCTGAAAGTGTATCAGAGGACATATGCTTCTAGCTACACCAGAACGATTCATTCGAGCACTCCCAAGGTTGGAGGAGATATCGCTTCAGACGAGCAAACGAGACGACAGAGTTCGCAGAGCATAATTATAGCAGTATTACCCCGTTGAGCATAACGAGCACTGGATTAATGGTCATCGAAGCTACACTCTAGAGCATGTAAACATAGTTATAGTGAGTCTCCATATGGAGCAGAAAATTGACAAGAGCCATTTCTGAATCTAGGAAATAGCTGGACAAGGAAAGCCCACGCCCATATTTCCCAGTCAAATAGCCGATGGGCGGATGAACCATCACTGACCAGAGAGAATTGTGGGCATAGGAATTTGCAAAAGCAGAGATGCTCGGGACATTCGGCCAGACGAAAGAGAATTACCCCTGAGATGACAAGCCGAATGGGAAAAGACATACCTTCTGACTCTAGCAATACTTCGGCGAGCGCAAATGGGATTTTGATGATACGCCGCTAACGCGATGCAGAATGAAGAACAGGGAGAGCTACAGCCGGAAGATGTTCAGAAGGCCAGAGAGATAATAGGGGTGCCTACTACGAAAGTACTGCAGCAATACCACAACGGGAGAGATAGTAGTACATGAAGGAGTTGTCGCTAAGAATAACTAGACAGGTGGTGATTGGTATGCCATCTATAGGGATGTGATGCTACCACGAGGAGGAAGTGATATGGAATGAAGATTTAGGCAAGTAGGAGGCTCTAGCACCCAGCCATCGTTCTCATGCCAAAATGATGCCGTAGGGACCACTCCCAGTGCAGGCATAGAAAACAGTTACATAGATAGCTCAATCGGTATAGATCTCGGACGCAATGATACTATTGGTGTATCTTAGTTAGGGGAGCGGCTCGTAGCCTTCACAGAAGCTGATTTCACATGATGTTACACACGAAATACTATCTATGCTGCACTCCTTTCTCTTGAAAAGTATAGTAGCTAATGTAAACCCATGATGCAAAATCAATTCGCATATCGGAACGACTTGAATGGAGGTTGAAGGTTCTTCGTTCTGCCCTTGGATAGATGACACGCTTCCGAATTTCCGAGGAAAGGAATTCCCAACGACGACCCTACCTTACCTTTCATTTCATCACACTTCTGCTAATATTTCTGAAGAAAACAACTAATGCGGAGGTTGTTTTCTCCTGTCTTGAATGAACTGGGGCTGCTTCTGTGCCTTTGGTAAGATGCTAATAGAATGGAATCCGGTTGTACTAGTAAGGCCGTATCAGAACTACATCGGCATAAGAGATTTCGAGGATATTCTTAGTCACGATTTCTTTAGATTCATTCTAATTTGACTACTTTAATCCTGCAGTCTGGAAGGTATGGCTCTCCCAACCAGTCGATGTGCCCGCAAAAATTTGTGTCTTTACAGCAAAGAAAAAAGTTTACGTATAACTTGCTTGCCGTGCTCCCACAGGCAAGAGCGGGTCCCGTCCCTTGAAGGATTCGCATAATATATCTGAAATCATGTCTAATTCAACACCTGGAGGCTACTTAGCCTGGTGTGGATGTTAGGAGGTTACTGGGAGATTTGGAGTTCCTAAACTAGTTGAAGTTCCCAAAACAGCCACCTCAAACCTTGGAAGTTGACACAAAATCTGACCCCATATGCGTCATGAAATATCTTCTTAGCAGTCATTGTCAACGAGCTATTCGAAAATCTCATTCAAGGTGCCTTTCCAGTCATAAGTCTGCCGATGCAAATGTTTCCTCATTTTGTCTTCGTAGCTGTAAACTATGCTTCCTGGAGAAGAGACACCACAATTGGCTTTCCAAAGGTAAAAGTGCAATCATTATGATCCTGCAGATTGAGATTTGACGCGACTTCGCTTCGTAAACCACTGAGCATTGGAATGCATCAGTAATGTTAAACATTCAGGAGATGTCTACTCAAAGAAATGCCCAATGAGACCCCCAAATCGTCGTAATAGTCATTGCTGTATAAACAATACCTGTTGTCCTTGAACAGGAATTTGGGCTACATCATTCTATCATAAAGGTACAAGTGTGCTCGAACCGCTTGTAAGCTGGCGCCCTGCTTCAACATCCAAGATTGCAGCATCCAGTCTAGTACTAGATAGATATCGCATTGCCCCGAATAAAGCCCATCTGAGCTATTGGTGATAAACACTGGGGTACATGGTCAAGTAACATAAAATAGTAAGTTTTGGACGTAGAGCGAGGATGGTGTTAAGGTGCTTATTCTGTACCATTGCTCTTTTGCGGCTCGTCCTTTGCCGCTTTTGTATGGTAGTAGAAGAATGTCTACCTGAAAAGGGGAAATTGTCTCTGATGAGTACTAAAACTGAGGGAATAACATTCTACTATCAATTGCATACGGACATTATGCCATCTGAAGACGTTGAGATAGAACCCACCCAAACTGGAGTCGGTCTCTGGCTCTCCAATACGAGTGGCCTGTATGATAATTTGAACAGCCTCTTGGCCTTCTTATTGTCCCCTATTCTGGCACCGACCCCTTGTGCAGCTAGACTATCAAGACATCTAAGACTTCACATCGACCTAATATCATTCTACGTGACATAACTCATACATCACGTCTTTATGAGGTTGTCTGGTCTACTCTAGGCTAGTGGCCGAAGTCAGACTGCTGGGCGTAATATGCAGACAATGGGAACCTCAATATCCAGAAGTAACATGTGGTTGAATAAGGATAGAAAAAACCTCTTCACATTCTCAGACAAAAGTTAGACAATTAAATCCTGAAATACTCGTCGGCTTCAAACCCCGTGATTTTACCTCCCCGACGAGCTGTAGATGCAGGAGGAACGTATGGAAGAGTCGAACAAATTATCGGATTGATATTTCAAATAAGTGAGTATTTGGTAGATTTCTGAAATAGCACGCCACTGTCGTCTAGATAAAGCAAGATTCTGTCCCCTTAGTTGAAACCACGTTAGGAATGGTGCGGAGGATTTGTGGCGATAAGTGAGAAGTTCAATAAGTCCAATAGAAACAAGTGAGAAGAGGAACCTTTGCGCTATGTACTGTACGTTCACTGAACATTCACAGCCCCTTGCCAGTCCCCGGGTTATCGCAACTGCAAATCGAAATGCCCGGTCGATAAGCAGATTGTTGTGTCTCATTTTTGCCCAAGCTCGATGTAATCCTTGAGATCACTAGCACATCTCCTTTGGCTATCCAACAGGTCTTCCCGAGAAGTGAGCAGAAGGTAATACGATGCGATACCACGCAAAGTATGGAAAGTTCTGTACTCGCACAAGTGAGGTTCGCCTTCGACTGGAATGACCTCTTGCACTCGTTCACTAGCTAAGAGCCAGCCAGGGTACTTAGTTGTCACCTCAGATACCTTTCTATTCTCCTTGTCAAAGAGCGTCAACTTGACGGGGATTATCCGCTCATCAAAATCCTCGATAGATAACTGAGCTGGTGTTAAATTCGTATAAGAAGGCAGAATGAACGTGTCACGTACCTTGAAAGTTCCGAGGCTCCCGATCACAGGAGAGCCATCGTCAGCGGCATTATCCCATTTATAGGCGGAGAATGGCGACCAAGTGGAGTAGCCTCCGTAATTCACCAGTACTTTGAAGACCTCATCCGCGTTGCCCTTGATTTTTGTGGAAGCAAAAGAGGTGAATACGGCCTTCTCAACTGGGATGGAAGGTGTGGGTAGCAAGCCGACTCTTTCCATGGATCTCCTGATAATTACAGTGACGAATAATGAGATAATGAGAAGAATGGTAAAAATCACGAGAGATATCGATAGAGCCATTGTTGACCACTGGTGAATATCATGCTTATCCTGTTCTGGCGTGCGGTAGTTCAAGAGTATATAAATTCAGTCAAGGAAAGCAGTGAATTCTTCTTATTCACTGCATAAACGCAAGAACCTCACGAGATGAGATGACATGAGATGAAAAGTAAAAGAGATGACAATTGTTATCGCTGCAAATGAACTACATCGTCAGCACCTTCCTAAAAGGAAATTTACCCTAATTCCCCGCTAAAGAACCAGGGTCCGGCCCCGACGGGATGACTTTTGAATCTTCGAATGCGCAAGCTGTACGAAGTCTCGTAGCCTTCTCCCTTCAACTTACTACAAACTGTCTGCAATAACTCTCCATTCCAGGACACAAGGCACCTCTTGTTATACGATCAACCATCTGTGTACACTCACAACCACGAGCTTCATCTCTAGAAGATCCTCTTGAATAACTCGCAAAGCTCTGCCATCAACAGCACAACAGATAAGGCAGGAAAAGGAGTACGGAAGCAGATTTTTCTCCCTGCCCATTCGACAAGATGGACCCCTCAAAGGTTTCGATATTCAAGACGTACGATAAGCCGAAAGGCCAAGGCGGTTCCAGCTCTTTCGCGACCTTCATGATCATTGGTCGTAAGTATCATATCTAGCTTTCCAATTCAATCGCTAACAGTTCATAGCTGTATTTTTCTTCCTGGGCATGCTCTTCTCCTCATTCCCCTACGACTATCCACTTCTGTGGACATCTGCGGTCACTCCTGATGCATACTACGATCAATTAGAAACCCATCTCAAATTCATTCACGCTTCGCCCCCAATCATCCCCCGCATTCTGCACATCGCCATCTCTGTCGGCTTCATCGGCTTTTTCATCAAACTTTTCAAGCCATCTGAGGCCAATCTTCTTTTTGATGGTGCATCTTTGGTGCTCTACGTCATTGGTGTTGTTGTCTACATCACCAATATTGTAAAAGGTCTTCGAATTGTCACAATGGGACTGTATGGTGTAACTGAGGCGGATAGCGAGATAGCTATTGGAAGAGAGGACAGCTTGAGAGTCCTTGCCGCTAGCAATACTATTCTGGCCCTTGTTCTGGTTGGCGTCCTTGTTCTTCAAGCCGGTCAGTGGTATGCCGAGCGTAAAGAGCAAGATGAAGTAGCCAAGTTCGAACAAGAACAGTCTGAGAAGAAGGAGGCAAAGAGCGCTAAGAACGTCACAAGATCGGCATCAAAGAAGAAGCAATAATTGTGTGCACAGGAGGGTAAAAATTGGGGCAGAAAATATGTACCGTACCTATGTTTCAGATGCATAATATCTTCTGCTATATAGAAGCGTTTTCTATCAAATATTTCACAATTTCAATATCGATTGACAGGAATTAGAATCGCCACGTCTTACAATCATCTTACACTCCCTAAATGGTCAAGCCAGGTTGGCATATGGGTTTATTATTGCGACTCGGGTTGTCAAACTCAACGGCGCAGGAGGTAGAATTAACAAGGTAAATTTCCCACCAACCGTGAAATAAAAATTTCAGGAACGTATCTACATGGGGCTATGGAGTGGATTTGGAGGTGCCATGTTAGCAAGATTGTCTGGAAACCAAGCTTCACAAATGGTGCACATTATAGCCACGGTTATTCAGCAAAGTGCCTGTCAGCTATATCCTATGCAAAGCAATGGACCGGCAACCATCGAATTCGTCAAATGAGATTCGATGTTATGCAGCGTAGGCTGGGTTTCAAGCAAGTCCATTGAGTTTGTGAATTGTGTTGAATTTACTGGACAATATTATGTAAATGACTTACCGGCACATTGCCTCCCCCTCCTTATTTACAATTGCCACAATGAGTCCTCGCCGAATTGGATCTTATTGGCCATGAGTATCTTAGGCCATCATCTCATATCTAGAGTCTGCGTCAAGAAATGGACTTGAAGAACACTTTTTTTTTACATGGTGGGCTGGTCATACGCCCTAAAAGCCTTGCTCGTGGGAAATATCAAGCAAGGCCTTCGCAAGCCAGTATAGCGGAGTAATTTGGTTGCGCTGCAGTGCATCCGATCACAATTTGTTCTTAGCCTGTCTCACATTCCTGCTCCCTCTGGTCTGCAGTAGCACACGAGAGAGCAAGACAGAGGCGCATTCGGATTTGAAATAAAACACATAGGATGAGAAATACTGTGGCATAGTGCTCGGGCTCGCTCGAGAAATGCAGCCATTCTCTCATACTCTTTTCTCCTATCTAGGCATCCCTCGGAAATAGATATTTTACGTTTCTGCCCTTGGAAACTAGTTTCTGACCTGAGTGACTGCATGCTCTTGACATGAGAGAAGACATATACCCGCCCAATGCTTTGAGATCTAGCATGTATCATACAACTTCTAATGGATAGTGATAGCTATGAAGCCTGAAATCTAGTGAAGCCACAAAATCGAAAGGTTCTCCATCAAAACATCACTAGTATAGCCATCCGAGCAGTGACCGAGATTGATGTTTCGCCAGAGCAACTACAGGGTGTAAAGAATCAAATGGACCAATTCTCTCAGGCATAGGCCAGTTTCGACAAAGTGCAGTGCTTCGACTTTGAGCACTTCTCAGAGGTGAAGAATCAGTTGATCCAGTCTATTCCTAGGCTATTTCAATATCGGAGATGGGCCAACAAACAAGGGTGAAAAGCTGTAAGTGGACTCCAGTGGCACGAATTTACAAGTTGAGGTACTTGTAAGTATAGACTTAGTCGAGAGATTGCCACACCTCCGGATTCAGAGAAAGATAAGAGAATACAGCAACAGGTTTAAAATGGTAGGTTGGCTTGCTTTGCGTGATGGCCAGAGAGCACTCGTTCTCCGTCTAGCTCAGGAAAACCATACCAGTGGAACGCGAGTCGTTCATCTCGCTATTTCATACTCGGGACAAGCACCTTGCTATTCTCGAACTACCTAATGTGAAGGATATCTAATCGTTTCTCCATCAACTCCAAAGCCAAAGCGGAAGCAATGGAGAAGAATGGTAATCCAGGGAATTGATCTGCTCGCTGAATCGCTGTAGGGGAGTTGGGGCCATGGAACGGAACGGGTGAATGAATTTAACCAGAGTTTGTGATGCCCTGCTCTGGTATCCGGCACGATAGTCACGGTGATACATCAAGCGTTGACCGTGCAGATCTTGTGACCAGAGGATATTGTTTCGATGATGTGATGATGGTGATGTTGCCTGCAGGAGAGGACCGCAACTTAAAGTGCCGCTTGGATCAACTTTGATGCCGGTCCTATCAGTGGGTCGTAGAGAGACCCGGCCTGGGTAAGTTGCATCAGAGGCCGCGATATTTGCACTTGTATTCCCAAGCAGCGATTCTCAGCGAACAATTGGAAAGCATCGTGAAAAAGAAACCCCCGCAAAAGACTAAATCAGTATGAAAACGTAAGAATATTCGTAGATGTCTTGAGGAATGACAGAGATCGGTTATGGGGGCACCAGTTCCACAACCTTTGCCAGCTTGGCATATTGTCCGTCTGGTCCATGTCCGGAAGAAGCTGGGCATTCAAACAGATTCAATACCCAATTGGCGCCAGCGAAGAATGCCTCAAGCCCCGGTCCGCTACTGCTCTCATCTGAATATGAATTAATCACTCTCACTCTCACTGTCACTCTTACTCGTTGCCTGAGCGCCACAGCACGGCCACCACCAGTGAAGTTGCTTTAGCCAGTGAAACACAAGGTACTGGCAGTCCTAACGTGATCATCTTACCATTTCCCGTCCAGGGCTCTTGCCTGGTCCTACCTACCTACCTACCTACCTACCTACCTACCTACCTATGAAATGGAATTGCATACGGAGTACAGATGGAGGGAGGTAAGTTACCTGTACCTCCGTAGGTAAAAGCTGTAACCGTAATCAAGCTCAAGCCGTGAGTGGGCGCTTAACAGTTCTCATCTACAGCCAATGAAAAGCTCCACAGCCTCTCGTCCTGCAGATGTTGCTGGACACATCCCCACCAGCTGCCTGTCCCTGCCCACTAGAATGTCAGCTGGATCGCGCGGCGCTTAAGTCCCCATGCCGACGCCGACCCCCCCGGTACCAGCATATCGGATGCAGCTTATCTAAAAGCGGTTAGTTGTTTGCACGCTGCTTTTACCAATTCCAAAAATACATGCAATGATGGGATTCACGCTGCGAGGGGAGGGGGAGGGGTGTCGAGTTGTTGGAGGCGTGAAAATGACTGGTGTGCAGCAAGAATTAACAAGAAGCATGTAGACAGGTAACAGGTAGCAGGTAAGCCGTCTGCATAGATCCGCCAGATACCAGATGTCCAGCTGAGTTATGCTTACTTACTTCCCTACCTACCTACCTACCTATCTCTGGATGATCTGAGATGGCATATCAGATCTGGTTGGCAAGCTGGGTGTTGTCTATGTCAGGTACACAGCTTCGTGGGAGGACGTGAAAAACCGGCCTGCAGCATCGTGGTTAGTTGGCCGCCGAATGGGCTCTGTTTTCGCGCCATGTCTTTTCTCGGTGGTCTTGGAATTGGCTCTGTTTACTATGAGTATGCTTCTTGTGAAACCTGCATGTTGCGCATGTGCGTGGGTTGATGTGCTCAAGTAACTGGGGCTCAAGTAATTGGTAAATTTGTTTGAATTCATTGCTTATTCTGGTATCACCACCCACGCCTCTGTTCGCGTTCGAGTCCAATCCTTTCCTATCCTAAAGAACGCCATATAACGCCCCATGATAGCCACACATTCGCCCATTGACAGATACCTCCCGGTCCTTGATGGTGCGATGCTTTGATATCCCGAAAGTCAAACCCAGTTTGCTCTTCCGAGGCCCTGCGGTTACCTTACTCCAACAATGCTCCAGGCGGTGCGCCGAGCAAGATATTGCAAAGTGAAGCGTGACATTTTCCTCCCAAAATCTTTCTCTTTATTTTCGTCAACAAGAAATGAAGGCGTGAACTCGTAAATGGCGGATAATATGGTATGAAAATAGGTGTTATAGCGTGAAGACGATGTAATTTGAGCCCCGAGTTGGGAGGCGTGAAAGGTGAGGCGTAAATGATAGGTTCATGTCCTATTCGATTTTCCTCCTCTTGCCTTTGGGAGCTGGGCTCATCCGTGGTGTGTATGTGACAGTCCTCGTTACTATCTCTCGAACTTGTCTGACGCTTGACCTGCTGGCCTTCGGCGATTTAACATCGAAATATCTGCCCTTGCTCTTGAAATCCCAGTCAAATGGAGAGCGAGCGCTTCGTGCGCTGAAAGGCGATCGAACAGCAGATGTAGCACTAAGCGGTGATTCCGTGCCTGTGAATGCTGGAGAAGGCGGTATCCGCAGTCTTCCAAGCCTGCCACTTGCTGGAGCTGAGAGAGGGGGGGGTGGGAAGACAAATTGTGATGGTGCTGCTGAAGTAGGTGATTTGTGAGTGTCGCAGGCGCAAGAGCAGTCGCTGTGTTCGCTGGACCCGGTTGATGGCGCAGAAGTGGGCGTGGTTCTTCCAGATGATGATTTATCGCCAGCAATGGGACTTGCCAGCTTCAGGAAATCTGTATATGCGGTTGGAGGGGTGATGGGGGTTTTAAGTGTGTCTTCCTGCTTGATAAAATCGGCAAAACCTGGGAGGGGGCTCCGGGCAGATAGGGCAGACAGCTCAGAGGGGAAGGTCGAGGTCATTGGAGTTTGAAGCTGTGCAAGCTTGGGCTTAGTTGAGGGAGGCATCTTGTCTCTAGGTCTCGATGGTCTAACGAGTGTCAGTGAGATCGAAGATTGACTCGAAGAACAAGAAGCCAACAAGCCGCGACGACGGTGATCCGTGAAGGAGAGAGGAGAGGAGGAAGAGATGCCGGGTGAGGTGAGAGTAAAGTATTATAATGCAGGTAGGTTGGAGGGAGGAAGTGAGGCGCCTTGTTTTTTCCCCGTTAAGAGTGGAAGTAACAAGGAAGGCAATGCAATACAGCGCGTCCGTGTGGCAGGCCTGTCGAAAGCGATACCGATATAGCAGCCAGCGCTATGTAGGCTTAGAGGCAGAAACAGAAAATGAAGTGATGAAGGAAGGGTTCGGGCGGCGCTTGGGGAAAGAGGAAGTGGAAGGAAGAAGTGTGTGGTGGGTAATGTTCACTGCCACGGGAATGCAGCCCGAGCTTGGTAGGTGTGCAGTAACTTTGTTTGTGCAGAAGCAGTACGAGGGCAGGGCAGGGCAGGGCAGAGCAGAGCAGCGTCTGCGTTTGTGTCTTCGCCGCTAAGGTAACGTGGAGGGAGGGAGGAAGGTGGAAAAAAAGTTGTCGACAAAGCAGCACTCGGGTGATGCACGAGGAGAGATAGATGGGCGATGGAGTGACGGACGGTGGTTGATGTTTCTCTGAGGAAGCGAGGACTGGGGTTGGGGGAAGGGCAGGTAAGACGAGGGTGTGGGTGTGGGTGTGGGTGTGTAGTTTGCAGTTGCAGTTGCAGTTGCTAAGCTAAAGTAGAGTAGCTCGAGTAGGTACCTGTACCTTGGAAGTCCGAAGGAGTGGTAGATGTGATGTTGACGAAGCGAGAAGGCGAAAGACAGCACAAGGGTAGGCGTTTGGCTTGGGCCTCTTGTTGGAAACACACAACACACAACCTAAGCAGAGGAAACACAGCTGATACGGCCCACGCTGATTGGTCCACAGTTCGACTGACCGAGTATCAGCACCGCGCCTCAAGCGTCCTGGGGGAGAAGGGCTCAAGACTCACAGTTATGAAAGGGACTGGACTGACTAGACTGGACAGTCAAGTAGAGGAAGGCCTTGTGCTGGCTGGCAGGCAATGTGATTCGCAGTCTCCGGTGGCTTTTACCGGGGGCGGTCGATGGGCGGTCGATGGCTGTTGATGCTGTTGATAGCCGGTATTGGACGTGATTCGCGCCTTGGGTGGGTGCAGTGTGAGGGTGAGGGTGGGTGAGTTTTGAGCGTAATGGAAGTGCAATGCAGGTGGAACAAGGCCGGAAGAGGTGGTAAGGCACTTAAGGTAGAGCTACTGTGCCCGTACTGTATGTTCTCTTGTAGAGGACAGAGAGCCAGAGCCAATTGGAACAGAAAATCCAGGCGTTTGCGTTTGTCGTTGTGATGGACTGATTGGCTGTCGGCAGCGCAGCGCAGTGCAGCGCGAATACCTTACCTACTCTATGGTAGGCTATACTTAGAAAAAATGGAAGCCACCGAGAATCTGGCCTGGCCTACAAATCTTGCGGCGCGAAGACAATTTGGAAGACAAAGATCCAAGGGATTGACTGGGGCGAAAATTCCTGAACTCTGCCAATTCAGTACAGCAAAGATGAGAGCGATGTCAACCGCTGACTTTCTTCTGGAGAAGAAGTGAGAATGGAATGGACTGATGTGTGTGCCGACCAGTGAGTGTAGGTACTGTCTCTTCCGGTTGAGGTCGCAAGGAGTTTAAGCCGTCTGATCTGGATCCTCTCGTTTGGGGGTACAGATCTCCCACGAAGATTAATTGATCGATAGATGACACAGGGGTGAAGTTCTTAATTGCGCCGGAGGAATGGTCGCTGGGAACAAAGCGTCAGTGAGGAGAGGATCTTCAAACAATTGCCAATTTTTTGCAATTTCTTCTAGGGTGGTGTTGGTTTTCGTGTTGGAAAGAACTTTCTGTCTGTGGGTGCTGGCTGTTTGTTGGTTTTGGTCGGTCCAAAAGCCTCTCTATGCAGTCAGAAGGAGTTGTCTTAGAGAGACAGTTCACTGATTATGTAGTTGTGCGAGCTCTCTCTTTTACTTTCTTCCTGCTTTGAATTTGTTACAACTGCCCGCGCGGCAGCATCTCGACAATATCTAGATATCCTGTTGATCGAATCATTACTGATAGTCCAGTGAGTTTTGCTGCTATCCAGAACTAAAGCTTGAGGACTCCCGCGCGCTTTGGTGGGAGCAGGGGTGGCAGCCGCCAGCCACAACGATAACAAAGATGGGCTGGGCGACGTTGGAAAGAGGCTCAACGAAGTCATCTGAATGGCTGCCAGTATGCTGAACCTCCATCATTACCTGCGACGACCACTCAGGCCGGAGAAAGGGTAGCAGCGCGCTTCGCAATCTATCTTCATCTTCACAAGCCGATTTCAAAGTCCAGGATCCAGAATCCAGAATCGACAATCCAGAATCCAGATCTAAAATCCGAAGCCCAAACTTGGGGTCCTGTCGAGAAGAACCGTAACCGTCTCCTTCTGCTACAGCTGCCCTGCTTTCATTCTGCCAGCTGATGACTGAGCGCCTGCACTCTACCGTATTCGAAGTCGATGGGTGGCATCGTGGAGGCCTCTGTTTCTGCGGCCCGACTCTGAATGTCGTCCAACCTCCATCCATCTACCGACGAGGGGTGATGAGTGGGCAATCCGAACGCAAGTTTTGTTTGGCATACCCGCTGTGGATCACGCACCTCATGGGGCAAGTTGCTTCTAAAATCAGATACTTGCGCCAGATCACTACTGTACGTTTCATGGAAACTTTTGATTACCAGTAAAGAATCAGCCAGCTTTTCCCTGCCGTCACCCAACACACCACATTCTCTCCCCCAAAGAGCGGGAGGCTTACCTTGTGCTGTCCCAGAGTTGAACCAGCTGGTCGATGTTGTGCTGATGCTGCCATTTTTATTCCCGCAAAGCATCTTCTATGACCTTGGTGCCAGCCACTCCCGGGAGTAGTTTACACAATCGAGCTACCGTATGCTTTTGGCCAGCGCATCTGCAACAGCGGGAAGAGAGATGGATTCTCAAGATTCGTAATCGTTCGTGCGCGTGGAATGAATCCATGATGTGAAGTACCTCGTGGCATTCGCCTGAAGCGCCCATTTGCCATGTCAACAGATGTTAAAATAGCATCTCGGTCTTGACATGTCTATTTCCAGTAGCACCCCTCGATTTTCACCACTTGAACACTTTCGCACAATAGGAGTCGGCATCTTTGCGCATACAGAGGTTGGATTTGTTTATCAAATCACATGCCACTATTCCAGGATGGGCTCGATTGAGTACGGAAGGTTCACCTTACTCAACGGTTAGGCGCCGAAGTCTAAGCAGGATTACATTCACCGCATCCATTATCATTTGTGTGATTAGCTTTAGATGGCATGAAGACTATATTTCGGTGTAGATCATTGTGATTTGTAAGTGAGTTGTAGATATTCAGGCAACAATTAGTTAAGTAACGGTGCTTGATGTAAGATTTACTTCAAATATTTATTGTACGAGTTTCATCATGGTCTACTCCCAAGTGCTGCCTGTACTTGTACATTATGTCAATACCCAGATTTGCCAATCAGGAACACGACGCCTCCCACAGGTCGCAAGTGCTGTGGAATTTACACCGGCGCATACCACAGCTTTGTAAACCTAGATAAAATCGGATCAAGAATGCTCCCTATGTCTGTTTTTTCAGCAATGAACCCGTCCTTAAGGGGGTTGTTTCCAATTTTGACTCGCTCCGGTCTAATATATGGTATCTAAAGTCTGGCTAACATGGTTGCTAGAGTGTTATTGACACATCTTTCACTCCACGCATGCCATATTCTCCAAGATTCTCCATATTTCTTGTTGGTGTCTGGCAGGAGCACCCTCTAATGCTAGCTGTCGGCATGGGTAGATGTGTCGGTTCTATACATGGATGCCGACGCATTGCAGCTTGAACATTTTTATAGGCTGATCGACCATATGGCTATTGTTCAACAGTAAAATGAGTCTATCCAACCATCTCATTTTGCGTCAGCTCCGGAGGGTAGTAGTCATGTGAGGGGAGCAAAATCCACGGATTGGGTAGCACGGTCAAACGGTGTGGTGAATCGATGTCTGCTCTGCATCTAACATTTATAGCCTGCAGGTATGTCATTGAAAATATACATGTGACATAGGCAAAGTCGCATGCTTTTGCGCCAAGCTGCAAGCTGCATCTTGTTTGTTCTCTGCAATTTGATACAGCTGGTGATATCAGCCGAGATGACTTTCTCAAGTTCCGTGATTACTGAATAAGTCAATTGAGGCGAAGGCCATGCATGCGTCTCACCTAGAAGTTTGAATTGAGAGCGAGACATCGTAATTCTAAGCGCAATTCTATTCCGGTGAGCATGCATAGAATAATCGTGATGAAGTACCAGAAGCTGGGATATGCGTACACATTTTGAAGGCAATGAAAAGGGTTTGGTATGTCATAGCATCAAAGGTTCACTGAGGTCCAGAGCTTGGTGGTCCCACAGCCGTTCAGAGAATTAAGAGCGTTTCTAAGTTGTCTCATGAGGTACATACATGAAGTTCATTGCTCTCTTTCAAGTGCTATCACTCACGTGTCCAGCCAGGTCTCCCCTCGCTAAAGGTCTTGAAAACAAAGGAGAGGAGGCCAACATGGGTGTTACGGGGTTTGCTGTCACGTCAAAAATCTGGCTTCACTTCCCAAAATTGTTGGCTGGATTCCATCTTTGAAGATCCTCAGAGCGTCGCAGCAAGGTCAACTCTTTTCTTGTTCCTTTTCGGCGTTGAATTCGATTATATAGGACAACGCTCCCGCCTCATTTAGTGCGCTCTAAAGCGATCAATTTTGAAAGCCTTCTACAGACATTCCTCAGAAACAGTCACATCACATTCTTCAAACTGAATAAACAAGTCTACCTCTCCTAGCCAGTACCTTAGCCAGATCACAAGATGTCTGTTGATGGCGAAGATCATTCTTCGGATGGGTTGGCACCCTCAAACGCAAGTGTTGACTATTCGGACGAAGAGCAAAACTTCATGAATGTCAACAACCTTGTTCCATCCAGAGATCAAAGACATAAAACTGGGGAAGAGAATGTTTCTGGTGGTCCTCAAGATGAGTGTATTGCTGTTAAAATTGAAACTCCAAAATGGAAGCCACACATCACTCAACTTGACTCCAACAGCTTCAGCAAGTAAGTCTTCATCAAATGGCATGTCACATGACAGTTGACCAAATTTCAGACAAATTGAAATTTTTCAATCTAGCCCGATGGTCGCTGTTCGTGTCGGCCTAGACGAGGTAGCCTTTAAACTGCCGAAGGAGTTGATTTGCACATACTCACCACTCTTTGACCCGGTTTTCAGTGGTGGATTTAGAGAGGCTGCTGAGCAAGCATTGCATCTGGTAGAGGATAAACCAGAGATATTCGAGATATTCGTGCAATGGCTTTACTTATCCACCGTCAATCTTCCCCCGAAGGAAGGATCAACCGTCGAAATCACCCTTACCTGCGATTTTCATATTGGCAGACAAATTCGGAGTGCAAGACCCTCTGGACCCTGTACTAGAGAAGATAGGAAGTGTCGTCAAAAATTCTAGAAACAATCTTTTGATTAAACACAAAGACGAGTATTACGGCTACGACGTGTCTGTTTGGGTACGCCTTTTATGAAAGTGTATGGATTTTCAACTTGATGTTTACTCATCAAAGATCGAGGTTGCAGTATATCCAAACGAACCATGCTACTTTATCTAGTTGATTGTCTGGACCTTCTCGCTGACAATACCATTGAATCCAACCATATCAAGACGGCATTTTGCCTGCAAGCTGGTCATCAGGCTCGACTCCTTAAGGCTCAAGCTTGCTCTGCTCCGTACTTGATTTATCCTCGCTTTAAGGATTGTATTCCATACGTTTTCAAGTTCCAGGAGGAGGTTGACACTTCGGATGGGTTCGCCGCAGAGCTGCTGAAGGAAGTGGGCCGTAAGTAAAACCTCACCATGCCCAAACAATGAAAAGATGCAGTCATATTCCCAACCAACCAATATAGAATGAAACTTGCAAGCTTCTATTACTGACTTCCGTGTAGAGATGGTGTTAACGCAGAAGGGAACCAAGACTGGATTCGTCAGCATGTCAGACCTATTACTGGTAAAGACGTTATGATGGGCTCTGGGGTCGGATTAAGTAGTTGGACGAAGTCAGACGATGAAAGATCAGCTGCCTCCGACTAAATGAGCATAATCTTGTTGCCTACAACAAGGTCGTAAAGTGGACATGTAGCACTCCCCAATGGCACAATGTCATCAGAGCATGAAAGCGCACTTGTAGCAGAAATTGAAGCAACTTTTTGTGTTTCCAAGATTCAAATGAACACTGTAATCCATTGGCAGCGGCCGAAACATAGGTATAATTAGCATGTGACTAAGCAAAAGATTATAATCAGAATTGTGTGCCCAATTTGGGATACTTTAACTACCACCAGGACCCAAAGCATTGTTACTGTTCTCTCTAGGAAACTCTGGACTCTGATAAGGCACTGTAGTGAGTTAGTTGTGTTTTCTATCAAATTGCAATGGACAAATAAATTGAAATCCAGGAGCCAACGATATTGATCCCGAAACGAACTATAAATCTGGAAGCGAGGAAGGTTGCATACAGTATTTTCTGTCACTTTCAACGGATAATTCATGCAGACCTTGTTGTGGGTTCTGTCTGGCTACCCTGTATTCAACATCAGCTTGGGGATTCTGAATATTTGCTTTGCTGTTTTACCTTAAACTTTGAGGAATATCTGACGCCACTGTTTGGTAATCTGGATCTTCCGGAGAGAGTGGGCTCATCGCATTTTGCGGCACGGGTCTCCTTATAGGTGGGCTACTCGCTCTCGCCGGGCTTGGGTTTCCGGGAGGATTGTTGAGATACATATTTGGTATCATATGCTCCCTGGCTTCATCAACAGGGGGGCTTCTAGAACGATAACTTTCAGTCTCGGTAGAGCGCTCATAAAATCCTCCCTGCCCCGAATAGCGGTTCATGCCAAGTGGTTCAACCTCCAAATGCGGCATCTTAGACATGTAGCCTGGGGATGAAGCCATCGACAGGTGTCGTGAGCCTGCTGCGAAAGAAGGAGGTGCATGTCCCTGCTGAGCCTGTTGAAGAATTTCTCCCATTGTTCGCTGTCTTCCACAGAGGTAGAGTAAAGCTGCAGCCAGTATCGCAACTGCCGCCCCGCCAATAGCAATTCCTGCTATCGCACCAGTTGAGAGAGTTGGCTTGGATACTGGTGCCGAAGTTGGTGTTGAAGTCGGAGTCTGAGTCGTGGTGCTCGAGGTGGGGGAAGAAGAAGATGTCGATGAGGTGGAAGAGGTAGAAGTTGTAGAAGCGACCTCAGCAGGGAAACCCTCACCTGGACTGAAGTGTATTGTTGCATTCTTTGCAAATGCTTTTTGCGTCTCGAGTGTCTGCGTAGAGTTCTGAGGTCAAGTTAAGTCGAAATCTGTAATTTAGCTACTACCACTCACTGGATTAACGACACCAACCATTTCATCCTCATTGCAGGCGCCTGGTGCTGAGCACTGCAAATTATGTTAGCACTCCAGAAATCATCTAGCAACTGCCCTCGCGCTGTTCGCCACCCGAGCTAACAAAGTTTCTGTGCTTCATCTTGCAGCTCAGACTTTTGGCAGGGCCCTCGTGAGCTTAAGAGGTAAAAGGGTATCCTACGTAGAAGAAAATGGGTTCTGTATCATTGACCCTGACTTGGAAACTGGGTGGCTTCTCACTGTTAGCAAGTTCCATGATTCTGCTCTGGGACTGACGTTTGATGAGACAACATTAGTGGGACGAAAGCCACTCCAAAAGCCTTTCTTTCCAGCTCCTGTGAATTCATAAGGGTAACAAGGTGTTTTATAACCGGCTCTGGCGACTGAATGATTTTGGGGGTAGAATCGAAACTCTTGTATCAATCAGTCTAAATCCAGTGTAACTGATTTGTAATCTACCTACCTATTATATCCCCCACAGCAGCTGTCAAGGAGCTCGGAGTGAATAAAAGACCTTCCTACATCCAAGAATCAGTATCCATGGTGCTCAAGTGAGATGTAGGCCCATACTGCGCCGACTTGCACGGCATAAGTTGTAGCCGAAGCACTTGCAGTAGTTGTCTGGCTCGAGGCCGCTTGTGTGAAGGCAAGCCTCGGTGCACTTAACAACAAAATGAATGAAGATCTCCAATGCATGGCCAGAATTATGATTTATAGTAGATTTATTGTCAATATGTGACGGCGAGAGAGAACATGAAGTTGACAGCTGCTGTTGTTAAGCTTTGAAAGAAGTCTCTGCGAGATCCGATCAAGTGCAGCAGCTTCACTACTGAAGCATGGAAACGCAAAACTATATAGAGCTCAGCCAATGCCATGTCCAGGAAAATGGCTTGAAGGAGTTTTAAGACTGGGTAGACATGCCGGGCTGAGGAGGTTGGCAAACAATCATCATTTGTCCGACCATGGGGGCAAATCATAAGTTGCGGGATGGTCGTCTTTGCAGCTATTTTTGCAAACCGTTCGGTCAAGCGAGCCACAAAGATCTTGAGGTCTCAAGCCTGAGGATCAAGGTTGCAGGGTTCAGTCTCCAGGACATCGCAGAATGGATTTGACGTGGCTGGGCGTTGAAGCACAGCCTTATACCGCATCCGCTGTCTTCTCCGAAAGGGTGCATGAGAAGCAAAACCTACAAGGAAGTAAAAGGATATATTTCCACCCTGTCTAAAGGAGGAAAGTATCCACTCTATGTTTGCAGTAATCGAAATTCACAAAGTGTGGATGTAGAAAGCAAAGTGTTCAGACCACTAGCATAGATTATCAGGTAACTGTGTAATACAATTGTGCAGTGGTGCAACGTACTGTGGGACTCAAAACTGTCCAACGGTTTTTGTTACATCCGGAACAAGTAAGATCCCATGTTGCCGGATGTTCACAAGAGAACAATTAGAGAAGATGGCAACTAGACCGTGACTTTAGATCTTGTACTCCATTCGTCAATTATACGGCGTCCTTGAGAATTAAGCCAGGAGCCCAAATCTGGTTCGCGGAGAATTTGGACTGTCCACAGTGAATTGGATTTAGCTTCGGCAGGAGAACCTGCATGAACATCCTGGCTTCCACAAAATCGAACTATGGTGAACCAGAGAAACTCATATATTTCAAGGCCAAACGATAAATTCGAATCTTGGCATTGTGCATAGCTCAGACCACCTTCTCGAAAGTTTTGATAATCGGCTTCGCGGCCTTCAAAAGCAGATTAGCTAGTGTTCAAATTTTGGGCTCAATTACACGACTTACATCAATGAATTTCTCTAAGTCCTTATCAAGATTTGCTAAATCATCCTTCCGTTTCTTATTTTCTGCAATCAGGCTCTGCTTCTTTTTTAGCAAGTCCGTCCGCTGTGCTTCTAGTGCTATTCTATCCTCCAGCTCGTGATTGATTCTGGCAATGGTAACAGTTGTATCGTCTGCGCCAGCAAGCTCTGGGTGTTCGGCAATGAAATTTTCGACCGGAATTAGAGGCAGTTGTTGATATTTGTGTCTGTTGTCAGAGTTAGAGACAAGACTCATTTCATGCTCCTTGATGCACTTACTCGTAAGACTCGCAAGCAACAATTTCCCCTTGCAAATGCCTGTGTTCGTAATAAAGATTTTGCAGCTGGAGATGTAATTTGTCCACTCCCTGACGCGCCTCTGCTGTGACAGCTTTGGTTTCGCGTGCGCCGACATGAGCATCTCGATGAAGACCACGGAGTTGCGCAAGATATGTAAGCAGTAGCTTTTGCTCCTTAGAGGCTTGAAGTTGGGGATCGGAGGGTGTGGTCAAAATTGAAGAAGGCTGGTTGGAGACAAGATCGAGAAGTTCAATGGCTTGCGCTCGAGTTTGCGTTGAAGTCTCCAATGCTAGCTTAAGAGAAGGGTCTGTGATTATGTCGCTGACCGCCATGGCGAAGATTGTAGACGTGCAATATTCTGGAGAGTTTTGGAATTGCGGCTTGCTTGTTGAAAACCAGGAGCTTTGCTGCTGAGATGATGCTGTTCGAAATCGTCCAAGACAAACTTGCAAGGATCAAGTGTAAGTACCTGGCGTCTAATCCATGTACCTCTAGCCTCAGACTCCCAACCCCGCCATGCCGCCTAAATTTTTCTTCCCAAAATCAACCCAACCCCACATTCACCAGAAACTTCGTGTTAATTCAGTTCACAGGCCGTACTTCAAAATGGCGGAAGAAAGGCAAGAAATACCCCCGACAAGAGCTACTATTCTGATCTCCGGTAATGGGTCGAATCTTCAAGCCCTCATCGATGCATCAACGACTACCTTGCCTTACTTGAAGATCGTCCGGGTCATTTCCAACAGAGCCAATGCCTTTGGACTCACACGAGCAAGAGATGCGTCAATTCCTACGAAATATCACAATCTGATCAGTGGGAAATATTATGCTGCGGGCGAGAAGGACCAGTCAGTAAAGCAGACTGCACGGGAGGTTTACGATGCGGATCTTGCGCAACTCATCTTGAAGGATGAGCCGGATATTGTCATCTGCGCAGGCTTCCTCCATGTACTCACGCCTAAATTTCTTGATCCATTGGCAGAGAGGAACATTCCAGTAATCAACTTACATCCCGCGCTTCCTCAGATGTATGACGGCATCAATGCTATCAAAAGAGCTTGGGACGATTTCCAAGTGGGAAAGTTAAAAGATGGTAAAACTGGAATCATGATTCACTATGTGATTACGGAAGTCGACAGAGGGACTCCTATCCTTGCTTGGGAGATCGAGTGCAAACCCTCTGAGTCTTTGTCTGATCTAGAGGCAAGAATACATGTCGAAGAGCACAAAATCATTGTGGAGGGCACAGCAAAGGCAACCAAAACTCTGTGGGAGGAGAGGAGGGCAGGGTCAGCCTGAGCGTGTAGGTATGAAGGAAGTTATTTACTATTAAGTCCTGCCATTATGTAGTGGCACATGTGCTAATTAGACATGAAGATAATGGGTCAAACATCATTGTAAAAAGGCTATTGCGCCGGAGGTGCAGGCAACTCTTTGTTGGAAGAAGCTCTCTGTGATAACACCGATCTCCCTTCCTTGGATATTGGAGGTGGAGCACCTTCACTCGGGGGTATATCTGAAGGTGCAGACTTGGAAATTGGATTTGGTTTGAGCTGGTCCCTTTGAGTAGGCAGCCAGCTCATGAATAGCTCTACATCTTGAGCTATTTTACCAGGTACTGCAAGATTCTGCATCCATTGGGGGAGGACTCCACCAGCATCTGAAGCAGTAGCCATTATCCACTCAACGTCGCCGTTACTGGCTAAAACCCTGATACGTTCAATTGATGTATATGCAGCCGTGACCAGGCTCGTATCTCGGGCGTACTCTGCGTAAGGTGATTTTTCAAAATCGTTGATAGGAATTGAAACAACAAGGAATTCTTTGGTATCTGCCAAATTCGCTGCAACTTGCAAAACTGGAAATGTCCTATTCTTGAGAGGTTTGGGGTCGATCTTGTGCTTCATCTCCACCAATACAACACTAAATGGTATCCATTGTTCACCACGGACATTCACTTCAATGCCGCTCACATCCCATTTCATCGCCTCTCTGGCTCCAATAACAGCAGGTGTGAAGTCTGCCTCTGATTGTGCATGGTGGTCTCGAAAGCTGCTGACGAACTCTTCCCAATCTGCTGTGCCCTTCTCTCTAGTATTCCTGTGACAACTTCTCCGGCAGAACCAAGTCTCATCTTTTCTATCAGCGCTGAATTGGCTCATCCCTTCCACCTTGTCGAGGTCTTTTCCAGAAACCACCCGTTCATAAAGGTGTACCGGGGCTTCTGAGACGGGATACTTTTTCGGTGACCCTTTGACTTTCCATGTTGACGGCCCAGAGGATTTCGGCGCGACGCCGTCGATGAAGGGAATTGATTCGAGTAATACGTTGGTAATGAAATTTTCGAGATTCGGTGCAGCTGTAGACCCTGAGCCGTCGCTATACTTTTCTGTTGCAGCTATCGCATTGGTTGGCCGAACACCCTTTCCACCCAGTGGAAGCTGTGATGTGGAGAGACCCTCGAGGCGAACCCAGCAGGAATAGAAATCAGACATCGTGCATTAAAGGTTTTTGGTACAAGTTTTTGGTCCTATGAAGAATAAGTCACTAACAATTTCTGTGACAGCATTGAAAAAGACAGAATGAACGATGAGAAGCAGTGCTAACAGCTACTCTCTAAATTCAGAATGATGTACTCTCTGACATTTTCAAAACACGAAACGGACGGAGCTTTTCAGTTTCCCGAGAGCTGCCCCTCACATCATTCCTAAAACAGATGCTCCATTAGCAATGGAACGCTGACTTTCGCAACAACCACCGGAGATACAGACTTGAAATACATATTCTCCACACAATGACATCTCTCAAAGGACCAGGAGAAGCTCAGCAACATGATGGCAGTGCGCTTCGTATCGGCATCGTCCACGCTCGATGGAATACAAGTGAGCTTTTTACCTATGGTGGACCAAACCAAAAGAAAAAATGGCTAATACCTGCCCCTCCACAGCAATCATTGAGCCTCTCATTGCCGGCACGAAGGCCAAACTACTCGCATCAGGTGTGAAGGAATCAAATATCGTGGTGCAGTCGGTACCCGGTTCATGGGAGCTCCCAATCGCATGTTCAAAGTAGGCAGCACGCGCGCCCCTTCGGACTATCCTCAGTGTGGTATCTCTTTTTACTAACGTATCTAGGCTCTATTCTGCATCGCAAATCCAATCTACCACCTCTTCCTCGCTGGGTGCCGGTGACCTACTTGGGGCTAGCACTACAGATCTCACAGCCTTAAGTCTCGACTCTAAGGGCACGTCTACAGCCTCGTCCGGCCCCTTCGATGCTATAATCGCTATTGGCGTACTTATCAAGGGGGAGACTATGCATTTCGAGTATATTGCTGAAGCTGTCTCCCACGGGCTTATGCGCGTGCAGCTTGATACTGGCCTTCCGTTGATTTTCGGACTGTTGACGGTGTTGAACGAGGAACAGGCAAAAGCCAGGGCTGGTGTGACCAGTGGGAGCCATAATCACGGTGAGGATTGGGGTTTGGCGGCTGTAGAGTTAGGAGTTAAGAGAAGAGAGTGGGCAGCAGGAAAAATCTCTTAGAGAATTCAACCTTCGCATGGTTAGAAAGGCGTAGTGAATAAAGTTATGAGGATGCCAAAAAGAGTTCATCACAGGTTGAACAAATGGAGGAAGGTGGATATCTGAATTATATTATAACAAGTTCATGGGTACTTCCCATGCAAGTAACATGACAATCCAAGTTCCGATCCAAATATCTTAAAACGCCTATATGCCATGCGATATGACACAATCATATTTTCATCTATTCACATGCGCTTCATTGAGTGTAACCAAGCACCTCCTTGAGACCGTCTTTGTCCTTCTTCATTCGCCAAAGCGATTTCTTCTGACTTCTCTTCTTTGCCATCTCTTCCCAACCTTCCTCATCATCTTCGTCGGAGGCGTTACCAGATTTCTTGATGGCTTTGATTGTTGCACCACCATTTTTGTTCTCCCAGCCTTGAAGGGCTCCAGATATTGATAGATTCGATGTTCTAGACTTGTTGTCCTGCGGCACTGGAGCTTGCGATACTGGCCTGTATCTTCCCGGCAAACCGATATTGCTACGCTCTGAAGGTGCTATGGAAGGAGCATAGCCTGCACCTTGAGCACGAATTGAAGGCGTATACATGGATCCCTGTTGCATCCAAGGAGCTGCATTTGGTTCCAACATAGTCATTGCACGTTGGTGGTTGAAACTGCCGGGTCGCATCTGTTGAGCGCTGCCCGGGCGAGGAATTTCGCTCATGGACTGATGTGACATATGGGTCGGTTGCTGACCCTGACCCGTGGTCATCATCTGCATAAATTGCATTTGCATCTGCATAAATTGTTGCATTTGTTGAGACATCTGGATCTGAGCTTGGTCTCCGGGCGTGAGCATCATTGGATTCATCGGACCCATTGGGCCCATATTCATAGGCCCAGCAGGTCCAACTCCGTTGTACATGCTGCCGGCACCAGAAGGCATTCCCATCCCATTGTAGCCGTTGGAAGGGGGCGGTCCGTATTCGCCTTGAGGATTCGGGCTTCCCCGTCTCATAGCCCTGGAACGCTCTTCGGTGGCAATGACTCCAACCAGTCCCCCAGGTGGCAAGCCTCTTGGTGGAGCACCACTGACTGATCCAGCTCCGCCTCCAAAGGCAAGAGATTCTCGATGCATAGGATTGACCACACTTGCGCCGAAGTATGGATCTTGGGGAAGGTTGCGAGCAAACACAGGTAAGCGAGGATCAGAACCACCTACTACGCCACCAGAAAGCGACTGGGCGGATGATGCAAGGTTAGGATTTGACCCCGTGCTTCTAATGGGTGGCTTGTTCTTGCTTGGAAACCCGTGGGCCTGCAGAATACCCAAGGGAACTTCTTCATCCTCCTCCTCCGGCTCGTCAGATTTCCCAGACAGTACCAAGTTTGGGCTACTTTGTGTAGCAAACACACTGGACCGCATATTTGTCGAGGGTGTCTCTCCCGTCACTTTCATCATCTGCTGCCTATAGACAGCCATGTGTGCTTCCTGTTTCCGGCGCTGCTTGGCTAGCTGTTTGTTCTTTTCAACCTCATCTTCGTCGTCATCGTAAGTCTCTTCTTCCTCATCTTCTTCCTCATCCTTCGACTGCCCCCCAACACTTCTCAAGCGTTCTTGATCCTGCTTGTATCGTTCAAATTGCGCTGGAGTCATGACCTTGTTCTGTGGAGCAGCGTTTCTCGATGGCGGTAAAAGAGACTTTTCCTGAAACCGTTGTGCGAGATTGGCCGAGGCTGCTATTTGGCTGTCAAACATGTTATCCTCGTACACTTTCGGCTCCGACTTTTTGGCTCGCGGTGTGGTCTCTAAAGATCCTTTGCTCCAGCTTGAATTTGATGTCTGATCAGTATTGTAATATGAGGTTGTTGAAGGCATGGCCCAACTATCTCGAACTTTCGTGCTATAACCTGGGTCGTTCAGTCGCCGAGATGCATAGAGCGACTCTTGCAGCAGCTTCGCGTCTTCATCCACAGCATCACTATACTCCAGGGTCGATTGGCGCCTTACTTCCAGAATCGCACTGCTCCGTCTCAGTCCACTGCTTGCAAGCGCTCCTGGCCTTTGTGATCTAGAGTTGGAGGGAGTGTCGTTGTACGCCCGGTGTGATCCATGTGATGGTACAGGAGGTGGCGGAGTTTCGTGACGGGGCGCGAATGGAGGAGGGCTAGAACTGGACATTAGACCATCGTGAGAATGTTGACTGCTCCATGAATACGGCGATGCTTCAACCTCCTTGTTTCTGTCTATACTCAAAGGCGAGGGTTGATTATATCTGTTGGAACGATTGGCGGGGCCTGTTGGCAGCGATTCCTAACTCAAGTTAAAAATGGATGGTGAGAAGTCGGGAGACGTTGTTACATACTGGACTTTGCGACATAGCCCGACTGCTTTCAACATCCAACCCAGCGCTCTTCCTGTTTCCGAATCCAGAAAACATATCTGAAAAATCTCCACCCAGACTAAGTCCGAGGTCTTTATCTTCCAGCTTCGGCGGTGTTGCAGTGCTAGCGTAGCTAGAAGCTGTCACAGCTCGTTGCCTACCGGTGGATGATTCTTCCTCAATCGTTGGGGACGGTGGTCCTTTTGCGGGCGTTGGCGGCGGAGGTCTGCTTCTTCCCCACGACATGGCTCGGCCAGCATTTTTCAAGGAAAATGCGGAGGCAGATTTTGGAACTGGCGGTATAGGAATGTCGGTAAAAGGTTTGTCATGGGGAGCTTTCCAGTCTTCTCGCCCGTGTAAATCTGTAGAAGAAGGCGCGGTTGATGCTGCACTCAATCGTGACGAATTATCAGTTGTAGAAGCAGTATTGCTGTTGGAAGCACCACTACCACTTTACACAGTCAGTTTGCACGCACCTTCGGGAATAGAGGTCAAATAATTCTTGGCCAGGGTCATACCGATTCTTGGTAATGTTTTCAAACATGTTATCGTCATCCAAGTGTGATGTGTTAGGTCTCCCAATTGGTACCGTACTCGACTTCCCGAGTTTCATGCCACCGTCGAATGATCTGCTAGCAGAATCTGGCCGTTCAAAAACTTTGAAAGAGTGCTCCGGGACGCTCGGAGCATCTTCGAGCGCGTTCACGCTCGATTTGCGGCGGCCAAATCCTTTTGGAAATTTAGGCATGTAGTTTTTATGTACTTTCGTCTTGAAAAGCTGAGTTAACGTACTCTCCTATGCGAGGAGTGTTTATTCAGAATTATTAAAATATCAAATATTATGATTTAAATATGTATATATGAATAATTGAAAGGGGGTCGAAAAAGATAGGTAAGAAAGTCGAATATCGTGCTCGAGTTGGTGTTGTACAGGAATAAAACGGTTCGTCAATGGATCGTAACGAGAGGAAAGGTCTCCTATAGACAGACGAAGGCAGAGTCAGCCAGATTCAAGATATCATGCAAGTATCCGGTATAAGGTCCGGCGGGGTTGGTAGTTGAGGTAGCTGTGGCGGGTTGCATGAAGTCCACGATAATCTTCGCCGTCGAGCAATTTCAAATCCTAATGGCCAGAGAACAACGTTTGAAAAATGCTGGAAATCCTTCTCTTGAAGAGCTTGAAAGCCAGAGGAACTCCAATGCTCCTGCTAAATGTGTTGGTGCGAATTGTTTCCCTAATTGAATGGCGGTAACGATGGGGAGGCGGTCGAAGAGGCTGAAAGGATTTCCCAGTCGTCGCGATCCAAATATAGATTGGATTGTTGAATGGCTGGCGGACTGGCGAACGACACAGCATGGGATGAAGAACAGAAGAAAGGAGAGGGTCGGACTCACCAAAGAGGACCCAGGACTGAGAGTGCACGAGGGCGTGAGGATCTAGGAATCCAATATTGCAGTCGATGATGGAGTTGGAATGAGGAAGTTTGAGATGAAATGGGAGCTCGTGTTTTCCTTCTCACCCGCTCGCTCGGTCGGGACGGAGGCAATGGAAGGTCAAGTTGTGTTGTGTTGTGCTGTGCTGTCTGGTTCTGGTCTGGTTCTAATAAAGTAGGCGAATGGCTGGGTCTTGGGCGGGACAGGCCCAGTACATACTAGCTCGATGCGGATCAAGTGGGTGAACTCAGACTCAGTAATAAAAATCATCGGTAAGGTTGGTAAGTTTAGCACCTCGGTGGAGTCTGATCTGTTGTCCTCTTCACTCTTCAACTCAACTCAACTCAACTCTTAAATGTTTGGTCTTTGTTGGTGAATTGGCATTCGCCCAGCTATGACAAGTACGATACGATTTTCAGGGACGGAGGTAGGCACAGATTCTAAGGCTCTATTTATTATTTGTTATTTAATTGTATTGCTGTTTCAATCGATCGATTTTTCTGCAGGTGCGCCAGTGCAGGGACAGGAGATATTCCATACCCAAGGCTAGCTCCTTGAGGCTTGACAGAATATAAATACGTAGAAATAAAGGATCTGACAGGCTGGTTGTGAAGAAGCTACACTTCTCCAACGCAGAAATCCCATTGGATAAATTAATTATTAAAGCTTACAGGATTGCACCTACCTACAGGTAGGTCAGATTATTCGTCTTGAGGAATCATGGATATTCTTTTTTTTACTTCGTATCTCCTGGTGACCAACTGGACCTACCATTAACTACCTACTATGCTACTGTATTCGTAAGTGGCAGCAACCTTAACTTTTCGTGAGAAATTACCCAGCCACGAAACAAATAAGAAGACCAAAGCCACTCTCTACCAGTGGCTTCGGTACGGCGAGTAGGACTCCGGACAATAAGAGGTGGCATTAGTCGCAGCTTTAGGAATCAGTTGGAGGCTTTAGGTGCAATAAAGTGCCTATTTGGAGTCAAGACTATCGATAGCGTTTAATTTCATCTAAACTATCCAGGACTCTAGTCTAGCTAATCTCCTACCAGAACAAACAACAGGGTATTGGAAGCTTCGTGATGAAGAGTCAAGCTAAACTTAGATCCTATCCACTTCAAACACTCGAGCAGTTTCCTCCATATTTCGATTGTCATCGTAGGCACCCGTATCAAATCCAATATTAAGATGTTTCTTGTCACCTTGCCTAGAAGTACATTGTGAAAGAATACGAGCTTTGCCGACCCCTTTTCTGGAGCTCGGAGAGAATACTTGCTTTGCATCAATTATTTTTGTTATGATTCTGCCTCTTCCCTTGCTAATCCTCAGGGGTTGTGCCAATAATGACGTTTTTCATGCGAGGATACAAGCTGGAATGAATCATGACAGCCAAAGGATGTGAACACGAACAGGTACGGGTACCATTGTACCAACCACACAGCGCACCTCAGAGCTCCCCGTGCCTGTGGGTGCGCGGGACTCAGTGGTGAAATCCCTAAGGGTCGGCGTCGACGTCGGCGTCGGCGATTTCAATTAGGTTCGAACCTCCACTCATTACCCTGTCGCCTCAAGTAGGTACTGATATTTGTACTGGTACCTAGGTAGGGAGGTGGAGTGGTATCGGCATAGGTATAGGTACAAGTACAAGTGCAAATACAGTACCGACTCCCTAGGCACTATGAAGCGCCTCACACTATCCCTAGGTACAAACCTACCCACCCTTGGAGTGACTTAAACTTAAGTCTCGATAACTCATGTCTCTCGATAAACTCAGTCTTGCGATATGCATCAGCAGCAGCTATCAAGCTTGATGATTGCGTCTTTTTCGATCACTTAGATCGGATCGTCTCAAAAAGCAAAGCTTCTCTGCCACTGGAATTGGAACAAGCCACCCCACATTCCAATACTCACCCCTGACGCCAGTCTGTGATCCTATCCACTTCACGCCCCTTGAAGCAGCACACCTAAAGACCTCGCCTCAGCTTCGCCTGGCCTGTCAGCTCAGTTCTGCCCAGCGATTCTGTCCCGTTGGTTCGTTGATGCAGCATAGACCGTCTTTGATGCAGCCGTCTTGCAAAATAGTTACCAGTACTGAGAAGGTAATTACGGTCCATTACTTATCTCTTTTCAGCTTGCCTGTTTCTGCTCTGTACTGTGGTCGGCGTACTAGACTCCTACAGTACTCGCATCAGCGCAGGAAGCCTCAGAATAAGGTTTTGGATGCCATGATGAATCCCGATGGATCGAGCCACGTCAAAAGATAATTTCACCAAAGACGAAGCTTGGATCGCCAGCCTGTCCCGGCCCCGAGCTCACGAAATTTGGGCTTCCTTCTGGAGATGTGCCTTGACCTAAACCAGCCTGCCTGTGCAGCTCGACGGGGAAATTATTGCTCAACTACTCTACTACGTGCAATCTTGCCCGCTTCAAACGTGACTCTGCTCCCATGCGCCAAATCGCCTGCCTAACTCAAGGTTTACTATGCACCTTCTCAATGTCGGGCATATCTTGGTTCACAGTGGCGGATTGACGGTGGCGATTCACATTGAGCTCGATCTGAAGCTTGAACGTAGCGCTTCCTTTTTGGACCTTTACATTACTCACCAGAGAAGTGCTTGGAGGATTGTATAACCCTCAAAACATGGAAAGGCGAATGTGCAAGAATGCTGAATTTGTTCTCAATATGAAACCGTCGAGAACTTTTTTATGAGGCGTTGGGAGACACCTCATGTCTCACATGTACCTATTTGCTTGTTATCGACCTTTCCCGAATATCTCTCGAAAGTCAAATAATGTCACCGTCAATGTTATTGGCAAGAAGAATGCCGCCGCAGTTTGGACTATCTGTTGCATCAAGTTTTCGTTACTTCTCGATACCATAAAAACGTCTACTACTGTCACGCCCTGGTATTTGCTTTTACTTTTTACTGATTTTCTGTGGACTTCACATGCCCGTCGTTTCTGTCCAGGTTTGATACTCCTTTCCACCCAGCCTTATTCTCCCTGCTGCTGCATGTGTGTTGGCAGATTCCAATCGGCATAGTCTGCATGCACGAAGGCTCGGTCCACGGTAGGGACCGATTCCAGAACATATTGCAACGACTCACCCAAGTCGTGGCTGTCTCTCAAGCTCATGTTCTCATCCAAGACGATACTATGTACGAATTAGTGTGTTAGATGCCGAGACAATTGAAATGGCCATGAAATGCGCAACTCTTCCAAGTGAATACAGATGGAAGGAGATCAACTTACTCTACCTCTACGTTGAGCTTGTCACCGGCATGGTATGCTTGTAAACCTTGAATCTGCTTGATGGTCTTCGCAAATCGCATGGTAAGGTATAAAAGAACATTTCGTTCGTCAGCTGTTGCTGCAGCACCCCTATTTGTCCGTCAGCAACGAAAAAAATTGGTTGTTTCAAGCACACAGATAGTTGAGGAGACATACGTCAAATTTCGAATATGGCCTGCAGAAGTTCCAGCCCCTATGATAATACCAGTGTTAGCATATCATTCGCTGACATAGCCTTAGGACTTGAATAGCAGATTTGGCCAAGGTGCCATAGGACAGGGAAAGATTTTCGGTCAGCACCTACAATTGAAAATCACAAACAGTGATAAAAGAAGGCCTCCTAGAGCGTCCAGCCACCACAGTTTTGCATAAAACCCCACTAGTATCCAGTCAGTCAACGCTGACTCGCTTACAACATAAGCAGGACATACCGAGGGGGAAAATAATACTGAAAATATTGAAAATAACGTCTGTCATGGCGTCTTGCGCTAATGCCCTACAGTATCTCAATTAGCACTTAGTCATAAATATGAGTGAGGGAGAAAACTCGACATACTGGACACTGGAGTTCTTTATTAGGCGACACCAAAGCCAACACTGCAGCGAGTTAGCACCGCCATTTACCAACAATTTATCAGGCGAGCAGGCTGAAACCTGCTCGGAAGCTGATATACAGCAAAATCTGGAAGGGGGAACAAAGGAAAAGGTAGCGTACTAATGCTTTGATAACAACTGTGCTGGCCATTATGACGATGGCTGGCAGCGTGAGCTCAATAATAGAATGATCCATTGAATTGAGTCGGGACAAACACTCGAGAGCTACTTGGAAAAATGAGGTGATCATGATGACGGAAAACACCAAGACACCGATCGGCTCCAAACGACGACGGCCGACTGGATACTGATATCGATCCTGCCTCTCAATCATCCAGGTCGTAGTCCATACGATAGCAGTACTCAGAAAGTCGAGCGCAGCATCAACCAGCGACGCTAGGACAGAGAGAGAACTTGTGAGAACAATGACAGCAATTTTACCAGCTAAAAGAATAGCATTGGCAGCTAAATTGATATAGATGGCCAATTGGACAATGTAGTCTCCGCTTTCGACACTATCATCTTCGAATCCAGGAATTTCAGGCCGTGGCCCATCCCACTCGTCATCCTCTTCTCTCAAAAGTAACGGGGATAATTCGTTTGAGACCCTATATATCTCACGAGGGGTACGCTTGACTTTCCTCGGCGCGGTGCCATTTGTTCCCTCCACAGCTTCAGAACTTGGCATGCGAGGCTCTTCTGCTATAGTTGCGGGAATTTCGACTGGGAGAGCTGCCGAGCTCGGTCCACTTGAAGGAGTATCGTTGTATTCATTCAACAGATCATGAGGGAGAGAAGAATCTAAGAGTCGATCGATATATATATACTGTTGTAGTAGGATGTTCGTTCGCTCGTAATATTCACGTCTGAAACATCAGCCACCATAACACTGTAGTAGGGGTTTGCATTACGCACATTGACTTTTTCATGGTCTTCAATTCCTCTTCTGTCTTCCAATACTTCGCTGTATGGCCATTAGCATATTGAACCTACCATTAGCGAACGTTCTGCCGCAAGGCGACGACAAGAAGTTCTTGCAAAAGTGGGCTCAGAACTAATAAAAATTACCAACCCCATTTGTATCTCGGATTCGAATTCCCAATCAACCTCTGCGACCTCATCTGCGGACCCATAAGGATTGTGCTTAAACGCCGCTCATCACTACGTCTGAAATCATCGCCATCTTCGAATTCTCTCGAGCTTCTCCTTATCCTTTCGAACCCCAAGGCAGCTTCTTCATCATCTGAGTTATCTTTGGTTGCTCTGAAGGATGCTGCCCGGCGATGAATGGTGTTTAGAGAGGTGTGAGAGCGCGACTTGATAAGAGAGACCAAAGTCCCTTGCCCATGAGTTGCCATTGGGCTTGTGTCTTCATTGTTGAGAGGTAAAAACCCTTTTGGACGCGCGATTCTACCGAATCTGGGCGGCGAAGAAGCGTAACTTTCTGAAGACATCCTGGGTTGAAGAATATTTCTCCTGAATATCGTATGATAGAACGGCGATAGGAGTGATATTTGTAACGCCACGAAATGGAGGCAATAGGCGCCTGCTGGAGCAGGTTTCAATATGCTACAGTAAATACTAGAAGACGCTTCATGTCGTTGAAGTTAAGGTGGGAGCTATTGCCAAGCGCCCTTGCGGAGAATTTCATCTCTTCACGTCGAAAGCTACCTCCAAACAGCTCTTATCCGAGGAAGGCGCCCCCTGCGTCATTTAATGATTTGCTGGGCGATCCTTGTCCTTGATCCCATAATCCATAATTCAGACGATTGGTTCTTCCATGCATGATGCAAGTTTGTTAGATAGACCTAAGTGCACATTGATGAGACTGGACTACCCGTGTATGAATTACTCTACAATTTTTTAATATCGAAATTTTGTTGAAACTTCCTGGCTCATTCACCAGGCTAGGCCATGTGCAAGGCCAAACACGACTACAGGGTATCTTGAAAACCACGAAATACTCCAGACACCAACCAAATCCATCATAATTTATTGCCGTCAACGAAAATGAACCTCCACTGTATCCATATCCGCAAGATCTGTATCCCCTATTCTCCACTCTTGATCCAGCTTGTCCCCATCAAAGTAGAGAACGATCTCCTTTTCTTCTGGGACCTCTTTCGAAGAGCGGAACGCAGCCACCATTCGCTTAATGACTGTTGTTGATTTGACTTGAAGTTTGAACGGTTCCATGTCCTTTGACTTCATGATCAATTTTATCTTCGGGACAGGCGCCGACTGTATTGCTGTTGACTCACCATCACTTTGGTCGAGTCCCCCCAATTGTTGAGCAGCCTCTTTTTCTTGGTGAGTTTTCCATGCTTCCTCGGTCCAGGCATCGAGATGAAGGCGGAATTCAGTTGCCCCCAAATTGTAGGTCTCAGTTTTGGGAATAAGGGACTTGCATGTGGTGGCATCGTACACTCTCGTGCGTTTCCAAGTCAAAAATATAGTGTCCTTGAAATCTTGAGGCATCGGCTGTCCATCGATGTTTTGCTTGTCACACCAAGCAATTCTTGCCTCCCTCAGTTGCTGTGAGATCTTTCTCTTTACCCTTATTGGCTTGGTATCTTCCATGATTGAAGTGATGAGTATGTCAACAGTTGGATCAGTTTCAGGCACGGTTTCTATGGCATCAAACAAATCGTCGTCGTCACCAAGTCCCTGACCAGTGTTACCGGTCATATGATTTCTCTCGCTGAAAGTCTTAATTGCTGATTCTTTCTGGAGTGCCTTCTCTCTCGCCCGCTCTCGAGCCGCCTGAATCAATTCTGGGAATTCTTCATCTGACATATGGTCATCTTCAATAGAGATAGGGGGCTTTGTTCGCGACTGTACGATGGCAAAAGCATCATCGCTATCATCTTCAAGAAAAATTGGCTTTTCCGCTCCTTCTCGGCCTCGGTGTGAGGCCTCTCTGACAAGACTTTCGCGTTCGCTTTGGGTTTCTGACACAGTAATATGCCCTTTGACTTTAGAGTCGACTTTGCCATCCGTGGTATTGAGATGTTTTGCATGCAGTTGTCGAGTGTCCCTACCCAGGAGTGTGCTAGAAACGACTGGTCTCTCGAGAAGGCCTCGAAAGCGTCGGGATTGAACTGCATCTAAAGAGTGTCTCGATTGTCTGGAGCATCATTAGTAATGCCCTGCAGAACTTTCATGAATATTCTGGTGAAAGAACTGACCCTTCGGTATCTGACCATTCGTCTTGAGAGTCAGGTTCCACAGCCTTGTCAGAATGATGGTCTTGTTGTTCCGGTTCCTGGGCAGATACCTTCCTACGTTTCTCCGCTGGTGATATGGATTCTTTGACTTCAGCACCTGTAGATGATCTCTTGCGCTCTATCTTCACCAGCTTTTTTCTCCGCTTGCGTTCCTCCTCCGCAAGTTGCTGAGGATAGAAATCTTTTGCGCGGCTAAAGAAGTCCACGGCTTCTGTCGCTGCAGACTGCTTAGCTATAGCAGACCTGCTAAACAATGACTTCTTCTTTGGAGGCGCCGCCGCCACGGAGCAATCGCCGTTCAGATTGTGGTCCATCGTGTTTACTGTTGACGCGGTGTTGTCGAGAAAAACAAATCCGCAGCCTCGAGGCAGACAATTTTGCGGGGTCCGAAGCGAGATCTCAGGAACAGTAATCTGGAGGGGCTGACAACCGCGTTTTTGTGATCAAAAATCGAGTCTCCAGCTACCTAACAGCTTACCAAGCCCTAGTCTAACGATTGTTTGCATTTCAATCTGTGGCATACGACACAGAAATCAACAGAAATCACACTAAACGAACCACGAAGGCCATTTGACGCCACCAACACTCAATTCACAATTGAATCGGAACCTTGAAAGCATTCTACTAAAGATCAAACATGGAGAACGGCGCGATAAACCAGGGTGAAGGCAAAGATCCTTCTGGCTTCCTTAGTGAGATCATTGGCAGTTCAGTTACAGTGAAGTTGAACAGTGGGGTTGTCTATAAAGGTGCTATATAGTTCACCTTTCCTTTAAACACGAGGTTGACCATTATACAGGCGAACTGCAGAGTATTGATGGATACATGAATCTTGCACTTGAAAAGTGCGAAGAGCATGTTGATGGTGTAAAGCGGAGAAGCTACGGGGATGCATTTGTGCGTGGCAACAATGGTAAATGTCTAATATAGTCCGTCAAGTATGTATATTTGCTAAATGATCACACTACAGTAATGTACATCTCGGCCGATTGATCTAAGGTCTCCCCATACCTGAACCGAATACATCACCGGAGTTGATTGGGGTCTGCGATATTATGGCAGCATTGAAAGGCGTTGTGATCCACGGAAAGGGCATAGCATATGCACTAACTCTCCAGGGCGAGATAATAACTATTCATGATAATTTAAGGGCTCTGCATGAGGCTTTATGGTACATTTCAATGTTCAGATCCGCGAAGTCCACTACGATGAATCAACTCTATGTTTAGCAAAATTCTAACAGCCGCAGGTTGATGCCCACTTTCAACAGTGGCTTCACAGCAAAAGCTATACGAGACAAAGGGAAAATCACTTACGTAGAGCCAGGTAACTCCATGCAATGCCACTTCTCCATCCTTCCTCAGTGACTCAAAGACCTGCTTCTGAACCTCATTCTTCTTCTCCGCATCCAAATTTGCTATTTGAGAAAGAGTAGTATATCTTCCCCACACGGCTTCATCAGTAAGCCACAACGTGCATTCGATCTTTTCTTCACCTACTGCAAGAAATGAGTACCTTGATTTGTTGAGGGTATGGCAGGTTAAACCCTGCGAAACACCAGTTTACAGCAAAGTCGAATGGGAAGGGCAATAGGAAGATTGCATACAAGGTAAAGAAAATTAGGGAAAATTTACCGAGATGATGTCTCTCAAAGTTTGCAATGGCGTGGTATGCTGCTGGTTGTCGAAAACCTCTTTCCATTTCTGATGACGAAATCGGGGTGCACCATCCTCGAGGGAATAGATGATGACCTTCATCAATTGTTCCCACTTAGTGGCGGCTTTATGGCTGGACGGAGAATTGTCTAAGATATCAGTTTGTAATGTTGCCCTGTATGGGAGTCGCACAATCTTCGATGTTCCAAATAAAGCCCAATTACCACCTACCGCCAACACTCTGTGGATCTCCTTCAGAGATTCCGCATTTGCGAACCTTCAATATTTTAGTACAGCTGTGTTATTATAACAAATGGGAATTCCATCAAACCAATGAAAAGCCTACTATGATTAGATGCCGTGGTGTTTGTATCCGTTGAAGATAGGCTTACCTGTGCGGCAATTAAAGCATCGCTCCAAGACTCCTCCACCGGCATATTGTTCGCATCCCCATCTAGAATCTTGACTTTAAAACCGAGATTCTTCTTAACAAGAGTTTCACGCATTTCTGCATGTGGCTCAATGGCCATGACCTCAAACTTCTCTGGCCTAGCAGCTAATAGTTCTGTAAATTTGCCAGTACCACATGCAAGATCGATAACTCTAGCGCTCGGTTGGTCTGCAATCTCAAGATAGTGGAGAAGCTTGTCTACCGCCTCCGGTGAGTATGACGGGCGATACTTGTCATAGTGAGATCCATCTCGAAACCACTAGCGGCTCTATGATCAAGGTTGAAGGTGCAGGGCATGGCTTGGGTTTTGGAGGCAGCGGGCTATTACAAGATGAACTGAAACAAAGCCTTCAATAGATTGGACAATGCGCTCAGCTTGGCTGTTTCTGGCAATAAGTGAACGTCTCGGATTACAAGTATATACCTAACTAAGTTGCTTCCCTTGGCGTGTCCCACCTGAAGGCGTCATGTTGTTAGATCAGCTAGCGAAGTCATCGTTTTCAACAGAAAGTTGTTGTCGTAAAGAAAGTTTCCGAAGGGCAGAATAATTTGTATTCGTACAATATACACGCGAGATATTGAAGGGAGAGGAGCGCTTTTGAGCATCCAGATGAGAAGTTTTGGTTACGGCGAAATGTGGCTATCATATTTCAACGGATTGCTGAGAGCCGCTTAAATGGCAATCCCACTCAATTCCATTTTCACACGAAGGCAGTAGATCAGCGTCTCCCTGAATAGTTTGGATTTGTACATCTTTTTATGCTTGAAATCCTTGAGCAGGATTTGAATTTTCTCTCGCTGATTGCTTGCAATCCAACGGCGAAGGTGAAGGAAACCTGCATAAATCAAATATTGAAACTACTGGCAATATGCAGTTGCTTAGTATGGAATACCATTAGTCAGCAGCTGAAATCCATCGTAAACTTGTCACAACTATGTTAGTAAATAAACCCTCAGATTGCTAAACTCGGACTTACCTCCAGTGGAATAGCTCCCATAGCTCTTCTTGATGAGCCCCTTCATAAAATCCGCTGCTTCTCTTTCGTTCTTATCTGGGACGAAACGATCTTTGAAGTGTTGAAGAGTTTCAGGCTTGAAGCATGGCAAACCAGAATCCATCATGAGCAACACAAGCTGGGATAGTTTCTCAATGTACTGTCGGGAGGCCAAGAAAGCTTTGATGCAAAGTTCTTCGAACCATTTGAAAGCTTGATGGTCTGGATTGCCGCCCATTACAGCCACCATCTCTTGGGTTAATTTGAAGGGCGCACGTTCAAATTTGACGCCGCCAGGTGCAATGTCAAAACAGAATCCGAAGTCAATATGGAGAATATGGCCGGCGGCGTCGATCATGATGTTGCCATTATGGCGATCCTTGAACTGAAGTAGATATGATATGATAGAGTATGCTGCCATACTCTTTACGAAATTGCTTCTAGCTTCCTGGAATCTTAGGGAATCTTCATTGCCGTACTTGGAGATGAAGTAGTCGTATAAACCGTTGACAGCCTCTCGCCCGAGCATGTCTCGGGATATCGAGTTTGGGAGCACGTCGATCACTCCGCATCCAGGTGCGGTCGCTGTGACTCGATATGGGAAGACATATACGTCAAGGCCGACGTCATTGAATATACCTCGGAAGGCTGCGATCATCTGAAGAGCAAGTACATCTTGTCGACAGTCGTCCCCAACCTTGAAGATAGCGGACTGCCAGATCTCGACTGTGTTCTCCCGTAGAACTAGCGAACTTTTGTTCGTCTCTTCGAGCATTTCATCAGTAGCTTCGATATCGCTTTGATTCTTCTGAATTCGGAAAGTTGCCATGTAGGGTGCTTTTGCATGGCTTTGTAACGGTTTGCCAGACTTTCGATCGATTCCAATAACAACGCCGTCAGGGTTACTAGGTAGATAAACTCCCACCTCTACTTTGATCTTACGCAGTTCTTCCTCGATCTTCTGTTTCTTCTCAGGCTTGGGTCTCTTGATGAACGGCTTGAGTTTTCCGGAGATGCTGGTGACTTCGTCAAAGAAAGTAAATTCGCGTTCGTAAAATGCTCTATCTACCACCGAAAAGGCAGTGACCATTCTATCCATAACTTTATCCAAAGTTGGTTTAACAGCATCAGGCTATAAAAGCGTTAGCAATTACATGCCAGAGTACTTGTGAGTCTTACAATCTGAGAATCTTCATCTTTGTATGCGTTGGCCTTCATGTTCCAGATAATTTGATGGGCGAACAGCTGGGAAAATTGTGCCGTCTCGATTATGTATCTTTCAACATAACCCAGGGCATCATAGCGAAGAGTCTGTACAATTTGCGGCACATAGAAGAACGTTACGTCAACTGAGTGGCTTTCAAGTGCTCGCATTGCATATTGGAGTATGAAGGGGTGGTTGCGATAAGCGGGTAGGAAGTAAGTCACGGCGCTTATTGGATTGACTGGGGCCCAGTAAAGTAAATACTTGATCTGGTCAGTGTTATACCTCCGTCAGTGGAACACGAGTATACCTTCAATTGGAAAGAGACATCATTGGGAAGTAATTCTCCAAGAAGCACTTGTACCGCTTCGGGCTCAGAGATTGCCTTATCTGGGAAGTTGAGCAGAAGCCATCGAATTTCTTTATGTAGTCTCGCGGACGGGAAGCGAGCGATCAGTTGTACTGCCAGTGATGGGCTTTCAGCCCACGCCGTTCTCACGAGGCCGAGAAGGATGGCCTGATAGAGATTAATATACTGTCTAGGATAATACTCGATTCACTCACTTCTGTTGGGGCCTTCGCCGTCTGCATTGGAACGTAGATATCACGATCGTTTCGGGGGTGCAACCAGACCGATAATCTAAAAATTTCACTATCAATTAGTGCATGAAGTAGACTTTCCTTGGCCTGTATCAATTTCATGAGGTGGGATGAATCCGCTCCAATTTTCCGAACACCTTGTAGGGCAGCAGAGACATCCGCAAGTAATCTGGTTTCAGCTTTAAGTTGAAGACGATTGCCTCCGAACGACCAACATGGAGCGAAGGAGAACCAAGTCAAAGCGGCTGACAGAATTCGATCTTTGAGGAGGCATTTTGCCCCCATGTTTAGTGCAATACTGTGTCGCAGTACTTTCAATGCAAATAACACGATTTGAAACCTGATTTCTCGTGCAAGTGGATGACCAGTTGCATGCTTTAGCCCTTCAAGTGTGACATCAAGCAAGCGTAGAAACATCTTCTCAGTGTGGGGACTGCCAAGAAGTGTGGCATTGAAATGGCTGCCTAAGAATTGCAACAGTCGTGAGTGTGGAGCTAACAAGTTGTGTGCCACCTGTTGCTTCTTCGATAGTGCTGTCCGATCACTGGGAGCAAATTCTTCCTTGACGTAAAATGGATCTGGATGACTATCACAAAACGTTAGCTGGAAGAAGTCCAATCACATGGAAGGCCCAGACTTACAGAAACTTAGAGTTGAAGATTCCAACTCTCCGGTGAACAGTGCTTTCCCATTGGTGGGCAACCTCCATGAGGATGCGCGGTTCCATTCTAGGATTTTCATTGATCACCCCCAACCACAGAGAAATACCTAATTTGATGGATTGCTTGGTGAAGATAGAGAATGGAATGGCTACTAAATGGTGCACGATAGCACCTTCATCTTTCTTAGTCCTGCAGAGCAAAGCTGCAGCCCTTCTGAGAATGTCACGAAGTTCACCTATAGGAATGTACTTGTGTTGAAGTGTTCGAGCCTCGAGATGAGCAAGAACTGTGTTTGCGTCTTCGAAATCTTTGTCTGTCTTGGATGCTACTGAGAATCTTCGATCGTCTAGATGCATGAACTTGAGCCACTCCGCATCATGATCTGGGAGGGCTTCTGCATAGCGATACTCCTGACGAGTTGTATACTGAGCAATGAAGTCCGAAGCTGTATTGATGTTGCAGTCGCCGTGACGGTCTATAGCGCCAAGCCTCTGATCAGTCCCAGGAATGAGTGCTCCCATCTCAGTAGCAAACGACCGACCAAGTGAAATATGACCATAAGCTCCATCATCGTTGTATTCCGAAAGGTATGTCTGCAGCAGCCCTTTCACATCGAGTGGTGCCTTTTCAATCACAGTTATCACCCACTCTTTGGCTTTCTTATACAGATTATTCAATGTGCGTCGCCGCAAGTCGAAATCATCAGAAAGCTCAATCATGACCTTCCCCCTTGCTGACGTGAACGAGGATTTCCATTCATATTCGTCCGTTTCAGCTTCAAGACAACTGGTCCACATCAACGTTAGAAGTTCAAGGAGAGCAAATAGTGAAGACTTCTGGCAAAGAGCGGATGGGATTTGGCCGATAATCTTGTCAGCACACATCATTGCAGCTTGCTGAACCCGTTCGATGCGGTAGCAGCAGCTGCTGAAAATGACAGCCAATTGCTTAGCAACGTAAGGAGCTGAAAACGTCCGATTGAGACCGCTTGCCGCCTTTTTGAGATAGACGTCCATGACCATAGACGTGATTGATTCCATGACGCTGCTCATATCACCTTTCCTCATACTTGGTTCCAGAAAGTATGTCAGTGCTTGGGTACAGTCGCCTGACTCGGCACGTAAGGTTTCGACTAGAAATGCTGCATGTAGAAAGATGACTTTACGGTAGCTAAGGCCCTTGATCTCTGCCATTCTGTCGGGTGGGAAAAGTGCGGAGAGGCGCTTTTTCTGAGCAGATTCGTGCTCCGAGCTCATGCCACGGCGTAAGACGGTATTCAGCTCTATGTCGCTTTCTACCTGCTCGCCCCTTTGCTCCGCAACGAGGGGTTTGGAATGAATTGCAATTAGCCGCAGCTCATTGATGTACTTGACGCCCCGCTCTGTGTTCTTGCCGAAGCCGTGAACGACCATATTAAACCAGGCATCTCTTATGAGCGACTGCGTCTCTTCACTGGAAGTTTCATCAGAGGCCAAGTCATTGGTAGACATCAACATGGCCAAAGGCTGCAATAGTTGGGCAATCTCACGAGCAGCTACTTCAACATCCGCTTCCCTTGTGTTTTGCGCCTGGTGAACATCCCCTAAACTGATTATCGACTCCAATAAATGCTCCAAGTAGATGTCGAATAATGGAGACTCTTTCCGAAGGCTGGATGACAGGAAATCCCGACCCTTGGTAACCTATGCAATGTTAGGTTCTGATATGCAGCCATATATGTGGAAACATACCGCTATCAGTAGAGCCTCATTGTTTTGCAGTACTCCTTCATGGCAGATGCGGGCATATAGCTTAAGCAGAGAGCGAAATTCAAGTTGGCCTCCAGTTAAGGCTAGACGTGTCGTTTCTGTGATGATACGAGCATCAATAGATCTACTAACCTTGTCAATTTTTTGGATGAGCATTGACTGTGCTAGGGCTGTGATTTTGGAATCGTTGCAACTGTTAGCAATCCCGCAAATCGCTTGAACAACATTTCCATAAACTGCTGTCGTGTCTTCGTCACCGCTGATATCTAGCGATATTGAACTTCCCGTTGAGTGCTTGCCAGTATAGAACGTTGAGTTCACACTTCCTTCCATGCTGAGGTCACCATTTATTCCTCCAGCGAGAGCCCTTTCGGCGCCAGCACCGGAGCTCAGTACGTTTCCCAACGTATAGAGGGTAGTGATTATGGCGTCCTGAGACAAGATTTGAAGAACATAAGCTAAGCAAGTTGACGCAACATTGATGATCTGCCCTCTAGCTCCTCCTTGAACAATAAATCGCGGCAAAAGCCGGCTGACATTAGGCGCAAAGCCTGGTGAAAGCTTTGATATTAACGCCATGGATCGGAGAACTACACTGGCAAGTGTCTCGTCAGCCATTTGTATCGAATCTGCGAGAGCCTCCTCGAGCCAGGACATTAGTGTGTCGGCATCTGCGGCATCTTCGTTAAGCAAGGCACAATTGAGATAACTCGTCAAAGCACCAGCTTTCACCGAAAAAGCCAATCGTTGTTGCCAGGCTGATCCGAGACGGAGGTAGTCGGCGCCATCCTCCAAGAGGCTCATCTCGTCCTCTGCAATGCCGGCCAGGGTCTCAATGGTTGAAAAATTGACTTCGTCAGTGCGAGGGGAGCTCGGTCTAGATAGTCCAGTCCCTGACATTAGTAGATCCAGAATATCACTTCCCCTCAGCACATCAATATCAGCCACTAGAAGCGAAGTTCCGGCTACAAGAAGCCACATGAAGCTCCGCTGAAGAAGCATTGCTCCTAGAGGGCGTCCGATGGCTGAGTAGTGCCGAACATATCGCTTCCACTCCTTGAGATGGCTGTGCTGAACATGTGAATTGCGGATAGTCGAGAAGGCGGTTTCGACAGCGACCAGGAAACGTTCTGATAGTATTAATCTCACACGTTCAATCAGAGCAAGTCTTTCCTGGGCACTCCAGAAGTTTGCGTAAGTTGCTGCAGCATCAAGAAATCCTAATATCGATATAGTGATCGTCGCAACATTGACAGCATCCTCAACCTCAGCAGAGCTACCTTCAACAGCGGCTCCACGGGGAGAAATCCCCTCAGCCGAGTTCAAGGAGTGATCCAGGTAAATCCAGAGCTTCTCTGACACACTTTCCCTTAAAAATTCGTGATTGACTCCAAGTGAGAGCAGAGCCGTGGTAAGATTATAACTCAGGGCCTCGACAGGCGATGGTTCAATCTCGCGGAAGAAAGGTGACGGCACAAAAGCCTGTGTATGGGCCTCCTGTATATATGGTGATAGTTGCTCCGCAAGTCTCTCAGCACTATGGCCTTCTTGGAGCAACGGCGCAGCTCTGCAGAGGGCTAGAAGAACCTCAAACTCTCTAATGTTCTAATTTCCGTCAGTCCAAGCATGATATGAGAACTGTGACAATTCGTACCATAGGCAACCTCGCCGCCGAGCTGTGGACTTTCCCATAGCCATAGCCGTTAGAGTTCCCGTTCACCTTGCCCGTTTTCGGACATCCTTTGCATAGGCGTTCCAGGTCTGATTTATCAAATGTTGTCGAGGATGACGTCGCAGAGAGTGCAGCAATTTTTTGCAATGCCTTCCGACGAATACTACGAGATGCACTGGGGTCTGTCAGCATACGTATATTGTAGAAGATGGCGTGAACTTTACGTCTCCATAATTGTGAATACAGCTCCGATATTTGTCTTTCATGCTTCTCAACATCCAGCCCAGTTTCCAAGAGCGTGGAAGCTACCCCTGTCAATATTCCGCGCTAGTGAAGGTGAAGTGCAGGAAGGCAGGCGCGAGGACGTGTATCTAGCTGTACCTCACCTCAATGCCATAAAATACAAGTACAAACACAAACTCTCCAAATAGTTCGCCATTTTCTGTCGAATCGAAATCCCAAATCGACTTCCTCTCCTAAATCAAAGCAAATATGGCTGCCATGTTCAGTCAAAACCCTCTGATGAACGGTCCAAACTACTCTTTCAATCAGGCCCCGTCAACTGCATCAGGAGGCAATAAGGAACATGGTTTCTATCCGTGAGCTGAAAATCCAAATAAAGCACCAGCCATAGCGTATGCTAAAAGTGACGCAGATATACAGACAATGGCGGTTCAACACTTGCAATCTCAGGTTCTGACTTCACCATCATCGCTGGCGACACACGATCCACCTCCGGCTACAACATCAACACTCGTTACGCACCCAAAGTCTTCAAGATAGGTGGCACGACATCATCCCAAGATGATGCTACTCTTGTGCTATCAGTCGTTGGGTTTGCAGCAGATGGAGAGGCTTTGAAGGAGCGTTTGGATGCAATTGTGAAAATGTATCGTTATCAACACGGCAAACCCATGAGTGTCAAGGCCTGCGCACAACGACTATCTACCATACTCTACGGCAAGCGATTCTTCCCTTACTACGTGACTGCGATTTTAGGGGGATTAGATGAAGAGGGCAAAGGCGCAGTATATTCATATGATCCGGTTGGAAGTTATGAGCGGGAGCAATGCAGAGCGGCAGGTGCAGCAGCAAGCTTGATCATGCCCTTCTTGGACAATCAGGTCAACTTCAAAAATCAGTACATGCCAGGCAGTGGAGTGGGACATGCCCTCATAGAGCGAGAGAAGATTCCATTACCAAGAAGTGAGGTTGAGGATCTTGTTAAGGATGCATTTGACAGTGCGGTGGAGAGGCATATCGAAGTTGGAGATGGGCTGCAGATGCTGATCATCACAAAGGATGGTATCGAAGAGATTTACAAACCTCTCAAGAGAGATTAGGGGGGTCTCGTTCAGAGCATGGCATATTTGTAACAATAGAAGCAATTAGGCAGGGATGCTTTTTGAGGGCCGTTCTATATTTTTTCAATATCTGAGGAAGGTGAAGGCGTGGAAGTGAGTGAATCGCATGTAAACATTTCCAGACGGCGACGAGACTGGAGCTTGTTTGCAGTACGACGTTGCTGGAAATAGGGTTCTGAGAAGCGCAAACACCAGTGGCTCAAACCGAGTGCTAGGTAATGATCTCTCTTATCTCTAAGAAAGCACGCCTTGCTGGAACTGATGATCGATAATAACGGGATTATGGAAGTCTTAGTAAAATACTTGTACATTTTTACTTGAACCTTCAAAAATCATGGTGTGAGATGGTATTGATTCTGTTTAGAAGTGCAATTAGCCAAAATAAACCGATCGAAGTACAAACCAAATGCGCTCGCTCGAACCTAGACACACTCGAACATAGATCTCACGTTTCACATTCACAAAATCACATTTTCACACATCACGTTTCACGACTCTAGATAGCAGTATGGCATAATTGTATGATGAGTGCTTTGGATTGACCTAAAATACAATTCAATTGAAGAATTTCAACTACTTTTGTTTGTGAGTCCTAGCGCGAGAGACAATCAAGTGCCAAGCACAAGATTTCACCCTGCCACTACCCAGCAATATGATTGAGATTCCGTCCATCCATGCAAGAAAAGAAAGAAAGACCCCCTTTGCAATTACAATTACCACCCCATATCATAACCCATCAAGTCATAAAGTCGTTTCGTATCGATCGATTCGAGGTCGAGAAGAGTTATCAAGTCGAGCCGAAGATCGCCAATGTGGTGGGAATTTAGGAGATAGTGATCTTGCGACTCTCGTGCTTCTTGGCCTTGGGAACCAAGATGCTGAGAATGCCGTTCTTCATGGAAGCGCGGACTTGGTCTTGGTCGACACGGACGGGGAAAGTGAAGGACCGGGAGAAGTGGCCAACACTACGCTCCGAGACCCAATATTTGGCGTCGGGCTCAGCAGGTTGAACAGGAGCTTCATCCTTCTTGGCGACTTCAGTGGTGGTGGTACCCTCCTCATCCTCGACCGTAGCCTTGTGGCCTTTGTGATGGCCATTAGACTCTCCGGCCTCGGTGATGGCACCACTAGCAGTTGGACCCTCGACAAAGCCAGCAGGTGGAGTACCGGCGGTGTAAGTGCGCTCGGTGTGGCCTTTGACGGTCAAGGTCGAAGCATCAGTGAACTCAATCTCGATATCCTTTTGCTCAATACCGGGAAGTTCGCCATGAAGTTCATAGTGGTCTGCGACCTCCTTGACATCAAATTTGGGATTGAATGTCTTCAAGTGGCTGCGGTGACGGCCACCTGAAGTTTCACCGGCACGGGAGTAATTGTCGAAGTCCTCCAAGAGACGGAAGAGAGGAGAGAAAGAGGTATCGCGGGGGGTGACAAACGAACCAGGGAAGAAAGACATCTTGCGTGTGGTTGGTGCGGCGAGATAGCGCTTTGCGTGAGTGATTGGTCTTGAGAGAGTCTTGATTGATTGCATGAACGAATTCTGATGTTGTATTGTTGAAGATAAAAGCGTGAATTGAGTGGGGGAAGCCAAGTTTAAATAATCTCAACAAGAGTTCCGTTCATTCCTAGCACTTTCTAGAAGTGGTGCGGTTATCAGAAGGTTCTAGTATGATTAAGTATACAAACGAAAGCCAATAGAGTTCGGCTTGTTCCTCTTCGGAGGCATGACAATCCAAGGTGAATGCCGACAAAAGAATGATGTTGTCAGCTGATTGTCTGATTGTCGTCGTGGACGAATTCCGAATTTCTGGGAAAGAGCTTCACGCAGCTAGAACTTTCTAACAGGCGATCGGCAACACAAAGAGACACAGGATGAAAATTGGAAAACGCGAAAGCAATGGGCGAGCGATTTGTGTAAGGGTCTCTACAGGTGTAAAATATTCCATAACTTGGATGTTATATAGGCTCAAATTGAGATTGATGGTGAAGAGTTGTATGTTAACAGCTTCTGAAGGAGAGGAGGTAGTCACGGCTGCACGGACACCTAGGGGAACACGTTGCATGACTAAGCAGCTCGTGACACGCTAGCCAATGAAGCCAAATAATTGTAAGCGAGATAGTCCCCTGAATTGCCTGCCCTGCCTCTGCCCAAGCTGCCGTTGTACCACATCCTAGGTAACTAGGTACTGTGGCTGAACTTTTGCTCCTCGGTACTTACCTGACGTAATACTTGTATCTTCCCAACACCGCCACACACCTTGACCAACCCAACTCTTTATTTTGACTACTATCATCCATCATCCTCTACCCCGCATCAACCATTCCTCCCAAGCTCATCTCAGAGACCTTGATTAACTATAGAGACATTGGGTTGGTTTTGCGAAGCCAAAAACGCGTGATGGCACTGCGAAAACGTGGTATCAAGCTAGAACTTAAAGCGTGCCAAACCGATGTTGAAAAGACGTTTGTGTCTTTTTACTTTGTTTGGAGAGTAATACCGATTACAACACGTTATTCCGTCTTCAATCCGATGGCTCGAACCTAAATTACGTAGGCTCTACCTTGCTCAGTGGAGAGTAGCCAGCCGTTGAAAACTCAAATCATCAACTCGGTGGAAGCGGTTCGTAGTATCTCCTCAGTGGCTTCTATCACTATCTCGGTAGGCTGCGGCTCTATCACAAGCTAAACAATAGCCAATACCGTACCTGGAACGTTCTCTCCGCGGAAACAAATACTCTTTTCATTCGAGGTTTGTGGATGCTAATTGGACTCGTGTTGGATAGTTTTCGAGCTATTATCGGTCCGCGAGTTAGCATTGAGCAAACGCTATCACTATGATTTCTGTAGTCTAGGCATCCGATTGAGTTTGAAGCATTTGCCACCAGCTAAACCTTGAAGGTCAAGATTGCATAACAAGCACATTTGTGGAGGTCAGCACAATAGCAAGGTAAGCGGCTTCGGCCACCTTGTTCAATAGGTGTGATGGTAGGTACAATGTAAGATATGTTTGGCACCTGGCTATGCAAATGCAACCTTGAAACCCTCGAGCATATAAACTGTAACCTCGCATGCAAAAACTGTATCGTGAAACATTACCCATATCCATCACCTCTGACGTCGAATAGAAGGGAAAATGCAATTCCATAGCAGTGGCCAGCATTGTGGGAATTTCATTACGTCTTGAATCATATGCGGTTATCAACAATGTCGCGAGAGGTTGGCATTCTTCTCCGCTGCCAAACTCAATTTTATAGCACTGGCGGATAACCTCCCATCAACAGCATGGTACCACTTTGTACACTGGGCTGAACTGGGCTTGGCAGGCGATGAAACAGTCCTAGAAGTCTACGACCTACAGCAGTCTCCAGTTCCGTACCATCCCGAGCAATCTTGACCTCCCGGTTGGAATTCCAAGGATTGCGTAGCCCTCGAGTCCTGTAAAACGGCAGGCGAGTTGTCGATACCCATTCCACTTTGAAAGGCTTTCCCCACGCCTTTTTGGAAGAATCTTCTGTGTCGTGGTCACTTCGGTCGCTGCGATTATCATCTTCCTCCTCTGAAATATCAGTTTCTTCGCGTTCTGCCTCCCAGAAAATTGTCCCCCTGGCCGAATCATCGATGATCCTACCCTTAGGTGCAAATTCTGTAGCTGGGGTGGGAATCGCCTTGGGTAATTCAGGGTCCTCAACTGTTTGAGCCATGGGTGCAAACTCTATAGCGGCAGCAGGGTCGTTGTTGATTGGGGAAACCATTTTCGCATATCCAAAATATTCTCCTGACTTGTTCGCAGAAAACACCAAGTAAACATTATCAGCTGTCTGCAACGACAATTAGTAAACATGTGATTGATCGCCAGATATTGCCTTTCTTACCTCGTAAGCTTTGTTGAGAGTTTCTTCGTTATGCGCCTGTGTCGCCCAGATTCCATTTCGAACGCTTAACTCGAGGTCCTCTACAGTAAGACTTTTAACGACGAAGAATTTGTCTTTGGGAACTTCTCCTTCGGTAACAACTGCTTCATCTTTTGATTCATCGTTCTCGGCAATCTTTGTGGCTTCGACATCTGGTGATGCTGCTCGAGCCACAGAGACATTCGAGGGCGGCAGTAATGCTGCTGGTCCGGTTGGAATTGACACTCCAGACCCTACACCCACCGAGCTTCTTCTCAACCTACTAACCAGTCTCACAGTCTGAAACCTCGAATCGTGTATTTTGGCTTGAGCAGTTGCACAACTCTCTTCGTCCTTGAAATTTGCAAAGGCACAATTGCTCTTAGATATTAGGAAGAGCGACTCCAAGCCCACAGTCTCCTTACAAACGTGGAGAACTAGGCTCATCAGGTCAGTGTGCGGTGGCAGATTACCAATCCATATAGCATGGCCTATTTTTTGCAGTTAGTCTCGTTCTCGTCGAAGGCGACAGCAATGCTTGTTACCACTTTGACGAGGTTTTCTCGGTGGGCCTCTGACCACAGACGATTGACCCGCGCTTGATGCTAGAGCCAGTAAGCATTGTATTGACGTTTTTGTATGAGAACCCGAAGCGTACCAACACTATTCGATCTCGCCTGAGCGTTGCTTGCTGTAGAGCTACCAAGATAGTCGTGATTGACTCGTTGAGTAGGCAGACGGCCATCCGATTGAAGGCCGCCTCTACCAGCATACGAGGAAGGGATGCTCCCAGGATAAATCTGGTTTTGTGTTGTGTATTGATTGGGCTGTACATAGAATGGGGGCGGATGTTGCTGCTGTTGTTGTTGTTGCTGCGGTTGCTGCTGTCCTATGTACCCATGGTTCGAATAATACTGACTGCCTCCTACGGGTAGATTTTGAGGTGAAGTATGGCCTGGAGCATATGCTCCTTGATACTGAGGTTGATACTGAACGCCATATGCCATGTTAGGCATGGAAGGGTTCATACCGGTGGAGGTCAAGTATTGTTGGTTCTGTGCTTGGTATTGTAGTGGTGAGGACGGTCCAGTAGAGTAACGCTGATGGAAATTCCCATATTGTTGATATTCCGGGAGAGTGGATCCAAAGGAAGCCATATTAAAAGAATCTGGACGTACATGTGGATCATTGTGCTGCTGGATGAACTGCGTGTTCGGAAAGTCACCCTGCATGATATTCACAGGAGGGTTGCCTTGCTGCCCGTTTCTTGCATCAATTTCTGCATACTGGGAAGCAGGCAGTTGTTGTGAAACATTCCCTTTCGCACCTCGTGAGTTATTTGACAGATCACCGACTGTCTGCGGTGCCACTGGTGAGTCTCCCATGAGCTCTTCGTAAATTATAGGGGGTTGGCCCCAGAACTGGAGGAGAACAAAAGCCATATTAGTCTTCTGATGTTTATTCAAGGGTTGTACATTTAATTCAACTTGTAATCAAATAATTTCGAGTAAAAGAAGCAGAGGCTGCCCATTGTGCTTCTATCTGCCTAGGAGCCGGGAGGATTGATCGGAACAAAGGAAGTGGAGAGCTGTACCTGATCTGATGATTTTTCAGTATTGTTTTAAACTGAATCTTAAGATGTAGTATTGCTGCCAAATTGCTGTATCTGGAGGTGGCAAAGTTTTCTCGGGACAGTGAAATTCCGTAGGTACCAAAAATAAAGCTCTGAAAGCTGGCAAAGAGTTATCGGGTTCTCAATTAGAAAGACTTGCAATGAGGAGGAGGCGCAGTTTAGAGTTGAAAGGGGTCGATAGGCTCTGGCAGCTGACGGGAGAGTATGTATATCGAATATGGTAGGAGGTGAGTTAGGGATGGCCCAAATAGTTTGAAAGATCGACAAGCAAGACGGATGGATAACACCTGCTCTAACAAAGGAACTCAAGAGCTCAGAGAACGGCACGGAAGAACAAAGCTCGGAGCTTTTCGATGGGGGCCTGGAGAAGGCTATAAGCTGTCAGTGCTTCAGTTGCTGGATTAGATACTCTGTCCGATTGAATGATTGGACACACACCAGTGTTTTTAAGAGTTATCCTAAGCCATGGAAATGCGGGCACGAGCAGTGATTAGAGCTGCCGTTTGCGTGTATTTAAAGAAATGGCCAGGCAGGGAAGAGAAGAGGTCGATCAGACGGCAAGAAGCAAATCATGCGAGAAAGACGGTTATGGCAGTCTAAAGGCTGAGTCTGTTCTCTCGGGAGTCGCGAGGGTGACAATATGATCGTCAGGAACCAGAGCACAGATGACTACGACTGAATGGCGAAAATCAAGTGACGGATGTTGGGGATGCAGACGGGAAGTCGAGTACTGCCTACTAGTATTGTTTCTTTGACATCCACATCTTGACGGAATCCGAGCCAAATGGACAAGCGTGAAAAAGCTGCATATGATGCTTGATGGAGAACAGAATCGGGACTTGATCAACTAGCCCTAGGGCTCGCCGAAACGCTCCATCCACCACTACATGGGGATTGGGATGGGATAAGGATGGTCCGAAAATTTGGCAGCAGGCAAGGTAGGTAGGTAGGGATTAGGTCTGGCCCGGTCTGGGTGCAAAGCGCAATCACAATGTTAGGTGAGTTGTGCTGCATGGCATACATGGATGGGCAAGGCAAGGCTTGCGAGAGCGGATACTATAGGTTATGGAGGGGAAAGTAGGTAGGTAGGAGGAGCACGAGTACGAGAGAGAGAAAGAGAGAGAGAGAGGAAAAGAAGGAAGGAGCAGCATTATCGACGGTTACGGCAGAATGGGGAGGCAGAAGTCTGCTGTGGCGAAGTCTCTTTGATACGCGGTAGAGCATTCGGAGAGGGAGCGAGTAGCATACTGTAGAATAGAGTATCTATCCACATGGCAAACTTTGCTTGGTGCTTGGTGCTTGATGCTTGGGAGGCGTTCTAGCGTTGAGACAGAATCGGAGAGATCAGACTGAGAAGGGGAAAGATGGACTACCTCCTTGGACTTGGACGTGTCCCTCGCCTGTCTGGCGAGTCTGTGTGTGAGTCTGGCTTCTAGTTCTGGCTGTGGCTGTGGCTTTGGCTTGCTCTGGCCCTGGCTCTGGTTCTGGTTCTGGTTCTGGTCTGGGTCCTGTGAGTGCAGGTGGGCACAGTGGGGTTGACGAGGGTGAGAGACGGACTGAGGTGAGGTGGGCGGAGGGTGGAGGGTGGACAGACGATAGGGATGGGATTTGAGAAATTCCATGTGGCCAGGAAGGAAGAGGCTTCACGCCAATGGAATGGCAAAAGCCAATCATCAGTCTACTTGGTACAGTACCTACCTCGCCTACTTCGTCTACGTCTACTCGTACCAACCTAGGTAGTAGTCGAGCTAGTCAGTCTCGTCAGTCTATATGTGGAGTACCTGTACAAGTACATACTTGTATACATGTACGACTCGAGTACGGTATGGGTATGTAAGTAAGTAGGTGGGGATGTGGTTAAGGATTATTACGTTGGTGGTGGTGGTTGTTCCTCGCCTTCCTTCCCGGCTGCGCACCAAGTGCCTAGGCAGCTAGGTCAGTAGTCTGGTCTCCCTTGGGTAGTACTAGGTATTCCCACTCGGTCGTCGTTCTGCACCGGATGTCACCAATTAGTTCGAGTTGGTTTCGGATGGCAGCAGGTGGTACAGAAACGTATGGCTGTGCGGCACATCCCATCGACCCATCAGCCATTAGGAGTGGGAAAATCGAGATGTTTTGGAATTCAGGGTCGTCCTTAGCGGCGGTGGCAAAAATGCTGGTGGAGTGGGCGGGAGATGGAAATGGAAATGGAACTGGAGATGGAGATGAAGAAGGAGAGGAGGGAGCCCAGCGAAAGCCAAGCAGATGCCACCCATTCTCGAGCCACTTTGCTATTCTGCACTGCAAAGGAAGTTCGGATGTTACAGAGAAAACTCGAGGTTGTGTTGCTGGTGGAAAAATGGTAGGGAAGAGAAGGTCGAGAAAGGAGGAAAAAAAAAAGATTCAATACTTACATAGCTCATCGGTAGGTACAATCAATATACCTACCTACCTACGTACCTAGCTAAGTAAGTTTGGACGGGAATGTTGCCGTGTATCTCGAGGTGTGGCCGTGTGGTTGTGTGGTGTGGCAACGTGGCTTAACTCTCGCCGTTTTTACCGAGAGCATGAGGCACTACCTGGTACGTAGTAGGCCTATCTGCCTCTCTGCCTACCTTACCTACCTACCAAGCCTATCTACCTAAGTTCTTTTACTCGCTGCTACCAAGATAGAGTTGATATCGAGGGTATGTACTTGTAATAATGTAGTAGCTAAGGTAAGCTAGTGTAGGAACAGCTACTGAGGGTACTACAGACTGCAGCTAGCATACCATCCCGGGAAGCCCCCCTTTGTGTGGCGTTACATTTCTCTTGATAATCTTGCCAGATGACATCGAGGATCTCCGTTGCAGAATATTGCATCGTCGATTTCATCGACTGTCGAGCTCCGGCGATTCATCGCTGCTATTGATTTGCCACGCAAGCCACAGCACCCAATTCAGGGCAGGCAAGCGCCGAGGAATTGATGATAGCCAGGAGGTAAGGTACCTGATGTATGTACAAGTACTTGTACAATATACCAGTATTATCTACCTCATTTCCATTCCTAAGCATGTTCAGCAGCTAGGGCGACTAAACCCGTGCTTTGATTCTGCGCCCAGCAAACAACAGAGTCAACCATGTGTCCCGACATTCGAGCAGCTTTGTCTTATCCATGGGGCGTTTTTTTTTTTCAGGCTTTACTCCACAGTATGTAGATGGGGTACAAAGATTTTGAAGTGGCGAAACTGGACCCCCTTTTTGAGACAAATTTGTGTGACGGGCTACTCACAATGTACAATGACGACAAAATAGCCAAACCTGGTAGGAACAATGACCGTTTTATTTCCCAGGTCAGCTGCACAACGGAGACTTTTCGAAATCCTGGCGATTCATCTTCGGATCATGTCATATCTAGTTATTTCAGCATCATGGACATGACATGGTCACAAAAACCCTACTTGGTCGAGTACAAAAGGTTGGCAACTCAGGGTCCGGTCTAGGTCAGGATTCCTTTAAGATGGAATTTACGAAGTGCATGTCTAGGAAGTGGAGAAACCGAACCGGGGGGGGGGGGGGGGGAATTGGATGGGTGTGGGCCTGCTGTGGCGCAGCTAAGTCGCCACCATCCCTTATCGGCATCCAGCGACATCGATTTCGATCTGTATGGAGTGGTTAACGCAATACCAAGTAGATTCATAATTGCCTGTTGACACTGTTGATACCTCGAAGTTAATACATACTAATCAAATTTTCGTCGCAAATATTGAAAGTGTCAAATATATACAAAACTTTTTATACGTCTTTAGTCTGGAATGGTCAGTTATTCTTATTTGATATATATACTGCAGCAATTTTTTGATGAGGGACATCTTTAGAACAAGATATATCGGATAATCTCTCCTAGTAGCTAGCCGTAAAGAGTAGGGGCCGATAGCAATCAAAGAAATCCGGTCCTCTAATCTCGATGCAGGTTTATATAGTAGCTTTAAGATACCTAGTTAGAATAGGGAAAGTATCCTTATATGCAAAAATCCTAAGGTAATGCAAATTCCATGATCGATAAACTAAACACTATGACGTCAAGATATAAAGGGGCATAGGCCTTCTTTTCCCAAATCAAATTATATTCATACAAGGTACAATAGGGACTAGTCCACCGATCTTATATCTACCTGCAGTGTTGTAAGCAAGGTTTGAATAAAGCAATCTCGCGATTGAAGCGAATGCCCAGGAGCGAAAAGGCTAGATAAATTTCAATTGAAAGAGCCATTGCTTGTAATACCAATCATAAATATAGGGCGCTACCACGGCCACCGATTGAAGCTCCCTTGCTTGAAGTAGATCGCCCATTATTGTTCTCCCATATATAAGGAGCTTTGACCACCATCCTAGCAATACCTGACTTGCCAATGGACATTTGTCACTGGCAATGCATCTCAAACATCAGGTCTTGATATTGGTTACAGTCCCATAACGGGCTTGTCGACCTTTACATCTTATCTCCCCTGCTGTTCGGTATCATTTTGCCATCTACACTTGTGTATTTGTGTGAAGATAGACAAGACTAACATTAAATAGGGCCAACGATGCACTCGATCGAATTGAATCTCGGAATCGATGTTAGTCATGTTGACAAGAGTCTATTGTGAAGTCCGGCTGCCTTATAAAAACGTCCACGTTCAAGCTCAAGTTCAAGAATAAAACCAATGTGCACCGGATCATTCCCCGCGATTCATTTGAGTTGCAAATGACAACCCCTGCTGTTGGACCTGGCCAGGATAACAATGTTAGTGGCAGCGGCAGTAAAAATTATAAGGAGCAGTGTATCATATCCCAGTGGTGGGCAAAAAGACGCCTCGCCTTTTTTATCGCTGTAGGATGTGGGTCTTACAGCGTTATGAGCTTCCACCAAAGTTACGGATGGGTAGAGTCCGCCACTTAAGTCTAGAACCGTTCATGCCTATCGGATGAGAGTCATTTGGTGGCTTGATATGTGGGCCAGTCTCACCTGCTTGTTCTCGATGGGCGTTTGGACGCCACTCCTTGTATGTCTATGAAATACTTATTACCACAAATCTGGCCACATCTGAACTGATACAGTTCTCCCCAGAGCCCAAAAAGAGCTAAAACCCTTGCAATGTCAGATTAGATACTGTTCATCTCAGCCACTGCTATTCCGCTACTCTATGTAACTCTGTGGAAGTGTTTAGAATGTGGTTCGCCACATCTGGTCAGTCCCATACTTTGGACCCTACGAGAGATATTCTCTGCCGGGTGGGTGACAAGATGCAGTCATAGGAAAGATAAATCCTCCTCGTAATTTGGGGACTGCTGTAGAAATAGCTTTACGTTGGTTATTGAAGTGAAGACCACCGGTAAGACCTAATAGGATTCCAGTCGTCCTACGCAGAGCCACACGAAGTTTTGACTCCCTTAGGAATCAACGATTCGCAGAGTGCCGCCGGGGTTCCTCAACCATGTATATCTCTGCCTCCATTTTCCGCTGTGCTGCAAGAAGAACGGCGTCTGAAGCTCTTAATCTACGAGTCCAAGTTTATACCAATGCTTCTGCAAAGAAATTTGCTTATGGAAATCTCAACAGTGCCTTGATATGAGCACAATCTCACTGAGCTCCAATCAGATGTCTACTTTAGTAGCTTGGTACAGTACCTGGTTCCACGAAAAATGATGTCTTTCTTCACCAGGAGAGGTCACTAGCATGGTTACTTTCAACTTCCTACACGTTAGTTCTAGGATAGCATGATAGGCACGGATGTGATGCGGATTGAATCCTTGCATTCCGACTAACTACTAAAGAAAGGATGAATAGGTAGCTCGCTTGCCTGATTGCGAGTGGTGCCTCCATGTGGCCTCGCCTGCCTATGGCATAAAATACGTTCTTGCCGCGGTCACTGCATTTTTTTCAGGTTTACGTACAGCAAATATGACCTGAGAGACAGTCGCTCGTACACTAGTAACCGGTAAATGAGAATTATATATAGAAACATTTGATAGAGTCGCATATGAGCGGGTGCTCCGGGACGTTCTTCCCGTTTAGAATCATCAATGTGCAGCCTTCAACGATGCATGAGCGGGAGACTTTTCCAGTGCACACAGAAGCCTCTCGAGCGTTTACACAGTGTTCATACCCCGTCGGCCGCTTTGGCAAAATGCAATGTACTGGGCTTGTAACAGGCATCATCTGAGGGAAGCCTCCTCTAGCCAACCTCAATGGCTCGACAATCGAAACACCAAAACAGGTAGGCAATTTCCAATGCAATAACACAACAAATGACCTTCTGGAAGTATCCCACCTTTATAAACCCCCACTGGTACCTTTAGTCTGTGGAAATCATGGGCAGATGATGCCTAGAGATTAAGTCAATGTATTTTGTCTTCAGAATTGGCAGATGTATAGGGCACGACGGTATTTCAATGTATTATAATAAGAACAAATCAGTTCCATCAAGTATGATCTTGTTCAAGGTGGAAAATTGAACACTCTCTCGGCCACATTTATGACGAGAATTTGGCAAGCCAGCTGCTATTGTTGGACATTGTCTCATTACACCACGACTATACGCAAAGGGAACACTTGAGAAGCAGACCACGACCAGTATCGACACCAAGACGGACGCTGCTTCGATGGATGCAGAATGAGTATATCACAATAATTGCATGCTGCCGAGGTTCGTGCATGAAAGCGTTACGATGAAGCTGCCAGCAAGATGCAATATCAATGATAACTTGCACTTCACTGATTTAGAAACATCTGTACGAATGGATCCGGCCGACATAGGTCATGAGAATTAGGCAATCTTCCTCAGGTAGATATCGCCGCATTAAATGTATCCCATACGGAAACATTTTTGTCTGGGGAAATAAATTGACATTGTCGCAAATCTGACAACATCACATCACACGCTGGCGCGATGATAATTGAAACTTAAGGACACATTAGATCTCCAGCACTATACTAGTCCCTCCAACTGTTGTTCGTATAATATCAGAACCTATATAACGTGTAAATGAATTCATCTTGTCTTCCAGCCCGAATTTTGTTAGAAATGAGACGGGACAGGGTGTGACCCGAGGCAAGAGGGCAGGAATTCGACAACCCACAACACGACCTCATTACCAACGCCAGCAATTGAGGTCATATCAACGTGGCTATGTGTATCAAATGGTAGGAGGTTCTGCACATTGAGTTTCGAATTGATCGACCTGTTGGTGTTTGTCGTTGGCTCGATGATATTCATGCTGACATGTTGGTGCTGGAACGGTGCAGCAGCTCTTCATGCTATAGCAAGGCGATCCTGACTTTCTCTTTAACAATACAGGTTCTTTGTTCCTTGGAGACAGTCAATTCTTATAGGGATCGGAGGAAGAGTACAGCGGCGTGAGAACTGATTTTCGTGGCCAAGGATGCTGGGGACCAAGATACCGACGGTTGCTGCACGGGAGACGGATTGTACTATAGATGCTCTACTATGGGCATCCTATCCGTCGAAAGACATCTCGTACGCCTATTCAACCGATTGACAGGTCTATCGATTGACTCCTTTCATGACTAAATTGTACTGCCTGCACGAGATAGGGGTATCACGTGAATATCAACACGTGCCGTCTATTGGTACAGAGGGTGCTGTCTCCTAGTCTTCCAGGTTGAACAGAAGGAGATGAGTTTTAGGGAGGCATACAATAAGAGACTGAATTAGACACTTGCATTTTTCATGGACCACATTTGAGGCCGTATTTACTGTATCTACCTAGTTTCATGCACGGCTCGCCCTTCGGTCACTTTCTATACGGAACCTCGAGATCGTCTAGGCCGGTGACATCTCTCAGAACCTGCTTTGATGATAGATCGTGCACATCTTGATCTCGAGTCAGTGAAGATAATTCTGTCAACAACTCATTGTGAATGCTCATATCCACAAATAGCACAAAAGGAACAGGTTGGTAAGAACACCTCGATTGACTACTTAGTATGCTCGGAAAAAGAAATCTTATAAGAGCTGCGGTGCTTTGAAATCCATCCACCCAAGACCTTGAACTCCAAATCAAGACCGTAGCTTTTCAAACTATGATAAACCCTTAGACGCCACTAGATGCAATGCTGACAGACTTCAACCACTCAAAATCTCTCCTTCATTCTAGAAGCTACAGTCCGTAGATTTCCGTACACCTTTCCAGGAGGGCTACCCAGAATCAAACTCACAATTGCTTCCCTTGCAATGTGTATGTTTTTGAAGCCTCCCAAGATATGGATTTTCGAGTCGGCTAACACAACTCTCGTCCGGCTTGTATTTTCGATGGTAAACTTCGTCTTTCCGTCCTTACCTGCTATTCGACCAATAGCTCTACCCAAATGTTCTCCTTGGAGTGTCTTGACATCCTTGATTTCGAAGGTCTCGATGTATAGATCGTCCAATCTCAGTAAAGCGATAGCGTCATCAACATCGAAGCCAAGGGTAAAAGCTTTCACGAAATCTTCACCCTTTTGAAGCGCACCAGAGTCTGTTGTTGATTTCGATGTACGCATCTCTACCGCTCTTGATGCAGTGTTCATGCGGACTTGTAGCTTGAGATGGTCGACAAGTGGAGGGTACATCTTTGGCCATGCCGCTCGAAGAGGTGTCATACGGTGTGGAGGAATTGGAACTTTTCGAGTTTGTACTCTTCTCGCTGCTTCCTAGATAGAAATTTAGCTCGTGCGGATCTCAACAGGTGCTGGCTTCATACATCTCGCTTTTGTGGTTTGAATCTCGGTCTGCCTTCCTCGTCAATTTGCATTTCGGTCTCTACATCACCAGTGTCGATCACAGCTGGCTCATTTGGATTCAAGTCCGGCGCATCTAGTAACAGCTCCTCATCATGATCTGTAAATTATGAGTATTTGAAGTAGTCTAGTTGAGGCTCGTCGCACCTTGTGATGGAAGGGGGACACTGGCAGCCAGCTCCTCTGGTTTCCGTAATAAAGCTGTCGGCGCAGGCATAATATTGTCGCTATTTGCAGAAAGCGATCACCGGTTTGATCAAAAAAATTTGAGCGTTTTCTAAGGCGCTGAGTTGGTGGGGAATAAAATTTCCAATCTGCGATATTGATAAGAAAATTGTCCACATTTTAGGTCCGTGCGTTGGCATTTTAGCGCATCCCGTCGATCCAAGAAAATCCAGCCCCAAGCGTCATCAACCTTCTTTCTCCTCACCTCGTGTGCTTTACTTCTGAAAATGGTATCGGCGACTTCAACAGTCTGCGATTGTGCAAGATGATACTACGAGAATGGCTTCCAATTTAAAACAAAAGCTATGGTCCCATATACGGGATCCATCCAGCCTTTTCACAAGCTTCCGGCCATGCAGCCGGCCTTCAAATTCCTCCTTTACTAGATCCGCATATCCAAAACCTTCACAATCCTTTTCTTGGGGTCGATCTAGGTCGCAATTTCACCCACCGCCACGAACTTCCATTCGCAAGAGTTTTGCTTACACAGGAATCCTGTTTCTCGATGTTAGTCCAGCAACCAGCACAACACCCTCTGCTATCACATCCTGTACAACAACTGCGGAAAAGACAACATATACCACGAGCGCATTCTTACGACCTCAGATATCACCTTTGGCACAGCTGGAATGGAGAAGAGAAATTCATTCAAGCAGCAGGAGGAGGGAAAAGGGACATACGAAGAGAAACAAGAGTTCCACATCAAGTGTACAGATTGGTCGAAAGCAATTACAGAATGGCAATGTTCCACCAAAGGTTCCTACTACTCCAAAAAAGCCTGAAACCCCGCTTCCTGAGTCTGCATCGAATCATTACCTCCATTTGCCTCATATGCCGAAAATGCCCCATCGTCCAACAAAGGAGGAGCTGCTCGCTGCTGCTACAGGCTTCTGGTCTAGGTTGAAGGTCAGATTTAAGTGGTTCTCCATAAGAAGTGTCAGACCTTGGAATATTGATGACTGGAGCGCATTCGTTTCTTGGTTCGTACTTGGAAATATAGTATGGATATTGGTCGGTACAACCACCTTTTTCTCTTTGGTCATTTTCTCCATCAACACTGTTGTGGCACAAGGTAAGGTAACATCCAATTATGCAAGAATAATCACTGAATTTAAGGCCAGAAACTCTAGCAAGATGGGTTGGTGACTACCTTACACATTCAACTGGTGTCAAAGTTGTTTTCGAATCTGCCGTTGTTCCTAAATGGAAGGATGGCGTTATCACTTTTCACAATGTCTTTGTTTCGAGGCGGCCGGGCCAAGGTAAGACGAAAGTAAGCAAGGGCTCGTCAATCACTGCTGCTGCAGCTGCGGCAGCCGAACGTCAAGCAGAACTTGATGGACACCGAGAAGAGGAAGATACAAACTACACTCAGTTCGATCTGACGATTGGTACTGTAAATGTGACTTTGTCTTTTGTTAAATGGTGGAACGGCAAAGGACTTCTGCGAGACGTGGAGGTGAAAGGTATCAGAGGTGTTGTCGATAGAACCTCTGTGCATTGGGGAGGAGAGTATATCGATCCTAGAACATACCGTCACGAGCACCATCCGGGAGATTTCGAGATTGACTCTTTTAAGATGGAGGACCTTCTGGTCACAATACATCAGCCAAATGGATTCCGACCGTTCTCCGTCAGTATATTCTCTTGTGAGTTGCCGCAATTACGAAAGCAGTGGCTCTTCTACGACTTTCTGTCTGCGAATAACATGTCAGGAGCTTTCGATGGGTCTCTTTTTACGATTCACCCACGCCAGGTACACGGATTTGCTGGTGCTTATCACGAAGAAGAAGGGCCACATGGTGAAGCGAACCCATGGAAGAAGCACAGCCGATTGCGGATTGATGGCTTGAAAATTGACCATTTGAATCGTGGGGTGGAAGGACCTTTCGGATGGATCCACGAGGGTAATGTTGACATAGTTGCCGATGTCATGCTTCCAGCGGAATCCGAGGATAGCATCGCGAAGGTTATGTCTGACTTTTATGACCGCATGGAGGCAACCGTAACCTCAAATCGCTATATCCACATCTTAGAAAATCCACGTACCGCGGACTTGAACACGCCAGAGCAGAGGGCGGCTTACGCCGAAAAGATCAGCAGAGAAGATGATAAACGATACCTCGTCATGGATCTTCGGGTCCATCTCAACGACGTGAAGGCAGCCGTCCCACTTTTTACCCGCGATCTTTCTTACATCAATCAAGCTCTGATCCGACCTATCGTTGCTTACATCAATTCCCAGAAGACGTTCATTCCCATCAATTGCCGAATCGTCAAACGTGCAAGCGAGTTTGATGGCAGCTGGACTATTTTCGACAGTGGGCTGATGGAAGACTTGTCGGCAGAAACCTACGAAGCATTTGCGAAAGATGTGGTCGATAGTCAAGCGAGAATGAGGAGACTGAAGAAAGTAGGTTTCTGGTCTATATCTCTAGCTATCCAGGCTTTATTCATGGGCATGGCTGGCAATGTGGCTTGACATGATGACTCTCCTCACTCATAATTCACGATATATGTACAAAATAAAGGCGCCTGTAAAGTGTAGGGGTGGCATAAGGATGGGCGGCGTCTAGATCTCAATTTGACTAGCGAGGAGTTATCGGAAGGGAGGAACATAATTGTACAAAGCACATAGATTTGAAGTTTACAAGAGTTTCAGAAAGGGTTAGTTTGAAGCACTTCACAAACTTGTATTACCTTCTTAGTATGAATAGCAACTGTACGCCATCTCTAATTAGGTATCCTGCAAAATAGACTACGGCGCGGGAGCTGATAACCTTTAAAGGCTTGAAGGTGCCGGAAACGCTTTTCAAAACCCAACCTAGCCCACGACCCAACCCGACCCGTTTATGTACAATATCCTGATATACAATGTCATGGGAAATCTGCCCGACGCAAAAGAGGACAACATTAAGACCTCAAATGTGAGGCAATCATTATAGCACACGTAAAACATGTTCCAATTTATTTCGTCTTTGCATCCAACTCGTCTTTTGAATAGATCGAACTTTCATTGCCAAAAAGCTCTTGATCTCCTTTGCCACCCAACCCCATGAATTCAGCAGGATCTCTATTTTGGGACGGAGTTTCTTCTTTCTTCGGAGCACCCTTGCCCTTGCCCTTTTTGGTGTTCAAAGAATTGTTGACTTGGTTCTGAGAGGCTTTTTTTGCATTTGGGTTTTTGATGTATACCTTGATCGGATCCTTGTCTGATTCGAGCTCAATGACTCTCGTGACCTTCACGTCATTGATACTGCTCAAAAGTGTTCGCTCTCGAGCCATTTTGCGCTTGCTGAAGTCGAGATTCGCAAGACCGCCGACGAGCCCATCAGTGCTGTCATTTGGATTCAAAATCTTCTGCGTTGTCCAAGGATGCTCCAGACAATCGTCGATAGTGTAACGTTTGTCGACATCAACAGTCAACATACGATCAATCAGGTCGAGGGCAGGATCGCCAACTGAATCCCAATATGGCGAAGGGTAGTCGAATCTGCCAGTCTTGATCTGCTGCGTGAGTGTATAGGGATTGTCCTTTGAGTACAGCTCGTCAGAAAAGGGTGGAAAACCACACAAGCAGATATACAACACGACCCCTAATGACCAAACATCAACGGCGCGGGTATAGCGGCGGTGCCTAGAGTCCTCGAGAATTTCGGGGGCCACATAGCTAGGGGTGCCACATAAAGTTGTTGTGAATGATTCTTCTCCAATGATCTTTGCTAAACCGAAGTCGGCAAGTTTGACATGGAGGTCTTTGTCTGTGAGGAGAATATTCTCTGGCTTGATATCTCGATGAACGATTCCTCGCTCGTGCTGCCGACTGTAAGCCGAAATGTAGCCAGACTGGGAAAAGAACCTACCAAATACTTGACGCCTTGGAAAAGCTGGATGAAGACTTTTCGTGTCTCTTCCTCTGTCAACTTCTGCTTCATTACGATGCAATTAAACAGCTCTCCCTCTGCAGCAAGTTCAAGAACTAGATAGACAGCGTTGGCTTCATCAAATGTGTCTTTCAAACACAACATGTTTGGATGGCTGACGCCCATTAGAACGGCAATCTCCTGTTGCAAACCTTCGGTCTTTGAGCGCTCCTCAACACCAGGTTGTTTGGTAAAAATCTTAACAGCATATCGTTGGCCTGTTGACTTTTCGATGCAGAGAAAGACTTCTGCAAAATGACCTTTTCCAAGTTTTTCGAGTAATGTGTATTGCTGCAAGAAGGCACTCGTTTCTCGATTTCTGGGATATCGGAAAACAAATCGTGCCTGATCCAAGATAGTAATTTCATCTTGATCCTTCAGTTCTCTCCTCTTATTTCGCCCGACCACGCCTTCATTCACAAATGTCCCATTGCTTGACAAGTCTTCTACGACAGCGATTGTATCACCACCTTTATTTTCAGTAAATAGCAGACAATGTCTGTTTGAAACGATAGGCTCGTCGATAATCAGATCTGGGGAAGCAATTAGCAAGCAGACCTATGACGACCTCTTCAACTTACCGCACTCAGGATGTCGACCAATTAGGTAACCACCCGAAGCAACACCTTTGAATTTGGTCTGCTCATAAGCATCCTCTTCCTTCTTAAAATCCTTTTCATTTTGTCCATCGCCGTCATCCTCACCAAAGTTTTTCATATTATCTGGTAATGGACATGCATTTCGCTTTCGCAGCACCAAAGATTTGCCATATTTCGAATCCAGTGGGAGTAAGTAGCCCCAAACACCCTCCTCGGCCTCGTCCTTCACATCCTCCGACAAAGCGGAAATGGGATACACGTATTGTGAAAATGCCTGGGTGTCCTGCGGAGGCGACGAGAAGCCATTCCCCTCATTTGGGGGGTTTAGACCAAACGATCGATGGTGAAGTTGACTCGGTCGGCCTTCGGGAGGAGTTGCAGTAGCCTCTTTGTACGCTTCAATAGACGAGGTCGAGTCTTGATTCGTGATGGGTGAAGGCAAATGTTGTTTTTTAGATACTGGAGTTGTCTGGGGTTGGGAAAGTCGTTCAGATCGACGAGGTTTCTTGGATGATTCTTTATCTTCGGATGCACCACCCTGACATACAAGTCAGTCTATTGGGACGATATGGAAGACACCCAAAGGTTCCACTTACCCTGCTTCGTTTCAATTGAGATTTCTTCTCGCGTGGAGCCATCTGCACAGGCAGAAGCCGAGCAATAACTTGAGGGGAGAGAGTTCTTTTGGTTGCCGAATCGTGAGAGGTGTGAAGAGGGATTGCAAGAAATGTATCTAGGGGCGGCGTTCAAGGCAGTGTAAAGAACTCGATCTTCGAAAATATGCAATGAGCTTACACGGTTAAGTTGTGTTATAGCTGCTCCAACGTTGGATTCAAGATTCTTGACGAACAAAGGCCCAACCCCGTCCCAGAAGCCTGGGGTGGGTCGGAGCTATTTGCTTACTCCGACTGGAGAAGTTGAGATAAGTTAAGCGAAGAGTTCAGGATCCATGGAGTTATCAGTAAGTGGATTTTGATAGTTAATGAGAGAAGGGAGATTCTACTTAATGGTAAGTAATTAACCAGGCCATTCTTCTTACCTGCGAATGTATGATGTCTATTGATTGTGCAAATCGAACCTGTACGTCTCGCCTGTATTGGATTGGAATGCTGGTGTCACAAGGGAATCATCACGCCTAATATGCTCTGGCTCATACCCAAGTATTATATATTCAGCTAGTGTAGACAGGTGAGCGCAGGTGCATATCATGGACATAGAGTGTCAGGAATATTTGCGCTTCTTGCACCTAAAACTCATCATTCTAGCGCTTGTCAAGAAGGCTCAACCATGTGATAAAGCCCCGTGATGAAGGGGAAGTCGCGAGGTCAACATGTTTGGAGGCGACCAGAAATACTGATATTCTCAGTCACTCCGCTGTGACTCGGGAAGCACCTGTGTTCCATCACCTGCGATTAGACGAATGTTGGACACCCGAGGCACATGTTTTGCTCAGCGACTTGCTGGCTTTGCAACTGCTACCAAAAGCATACTTCAGGAGTCAAACCGAGACTTCCTCTTGGTGCCTTGAACTTGCGGTGAGCTTGAATGAGCTCTATCAAGCCCTGCCAATATTCTCTCCGCAGCACTTTTTCCACCTCGAATGAGTGAATCGGTCGAACTAGATGCAGCAACAAAATCCACACTGTCTCTGTGACCCCGAATCTTCTCATCTTCCTTTCTTTTCAGAATCTTCTGCTGATTCCTCGCAAGCCCCTCCTTGTAAGTCTCCTGCGGAAAGCTTCCTGGACTCCAGAGATCCTTTGGCAGGGCCGTAGCATATTGACCGATTTCATCAATGTCTGAAAAATCCATGAGCTTCTGCATCAGACTCGGGTTTTTCAGAGCTGAAGATTTTGCTAGTTTATCATTGAAATGGACGCCCCGCTGCTTGAGTTCCAGGAAATGCTTGAACCTCGAATTTGTGCCTCCCGAAGGCGATGCTTGAGGAGATGGAGGAATATCGTAATTTGGCATAGTAGGGAGTGTAAGTTGTCGTAATAACGCACGATTCGAAGAGTATGGTGATAGTGGAGTCATATCTTGGTCATTTCCTACGATGCTTAATTCTTCTGGGGGCTCCGCAACGGCAGGTCCGAATACAGGTCCTACCAGTCGTTCTCCTGGGAGCCTTGCGGAAGGTGCATCCTCATTCCCGTTTGGCTCACTGCCTAATGAATCATTAGCTATAAACTTTGGAAATGAGGCAGGCAACATTACTGTGGATGAAGCCATTTGTATTGGTGTTCGATGAATGATTGGAAATCTGCCATCTGTGAGGTCAGTTTGTTCGGCATGGTGACAAGATGCGAACTCACGTTCAGATCAACTGCATTGCCAATTATACTCCCTTCCTCATCACTGCTCCCGTAATTTACCAACGCCATCGTGGAGGTGGAATTGAGGATTGGGTGCAATCGTTAAAGTTGTGAATCTTCGGCTCAATCTAGGCGCGGTTGGTTTGAGCTTTCGCGTCGCTGCTACCTTGAGCTTGGAGCTCCCCATTGTCTACCAACTCTACAGACACCACAACTTCTCAACCTCACTTTCGCCAACGATACCAGTACCATAGCCAAAAGCTAAGTCAATCTCACTATGAACCACCTTCCACAAGCATGGGGTCGTGTAAGTGCTCTCGAAAATGCTACATGGCGGAGCCACAATGCTGACAGTTACATGCAGCCCAGGGACGATATTTACGGTGCCTATGATCATTCATACCTCCAAAACAATGGTCCAAATCAACATACACAATCTCCCATCGTCACTGGTACTTCAGTTCTAGCCTGCAAATTCAAAGACGGAGTCGTTATCGCAGCGGATAATCTTGGTACAACATGTTACTACCTCCTTCAGTAAACTACAAGCTAATATCCGTGACTCTTTCTAGCCTCCTATGGATCTCTTGCGCGGTTTACTGATGTGAAGCGCCTCAGAAAGTTTGCAGATAGCTCTGTTGTAGGATTTGGAGGCGACGTATCTGACATGCAATACCTTGACCGACTTCTCAATTCTCTCGACGTCGATGAGGCTTACAGCACCGCTGGCCACACCCTCAATGCAAAAAACCTCCATACCTATCTCGCAAAGGTGTTTTACAAGCGACGGTCTGACTTCAATCCACTATGGAATCAGGTTTTGGTTGCAGGGCTAGATGAGGAGGGTAAGCCTTTTTTGGCCAGCGCTGATCTTCTGGGTACCACCTTCAGCTCTCCAAGTCTGGCGACCGGTTTTGGGGCTCATCTGGCTCAACCGCTCATGAGAAAGGTAGCACCAGATGAGGAGACGGCAGCCAAGTTGTCAAGGGAGGATGCTGTAGCTGCAGTTAAGGAGAGTATGAAAGTGCTATTCTACCGGGACGCTAGGAGTTTAGACAAGTATTCTATCGCTGTTGTCACCAAGGATGGTATCGATTTGAAGGAGGATGAGAAGTTAGAGAACCAGAGTTGGGCATTGTAAGTCTTTCCAAGTTTCAGTTGCCGCCTACTATACTCTACTGACATTTATTCTAGCGCGGATCAAATTCGTGGTTATGGAACACAAATCAATTGAACTGTTAGGATTCCCTGTACTACTAGGCAATACATCGCAATGAGACATGAACATCGTCATCCTAGTTTCACGTGTGACTATCAATGCTTCTGGGCTTATGCTGTCTGAAGACTAGGCTTGCGTCGAGATCATGATCTTGAAATCTCAAAGCCATCGAAAAATCCTCAATACACTTCGGAAAATACTTTTCTTGAAACCTAGTATGCCATCGTTTGTAGCCTTTGAGAAGGCACTGTCTTATAACGCTTTTCTATATATTACTTTGAGCCACAACGGGGTGTTATTGTTTACTGATTCAATGTATTTGCTTGTCAATTCATTAGGAGGTGCAAGATTAATATACCTCACGCAGCGCCATTCTGAGACTTAAAACAAAACGTGGAGAGCCTTTTCTGGAAAGAAATACTCCGTGATGCCATGTGGGTGTTTTCACATAAAAGCTCAAAATCACTTTTTTTAACAGTGCTGTCCACACATGGCTTGAGTACTGGAGCATTCTGAGACTGCCAGAGATGCTCAAACTGTTCACACTTCCTACTTCCAAGCACCACCTGCAAGCCTTGCTGCCTGCCATGGCTCAAACTCAGGAGCAAACACAGCATCAACTCTGTCTCTATCCAAACGATGATATGGTCGTAAGCTAGGAACGGCAGCTAAATTGATAATGGGGCTCTGATAACTTGTTCATAAGACCATTTGATAATGTTAAAAGTGACAGGCTGACGATGTTGTAAGTGTTGGGGGGAGAATCTTCCAAGTTCCCTGTATTGTACATCAAAAAGTCTGAACCACAATTCTGGTTGTCCCTCAAGCGAAGGTGGACTTTAGGTTGAGTTGGTTCCTGAGTCCAGGAGACCCCTGTGTCCGAGCGATCTGTAACAGAAAATCGCCTTTCGGTTGGCATTTCGATGATTATAATTGTCAATCCTTTGTCAAGCCAAGTTCAATCCCACAATTTCCAATGACCACACCAAATTTCACTATCTCCTCATCGCCGACTTGCCCACTCCCTAGCCAAAGAATCACCCGTTCCGCGCCCGCCAGGCATATCAAGCTCCCACGCGACGCGCGACTCTTGAATGTTCAGGCGGAGAGCCTCTTGTAATCATAGCAGTAGGAGGTGCTAAAGGTGACTGGTATGCAGACGGCGCAAAGGCTCAAGGCTGAATCGCAAGGTCGGAAAGCTAAGGTGGGCATTCCCTTCTTATCTGTGCTACGATGCTTCAGAAGATATGTTGGTGAATTATGAGGACTGACATGCCCCTGGAACAGCTTGCTAATTCATACCATGAGCTACTGGAGTAGGTGGTCCCGAAATCCGATCTATTGACGGAAATTGACTCGAGGTTCTGTATAGAGAGTTCTCGTCGAAAGACCTTCGATCCGTAGGCAATTATACCCTGGGCCGCCTGATTGGGAAGGGTTCTTTCGGGAAGGTCTATCTAGCTACGCATAAACTCACGAATGGATCGAAAGTATGCTCTGTCTAGAAGACGAACGCCCGAAGAGGCAATGCATGTCTTGATGCTGACTGTGGCTGCCAGGTTGTTCTTAAATCTGCGAACAAAGACGACTCAAACCTTGCCCGCGAGATTCATCACCATCGACAATTCATACATCCTCACATTGCACGACTCTACGAAGTTATAGTCACAGAAAGTTTGGTGTGGCTAGTGTTGGAATATTGCCCTGGTAAGGATGACATGCGTAAATCGCCAGTTCTTTGGAGCTGATTACTTTTGGCAGGTGATGAACTCTACAATTACCTTTTGAAGCATGGAGCCCTCCCGGTGGAAAAGGTACAAAAGGTATTTACACAGCTTGTCGGGGCCGTGGCATATGTACACAACTCTTCATGCGTTCACAGAGATTTGAAGCTCGAGAACATCCTCCTGGACAAGCACGAGAATGTCAAACTATGCGACTTTGGGTTCACGAGGGAATACGAGGGAAAAGCGAGCTACTTGCAAACGTTTTGCGGCACTATTTGCTATAGTGCTCCAGAGATGTTGAAAGGGGAGAAATATGCCGGTGAAAAGGTAGATGTGTGGAGCTTGGGAGTTATTCTATATGCTTTACTTTGCGGAGAGCTACCCTTCGATGAAGACGACGATAATGCTACAAGGACCAAAATTCTGAGCACGGAACCCAAATGGCCGGATCATCTTACCCCAGATGCCCGCTCGTTATTGGGGACACTTCTTTCGAAGCGACCTCTTATACGGCCGTCTTTACCAGATATCCTTGTGCATCCGTTTCTTGCGGACCACGCTCCTCAACAGCAAGTCATACTGAAACTCCAACAGCCAGCGCCGTTTACAACACCCTTAGAGAAGGAAACTCTGGAACGTATGCGTAGTGCAGGGGTGGATATCGATCAAGTTATTGAAAATGTTTTGGCAAGACGGTGCGACCCACTGGCTGGTTGGTGGACCCTGCTTATCGAGAAGGAACACCGGAAGCAGATTCGACGAGAACGAAAGAGAAAAGAGAGAGATGCCGAGAACAGAGCTTCCCGCAGGCTGAGTGGCGCCAGCAGCCGTCTGGAAAGGCTGGCGCCAACGTTGACCGGAGTTGATGAAGAAGGCCAGGAAATCAGACTCAGCGACCCTCCCAGGAGTAGAGGCAGAAAGGAGAGGAGGAGTGCACACTATCCAGATCTCGTTCTCACAGATCTTCCTGGGCTGCCTGAACACTCCCAGTTAGACTCTCCTGATGTTGCAAATCCTCCACCTCCAATTGAGAAGGACTCGATTCGCTCAGCAAGTTCTTCTCGGCATCGTCGGCCAATACCTCCTCCAAAAGAAGGTATCCTTCGAGGTGCTAGATCGCGTGGGAGCACACTCCAACTTGTTACCTCAAACCATGACCTATTGATGCCAACCGCAAATGGAACTTCCCCGCGACCTCAACGTCGGAAGCACCAGCATGCTTTCATCAATCAGTTGGCAAATTGGAAACACTGGCTCCTAGATTCAGCCAAGAGAGCTAAATCACCGGGGAAACGAATGACAAGGTCAACTCCCGATTTGCTTCAAAAGTCGTCAAACAGTTCAAGGACTGGTCCCAAAGATCCAAGTCCAAGACCTGCCACTTCTAAAACACCACCTTCAGCCAGACCCACCCTTCAACCGCACCCCCAAAGTCACCCACCCGTGGCTCGAATTAACACCACTCCGATCAGCAAACGCCACTCGATTTCACCGTCCCCTCTGACTCCACGAGGCACGTTTCGACGTTCTAGTACTGGGCTTCGAGGAAGGAAATCTACATCGTCTTCGGTGTCTTCAGTACGAAGTATTCACCATCATCACCACACTCATTCCAAGGCTTCTTCCACCTCCTCGAACGGCTCGGGCTCAATGAGCAAAGTCTCTCTTCCCACTCGAAGTCCACATCACTCTGTAAAAGTGCTTCCGGCGACTCCCACCACGAGTGCTTTCCCATCAAATATTAGAGTAGTCCGCCAACCTCCAATATCCAGCTTCAATGAGGCACCATGGGGAAATCCTAATCCTGGGGGCTTGGTCTTTGCTAAGAGGAAGAAGAATCTTTTTAAGGGGCCCATGCTAAACACATCGTCTCCGAGCTCGTCTGGCAGCGGCCATGCAAGAACGGGAAGTCACAGTCGCAGCGCGAGTGTGGCCGGTCGACGAAGTGGCGAGATCATTGAAGAGGAAGACGAGGATGAGGTTGAAGAGGTAGACGCCTTCAGTCCTATCACTGGTCCTGGTGAGGTGGAAGAAACTATATACCCGGCCGGTGAGACTCCAGGGGAGAAGTAGTCGCCACATGTATGCTTGAGACCTGTATGACGAGGAAACGTTCATTCTATTTAGCGGAATCATCTGGTTACCCGCTGTTTTCATATCTTTTACCAGCATTGCATTGTTGCGCCTTTGTCTGGGTTTCTTGTAAGCAGTCCTGGGATAGGACGCTTGTGTATAGGGTTATTTTCGGGTTTGAGATGAGATTGTATGAGTTATGCTCAGTTTCGTATGTAAGAGTGAATAGTCACGGTGAGCGACTGTTAGATACTGGCAAAAGCTGTTGCGGTAGTTGTAGTTTGATGATGGTCGGCAGTCTTTCATAAGTAATGGACTGTTCTTGCCATTACACCTCTTGCCCTTCTCATAGATTACTATTGCTGAAAGCTGGGAATTCTGAATCATGCAGGTTGAGTATAAGATAATAATCTACCATTTCTCCAGTGTGACCCGAAGTTGCCGATAGGCCAAAAAGTTGTTAAACTTGCGAAGCTTTTCATTGTCGAGTTCAATTCACTCGAGGGGAGATCGTTGCGTATTCTTTAATCAGTGAATTACCGGGCTGTTGGATCTAACTTAGATCGCTTCACATTCAATTATTGGATCAACGAAGCAATCCTGCTTTTTCAAGTGAAATCGGATTAGCTGGCAAAGCCTTGTATGCTATGCTATATCTGTAATCCCTTTCTTGACTACGCTCTCGCTTCGCTCAAGGGTGTGATCAAACAATAACGAGTCAAAAAAGAACATTACAATAGCGGCATTCAAGTTGTAACTTTTAAGATGTTTGGATACGTGCATCTAGAATTGCCGGCAATTGCTTCGCGCGTAGGGAAGAGTCCATTGAGTATATTGGCTACTAAGTGCAACGCTCAGGAATAAAACATACAATAAGCCTGCCACCCATTCGTTAATTCGAAGATACAACCATTAAACCACCCAAGCTGAACAAAATGCAATTCAATTATACATTACGACACGACATACCTCAGCCCTGATCTTGCCTCTCTGCTCTATCTCTTTCGGATTTATCTCTTACGGGTTCTCACTGTTCTCTTTCCATCCTCCCTTTCTCGCCTGTTATCGTCTGTTTAATTGTGTTCTTAGGATCTTCGAGCATGCCCAACGCTCTTTGCTTCCCACTCTTCTTATTTGCTCGCTCAGCATGATCTAGTGCTTCTTCATCAGAAGAACTAATTTCGTCATCGCTGTTTTGCACCATTTGGATGTTCTGTCCCTCCTTTTTCTTCTTTTCCCGCTGGCCTTGCTTCATCTTCTCTAACGTTTCGTCTGTGCATTCTTTAGTGACGATGTGAAGACCCGGGAAATTCTCTTTTAGGAAGCTCTTGAGAATTGGGAGGAGTGATCCTTTAGGACGGTATGTGCCGCTATCATTGTCAATCACCAATTCATAGTTCCGTGGATTCTTTGGAGGTGGAGAATTTGGCGGCCCGCCTGCAAGTTCTGTTTCCGGATGTGTCTCCTGGTTGGGATCTGTGGCAGACTGATTGGGATGTTTCAGCCGTCGAACAAAAAATTCACCCGAGCAAGCAATATAAATGTTAACATCGCTGTGCATGGTGTGTTTGGATAGCAAGTCAATTCCAAATTCTTTGCCGGTTTCTGTAAAGCGGAGGAGACCATCCAAGGTAAGCACGTAAGTGAAAATGCGCCCACCTTCATCAAAATGGACCATCTTGAGGAATTGGAGTGACGCTTCTTCTGACTTGGGCTTCACAACGCCGTACTCCGTTGTATTGCTGAAATTGTATACGCGGGAGTGTTGATGATGCAAGGCTTTATTCAGAACCCGCCCGCGAAGTCCCGCTTTCGAGAACATACCTTTGACGAAAGGCTTAAATTCGACGAAGCGGTGATATAATTCTGGAGGAACAGGTCCCTCCAGCTGGAACTGATTTGCTTGGAAGCTTTACTTGTCAGCGGGGGTCCTTGTGACAGCACGCAGATATGGCTTACTCGTATTTCTCGGTCTTTGGTTCCTGCCCTTCTGGGGTATCCTTTGAGCTTCCTGGTGCTTTGGTCCCAGCTAATCTTCCTATCATCGGCGAGTAACTACATCGAATCAACGCCGTAATCTATAAGAATTCTCACCGGTGAACAGGCGAGAGACTTGCGCGGAATGTATGTCACAGCGAATTCAAGCGGGCCGGACAAAGGAAAAGGCTACATACTGTTTGAAATACGACGTCAATCCAATAGTGTACATTCTGCCATGCGGTGGCTCTGACTCTCCAAGTAGCTCGGCACTGAGCCAAAGATGGCCTCCCATATGAACATTACTGCTCAATAGAGCAGCGCAACCTCGAATCATATATGCCCTTTTGCTCCCCATGCGCTTCTTGATATCAAAGCTCTCACTCCGTATTCCTTCCCAATTGGGGCCGATGCGATTAACGTGGACAGTGACATTTCCTAACCTGTCATCGTGATCACTAGGATCTTCGTCATATAGCCTGCATTTCAGTCTGAATCCGCTCGAAGGTATACCGGCAACAACCCATTCCGTGTTCCATTCCGGATTTGTTTCTTTATGTACAGTGGGGGTCCGTATTATCATATCGGGGTCCTCCTTGTGACGTTTCGGGAGGGCAGAAGTGAGAGTAACATGGACGTATGGATCGGAAGATCTGGAATTCAGATCAGACACTGGCAGATTGTCTGCGCGGTGGATTGTGAATTTGACAGTATACCCATCGGGCGCTGTCGGAACTGGAGTCGCATCATAACCACCTGGTGGATTGTTCTTATCTTTTATCCTCTGTTGCTGTTTCGTCAACTTCTCCTTCGCATTGCCCAGTGCTCCATGATGCTCGGCTGGTTTCTCGACATCTCCATTTTGTGTTTCGCTGCTCTGGCCGCCGCTCGTTTGTCCGTTGACAGGAGGATTCTGATTTTCTGACATGGTGGCTGCAATCAACAATTGTGTCAGTTAGTTTGACTTGCAGGCGTAAAAGGAACAGGCGAGATGCTGTTGAGCCAGACCCAGACGTACGGGAAGTATCAGCTATGAGATAGATCAGGAGCTGGGAGATTTCGCAATGAAGCGCAAGTTGAAATCGTAATGTCTCCTTCGCCTGATCAACAATAGACCGACTTAAGAAGTCCTTAGCCGCTGCTGCGCGTCGTCGGGAGCCGGCAGCACTGAACTTGCCTACCTTCTGTACCCTCCCCAACCCTATCGAGGCTCGCGAGGGTCTTCTCGTTCGATCGAAGCCGTCTTCCGAATACCAAGCTTTTGTGCCAAGAACGACGTTCGGCTGTCAGGATGGTGCGGTGGTGCGGAATAATCTTGGCAACAGCACGATCTCCGCTGCATCTTCGCACCTGGACAGAAAACTAACTCAACTGGCTCACTACTTCGACGACGTTGAACGGACCCTTAATTCAAACTCATCCTCGTAGGGCAGCTAGCCCTCTCATAAACGGTACCTGTTACAAGCTTTAGGACTAAAACTACAGCTAATTCCAAGTTTCCAAGTTTTGATTACAGAAGAATGAAACATCGAACTGCCGTAAGCCTCAGACTGCGTCATTGTGCAGTCGCCCTGGTCCGTGTGAATAGCAGGGCAGGGCAGGATTAGATCAGAAGCATATACAGTACAGTACAGTCCTACCTTACCTCGCTACAGCAATTCACTTTGACCAATACTAGTGTCAGACAAAGATTCATCCAGATTGATATCTCATGTGATTTGAATAATTTCGTACCATTCATTGCCTCCAACCTCTAATGGTTATAATGGGGCAATGATGCAGAGCTACGGACGGGTAGTAGTCGCAAATCTTGGTCGGATTGTATGCATCCCTCATGTTGTTGCACTAACGTCACGAATATTACATTTGCCTCGCACATCCCAGTGGTAGGTGGTTCAGTGGTCATAAAAATTGTATTTTCCAACCCAGAGCCCCCCCCTGTCTTAATCCCGTTCGGATGTTTTCTTCTATTATTATCCATAAACATGGCCAACCAATCCAATGACTGACCAGCCCAGCAGTCCTCTGCGCAAACAATGGAGATCTCATAAGAGCTTCATAACAACAATGCAGCTACTTTAACAAGTCCAACGCCATCAATGTATTGTCCCATAGCCCCCTGGTATCTCCAAATCATCGAATCATTATCAACATGACCAAACTCATCATCTCTCCGGAATTGGCGACTTTGCTAGACGCCCACCTGCACTGACACGCTTCTGTAACCTGGCTTCACGATCTTTCTGCTGCTTCTCACCTGGACTCGGCGTAGGCAAGGCGCCAAGAGTGTCTTGAGGGATTGCCCCTCGGCCGCTTTTCTGTTCAATGTACAAAGATGCACTCCTGCTTAAAGGAAATAATGGCATCGTGCCTGGGATTTCAGCCCCATTCTGCACCAACATTTCAGCAATTGGAAATGCTGTATTTTTAACAGCTGTGTCAGGCCTCGATGGCGAGGCTACAGGCGATGGAGACGCTGGGTCAGCGGCAGCAAGTGCCAAAAATACAGAGTGCGTGCCGCGAGATTTATCACACACATTCGGGTTCGCCTTCAGAGCAAGTGCATATATGACTTGCTGGATCTCATTCTTCTTGATAGCAGCTAAGAGAGTCTCGTCTGCTGTGGCATACCTAGATAGTGTTGATGAGATCGGTTCGACATAGGCCCTGTCGACGTACTTCGCTGTGATGAATCTTAATCGTTCTTCTCGAGTCGCTTGAGGTGATGGCTTGGTATTTTGGTCCAACTTTGCTTCCCAGACCATATTCGAGACCCGATTGCCAACGAGAAGGAGGAGCTCGACGATATCAGTAGTAAATGAGTTGATATCAAGTGTCAGGGACCGAACTTTACTGATATGGGTGCCAAGTGATCGGTGTATGCCACTGCACTCGATACAGAGGATTATTGCTAGATTAATCGATACCCACTCTGTCTTGATACCAGATCCACAATCAGCGCACCAACAATTCCCCTGGTCAGCATCTCGCAATAGTTGGAGCAATTTGTCGGGATTCTCGTCGAATCCGTTACTCCCTTGACGGTTGTAAGCCGGCCTCGCACCGACGGTAGTACGGCGAAATACACTGTTATTTGCTCCGGCAGTGCTCTGACTCGTGCTATGGTTATTTCCATAGTTCATCGAGGAGCTTTTGCCGGTTAAAATCGAACCAATGTCTCTCCGTATGGAATGTGGTTCAGATTGTTGTGTTGGGGCTCCAGTTCCACGCATGTCTCGGCCCTCCACTGCACTCTGGATGGCATTATTGATGGCGGAGATCCAATTGTTCATGTCATCCTCAGAAGTAGCCTGATATACACGTTTATACTGAGGTGTGATAACCTCAAAACAAAATCGCCGTTCCGCATTTCGAGCTTCTCGAACAGATGCCATTCTCAAATCGATTGGCTCCATGTGCAAGTCTAGTCTTTGTTTCCAGTTGCTGTATTCAGATACTTTACCAGCGTCAAGAACGATCCAAAATCTGCATCCGTTAGTGCATGCTCAACTATCGCCAAACGATACCTACTTGTGCCATGCTTGCTTGTTCAAACCCCTCGGATCTGCATGGCTGCCTGGTCTACTTAAAGCCCACAGAAGTCCTTCTTTGCGTTGTGTACCGTTCTTTTCGCTGTTGCTAATCTGGCTATGGTCTTTCTCCTCTAGGTCACGTATTCCCCTGAATTTCGAATTTGGACCGGGGCTGTTCACGGAACCGACCGTCGAAGATAGACTTCCAGGTGATCTGGAAAATTCAGTCGGCGCGCTGTTAGCGGAGGATGTAATTGTGGTGCCGTTCGTAGGAACCACTCTCAGCTGAGATGCTGTACTGTCGGAACGGCCAATTTCGGAATCAGAGATATAAGCTCCAGTGCTGCTAGAATTTGCAGTCTGAGGAGGTAGCACCCCAACAGAGGGTAGTGTATCCGGCTCCACATAAGTAATAGTACTTTTCTCGAGGTTTCGACGTTTCTCCTCTCTCTCAGTCCGTTGATATTGAAATTCCTTGTCAGCCTCCTGAACTTCCGCGCTCAGCGCATCAAGCTGAGGAAGCATCCCCTCGATCTTCTTAGCAGTAGCAAGATAGCTCCTTGTCTGAGAATCTGCGTATTTCGTCAAATGGGACAACACCTCTTGCTCCTTGCGACCTCCATGAAGATCCTGCATGAATGATGAATAGTCAAATCGCTTGAGCTCAAAGTTCCTTCGCTTCGTTTGATATTTGGTATCACTCTCTGCTCGTTTTTTCTGCTTCAGTGAATCTTGCCGTTGGCCGAGGTAGCGGGAGACATAGGCATAGTAGTCTTTGCTTTCATCTTCAAAGTCCCGCTTCTTAGCTTCGGCCTGCTTGATATCCAGGTTGTAAAGCTTTGTTAGTGGATCAATGATAATTCTCTGAAGATTCACCGTATTCTGTTTCTCGTAAGCTAGAATCTCCCTAGCTATCTTATCAAAATAGTGCTCTAAAGCGGGCTGAACCGCATTTGCGTTTGACGATGATGCTTCTCGGAGAGAGTCCATGAATCCTGAAATTGCATCGTTACAATCGATCTGGGCCATGTGTGCTGCTTCTGCACGTTTCAAGACCTTCTTCATCCGTTGCCGCATGCTACCAGTCTTTTGTTCCAGGGCTTTCATGGTTGCCCTGAAAAGAGGGCCATCTTCAGTAGCACTCATGTCCTCGCCTGGGCGCTGACATGACACATCTACCTTGACTAGATCTTTTTGAGGAATCGAGCCCACTGGAAAAGCTGTTTCGGCAGGTACGATATTAGGGGATGGTGGCTCATCATAGTCGCGAGTGTCCGTCCCGCTGAGCCGCGAGTCCATGGACTGTGAGGAGGGCACACGAAGTTTTGGAGGAGGGATGAGGTTGAATGGGGGGGAGGGTGAATTAGGTTGGCTCATATACTGTTGATGATCTACAGATGAGGTAAGTATAGGATGAGTAGGACGTGAGTAAGGAGTCTTACTCGAAACCCAAAATGAAAAATTTGCGAGCGTGTCTAATCGATGCGCTCGTTGATCATACTCGACGAACTTCAGAACGTCAGCATGGAGGTCTACTTTTTATTATGAAATCGGGAACCCACGCTGCAATTGTTTCTCCAGCCTCCCCCTCTATCTTCAGTCGCCTTAGGAGGCCTCCATTTCCATGACCATTCGAACGATACTGATTGACTCCCACCTGTTGAATAATCCCCTACTAGTTGTACGTTTGCATTCTTGTGAAGATTTGGGTCGGCATGAAATTCGCGAGTCACCAGAGTCTCGACCTCTTTCGCAGTCGATGCAGAGATATAGGTGAGACCATTCAAGGCTGTATCGACTAATCTTGTAGCATCTGCCGCGCCGTTGATTCCCGCAGTCACTTGTTGCGTCTGCCGAATAACGAAAGTGAATTTGAAGGTAAGCTCCTCGTCATTATTGAGCTTGAGTATGAAGGTCGGGGATGGTCCAACAGTGGAAGGCTCAGGGTCCTAGATACATTCTGGTCAGCGCCGGCTCAATACCACAGAACACACTCAGCGTCCTGGAATGATGCCAGGTTTCATACCTGAACATATTCCACCACGCTGTTATCTCCAAGATCCCGAGTCGCAGATACCCTCGTTGCAGGAAAGGAGTTCGGCACCACACTCAGTACCGTCCGACGACGAGAATTGGTGACCAACAGGGAGGAAATGGTTACTTCGAAACCAAGAACATCAGCATTCACGGTCCCGTTTATTGAAATTGGGAATACTGACATCGAGTCTGGTCCCTCAGATAGAGGGCAGCACCCTCATCTGGTCTGCTACTGACATTACCCATCTTTGATTCTCCAGGTGTTTTACCCCACCAAAGGCGCCGGCTCAGGGATGAAGAGCGGAGGATGTGGCTATTACTTTGGCAATGCGATCGAACGCTGATTGATAGATGGACAATATCATCTAGGTGAATATTGGAAGGATGCTTATCAAAAGGACAAATGCAGTTTTTGGTTAAGGAACAAGTTGAAGTCTGGCTCAAATGAAAATGCCTGGGATGCCTGTCGTAGAGATGGTTCGCTTCGCGTGTGGTCGACGCGGAGCAGCAGGCAGAGGGTGAGTGATTTGACCTTGATACTTAATTAACGTCACTCACTCACGCACTCGTTCCCTGCCTACCTAGGATGGACCTTTTAATAACCTAGGTAGAGCTTGTCTTTCTATAATGAAGGACTCAGCGGTTCTATATTTATGTTTCAGATGTGGAGTTTCGAGGGCTGGCGGTTGTGTTATGTTTCATCAGCAGGATAAATTCGAAGCTGCAGGAAGCAAGCCATTTGAAGGTTGCTGCAACTGTAACGGGCACGGCCAAAGCAGGAGACTCATCTGCAGTCATTACTGTATGTGGCCTGTTAGGTAAGGTAGGTATTTTAAGACACAAGACCTTGCGGGAGACGATAGCCGTGTGCTTCCTGCTGACGTACATTTTGCCCTCAACGAGCACTGTAAACCCAGACCAGGCTACAATGCGAGGCTGTGGCAAATGTCACGGTGCCCTCGAAGCCGAATAACATGTTGCTTTAAACAAATGAACTCTAGGTTTCTATTGTATCTAGACCATTCGGTGTGGTTGAACTATTCAGGAGGCTCTTAGGTTAGGTCTCAAATGGCTGTGATAATATATGATATTGGGCTTATCTTCTCAAGTAATATAGGTACTGATACGTCCATAGAGTACTCTGGAGTGACCGGTTGATACCAAAAGAAAATTTCTCAGGGGACCCGAATTCCTCGACGCTTCATGCCATCACCCGTAAGCTGAAGAGTTCGCAATTTTCCTCCCAAGGTATTCACGGCCTCGGTGCCAACAATTAATTGGCCTTCTCGGTGATCTAATATCTGCAGCTCATCATCTCAGCACCCCTCCTCATTACAACTTACATAGGTAGACCTTTACTCTACTGGCTTGCGAGGCTGGAGGAGCCTTGGGTCCCTCGTTGTAGCTAGCTAAGGGACGCAGATAGGAATCGGCGGCTTGGGAATGGAACACATCGCTGATTGTACCTGTACTTCTACTTGTACTTACTGCACAATTCATCGGGTTTACACGGTGGAGTCAAGCCATGTGGTAAATACAGAGAACTTGATGCGCCTTGTTGTTAGGTACAGCATGACTTGACATGACACACGGGATGTGAAAGCCTCAGATGTTGTTGCACCTTCCGGCTTCCATTGGAATTGTCCTCCACCACAACCGAGCTTGAAAGCCTCGGCTCCTCCAAACTTGGCGAGTAGACATACCTACCAATTACCAGTGGTACTACTACCACTGAGGGGTGTTTGTCTGAATGCCTTTTCCAACTGTTGGCCATATCCTTCGTTCATTCCACTATACAAAGTGGAAGTAACCAAGCAGCAATTATGGCCTTCTCAGACGCCTCGACCACATTTGCTGCAGCGACTGCGATAAAATCATTATCATCGCATACTTATGAAGCTTACTTCCCCGATGATTGGTGTATAGGTTCAGGTCAGTAGAAACCCAAGATGATTCAAACTTTTATGGTGAATAGTTACATGTTGAGACTTTATGTGGATTGAATTTCCAGGCATGGGAGCTCCATTCCTCACAATTAAACAGTCTTTTGCTTGCTTCCGTTACATCGTAATTGTGCACCTGAACAAGGACGTAGAGTTTGGTCAAACAGTCGTTGAACTCCTCTGACGTTGTGACACTCTTTTGAAGCTTCATACACATCTTTTCATAAATGATACAAAATACTCATTGTTTTCTTAGTTCCTCACGGGGGGTTTGTCACAGCTTGCTTTCTCCAGGTAGCCTCGACACACTTCTCGGGAACCCTTGCTACTCAAAATCAACCCCATACCTTCGCCCTACACCTGGACTTCCTGCGTCGGACAGAAGTTGGCCCTGCTACATTCACGGTGAAGGATGTCAAGCTTGGCCGTCAAGCCTCTGTTGTACAGGTCACACTCTCCCAGAATGGTCGTGAGGAAGTAGTCGGCACGCTTACTCAAGGCAACATTCCTGCAGAAAGCGGCGTCAATTTCAGCACAGAGTGGAAGCTCAACCCCGAGCCTCTACCAACTGATCTCGCTCTTCTACCAGAAGGCAAAGACAAACATTGGGTTCGTGAAAAAGAGATGCGTTTCGCAAACTTCAGAAAGGCCACCAAAAAGACAGAATTTTATTTTCCACGAGGCGGACAGCGATCTAAGAGTTCGGCGGATGAATGGGTGAGATTATCTACAGGGGAAAAATGGACGAATGCATCAATAGGGTTCATTTCCGATATGTGGCCTATGCCTGTCGAGTCGTTCTTACAAGCAGAAAGGGTGTCAGAGAATAGCGAACGGTCGAAAAGGACCTTTTGGTACCCGACGGTACTCCTCAATTTGGATATTAAGAAAACTCTTCCTGAATCGGGCGTTGAGTGGCTGTTTGCAAGGACAAATACAAAGCAAATCAAGGAAGGTCGCTTGGACATCGAAGTTACAATTCTAGATGCGGAAGGAGAGTTGGTTGCGTTAAGCAATCATGTTGCGTTTGCAGTTAGTTCAGAAAGAAATCTGGCAGCGAGGAGCACGATAGCGAGTAAGATTTAGAGGTCTAGAAAGAAGATACAGGAGATATACGGCAATAGCCCCAAACCTATCGTATAGATTGGGATAGATACTACAATCCTAGACAAATAGTAGCTTACTTTACAGTTTTCTGCATTGGACGTGATACACAGCAACGAAGGTCAAACATTAATGAGGGGAGCCAGATTTTGAGTATACAGGCGTTTCATTTTTCCGTAGCCATGTTCTGAAGGTAAAGTTGAAAATCGCATAGGTATTTGACAATTAAGGACGGCTTATGCCCATATCCATCGATATTAAGCGTAAAGCAAATCTCCGTCACAGAAGGACTAGAGCACGCAGTCTATGAATCCTGTTTCAAAGCAGTCTATCTAAAAGGAAAGGGCCTCATAACTTCCTTCCCTGTGCGAGCATACACTCCCAGACTTTCTTGACAGCTACAGATGTCCCGTTGCGGTACGTCCACATATTGTGGTCCATGTTGGGTTGTTCGAGGTAGCGTTTGTGTATTTCTTAAGATGGCTGTGATTGGACATCGTGAGACCGATCTGGCCCCTTTGGTGTAGCTGGTGTGGTTGAGAGGGAAGGACGAGCGCAATGCTATGTATTTCTTCGAGGGTGCTTCACATAAAATCGTCACTAGAAACGTCAGGAGTGTCTAGGCTATTGTTGCTCTTGTGAGACTTACTCTCCAAAGTCATCGTCGTAGGCCTGAGTATCAGCGCCTGTTGAGATGTTCCTGCTTGCGACCAAAGTGGCCTTTGTCTTCTGAGCTTTACTTTTCTTGCCTCCCTTCTCCGCGGCTTTCTCCTCCTTCATCTTCTCGTTGCTCAATGCAGTCAAACTGCTTGCAATCTTCTTGATCTGATCACTGGGAAGGTCTTTGGCAAGTTGCTTTGTGAATTCCTGAAGGAAGATGACATAATGAGCCTTCTTGGAATTGTTTGCGATGACAGGAATGAGCGTGTCTCGGAGCTTCTCAAATTGCTGCTTAGTCTTAGGGTCGAATAAGGGGAGAGCAGTCAGATCGAGGGTCGAGGTTGGATCTTTGGAATCGATTTGAACAGCATTTGCTGCAGTAGTAACCTTGCGGCTGTTGATACCAATATTACCAAACAGATCCTCGGCATGCTTCAGATCGGAGTCTTGTTCGGTACGACGAAGTCGCTCTCGGCGTGCTGCCTCATCTTCCTCACTGCTATCATCGTCGCTCTCCTCTGCAAGTCGACGTGCCTTCTCGGCTTGCTTCTCGGCGATGCGCTGAGCCTTGCTCTTCTTATTTGCGGCAGCCTCAGCATCTGCTTTGGCTTTACGTTCAGCAGCAGCTTTGGCCTTCTCGCGCTCCACCTCCGAGTCCTCTGCGGCATCCCAGCTCTCCAAGACATCGCTATCATCTTCTTCGTCATCGAACTTCCTTCTGGTGGAAACAGCTCCGGTTGGAGGCGACGAGGGAGGCGTAGAACTGTCCTCTTCTTCATCTGCTCGGTTGAATAGCGGTCAGTCAAATGTACCCAGAAAATTCCTCACTGTGCATAGTGTCCTGCAAGGTCGATCTTACGACCGAGCCGCACAATTCATATCACACAATAATCTGAATCGTGGATGGGACTGGAAGTGATGTCGCATCATGACGCGTGAAAATGAAACTGGCCACTTACCCCACTTCTCAGGCATTTTGGCAGCAGTATTGAGTCAAGAATTTGTGTAAATTGTAGTGCGCGAGGTACGAGTTGGTAGGTTCGATTGTTCTTTTCGAATTTTCTTTGTGCTTGGAGAAAGGGAGAAGGAAGTGTTTGTGTTTGTTGGAATGAAGTGGGATCAGGCAGAGAGGGTTTTAGCCCAAAACCCAACTCGGGGCTAACCGTCAAGGACCACGGTTAGACACAAAAAAACTATTTGGTGAGATCCACGTGTCAATAAAATGACTCAAAACACATTCAAGTTGCTTTTTTGCAAGTCGAAATATCGTTCGTACGAGAGAACTCGTGTTTAAGGCTTGTGACTTTGTATTGTAGTGTTGATTCACTCTGTATTCTCTACCAGCCGGGGCTGCTGCAGATTTGACGCACTGTGGCTCAAAGTGGTCATAGTGCATTGGCGAGTAAAACATCATGATAAAAGCAACTTTTGTTTTACATTGATCAACAAGCTGTGCCTGAAGGAATCTCAATGTCCATGATCATCGGTCATTTCTCGTTACCCATTTCTATTTATTTCCCACCACAGCAGCATTTACAAGTTTACAGCTGTTCTGAAGTTCTCTCCAGCGTAAATTGCCTTGTCACCAAGCTCTTCCTCAATTCTTAGGATCTGCAACCACATTTAGCATTGAGCAACTGTTAGTATAGGAGGAGCTTACTTGGTTCAATTTGGCCAAACGTTCAGATCTGGCTGGGGCGCCAGTCTTGATTTGTCCAGCTCTTATACCACTGCAACAAATTAGAATCATACTCTGAGAAAACCTTTATGAATGGACGTGTTGAAAACTGCTCGGGGTCGATAAAGTCCTCTTTGTAACAGAGTAGAGAAGGGGGCGTATAGGAAATATTACATACACGACAATGTCGGCAATGGTGACATCCTCGGTCTCACCAGATCGGTGAGAAACCATGACGCCCCATCCTGCAGCATAAGAATCCTTAGCTGCTTGGATGGACTCGGTGAGGGTACCAATTTGGTTGACCTTCAATAGAAGAGCATTACAAGATTTAAGCTCAATGGCCTTCTTAATGCGAATGGGGTTAGTGACAGTCAAATCATCTCCAACAATTTGGAAGTCAGAGGTCTTGTAGAAGTAGCTCCAAGCCTCCCAGTCATCCTCAGCGAAGGGGTCTTCAATGCTGACGATTGGGTATTTCTTGGCGAGGCTTTGATACATATCGGCGAGTTGCTCGTATGTGATCCACTTGGTTGGGTCGCTCTCTGGGTTCTTGAAGTCCAAGTCGTACTTCTTGACGTCCTCCTTGTAGAACTCGCTGGAAGCGACATCCATAGCGATGTGGACCTTTCCAGTGTAACCAGCCTTTTCGATGGCATCGGTGATGAGTTCAAGGGCCTCCTCGGCAGTTTGAATATCTGGTGCGACACCACCCTCGTCTCCAACGTTGCCAGCGGATTGACCATACTTCTTCTTGGCCAAACCCTTCAGGATTTGGTAGACTTCGGCGCCTTGACGGAGAGCCTCAGTGAAAGATGGTGCAGATCTGTGAAGTCAGTTCTATCCTCGGCTGATATTGTTTGAAACTTACGATGGGACAATCATGAACTCCTGGAAAGCCAAGCGTCCACCAGCATGAGAACTTTACGAAATTAGTTACTGCCTATCTAGAATCCGCTGTACTTACCCTCCATTAAGAACATTCATGAAGGGGACCGGAAGTACATATGGCTTCTTGGTTCCGGCAAGATCGGAAACATGGGCGTAAAGAGGAACTTGCTAAATATACTCAGCGAAATTCAGAGAGGCAGTGCAGTCATTCTACCTTCTCAGCAGCTGCGGCCTTGGCAACAGCCAAACTGACACCAAGGATAGCATTGGCACCTAGCTTTCCCTTGTTTGGAGTTCCATCGAGATCAATCAAGAATTGATCAACCTTGGATTGATCCTTAACATCGATGTTCTCCTTGATAAGAGCTGGCCCAATAATCTCATTCACGTTGGCAACAGCCTTGAGAACACCTTTTCCGGCCCACTTGGTCTTATCTCCATCACGAAGCTCAACAGCTTCGTGCTGACCTATGTTGCACCACCAATCAGCCTCGTTATATCAAATTTGTATTTGAGGGCCACAAACCAGTGGAAGCGCCCGATGGGACGATGGCACGGTGAAGACCAGTTTCAGTGACAACGTCAACCTCGACGGTAGGGTTACCGCGGGAGTCGTACACGGAACGAGCGTGGATCTTGGTGATGGCCATGATTGATGTTCTGTTTAGAGGGGTAGTTTGTTAGTACAGAGGACCACTGACAGAATGGTGGAAACTGGAAAGTAATTTGAGGGGTTAGGTACCTTTTCTATTGAATCAAGTTCTTCTGCAGGAGCGATTTTGTCAGTGAAATGCAAATTTTGAGCGCTGAAGAAGCAAATATCTCAAGAAACAAGGTGGGGTGAGGGATATGTGGGCAAACGATAGCGGAGATGCAGTAGCATTATCTCTTGCCATTGAGTGAGAAGTCGATGGTGCGCAGATGCCGCTCCCAATTGGTTGTATGATAGAAAATCTTGCTACTGACCTTGTTGTTTGTGGCTTGTGAAGGGGAAGAAGTGAGGAAGGTGAGGGGTTATGATGTTTTTTCAGTTGAGAGGCAGAAGCTTTGTTTTGGCTTTTGGTGGGGGGGGGGACTTTATAATCCCTGTTACTCTAGTCTAATCGTGCCGAGTCCTGAGAACCAGCCAGCAGAAGCGCCGTGCAGCCTTACTCCCTGGGACGGGAGACAGGAAGACCACCGGCCTACTGTACTGAGAACGTGTGAGGTGTGAGGTAGGATCGACGGGATCCATGGCATGTTCACCTCGAGTTTGAACAGGTTCGTAAGCAGTAAAATATTTTCCCTTCATAACTACCTACCTTACAATTGGAGTCATGCAATAATACAGTATAGCTGCGAGTCTCATGTTCTTCTCAAGTCTTACCTTACATGTCATGTTCAACTGAAGGGCCGAAAGCACGAAAATGTCCACAATTCCAAGACCGTCATCGCAACCTCTTTCACTGAGAGTGTGTGTGAGAGTGAGAGGCATTTCAGCCAAGTATGTTGAATCACTGGAAACACAGACCAAGACTTCTAGACACAGCATGTCAAACTTTCTCTCGTGCCCTTGAAATACCTCATGACACATAACCCGCATAGCACCAAAACAATCATAATTAATAAGGCAATCTGTGCACTGGCATTTACAGGTACGAGAGACTTTGACACTATCGACGTGTCGAAGCTGAGAGCTGGGATTAGAACATGTTCACTCCTGTGGATCGTCTTCCTGCCAGCGTTATGGTGTGATAGGTAGAATCATATCTGATAATCTTATGATTGGTGTTTTGCAATCCACTTATCAAGGCAAATCTATCCTGAGATCGCACCATTTCAATGAACTCTGACTTGGGCGGGCCGGCAGCCTCAAACAATTCATATGTTGTCTGATAGAGGTGCTTCCGAATCTGTGTAAGTGTATGGATACATATAGATGTCAAGGTAGGACACCCATTCGAGCTTCCTCTACACCGCTTGGCCTGAAAATCCAACGGATCCGATAGCGACGGAGCTGTTGGAGTACAAAACTAGCAGTATTCGATGCATGACTGAAGATGTCGAGTCTGTACTTTGCCTTACTGCCATACGTAGGTAGATGGAGAGATAAACCCTCATAAACCGTTTTGAGAACCGGATTTTGAAATGAAGCCTTGTCCCCTCAAAAAACTGAATCGGACTTTGTCTGACCAATAAGCGCTAGTCACGTGATAGCAAATCGTCCAGGCAGGAGAGCTTCACGCGTCCTACCTCAGCAAGCGCAACCCAGCTCAATTCAAGCATCTCCAGCACCACAAGTTCGGCTTTCTCAACCCTCCTTAGCCCACCGGTCTAAATCAATTTGTCCACGGCCTCATATCCCATAGCTCCAACTCCGCTATCCCAATAAATCCATTAATCAACATGTCCGACGAAGAGCGTGCCCACGCGCTCTCCTCTTTCAAGACTAAGCTACTGGAGTCAAGAGAGTGGGAGGCAAAGCTGAAAGCATTGCGGTTAGATATTAAGGGCCTGCAGAAAGACTTCGACCATACGGAGGACAACATCAAGGCACTTCAAAGCGTGGGGCAAATTATTGGAGAGGTCCTGAAACAACTGGATGATGAGAGGTGTGAGTAACTCCCAAGACATTCTTTCTGGTATAGATCTGAGAATGTTCTTTTTAGTCATCGTCAAGGCATCATCGGGTCCTCGTTATGTGGTAGGATGTAGGTCGAAGGTGGACAAAGCTGCGCTGAAGCAAGGCACACGAGTTGCACTGGATATGACGACCCTCACAATCATGCGAATGCTTCCCCGAGAAGTCGACCCCCTTGTGTACAATATGTCCTTAGAAGATCCTGGTCAAGTCAGCTTTGGTGGAATCGGTGGGTTGAATGACCAAATAAGAGAACTGAGAGAAGTCATCGAGCTCCCTCTCAAAAACCCAGAGCTCTTTCTGAGAGTAGGAATCAAGCCGCCAAAGGGTGTACTCTTATATGGTCCCCCCGGAACTGGAAAGACCTTGTTAGCAAGAGCAGTGGCTAGCAGTTTAGAGACAAATTTCCTGAAAGGTTGATTTATTCTGCAGGTTCACGGAATATAGTACTGACATCTGGATAGTTGTTTCATCTGCCATTGTTGACAAGTATATTGGAGAATCTGCTCGATTGATCAGAGAGATGTTCGGGTACGCCAAGGAACACGAACCTTGCATCATCTTCATGGACGAGATCGATGCTATTGGAGGTCGCAGATTCTCCGAGGGAACATCTGCAGATCGTGAGATCCAGCGGACACTGATGGAGTTACTCAACCAACTTGACGGCTTCGACTACCTGGGAAAGACGAAGATCATCATGGCTACAAATCGACCTGATACTCTGGACCCTGCGCTGCTTCGTGCCGGGCGGTTGGATAGGAAAATTGAAATTCCCCTCCCAAACGAGGTCGGTCGCCTGGAGATCATGAAGATTCATGCAGCCGGTGTAGTCACAGAGGGTGATATCGATTTTGAGAGTGTGGTCAAAATGAGCGATGGTCTGAACGGTGCTGATCTACGGAATGTAGTTACAGAAGCGTATGTATTCGAAATTTCAACCCGCAGGACCGTGCTAATCAAGACAGTGGTTTGTTCGCGATCAAGGATTACAGAGATGCAGTCAATCAAGATGATTTCAATAAGGCGGTACGTAAGGTGGCGGAATCAAAGAAGTTGGAGGGAAAGCTGGAATACCAGAAGCTCTAGATAACCTGATTTGCATTGGGCTCTCGTCAAGCACAGCGCTTGACTTTGTAATAACACCATATATGGAATGCATAGATGCTTCAGTGGAATTATCAACCTTCTGAAGACTACAAGTGCCTACAGCAGTGTTACATTAAAAATTCAAAGTCAATATATAATCAACAGCCAGTGTCCTGCAGCTGTCGCAGTTGGCAGGAGAAGATAACATATAGGCAATGTACCTAATATCTTAATCGCAATAACATTTTCCAGTTTTCGGACAATTCTAGGAAGAGCGCCGCGCGGCAGGCTTGAAAAGGGTCTAGAACAGTTGGTAGCTTACCATTCTATGCATTCAGCCACGACGAGGCTGCTTGGGACAACGAAAGAAACTCCTAAAGCTTAGCGTATTATACGTTATTCTCTCACCTACCCAGCCTTGATCATATACTAGGCAACCCGTCTCTTATTGCTCGCACAATCATGCCCATAGATCCGAATATTTGTCAGTCGCCGTTAGGTTGTATTTATTCGGCTACCCCTATACAAGTCGCGCGACAATCACGCAGGTGAACCGTCTGCAGCACCTTAAAATATCAATATCTATCTAGATCAAGACTGCCAAATATACCGAAAGGGGTAGGTTGTTAGGGATCTACCTATGCAATTTATTTACAATTTTATATGTGAAGAATTTAAACTCTCATCTAACACACCTTTTGTATTTTCTACTTCAAATACAAGATACGAGCAGGCAAAACACGGTTTAAAGTAATGAGTGCAGCTGACAAGATCATGCAATTGTGAAATTGGATTATTGATGCACAAAACTCAGCCCTTTTGGCTGGCGACAACTGTAGATACAAAATGTAGAACATTAGCCTAAACTCATTCCCCCACTACCACCATAAAGACTTGCTTCCTCGCCCTTAAGAATTCAAATTCCGACAGATTCTGGGCGGGTAAGTGTGGATTTGTTGCATGGGGTGGTTGATAAGCTATTTGAATACCTGCAACACATCAAGACTGACAAATGACTGGATTGCATCTTCCTCTGTCTGTTCTCTGGGCTACAGGCACATCGTGTTAGAGCCATAATGAGGAAGGGTATGACAACACGAAGGAGTTACTGTTTCATCATTCCTAATAACAAGCTCTGCAAGATGTCATCTCAGCCAGGAATGTATCAATTCAGCAAAGATTTGCTTTCGATATCACATATACAACACAATTTTGAGAAGTTTTAGCTGCTGAGGTTTTGCAGAGAGCAATATAGATACAGGAGTATTATAGTCAGGTATGATATTTGCAAATGAGATAAAACATGAGTTGCAGCAAAACAATGAAATGAAGCTCTTGCGAACTATTTCTTGCGGTGACTCAACTTGAGATGAACGGCAGATGTGTTTCCACAACTGCTCTTGACGTGATGCAAAATTTTGGCGCGCCATAGGTTCAATAGGACTTTAACAATTTAAAATGGCCACCAAATGCACCCAGAATTGAGCCCTCTGAAGTGACGTGATCTTCTCGCTTCAATAGGAACGTTTAAAGAAGTTGTGTTCGATCCGCGCGGGGTTTGTCCCTGAGTCTGTTAATGATTTCATCTGAATGCATGGAACTATCCCAAGACCTTCTCAGAAATAACCAGTGACCGGAATGGAACCACCCAGACGAGTGCAGCATCCTTAGCTTGAGGCTGCAACTTTATGTTAGGCTTCTCACCAGGTCTTGAGTCTATCGCTTTCGCTGCGATCATCCAACGTCAGCAACTCCTTCTGTCTTATCTCATCCTTTGCCGAAGACATGTTTCGTCTTCATCCTATACCATGCCAAAGTTGCTAATGAGAGATTGAAAGCCCATCTGAACATGCACAGGTTGACAAGGGTTCCCTCTCGTGCCATAAACGCAATTATACCAGCCAAGTTCATTGAGGGATGGGATGAGCGTGTTCCTTTCTCGAGTTCTTGTTAGATGGTTCATCTCCATCATCTATCGGTGAGTCGCAGAAATGACATCCAGGCGAGACACAGCGGTACAGTTTCGGCACTGCCCGATTTATATCTCCATATAGAGTTTGAGTCGATCGTGATTGTGGAGATTTCAGGACATTGACACAGAGGGGTTGTGGCAACGAATAGCCACAGCACGTTCTCTGCCACCGCCTCCGTGAAAGCTGTCATGTAAAGATGTAGTGCATCGTAATCGAATAAAGCAAATATGCCGTCCGTATTCAATACAGTACCGGCACCCAACGAGGCGCGAAGAGCCATTCAACGAGGTTCCACTCCACGCTCCCTTATGCCATGATGCAATGCTTCGGGTCTCTGTGGTGGAGAAGCAAGAATTGCACTCCCTCTCCCTCCCAAACTCCAAAAACATGGTCTTGAGGTTCATTGACGGCCGTCTGGGTCCCTGGTTCCTGGCGATCTCCTCCTAAAAATACCTCCCTAGCGGCTTATGTGTGGCTGCGCACTCGTAACGGGCTGGCCAAGAGCACCAATGGCCAAAGACCTTGCTGACATTTTGGTTCACGTTTTCAGAGCCCCCTTTTTGACATTTTGGTGAAGTGGGTGAGGTTTGCGCCGCCTCGCCGCCGCCCAAAGCAGTAGAGTCCGTATAGTTCTAAATCGATGTGAGCCTTAATAGTTCAGCCGCGGCTAGAAGAAGGTCAAAAGATCTTGATTCTGCCTTGGAAAAAAGTTATACAGGCTTAAAAGGGTTAACACATCACCCCCCTTCGTTCGCCTACTCCGTGCACCACAACGGAACCTGGAATCCTTGTCACTGTTGTCACTAAGGTGACCGCCCCGCCGACTAAGGCACTTTGTTTCACATCAAATAAAGCAAGAGCTCACCACGAAATACCTTCGAATTCTCTCATACTATTCTCTTCATCAACTGCGCAGACTCAATCTCGAAATCAATTGCCCTCGCTCTATCGCACATTAAATCTTGTTTCTCGTCCCTTTCTCTACTTCGCAGATTCCCCAGAGCCCCGCCTTCTTGCAGCAAACATGTGGTAAGTCAGCCGCACAGGAATTCTGAATGACAACAACAATAGCTAACACAACAACACAGTGGCATTTTCGGATAGTCAGTACACATTGTAGAGCATCTCCAGAGCTTCAATTAACACACTACAGCATAAATTATCTGGTTGAACAAGATAGGTATCCTGCCCTTTACCATCCCCAAGTCTGACTATAAGCAATTCCATACTGATTCGAAAATTGCGGTGATCTAGGAGATTTATTCTCGACACTCTAGTCAACGGCCTCTCTCGACTAGAATACCGTGGATATGATAGTGCCGGTCTCGCTGTGGACGGTGACAAGAAAAACGAGGTCTTTGCCTTCAAGGAAGTCGGCAAGGTTGCGAAATTGAGGCAACTCATTGACGACGAAGCCCCAGATTTCGAGAAAGTCTTTGATTCCCATGCTGGCATTGCACACACAAGATGGGCAACTCACGGCAGTCCTAGCAGAGGTAGGCTTTCCATGCTGTTTTGAGGTTATCTCCAATCTTCGCCTTCCAAGGACCCCTCTCATTCCCCAACCCCACCAAACATTGCTGAACTCCTGGCTGACTAATTTGCGCCTACAGTAAACTGTCATCCTCACAGGTTTGTCAATACCTGGTAAATTCCTTGCTATATTTACTGATCAAATTTCAGATCCGATCCAACATGGCAATTTTCGGTTGTTCACAACGGAATCATCACCAACTACAAAGAACTGAAGACTTTGTTGACTTCAAAAGGATTCAAATTCGAGACAGAAACTGATACTGAGTGCATTGCCAAGCTTGCCAAATACTTGTACGACCAACACCCAACCATTGGCTTCACCGATTTGGCCAAGGCTGTTATCAAAGAGCTGCAAGGAGCTTTCGGTCTTCTGATGAAGTCCGTTCACTACCCACACGAAGTCATTGCTGCCCGAAAAGGATCCCCCCTTGTCATTGGTGTAAAGACACAGAAGCGCATGAAAGTCGACTTTGTCGATGTCGAGTATACCGAAGAAGGAGCACTTCCTGCCGAGCAGGCTTCTCAAAATGCTGCCTTGAAGAAATCAAATGTCGGAAACTTCCTCTCCGCTGGCAACCTCCTCGCCCCAGCCGATAAATCGCTGCTTCACAGATCGCAATCCCGTGCCTTCATGACCGACGATGGAGCACCAATGCCAGCAGAATTTTTCCTCTCTTCGGATCCTTCTGCAATTGTCGAGCATACCAAGAAGGTTATGTACTTGGAGGACGATGATATTGCTCACATTCATGAAGGATCGTTGAATATCCACAGACTCACTAAGGCAGATGGTTCATCCAATGTTCGAACCATCCAAACCCTTGAGCTTGAGCTCCAAGAAATCATGAAGGGCAAATTTGATCATTTCATGCAGAAGGAAATTTTCGAGCAACCTGAATCGGTGGTCAACACAATGAGAGGTCGTCTTGACGTTGAGAACAAGCAAGTCACTCTGGGTGGCTTAAGATCATACATCGCAACAATTCGCCGTTGCAGACGTATAATCTTCATTGCCTGTGGAACCAGTTACCACTCATGTATGGCTGTTCGTGGTGCTTTCGAGGAGCTCACTGAAATCCCTATTTCGGTTGAGCTTGCTTCGGATTTCCTGGACAGACAAGCCCCGGTCTTCCGTGACGATACATGCGTATTTGTCTCGCAATCCGGTGAAACCGCTGATTCTCTGATGGCACTCCGCTACTGTTTGGAGCGTGGTGCTCTTACTGTTGGTATTGTGAACGTCGTCGGTTCCTCAATCTCTCTCCTCACCCACTGCGGTGTTCACGTGAATGCCGGTCCAGAAATCGGTGTTGCGTCAACCAAAGCATACACTTCTCAATTCATTGCTATGATCATGTTCGCGCTTTCTCTGAGTGAGGATCGTGCATCAAAGCAGAAGAGACGTGAGGACATCATGGATGGTCTTGGAAAGGTCTCGGAGCAAATCAAGGAGATCTTGAAGCTAGATCAACCCATCAAGGACCTCTGTGCCAGAACATTCCAACATCAGAAGAGTCTTTTGCTTCTGGGTAGAGGCAGTCAATTCTCGACTGCTTTGGAGGGAGCTCTGAAGATCAAGGAAATTTCATATCTCCATTGCGAGGCCGTAATGTCGGGCGAGTTGAAACACGGTGTATTGGCTTTGGTCGATGAGAACTTGCCTATCATCATGATTCTCACCAGAGACGATATCTTTGCGAAATCTCTTAACGCTTATCAACAAGGTATGTACTTCCGTAAGCATTACTTGATATTTACTCATTTCATGCAGTGATTGCTCGTGGAGGTAGACCAATTGTTATTTGCAACCCCAACGACGAGGAATTTGGAACCGGCCAAGCCGAGAAGATTGAGATTCCGAAGACTGTTGACTGTTTGCAGGGCTTGTTGAACGTTATCCCACTTCAACTGATGGCTTACTGGCTTGCAGTCGCGGAGGGTTTGAATGTCGATTTCCCACGAAATCTTGCCAAGTCGGTCACGGTCGAATAGAGGATCGAAACTTACGCTGTTTGTTTTGCTATTAGCGCTGGGAAAAGGATTACGGCAATGGAATAGGATTCTTCTCGTGGCTCGAGTTTGCTCCTGTTGAGATATTTTCTGCGAAATTCGCATGTAGTCTAGTCGAATGAAGTGGATCAATTTTGAAATATTCTGGCACCTATTCTTTTGCGCCTGATCCCCTGGCACAATCCAGCCCCTTCTCCCCAGAGGGGTGCATGGGCTCCTATACATAGAGAGTTGCCCGTTGTAATCCCCGAAAATAGCCATTACTCCAATAGACTAAATGCTATGGAAGTATCTTTCCTAATGTGACCAATTTATCACTCGAGAACTCGTTTCCACGGAAAATCGAGAACTCCATCCGCATAGACGCCTCTTGAATGGGCTATTCTTGCATGCGAGGTATTATAAATAGTGGTGTGTATTTGAAAGTGCTTGGAACGGAGATTCTGTAATTAAAATTTCAAGACTGCCAGCTTACTGTCTTGAGCACTGCATGCTGGTATATATATATAGTGAGGTCTGATATTACCATCAAGGCGCTGTCTAGTATCATCGAACTACTCTGAAGGATCTTTTAGAGCGAGGCACTGATATGTTCACGTCAAAAACCTTCACCGTCTCCGCAATGTCAGCATCTAGACGCTTTCTGCTGTTTAGTCCTTCTCGGAGAAACTACTTTTGGTTTGAAGTCAGGAACCTTATCTGATCAGGTGAAGTCAAAGTGCCTCAGAATACCCTGGAAGGTTGTGTGGTCGTTTAGCATATTAAAATTATTTTTGGGGAAAATACCCTGAGATTTTATATGTTACACTTACTCACTGGAGTATGATTAAAAGTACAGGGTCCACGTTTTGTTGCAATACTTCATAATAAGAACTCTGAACTTGCCATCCACCAGATGGAAGAGTAAAGAGCTCTTATTACCAAAGTGCTCGCCATTTGCAAGGCGATCTGTGATATATTCAAGCGTGAATCTCGAGTTGCCAGGTACTCATTACCTACATAGCTAAGGATAACAAGCAGACGATGCCAGCGTCCTAATACCACTTGCAACACACCTGATATATATCCCTAATGGATGATGTACAGTACTTGCGAAGTATCTTTGTCAAGTCGTTCAGATGCAACTAGAAATACTAATTGGTCTATCACGTCTATTATTCGATAAATGGTGTGCGATTAGTAGCGAAGGTGCCGGGAATCAAATATTTCTTTGGTTTACTGACAAGTACATTGCAAACATAGCAACTGATATGGGTGAAGTCTCAACCTGGCCAATAGCCTTAAGACAAGTAGCGCTTTAATGACCAATTCGCCGTTGGTGAGGCACGTTTGGATGCGAGTGATGGATTTCCAGGCTAGCAAAATTACTTAAATTTTCACTCTTTGTCAAGGCTGCTCTAATCATTCCGAGCTGTTTCTATGATGCGAGCAGCAGTAGTAGAGTATATGCCCTTGCTGAGGTTTCATGGATCATCGTACCAGAACATAACCACAGGCTGCCACGAGACACACCTGGTGTGCGGGGGAGACAGCCACTCTTGCAGCCGATCAAATCTTGATATCAGTCCACAGATATTGGGATTCAGTGAGGATGATTTTTGTATCCTCATAAAAGATTTCTTATCATAAAGATAGACAAGTAAGCCCGAGGACAGGCATAAAGGATCCTCGTCGTTTAACAGAAACATAGTCGTAAAATCTCGCAAGACCTCGACTTCCACATCAATCCCAAAACAGAAGATTTAAAACTCTATTTAGACTACTACCACTCCAAGACTGGACAAAAAGAACCCGTGGAACACGAAACCAGCAACTGCCGAGTACTGAATCAAAACAACCCTGACAATCCAGAGCACGGACAGGCCTATAACGATCCCAAACCAGAGAACAACCCTCACGCACATCCTTTGATCACGACGAGGCACTGACCTCGACCAAAGGATCTCCTTGAGACGACCTTGATCCGGAAGCGACTTATCCACTTCCATTCGCTTTTCCAAGTAAGGGAAGGAGGGGGAGCAAACAAGAACATGAGGACGGAAGACTTTCTTTCCAACCTGTCATCTATTTCCTCAAACTCTCTTTTGAAGCAGAGTATCAAACGGCATGTGTCATATGCCACCTCAAGGAGACAAAAAAGTATGAGAAAACTCTAATTTTTGTGCACTGAGACCTCCTCCTCTCAACACAGAGAGGACCTATCAAAAATAACCTCTCCCACACCACCGGATTTCCAGCTCGTACCCCGGATCCTCCCGACCCTGACCCTGACCCCGCCCCCGCACCCGCACGCGGATGTTGGAACACATGTCTTGCTTTGCTTTTCACATGGACGTTCTTGGTCCGGCTTGATCTGAAGTGATGAAGAAGCGAAGAAGCAAATCAATAAATATGCAAACGGGCCGAGGGCTGACAGGTTGAACGAGAACTGTTCCGAAGTTTCATGTGATGTGTGGTGGTGGTGGTGGTGGGTGACGGGGATACTACATACTACGTAGTCCGCAGCCGCGTCTTCGTTTCTGGGGTTGACAATTGAAACGGGCCGAGAAAATTTGGGGTTAGCTTTTAAAGTTGGTAGGAGATATTTGAAATGGACTGATTGGGATAAGGGTAAGACGTTTGAGGAAATCTGATCTGGTGTTTGTGAATGAGAATTGTACAAGCGAGGTGGGATGAAGTCATCAGACACTGTAGAGAGCCTGAGACTTGACAGATGTGCAACAGTGCATAATCAGGGAGATCCATGCGACATGCGAGAAGCACCCCGTTGTGTATAGAGAACTGGTTGTGCATAAAGAAGCATACTCTAGCCTCCATAGTCTTTATCGGAGGTGTGTGTAATAATGGGAATAGCGGATACGAAAAGCGAATAGACGAGCTTGTTTGTGACTTGATTTGATTCTGTAAACTATTTGCCCTTTTCCAGCTCGTGGGAGCAAAATCTGCCAGTAGAATATCACGCCTCTTGTCTGTACAGGTATATTTAGATACACTGAGCTCCTTCCCCATGCCCATACCTCCTTCCCTTGCCGTTCCCATCCTCTAAACGTGATTCCTAATCGATTCCATCATACATCCCTATCCAAGCATGTGCCATCCCCAATTGTCTCATTAATCCCACCGGACCATCCCATCGTGACACCAGGCGCCGATAGCCATAGCCAAATACCGTAAAAACACTGGCAAAAATATATGAACAGGAGAAACGCTGAAACGCAGGCAAAGAAACAGAAATATCATAATTGAACAGTACAAGATCATATCTTATTCATTGATAAAGGATCCATTCCAGGGTATGGATACGGTCTGGCATTTGTAGTGGCAGCATCCCAACCTGGGCCCATAGGTGGTTTGGGATTTGAGAATGACCGTGCTGGAGAGGTATATCGGGCTTCACGTCCAAAATAATCCGGAGTCTCACGGCCGCTTTTGGCAACAGGTGATAATGGTGTGATGGGATAGGACACTAAAGGATCTGGGGTCTTTCCCGATTCGCGATCCCGACTGAGCATCTCGTAGGAACTGGGATTTTTAAGGGTTGTAGCGTCGGCGCTGACGAATTCGTGGTTAGGCTTTATCTTGCCCATTACCATTTCGTACCACCCAACGAACATGGAGAAGCGACCAAGAAGAAGAAGACACCAGAATCCGTTGAGCTGAAAATTCATTAGCGATGAGACATAGAGTGTGCACGTAAACTTACAGATAGAAGAATGAGGACCGCCATGACAGTGGCTTCGTTGACCACCAATGGCTTGGTAAATTGTAGGCACTTATTCTTGTTGCCACCAGTCTTGACGAGACATTGAAGCCACAAAAGAGAAGTTTCTTGATTCTTGAGCGCGTTTGACTGGAGATCGTCCATGAAAACAAAAACGACGGCGAAGAAGATGACATCTGCAATGATGAGAAGGACAACTGCGATGCCCCTCCATTGAAGTTGAATGACTCTTCGGACTCGACGGTAAGCCTGTCTTGGCGAGATGGTGCCTCGAAGACTGTTGGTGTAGGATCGCATTCCCGAGCTGTTCGTCGTCGTAGAGTCATCGGCAAGCGAAGCAAGGTAGACCTTGATGCAATATCCAAAAGTCGCAAATTGCAGCGCGACAGTAATACCAGCGAAAACCAGCAACGGAATCCATAGATCAGCAAGACTGTTTTTGTGGTTGATATGGCACGTTTCTCCGAATCGAAACGATACACCGCTGAAAACCAACGCGACAGTCAATCCAATGGCAGGTATTCCCCAACCAGCAGCCAGAGCACCCCACATGAATGTCTTTCCAATCACCATTTGCCAACAAATCTGCAAATGAAGAGCAAGAGCTCGTAAGAAGACCCACACGATACAGCACCATCCTCCAGCAATGAGAAAGCCTCCCGAAACCCCACAGGTTACGCTGCTATACATGTCGTTGGGAGTAATGGAATTGTAACATTGTGGTGGTTTAGCACCAAGTGGAATGATGAACCCAAGCTTGACTTTGTTAGCATGCTGAATATCGGGTTGATTACAACAACTTACCTGCATTAAGCCAGTTGAAATAGCCAAGCAAACACTCAAGTAATGGCGGTGGGTCTTTGCAACTGGAAGAAAAGCAAAGGACGCAATAAGAAATATTGAGCATATTATACTGCCCACATTTATCCAAGCGGCGGAATCTGTTATTGTTTTGAAGTTGTCTGGATATAACCATTCGGTTTGCGGACAAGGCAAGCAGCAAGTTGGCCCTAATATGTTCGAACAGAATCGACCAGTAACAACTGAATTTAATTAGACAAACAGACAATGAAGAGTCAATGTATTGACTGGGAAATGTACTCACATCCACCTTTACTAGGAAATAGATCTGCTTGTAGAAATGGTGCTGGGCAAGAACCCTGGCCAGGAAGTCTGGTAGCATTTGACGCCATGTTGATGTGTATTAACGGGTGGATTGAGTAGCCTCAACGAACAGATGCAGTAACAGACGTGATCTGCTCTCCCAATGCCGCAGGAAGACTTCGCGGGGTCGAGGCGAAAGTATATTTAACTTGAAATGTGGGCAGACAGTATGGAAGTTGAAGACGGGAAGACAATACGGGTAGTTGTTTCGACGCTATGAGGTGCGTGGGCCCGTGAGGAGTGAGTGTGGTTTCATGAGGCCATTGCCAAATTCTAGTAAGTGTGAAGGTCAAAGAGGAGTGAGTGAGTTAGTAAGTATGAGAGCCGCCAAAAGAGATTTCAAGGTGACGGGAGAGGGTGAGATAATAAATGAGCCCAGATGCAGAGCGAGTTGACCAGTAAGAGATATTTGGGGCAGCTATTGCTGGGGAAAAGCCACCACGATGAGCATAATGGTCATTAGTGGGAGTTGGTCCATCTCGGAGCCATTCGAGCCAGTCCATTGCAGGGAAGGGAGTGGAGGGGGAGGAGGGCAAGGAGGAAAGCAGAGACTTGACAAGGAAAGGAAGGCAAGAGAACAAGATGCGAAGGGTAACAGGGTCCCCCTGAAGAAATTTTGGGTTTCTGCTGGTGGTGGGTAGGATGCCTGTCCTGTCCTGTCCTTACGCTGTGTCTGTCTGTCGGGGTGGGTTTTTCTCTTGGAGACTTCTTGGGTCAAAGTTGGTCGACTACTGAACGGGTCGATATCCGCAAGTCAGGTCTGATTGGGAGGGTTGACAGGTTGGGGCGACCAGTCAGTGAGCTTGGCTTCGGAGGATGAGAGAAGACGGAATAGCTGCGACTCTTTGAGCGACTTGATGGGGTGTCGTTGGTATCGGCTAGCAGATGATGCCCCTGGGATGATGGCATGGGCGTGGCATGGTGAGGATGGACTAGGATTGAGGATGGGCTTTTTGGTTCCAGGGGAAACGCGACCACCTCGAGCTACTGCGTGCGGTGGTGGTGCTCGTCCCGACAAGTAGAGTCGGAGTATGAGTCTCTGGAGTGACTTCCTGTCGATCGCGTAGACCTCCCCCCAAGCGTAAAGTGGGACAACGGACAATTTCTGAATGACGGGGCAGTAGCGCGCTGGTCTAGTCGCAAAGAGGAATGTTACCTTACTGTACTGTAGAATTGTTCGTTGGTGGTGGTGGTGGTGATTACTATGAGTACGGAGGCATGAGGCTATGCGGAGTGAGAGGTGAGAGGTAAGAGGTGAGAGGCAGAGAAGAAACATCGAACGAGATTGTGCGTGGCAGTTGTTCGAGGTCGAGGGTTTCGATTTTGGTGAGTTGAAGGTGGGCCGGTGGGCGGTGGCCTTCTTGCGGAGCAGAGCGAAAGTCCAGGGCTTCTCCTTGTCCATGGTCGAAGCACAGCACTCGTACGAAGTATGTACTGGTGATTGTACAGTATACGCTGGCAGGCTGGTCATAAGATACGTAGGTACTGTAAGGTCAAGTAAGGCAAGGTACAGTACTTCCAGGTTCTGTCTTTCAGCCCCGAACCGATCATTGACCATGTTCTGCTCAGGTAGAGAATTGTTGAAGGTTGCTTGCTATTGGTGTTGATTTGTCAATGCAATGCAATGGCAATGGCAATGTCTGTCTAGGTACGAGGGTACCTATGCTGGAAGCTGGCGAGCACTACTCGTAGGTGCCTGACTGGGTAAGGTACTTCGTATGTACTTCGAAGTATGTAGGTAGGTAGGTAGGTACAGGTACCTTACAGAGAAATGCTCTTCACTCGTTACTCGCCGTGGTCGAGGGTCTACATTACCTCCACTATACCAACACAGACCATGGCCACAACAGCGAACCCTCGAACGCTCTACCTACTCGAGCTACTCTACTCTACTCTACTTCACTCCACTCCTCCTCGACTTCGCCCTCTTCCTCGTCCTCTTTGGCTTCGCTGCCGCTTTGCACACAAAAGGATACGCCTGCTTGTCAGTCGGAAGCCATGATTAATCCCTGTGTACGTCTCTCGGCCTCCACTGTCTTAAAGCCCAGAAGCCTGGACACAACCAGTCCATCCAGTCCAGCGTATGCTAGGAATACCTATGCCAGCTTTCCTATTACTATTCTGATTGTTATTCGCCACTTTCAAACGCGTCTGCTCAATGCGCATGTCCAGCTGCGGCAGTCATCGGTCATTCTGCACCTATAGACGACATCAATACGAGATACGGGCTGGAACTGCATCTGGATCGGGATCGAGTTCGAGTCGGAAGTTATCAGCATTGGTCTCAGGATCTAAAGTCTCAAAATGTATAATGGCGAAGCTTGTGAGTATATGGTTGGGTTTCGTTGAGTAGTGGTTTCGGAGTGCTCGCCAATACCATCAGCTTGACAAACTAACATTTCCTCTGGCTCGCTGCCAAAATATTGATACCCGTCTCTCGGTCTGTCGCACCGTAGTCGCGTGTCCCAAGACTCTTTTCATTACTGATGGTGCTGACTTCTTTCAGGGCCTTGTGCTTGTGCCTGACACTACGAACCTGCACTATCGCCGACCTGGGCTTACTGGACGGCCCCTGCCCTTCCCTCCTTCGCCTTCGCCTTCGTACCCGTCCCCGTCCTCCCCTAGAACCCTCCAGTACTTCCAAGTATGGTCGCACCACCCTGTGCGCCCAATAAGGAATTCCAAAAATTGCCAATCAACTCCAGTTAAACCTTTCAAGTTTTTGCCTGGCTTAGCACATGAGGGCTTGGGAGGGAACCAAGAAACGTGATGGGCCGACAGGAATTCTCCACTATCTGCACGGGGATGAATTCTATCACTGCTTCTTTTCCACTTACAAAAGGTCTCCTTCGTAACATCTCCACTTCTGCTGTGGCCGCGGACATGGCTCTGCTGGAAAGGAAGCCTTCGAAGATGATCAGTTGGCCGAGAAGAGAGACAGCCCGAATCGGGTCTTCTGTGTCAGAAAATCGGTGCAAGGCTAGTATCAACTCAACCACACTAAACCCCATCCAAATAACCTCCCAGTGAACTTAGTCCAGCCTCGACGTTACTTTACCACTAACCCAGCCATCCACATCGATGGCTTCGATGCATGGAAGCTTTGTCTGCGTTCCGGATGTTACAGAAAAAGATTCATTATCCTTCGGTACCAAATTTTGGCAACACCCTCTTTCATGAATTGCCGATGCAGAATGTCTCCAAACCACTTGATCGGAAGACCATTGTTGCTGCACTAAATCAACTCGAAAAGTGCCGACAGTGTTGAGGCGTGCTGTCGCTGTCGAATAAGGTTCAATTTCTAAGCGCAGGAAATCTCAACTGCTGCACCAACAACACAGGCTGAGTTGAGACGTTTCATTGGTTTCTCACCGACCTCTCATGATGGCGAACAGCCTTGCTGCTACGTAGAGGCGTGGAGGGGCAAGGCTGGCCAGTTCTAAGCGGTCGATCCAAACCCAACAAATTCCCTAAGTGATTTTCTTCTTTTCCTGTTAGTTAATTTGGATGAATGTGCCAGATCCACTGCAATGGCACCACTGTTGAACACAACTGCTCTATAATTACCAAAGTGCGTCTAGGTCCAGCTGCAGCGTTTGGATGAACGAGTTGATTCTCGGGATTACCGTTCGTGTTGTACACTTTCCGTGCTTCCAGGTCCTTCCTTCAATGTGAGGAACGACGACGGCGTGTGGAAAATAGGTTTCACAGCAGCGGAGGTTGGTGTTACGGCAACACAACGGTACGATGAGAAGTACAATTGATCGACCGGATGGCGTAGGGGCGGCGACATATTCGTTTTGGCATCCACTGGCACAGCCATTTGATTACTTCGTATACCTCGTGCTTTTCGACGTTCGTTGGACTTTGAACGGTGGCTAGAAGCCTATCAGGCATAAGAAGAGCCATCCATGGTGACGAAAGTTTGTGTTTGGTTTCCAAACTCTGAACATCGGCGGCAAAGTCTCCCAACCAGCCTATAGCATAATGCTTGATGTTTCCAGTCACATCTACAACTCAGCAGGTGATGACCTCTGCAACAGAAATGGAACATGTCTCCTTTATCTCATCGTCATTGACTTGATCTGGACTCCAATATCGTAGGATTTAAGAAATTGCGTCTTTGTTCTCGCCAATCTGAGCTCTGGCACTGATTCCCTGTGCCCATGCTGTGTGATCGATTTGCTGAAAGGATTCCCGTGTTGCATTGAGAGGACCCTAGAGAGAGGTACGAAGGGAGAAATGGAGGGCGATTACTGAATAGGAACCAAATTCACTTGTTCCTCATAGGTGCATTCAAGATGTAGGTAGGGCTGAAGCTCCAATAATTGGCGGTCTCAGCTCCCCCACTGGGCAATATGGACAATCGACACCGAAATTTGGCCATATTAAAATCAGAGACACGATCGACAGTGATGCCATGACGGAAATTCACAAGGGAAGTCTATTTTGCATCACCAGAACCTCCCCGTCAAACGGTGCCCATTGTGTAGTCTGGCGACAGGCCTATTTCATTCGGCTTAGGAAGAGTCCGATGACTCTAGGACTGGTTCAAGCTCCAGACATCTGGATGGCGACACCGCACTGCAGCAGAAGCCAACACAGTGCAGAGTAAGCAACAGGCGGGACTAAATTAAAGCCTACTTGTCAAGTTTGATCTCCCTCGATGTCACCTACGGAAGTACATCGGTTCATGCTATTGACAGCTAAACTCTCATATTTCTTAGCAATGTAGCATTGCCTGACCCCATTCACCGCAGAAAGAGTCTTCATCTGCATGCCAGCCCGAGCGACGATCAGACGTCGAAAGTTGCTGCTTCTGCACCACCCTAAGAATGTCTTAGCACTGATCTGTTAGAAGAAACTCCCCGAGATGGCTGAACTGTGAAGCACGGCCATGAACGCACGCACAGACAAATATCTGCGTGTCCAAGGCGTTGTTCTGATCCCATCATGGCACCCCAGCGCCGGCGAAATGACGACGACCATCCGGCTGCGAGAACGGATTTGAAGCCTAAAAGAGAAGTGCGAAAAAAGTCCACATCAGGCTGCGTACTGTTCTCGTACCATAGTGGGAGCTGTTCCCTGGTGCAACAACGAATGATTTCCCGTCTCCTTCAGCAATCGTTCGTTCCTACATCGAAGTCATAGATTGGAGTTTGCTCCTCCAGCTCCGCATTGAAACAAAACACAGCAGGATCCCTTCGGCGGTACGGCTAGGTACAGTATTTGTACTGTATACGTACTGTAGAGGTAGGTAGTCCCAGCTGGAGTAGCATGTCAAGTCTTAGTACAACGTGGAAACCTCGAGTTTGAAGCAGTTATCCGGACCTGAATCCAGCTCCTGTGTCCTCCCGTCTGCCACGAAGTTTACCGATCTCATGAGCCGAATCATCGTTGCTGCCGCATCGCTATGAACCAAGCTTACGGTACAAGTGCTCACCTCCGGTCCACAACAACGATCCCGATTGCTTCCCCTTTTTTGTGCTGCACTTCGTCTCCAATTTCCACTTGCATACTTGCATGGAAAGCATAGTCTATTGAATGATATTTGCAGGGCTGAGGATAAAATTATGAATTAATCTATTGATATGAGCTGACCCGTGTCTGTCATCGAGCAAGCGAAAACCTTCAGCATGCCTCCCTACAGTACAGGGTGTTTGACTGTGCGGGTAATAATGCCCTCATCTGGAAGCGGTTGGATCCCGACAAGGCGTCTTGGTTATGTCCTGTGCCGCATAGACTGCATCGTTTATCTTCAACGGCCTCGATCAAACCTTATCACAGATAACTGCGGCTGGTCAAACACGCTCACTATAATATGTGCAAATGCGGTGGACAGAGTTGCGTTCGCAGGTGACTTACCTTCTCTGTATCAAGCAATCAACTTAACCATGGCTTGAATTCCGGCATAGTTCTGCAAATTCCACGATGGAACTACGAAGTATGGTTCAGTGACCGGAGGTCTATCCCTCATCAGCCATGCTACCGACCCGCCTGCACCTCTTCACCCGTCGATGCCTCACTTTTCCGCAACAGGCCGTCTTGTCCTTGTTTGACCTGCTTCTACTTGGAATTCGAGGGCGGCAAGACATCTTCCAGAACGTCCGGAAATAGGATTTCCAGCTGATGGAAGTTTCGTACGCTTTGTCTGCTCCTCCTCCTCCTCAAAGTCATGAAATATCATTCTGTCAAACGGCTTATATCTGCATCTCGCTTCCGTTAAACGTTTCATGTGTGGTCAACACATGCAGTCCAGACTCGCAAATCTCAAGTCATCTAAAAATTCTCCTTCATTGGGTCATTACTCTAGTTCTCACCCAGTGTCTGCAATCTGTCCCTACGTTCTTGCATGAATCACTCTCCTCGAAACGGAGTTTCTGAGCTGCAGCCCAGCAAGCGAGGTCAACAGCTAGCCAAATCTATTTCTCCATGTCTCACCTCCCCTCCGCTCGAATTTTTCCATTAGCACAAATTAAGATCATTTCCAATTCCCCCATATCATATATATCTCCTAGCGTTCTGATAGCATTGAAAATTGTCTCACGACCCAATGGTTCCCCAGCGGATCGCCTATCCGAATGTCTCCACATCACTCTCCCCCAGTCTGGATCGACCCTGTCATAATTTGGCATAATACTTCTCATCTCTGAGATCGATATGCGTGCTGATTGTTGGAGGCAGAGTTGGACCGATATAGAAGGTCCGATTATGGGCTGGGAGTTTTGGAAGGTAACGTACTTTAGGAAGGCAGGCTATGCACGTGCCAAGAGTATGGAGTGGGTCGAGGCATCAAAGACATGAAGTACTTGAGTTGATGTGCTTCAGATTCAGGCATCTTGTGTTTGATAAGTTTTGCTCCGTACGGAGTCCTGCGAGTGACAGCGGATGGTACCGTAGTACTCGTTGTGAGTAACATGAACCCGTGGGGAGCGGGATGAAACCTCATATTGGACTTCAAGTGAGGTTGTTTTCGGAGCCGGCGAAATGTCACGCAAATTCATCGCGGAGCAGGTTACATAGGGAGTCTAGTGTGCCGAACATCTTCGTCCTGTTGGCCGCATAGGGAACAAGTCACAGGAGTGTGACCAACATCGAACGACAATTGTTTTCTTAATCGACTTGGGTGTTCTTGAAGCTTGCACTTTTCGTTCTTCTGGTTTTCAAGGGCATATAGAAGTTTGATGATATTTTCTCATCATTGTGGAAGGTTTTGTCGTCTCCGGGGGGAGGAGCTCCGCAGTCGCATTCGGGGCCAGGAGGCGCTCAACTGCAGCCGGCGTAACGCAGTTAGGATCATCATCACTTCTCTCGTTCAGCGATCAGAGTTGGTCGGAAGGTTGTGCGACCTCTTATAGTCTCGAATGGTCTAGTACCAAATGTAACACTTTTTTCTGCTCCCATATCTGCTACATTTTCAATACTCAGCGCAGAGAAAATCTGTAGTGGTGCGTTTCAATGAAACTATATGGGTTCTAGGGATCTAGATCCCAAAACCAACCTCTTATAGCTTGCGCTTCCACATTAGAAGCTTTATACTCTTGAGATGGACTTCAAAATGGAAGTACGCCGGGTTATACCTGGGTGCAACTTGATTCAATGGAGCACCCTTATGATGTTTATATGGGAGCAGACTCCAAAAACCAAACCTCCATAAGCTGGCGTAAATTGGAGCTTGTGTCAAAAGCAGAACCTTACAGTTAGGGTTGAGACTTACATCCACCGCAATATTCCGGCACTAAAATATGTGGTGGGTCTTAATCCAGATTACAACAACTGGCCAAAGGTATAGTTTATTCAGTGCCGCTCACCCCCAAACTTTCTTCTTTAATATTACCCACCATGAAGATTTCGAAGGCTGTAGATAGAGCAGTTTCCACCACCCATTTGGCCATTGCAAGTCTTGTCACAGCACTTCCGCAGGATATTCATCCTGCAAGCGAACATCCCTTTAGTAGTATGCCAAACGTAAGGAGAGAAGTACCCCTAGCGCCATGCATTTCAATCATCGAAAGCAATTTTTCAATAGACACTTGCAACCAGCTTCAGTCATGTTGCACTTGAAGCACTGTATACTTCGATGTGTCACAATTTGTTTTGTGTAGAAACACGCCTTGCCCCGTGTAGAAAATTTGGATATAGTGAAAAAATGGTTTCTGACCTCACATGATGCTTGGCTCCCCCCTATCTCCATGTACTGCAAGAATTTTAGGTAGGAAATATGTCCAAGATTGTGTTGTAGGAATCGAATGGAAAAGCGGAGTGAGCTCTGTCTGCTTATATATTTGTTTAAGCCGCAAAGACGAAAATACTGCCCTGAGATGCTTCAATTGCACTCTCAATGTCATCACGCACAAGAGATAAACCCCCTCCCCCAGGCACTGCACGAAATCCCTATAGCTAACAAATTCGGAGTAGATATTTTAAGGTTGAGTTGGATAGATTTTGTTCGACTGTCTTGCGCTTTGGATATAGTGTCGATGACTATACTTGGTGAAATCTTGCCAAATGACTGTGCCAATTCACCCGACAATCGTCATTTATGTCTCTATCTCATATTATTTGAGGATGCTGATATCAGTTCAAGTTATCACAATCACAGGGATTACTACTAGCAATTTGGTGCGCGTTGGTCGGCCATGGCATGAACCCGAACCTCGAAGGCGCAAACCACCTAGTTCCTAGCTCCGACCAACGCCGTCCCCTGAGCCCCCTTTATCTGCTAAATTCATCATTCGTACTTGCTACTTGAAAACATCGACGCATAATCTAAAGGCTATGCGCTCCTACCTCACTTCTTTATAACTCGTTCCACTAAACAGGCGCCCCGACTGAGTTTCCAGAGATCGCGATGAAGTATAGAGTCCATTTCCATAGCCTTCTGAAATAACGAGAGAGGAATATCGGGTATAAAGCCGCCAGACATCTATTCGGATGCTTTACTTCCTGCTGGATGTGAGTTGAGGTTAGCTCAAAAATAGTGCTGCTGTAGTGTAACGAGATTCAGGAGGGGCGTGGGTACAGCTTATTGATCTTTAAGACTTGCTTACTATCAAGAATAGTACTCGTAGCCGTCACTTAGTATTAAAAGATATGAGTCAGTTTAGATATAAGCGCTATTATAAGAATAGTAATAAAAGTCACAACGAGTTTAGAGCACTTGGGCTCGTGTACATCATTATTGCTAACAAAGGAGGGTCTTTTAAGGTAAGTGTCTAGTATTGGAACAAGTTGCTATCCCGTCTTATGGAAAAAGAAGCAAGAGTGTTGGATAGAATTTGTATTAGCGTTGTGTACGTAGTACCCATCAGGTGGTATTATAATACTAGACAAAGGCAATATAGAAGGAATGTAAGGTATTGCAAGTACTTTACCCACATAAATGGCTATCTATAAAACAAGGTAAACACCCAAATGTGGTGGCTAAGCTTCCATCAGATACCGATGAGCTCCCTTTCACCCGAGAATCTCCCAGATAACCCAAAAAAGGGCCACAAAAATCCACAGGCCCACTTCAGAATAGCCGCAGAAGAACCAAAAAAATATTTCCCCTTCAGAAAATTCTGGATTTATACTATTTAGTTGATTAGCTTCAGTGTGTCATGGAAGTTTCTTTTAGAATTTACCTCCAGGTGGGTGTCGAACCCACGACTTTCGCATCTCTTTGAAAGAATCATATAAACCAGTTGCCCGGAGAATATAAGAACGACACGCTAACCACTCTGTACCAAAATTAGCTCCTGATTTGTTTCAAGGGCAGTAACGATCACTTACGCGTCACTGGAGTTTGGTATGTTTGAAATAAAAAAATCCTTATTAGGTTACATACACAAAATAAATAAACGACCACTTTCACTCACTTTGTGCGCCAACACCAACACCCAAAAATTAAATCCATCACCTTAGAACATCAACAAGGCTACGTCACAAATCCCTCGGTTGGACGTTTAATCCAGCTGCACTGCAAAATAAAATATTCCCACCATGGCTACGCAGGACCCTGCAGCTGAGATTGAGGACGAGGAGGAGGACTACATGAATATGATTATCGCAGAGCCAACAAAGCCCAAGGAAAAAGAAACGTACACCCAGCGACGCCTGCGTAAACAGCGCGAGTCCGAAGCTCGAGGCCGAGTAAAGTCAAAGGCAGAGCGCGCCGCAGATGAAGCTGCAGCTCGGGAAGAAGCTCTTTCCAAGTCCCTCCTCTCCGATCCAGCGATAGCTTCCAATAAAGGTCTGGCTATGATGGCAAAGATGGGCTTCAAACCTGGAGTTGCATTGGGCAGTAAAGATAATATCGGGGCGAGAACAGAGCCAATTGGAATCACGATGAAAGAGGACCGAGGTGGTATCGGTTTGGACACAGAGAAGAAGAGGAAATTTAGAGAGCAGGTTGAAGGGGAGTCCAAGAGGGTTAAAGCAGAAGAGAGCTCATACCGAGATCGAGTCAGAAGGGAACGAGAGGAAGCCCGGCTGGAAGGAATGGTTGGAGCAGCAATGAGGATCGCTGAGAGAATGGATGGCGAGAGAGAGGAAGAGAAGTCCGCAAAAGAGCCACATGAAGATGTGAAAAAGCGCACTATTTCGAATAAACCTCTGAAGCAAATCAATCTTCTATGGCGGGGTCTGATTCGGAAGCGGGAGGAGAAAGAGAGGGACCGAAGAATGAGATACGATTTACAGCAAAGTCTCTCACGATTACCTACCTACGAGGATGATGAGGAGGACAAGGATGACAAGAGAGCTCTCGGAAAGGACAGGATTCAATACACCCTGGTGGAGGACTTAGAGGAGGAAGATCTGGAGCTTGATGAATTCAATGCATTAGATCCTGCAGAGAGATTGGAAAAGTTAGTAGAGCATTTGAGGCAGGAGTACAATTACTGTTTCTGGTGTAAATATACATATCCAGACACAGAGATGGATGGCTGTCCGGGACTAACAGAGGAGGCCCATGATTGAGGTATTTGGTTTTGTCACTGGCGTTTAGGAGGAATGATACCCAATAGGCTTTCGTAAAAATACAATCTGTTCTATAATAATTTTGGGTGTAATTATACATCTATGTATGGACACAGGTTACACTATCCTACAACACTTTCTACCTTCCAGGGGTCAAAGTCTGGTACATCCATTGCCTCTGCGACTTTCCTGGACGCTAGGATGGCGGACTCTACAGTGCCATACTTGACTTGTGAAGCATATTTGAGATACTCCACCAACATGTTTAACGTCTCTTTCGATCTCGCATCACTTTGAAGTTCTTCGTACACAATTCCCACCCTTTGAAGAGCCTTGACCCTTTTGGCCATTATTTCTTCCAAGGCCGTCGTAGCAGTATCGATCATCTCTTTGGTAACCATATTCTGTGGATCTAGACGGGTGGGATTGTAACCCAAATTTCTGACCAATTCAAACCGAGCAACTTGAAGGACGATAGTGCGAACGGTCTCCCCGGTTGGAAGTAGGCTGTAGTGCTCTTGAAAAGCACGAAGCGCAATGGCAGTTCCCAGAAGGTCCATCTCCTGGCTGAATGCTAGTATGATCTCTTGGTACAGTGATATCGGAAAGCCAGTCCGAGAAGCTCTTTTCTGTAAGGAAGCTCTCTGTTTGACCATTTCTGCAAAGAGATGCCTGGATGATCCAAACAAGGGTGCAGCCGCCGGTGGTCTCTTCCACTCCTTGAACAGTGGATCGGCAATTCTTTTCATGATGAGCCATAATATTTCAAATGTCTCAATGTCTGGACGAGCCTTCTTGATGAGCTCCTGGTATAAACCGATCAACCAGGCTACCACTGGTTTCTCCTTGACTTGCAGTGAGAGCAGTTGATTCATAAATGCGGTAGTCGGCTGGATTTTGGCCTGTTGGAAGAAGTCAATGAGGACGAGTATTTGGTCACCTCTTTGGCGTCCTTTGTAGTGCTCGAATAGAATAGCGAATGTCTCGAGGGTGGCAGGAGGTGTCGGAATCTTGGGAGTTTTCAGCCCCTCTTCAGCTATGGGTTCATGACCTTGCCCTTTGCACTCCTCATCTCGCCGTCTGACAAAATCTAGTCTATACCCTATCATTTTCCATGCTAAGTCTTCAGCGCGTACCCGATACCGTTCCGTATTTTGGCGAAACCAAGCACCGATTAGCCCATTCACCTGGATTGCATCCGGAGAGATTGAATACTGATGCATTAGGTGGAATACCTTTTCTGCAGAAACCAGATCTTGATCTCCAATGAGCTTCTTTACCCAGCTGCCGAAAAAGAACTTATTCATGAACCGATGAGGTATTGCACCAACTATATGTGGCGCGTTCCACTCAAGCTCCCAGCTGGCAATCACCCACGACTTCAGCTTATCAGTGACTCCTGTTGCAGAGATGTAGCGAGCCGTTGAATCTTCATACTTGGCTGTTTTCTGGCCTGTTAGCATCATGTCCTTAAAAACAGCCAATGCCAGAACTTTTTCATTAGAATTCATGAAAATGGAAGCAATTTTGTCGTAATCTTCCATGGTTATATGATCTCCTAAATGATGCCTCAATCGGACATATAATGCCCAGGCCTTTTGAACAGCCTTGGTCTCTGAATTTTGCAATAGTGCCTGAATGACTGGCATTACTGCACGAAGTGTAGAAGGCTCTTTAACGTTCCGCAACAAACGTCCTGTTATCAATAAAGCCCAATCAACCTGGCCATCTTTGCTAAGCAATTTGATCCCGAGTTTCCAGTACTCCAGGGCCGACGGCTCAGAAGTGGCAATTTCGGATTGGTCCTGATTCGGATTCGGATTGATGAACAAGGGCCAAGAACGCTTCCATTCCTTGACAGCATGCTTCGTATGCCCTCCAAAAAGGCTGGCCTCGATGTACAGCAGACTCTGAGCTGGGCTCATCGGAACTTCAACTTCACGCATATCATCACCCAATTTTTTGAGATGAGCCATTCGCTGATCGTATCTTTCATCAGCATTGAAAGCATCCCATAAAGCAGTCCAAGTCTGCAAAGGTACCAAGTCTCGGTGTTTGAGAAGCGTCCACCGGCACATCTGATATGCTTTCCATATTGCACGAACGTGTAATGGCTTAGACTCCAGCGCATTCCCTGGCTTGACATGGACAGTGAAGGACCTTTCAAGAATTATAAGACGCGGATGAGACTCTACTGGAAAGGTGTCAAGATATAACCCACATATGCTGCTCGGAGGGTGTGCTGTGATTGTATGGCTGGCCTTCCTCCAAATTCCTGCTGAAGATGCTGCAATTTGTCGAGGGGGATCATCTGCATCTGGTAAGTTTTAGCAAAAAATCGAAGCGTAAATTCTCGGATTGAGAAATACCTTTCTTCAAGGACCCTAATAGTGCTTCTCGTAATCTCTGACGTTCCTCTCCGGTCAAATTGGATAAATCCGCTTCCTCGATCATCTTTATTTGGGCCTCCAGTTCCTCGCTATCAACCCGAAGTTGCTCCAAACGTTCTTCCATTCCATCTCGCAAAAGTCCCTTTGCATGATCTCCCATCAATTCTTCAATGTCCGAGTCGTCCAGCTCCAATTCCTTCACAGGTTTGCCTGTCCTCTTCTCGAGCTCCTTCACCTTCCTTTCCAGTTTTCGCATTGCCTCAGCTTCTGCTAGGTCATTTTGTTCAATCTCGGTTCTGGTGCCATCCGGGCCTTGCTCGAAATACCTGATCGAAGCATTTTGAATAGCCCCTTGGAATTTTGCGGATCGATCACTACTTGAATAGCTGCGCGTTGCCGCCTGCAAGCTCCGCCGCCCCGAGTGTTGAATCTTCGATAAACATGATTTGCACACGAAACCTGTAAGTCTGGAAGCCAGAAAGTGTTGCGTGGGCGGCATAAGTGTTGATGTTGAATGGCGGTTTGGATATGCCAAACCTTTTTTTTCGGCGATGACGGTAAACCGCGTTTGGCGGCGCGTCTTCCAAAACCAAAGTTCAAGAGCCAATGACTCGCTCCACTTTGATTTGAACAACTCCTCCATACCCAACATGCGTGAGAACATAAGATGGTAATGGATACCGACACCTTGATCTGCGAAGAATTCCTATATTGTTGAACTGCACTGCGCTTCCAAATAAATCAAATTCGATTCGGTCTTGCCCATATCGCTCATCAAGATTGTAGACTTGTCAACACCAATGTCGGGCCATGCAGATGAAGAGAGCTTTACAGGCCTCGATACCTCTGAACATCAAGTATGAACAACAGATCCATCTCTGATTCACACAGCTGACTTTCATGTTGCCCTCATACCTATACCTTCCAATTCACGACGCTGAAGAGCCATCTTCCCGTCCATCCAAAAAGCGGAAAACAGCTGAATATAAGTGTCAAGACTTGATCGCCAAAACGGAAAAAGTGGGCTATCAATTTTCTTTCGGACCTTTGTTAAATGGTTTGGAGAGTCCTCAATGCGTGGCAATCCGTCAAAAATTATATCAACGGACGTGGATGGCTACAGAGGCTCGAGTACAGGTAGTAACTAACATGCTGGACAAACTCATTCAGCTAACTTGTATTGCAGTCAATATTAGATGATGCAAATGAAGACATATTGAATGCTGTATCAGGCTTTGTGGATAGTGTAAAGCAATTAGAGTACATTCAGGTATACACTCGGATTGGACATCTGGTAACGTGCTACAGAGACGATAATCTACTCCCAACTGGATTTATTGTGACTGGCTCCAATACCACGTCGCAAGGGCTCGTATTTTCTCAGTTATCTGCTCGATTACAGGCAGAATCTGGAAATACTGTCGTGTTACTGCGATCTGGTGATGCACCCAACTTGAAAGCCATATTGAAGAAACTCGTTCGGGATGCAACGAATCAGAGGAGTAATATACACCACGAGGATGAGTCGCTTCTAGTGGAGAATGTAAGTAGTCCACTATTTGATGCCTCTGATACTGACCTCATAGGGACGGAAATTGCTCAGCTACGATCTAAAGATACTTCACAACTTCGTCAGAAAACACGGTAGCGATGCTGTTATCGTTGCCTTCCAGGATACTGAAGGATTTGACACTAAACTAATTGCAGATTTGATTAACTTGTTTTGGTTTGTTTCAAACACATTCTAGTTGGAGCTATATTGACCTTTTGACAGCTCCTGGAGAGATCGGATACCTTTCGTACTGTTTTTTGGCATAGCGACGTCAGTTGATCTCTTCCATGAGAGGCTTTCGAGATCCGCGAGTAGATGCCTTCATGGTGTTCAGTTTGATGTCGAGCAAGCAGATTCATTGCTGGAGAGGATTTTTCAAAAAGCGGTAGCCGGCTCAGAAGCCCTGCTCCTGATAGGGACGGCACTTATCTCGGCTTTGATGGAGAGACAGGAAGACCACGCGCACATCGTACAATCATTTGTAGCTGCACTGAAGGTACCTAAAATGTAGCTCTTCGATCCATGTGACATTTCGTTCTGACTACCAGCATAGTACGCATATATGTGCCACTTCTACGCAGACGCATTGAGCATTCTGCTTTTAGAAGACTCGAAGCTTCTTTCTCAGATTCTGAGTCCTCAGCATTATGAAGCGATCAGAACACTTCCCTCATATAGAAAATTGGTCGAAGCCCGTTTAGAGTCGGGAGATTTAACAGGCGCAAGAAAACTACTTGAGAATGACAATGATGCACTTCTAGGAGAGGTTCAGCAGTCTCGAGCATATCGAGCTGCATCAATCATTCGTATCTTGCGTGTCATGCACGTGCTGGCATGCGTGTCACCGGAGCCGGTTTCAAAAATTGCGCTCTATGTAGCCGCTTTTGACGGACTTCTGAGCGAATCTAATATTGTCACACGAACCCTCGAATCTCTCAAGCGGATGATGCCAGAGGAGGTAGTGGTATTTATAAAGACACTCACAGGATCGATAGAGCAAGGCTCAGTCGAAATGGATCTTGCTGGTTGGGCAAAAGACGACATCGACTTTCTGCAAGAGCTTGATGATCTCCAAGCGCAAGCTTCTGGTCTTGCAGAAGAAGCTTCCAGATCCGGAGTTCCTGTTCGGAGCAGTTACACTATTCATAGCAACGGAATACGCACTACAGTAATTGCTCAAAGAGTCCAGTTAAGCTATGCAGAGTCAAAACTCACGGACCAAGACAAAAAGTTTACCTGTTTAGTAGACAAGCTGTCTGAAATCATGAAGGAATATTTTCTGATACACAAGCCCCAAGACATTTTTTTGAGCGAGACTTGGATCTACAATTCGGCATCACCATACCGTGATGTTTTCACGCCACGGCCTCGTGCGGCTATTGAACGTGCACTCTCTCGGCCATATGATTACTTGGCTTGCAAATGCTGTGAGCCTGTGGAAGGTCTCTCATCTACCCATCCAGCTACCGCCACTCTATATCAGATGTATTTGGAAACAGGATCGTTGGTCAATATTTTCGATCTTTGGCAAGCATTCTACGAAATGGTCGGAGAAGGGGATGAGGACAAATTAGATGAAAGAGATGCCTTAGTCATGTTCTACAGGGCTCTGGCGGATTTGAAGTCGCTGGGAATGGTAAAGCAGAGCAAAAAGAAAGTAGATCACTTGGCAAAAGTGCTGTGGAAGGGACTCTGATGATGATAATGGATGCTACATAGGTGTCGAGTAATTGAAACAATATAGAGCAACTCTATCACTCCTCTACGTGCTACAATATCACGAACCCTACGAATAGGCGAAGCTTTTCAATATACTTAACTTATCAAACATTTCAGTCCATCTCCTTCTAATATCATCTCATCTTTCTCTTCATCATCTCCTTCTCGTCATCCGCCTGCCTTGCCCTTCTCAACTCGCGCAGAATCTCTTCTTCACTTCTAACTGGCGGCGGGCTTGAGCATCCTCGCAAACCTATGAACCGCCCAATTCGGCGTCTTTTCTCTTCTAGTGTGGCATCTGTTCGCCATGCTATCGGACAAGGGTAATGCCTCGTATAAATGCAGGGAGTCCTTTGATGCTATAAAAATATTAGCACGGAGGCAAAAGGTTTAGACAGAAAGGCGAGCAGCTTCGAAACAATTCGGAAGCTGCTCGATTCTGTTATTTGTGACAAACATAGGGCAAATGTTGACGTACGTAGAAGTGTGCTAGCTCATCGCATTGCTCGGAAGTTAATAACCAGAAGCTGAGAAGGGTTGAGGGAAACGCAGGGTGAACTTCTCCAGTTGTGAGCCGAACGAGTGGTGCTAAAGGCAGGGCCATTTGAGAAATCTTTGCGTGGAAGGCAGGGTTGCGTGCTTGTAACGAGGACTCCATTGTCTATTGGTGGCTCTTTGGATATTTCGACAACTTCTGCCTACGATAATTCGATGAAGGAAATTCAGAGATTATGTATTCAAGAATGAACAGATCAAGGAGTGGGATATGCGTGTTTCAATAGCTGCCAGCAGCTTGTAGATAGTTCGATGATGTGAAATATTATTACGAGGACCTAAAAGAATACTAAACACTTGAAGATATCTCACGACTGGTCGGGGCTTCTTGTATGGATGTTCACTCGCTTTGTGAACTTCGTCTCTTTGACCAAGGCAGCTGACACTCTTTGTGTATATTGGGGCCCGGCAGTGAGTGCAAAGAAGTCTATTCTTAGATTATTGTTTCTTTGAAATAAATATTCTCGAGGCTAGGTTCACGTCCTTGAAAGACATCAGAACCTATTTCATAAAGGAAGTGAATATGAACACAGTTCCGAGAGGGGTTGAGATGACTTGATTTGACAAGACGGAGGACAATCACAGACAGCTCATTTCAGATTCAGACACGAGAGCCACTAGGTTTCCAGATTCCTGAACATTAAATATAAACATAGCAATTCTAAATTCTCCCTATCGAGAGCCGACACTGCGTTATCTTAGTATGAGAAATCAGTATCGAAGGAGGTTCTCTTGCAGGCAAGACCAACCAATATAGAGATGGCGATAATAGGTTGATTTTGAATCGTTTTGTTTCTCTGCGTACTATACAGAAGGATTTCTCAGATTCCCATGCTCCCTGAACGCCGTCCATATATGACACCGAGAATCAAACCTGTAATGCACAACTTCAAAGACCACCGCTGCCGACGAGAATTTACTTCTTCCCTTTCTTCTTTCGAATGCTTCCTTTATCAGAAACCGCCGGACCACCGCCCTCAACCATAATAGCATCTTCATCACTGCCGGTCTTGCTGGGTGGAGATTTAACACCAGCTGCCGATGGCCCATCAAGCTCTTTCATGAATTCGGATTGGATAGATGCCCTTCTCTTCTCCCACCAAGCCTTTTCAAACTCAGCCTGGGATTGAATCTCATCCAGTCTCGCTCGGAAAAGAGTGTTTGCAGCGATTTCATTTGCCGACTGAAATATGGTTTGACCCCAATTTGGAGTGAGAGCGTTCGCCTGGGACAAATTAACAAGTGTTGTAACAAATTTAAGGAAATGCCAACCTCTGTGACCACATCCCGCAACTCTTCCTCCATCTCCTTTTCTGCTCTCAAAAATCGCTGCCAAAGATCATCACCCACGCTTCCACGTTGCAGTAGTGTACTGCAAGCTTGTTTCGCAGTTCTGATCTGAATAATTCGGTGGATATCTTCGACAGCTCTCTTCAACAGCGCCGCACGCAGAACGCTATCCGGCACATTGATCGCCTTCTCTTGTCCCTCCGATGGCTCGAGATGAAGAAGTGAAAGATAGAGGTTCCGCTGCAAATGTGGGGGGAACCATGGCGCCAGAGTCGCGGATTGCGCTACCCGCAGTCAGTAAAGGAGCAACACTCAATACTGGAATATGCTGACCTGCTTTCCGCTTCCTGTAAACTGAAGAGAATGTTGCCAGTGACCCCACAAGAACGGTAACATACGCAAGAGGGAGTAGAAGCCCCAGCCAGTCGATTTCAAACATGGTGATGAAAAGAATGTCTTTCAAGTACTGTATAACCAGGATGTCCAGAGCCACAGATGCTGAGGGTAGGCAGTATCGGCAATTATTTCCTTGCTAAAAAATTCAGGGAGTTTGGTGAACCAAACTGGGCGTGTTGCAAAAGAATGTGTTCTCAAGTAAATGTTCCAACTGTTCTCATAAGGCCAGCTAACCTTAATTCACTGGCCGAATTTCAAGCCCCACGCCACACTTACCTCCATGCCACAAGTACAAGGTACGGAGTAGGTAGGTACACCTTGTCCCACCCGGAGCTAACCTTCACAGGCCAGGCGGCACCGTATGACGAACCATCAATGAGAGGTGCTGTCGAATAACACGCGAATCTGGCTACCTGACCTTGAGCTCCTCCAGCTCCTGTAGCTTCTTTTCACTTCCGCAGCCTGCCTCATCTTTGCCCCTCTCTTGTCTCGACTTCTCAATCTCTTCAACTTTACATCCACATTCATCGCTATTCACCCAGAAGAATAATAAAACCCTCTTTCTGCACTATCTTCGTGTTTCTTTCGAGCCATCCCACACGGGTACAGCACTTTGAACAAGACACCACTATGCTTCTCAGATTTCGAGGTCCCGATGGCATGGTGCGTGTAACTGTTGAACCCACGGATACATTTGCGCGTCTTGGTCAGAAGGTAAGCTCACTTTGCCCTGAAACTTTACTTCTATCCCTAACTTTCTAAAGCTTCTAGCAGTTTTACCCTCAACTGTTGATGGCAATACCCTCACTCTCTCAAATCAACCTGCAGGTGGAGAAGTAAAGCTTCTTAAGGAAATTTCCAGGCACAAGGTCTCACAGATCGGGTTGAGGTGAGGCCTTCATCGAGGAAGACGAGGACGTCCACTGATCTCTCTATGCAGCCACGGTGACCTTGTATTTATCAGCTACAAACATGTAGATGCACTCTCAAACGGAAACTCCTACGATGCCTCAGATTCCACCTCGTCTATCACAACCTCGACAAATCGACTGAACGGCCACGCAGTTCTGCCTAACGAGGACATTCCTATCGATCCTTTACCAGTCACTTCCCCCTCCGAGAAGATCAAGAATCCTTGGGAGGTTGTTAAACAGGCTCCAGTCGACGATAGGTTAGATAAGTTGACTGGGAAAATCCCGAGGAAGCGTGATGTCAAGATGTGCAGACATGGGGAAAAGGGCATGTGTGATTATTGCATGCCAATGGAACCGTTTAATGCAGAGTATTTAGCAGAGAAGAAGATCAAGAACCTCTCTTTTCATTCCTACTTGCGAAAGATCAATTCGGCAACTAATAAACCGGAACTTGGGGCTTCTTTTATGCCACCTCTGACAGAGCCATACTACCGAGTCAAAAGAGATTGTCCATCGGGACATCCGCAATGGCCGGAAGGCATTTGCACTAAATGCCAGCCCAGCGCCATTACCTTACAGCCACAATCCTTTCGTATGGTTGATCATGTTGAATTCGCAAATCCGGGCCTTATCGAAAACCTCCTCAACTTTTGGCGAATTTCTGGGGCTCAGCGAATGGGTTATCTCTATGGCAGATATGAAGAATACAGAGAAGTGCCATTGGGAATCAAAGCTGTCGTGGAAGCCATTTATGAACCCCCCCAAGTGGACGAATTTGACGGAGTCACATTGAATGAATGGGAAAATGAAAGGGAAATCGATGAAGTAGCGAGACTATGTGGGTTGCAAAAAGTCGGAGTGATCTGGACTGACCTGGTCGATGCCGGTGCTGGGGACGGCACTGTCATCTGCAAGAGACACATTGACTCATACTACCTTTCATCTTTGGAGATCGCCTTTTCCGCCCGGTTGCAAGCACAGCACCCGAAGCCAACAAAATGGAGCGACACAGGGAAATTTGGTTCCAATTTCGTTACTTGTGTGGTCTCTGGAGATGAGACAGGTCAAATTGCAATATCTGCATACCAGGTTTCCAATACGGCAGTGGAAATGGTCCGAGCAGACATCGTTGAGCCCTGCGCAGACCCCTCAGTCATGCTTGTTCGTACCGAGGAAGAAGACGATGGGTCCGAAAGCAAGACACGATACATTCCTGAAGTATTCTACAGACGAATTAACGAATATGGTGCAAGTGTACAAGAAAACGCCAAACCCTCGTTCCCAGTGGAATACCTTCTTGTGACTCTAACCCACGGTTTTCCGAGTGACCCAAAGTCTATGTTCACAGCACAGGCACCAGGCTTTCCAATTGAGAACCGTGCTGTCCTCGGCATAGATCAGGAACTCAAAAACGTGTCAGATCGCCTCGGAATTGATAAGAATGGTGAGTTGAAGAAGACAGGCGAAGGGATCCAAGCTGTTTCCGATTTTCACCTCCTTTGCTTCCTCCACGGCGTTGGAATTCTGAGCAAGGTAAGCCTTCAATGATGCTCACTGTATGCTTCTGTTTTGCTGACTTTTCAATAGGAAGAAGAGGCTCTGCTTTGTCGGGTGGCAACGAAGCACGATCTCGCTGATGGTTATCAATTGTTGTCCACCCCTGGTTGGGCTACGTTGCTCACAATATTACAAACGACCGGTGAGAGACCCCCCAAAAGACCATCGCCCGATGACGGTGATGGCCTCAACACCGAGCGTCTTGCTAAGAGGGTTGGCGGGGTAAGGCTAGATTGAAAGTCTTCTATGCTAGCTTGATCCTCGCGGATATAGGGCCGAGGTGATACGATGGAATTGATGAACGTGAAATGATTATTTTAGATATCTGGGTGGTGCACATTGGAGCATTTCTTGGCGTAGGGAAGTAAAAAAGGACTTGCAGCATTGCGATGGATTGAGGCTATTGATGAAGCCACCTTCGCACATAATACCAATTTTACACATCAGCAATTTGATTTTGCTTTCAATGAAAAAATTGCACTGGCAGCATCGGTTTAGGAATTCTCCGTGCATCTGGGCAGGCAGAATTCATAAATGAATATCGCAATGGGTCCTGCCTCGTACGTCTCACTCAGGATTTACGTGTCCTTCTTTTAACGAATATTTGCACAGACGCAACAACTCTGGCCAATATCATCAAATTTTACACATCACATGTGAAGCTCTGGACAGGAGAAATGACTACATAAGAACGCGGGTCAAGATGAGAAGTCCCTTGGTAGGCAAAATGGTGTACCTAGAATACCTAGCGTATGAAAGCACGTGGACGTTTGTGCCCCTTTCCTCGAGTATGAGGTGCTCGCAGCAGGGCACCATGTTGTGAAATCTCTTCCCGATTATTGTCATCGGGGACAAAATGTAGATCTCTCGCTCGCTCATATAATTGATTTTGTCTTCTCATCGTTTGTATTGCAAGAACAAGAACAGTGATGTAGTTTATTTAAGATACCCTTCACGAGTGAAGTCGTATCGGCGATACAATGGAATGATAAGGTTCGCACATCATTAAGCTCAATTGCCTGATTGTAGCAGCATGGCTTCTACGACTTGATATTATTTCTGATATGACTGGAGTACGACTATCTCAGCGAGGGACCAGAGCAGGGTTTTCTGTTACCCCACTCCACTCTGTTGCTGACATGCAAGAAGCAAAAGTCTGCGAGAGATCAAGGCTCTCCGCCCAAGCAGATTCTTCCTTTAGCCATCCACAAACATGCGGGAGTGAAAAGCACGAATATTTCATTCGGCCTGCGTTTTCTCTCCACTAAAGACGCAGCTTGTGTGTAGGTCAATGCAGGTAGTTTCCGCTGCAAGGCGTGCCCTCCAGGATTTATTGTCATGAGACGACAAAAAGCGACCGGCCGATTCGAAAATCGCTTCACAGCCCCGCTAAAGAGGCGGCAGAAAAAAACTGCTTGCTCACAGTTTGACTCCTCTTCCTGAATTGAAATTCAAGACTACTTTGAACATCAGCATCATTCTACCTTCCCACTGCATCAATCTTCCCATCTCTTCGACAATGCTGCGTGACTTCGAACCAAGCAAGCTCCAGGAATAAAACTTTATAGTCAATTCCTTATCAAAAGCTATTTTTCTCTAGACCGCCTGCAATCAATTTTAGATAACCCAAACGACAAAACACACCTCAGCCCCAACAACGTTTCTACTACCTCCAGGGAGTTGAAGAAGCCTGAAAAAGTGGCAGTAGCTTCGTTGAGTATTTTCACCTTCAGTTGAAGCTACACCATCCAACAATGGCTCTATCCACCAAATTTGCTGGCCGAACTTCGTCTCTCCTTCGCCAGTGTAGAACACCTGCCAGCAGGACCTTCACCACTCGAGCGAGTTCTCGATGCCTCTATGCAAAGGCCAAAGCTCCAATTGGCAAGAGTGCCTCATATATCCGCCTGTTCTCGAGCTCTTCTGCCGTCCGAAACCAATCACAGACCGCTCCAAATGCCGAAGCATACCTGAAGAGCGGAGTTATAAAGGGAGCTGCAAATCCTGTCAATGTCAAAAAGGTCTTGGTCATTGGCAGTGGTGGTCTGAGCATTGGTCAAGCTGGAGAATTTGATTATTCAGGTTCGTACTTGATACCTCTCCTTTCACCATATGAGTCATGCAAAGTATATCTTCGGAGGATTTGTGGTCCATGCGTTGTACCGAGAGATGATAGTACAACATCATTGAACTTTCTTGCTAACACGCCTTCTCCACAGGCTCGCAGGCTTTGAAGGCCTTGAAAGAGGCCGGTGTGGCTTCTGTGCTCATCAACCCCAATATCGCTACAATTCAAACTGCCCATGTCCTCTCTGATGAAGTTTACTACCTTCCAGTTACGCCGGAGTATGTCACATATGTCATTGAGAGAGAAAGACCAGATGGTATCTTTCTCACCTTTGGTGGTCAGACGGCTTTGAATCTTGGTGTCCAGATGGAGCGTATGGGAATCTTTGAGCGATATGGAGTAAAAGTTCTCGGGACTTCCATCAAGACGCTTGAGACCAGCGAGGACAGGGATCTTTTTGCTAAGGCCCTTGGTGAAATCAATATCCCGATCGCCCAGTCAATCGCTGTAGGTACTGTGGATGAAGCATTGGAAGCTGCCAGAGGCATCGGTTACCCCATCATTGTCCGAGCTGCTTATGCTCTTGGTGGTCTCGGTTCCGGCTTCGCCAATAACGAGGAAGAGCTCCGCAACATGTCCGCAAGATCTCTTACTCTATCCCCACAAATCTTGGTTGAGAAATCTCTCAAGGGTTGGAAAGAGGTTGAGTATGAAGTGGTCAGAGATGCGTCGAACAATTGCAGTACGTTGAACTTTTGCCCTGAAATCTGTCACGAATAACTACTTGTCTTCAGCTTTCTATTCCATGCTAATTTCTTTAAAGTTACTGTGTGCAACATGGAGAATTTTGATCCTTTGGGTATTCATACTGGTGATTCTATCGTTGTGGCTCCCAGTCAGACTCTGAGCGACGAGGAATATCACATGCTTCGTTCCGCTGCCATCAAGATCGTTCGCCATCTGGGCGTTGTAGGCGAATGCAATGTTCAATACGCGTTGCAACCAGATGGACTTGACTATCGTGTTATCGAGGTCAATGCACGTCTTTCTCGTTCATCTGCTCTTGCTTCTAAAGCCACCGGTTATCCTCTTGCTTATACTGCCGCGAAGATTGGGCTTGGGTACCAAAACTGCCCCAACTGGATGATTTAATGCTAACTTTCTTCAGCCATACTCTTCCCGAATTGCCAAATGCTGTCACCAAAACAACCACAGCAAACTTCGAGCCTTCGTTGGATTATGTCGTTACTAAAATTCCTCGATGGGATCTCGCCAAGTTCCAACACGTTAAGCGAGACATCGGCAGCGCCATGAAATCAGTTGGAGAGGTCATGGCCATTGGTCGAACTTTCGAAGAATCCATTCAAAAGGCAATCCGTCAAGTCGACCCACGCTTCATTGGCTTCCAAGGCGATAAATTTGATGATCTTGATTATGAACTTGCAAACCCAACTGATCGTAGATGGCTGGCTGTTGGACAGGCTATGCTTCATGAAGGCTACACCGTCGACCGTATTCACGAATTGAGTAAAATTGACAAATGGTTCTTGTACAAGTTGCAAAATATTGTTGACTGCACTCATCAGATGGAAGACATAGGAAGCCTTTTCGGCATCAAGAAGGAACTCATGATGAAGGCAAAGAAAATGGGATTCTCCGACCGTCAAATTGCAAAGGCTGTTGGAAGCACCGAGGATGAGGTCAGAGCCCGCCGCAAGAACTTTGGAATTACTCCTTTCGTCAAGAAGATTGATACTCTTGCTGCCGAGTTCCCAGCTGAGTATGTAATTCCAGCTTTCGTCCCGCACTTTTCTAATTTGTTGCAGCACGAACTACCTCTACACGACATATAATGCAACTTCCCATGATGTTTCGTTTGATGACCACGGAATTATCATCCTCGGATCCGGTGTTTACAGAATCGGCTCTTCTGTAGAGTTCGACTGGTGTGCTGTCAGTGCAACACTTGCTCTCAAGGAGATGGGCAAGAAGACTGTCATGATCAATGTAAATATGACTCTCTATTTGAACGGGGCGTGAGACTGACATAATCCAAGTATAACCCGGAAACTTATAGCACGGATTTCGATACCGCTGATAAGCTCTACTTCGAAGAATTGTCCTATGAGGTATGTTGAATGTCCCACATGACGCTTGCACCCAAATTACGAAATACTGATTATTACACCAGCGCGTAATGGACATATATGACCTCGAAAGTGCCAGCGGAGTTGTGGTGAGCGTGGGAGGGTAAGTCTGTTACGATTTCGCTGGCTCAATGTATGGTGAGAATTGTACTGACTTGTGAATAGGCAACTTCCACAGAACATTGCCCTACGACTCCAGGAAACTGGCCACGCTAAGATCCTGGGTACTGACCCCAAAGATATCGACAAAGCTGAGGATCGACAAAAGTTCTCTGGGATTTTGGACAGCATAGGCGTTGACCAACCTGCCTGGAAAGAATTAACTTCTGTCGCTGAAGCCGAGAAATTTGCGGAAGAAGTTAGCTATCCAGTCTTGGTCCGACCAAGTTACGTACTTTCTGGTGCTGCTATGACCGTCATTCGCAGCAAGGACGAGCTCAAGGATAAACTCGAGGCTGCAAGTGACGTGTCACCTGATCACCCTGTCGTTATCACCAAATTCATCGAAGGTGCCCAGGAAATTGATGTTGATGCCGTGGCTTCAAAAGGGAAACTCATTGTCCACGCTGTTAGTGAACACGTTGAGCAAGCCGGTGTTCACTCTGGTGATGCTACTCTTGTTCTACCCCCCGCTTCTCTGGATCAAACCACAATGGACCGTGTTAAGGAAATCGCTGTCAAGGTTGCCAAGGCCTGGAGCATCACTGGGCCCTTCAATATGCAAATTATCAAGGCTGATGACCCAGAGGGCGGCCTTCCCGCATTGAAAGTCATCGAGTGTAACTTGCGTGCTTCTCGCTCATTTCCATTTGTTTCCAAGGTTCTTGGTCTCAACTTCATTGATGTTGCCACCAAAGCCCTTGTCGATACTGATGTCCCTGAGCCAGTCGATCTTATGGCTGTCAAGCGTGATTACCTCGCGACCAAAGTTCCTCAATTTTCCTGGACTCGTCTCGCAGGTGCTGACCCGTTCTTGGGCGTTGAAATGTCTAGCACTGGTGAAATCGCATGTTTCGGAAAGGATCTAGTTGAGGCTTACTGGGCTTCTCTTCAATCTACCATGAACTTCCGCATGCCAGAGCCAGGAGAGGGTCTTCTCTTCGGAGGTGACATCACCAAGCCTGTGCTCGCTGCCATCGTCGATTATCTCTCCCCTCTTGGATACAAACTATATGCTGCGGAGCCCGAGGTGAAGGAGTTCCTTGAGTCAACCGCGAAGAACAATGTAACCGTTGAGGTTATCGAATTTCCCACCGAGGATAAGCGAGCTCTGAGAGAAGTGTTCCAGAAATATGATATTCGCGGTGTTTTTAACTTGGCCCAATCTCGTGGAAAGACTGTTCTCGATGTCGACTATGTCATGCGCCGAAACGCTGTTGATTTTGGTGTCCCTCTCTTTATGGAGCCCAAGGTAAGGATCCCATCTCTATTTCAATGAAGTATTCAGACTGACATTACCAAGACTGCTGAGTTATTTGCCCGTTGCATGAATGAGAAACTACCTAGAAAGGAAGGTATCCCAGGCGAGGTTCGAAGATGGTCCGACTTCATCGGAGGCAAGCCTTTGTAAATACATATCTCTGGCTATTATGCCTGCTATCTATTCTCTGGCGTTGACTCCTCCTTTAACTCTTCGCACATCAAACCTTGGTTGGAGGAAACAAAATCTTACAAAAGTAATTCCAACTCTAGGCTTATGATGGACATATATCAATATTTGCGTTTTATTATTCAAGATATGTTGATTTGTTTTCCTCTGCTCACCTTTGGAAGATGCTTTACTTGACAGCCATATTTGAAAAGCTGGCATACGGATCTGTTCTTGAAGCTCTCTTCATTATTTTAATAAGAATATATGAGCTGCCTAATGTTCTAGATTGTAGCCCGACTCTACCTATGTATTAAATCACCTATAAATTGGGCGCGAACTCCGGGGTGGCTGGCTGCTGGCTTGCTGAAATGCCAAGAAGCCGTGACTTGAAAATACAATACATCTACCAGCGTCTGTAGTGGATCAGTAGCCTGCCATAATACGCCCTCAGCCCAATAGCAGTCTCTTCAGGCCTGCTCTTCAAACGAGGAGAGCTGAGACCTACTGTCCATACAGAGCCCCCTGTGTGGGGCGACTTGCCGTAAGCATGTTTGAATTTTCTGACAATAGGATGCAGCTAGGTAATCCTTGCTGAAAGGACTCTCTCAAAGCTAAGTTCCAAGAGAACAAATCAAAATAAACTGGAACATGGCAGTATGTCGGGCTCGCGATCATGAAGGGGGTCCGCTTGTTTCGCCTGTGAAAATGTGCAAATTGTTCAGCGAGTTTATCAATTGAAATAAAGCACACTGGCATTACCGGAGTCCTCCGACTGGCCCAAAACAGCTCTGCTGGCGCAATGGTAGCGCGCGGGACTTCTAATCCCGAGGCTATGGGTTCGAATCCCATGTAGAGTGACGAGAAATGTACAAATGGGTGGTATTTTACTTTTAGAGAGAATTTATTTTTGCATAGCTGGACTATGAAGTTGACTATGGATGCTTTATCCCATGTTCTAGAATTTTCAATTGCCTCCTAGAACTGGCATAGAGGGATACAAATCAATCTTATCTTCAATACTGACTAGGTGCTTTGGTATTTTCAAAGCTGCAAAGTGTTGTTGGTCTATTATTTCTTTAACAGAGATCTTTGTTTCTGTCTCCGGACAGTTCTCCCTTCTCATTCTCCTCCTTCCATAGTTGAGCACGCTATAGGCTAAAGTGAATAATACGATGGCCTCGTATTTGAATGTATGAGTACTTGGCCATCTTATACTAACACCACCTGTATAGCTGTCGATATCTTGCAGCTACCTTGGACCAGCGGCCTCACCATTCATTCACTGCCTTTCTGTGGCGATATAGCTCCTCTGCGTCCTGAAATCTTGAAATGAGAGCAGGCTTCAGCTCTGGCAGCCATTTGATCTTCCTTCATATGAGTCTCTCTCCAATCCTTGAATATCACTCTTGACATTGCAGTTCTTTCGATTATTGAATGGGCATATTATGGTCGTAGCATTCGGTTGCAAGGGTATTCAATATAAAGATCATATATACTTTCGCTTCATAAAGTATTGAATAATGCTCAGTCACCAAGGCAGGCTCAATCACTGGGGTAGCTCCTTTCGGGATAGCTGTATGCACAAGTTTGGGCTTCACGGCAACAAGGTAATGTGACATGGCTGAAGACCTGTTTGTACTAGCAAAACCTAGCGATCATGAGCACTGGAGCCCTGTACTTTTTGGTAATCTATGTCTTCTCTAGTCTGACGGCAGGGTTTCTCTCAATGAAAGCCACTATTGAAAATTCGTTAGCTCTGTATCTATGTAGGCTGAAGTCATTCATCCACTGCGCCGAAAGGACTTGTAAAGGTCAAAACCCCCACACGCGCAATGCACCACAGACAAGTACCCCGGCAGAAAAGAAAAACAGTAACTTACGATCTACTTTGTGTCCGAGGAGCTCACGAATGTTGTTCACCTGTTACTAGGTCAGATAGCGCCTTTCAATGACTCTTCATGGCTACTCACCTTATATTTGATCATCGTAGGTCTTTCGAGGGACAATCCCCAGCCGAAGACTCGCATATCCTTAGGCAGCCCCATCGACTCCAACATCTCTGGTCTGAACATACCACTATTCCCAATTTCGACAAGCTTATTCAAACCCTTGTGGAAACTGAAAATCTCCATGCTTGGCTCGGTGTATGGGTTGTATGCAGGTTTGAAACGAAGATCCTCAATACCCATTTTTTCAAAGAAAATTTGCATAAATTCCATCAGACCACCAAGGGACAAGCCATAGTCTGCAATGACACCCTCCACTTGGTGAAACTCGGCAAGATGAGTAGCATCGACAGTTTCGTTACGAAATACACGGTCGATAGAGAAGTAACGGGCAGGGGGGGGTCTTCCATCCGGCCCCTTCTTCGACGCTAGCTTGTGAAGCATGGCAGTAGATATGGCTGTAGTATGAGTTCGAAGTACTAGTCGTAAAGATTCATCTTCTGCCCAGGGATATCTGTAGCCAATTGAGCCGTACTTCCCTTCTTGATGAACTTCTTGGACGTTCTTCCAGTATGCCCCGTAGTCAGCCTTGTCATCCTCGGTCTCTGCATGAGGTTTATCTGCCACTTTAGGGTCAGAAATATAGAAGGTATCTTGGAGATCTCTGGCAGGATGTTGTTGTGGGACAAACAGAGCGTCGAAATTCCAGAATCCAGTCTCAACGAACCGGTTGGTCGGCATTTCCTCAAAGCCCATTTCGAAAAATATTTGACGGAACTCGTGTCGAACTTTGTTCAAAGGATGTAGAGCGCCTGCGTTCTGATCTGCCCCAAGGGATTTGAAGTTATACGGCTTGAAGGCGGCAGTTTTCCAAGCCCCACTACTGTCATTAGTATTGTGTGATACCAGTACAGAGCCACTTACGAAGCAATCATATCAGCCGTCAAGTCTGTTTCCTCCTTCGCAATCTCTAAGGCAAACTTTGGACCCTTCTGGATTTTGTAGCTGATCACCTTCTGCATCTTAACAAGCTTACGCTTTCTCAAATCTGTAATGACCTTGGCATCGGGATGTGTTCGTGTCTGTTGGATAACCTGCAACTGCTCCCTGGTTACGTCCTGTATCGTTTTTGCCTGCATGTAATTAATACTAGACCTTGATTAAGAGCATGCTGACCTTACAGAGGCTACTAATCGACCACCCTCGCCCTTAGTGATCCATTTTGACTTGAAAGCTTTACCCTGGCCAACCTTCACAACGTTCCTGTCACCAATCACCCCTTCGAGCTCCGAAATTGTAAGGCCGTCCACAGCTTTCTGTAAGGCTTCAAAAACGCGGGCTTCATGACTACCATTGGCTTCAATCTCCACCGCCTCCGGTTCTAGAATTGCCTCTTCTCTGTCGATCGTTTCATAAATGACCATGGAACGGGAAGCTAGACGATCCAAAGCGCTTTTGACATCCGCGGATTTCGAGGACGGAAATGCTTCTGAAGAGAGAATGGGTTCAGTTCTTGAAAGAACTTGTAGGATTTCGGAAGGCAAATCGCCATGCTGAGTAGCTTGAATATTTGCCATGATTGTGTGAGCTGCGCGCACTTTACAAAAGCTGCGCAAGGTCTCAGTTCGACATATGTTGACTCACAGAATATTTTGTTCGCTCAGAATTTGGCGACGTATCAGGCTGAGGCTGGAGGTGGGATAATCTTGGCAAGCCTTAGGCCACAACAATATCGCGGGGTTCCCGCCTAGTCAAGTTTCTGAGGGTTGGCTAATCTACAGAGAGTGCAGGTGTTTATCGAATTAAGATGATCTAGTAGGCTGTGATTTTGAAAGCAGTTTTCACTATAGGGAATATGTCCCAAATTCGTGTTCACTAAAATGCCAATATACGAACGGCATCCGTACCATACCCACGGAGAAGCTATAAGTTGTCAATAACTCCCAGATTGCCTTCCAACCCAGACCAAGTGTCCACAGATTTTGTCGACCCATCTGCTTCCAAACCTCCATCCCCTATCAGATTTTGGATCTCCAGTAAAACCCCCCTCACCTCGTCAATAGCATTGCTACCCTGCTCCAACTTTGCTGTAATAGCATCTTCATTGTTTCTCCCGGCGGCTCCGGCAGCAAAGGTCCATGCCAAAGCGCGGCGAGACGAGTCTGGTCTCTCGTGATTTGAAATCTCATCACCAAAGGAGACTGAAGTATCAACACCATTTCGCTTGGATGGGATATTTGACATCGGGTATGCCGGGAGGAGGTGACTCTCCTCGGCGAGTCGATCGAGACCCTGACTAGCCTCCTTGAGCTGCTTCGCAAGACTGATTGACAGGTGTGACTTCTGCTGTATTATGGATTTCTGTTCATTTGCAATCGCGGTCACATCCTCCAGGTAAGGATACAGGATACTGGCGCAACTCGAGGGGCTAAAATTCTCAGCTATTGTTGGGGAACTGTCTTGCTCAGCTTCTAATGTAGTTCGTCGGTCGAGGTGTGTAAATGAAGCTATGATCAAGCTCTGTCGAGCTTTGATGTACCGAGAATATTGCTTTTGTATCATCTCCAGATGGAGGTCAATGTAGTGTTTGCCCCTTTCATCACGCATTTGAGAATTCTGATCAACTTCAGTTTCTCCATCCCCGGCTTTATCCATCTCCCCTTCAATCCAGTTGATCAGTGCATTGCGTGTCAACCCTAGAGCCTGCAGTCTGCTCGGCCGGCCGGAGAAAGGTTTGATACCTTCAGCTTTGACTTTGGCGAGAAGATTTTGCTCCCTCTTTAGAAGCATTTTCGCACGAAGGACAGATTTCTCCAGAAGGTCCACAAGGGTTTTCAGCTCTGCCCCAGCTGCTTGAAATGTATTCGGCTGTCCGATTACATCCGAAGGTACCTTGGGCAATGTCTCAACGTCCTTTAGCACCATCTTGGGATCGAGATGCTCTAAAGATGCAGCAGGCTTTTGACACATTGCATCACAGTAGTCCTGAATTACCCGTAACCGATCATGTTTCTGTCTCTGTTTGACCAAGTCAATATAAGATTCAAGGGAAGAGCTGATAGTGTCTTGATGAAGGAGTACTTGAGTCGCCGAATCTTCAGTCCCGGCGTGATGCTCTCTGCAGAGTTTGGTGAATTCATCCCTCGCCCTTAAATTGTCTCTAACTGATCGAATATACTCTTTCTGGAGTCCTCTGAATCCGCTAGGCACTCCATCAGAATTGCATATACGGTCGACCAAGGACAAAGGTCGGTTCACAGCAACTCCTTTGTCTAAGTTAATGTGAGACTCGAGAAATGATGTAAGGACGCGGCGGATCTGGGTGGCCTCTTGCCTATGCCTGATATATGGCGCGAGAGAGCGCTGAGCTTCTGTAAAGGCATCAGGGAGTTGGAGTGTGTCCATTTAGGATATTTCCCTTTGACAATGAGTTGCTAACGTTTGCCGCTAGCTCTTACAACAACCGCATATGTACTACTGGCAATTTGAGGCGCGTCTGGATGAACGAGATAACGTGACCGTTTGAACGATTCAGACCTCAAACATTTGTACTCGAGCTCGTGCAGGAACTTGAAAGACATGCAGGGTAAGTTCGTCGCGGATTCGATTTAAATAGAGGTAACTTTGTGGAAACAGTTTTGGTGGATACCGAATTGTTAGTTTGATATCAATGAGGCTGAGGCTCATACTCAAAAACCCTCCGAGCGGCCGCTAGCCTCAGCGCTACCAAACCTTACTCTAGCTTTTCGATTCCCCGACGAGCCAAAATATTGTCTTTACTTCTGGAAAGCTTCTGTCGCGTTCTCTTCCCTGATGTGTTCTAAAGGCTGAACTTGCCAATTGTCTTCTTCTTTATGCTACCGGTTCTACTACTCTTGCGCCACTGATCTGGCATCAAGGCATCAGTAACCTCTCATTGCACCAAAATTCAATCCCAGAACATACACCATGGCCGACCCTAAGCAGCAGGATGTGAGCCAGTACAAGTACTCAGCAATGAGTAACTTAGTACTCCAGGCGGATAAGCGATTCATTACGAGGCGCCAAGATGAAGTAACTGGAGATCCAGAATCACTTGCAGGAAAATTATCTATCCGGGATATGGGAAGCCGAAATGCCCGTGAAGATGCCCCAAAGCAAAAGAAGAAGGCGTACGGCCTGCCAGATGTAGAGCGAGGTGGATTACAGGACGGGCAAGATGTTTTGGAGCGTGAACAACGGAAACGAAAGCGTGGAGAGCCGGCGCAACTTCGAGGAACCGGTATCTTGTCTGCGGCAGATGCGTTGGTCGAGGGCATAGTTTATCGACCACGGACCTCTGCGACGCGGGCGACATATGATCTGATATTGACCACCGTGGCAAATAATCTGGGAGACGTTTCCCACGAAATTGTTCGAAGCGCCGCAGATGCTGTTTTGGAATATCTCAAAGATGATGACATGAAGGATTTCGACAAGAAGAAGGAGATCGATGATCTACTTGGCGCATCATTGAGCCCTAAGCAGTTCAATGAATTGGTTAATCTCGGAAAGAAAATTACGGATTATGAGGCGCAAGATGAGGACGAAGTGATGGGAGACGGAGAAATTGGCGCAGCAGATGGGGCCGAGATTGATGATCGCCAAGGTGTCGCCGTGGTATTCGATGATAACTCGGAAGACGAAGATGGTCAGGAGATGGTTAATGAAGTAAGAGACGAATCATCGGAGGATGAGGGCGACATTGAGGATCGCCCAGGCGCAGATGAAGTTGCGACTGCGGGTGGTGCTGCGGATGACAAAGATGAAGAGTCTCATGAACTCCCTGAAGAGGAGGCGATGATCATTGACTCTGGGATGACAGCTTCCGGAAAGGATAAATCCAAGAGCGTCATACCCGCTCGTGATATTGACGCATATTGGCTTCAGAGACAGATTGGTGCCATCTATGCAGATGCTCATATTCAACAAGTCAAAACTAAAGAAGCCCTTCACATCCTGTCAGGTGCAGCAGAGGAAGAAGGTGGCGAAGAGAGACCTCTTCGAGAGATCGAAAACGACCTCACAGAATTATTCGATTGGGAACACAACGAACTTGTACACAAGCTGATTGCGAATCGAGACAAAGTTGTTTGGCTTACCCGCCTAGCTAGAGCCGAAGATGCAGAAGCACGTGGCGTCATCGAACGAGAAATAGCTTCTGAGGGTCTTCGATGGATCCTTGACGAGCTGAGAGGTGTAGCCCCAGGTGATAGCTCAAAAAAGCGAAAGCTAGAGATCAAGATGGATATTGATGTCCCAGCTGCTTATAAAAACATGGAGAGTAAACCTCAAGGCAACGTTGATGGTGGCCTTGTTGGAGGCTTACAGCCCCAGAAGTTGATCAACCTAGAAAACCTTGTTTTCGATCAAGGGAACCATCTCATGACAAACCCGAAAGTCAAACTACCGGAAGGCTCTACCAAGCGCGCCTTCAAAGGTTACGAAGAGATTCATGTGCCAGCACCCAAAAAACGGAACGACCCAAGTGATCGTGATATACCGGTCACTGAAATGCCAGAATGGGCTCGTGTACCTTTCAGTTCATCAACAAAACTCAACAAAATACAGTCGAAATGTTTTCCGCAAGCTTTCAATGACGATGGTAATATGCTGATTTGTGCTCCTACCGGAAGTGGTAAAACAAATGTTGGCATGTTGACTATTCTACGAGAAATTGGCAAGAATCGCAATCCTGAGACCGGCGAGATCAATTTGGATGCTTTCAAAATTGTCTACATCGCCCCTCTAAAGGCTCTTGTTCAAGAACAAGTTGGGAACTTTGGGAACCGACTTAAGCCATATGGGATCCAAGTCTCCGAGTTGACTGGAGATCGACAACTCACAAAGCAACAAATTGCTGACACTCAGATCATCGTCACTACACCAGAGAAGTGGGATGTCATCACAAGAAAAGCTACAGACCTGAGCTATACTAACCTTGTACGCTTGATTATCATTGACGAGATTCATCTTTTGCACGATGACCGTGGACCAGTGTTGGAGAGCATCGTCAGTCGAACCATCAGAAAGATGGAGCAGACCGGTGATCCTGTCCGTCTTGTTGGCCTCTCTGCCACTCTTCCGAACTACCGCGACGTAGCCAGTTTCTTACGTGTTGATCCAACCAAAGGCATGTTCCACTTTGATGGATCATACCGCCCCTGCCCTCTTCGACAGGAGTTTGTTGGGATTACCGAGAAGAAAGCCATCAAGCAATTGAAAACGATGAATGATGTAACCTATACAAAGGTGCTTGAACACGTCGGGACGAATCGCAACCAAATGATCATCTTCGTGCACTCACGTAAAGAGACTTCCAAAACTGCCAGGTACATCCGAGACAAAGCTTTGGAGATGGAAACCATCGGCCAGATATTGCGGAGCGATGCTGGAATTAGAGAGGTCCTGAATACTGAAGCCGAGGCAATCAATGACAGAGAATTGAAAGATCTGCTCCCGTATGGCTTTGGTATTCATCATGCTGGTATGAGTAGGTCAGATAGAACGTCAGTCGAGGAGCTTTTCAGTGGCGGTGAGATTCAAGTACTTGTGTGTACAGCTACGCTGGCTTGGGGTGTGAATTTGCCGGCACATACTGTCATTATCAAAGGAACACAGGTTTATTCGCCAGAAAAGGGAAGCTGGGTTGAGCTGAGTCCTCAAGATGTTCTCCAAATGCTAGGTCGCGCTGGCCGACCTCAGTATGATACTTATGGAGAAGGCATAATCATCACTACCCAAACCGAGATGCAGTACTATCTCTCTCTGCTGAACCAACAATTGCCCATAGAGAGTCAGTTTGTCAGTCGACTGGTAGATAACCTCAACGCAGAGGTCGTTCTGGGCAACGTTCGTAGCCGCGATGAAGGCGTTGAATGGCTCGGTTACACATATCTCTTCGTTCGTATGCTTCGCTCTCCGGGATTGTATAGTGTTGGCGCCGATTACGAAGACGACGATGCTCTTGAACAAAAGCGCGTTGATCTGATTCACTCTGCTGCTACTGTTCTCGAGAAGTCTAATTTAATCAAGTATGATAAGAAGACTGGAAAACTGCAAGCGACGGAACTTGGCCGAATTGCATCACACTACTACATCACCCATAGTTCCATGTTAACCTATAATCACCATATCCAGCCTTCAATCACCCCAATCGAACTATTCCGTGTTTTTGCTCTCAGCGATGAGTTCAAGTACATTCCTGTTCGACAAGATGAGAAGCTGGAATTAGCTAAGCTGCTAGGCCGTGTTCCTATACCCGTCAAGGAAAGCATCGAAGAACCACATGCGAAGATCAATGTATTACTCCAGGCATACATATCGCGACTGAAGCTTGAAGGTTTGGCTTTAATGGCAGATCTTGTATATGTCACGCAATCTGCTGGACGTATCCTCCGTGCCATTTTCGAGATCACTCTCAAAAAGGGTTGGTCATCTGTTGCAAAGACTGCATTAGAGTTGTGCAAAATGGCCGAGAAACGGATGTGGCCTACTATGACACCACTTCGTCAGTTCCCCGGCTGTTCAAGAGACATCATACAAAAAGCAGAGAGGATTGATGTTCCGTGGGCGAGCTACTTCGACCTCGACCCCCCAAGAATGGGGGAGCTTCTTGGATTGCCTAAAGCTGGTAGGACTGTGTGCAATTTCGTCTCCAAGTTCCCACGAGTCGAAGTGCAGGCCCAAGTGCAACCGATGACAAGATCTATGCTTCGAGTAGAATTGACAATCACCCCGAAGTTTGAATGGGATGACGAGATTCATGGTACCGCTGAAAGCTTTTGGATCATTGCAGAGGATTGCGATGGAGAGGATATCTTGTTTCACGACCAATTCATTCTTCGAAAAGATTTTGCGGAGGCGGAAATGAATGAGCATATTGTTGAATTTACCGTGCCGATTACTGAGCCGATGCCACCCCATTATTTCGTCACGGTGGTGTCTGATAGATGGATGCATTCAGAGACAAAACTCGCAGTCTCCTTCCAGAAGCTCATCCTCCCAGAGAAATTTCCTCCTCACACGCAGCTTCTCGATCTGCAACCAGTTCCAGTTGCAGCGTTCAAGACTGAAGACTTTAGGGCTCTGTATCCTGAATGGGATCACTTCAATAAAATCCAAACTCAGACTTTTAAGTCTCTCTACTCGACAGACGACAACATCTTCATTGGTGCTCCCACTGGTAGTGGCAAGACCGTGTGCGCCGAATTTGCTTTGCTTCATCATTGGTCGAAGCCAGATGCTAGGCGTGCGGTTTATATTGCACCTTTCCAGGAGCTCGTTGATCTTCGCTACCAAGACTGGACAAGTCGGCTCTCTAACCTGCGTGGTGGTAAGGTAATATCCAAATTGTCAGGTGAAACCACAACCGACCTTAAGCTGCTCGAGAGAGGCGATCTCATCCTTGCAACTCCTGCCCAGTGGGATGTGCTGTCTAGGCAGTGGCAGCGACGTAAGAATGTCCAAAACGTCCAGCTCTTTATCGCTGATGAATTGCACATGTTGGGTGGCCAGACGGGATTTGTTTATGAGATTATTGTTTCTCGTATGCACTATATCCGCTCACAGACACAAAACCCATTGCGAATCATTGGCCTTAGTGTGTCACTTGCCAATGCCCGAGATATCGGAGAATGGATTGATGCCAAAAAGCATAACATATATAACTTCAGCCCACATGTCCGTTCTTTGGAGTTACATATACAATCATTTACGATCCCACATTTCCCATCTCTTATGCTGGCAATGGCCAAGCCAGCGTACCTCTCTATCCGTGAGATGTCCTCAGACAAGCCTGCCCTTGTGTTTGTTCCGAGCAGAAAACAGGCTCGCGCAACTACTAGAGATCTGCTGGCAGCATGTTTAGCAAACGACGATGAAGACCAGTTCCTTCATGCCGATGTTGACCAGATGAAACCACTTCTCGAACGGATCGACGAAGAAGCACTCGCTGAGGCTCTGTCACACGGTATAGGATACTATCACGAAGCTCTTAGTACTAGCGACAAGAGGATTGTAAAGCATCTGTACGACAATGGCGCGATCCAGGTCATGGTTGCTTCGCGTGACGTCTGTTGGGAGCTAGACTGTACTGCACATCTCGTAATCGTGATGGGCAGTCAATATTACGAAGGTCGTGAGCATCGCTATGTCGACTATCCTCTCAGCGAAGTTCTACAAATGTTTGGCAAGGCGTCACGGCCTCTAAAAGACAAAATCAGCAAGGGCGTGTTGATGGTTCCTGCTGTCAAACGTGAATATTACAAGAAGTTTTTGAACGAAGCTTTACCAATAGAAAGCCATCTTCAGGTTTACTTGCACGATGCATTCGTTTCTGAAATCAGTACGAAGATGATAGAATCTGCCGACGATGCCATTAATTGGACGACATTCACATACTTCTATCGTCGTCTTCTTGCAAATCCCAGCTACTACAGTCTTACGGATACCTCCCATGAGGGGCTCAGCGCGCACTTGTCAGAACTAGTTGAGACAACATTGAAAGATCTAGCTGAGACTAAAATCATCGACCTGGATGAAGAGGATGATTCTGTGACACCGCTGAATGCTGCTATGATTGCCGCATATTACAACATCTCGTACATCACCATGCAGACATTTTTATTGTCATTGAGTGGACGTACGAAGCTCAAGGGCATTCTCGAGATCGTTACTTCGGCAACGGAATTTGAGTCTGTACAAATCAGGCGGCATGAAGACAGTCTACTACGACGGATTTACGATCGAATTCCCGTCAAGATGGCTCAGCCAAGTTATGATTCACCTCATTTCAAGGCTTTCGTCCTCCTTCAAGCTCATTTCTCCAGGATGCAGCTACCTATTGACCTCGCTAAGGATCAAGAGATCATTTTGACGAAAGTTTTAGGGCTTCTCAGCGCTACTGTTGATGTATTGTCCTCTGATGGACATTTGAACGCTGTCAATGCTATGGAAATGTCGCAAATGGTCGTCCAGGCAATGTGGGATCGTGATAGCCCATTAAAACAAATTCCTCACTTCACGCCAGAAGTCATCAAGGCTGCCAACGATTTTGGGTATGTACTATCATATAATTTGTGGAGTTAAGTGCTAACAATTGTCCTGCAGAGTCAAAGATATCAGTGAATTCATGGATGCCATGGACCCGTCTGAGAACCCTAATTATGAGGCGTTGATAAAGCGACTTGGGCTTTCGCAATCTCAATTAGCACAGGCAGCTAATTTCACAAATTCAAAATATCCAGATATTGCTCTCGAATTCGACTTGGAGGACCCAGAGGAGATTACGGCAGGCTCACCTGCTTACATCAAAGTCAGAATGACGAGAGAACTGGATGAGGATGACGAGTCACCTGAGGTGGATACTACAGTTCATGCACCTTTCTACCCTGTCAAGAAGATGGAAAATTGGTGGCTGGTTGTTGGCGAGGAAAGCACTAAAACACTACTGGCAATCAAGCGGATCACAATTGGAAGATCATTGAACTTACGCCTCGAATACACTGTGCCGACCCCCGGCAAGCACGAGTTGAAGTTGCTCCTGATGAGTGACAGTTATGCTGGTGTTGATCAGGATCCGAGTTTCATGGTGAATGTTGCTGAAGGAATGGACGAAGACGATGAGGATGAGGATGAGGAAGAATAAGAATAAGTCAGTCAATCAGTCGCCTTTGGATGACAAAAACAATGTTGTAAAATAGATCGGATGGATGGAAGAAGATAGATGGGAAGAAAGATGATGTTTTGTCGATGTTCACATGGGGCACAGTCGTTGGTTGGTCGGGTGGATGTGTGTTCTACTGGATTCGTGTTGTGTGGCTATGAGTGAGATGATTGTGTTGCCTGTGCCCCGGAAAGGCGCAGAGCGGTCTCACGAGTTGTGATTGGCTTTTCGGGAGAGGGAAACCGTCAAGTCCTGGCTAAGTGGCTCTGGCGTTTTTCTGAGAACGGTGAGGTGGTCTCATCACCAGTTATTTCTTTTTGGCATACTCTTTTGGCGTTGCCTCTGTCGAGTCGAGTCGAGTCATCAATCATTTCGACTTCACTTTTCTCTGCATCCTATTCACTTTGCAATTGAGCTTTGATGCGCCTTCCTAGTTAGCGTCTATTCTATTGTTTGGTGAATCTCAAGTGAGCTGCTCTTTTTCAATTTTCCGACCAACCGAGAAACTACTATTGTGCCCAAGCTGCATCAATAGGTAATCTTGGTCGCTCGTTGATTGACGTTGTGAGTGCCTCAGGCATTATCTCCATTTCGTTCTTGAACGGATTTCGCTTCGACTCAATATCTTTTCTTCCTCCATCATCTGCCTCCACACCCGTTCAAGGCTTCCCATCAAGCCATCAGCATCGAAACTCTCTTGCGCAGGTTCATCAAGGCTTGCGATCCTCCCAGCAGATTTCGACGCGTCGCATACCACCCCTGTTCTGCGCAATCTATCCACCCTTCGACTGTTTCTGTTTCGCGACAGCAAAATGTCGGCTGAGGCAATTCCAGAAGCTGCTGCAATTCCACCTCCATCCGCAGAGTCAATGGCAGACAAGCCTGAGTTACCAGCTACTGTTGAAACAGAAGCCAAAGAAGTCGCGAATGGCACAGCTTTGAATGGCACAGCTGCGAATGGCACAGATCCGAGTGAAGAAGTCGCGAAGCCAGATGACGCGCCCTCGTTGGAAAATGGTTAGTCTCGTTCCTTTTTTCAAGTTCAATTTCTGCATCGCATTCACCTACTGATCTTGCTTTCTTCGCGTCCAGCTGTCGATAAAGAACCCGCGTCTGACAAACAAACAACCTCACCAACGGTTGCACAAGAGCTGCCTGTGCCCGATCAAGAAGACACCGAGATGAAAAAGGCCACAAATGACGACGATGCCGCTAATATCTCATCAGCAGCACCAGTTGTTGATGAGTCTGCAGCTCCTGCTGTGAATACACCCGCCTCTGCCAAGGGCAAGGGTCGCCGCAAATCCACTGGTATCCCTGAACACAAAAGCAAGAAGCTAAATAAAAAGACGTCAATTGCAAAGATGAATCACATTGATGCAAAGCCTGGAGATTACTTCTATGTTAGGTTGAAGGGATATCCACTCTGGCCCGCAATCATTGCGGATGACACCATGCTTCCTGAAGTTCTTCTCAAAAGCAGGCCTGTCACTGCTATGAAGGAAGATGGTACTTATCGTACTGGCTATGAGGATGGTGGACCTAAGGCAAAGGACCGCACATTTCCGGTTATGTACTTGCACACGAATGAATTGTAGGCCGCTCACTCTCACAAAGGAGCTTTCTAGAATATAGCTAACTACGTGTTGTAGTGGATGGATTCCCAATTACGACCTGGTTGACCTTGATTTTGAGGAGGTTGGAAACGTGCCATCCTCTGGTATGCGCAAAGACCTTATGGCTGCTCGTATTCTCGCAGCTGAGCAGAACGACCTTGACTATTTCAAAGACATCTTGGCGGCCCACGAAGCCAGTCGAGAAGCCGACCGTAAAATGAAAGAAGCCGCCAAAGAGGAGAGGAGAGCTAAGAAGGCTGCAGCTAAGAAGGAAAAGAAATCCAGCGTGGTCGTATCCGAAGGCGAGGACGAGGATGTCGAAATGGCTGACGTTGACGCAATTGGAGAGCCGGATTCCGAAGAACCAGAGGCCAGTGTAAAGCCTGCAAAGCAGAAGAAGCGCAAAGCAGAAGATGTGAGTTCCGACTGAATTAAGAGGCTTTTCAACACGATGCTAACAAGAAAACAAGACACCCCGAGGCTCCGATTCGGTCAAGAAGGCCCGCCCAACCACCATTAAATTAACCACTACACCAAAGCCAGCAAACGGAGTCAGCACACCAAAGTCTGCGAAGGAATCCTCTTCAAAATCCGCCAAGCCAAAGACCAAGAAGGAGAAGGCACCAAAAACCCCAGCCACTCCAGAGGTTGCTGTTCCGGACGAGCCAGAGCTCACTGCAGAACAAAAAGCCGCCAAGAAGGAGGTATGTATATCCCTCATTCCAAGTTCAGAATATGTATACTAACTCCCGAGCAGAAAGAAATATTGTTCCTGCGACACAAACTCCAAAAAGGACTCTTGAACAAAGATGCCCCCCCGAAGGAAGAGGAGATGAAGACAATGTCTGAATTCGTTAGCAAACTGGAAGGTTACGAGGACTTGGAAGTCAGCATCATCCGCAACACGAAGATCAATAAGGTATTGAAGGCCATCTTGAAGCTTTCCACTATTCCCAAGGAAGAAGAGTATAAATTCAAGCCCAGATCTCAGACTCTACTCGACAAATGGAACCAACTCCTCGCTGCAGCTCCTTCCACCACCAATGGCGCAACATCTGAAGTCAAGGCAGGATCTGAAGACGCGAAACCGTCCCCAACAGAAGCAAATGGCACAAAAGAGTCACCTGCAGAGGAAAAAATAGAAGAGAGTGCAGAGGCAAAGACTGATGAAGCTGTTAAGGAACAAAAGCCAACAATTAATGAGACAGTGGTCGAGTCGGAGGCGGCCCCAGAGGCATCCGTGGAAGAGGAGACCAAGAAGGTAAGATCTTGCAGTTTATTCAACCAAGTCGTGACACGACAGCTAACAAGAGCCCAGGAGACCATCGCAGAATCGACTACCGTCGAATCTGCTGCGTAAGTGGCCTAATAAAAATGATTCTGTGCTTGCCTCGACGCTGGATCAGTTCGTCGTTTACACCACTTATGCCGTTACTTCATCTTCTGACGATCCGTTGATGAATTTCCGCATTTGCCTTGCCTGTAGCTGCTGTTTTGATAGGGCAGAAATGAGAGCAGGCTGGTTTGCATTTGCGTCGTTACCCTGATTTTGCAATTCCGCATGTAACATTATGCGCTACGGAGGATTCTCTCCCAGCTCTTGGGCATACTTTTTCATGCCACGATCCGCACATTGTACAAATTTCGATTTCTCTAAAATTGCACGACGGTTGGGGGTGGTAAGGGAGCGGAGGGGCCAAGGAGGAACGTTTGTCTTCTACATGAACACTCGCTATCAATCCGGTTGAGATTGGAAGTTCTCGATTTACGCTAAGGGAATAAAAACTATCAAAAATGACTAATCTACATTCATGTTATATTTGTGAAATCAACGATTTCCCTTCAGATTTACTGCCACTCAGTTTTGCCTAATTTAGACATTGAGAAAATTGACCTCTGGAAATGTTCAGTTATAGGGCACCCTAATTCGATCTACCAAAGGCGGTGACCATCGGCAAAATATTTTCTGAACTGGAAATTTCTCGAGTTTATTTCTACATTCATGCCCATTTCGCACAACACTGATTCTACTAACAATGGCTGCCCCTGCTCCTGAATTTCTGCGCTTTACGACTCACAAATCACTTACCCATCGGCTCGTTCTCTCCACACTCACAGGTCGCCCAGTTCATATCTCCCAGATTCGCGCCTCTTCACCTACAAATCCCGGCCTGGCGCCTCACGAAATATCATTCTTACGTCTCCTTGATAGTATTACGAATGGATCGTCTATGCAAATATCATATACGGGTACGACGCTTACTTACATGCCGGGTCTTATAACGGGCAGCGTCGCTACAGGAGGTGGAGATGTGGTGAAGTGCGTCCTGCCAGATACCTGCCAGAGGAGTGTAAGCTGGTTTTTATTGCCGCTGTGTATGCTGGCGCCATTTTCAAAAGCGCCGATAAACGTTAGGTTCGAGGGCGAGGGTGTCATCACCAGTGCGACGGAAACGGGAGATGTGAGCGTGGATTCCATTCGAACGGCTATTCTGCCACTCTATGAAGCATTCGGCATTTCAAGTAGTAAGCTTGAGATTAGGATTCTACAGCGTTCGTGCGCGGGGCCAGTAGGAAATGGTGGAGGAGGGATCGTCGAATTGAGATTTGGGAGCCAAGTTCGATTGCCCAAGACGTTACATATGAACAGAAGCCCTGGCCGGGTCAAAAGAATACGAGGCGTTGCTTATTGCACGGGCGTATCGGCGAGCAACAATGCGCGGATGATACATGCTGCGAGAGGAATACTAAATCCATTGGTTAGTGATATACACGTTGCGGCGCAATATGATCAAGCGCCTCTTGTATCGAGTAACGACAAATCAAATCCGGGGGGGAAGAAGAGAACGGGAATTGGATTTGGGTTATGTCTCATTGCCGAGAGTAGTTCAGAGGGTGTGATTTATTCGGCAGATGTACCTGCGCCGAGTTCAGGAGGGGTCACACCTGAGGATATAGGGAAGCAATGTGCATATCAATTACTCGAAGTAATTTCACAAGGAGGATGTGTAACGAGAGTTGGTGCTGCGACAGTCCTTACGTTGATGGCTATGGGATCTGAGGATGTTGGGCGAGTAAGGCTAGGACGAGATGTGGTTGGCACGGAAGAATTAGTGTCCTTGGGGAGAGATTTGAAGAAATTCGGAGCAAGCAATTGGGGACTGCGAGATGCTGAAGACGATGGGACTGGAGACATCATAGTCAGCGTGAAAGGCACCGGTGTTGGCAACGTAGGCAGAAAAATAGCATAATGAAGCCTTCGAAGACCAAATACAACCAGCAAAGTGGTATATTTGTGAACAGGTATTATACAAAGCAAGGACTCAGGAGCCGAAGGAATCCATTTGCCGCTGGAATCGAGCCCCGGCAGCATTCAATCGACGATTCGCTGTGACGGCAGCGAATTCGGCGGAGAATCCCATAGTCTGAAGGGCAGACTCAGTCGCATTCCCATAATCATTCCACTGTCGCCGTAGGTTATCGACAATGTGGAAATCCGCCACGATAGCTGTCCCAGACCAGAACATATCCAACGCAAGGTTATCTTCCCCCTCCGTCCTTGAAGGGGGCTCTGCTAACAGCATCGCCCGCTCTTCATCCACAGCCTCGTCCATAGCTTCATGACGTGTGTCGGGTGGTCCATCTTCTCGCGTTGGTAAAGGTCGTAACTCGATATCATCAACATTGTTCGTGAGTCCGTCTCTAATTACTCCCCGCTCTTCTGCATCATGATCCTGAGAAGCTGCTGCTTCCGCACGGGGAACTGTAGGCAGATTTTCCCCTGGTTTCAAAAATGCTGACAATACCATCGTAAGCCTCTCTTTTTCCACATGCACTGCCAGCATAAAACATTGCAGCCCCAAAATCAACAAATCCAATAAGACCAAGTGTATTTTTGACGTCGGCCCTTTCTGCCCGATAAGATCAACTATTATGCCCCCGTGCAGGTAACCCCTCATAGACTCGCCCGCTTCTGATCTCGCTGTAAATATGTGGAGAAGGATACATATTAGGTTTGGGCCAAATATAGCGCCTATGTATGGGCGATGTTGAGGAGAAGGGGGAATGAAGTTGGGTTTGGGAGTTAGGAATATCATTTGGTTGAGAACTCGGAGAAGGAGACGGAAAAAGGAGCAGCTATTTAACAAGTCAGTTTGTGAACCCGGATGTTTTGCCTAGAAAAAACCATACTCCATGTAATATATGATCGAGAGCTCAGCGTATATCAGGATATCCAAGTTGGTCATAAGCTGGCTGATGAACTCAAACTTCTTCTTCGTCTGTGCCTGAGCTCTCTTCTGCGCTGGTGGAAGCGCATCTTGCCTCTGCTGCGCAGTTGCTACAGAATCGACAACAGGAGCAGCTTCAGGATCGCTGGTCGTAGGGGCATCTTCGTTCGTCCTGGGCAGATCGGTAGGTGTGGAATCATTGTTCATAGCTTGTTGAGCCTCATTGGAAGGGTATTTGAAGCTTTTGGGTGTAAATCTTTCACATGATTCGATGAGGAGACCATGTAAGGAATAAGAAGCGGAGGAGGCTTCTTGCTGAATTCGTTGGCAGCGCGTTTTTCTTGGACTGGCAGAGGTCGAAAGATGGGGCAAGCGATTGGAGTCTATCACGTGACTGATATATAATCACGACTGGCCCTCAAATCCAGTTCCTCCCTTTTACAGCTTCAGGGTATCAAACTCTTCCACTGGCAGGCTTGGGGGAGGCTTGTGCCCATGTGTGTTGAAATTCTCTGGCCCTGAGGATTCACCAATATCTGGTCAACATTGCAGGGCTGATAACGAGCTCTACTTGCTTCGTCACCTTTTCTACCATTCATGACGTCTGTAGTAATCATTCATCTTCTACGGAAATTTGTTTATCGTTTACTGCCGTCTATTACATTCAGTACACCATGCCTCCTCCCTTCCGGACAGTCCGTCGCCCACCTCCTGTCTCATCATTTACACTCTTCCCCAAGCTCCCTCCAGAGGTCAGAGTGTCAATCTGGAGTACAAGGCTCAGGGCAGATTCGGCAGAGAGCTTAATCAATATAATTGTCCCTGTATTGTGGGATACTCGGCAGCGTACATTTTATTCACCACGAAAACCACCTGTTCTGCTTCACACGTGTCAGGAGTCACGGCACGAAGCGTTGAAATGGTATCGATTATCATTCGCGTCATCTCCTGAGTTTGCTCGTATCTATTTCAACTTTGAACATGATATATTGCTTCTCAATTGGTTTTCATTGGGTTCTTCACCAGGCAGACTGGGTAGAAAGATAATGGATGAGGAGTGTGCAAAGGTGCAGACAATGATGATTGCTGAGGGTGCTCTGATGTCCCATGCAGAGGAACAAATGAAAGAGCTAGAGCGGTTTACTGGCTTGAAGAGTTTGGCCGTAATTTGCGAGGAAGACAATCCACAATGCGGTGAGGAGTTTGGAGCTGTTGGTGTGGAGCAGCTTGGAAAGGAACTGGATGCCGATTTGGACGCAGATCTGAAAGGCCACTTTGAAGGTGGCCCTTCTAGCAGAGAAATTAAAAGGAGAGACAAGCTCTGGCCGGAGTTGGTCTGTCTGAGGGATGACGATGATCAACCTCCATGCAGTCGGCACGTATGCAACCTGTTCCTTTGATTCCCCTACTGGAGTTTCCTGTGTATCTGCTTTCGATCAGGTTTCGGCGTCCTCACTTGATAAAATGTAGACAATTCCGGTGCTAATTGGTTCAAGTGGTTCTTTGCAGGTTGGAACGAGCGGGCTACAGTATTACAGAAGAGCAAGTGGCCCGGGATGTTGTCGAGAGCCCTAATGTTGACAAGGGAGGATGCCGAGGATGAAACCATGTTCCTGATGAATTTACTATTTGCACATGCTGCTGGGCAGATTCATCCTTAGCTACTATACGATCAAGGAGCTCAGGTGTTTAGAGGTCTGTTCCAAGCTGTATCTTAGGACATTGGTTCATTTATACGTTCCCTAATGCTTTGTGCGGGTCTATTGTAAATTGCGCCTTTGTCAGTAAAATTAATTATCATCGGGCTTTTAGATTCGTCACAGCAAGGATTGTAGGCAAAGTACGGACTGTAGCATTTGTACAACTAGTGAGAAAAAATTATATGTGCAGACTCTCCTGCTGTGCAGATTCTCTTCGTCTGAATTTTCAAATTATTTATTGACAAGCATTAAAGTCTCATTATGGAAAGATGGAAGTGTATCAAGAATCAAAGTTCGTTTCGTTTTCATGCTATTAATAAGTAAAGAAATGCAGTGATGCCACAAGACGGGTATCCCACAAGCCCCAAGCAAAATGCAGAGACAATTAAGTACTTGAAGAACGCGCCCATGGTCCATAACTCCCGTGTACTTCCGTCCAATCTATGGTAAAGCTCCGTATCCCTGGTTCAGCGGAGTGATTTAGGCTTTGACCAACTCCTTCAATCTCTTCTCGATCGTTTGTCGTCCATCAAAAGTAGTCCATACATCGGATGGGGCCTTGTTGACAATGTCCCAGCTGTTGAGGTTATTTGTAAGATGACTCAAATCCCTTTGCTTTCGCTCCCACTCGCTATCTTTTCGAATGTTGATACCAGAGCTGATGAGAGCCAATGGTGTCTTCTCCTTTTGAATTTGTCGGGCACTGCTGACTTCATTCTTGGTCAGAGAGTTAGCGACGAGTGACTCTTGGAGCTTCGCTTTGATGAATTTTCCGTTCTGATACGCAGATCGACCATAGACTCGATCTTCACGAGTACGCCCTTTGAACATAGCTGCTGGAGTGCGATCAAGTCCGAGTGGCGAGATGATGCCCCATGCCCAAAGAAGGAAGCCTCTGTGGGGAGAGCCCAAACGGTAAAGAAGGTCTTCATGAAGAGGGTCGATCAGGAGAATTCCTCTGACATCACGACCGTGACGAGAAGAGAAGATTCGACTGTAAATGCTGCCGACACCCGCACTAGCCAGAACCCATGGTCCTTCTTCACCAGCACGAGCTAAAGCTTCAGAGAGGACATCAGCAGCCATGCCAGCAGAGAATGGCGATGGGGCATTGTCGGACCACCCGATACCTGGGCGGTCGGAGTAGCAGTACCGGCTGATGCTTCCATTAGCAAGGGCATATTCTGCAACTTGAATCATTCCGCCTCTGAATGGGCCATCTCCAGCTTCGAAGAGAACAGTTGGTGTCTTTTTGCCTTTGGAATCGGTGGTGGCATTTCCATCACAGAAGATGTGGATCTGATATTTATCGCCATCCACGTAGTACCGCTGACCAGGGGCAGCAAGGGAAGAATCCCGAGAGCGCAGTATGAGAGTCGCAGACAATAAAACTGCAACAATCGCAATGATGACCATAATTATAGTGGACAACAGTACCGAGAGCCACTCTGTCAAGGTGCGTCGAGTCTCATAGCGTCCAGTCAAGCGCTCTTCTTCCTCGTGTTTGCCCCAGGTAACAATTCTATCTGTGAAGATAGTCCAGATACTGATGAGAAGTGCCCAAATAACACTTGCAATTCCAACCCAGCCTTCTTCAACCCGCAGTTTTGGCACAGCCAAGATCATGATCATATCGAAGAGAAGAATGACCGAAATCACCAGACATGATACCTGTGCTGCCTTGGACGGTGTGGAGAAGAACAGGAGGATAGTGAGTAGCAAACCCAGTGTCAAAGTCGTATACGAGAAATCGAAGAAGCCGGAACCTCGAGAGTGCATTCCAGGTGGGCTCACAAATATCGAAACCAGGAGCAAGGCCCACCAGAGGAAGGTGATGATTGTGAAGAAAACTGTAAAGTATCGCAAGAACCGGACACTCCACAGATTGTACGGGGAGACCTGTTCGACATATTAGCTTAACACGAGGGAGGTGTTGTAGATTGAGCTTACGGCAGGATCATCTGGACTCAGATATCCTTCATGAGGAGGAGGTGGGAGCAAACGAGTTCTCTCATCTGCCTCGGAATGGCGGGGCCGACGATCACTCGATTCTCCGACTCCATTGCCATTTTGCGGGGAAGTGTCTTCGGCATCGCCGTCCTTGTTGTTACCCCAGAGTGAAACCATACTGGCAGATTCAAGAGTCGCCCAGCAACTCTTGTTGGAGATATTATGTGAAGAGCGGAAATGAAAAAGGGTTGAAGAAAATATCCCTACGACCAAATGTGAGAGAAAGATGATCAAAAAGCTTGCAGGAAAGAAGAACAAACAGAACAGAGCAGAGGGGGAGAAACCACGAAAGCAGGGTTTATTAGTGTGTGAATGGTCAATTGACTAAAAGAACGTGTCACCAATGATGATGACGGTTTCGCCTCCATGCTACCTTTTTGTAGTTACGGTGCGGTGGTCTGATCCTGAAGAGGGATGGCGAGAGCGAGGTTGGGTTTTGGAAAAGGCAGAGAAAAGAGGCAAAAAGAGACGAGGTCGAGCTTGAGCTTGCGCAGGTGGAGCGAGGGAGGTGACATCATAACGCCAAGAGATATAGAAACAAAGCCAGCCACTCCAATGGAGGAGCTCAAAACTGATGATGTGGTGCATTTGGAAGTAAGCTGAGATCCAAGCTTGTCGGGCCCATAGATGTCCATAGATGGGAATACAGAGGACAAGGATTTAGATTTGCGGAATATATCCATATATTTAATTGCATACCTGCATCCGACAAGCATGCATGGGAAGGACAAAAGCTAAGTAAGCTGCTGCCAGTAGGAGAGCTGGCGAGTTAGGGTATCATGGAATGGATAATTATGCTGAAGCAGAAGTGCGGATGGTGTTCGAGCACTTGATGGAAAAGTCAAGAAATACCTGAGGCCGAGTATATTTAATCTACCACAGTACATCTTCTGTCAACTTCCACGTCCTAAAAGATAACTAACATGTTACTGTACTGTACGAAGTGGCTAGGTATGTATGGTGGAAGTACCTAGGTACCTCTCCCTCTCCACTCTCTTCCGCTCTGCTACGCCTCACCCTCCCTCACCCCACCAAGCCCCCTGATCTTATCGAAGTTACGCGAGGGGGAACATCAATTGTTTGTTTCAACTCTATTTACTTCTCTACTTACTGTTCAATAAATTTTCCATGCCATTTATTTACACTACAACCCTACCGTATGCTAGGATCTATGTCAACATGACTTCGTGACCTCCGATTGAGAACACGGCCTTGATATTATCGAATCAAATGTGCCTGAGTATCAGCCCACCATGAGCGACTTGCAAAGGCAGTTCGCGAAATCCAAACTGGCAAGCTACCCAGCTACGATGCCACCCACGGCACCATTTTTCGAGGCAGATGAGGACGAAGAGACTGATCGTTTTGATCCCGAGCTCCCGCACGACGACGATTCATCTTCTGCATCCTCCGCCTCGTCAGCTTCCTCGACTGGCACTATCATTCCTTCCCAGAATCAAAAGTTATTCGCCCGACCCCAAGGGTCTGTCATGCCTCCTGTGGATTCTTTTTTTTCAAAGGCTAAAGTATTCTCTTTCTAGATCACCCAACAAAAGAACAATGGACCAAATACCTTGGACAGCATATTTCGAGCGCGAGTTGTTCCTCGAATCTGCAACAGAAGCCACAACCATAATATACCATGCGTACCTAACCTCACCAATCGGCAATGCTCCTTTATTCGTGACACATCATGGAGCGGGCTCATCGGGTCTTTCCTTTGCGGCATTAACTGCTGAAATCCGGAAACGTTTACCGTCTGCCGGCATACTGTCTCTTGATGCTCGTGGTCATGGCTCCACCCAAATTGTTCCTCAGGAGGACAGTATGGATCTAAGCTTAGAGACACTAAGCGCAGATTTCCTCTCTGTTATAGACCTGACAAAGACGAAGATGGGCTGGCATCAGATGCCCCCTCTGGTTTTAATTGGTCACTCGCTCGGTGGAGCTGTCGTTACCGATGTTGCAAAGGGAGGGTTATTAGGCAATGCAGTACTTGGATATGCAGTATTGGATGTCGTAGAAGGTTCTGCTATTGATGCACTACAGACAATGCAAACATACTTGTCAACTCGTCCCGCGGGCTTTCCTTCTTTGGAGTCCGGCATAGAATGGCATATTCGCTCCAGAACGATCAGAAATTCAATGTCTGCACGTACAAGTGTCCCAGCTCTCTTAAAGCACGAGCCAGAGATAAGAAGCTCTCGGTCGTGGACATGGCGAACAGACCTTGGAGCAACGCAGCCTTTCTGGGAAGGATGGTTTGTTGGTTTAAGCAAAAAGTTCTTAGAGGCTCGAGGTGGAAAGCTACTCCTACTGGCTGGTACAGATAGATTAGATAAAGAGCTCACAATTGGTCAAATGCAAGGTATGGCGCTACTAATTATATTATGGTGCAACGCTAAAATCGTTAGGAAAATATGCACTTCAGGTATTCCCAGAGGCAGGGCATTTCATTCATGAGGACCTGCCAGAAAAGACTGCAATGGTCATCGTTGACTTTTACAAACGAAATGATCGAAGTGCATTAGTATTGCCTCCAAAGGTATCCGATATGCTCCGAGCAGGAAAGAAGGTCTAAGGTATTCACTGCCAACTATGTTTTTCCTATGTGGAATCACTGTATTCGATATTCCTCTAGTCTCAGACTTACAAGCAGTATTCGTTGAGCTGTACTACAAAGTCTTGTCTGAATTCAAGCTTGGGCCGCAAGTAGGGCAGCAATTGAGTTCCGAAGAGGGTATTTGAGCTTAAGTGCTTTGGTTGACAAGCTTCACGGCCAACAAGCTTGATAAGTCGAATGACTATTGTCCCTACGGGAACTTCATTTTGGGATCCAACTGCTAGGTCAGGAATTAAGTGAATGATTCTACGCGAGTCAAATATAAGAAGAATGAAATTTTAACACTCCTTTTTACCATTTTGGAGAATCTGAATGGCAAATTTGAGCAATCGATGAATGCACGATCCTGCTCAGGAGCTAATTGCCGTCTCTGGACTGCAAAGCCGTGAAAGCTGAATACTTGACCATATCTACTTACAGCCAAGAAACTCGATACATTTTAGCACAGAAGCATATCATTTTTTGACACAAGAATTCTTGGGATCCAACTCTCGTGCGTGGAAAGTAACAAGCTTAAGCTTTAGCCCCTGACTAGTCAAAATCCTTTCAGCCAAGATCTACGAGGCAATCCCCCTCAGCCCTGTTGTCATATCTTCGTCGGGAAACCCTCACCTTGTTTATCCAATATAACTGCTTTCCCCTAGTCGAGCCGCTGTGCAATTTTTTTAAAGTATTTCCGACATGCAAGGCATATTACTTCAAGCGCTTCTCATAGGGAACAGCGGGGACGCACAGCATCGTGGTTTCCCGCGTTCGATTACCTTAATACCTATTTGCACCGTAATGCCGGTTGGGAGTTGAAGTCCCGTCTGATCCTTCAAATTAAGTTTCCAGTAGGGGGAAGCGTATATTGTTCTTGTCTTCCAATTAATTACGTGAAGCAACGTTTCCACTGCACCAGTCACCTTCTTCCACGCAAGCAGAGCGATTCAGAGATACAAATTCCATTCATCATGCAATTCCAAACTTCTTCCTTGGTCACAGCACTCCTTGTTACTTTTGGAGCTGCCGACCCAGCACTCGAGCCTCAGAACAGAGCGTAAGTTTCTTAAGTCGTTCTCAATTCTCGTCTTGTTTCATGAGAGCGTGCTTCACTTCTTTCCAATCAAAGCTTACACGTCTCGGAAGCCAAACAACCGCTGCTCTCAAAGCCGTTCAATTGTATGTCTCCAACCTGTTCACCGACAGCGCGTTCGGCTCTTTCGCGACAGCCCTACAAACCGACCATGGGCTTTCCTCCTCTGTTGCCTCATTCGAGTCATCGTTGTCCAGTCTCATCGTCAACAAGCAGACCCCAACCGCAGGATTTGAGAACGCTCTCCCTACAGAAGCCAGAAACACATAACGACTTGAAAGAAGAACTCTGAGCCCCTGGTTTTCTTAACTTGTCATCCTCACAAATTCATGGTAGAAAATAATATTTGAATATCTGTGATGTCTAATTTTGATAATTTTTGGGTTCAAGAGATTCTTGAATGTATGTAAATCCAAGACCCCCTTTGGCATCTGGCGTTGGACACAAGAACCGGACCCAACAGATGCAGAATAAAGCTAGATTCAACATCAATATCATGGCATTAATAGTCATTATTAAACATATCAGGGATCACCTGGTCTTAATTTCTTCATCGCCTTCTCTTAACACCTGAACGCCAAACGAGTAATGCAGATACAATTACTACCTATTATCAAGCAGCCAAAACACCTGATACCCTCAGTGCCAGATCTAGGATCGTCAAATGCTCATCTGATCCATCTACGAGACGTTTGTCCGCCTCTGAGAATATCAATGTGATTTTATTTTTTTGCAAGTCGGCGATGGTTTCATTGTAGATGATGGCTTGGAAGAGCTATTGGTTTTGTTAGGGGACACAACCATTTAGGAAGAGTAGACGTACCTGAGTTACTACTTGAGTAGCACTCCACCCATCCGCAACCATATTTGTAACCACCCTGGAAACAGAGTCGTATGTCGCACCTTTCGACTGGGGTTTCATAGCTTTAACCAACTCTTCAATCGTCTCGTCCGGTATGACGCCAGCAATATCTTCAACACTCTTGACCGTAACAACCTTATCATCCTTCTCATCCACATCCATCTTATCACTGTTATCCACTTCACTTACACCCACGGCTCCCACTAATCTTGCAGCACTCTGCAAAAATGTGATGGCCTTTCTCAAATCTCCCTCGCTACACTTAATCAACGCATCTGCCGCGCCGTCCTCCAACCTAACGCCTTCTTTCTCAGCAATCTCCTCGACTCTTTTCTTCGCATTCCCTTGGTCCAAACTCTTAAACCGGAATTTCGAGCATCTACTCGCCAATGGGTCGATAATGCGAGTAACATAATTACAAATCAGACAAAATCTCGTAATCTTCGAGTATGTCTCCATCGTTCGTCTCAAAGCACTCTGTGCATCTTGCGTCATAGAATCGGCTTCATCTAATATAATGATCTTGTATGGAGGACACGGATATTGTGCTCTGTATGCAGCAGACGGATTCGAGAGTTGCATTCGAGCAAAGTCTTTCACTTTTTCTCGCACAATAGATATACCACGCTCGTCAGACGCATTGAGTTCGAGCACTCGGGATTTGATCAATTCGGGGCCGTAAAGTTCCTTTGCAAGGGCGAGGACGGTAGAAGTCTTTCCCGTTCCCGGAGGGCCATAGAATAGCATGTGCGGGAGCTAGACGTGTTAGAATAAAAAATGGGAGAGGGAGGAAGAGAATGTACATTGGATGATTGAAGCGTTCGTTGGAGGACTGTGATAGTGTGATCTTGAGCCGTAACATCGTTGAGATTCTTCGGACGGCTTAAATAGAGTCAGTGCCAGCATCTGGAAATGTATATTAGGTAGCCATACTATTTCTCAACCCATGGCTGTGTCCTGGTGTTTTCTTTCGTAGCAGGTGTTTTCGCAGTACCATTCGTAGCCTCCGCCTTGCGGGCTTTAATATCAAAGAAGCCTGCCATGTTCAATCACCTAGGATTAAATGCCGTAGAATGACAGAGAGAAGAGCAAGTGACTGTGTAGGGAGTGAATTTCGATGCTCTGGAGGACGCGATGTCGACGCGTTGCACTTAACGCGATGCTCACGAGGCTGAAGTGTGACAAGGCTAGGGCTGTGTTCAGAGACCGGATGAAATGGAGACATGCACATTCAATTATCCGACGTTTTTAAATTCAACGTCAAACATATCTCAATGCTGCGAATCGGGCCTCGATTTTGTAAACCTCTCTGTGTGGTCCTGAGCAGACCTGAAAGTTTACTTTTTATTCCTCTATCATGTACCACCATCGACTACCTTGCAACACACTGAAGATATCTAAATGCAGAGAATGTAAGAACCAAGTGGTCCAAGTGGCTAGAATTCGATTTTGTTTCTGGTCGATGCTCAATAGAGCAGGTCTTTGATATATCAAAATTTCAGGAAGTTTTCAGCGCCTTTCGACGCACAATAGACTTTCTCACATCGTGAACGTCAACAATTGTTCATGCTGCGTCTAGGTGTACCGGAATCACAAATGATTGTCCAGAAATGCGACATCGTTCTGGTGGCGGGGGTCGAGCCAATATCCTGGAGGGGAATGGGCTTTCTGAGCGAAGTCGTTGCCACACGCTCTCGTTGCATGCGACATTGATCGCGAGTCCTTGTCTCTGACGATATTGTTTCTGGATACCGACGAAAAAAAGATGGCTGCACAGGTAGTAGAGAGTGAGTAAAAATGATCTTGCACCACCAGGTTAGCAGCAGCGAGGTATTAAGCAGTTTTCCAGCCTACACCTGAGATTTGCAGTCAGTCAAAGACTCACAGTCTGGCCATCAGTCTATCATTTACTATAAAATCCCACGAAGGCACCCGGGCGAGTCCGCGATCCAAAATCACTTCTCATCTTCAGGCCAATAACATATCTCTCGAGTATATGATATTCAGATTTTCTTTCTCGTTCTTTCTCATGGCGTCCGTGACCATCATCTGCATGGCCTGTCGCCAAGCCGTGAAGTGGGACAAAAGTGCTCAATCTCTCTCAACATCGCCTCTAGCGACCTCCATTCCACAGCAATCCCATCCCAAAATCATGTAACTAGAGTCTTGGCCGAGAGACCCTTCCACATTTCACCTGCAAGACAAGGCGATTGAGCAGCAAAGTTGACTGTCTATGGCAGTCTGCCCCAAAATGGGCTCAAATATACTCATGGGTCAGATGTTTCCGTCAGCGGCCCGCAAATGGGTATAAGACCTGGTGCAAGCCACTACATTCCTTACAATTCTAAGTTGTCTATTGTTTTGAGAAACAAAACAGCGCTCCCTATATCTCGAATAGAGACATACGGCACCATGGATATGGGAAGCACGACAATGAGTATGGCCGCGACGGCCACAGCCGCATCAGCTGCTGCTACTTCGACAGAGGCAATGTCAATGGACATGGGCGGTTCTTGCAAGATTTCTGTAGGAGCGCCATCATGGTTCGTTGTTGGGTTTTCTAACGGGTTTACAGATGTTGTGGAATTGGACCACGGTCGACGCCTGTTTTATCTCCAGCACATGGCATATCAAATCCACAGGCATGTTTGCTGGCTCATGCATTGGGGTCATTCTACTGGTCATGTCCCTCGAGTTTTTACGCCGTTCTGCTAAGGAATACGACCGCTACCTCATCCGTCAACATCAACGCGGCCTTCAACCTGTCATAGTCTCATCCATTGCTATTGACCCCAAAAGAAGGAACTCGGAAAATAGTGGCCAGGTGACGACGATCGCACAACCCTTCAGACCCAATATCTTCCAGCAAATGATTAGAGCAACATTTCACATGTTCCAATTTGCTGTAGCTTACTTTATAATGTTATTGGCTATGTATTTCAATGGTTATATCATTATCTGCATCATCATTGGGGCATGGTTAGGATCATTTGTGTTCCACTGGGAGAGTGTCGACGTGGGGTAAGTGAACTCTATCAGCTATGTTTAACCTACTGACTGGACAAATAGCGATACAAAAGAGGAGGCAACAATGTGTTGTGGTTGAAGGAGAAAACGGGAAACTCTTTGATTTCTATGTAGAGCTTATTTTATGACAGACAAACACTTTCACCATGCTGCCAGCATGAGCAGTAAGAACTTTGTATACAAAAAGCAGAAATCATTCCTTCTGGTGCTCTTGATCATCTAAAGTAACGCCTTGACAAATGCCCAATGCCTTCACATGCCTCCCGAAACTCCCTAATATGCTCTCTGGTCCTTAAAACCATTAACTCCAGTCGTGAGGACCACTATCGACACAAAAAGTCCAGCACATGCTTCAATTGGTGGCTAAAACAGGTGCCGCTACCTCGATTTGTTTCACACCTCTCTCAGAAAGAGGCTTCTTCTCCTTCTTGGGCTGTTGCCCTCCGGCGGCAATAGCACTCTTATTCTTCTTGCCTCTTCGCCCTTGAAGGGCTGCAGTTTCTGGGGTGATACCAAGCTTCTCGTCGACTTCCTTCGCCTGCGCTTCTAGATGTTCGAATCCGAGTAATTTGCAGAATTGATGGTAGCCTTTGGTACCTGTGACCTCACGGTATATCGCTTGTTTGCCTGGGATTAGATGTCCAAGAAGATATTTGGTATTGCCCCACCGATTCTCAACCTCCAAAGCGGTCCTGACATATTCCTCAACAACTTCCTTCCATGGAGCAAGTCCACCATCAGCTTCACTTCTGAAACAGCTTGAGTTTGTTTCAGCAGCTGTTGCAATCATAGCTCCGTCGACGCCATATTCGGCAACCAACCGATCAGCTTGAGCGCGGTTTTCAACATCGCCGTTCATAAGGCAAGCTACCCCCGATTCCCGGCAGATATTAGCTATCATTTTTAATTGTTCTCGGATAGCTCTTTCTCTGGGCCGCATGGGAGTTGTCCGACAGTGGATGGTCAATCCTGTGATACCTGTAGCACACAATTTCCGTACCAGAGATTCGGTCTTTTCAGGTGTTTCGAGCAAGCGGATCTTTACACTGATGCCAATCTCGAATTCAGAGGCTATCTCCTTGACGAGTGCTTCCAGAATTGAACAGAGTTTATCTGGCGTTTGTAGTAAAGCTGCACCCATGCCACCACTTGTGCTGAAAGGTTTTGGACAGCCAGCATTCACATCTATTCCAGCCACATCCGCAGCAACTATACGTGCGGCATTGACTGCTCTTTCTGGATCTGAAGTTCCAATCTGGAAGATCAAGCGTTTCCCTTCTCTCTCAGGATGGATACGGTATATAACCGACTCGGGCTGGTCTTTTCGGGGATCTTTAGCTCCATGTGACGGCAATCGAGTGAAGTCGATGGTTGAAAGGGATTCGTTCACTTTGCGTGTTGTGCCTATCATCGCTCTGTCTACAGTCTCAGGACCTGAAAAAATTCAATATGACCCCAGTGCCCATAACCAGGACAGTAGATTTCCTTACCCCAGACAAGATCTGCCCCATAGTGAAGTGCAAGGAGCCTTGATGGCAGCTCTCCACTTCGCACCATAGGAGCCAGAACAAGCTTCCCTCGGTAATCGACACCCTTCCGCGGAATGGGAACTCTCTTCGCAGATGTCATGATAGCAGTTGTGAGGCGTTGCATGACATCGCAGTATTACGGAAGGTGTGAGGAGTTTTAAAAGATGTGAATTCGTAAAAATTGAACTACCAGTGCATTTCGCTATCATCACGTGCCAGTTCTTATCGGTTCTTGAAGTGGAATGGACTGGATTCGAACTGGGACTGTGCGGTCAGTCGTCGGGAGTCGGTTCAGAGGAGGAAAGGGGAAAGCCAGCTCGGCATCTCGAGGACAATGAAAGCGTACCAACTCGTAGTAGCCGCCAGAACTCTGTCTGCGGTAAATAGAGACCAATTATTGCGACATCGCAGCTGCTAAAGTACGCTCCAAAATCAGGCTGTATGTCTGCACGAATTCAGTTCACTCGGAATTCAAACTCAATTCTCGTTCGAAAGCACCTTCTGCACCACCCTCTGCACCCTCTGCACCACCACCACCACCCCCGTCTCCAGCCTACCAGATTTCTCTGCCAGTCCACCGCTCCTTCACCACCAAAGAACCTCTCACTTTCCTTCGGTCCAGCCTGCCATACGTGCACGCTGGCCACCACCAACCCCACCAAAATTTCGACCTCACGCCTAAACCAGATAGCTCGACAATTTTCGAGCACGTCTTCCACCTCTTTTACATCTAATTCAAACCTCCCTCTTTCCAACAACACTGACACATTAATCTCCAAGATGGCCTCCCAATACACCGTCCGCAAAGTCGGTGCCCAAAACACATTGGACTTCCGCGCCTACATTGAGAAAGATGGAGTTCCTATCTCGCCCTTCCACGACATTCCTCTCCAGACTGAAAAGGAGGGCGTATTCAACATGGTTGTAGAGATTCCAAGATGGACCAATGCAAAGATGGAAGTGAGTCCAATGCTTGTTTTCTTTGATTTTCCATTTTGCAAACTTGGTCAACATTACTTCGACCCCGCTATTGCTGGATTCTACCCCTCCTTCTCGATGTTCATTTTCGAAAATACTAACACATGAGGCAGATCAGCAAGGAGGACCTTCTCAACCCTATCAAGCAAGATACCAAGAAGGGTAAGCTTCGGTTTGTCCGCAACTGCTTCCCACACAAGGGCTATCTCTGGAACTACGGTGCCTTCCCTCAGGTGAATCTTTTCCACAGAATGCAATTATTGAGTAAAATCTGATGTGTTGTTCAGACATGGGAAGACCCTAATGTTATCCACCCCGAGACCAAGGCCAAGGGAGACAATGACCCATTAGATGTGTGTGAAATTGGTGAATTGGTTGGATACCCTGGCCAAGTCAAGCAGGTCAAGATTCTTGGTGTTATGGCTTTGCTCGATGAAGAGGAGACTGACTGGAAGGTCATTGTTATCGACATCAACGAGTATGTTGAACAAGTCCAGCCATCTCGAGTATCACCTTATGGAACCCTTTTGCTAATTTGTGAACAGCCCGTTGGCACCCAAGCTCAACGATGTTGAGGACGTTGAAAGACATCTCCCTGGTCTTCTGAGAGCTACCAATGAGTGGTTCAGAATCTACAAAATTCCAGATGGAAAGCCTGAGAACCAGTTTGCTTTCACTGGCGAGTGCAAGAACAAGAAGTAGGATAGATTTAGTTGGTTTGTGGGAATTCGTCTCTAACAATTGTGCAGATACGCCACTGATATCGTGCGTGAATGTGCTGAGGCTTGGGAGAAGCTCATCACTGGCAAAACCAATCCTGGTGGAATTTCAACGTATGTAAAATAGAGAAGTCGACCTCACATTCTCAAGCTGATATCTATAGCACCAACTTGACTGTAGCGAAGTCACCCAGCCGTGTCGCTCCTGACCAGCTCCCACCCATCCCACAAAATGAGAACCTTGCGGCTGCACCAATTGACCCCAGTATTGATAAGTGGTTCTTCATCTCTGGTGCTGCCGCGTAAGGTTTCTATCTAGAAGCCGACTTGACTTGATTCAGTGGTTTCACTGCTTCTGGCTTTCGTTACAAAAGTTGCCCCAGTTGTCAAATAGATGAGCTTGCGATGAACTACATAACATGAGATTTCGTTGATGAAATTTGTGAAGCATTGAATGTCGTTTCATTGTGATTGTTCCAGTCCAGTCTACCACACCAGTAGCCGATTTTCCACCCTCGCAGGCTCGGTCAAATTCTGATTTCAAGGCTTATGTGACTTCTGATTACTCGAAGAGAAGCTATAATGGTACATCATCCGAACGCCTCCCAGATGCAATGACACGGACGTATATCGTACAGCTCATCAACTCCCGTTCAACTCATCCTGCCTCGCCAGTATCCTCGAATGCCTGTCCACCTCTTCGCAAACACCCTTAATACCTAACTTCTCTGCATCAAGTTTAAGTTCCTTCCCATCCTCTACAAAATCTATTAGGATCAAATCTCATACTCCACAAGGGCAAACCATACTGAACTTGACTTGGACAAAACTGGCCTGCCTCGAAGTGCGCGGTAGTATCTTTGTATCGATCTTCATGATCTGGCGTGCATTTGGTGGGAGGAAAGAGAGGAACAGACGCGCGGTTTTCGCTTTTGGGAGGAAAGGATTGAAGGCAGTGGAAACCTCGGTCAGGTACCGGGTGATCATAATGAGCGAATTCGGGAGAAGATCCTAGAGCTTATAATCAGTAATAAAACATTGAAGTGGAATCGATGTCGAGACTCACGCTCTAGTATTGACCAGAGGTTTAAAGTATGCTGGTGCAGCGAATGTTGTTGCTGCTGCAGGTATCAGAAAAGTCTAGGAAGCCCTCGGCAAATTCCGCCCCAGTCATCCAACTTTCTTGCCAGCTTTCCCCAGAATTCGGATTTTACTCAACTTTCACTTACTCGATAAGTGACGTTATTGAACGCTCAAAATGTCATTTCAAACGGTATCAGATCGTCTCAAGGATTTGCAAGCATCCAATGAGCAATTAAGAGAGCTCATCAATCGGCTTGCAACTATCAACTTTCAGCCTGGATCAATACCTCTCGGCGATAATGATGAAGACAACGTGATAGTAGAGCTCACTTCGGAAGTTCAGCAGACAATCAAGGAGCAGGATGAGGAGTTTGAGCTATTACTGGAGGAAGTTTTGGATCTAGATGCGGGTAGAGAAGGGAGCGAATCGAAGCAGCAACAAAAAGAGTTAGAGGCGCAAGTGCGAAAAGCCATGAAAGAGCTGAATACGTGTGTAGCATCAGATTGTGTACAGAATATTTCTGACTTTTAGCAGATGTCTGATGGCGTTCCGAAAAGCACAACTATCGGCAAGACGCAGTCTCGAAGCAGCACAACGAGCGGAAAGAGATCTCTTACTACAATCATATTCGGAACCCCGCAGTTCTACATCTTCCCCGGGTCTGAATCCTCTACCGCCACGTCGACGACCTCAGCAGAATATAGCTTTAACTGAGGAGGAAAAGGCTATCAATGCAAGCAGTGATGTTACTCGTGCTCTCAGAAGAACCCACGACATGATGGCGGCTGAGTTAGCAAAATCACAATTCGCTCATGAGACCCTCAAGCAATCTACTGAGGCATTAGCCCAACTATCAGAAACATACTCCGTCTTAGACACATTATTGTCCAGCTCAAAAAATCTACTGGGTACGTTACTGAGAAGTCAAAAAAGCGACACCTGGTATTTAGAAACAGCATTTTACGTCTTGTCGGCCACAATTGGTTGGTTGGTGTTTAGGAGATTTTTCTACTGGCCCCTGTCTTGGATCTGGTGGTTCTTTTCATTCCCACTACGAATGTTTTTCAGGGGCTTAGTAGGCATATTTGCTGCGATGGGCCTTACAGGTAGGCCCAATTCGGAAGCTCAATTAGCACCAGGCATGGGCTCTGTAGTGAGTCAAGTTGTAGCCCACAATAGTGGTACTAGAGGTCTGAGACCTTCTCTTGGACCTCCGGGCCAATCTATCAACGTCGGTGGAGGTGGTAGAGGGGCCCCTATGAGGTCCTCCGATACACCAGAGGCGTCCGGTGAAAGCATATCTGAACAAGTTGGCCGGATCGTTGACGAAAGCCGTGAGCAGACTGAGCAAGGGGAGCAGCTCAGAGAGGCGGAAAATGAAATTCAGTCGGATAGTCAACCGAATCCGAAGAAACGGATGTGGGAAGAGGACAAAGAAGAAGTCAAGGAGCCTGCTAGGAAACGAGACGAGTTGTAATTAGCTAATTGATATGGTCATATTTATTTTGGTGTTGGGTATTTCTATTACGAGATCTTTCTGTCTACATTACTTCAAGTGGAAGAAGAAATGACTGGTCGGTGGCAAGCGCCTAACAATCAACTATGCTTTTCCAACTGGAGAAAGTCTGGTTCCAACTGAAGAATTTTCTTGCTCTGTCTTTTAATATATCTCCAAATGCATTACACTCCCGAGTAAATTCTGACAATGACCTGGGCACGTTTCTTCGTCGTGGATAACATGGAAATCCTCATTTCCGTGCCATGTTATCTAGCAAGGCTTGCCTGATCCTAGTTTAGATCAAAAAGCCAAAGGCATGATATCAATCAAGTCCTTCAATACAAATCACATAACAAACCTGTAATCTTGCATGTGTCCCCCTGTATATGCATTTCTAGGCTGGATGTCATGTATCACCTGACATAGATTTTCGTCTATTCGGTACCTAGTCGAATGAAGAACAAGAGAAAGTACTTGTTGAAATATAGGAAAGCCATCATTATCCTTCATTGTGAACCTCCACAATATTATGAAAATAGAAATGGTCGTAGAAACCAAGAACCGGCAATGGCAATCTGCTCTGAATGGAATTTCGAAATTAGAGCTTGTCCACAAAGACATCCCACCTTTGGACCCCGACGAGGTTTTGGTGAGAATCCAGAGCGTGTCGCTGAACTTCAAGGACGCAGAAATTGTGGAGGGATTGTTTAATCACCATAAAGCCGTTGACTTTCCAGAGAAGGTTGTGCCTTGCAGTGATGCAGCTGGTGAAATCTGGATGGTAGGGAAAGATGTCAGCAGATGGGCAAAGGGCGATAGGGTGCTCAGTCTTCCATACCCAGATTACAAAACTGGAAGGATAACACAAAATAATTTGAAACATGGGATCGGCAGTTCAGGGATAGGCTAGAGCAGAATTCCTATCTTCACCGAACGATTGCTGACGACCAAGTAGGAGTTCTTTGCGAGTTTCGGGTGTTCAAAGAGGATGCACTCTTACCAACTCCTAAGAGCTTGACTGATGAAGAAGCTTGTACATTACAGGTAGCTGGGACGACCGCTTGGATGGCCATGAATGGATTGAGACCAATTGGTCAATCTGGCGGTAAAGGAGAAGTCGTTTTGATTCAAGGAACTGGGGGAGTTTCAATCAATGGTCTGCAAATTGCAAAAGCTAGTGGTGCGACAGGTAATTTCAATAGCTCATCACCAACTGTGCATTTAATGTTGACAATTAGCAGTCATAATTACCTCAAGTTCGGACGATAAACTTGCAAGAGCTAAGGCCCTTGGAGCTGACTACTTGGTCAATTACTGTACCACGCCCAACTGGGACGATGAGGTATTACGGCTTACTGACGGCAATGGCGCTGATGTAATTTTTGAGAATGGCGGTGCTCTTACAACAGCGCAGTCTTTCAACTGTATCCGCTTCGGCGGATTGTTCAATGCCATTGGATATGTTTCGGGCAAAATTGACCCGGCGGAAGAGAGATTGAACATCAACGTGCAGGCCATCAGGAAGAACGTCATACTGGTTGGGATGTTGAATGGCCCTCGAGACCGCTTTGAGGAGATGCTAAAGTTCTACGAAGAACACAGTATCAAACCCGTCGTTGATAGAGTATTTCGGTTCGAGGAGGTTAAGGAGGCAATGGCATATCTCTGGAACGGGAACCATTTTGGTAAAGTAGTTATCAAAGTGGGAAGGTGATGGAACTCCTAGTGGCATCTCAGCAGCGAATACGGAGACACAGAGCCTGGTAAAAGTCAGGGTTATAAGACATATTTGATGACTGAAAATGTAACAATATTTTGAACGGGTTGCAACCTCCTCAAAATCTCAATGTTTTAGGGGTTATTTAGCCTGGCGCTTCGACTACAAGCATTGTGCTGATGTAAAAATCTTCTCATTGAGTATATAACGAGAAATCAGAATCAATATATATTTACGAGTTGCCGCAATATCTGAATAAATCTACAATCGTGCTTTCTCTTCGTCTTGCTCTTTTTTGGCTATTTCTCTAAGCAATCTCTTCAGTATTTTCCCACTCGCGTTCTTAGGAATCGAGTCTACAAATCTGACGCCACCTGTCAACGCCTTATAAGCAGCCTAGAAGTTTTAGCTTTGGATCCCACTCATGGTACAACTTTTTTGGCATACCAACTTGTCCCCCATGTATTTCTTCACAGTGTTTTCATCAAGACTTTTGCTCTCTGGAACAGGTCTCTTCACTATGAAGGCTCTCGGGTGCTCCACCTCAGGATCTCGCAGGTGCTTGATTCCAATGACAGCCGCATCGACGATGAGTGGGTGACCGAGAAGTACATTTTCAAGTTCAGGAGGAGCGACCTGAAAGCCCCGCACTTTTATTAATTCCTTCTTGCGATCTACAACATACCACTTTTTGGATTTACTGTCACAGTATACTATATCTCCTGTTTTGAAGAAGCCTTCTGAATCAAAGGATTCTGCGTTGGCTTTCGGATTCTCGAAATAGCCTTTTATGACAATTGGGCCACGGACGCAAAGCTCTCCACGGACATCATAGCCGGTGATTTCTTTGTCGTTGTCATCAATGATTCTGTATCATATTAGCTCTGGAGATTGGGCAAGGGGATGTTTTGTACTTGGCATCAACATTCGGTACCATTCTTCCCACAGCTCCAGTCGAATCATCTTCCGGGTAATGAAACATAGAAGCAATACATGACATTTCTGTCATTCCCCAAACTTGATTAACAAATGTACCTGGAGGAAGGAGCCCTCTAAGACGATCCTGGGAATCTCTGCCTAATGGAGCCGCTCCAACCGTAACCTGTTTCACAGAAGCAAGTGAGTATTTGGTCGTGAGTCCGGACATGATAATTGCAATAGCGATTGGGGGAACGACTCCGACTGTGTTTATCTCAAATTTCTCGATGTTTGCAAGAAATGGCTCGAGTTCAAAACGTCTCATGACAACGGAAACGTGACCGGACCTCAGTGGAGTTGTGTGGGCGACTTTACAAGAAATCAGTCTAACACTCGCACTTGGCGTCTGAACTGACCTGGTACGCATGCTGCATGGAACATAGGAAGACAAAGTAGGCGTCTTTGCTATGGGGTATTAGCAGCTATATTATGCCATGAGATTGCAATGCTCTGCATACCCTCCAAGGATGTGGTTTGTATTCATGTACGAGAGTATGCTGAGAAATTAAGTTGTGGTGAGATAGCACTGCAGCTTTCGGAAGTCCTGTGGTACCACTACTGAATAGTCTGGCAGCAGTAGTCTCTTTCGCAGTTTTTTCGTCATTGAATGCTACCCAGTTCGCTTCCCCATGTTCCAATAAGGTCCTGAAAGATTTGAATCCATCTGGAACTTTCTGTTCAAGTACGTCGAATATAAGGACATTTTTCTCCCGAATTCCACATTCTTTGGCCGCCAGTAGTGTGTTTGAGATCATCTCTGGTTCAGTGATCAAGAATTTTGTTTTAGAAGTCCTAATGTGATGAGTAAGTTCGAATTGGGTATAAGATGGGTTGGTTCCAGCGAAGACTCCGCCGGCAGCAATGATCCCGAGAAACATTATGGGATACAGGATCTATGGAAGCGTCAGGATTGCTTCGATATTCTGGTTTCGGCATTTACATCATTGAACGAGTGAAGACACACGCAGTCTCCATTTTGGAGGCCTGCTGCGTGGAAACCGGCAACGAGCTTTCGAATCAATACTCTTGCTTCATTGTGAGATATCGAATTTGACGGATTTTTGGCATCGATGTAAATCTTATTGGAGGTTAACAGAGACATCATATCGAATACCCATACACTTACAGGCGCATCGCGATCGAAGTGACATTCGTCAAAAGTCCATGACAGCAAGTCCTTAGTCGGGATGGGGAAATGGCTTTCAGCAGGAAAGTATCCCATATTTATTTCAAATGACGACAATTATTTCTAGGCAAAATCATCAAATTTGTACGACAGTGTATCTCACAACAGTTTTGCAGAAAGGTTTTCTTAATGAATTAAATGCAAAAGGGCATGGGACAAATAGGTGTTGCGGCGGGGGGTCCTCCAAAGCTCCTTTAGCTTAACCACGGCAAAAAGTGCGGGGATGTCATCGACCCCAGCAAGAGGCTTCAGTTGATGACTACTACTATATTGTATCATTATCATTATCATTATTTTACCGCTCCTGAATTAATGAGCTTGTCTGCTGAGACTCTCCTCCGATACGTTACCTCAGGGAATCATGTCTAGGGCTGACACTGCTTCGACGACGCAAAATTAGGGGCTGACAGGACAGGCTATTAAGTATATATCACATCTGCTTTGAACGAGGCCGAGGGCTGCGTCTACTACACCAGGAGCTGACCAAGGTGCGAAGGTGAAAATGTCTATTGGTCATCTCGTAGCTCGGAGCCCCGCAGCAAATAGGAATGACATGTCCGAGTCTCACTGCATGGGTGAGATTATTGAGATAATATTCTGGCAGTTACTCCTTGTCTTTGTTGTAGAGGCTAGCATAGGCTAAGCACTTGCAAGCAATCAGCGACTAGCTCTTGGGCATGAAAGATCTACTGCTCTTCGACTGTCAGAATTGATACCAATCGGTAGCCCTTGGCCCCCAAAATATGGCATCCAGTCCCTTTCGAATTTGGGAAGTCGACGAAGGAACCCACTCAATCAAATTCTGCTGTTGGCGATGTAGAATATTCGATCACGTTGCCATGCAGGTGTTCCCCAAAAACGGCAGAGTGTTGGAATAAAGCGGCAACCCTTGGGCTGATATCTTCTTCCTCACTTCTCGTCATTCGAGAACTACATAGATGCTTCTAAAGCAACTCCATCTCAAATAGTCTCCGTCGTGTCAATCATGAACTTTTTAACGAAATGTAGTTCCGGAAATTATCACGTCGGTCTCCTAGGAAGCTTACTAACTCGAAATGGCCACACCTCCACTTTTGATATCATCCTTAGTTCCTTATCTAGATATCTGCTTGAATGTCAAGATTTCGAGAACCCAGTTTAACAACTTGCGGCTTTTCCTGGTCTTCATTCTGATTTGTGAAATTCATGCTGTTTCTCATGTGCCTTTTCTGCTCATCAAGACTAGCAGGATATGCCTCCAACTGCTCCTAAATTGAGGACAAAAGCCGGCTGTGTGAATTGTAGGACCTCCAGCGGTGGATGAATACTTGCTAATTATGATGTAGGTCGAGAGCGTCGGAAAAAGTGCGATGAACGGAAGCCAGTCTGTAATACTTGCGAGAGACTTGGTTTGAGATGTCACTGGCCGGATCGTGCCTCATTAGAAGACCGCCGTGAGCGAATGGCACCTAACTCACGATGGTCTCTTCATTCGAAAAACCCAGAGTCTGAAGCAATATCTTCTCTTAGCTCCCACGTTAACAGGATGTCTGCTACACAAGCTGAGGATGCCATCGTTCCTGCCTCCTTCTTTCTGGAGAGGTCATACAAGGGTGTGATTTTCTCGGCACAGATATTCGGCCTCACCGACCGCGAGAGCTTCCTTCTCACCTACTATTGCAACATTTTTATTCCAGCAAATATATTACCCAAAGCTCATGCAAAATTCTCAAAGCTCTATATTGGACAGGAACAAGAGCTGAGAGACAGCATGTTCGCTTGCAGCTCGATCCAACTAGCTAATATGAACGGCCAGCCTCCGATCGAGGCACTCAATTATTACACACGTGCAATTTCAGGACTACGGAGACGGTTGGATGTTAGTTCTTTATCAGGCAAGGAAGAGTGGGTGCTCGCTGTCACTGTTCTTCTCCACTGTTTTGAGGTGAACAGATTGACCAACTCTGTTATTGCGAATTCAACTAATCCATTTACATGATAGACGTGGCGCTGCGACGCCGGTTACTCCACCCCAATGGCTATTCAGCATCTGCTGGGAGCCATCAAGCTTTTAAAGCTGCACTGCTTGAGTCCTTCAGCAGAGCTTCAGCCCGATCTCTATGTTCTCATGGCAGAGTCAGTTATTTTTCATGTTTCGACTCTTCTCATATCCAGCTTATCACTTGCCACACTCGAAATCGACATTGATCTATGGGAATGGATAGAAGTAGTTTTGCAAACACCTGCTTACGAAGACGCTCTCGCCCCTGCAAATCACCCAGTTCTTGGGACCCCACGACAACTTAATAAATTGATATTTGAAATATCTAAACTCAGCGCGAAGGAACCACTTACCACATGCGATTTGCCTGAAAAACAGAGGCTCGAGAGAGAATTATCGAGATGGGAAATCGAAGAGCAAAACTCCAACGACGATGACTGCTGCAACTTTGATGATCCATACAAGTATGCCAGACTGTTATATATCTTATGTGCGCGCATATTACTCCTTCGCCTCAATATACCTGGGGATTTACAGGAAACTGTTGACCTCCAACAAAAAATTAGGAACTGTAGAGCAAGAGCTCTGTCTGTTTTTGGCTTTATCGAAGATACAAGCGGCGAGCCTTGGAACTTTCTGATGAAATGGCCTCTTCAAGTTCTTGGATACGCTGCAGAAAGTGATTGTGAAAGAGACACAGTCTGCAAATATCTCACTAAAATCTGGGACAGTTCAGCTTGTGGGGATGTGAAACGGAGCTTAGACAGCTTGCAACGTTCCAAGGCTCGAATGAATGTCAGTCACGACTATGTACAAGTACACCAATTCCTTGGCGAGAATTTACATGAACAATAAAGCTAAAGTTCTCTGGAACTGATCGCAACTGTTTGCCATTCAAAACCATAAAAGTCATCATTCTGGCATCTAACGACTAGTGGCAGCCCTTAACTTCGCATAATTTCTTCGATAAGACGTGCCGCGGCCACTGTCTCTTCGTCGCGTAGATGTTTTCCCACAACCTGAAGCCCGATCGGAGCACCCAAGAAGGTACATGGGTCATCTGTAGGATTCTGTCAGCTTGTGTGCATTTATTTCTCCTCCAAAGCTTACATTTTTCGTATTGCTGTTTGTCAAGCGGGTTCGTTGGAGTGTATTCCGTGTCGACTGCAGCGAATTAGCCCAATAATTTGTCAATATTTCATCAGGCGGAGAGGCGGAAACCTGCTCAGAACCCGAGTCGCAGAAGGGGTAAAAAGAAGAAAGGTTGCATACTGGGATCTAGTGCAGCGTCTACGAAAACGCCCGAAGGAAACACCAGTGCTGGCTGGTCAAGGAGGTTCCATAAGAAGGTGTATGTCGCATAATCTGTTTGGTTTCGCAAAGGAGCGCTTCCGACATATGGAGGGCACAGGATAACATCTACCCCTCTCTCCTTCATCAAAGCATGGAATGCCGCTCTCAACTTATCTCGTTGATCGTTGCATGCCCACAGCTCTGCAACTGTCAACTCCTTCGCCATGGCAAGAAAGTCTCCTGCTTCTTTTATCATTGGTTCTCCGGAAGCTTCTACTAGATCCAAAATCGTCTTGCCCCCATCAGGGAAGAACAGAGTAACCTGTAAGTTGTTAGTGTCAAACCATCAATTGACTCGAATACTAGCAATGAGCTGCAGAATCTCTAGTGACTTATATGGCTCCCAATCTACAACTTTGATGCCGGCAGCTTTTAGACTTTTTTTGGCTTTTATCAGAGCTCTGGCCATGGGTGGATGCGGGTTCACAATTCTAATTCAAAGATCAGATAGAACAGAATTGTGAGGCCAAGCAGGATCAATTACCCGTCACTCCACATGATGCCAACCGTCATCTTCCTTGAGCACTCGACCTTTCTCCAAGGAATTGGTACCAGGCTGACTTCTGTGTCCCAAGGTTCCTGTTCGAGAATTGTTCTCATGAACAAATCTATATCATCGATACTTTGCGCCAATGGACCTATAACACACTTGACAGATTCTTGTCCAGCGCCTGGTAGTTCAATTCCGTTATAGGGTAATCTGGCAGCAGAAGGACGAAATCCGTATACTCCATTAAATGCTGCTGGTATACGAATAGAGCCCCCTATATCAGTGCCGAGTCCCAATGCAGCTGATTTATAGCCTATCGAGGCACCTTCTCCGCCGGAGGAGCCACCTGGGCTGAGTTTTGAATGCCAACCATTGAGTGTCTGGCCCCATATATTGTTATTACAGTCGCCGGTCTATCTCTTCGTCAGGACCCGATGTAAGTATGATTAATCGCTTGTACACGCAAATCGACAGCTCACCATGAGTGTTTGTGGCTCGTTTGTACGCAAATGAAATACGGCACCAGCATTCTTTGCCAGACGAACGAGATGCGAGTCTTCTGGGGCCATCTTGTTGACCTGCGCAACATACGCACCACTAGCAATTCGTCCCTTGTGCCATATATGTTCTTTGGTCGAGATAGGAACGCCATGTAATGGTCCAATGATCTTTTTGTGCTTTGAAAAATAGACGTCCAACTCTCTCGCTCGGGCAATAGCATCTACAGCCATAAATTCCGTGGCATTGTTCAACTATTAGGGTAAGCCGTCATTTCAACATAAATGTCGGTCATATCCTTTACTTACAAGCTGGTGGCCAATTGTCGCCCTCTTCAAGAATGCAACAGTCACTTCTTCAGCAGACCAGCCTCCAGCTCCCATATGTTCAACAAGCCGAGTGGCATCACTTCCTGTGATTTTGAGCTCCTTCTCGCTGAGTAACCCACTTTCCTCGGCCATGGTAAGCACGTTGAGTCGCTCGGGAGGAGGTAACTTGTCCTTTGGCATGAGCCATTGCTTTTGTATAGAGTCTGCGAGCACCTTTCTACCCTTCTCCGCCTCAACCTCCCAGTTGTTTACTTCATGTTGAGAGGTCATTTTTCTCATTCATGTGTGAGAAGTGACTTTTGCGACCTAGGAAATGCTTTCTCGTCCAACGATGAATACCGGATGCGTGTCTAATTCATGTTTTGTGGCTCTTCCTTCTTTGGAATAGCATTTTTAAGCCCGAGGCTCAGATAAGAATGAGTGGATCAAAAATGCGATCAGCCAACGTTGAATGTTTCCGCTCATGCAAGCTCGGACGTCTGGCACTAGCATTCTGACCCCATCCTTGGAGCTGTCTCGAGCTTCACCAAGACCGAGCTTCAGTAGCCAGAGCCCCGTCTTTGGACCATGCACATCCCTATCAATTCCTTGCTGCTGGGAATGGGAGAGATACCATACAGTATTGAGTTTATTATGAACTTATCTATCTCCACATATCTTATCATGAAAGCCTGGGCTCAGATATCTGCTATGAGATGGGAAGCTACCCCTGTCCCCGGCGGTAATATACATGATTGGTCGACAAGACATCAATGACAATCTACAATAGTAAAATTATAGCATTTAATACTTCGATGGAGCCTGTCCGTTCCACTCCGTTGCAGCACATTATTCTTAAAGACACAACCTGGTAGAATGGCAACAATTCATGGCGAACTCGACATATCCATTGTGCCAGGAACAACTCATCTCGTGGATTTGGATGGCACCGTCCACGCCTCGCATGATACTCGAGTCAAAGATATCGTTCTTGTTCCGACGCCATCTGAAGATCCTGAAGATCCTTTGAATTGGTCGCATGGAAGAAAGACACTCCATATGTTTTGTATTTTCATGTATGAAATACTCCCAATTCGAAATTGACAAGAAATCTTAAATGAATATGCTGACGAATAGCAAGCTATTGTTTGTTCATTGGCATAGCTTCCGCTGCCCTCTATTCTGTACTTGTACCAATGTCATTTTCAACGGGCCTCACATTAGGCAATCTCAATGCTGGTGAGTGTCCATTGCCCGTGTTGCTATACCTTCATATATCATCAGATTAACAAAAACTTCCAGGAACGGGGTACATGTTCCTCTTTTTCGGATGGGGTTGCGTAATATGGCAGCCATTGGCACTTCAATATGGAAAGCGGCCAGTGTATCTGTTCTCGATGCTCGCAACTCTTGTAAGTAAAACAGCACTGTTCTGTTGAGTAGCTGTGTTGGGAAATTCCAAACTAACTTTCCTCAAGGCCATCCAGATGTGGTCCCCTTATTGTAAAACCAGCGGGCAATGGTACGCGAACAAGGTCTTGCAGGGCTTTTTCGGATCCCCCATCGAGTCGCTCTGTGAGATTTCCGTGGCCGACTTGGTACTTCAGCATGGCTCTGCATATTTTTGTCTTGTACTAATGTATTGCAGTATTTCTCACATGAGCGTGGTAAATACATGGGGTTGTATGCCATGTTCCTACTAAGTAGTAATATACTTGCTCCAGTAAGCAGACCTTTATAGAATATTTCTGGTTGATGTCATATCAGCTGAGTAACTCAGATTAACTTGTATTCAGATATTTTCCGGCTTCATCTATGACAGTATGGGATGGAGATGGGTTCTCTACTGGCCAGCGATCGGTTGTGGCTTTGGATTCCTGGTCCTTTTTTTCCTCATGGAGGAAACCAATTACACTCGGAAGAGTGTTGGAATCGTGGAAATAGCCACTTCGTCATCGCCATCAGTCAACGGTAATTCCATTATCAAGGGTCCAGATCCTGAAAAGGGCGACGAGCCTAGGAATATCACAACAATGATTGCATCAGTGAACTCACAGCACAAGGGAAAAACGTATTTGCAAAAGTTGAGTCTCATCGGCGAGCGAAAGCCAAATCAACTATTGACGATGATGTGGAGACCATTCACATTTGTCACCTTACCGGTCGTCGTATATTCTGGCTTTGCATACGGCTGTACTGTGGTATGGGCGTTACTCACCAGCGCAACTTCTTCTTTGATTCTGTCATCGCCACCATACAATTTCAAGGCCTCTGTTGTTGGGCTATTTTCGGTGGCGAGCTTGCTAGGTTGCATTGTAGGGTATGGTTGCTCCTAAATCGCCCTTCCCTGTGTCCCGAACGTCGGCCATTACGCGCGAAAAGCTAACAATGTGAAAGTTCGATCTTGAGTGGATACTTAGGGGATTGGATTACAATTAAGTTTGCACGTCGAAACAATGGTATTTCAGAAACCGAGAATCGCTTGTGGCTCTACATTTTCCCCGTCATCGCCTACCCATTCGGCTTCATATTGTGGGGTGTAGGCGCTGCTCATGGTATACACTGTAAGTCTCTCCTCTGCTAGTTATCAAATCACCTACCATTTGATAGACAAAGGCCCCTCTGCTCACACTGCTCAGGGTTTGGACTTGCTTTTGCTGCATTCATACTTTCAGGCGCCACATCCGCTACTATCACTGTCGCAATCACATATTGCATTGATACATACCCGGATTTGAGTGGTGAAGCGATGATCACAGTAATTGTGATACGCAACACTATGGGCTGGGCCATTACATCTTATGCGTAAGTAAAACCTTTTATTCCGGTCAATGTCTGTTTCCTCAGCCTGCCACTTTTTTCGCGGTCTGTTTGAAGATTTTGATCTCCAAATCGGTATCTGCTGTACTGTACCCCTTTGAAACTCGGCTAATCAAAGCCATCACAGGGTTACTCCTTGGATGCTACAGATGGGCGTCCAGAATACCTTTATTTGTGCAGGATTTATCGCCATGGCTACGAGCCTGGCATTCTTGATAATGGTGAAGTGGGGGAAGGGCTTCCGGAAGTTGAGTAAAGAGAGATATTGGGGATATGTCGCAAAAGGGAGAGAGTTGGGGTTAGCACATTAGATCAGTGATATCTTGCAATTTTAAGTATTAATGAGTGGGCGGAACAGGATTTTGAGCCTTTTGGGGTATCACAATAGATACTTAATTGAATAATTCACTTATGACGAGCGATTTATCTAGAAATTTGCACGCCCTCCGATGTGAAAGAAAGGGATGCTCGGAAGTAAGGGTGACTTCTTCTCACTCTGTCAAATCAAGGCCTTCTGTAACATAGAATCTAAGATAAAAAAATATCACTGTCTACGATATATGTTGGTATTAGTTGACTAATCTGATCTAATCAAGCGTATATTGCTTCTCCGTATCAAAACGTAAGATAACCAATTCCTGATCATTATTTTCGCCAATCAGCCATCGTTCATTTCCACATATCTTTCCTTTCGCAAGCAGTTGTTGCCACAGATCGTCCTTCAGCAATAATTCATAGCCAGGGCCCACCATTTGGACTTTTGGCTTGATGTTGATGGAGATTGTCTCCAACATGAAACAGTGTCTAGCGCTGAAGCTGACTCCAGCCTCTTCATCAATTGCTTGAGTGATTGTGAGATATGGAAATTCCTGCTACTTATCAGTATCGTCTCCTACGAGGAGTGAATGTTATAATACCTGATGTCTCCAGCAAGGGGCCATATTTGGTTTTGATATGTCTGAGGACCTTTGGCAATATGATCGATTGACATCCCCATCTGCGCCACATTCATCTTTCCAATGAGGGCCAGAATAAAAAGGAACACCAGTAGTTTTCACTTTATGTAGCCTTGGTAGGGTATGACTGGCTTGCTGACCGACGATCCCTATTGATTGTAAAAAGCATAGTTAGTCTACTGTCTGTCAGAATCCAAGCAATGAGATGACAGAATCTCTTGAAGACATTCCCAATTTGAACAAAGCAGCTCATCCCAAAATTTAGAACTTACAACAGTGGTCTTCTTCCACAACATAAACGTGATTTTCGTCCAGCTCGAGACTCCTCAGAACTGGACATGCACGTTGCCTGATTCTATAGAAGCCTAAGTCCGTATAGGAAAGCCGTCGGATGACTTGTGGACCGTGAGAGTGTTCATCTGGCTTCTCTTTCCCTGTTGGGTCCAATGAGGGACGATACTTGGACGGGGAGGATATATCCCAGATTGCCAGTGCCTCGATTGGCTCATCTTCCCCCCAAGAACTTCGATTGGGCTGCCATAAGTATAAAGCATAGTGAGTAGCGTTATGGGTGCTAAAGAATCGATCTCTTGAATTCAAAGGCATCCCTAGGAAGTGTATTTTCCACTCATTCCTGCTCTTGTAAGCTATTAGTTGTCATGTCTTTGGATATTGAGCGCTGACCTGAATGTTGACAAACATTTTCCACTTGCTGTCTGCTTCACGTCGTAGGCAGTAGCGAAATGCCGATATACCATCTCATTCTCATTCAACTGATGATATGGCTCATGCTCACACCACTCAATAATGAGTATCCTACTGTCTAACCTCATTCTCCTCACAATCTTGCCCACCGGCTCAAAATCGAGGTCAGATACTTGCCTTGAATTGAGATCGTAGAGCACATAACGTTGCAGCTTAGCAGATGGAAAGACGAGAACACCATCTGCATAAGTCCACAATGAGTCCGGATATTGAAATGAAGCTTTCTTCTCCTCATACTGAAGATGTCGATGCCAGCTAGCAACTGGGTAATTCGCTGCCCATTTGGGAACCACTAGTGACTTCCCCAACTGCCATTTTTCAGTGGCCGCTGGGACTCCTTTTTTGAGGTGGTGATACCTTCCAGCAGCCTTTGCAAACAAGTTCGACCAATTTACAACTGATTCTTGGTCTACATTTCGGACCTCTTGAGCTCTGGGATAGTGTTGCAATAATACATGACGATTCAAATCTAACTCTGTGAAAGCTTCATTGAATTGTTTACACACACGACGGTTGAGGATAAGATCTTGTGGAGACAGATGCGCGACTATTAACAGGAAAATATCGTTGGGCAGTTCGGCGATGTTCATGTTGCCTGAATAAGGTCGATGGATTGAAGTCGTGCTGAATCCGAGACTCCAAGTACTCGGCACAGTGTCGATCCACCAATTTTGATAGGCTAGCCTTCTCTGAGCTATTTCTCATGGATCAAGGGAGCTTTGAAAATTCCAGGTTTGCAATACAAGGGTTGAATTGCTTCTTGTTTTTGCTCTTCAAAGGGCCCCTTGTCTCTGAAATGAGAGGAATATAAAGTAGGAAGTCTTTACAAAACATAAGCATGAGCTTGACAATACCGAAGTTTCGCCGGCATAGGAAATCGGTCTTGCTGGAAGAGAGGACAGGGAGGAAAGTAAATGTGCTTGGACAAAGTACCTAATTCTAAATGCTTGATCATCTTGATCTGAAGTTGGACAGGATTTCTGGGACATGCAATCCATCTTGCGCTCTTTTAAATTTTCTGATTATTGACAAAAAGTCAGTGGAATATGTTTTTTCGATAGGACGGGATGTCTCCGGTCATCGCTCGTCCTGGCTTGCCTTCCCCAGATTTCCCGACGATAAGAGCTCCAGCACGTATCAAATCCCGACGGTAAGCGATCTGTTTTCAACCAGAAGAAACCTATACAATTCTGAAAACATAATTGGAATGACACTTATAAAGCAAACAACTCTTCATGTCAGGGGAGACTATAGTTAGTGCCTGCAATAACTCTAAAGTTGAAGTTGTGGAGTTATTTGAGAAAGAATTTTGTGATACTGTACTGATATTGTACCCCATCTTTGGCTCCGGCACTTCCCCACTTCTACTGCATAGCCGAATAGCTCGGGAGGCTCGAGCGATGTAAATAAGTACTGACCGAGACCCTCCCACAACAGTTCTGAAGCAGAATTGCTTCCTCTTCACGAGCTCGCGCCTTTGCTATTCATAAGATGCGTCGAGTCCTTACACGGAGCCTACCTGCTGCAGCGGTACGAACACCACGCTCAGCACTCGCGTTCAGAATGCCTTCATCAGCGAATCAATCCAAGATCGCAGCTCGCAGACTGCATGCCACAGCTCAGCATCTTAAACCTGCTACTGCTCTCGCCTTCACTGCTGAGAACTATCCCACCTCTCACGAAAAGATCCAAAATGTCCAAGATACACCATATTTTATTGACAATCAATTCGTCAAGTCGGAAACTACCCAGTTCATCGAGCTCCATGACCCCGCGACCAACAACCTCGTTACTAGAGTGCCGCAGAGCACCGATGCAGAATTGAAAGCTGCCGTTGAAAGTGCTCAAAAGGCATTCCCAGCATGGAAGGCTACAAGTGTTATGGCTAGGCAACAAATAATGTTCAAGTTTACACAATTGGTCCGTGATAACTGGGACAGGCTAGCTGCTAGCATTACATTGGAGCAGGGCAAGACCTTCGCTGGTGGGCCCTCCGAAATCATAGAAAAGAGAATATGCTGATTGATTTTAGATGCCAAGGGAGATGTTCTTCGTGGTCTACAAGTCGCCGAGGGGTCTTGCAATATCCCCCAGCAAATGATGGGAGAGGTGTTGGAGGTTGCCAAGGATATGGAGACGAGAAGTTACAGGGAGCCACTGGGCGTTGTTGCTGCTATTTGTCCCTTCAGTAAGTGGCATAAAATTATGCCTAAGCATTACTTACCCTCTTTTTTTTTTAGATTTTCCTGCCATGATTCCTCTTTGGTCAATTCCTATCGCCACCGCCACTGGAAACTGTCTCATCTTGAAGCCTTCAGAACGAGATCCTGGAGCGGCTATGATTTTGGCTGAGATTGCCGAGAAAGCAGGATTTCCCCCAGGAGTTTTGAATATCGTTCACGGGGCTGCAAAGACTGTCGACTTTATCATTGATGAACCAGCAATCAAGGCTATCAGTTTCGTCGGTAGCAATCGTGCCGGAGAGTATATTTTCTCCCGAGGCTCAGCAAATGGAAAACGTGTACAGGCCAATCTTGGAGCCAAGAACCACGCTGCCGTGTTGCCAGATGCAAACAAACAACATGCCTTGAACTCTATCGTCGGTGCTGCTTTTGGAGCTGCTGGTCAGCGATGTATGGCTCTTAGTACTCTGGTGATGGTTGGTGAAACGAAGGAGTGGCTAACTGAGCTTGCCGAAAGTGCAAAGTCATTGAAGGTCAACGGTGGCTTTGAGGAGGGTGCGGATCTTGGCCCAGTCATTTCACCTCAAAGTAAGGAGAGAATTGAGCATCTTATTGCAAGCGCCGAAGAAGAGGGGGCTACTATCTTGTTGGATGGTCGTGGATTCAAGCCCGCCAAGTACCCCAACGGCAATTGGGTTGGACCAACGATCATCACAAACGTCAAGCCACACATGAAATGTTACAAAGAAGAAATTTTCGGCCCAGTCTTAGTCTGCTTGAATGTTGATTCGCTGGACGAAGCGGTCGACCTCATCAACGCCAATGAGTACGGTAATGGAGTAGCCATTTTCACCAAATCTGGAGCTACAGCTACAGCTTTCCAGAAGAACATTGAGGCTGGACAAGTTGGAATCAACGTGCCCATACCGGTCCCCCTTCCTTGCTTCTCGTTTACGGGTAATAAGAAGAGTATTGCAGGAGGTGGTGCTAGCACCTTTTATGGAAAGCCGGGGCTACAGTTTTACACACAACAAAAGACTGTCACTAGTCTATGGAGGAGCGAGGACGCGATTTCAAAGGCCGCGGATGTTTCAATGCCAACTCAGAGTTAAATTCAGGAAAATCAAAATCATCTAATGTACACAAATCTGATAGGTGTTGGTTGCAATTACAATACATCTTATTGCCCTAACAGTCTGATAAGCGGGAGCGAGTCCGCAATGTAACTATACTTGGCCGATCAGATTTCGCCTACCCCTTCGAAACATCACACCACATGATAGGATGCTTTGAAGTATAAGATTTATTGCACATCGTATCGACCTAAAGTCTCACAATTACTTCTGTATTTGTAACCTGGAAGCTGTACTGTGACTGCCATTGACAACTCATCTGTGCCACAATGTTCTCCCTCGCGTAGATGCATGGCCTGGCGTTTATTTTACCGCGGGACTTAAGACTTCTAAGCTATTAACGAATCTCTGTGATAATGCTAAACCTTATGCTTCTTGGTTGTGCGTAGTAGAATGTCGTTATGAATTTGTCTCCAAAGTGCACACTTTCTAAGCCACTTTAAGTAGCATTAACAGTCGACGAAAATAGCTATACAAACCCCAACTTTTACATATCTGGGAACAAAATCTCATTCAAATGATGCTTGTGGGGCATTCATCTAATGTACTGTTGTATGTTGAATATTTAGATTTTTGCATTGAGATTGCACCACGGCCTAGTATGAGCATTTCGATGGGGACCAAAACCATATATCCTGCCAAGCCTTTTGCGTACCCTGTCATGTACCCCAGATTTTCAAGCCGACTTTGAACCACACCATTATGAATCCGAGCCGCATGTATCGCGCCACATCAAGTTACAACATCTACCTTGCAAATAATAATGGCTTCTCCATCACCAACTCAGGACCAACCTGTACTCTTCCGGCCTAGCAAAAAACGTAAGATCTATAGACAGCGTGCAGCAGACGAAGATGCGCCGACTCAAACTGAATCTTCTCCCCCTCGACCTACAACTACCTCCCCTCCTTCTCAAAGCCTCGATGAATTGATCTCCTCCGCCAGCGCTGCACCAGGTGCCCCAGATACTCAACCGGAGCTCTCAATGTCGGATATTCTGCGCCTGCGAAAGAAAACTAAGCGCGGTGGAGTGGAATTCAAAGCTTCAACTCAAATCCGAGATGACGATGGCGCATTAATCACGCAGCCGGCGCCTGGTGATGTGGAAGGGGATGAGGAAGTGGAAGTAGTTGGTGGTATTGTGCAGAAATTTGCGCGACAGACTGGGGCAGTGGGAGATGTGAATAGACATATGTGAGTGCCTCTCTACTCTGGTCCAATGAGGAGCGGATCGAAGGCATAGTGACTGACGGAGCAAGGATGGCATATATAGATTCCGAGATAGCTAAACGGAGAGCTGCAGAAGGTGCTACACAACTTGCACAAAGTCAGAATGCAGGATCTAGGCAAGGGCTGGTGCATAGAGGAAGTAAAGCGCCGGAGAAAGAGACCACGGATGTGCAGAGGCAGCCAGCTACGCTGGGAAAGCTGATGGAGATTGATCTCGGAGAAGAGGCTAGGGATAAGAATGTACAGCGTACGAATATGGCGAGGAGGAGGTTGGATGGCGAGAGTGTAGAGGATGAAGAACAGACTGGGAAGAAGCCGGCCAAGGTCAGGTTGGGAAGAGATGGTAAACCGTGGCGGGGAAGGAAGAGAAGAGGAAGCGAGGACATTGCAAGAGATAAGATGGTGGAGGATATCTTGCGGGAGAATCGATGTAAGTGTCGCCTCTTCCTCAGATGCCCGAAAGTCAGCAGACGACTAACAAAACTCAGTGGAAATATACGATGAACCCGTTCCTGAACCTGAGAGTACAGGTAACGATCAAGCGGCAGATGACCGCATAGCTGAAGCTTTCAGGAAAGAATTCATGGATGCTGTATCTGCGAGGCAACGCAAAAAGGTTGCTCCACCAGCGGCACCTGCAAGGAGTGTGGGAGGTAAGAAGGAAGAAGAGGTTCTGAAGGGGCCGAAATTGGGAGGAAGTAGGAGTGCGCGGGCTGCTATGAGAGAGACGATGCTGAAGGCAGCTAAGAAGTAGATTAATAGGGGCTCATTTTTTCTTGGATAATGCCCTAGAAAAGCTTTTGGTACACTCGCGCAAATTTTCAATGAATGTATCACGACCGCCACTTTGAATTTGAAGTCTATACCTACCGGTCACATTCCATCACATGTGATATGAGATATCATCCCTGCACTTGAGACGAGAAATATTAAGAGAGGGACTCCGAAGTACAATCGCACAGTATATGAGTGAACGTAGGGTTGTAGTCGCATTTACCAAATGCATTTTCGTCTAATTACAATTATGGTCTGATGCCGTAATGCTTTCGCTGATTCATAAAAAAACTGATAGTGCCTTCACCTTCGTGTTTGGGTATCCTCGGTATGATCGCTACTAGAACCTCCACAACAAAAAACGCCGATCGCTATGCTTTCATCGATCATAAACGGAATGCCCATCAAGTGCAAAAGAAACGGAATTGAATATAATTATCCTCTCGGAGCAGTTCCTATACTTGAGATTTGTAGTCGAATAGATGAGCAGATGGCAAGCATCTAATATCTGGGTGATCAGGTGTGAGGACGGCCGCGAGAACTCTCCTTGCGCTCCATTCTCTTTCTCTCACCGTCGAAAATGTAAGGTGGTTCAAAGTCGTACAGAGAATCGGAATCAGAGTCACTGGAAGACATGCGTTGGTATCTGTTGCCGCCGAAATCCTTCTTCTCGCCAAGTAGCTTTGTGATCTTGGTATTGTCTGCCAGGAGACGTACACGGTCAGAATTGGGCTTGGGTTTGGAAGATTCTCCGGCAGAGGTAGCTTGCTTGTTGTTATGATGGACCAGAGGAGTGACACCATCAATGTAGGTGTCCTCATCGCTGTCAAGGTGACGATTGGGCATCTTGAGAAGTAGAGCTTCGACCGCAACCGGAATTCTGTGTTCAGAGCCAGCATCCAACATCATGACTCGAGTTCCCTCGCCAGAGCCACTGAAATACTTGCCCCAAGGACTAACTTCATCTTCAATTTCACGGACCTCATACTTTTTCGTGGTAATCTTTTTGGTCGCAATACCCTTCGTTACTTTGTCACCATCATGGGCGCTGAACCAGTACCGAGCATCCAATTTTTCCGCGATTTCTGCACCAACTGTAGCACCCATACAGATATTCCCACCCATCCACCAAGGATTCTTCACTTCATTGAAGCAATGAAGCAAAGCTGTGAGTGGCAAAAGTGGTTGCAATTCAGACTTGACATATGCTTTGATTGACTTCCAGCCAATGCCATGGGGTGCATACATGACAGTAATTGTTGGTCCTTTCTTCGCATTGGAATGAGAGCCAGTAAAGCTGGTAGAGTAAGGCGTCAAGTGTGCGTCCTTCACCTCAACATGTTGAGCGTTGAAAGTAGGTGCTGTGTAAGTAATGATAATTGCATTGTGAACTCCCGTAGGGTCAAAAGCCTTGGACAAAAGGGCAAATGTGACCTCGCCACGAGATCCGCCGTCAGACAATGGAGAGAGTGAAACCCGGTGGACAATGTCGACCCCCTTTGATTTCTTCCAGTGTTTCAATGTGATGACATCCTCAGCATCAAAATGCTGCCATTGTCGAATGGTGTTTGCAGCAGAAGACTCGGCAAGGATTTCCGTCTTTGTATCCGAACGCGGGAGCTGAATCAGAGTTTCCTTGTGACAGTGGTCACTCTTTCCTTGGCTGATAACAACCATATTGGGTTGAGGAAGATCGGTCAGAGATGCTACAACCGGTTGAGCGACATGAGTCGAACTTGAGACTTTTGGATGAATGATGTCCGAGGTACCTCGCAACCATGGATCCAAGATGACATGGTAGATATGCTTGCTGTCATCTTCTGATGGGACAGGAAGATTTGGTATAAAGCTTAAGAGGAACGACGCGTCGTCATTGAGATGACGAACTGTAAGAGACATTGCGAATAGTTTGACGAGCAACGCTCTTCCTTAGAGGTCTAACAGGCTTGATGCGATTGGTGAAGAAAGGTGAAGATCGGATGGATGTGAAGATCTTCAATGGAATATGATAGGATGGCATAATCTTTTCGAGATTTGAAAACTCTGTGGGAAAATAAACAAGGCTCGACGCTAAGGGCTTCAATAAGCTGGGAGAGTATCGGCGAAGAAGGCGGTGTCGGAATTGCAGTTATGAAAACGGCGGAAGTCTGTAGTGGGGCGCTAGTAATTTGAAGATATACTCATTCCAGGGGCTTAACCAGATCGGTATTTTCAGACCCGCTACTCCGACGCAAATTTTGATGTATATGCTGAAAGCCTATGAGATGGAGAGAGTGCGATGGGCTGTGTCTTGACTAAAAGAAATAATTCGGTGAGAGGTATTGGATCTGACTCAGATTGGACAGTAGGTAGTTGCCAGTCAGAACGAGAAAGAGGGACGACAACGCAGGAACAATCTGGTGGCAACGCAGCCCAGCCACGAGGCTTCCCGTCTAATTATCGTCTTGTGGCACAATACCATGTGCTCGTACTCGTCGACAACATGGCAAAGGAAGGTAACGCAGCGGCGTAACGCAGTACAAGACGAGAGGGAGAAGAAAGGAATGGGGAGTAAGTTGATCTTTTGAAGAGATGTCAAGCTACACCAAGGAGCACGGATCGACCATACTCTCCTAGTCGGCGGGGAAGACAAGAATCCGAAGGTTATTCGAGACGAGACGAGCGGAGACGCCTTGGATAGGCTAAGATGTCTAGTGGCTGGACTAAGATATATCTTCACTTGAGAGTCGTTATGTTTCCTTGAAGATTGGATGAAAGTGGTACAAGGACAATACAAGTGGAAAGTCGCAAGAGATAACAAGCGGGACCCGGTTGCTGGTGTGCTCCTTCCTTCGAGCCGATACTAATCCGGAAATCGTTGAGCAGAAGCAGGAGCGGGAGCAGGAGAGGGAGAACAGCAACAAAAGGAAACAACGAGTAGTGCTGTGGAGTATTGGGATAGACTGAAGTGGGCTAGATTGGATTATTCTGGGTTGAATTCGAAAGCGATCAGACTGGACTGGATTGGAGCAAATCTCGACGCCCCGGATTGTGACAGACAGACAGACAGACAGATAGACGTCGTTCATTCAACTCGCACGTGCTGTGTGCTGTCCAGTGTTGGTACATGTCTTGTCTGTCGAAACCCCCGGGTGGACTTGGTTTTGTGAGAGCTCCTGCACACCCAAACCTCCCGGTCTCGTTCTATGAATATTCAAAGTGGCAGGATGAGACGTTGATCGTCGTCTCCTGCAGGGGAAGTTTGGAAATCTGGAAGGCTACAGCAATTTCCTTAACTAGTCGGAAAACACGACTTTTTAAGCGAACGCGTTTTGGTGTCGCGTTTTGCCAAAAAGCACCCCACCATATGACTTTAAACTATGATAATTAAATCAAATCTAATTCTTTTAATAAGGTAACTAAATCAAATTGTCGAGCTTGATAAGATCTTCCATCTAATAAAAAAAATTAGCAGAGATTATAGCCCCTCGATTACACCAAAGGGTTATTGCCCGCATCTAAGATGCCCTCCTCGACCCTCATGCGCACATCGACCATGAATATTGCCGGCGCCTAGCTAGCTTATATAACTATGCCCTATCGACGATATATGCGTATAAGGCTAGGATTAAAGTAAGAAGACCAGTTTTGCCTCCTTTTAGAGGTCCTAGACCCGTCCTTACTTAGAGCATAATTTGCGGAATTAAGGTCCTTCTTAATACGGCGCCATACTATTATTTGGATGAGATTAAGGAGTTTCTTTTAAATGCATATAAAGTAGATATATCCTTATCGACAATTAATAGAGCGTTAAAAAAGATTAAGGTCATAAAGAAGAAAATGAGGGCAGTGGCGGCTTAGAGAAATAAGGAATTAAGGAGAGACTAGCTCTTTTACCTCTAGGACTTTATTATAGAGCAAATTATAATAATAAATAAATTAGGAAGTAATAATAAAATAGGGGAACGCAAATATAAATAGTCTTTAGTTAGGACTCGAGCTATAATCCATAATTATCTGGCTCGGTAATAACCTAAAATATCTATCCTCCCGGCATATACTATTAATGGCTATATTACCTACCGCGCATTTAAGGGATCTAGAATAGCCGATCTTTTTAAAGATTTTATTATTAACGACGTTCTCCCTCTTTATAATTCATATCCTCTTCCTCAATTAGTTATAATAATGGATAATACATTAATCCATTACGTTAATAAAACTAGGATTAAAGAAGCATGTCATAGGAAGGGAGTCTTAATTCTCTACTTACCACCATACTCCCCTAATTTTAATCCTATTAAAGAGAGTTTTAGCGTTCTAAAAAGCTTTATTCGATAATAATATCGGAAGGAGCATTATAACTTTAAGACTTATAAGGATTTTTTAATATGGGCAATTAAGAATATAATAATAGGGCCAAATGCACATGCTACCGCTAGGGCCCATTTTAATCATGCACACATATAAAGTATATAATATTAAATAATAAGAGGCATATGTATATAATCATTAAATAAATCAATTATATAACTAATATAAAAAGTTATAATTAATAAGTAAATAATATTTTATAACCGCGAGTTTTGCCATCCCCCCTAATATATAACTATAATTTATAACAAATATTACAAAATCAATAATAGTCCAATTAATATAGGAAAGAGAGAAAAGACGAAGTAAAGCATATAAAATATATCCCTTAAAGAAAATAGTCGCCACTATAAACGCTTTTAAGATTCCGAGAAATAATTATCGCTATCCTATTTTTGGTCTTATAACTTTATAGCGCCAAACCCACTACCTATTCCACCACGACTATTATATTTAATCCCATTAAATAAAAAGCCTCCTCTAAGTTTAATTAAGGCTTTATAGATCTCCTCAAATATTCCCTTTATTATATCCACTATTTTTTAAAACTTAGAGGCTTCTTTTTAAAGATATTAAATTATGCCGGATTTTATACCATATTCTCTAAGAGTTTAAAAGGTCTAATGATCCTTAAGTTATATAAACTCAATAAACTCGAGTTTTAGGAACGCAAAAGCCTCCTAAATTAGCTCGGATCTCTATAGGCTTATAACTTTATTAAGGATATACGTCTTAAATTAAGGAAGTGGATCCGCTTTAGAGGACCTTAGTTTTAAAGGTGACGACACAGCAAGACTATTTGCATTTACTTGCTATATTAAAGGTGAATTTTAAGTGCAATAAGGATCATTTTATAGTCCTAAAATGCCTATATATCCATAATATAGCATTAGTGGAGCTATTAGATAAGAATATGGGGGGGCGGGGTAATTATAGATAATAATAGGAGCAATCTCAGCTTTAGGAATAATAGCAAGCTCAATAATTAACTACTTCTTATTATCATAAAGCTTTTTTTAAGGAATCTCTTGCTATCCTAAGTAATACTTGCGAATCCATTTAATAGGAGGTCTCTTAATTAAAACTTTAAGGTATTCCATTTAAATTATTATTGCCTATTACTTTAAATCTAATAGAATAACGTTATAATAGGATCCACGAAACTAAAGAATATAATAGCACCTAAGATTCTTATTACAATTAAGATTCTAATAATAGTGCTACTTTTAAATCATTTTTTTAATCTTCTTATATAATTTATTAGCGGCATCTCTTCGAGCTTTGGCATTTAGCTGCCTTATAATTATAAAGACACGGCCTCTTTTAATTAGAGTCCCTTCTCTATTAGCAAAGATATCGTTATTATAATCGTTAAAAGCAAAACTAGCTTCTTCCATATCACCTTACCTATTAATAATATAATATTCCCTTAAATTCTGGTCACGGGACCCAGTGGTCCTTGATTTTAATATCGATTTTAATAACGCCTTTAATGCCGACTTTAATTTTGGCTCTAAAGCAGGCTCTAATTCCGGCCACTAATATGGAGCTTTAATAAAAAGGCTATTATAGGATTTATTATTAGGTTAAAGGTATATTTTAAGATAAAGCTAGCTCTTAATATTAGCCCATTTATCCTAGTCTTATATAAAGTAATCCACTTTCTTCCTAATAGGATTATCAATTATTACCACTTAGGGCTAAATCCTAGGGAATTCCCACTCCTTTAGCAATTTTACTTATATAAACTTCTCCATCCATTTATCCTAGATCCAAGTCTAAAAAGAGTCCTATATAAACCGAGTAAAGTCGCTTAGATCATAATTCTTACTTAAGGAACCCTTATGCACATCGTTAATAAAAATCGTGAGAGTTATTATAATATAATGCGGCATATATCCCTCTTTTACTAGATTAAATGGAGGTAAGACTAGCTTTTGCCGGGTGGATTTAAAAGGGATTAAAATAGCTATTATAGGAGAGCTCCGGATTATAATTGGATTAGCTACTACTTTATTATCCTAAGTCAATTCCGGCGTATTAGCTTTAGGAGAACTAGCAACGACTTTATCCACTATTTTAGATCTAACTCGGTAAGGGGGTGGCACTGCTTTTGCAGCTTATGCTTTTTAACTAGGCTTGCGAACGCGTTTCTTAAATGCTACGACTTCTACGCGTTTATTAGCAATGCGCTTGGATTCACGAGATCTAGCCATATCGACGTATCTAGGGAAGCAATTTTAAAGAGAATAGAGTATGTGGTTGATTTTTAATTAAGCTGCGAAGTGGGTTGATTAATACAATTAATCATAAATCGCGTGGCGGGGTGACACCAAAACGCGTTCGCTTAAAAAGTCGTGTTTTCCGACTAGTTAAGGAAATTGCTATAAGCCGAAGCTTGGCGGCGATTACAAGCCACCGATGCGTTGCGACCAAATCTGGCGTAGTAAGAGGAAAAGCACGGCAAGAATACGCATCTTCTGTCGAATTCACAGCCTGCCCTTCCCGTGCGTAGAAATGGGGTAAGGTATCTCTCTTTGTTAACTATACCAGGGCCTACAGCTTTGTTCTATATTTTCATCTTCATCTCCCCAATTATACGGCGTGAGGATTCACGGCTGCAAGAGACTCCTGCTATCCTCTGCAGAAACTCGAAAAAATTGGCAGCTTCAAAAATTACAGGCAGAGTGTTTCGATTACCGAAATAGCCTTTTAGCTAGTGCTGCGAGCATAGGGAGTCTCATCTTTTCTTGGTATATTCTTGGAACTGGCCTGTGCAAGCGGAGATTCAGAGTCAGACAGTTTCTTCTTATTTCCCCCCGCATGGCGGAATCGTACTTTGATTTCTCAAATCCGAGTGCGAAGCATAGCAACATCCGTCGAAGACACAACAACAGGCGCTCCTCTTCTCACGTGTCCATCAGCGGGCGCTTTTGCACCGAGCTCATTCTTTTTTTCTTCCTCCAGATTTTCAGCATCAAGAAAAGCACATGTCGTCGCCTTGCTTTAACTCGCGCCGGAACGATGAACGCCCGGCGAGCATCTGATTTATTTATCTTTGCTATTTGGTTGCCAGACAATCCCCCAGTAATCTTTATGCCTACAAATGCATTGATATTTCTCTGTGCTCTCGGACATTTCACTTGGAAAGCTTTCCAATTTGTAGGGCATGATACCAGATTGTTTCGTTTCTAGTTTATCTTATCGCCTTGAAGCCACCCGAGAAATTGATTCTCAGTTGATCACAAGGCAATCTTTCACTTTCATTGCTCATTTATTGTAGATGTTTCTTTGGCAGCTTTGCGTGTTTTTGTAGTGTCCATTTCAAGGAAGGCGTTTATGAATTTCACATATCTGCCTCCGTCAAAAGGGTAGCAGAATAAGGTTCATTGTAATTATATGGAGTTTTGGCCACCTCGACTCACCTAGGATCCGCTAACACCAATGAGTATAAAGATAGTAATCTACTTACTAGTACAAGGAAACCCATTCACCAATTGCATTTGATATGGCCAAAGAGCACGTCTCCACAACCTGAGCTGTATCTCTAAATCCATAGGTAGTAAAGACAGAAATCGTCGAGACAACGTCACCATTACAGAAGCAAATTCATTGTTTTGATTCCTCAATTGTCACCGCCCGTTCACTAAGCGTTGGGAAACTTGTTAAGTACTCTTTTCATGTTGATATTTCAGATCAAGCGGGTAGGGTGTGGAATAGTCCCTTCCAATGGAAGCAGGACTTTGAAGACGCTTCCTTCGGCTCCTGATGACAACAGATGAGGATGTACTTGTTGAAGTGCAGTACAGTAAATAGCGAGTCATGTTTACAGCTTTTGGGATACACTATGGTTTGTAATGTCTGTGATACATAGAAATCTGTTGATTTGTCTAAACTTTAGACTACCTTGATTTTTATATGTTCCGGTCAGAATCACATCCGCTTCGATTTCCATGTGAGGCATAGTTGAGCAATCTGGTTAGCAAAGCGACACAATTTGACTCGAACAGTCCCCTATTTATACAGATGCAAACTCCTATTCTGTGGTTTCTAACAACAGGAATCAGCCTGACGCATCACAATATCATAGATATTTAAAAACGCCTAACTTTGTCCAGGTGTTACACGTGACCGAACACCTACTTTACTGTAGCTGTCAGCCTTGAACCAGCTTTGCATCTTATCGCAAAAAAAGGCCTCTTCCTCAAAATGAAATTGTGCATTCTACTTTCACGGCTCATCAAGCCCAAGGCGACCTACCCCTAGAGCCTGTGTGTCCATGTCTAGTCAAACCTTCTGAGCGATAGCTTTAACCTGGTGATGGAGGGAGGTAAGTTATAATCATACGCTCTCGCTACATCCCCCACAATATGTCAATATATATGCCAATCTACTCGAAGCTGATTGCACTAAGCAATGGCCCGTAAAATATCCTTTGCATTCTTCAAGAGGAGAAGTGCAAGGGTGTATTGGATGAACAGCTAGCAGGTGGGAAAATTTGGCATTGAAGTCATGCAGCTAAATCTCCAATTGGTATTCCCTTTCTCTGTCCTCTCATAGCACAATGATACGATTAAAGACGTCTAGGCCTCCTCTCTTGTGGCACGATAACACGCTTCTAGATTCACGATATTTTATCACGTGTTGCTCCAATACAACGCCGAATGGAAAGTTACATGTGATGATGCGGACTTGGTCGAGATCTTGTTCCGGAAATAGCTCCTTTGGGAATAAGAGCTGTGTGGAGGTTCCGGGATCCCAATCCGAAGGCTGTATTCGAGAATAATTGCGGAGGATAAGAGCTCCCTTACCTTACCAGACCCTACCTCTTTCTCCCTGCTATAGCATCAATCTCGAACCGCGATCGACAGCTGCTCGCTGGAACGGATCTTCCACAAACATACTAGGTAGGAAGCTCATCCAGCTGTTCATTCAACCCCGTCCATCCATCGACTTCAACCTAGGCCAAGCATACCCGCTCAGCTCTTCCTTTGGATGGCTCGATGGCTATGTACCGGGCTGGCTGGCCTTGTCTTGTACTCCCATTGATCTTCATCTTCATCCGCGCGCAATAATTGGGACGAAACCTGTTCGTGGTCTCCTGCCAATGGAGTTGATTGGGCGCCGATGGGCTGTGCTGTGCTGTGCTGTTTGTCTGGCTTCTCGATCTTGTTCCCACCACTGAGATCCATTCTGAGCTTCAGATTGGCTGCAAGCTGGATTTCCGCTTCATCCTCTCCCACCACCACCGCATTAATTCAGGAAATAGCTCCAGCAAGCAGAGCACGGTGTTTTCACCGCTTATGCGACTGCCGAGTACGCTTTGCAGCCGTCGTCCATTGCACGTACCTTAGAGTGCAGAGTCAGGTAGGCGAGCGAAGAGGTTACTTTGAGGTCATTAACGTTTGGGCAAAAGTCCTGGCAAAGTGAGTTGCGTCGAGTAGAGTCGAATGCATTTGCTGTCACGCTCTGGTGTTTTCTCAAGGTGACTTGGAGTTTGCAAATGTCGAGTTTTTTGGTGGTGGCCCATTACCGAAAAATACAGCACAAACCCCACCTCACCTCTCCTTGAGCCTACATTGCCTATTACCTACCTACCTATCCACCTTAGGTACCTACGTACCTTACCTCGTTACCACCACCACTACCACTACAACTACCACATACCACTACTACCACCACCTCCCACCTCCACCCAAGCTTACTCGTTAATCTTTCACCCCTCGATGCACACGAATTTCAAACATCTATTGTATGAAGTGAATAGCTCAATCTCCATTTCCACACCTCTGTCTATCCATCTATCCCATCCATTCTTCCAAGAAAGCCCATCTCTCGAGCTTCATCCCGTCGTTACACGTTCCTCGTATATTATGCGCAGCTCGTCAGTCGCATCTGTTATCAATTGAGAGCTTGTTTCCACGATTGCGATTACCACAATCGAAGCTTGGTTATGGTGGGGTCTACGCTCACAATGCCACCTCGAAACTCGTTGACTTCGTCCTTTTCTGTTTCCGATGCCAACAATGAAGTTATCTGTCCATTGCGCAATCAAGATGGCTCCAGCTGTCGCAAACGTTGCCTCGGCGTGAGTGTCTCTGCTCTGCTGTGTCTGCTCAACCCCTCATGACGCTTCCGCTCTCCTTTCTCGTACATTCATGGTAACAAGGACTTTGGGGGAACAGGAAAAGCGATATCGGTCTATGCAAGAGCATATTAGAAGAGCGCACCCCGAACATTATATATCAAAGCTTCCTGCGACCGAGGAAAGCTTCCAACTCATGATCAATACCCCGCCATCCGAACGACCGCCTCCACCAACAAGCTCCAATCTTGCTCCACACGGTCTGAAAGACACCTCAAAAGTCTGCCAACCTGCTAACAATCCTCAAGGCTATGGAAACGATCGACACAGTTATTATCGAGAGGATTCGAGTACACCCAACACTCCTCGAGCTCTGGATGACTTCCAGTCTGGTTCTATGCTGCCAGCCGCTAGCGCTGCGGCAGCGCTCGCACAGCTACACAATCACAAACTTGAAAACGACTGGGAATCGGAAAATGTTCGTCAATTCTCCTCGGAAAGGAAGATTCGAGTATTGACTTTGTCGCAGGACTGGATGTCTGACACTGAAGCACACAAACAGGCTATGCGTTCAACGATAGAGCTTCCTCCTTTACATGCAAATCATATAGAGCCCACAAGCGACCCCTTCTCTCATCATAACTCCCACCGACGGAGAGAGCTTCTGCCCTCTATACTTTCAACATCGCCACCAGGCCGCTCATCTACTTTACCGCCTATTCAACGGAGTGTTGGTCCAAATCGCCCAAGAAAGCAATCAGTTTCAAAACGTGCAAGAGAGCCACAACACAGGAGACAGAAGTCCCGTGGAGAAAGTGCAGCTCACTTGAGACGCATGAGTTATGACCGGAAAGCTTTCTCGGCTGAGCCTTCGAGTGGGTTGTCCGCCGCTTACGGCAAGAGGTGGGAAGATTTGATAGATGCAGCTACATCTGCAACTGAGGATGTCGATGAAGACCGAACGCCAGTAAGTTCAAAGGATTTTGGGCATTCTACTTGCTAAACATCACAGGTCCCTCCTTCACCAATATCGGTCAATCGTGCTTCCCTTCCTCCATTCTCAGCATCCCACTTTCAAGGATATCAGGCATCCCCTCTACAACAAGCTCTCACCCCTCCTTCCAATCTACCAGATGCCCCTGAGCCATTTCCATCCGTTGAGAGCGGAGAAAGTGGCGACAATTTCCACATTGAATCCCGAGGTCTCTCTGATTCTTCGCCAAGCTTCTCTTCACAAAGTATCCAAATATACTGTGCTGCATGTCAAGGAGTGTCACTCTTAAAAGAATCTTATGCATGTACAGAATGCATCTGTGGAATCTGTCAAGCTTGTGTAGACGTGTTGATGGCAGAGCAAGGTGCAAGGAGGAAATGTCCTCGCTGTGCCACCATAGGTGGCAGATTCAAACCATTCCAATTGGATATTAGATAGTTGGTTTTTTTATGGATTTAGTGTAAGGTGTTTTTGCCTGATACGTGTTACTATCATAGACCGGCGCAATGAAGATGCAAGGTTACGGCGTTTGTTACATTTGACGAATGGTTGGATCATAGGCTGGATGGTTTGGCATTGGGTTGGGTAGGCTGGAATGCCAATTGATGACACACTCGCGCGTATTGGATAGGCTGATGCTTATAGTCTGATAAATGAAAAATAGTATCTATACTGACTTCACGGCTTCGAACCTCCCTTAGGCTATCATGTGAAAGTTACCAGCAAGTTGCCTATCTTATTAAAATTATGCATTTCCTTACATCTGATTTTTGGAATTGAAGATACGGCTTCGTTCTTCGACTAACCTTTTTTTCAGGCATCGTCGAGTTTGGAAGATAATTTGCAATACTTCATATGCCATAATCGTACGGTCGACCACAATATAATATCATAGGAACTCTATTAGATTTACGCATTATCACAGCACATACAAATTTAATCCCGACGCCATAGTACCAACACCAAAACGCCTTCTCCTCGCTCTCCATATCATCATTCGTAAAACCCAGTCCTCTGATTCTGAGAAACTCCAATATCAGTCGTTCTCGCACTCGGTGGAACCAATCTCGGTGGAGGCATGACTTCTCCGTTGACCACCACAACGCCAACATCAGTAGTCCTCGCACTCTTGGGAACCAGTCTCGGCGCAAAAGCTTCCTCGATCCCAATCGGCCCCCTCAAATCTCCAATCTCTGTCGTCCGAGCACTTAGCGGCACCAGTCTTGGTGGCGGAATCTTACTACTGCTTCCTTGACCTAAAGGTGGCAATTGAGGTGCTACTTTGTCAGTCTTGTAGTTTCCTCGTCCAGAACCCGGGGATCCTGAATTGGCAGTGCTATTACTCTCTTTTCGAGTTCTCCTTCTATATATGATAAATATAGCGACCCCGGAAACGACACCAACAATCAAGACACCGAAAACTGTTACAAGGGTGATGATGAGAGCTTTGCTAGTGGGCCTGGAGTAGAATGTCTCGGGACTCGTGTTGGAAAATCCATCTGGATAGTTCGTCATGACAGATGCAGTTGCTGATGTCGCAGATGATGGGCTTGGGGTAATCTTCAGTGAAGAAACCGTGTTCGCGGAGCGACTTGATGATGTGGAGGTGGGACTAGATACATTGGAGGCAGAGGGTAGTAAAGTCACTATACTTGGAGTGCCTACGTTCATCAGTATACCGAACTCATTCAACGCAACAACGTACCAGAAAAGGAAACGACATTAACACCCTTCGCACAATCCGTGTTCAGGTAATTATCGTCTCCGCAGTAATACACGTCGTCTTTCCTTGACGAACATCTACTCATGCTCTGACTGTTGCCCAACTGGTCTCTAAAAGGTGGTGCTCCATTCCTACAGAATTGCGGACAAGCAGAAGAATTCCACGATTGGTCCGTACACGCTCCTCGTACATAATCTATCGTTTTCTCGGGTTCGTGGGTGAGAGGAATAAAAGTACAGATGTTATTCGACAGACAGCTGTAAGCTGGAAGACAGCAAGTTGTGAATGCGGATGAGGACCCGCAGGGAAGGTAATCGCGAGCGACGTTACCATTTGGGAAGTAACAAGTAGCTGAAACAGAGCCGACCAGAAAACAAAGCCTGAAGATACTCATATTCAAAGTCGTGATATCATCGGAGCAAGGTGGCATCGCGAGGCAAGAAGGGAGTGAGGAAGTTCAGAACATAGACCAGCACGATACAGTTCGCAACAACAGTCAAATAATAGATACCCGTGAAATAAACTCACGATATTTACCCAAACGTCTCACTGCCCTATGGGAGATTCCCCACACGATATCCGTGTTATTGTGTTGGTTATGGTATACAAATGGACATTATCCGTTATTGCGGTAACAATCGTGCGGTATGGTTAAATGTGATATTCTGCGGCAAGGTTTGAGTCAGAGTAAGATCTCAGATAGAGTGCACTTGTAATACAGGTTTGCGACTCGATAATAGGCAGTTTAGGTGGAACATGGCTTTGCTATTGCTCCTGCAATTATAGGAAGCTACGCGGAGATAACCCCAAGGGTACTCACGTCAAAACATGGCGGGTGTTGCTGTAAACATACCAAATTGATTTCGGGAAAACAAGCATACGACTACAAAAAATTGAGAGTGAGTCAAGATAAAATAACGACAGCTGAAGATCATATGCCACTTTGACGCCCTTAGACCACCTAAGAATAAATCATATAATCCCAAAGCTCGTTTGAAAATCGAGCTTGAATGTCCTTCAATTCCCATCCTTGCGATCTTCCAATATCAGCAAGTACAGATCTGAACTCGGGAATGGCATCCTTATATGCATTCTCCTTCAGGTATTGACGTGCGGGCTTTCCACGCATATTAATGCTCTCCCTACATAAGCCATTAGTTTCTCGCTAAACCTCTCAAAAGAAAGGGGACCTACCATTCTTTCGCCCAATGCGGTCGCACATTAAGTAAGACGCCATTCGAATCCTTGTATGAGAGCCAGATATCTGCTACTCTCTGCAAGAAAGGTACCCACTGGTTATCAACAACCGCATCGGGAACGCTCAAAACTTCGATACTCGCTGTGCCAAACTTATTCCCGTTTTGCGGCGCCATGATCAGATCCGAGTCGCCCATGATTCTCATTTCCAAGGTCAGACGCATAGGACAGTCATCATCTTCATAGCACAAATTTATTATATCCCACCATGCTCTCTGGACGACGCTGTAATCAGGTTGAGTGGGATCACTCTTCAGCGCCGGAATAGGAATCTGGAACTCCAAGTCACGAACACGCATATTCTGAATGCCACGACGGAAATGAAGCGCATTTGGAAGAGCGCATTTGACAATTTCAGGCTTGGCTTGACCAAAATTGAGGAATTGGAAAGGAGGCAGGTTCAACATTCCGAATGTTGAGAGAATGGCAGCTTGCCAGCGGCCTGGAAATGCGTTGAAGATGGGATTCGTGGTTATAACGAAGCCAAGCCAACCTTCTACCCACTGTAGACATATTAGTATCGGGCCTAGAACGGTACAATAAAAAGGGAAGCAGCTTTTGAGCTGCTCGCCTCTTTTATCTGTGACAGATACAGGGCAAGACGTACCTGGAGGAATGTCATGAAGGGACTGGGATATTCGACGGAACCAGTTTTGTCGTCAGTAGTATTCCAGGTGTTCACCCAGGCTTGCTGGGAGCGAGTGAACCAGAACCATTCACTGTAGTAGTCGTTTGAGGCACGTTTCTTGAAGTCTTCGAGAGCAGCGGCGTACTGAGCATCCGTGAAAGTCTTTCGCAGTGCGATGGGGATGTCATTGCGCGAAAGGGGAGGTATAGCCAACCCGATGTCTGGTTTTGTCGGTTGAAGAATTGCATAAGACATCTTGTCGACTTCAAATGTAATATGTGTCACTATTCCTAGCAGACCAAAGTGCCCAGCAGCTGCTTTCAGATGAGCTGGATCAGAGATGGTGCGGTGCTCGCCGTTCGCATCGACATATTCAACTGCTCGAACATAATCATTAACAGTCTTGTGCCGACGACCAGCTCCGTGGCAGATCGGGCCATTGACTCCCCCAATTGTGACTCTAAGAAAGTATTAGTCGCTTTCAAATTCACTGAATTCAAGACTGCATTAGACATCTCCAGACCTGCTGGCATCTAGACGAATCCCAGCGTCACTGATGTATTTCTGAGCATGTCCATGGCATGAATAGCTTCCCTGCCGGGTGTCCTGGAACAATGAAGCTAAGAGTGCACTTACTCAACCAGAATCACATCCACAGGCAAAGACCAAGCATCATTCTTCACTGCCCAGCGTCTAAACTGTTCATTCGTGACACTGACGCCCACTCTTACCAATGCTTTATCCTCGTGGCTAGCGGATACACCTGGGGGTGCAGCTAACTCAATAGTCTTCAGCTCGTTCTGGGGGTCGATGTGCTCCGCTGAGATACTCATAGCATCAGGTAGTGTAGTAACCTGCTCTAGATTCAAGAGGGAGACGAGAATCTGCTTATCTTCCGAAAAGGTAGACGACCATGAATGTCTATAGCCACCACAACGGACGCGGAAACCTTCTGCTTTAGCCCATTTCACGAGGTTCTGGAGACCCAAGACGGTCTTTGGGACAAATGACCATCTAGGAGTGTTGTGAACTGACTGTCCCCAATTCTCGAATTTTTTGTCTGCGTGGACCTGAAAGGGTTAGTTGAATGCTGAGTACCGAGGATGTAAGAGTCTTTTTCATGGAAAAAGCAAGCAAAGCTTAGTTCGTCTGAGGCATTGGGTAAGCCTTGCTTGAGGCCCAGCCATCCCAAAATAGATAGATGTCTCACACACAAACGGCTTTCAAAAAAAAGCGAAAGATCAAGCCTTACCTCCATTGTCATAGTCTGCTCCTTATTCTCGAAAATCTTGGGATAGCCAACAGTACTTGGGATCGCTTTGGCCGCAACGGCATCAGCGACCTTCGGCTTGTCTTCGTGATGGTGATGGAACAAACCCTCCACTTTCTCCTTGATCTCCTCCACCATCTTCTCGAAGTGATGTTTGACCGGAGGGCTAGGAGGGAGAACAAAATCGCCGCCGAGAGCCATGACCTCTTTTTCACTGCCACCCTTGATGAAAGCCGTGATGCGAGCTTTCATCCCATCATCCAGCTGCGCGAAAGCATCTTTGAACACCTTCGTTTCCTTGAAAACTTTAAGAAAGCCTCGAAGATGGTCCTCTGGGTCGACATTCTTATTTCGGATGTCCCAGAGGTGCAGCTTGAGAAGCGGGATTGCAACTTGTGGGAATTCATCCTTAATGAGGTCGATCTGATCAATGATTTCTCCTAACACAAAATGTGTATTCAAGTTCTCTTTAGGTGGGGTAGGCAGTAGATTATCCAAGGTCTTGGAAATAGTGGCCATGGTTGCGGATGAGCTGTATATAGCAAGCAAAGTTGGAACGAGAAGAAAGAGGTGCAACGCAAATAGTGCACTCGCTGAGAATAAGAAAGGAAAGCAAACTTAGAAGATAATCCAAGGTATTTTGTGAAGAAATTATGAGAAATCATGGCGGAGTTCGAGATAATATATCATGGCTGAGGCTGACGTCTCAATAACTTGGGCGGTAACTTTCAAGTAAGTGCAGTTGGTATTTCAGCTGGCAGCCATTTCAAAGCCTGCATGCCCCCTCACGTCAGCGGACCAATGAGAGTTGCTTATTCGCCGAAAACTCGCAGGGGCGTTGTGAGGCTTTTGCATTGCCATTGGAAGATGAGTATTCAGCTACTGATCGCGGTGAATGGATCTTGACGGCTTGCGTCAATTCCATACGGAGGTACAACGGCGAAGTATTGTTAGTACAATTCGCAAGGGCCCACTTTTACACCCCAACATCGCAATAACCACAACACATAAATTTAAGGAAAAATATACTGATGTATAAATCTTATTCTCGCAGGTACGCTAGCGTTTTTACCAACTTCTTCTGATGAGAATAGCGACTTTTGTTACGTTTTGAAGTTTTGATGATAGAGGGCACCCTTGCCTGTACTAACAATACTTAGCCGCTGTACCTCCGTAAGGCTGGCTGCGAGCTGAAGTCTTGGCAGCCGCACGAACAGTAGGAAATCCAACCTGCAGACGTAGCTTCTCAGAAAAGAACGGCGCTTCTGGTGTTGGGTCATAAATGACCTGATGAAGTGTTTGAGGCCGCCTTATTCTTGGCCATCATTGGAAAGAGACTGCAAAGATGGGCGACATTATTCGGTGAGAGCTGTACATTGTCTCGGAAGCCTGGTCTCCAAGTCTGTCTAAGCCCAGTTCCACACGGCTCCTCCCGACGGAATCCTCTGCCTGCATGTCAGTCCCAATCGCACGGTGCGGAGTATGTAACTTGAGCAGACAAACTTTCACCTTTAGCAAAAGGAAGAATAGTGGGAAGAACGGTTAGGGGTATTGCAAGATCTGGATAAGCGCAGATTCGGACGATAAGGACATATTAGTACTCAGAATTGACACAAGCCTCTAATATGAAGTTGATTGCAAGTCATCAATAGATGCACATTCACGACATCATGTCCCATGACAACGCTGAGTATATATGGGTATCGTATTGTCTATGAAGATCTCCTGGTTCATTGGGAGATTAAACTTTCCAGAAGACATCGCACGCATGCGGTTGGTCACCGCCCGATGATTAACATTTACTTTTGTCTTATGATTTCAGTGAGAAAGTCCTCGCTGCACCAATCACGTTAGTAAGGATTGAGGGGTGTCTCAAAGGGGTTGTGGTCTTACAAAGACAGAGTAATGTATCCATCCCTATCATCGTCATACTTCTTGAATACATCAGTCATACGCTTTAAGCTGATACAGCTTTGCACGAAAAGGTCAAAACTGATGGCTCGGGTTCCTTGTTTATCATATGTTCGGAAAAGGGTCTCTATGAACTGAGGACTCAGCCTGTAACCGAAAGCCACCAGCGCATTTGTGTATTCGTCAAGACTGATATTCCCGCTTCGGTCGGCATCGAATCTGTCAAACAGCGATCGCCAGGCAGCCAGGAAACCCCATAGCCCGCAAAATTCCTCAAAGCCGATGGAACCAGAGCGGTCGCTATCGAACATTCGAATCATCATCTTGACTGTGTAGGGATCGAACGAAGTCCAGTCGCCATTCACAAGTGCGGCGCGGAGCTCTTTCTCAGTCAAATGCCCGGTTCCTGTTGAGATATTGTCACTATTTAAGCAATACGGAGAAGTAAATCCATGCCACTTACCATCTTTGTCCACTGCTTTGAATAAGGGCCACAGCGCAGGATCTGCACCTGCCGGAGGAGCTGGGCTAGGGGGAGGTCTTGACATAGGAGGGGGCCGCTGCCCTGGCCCCATGCCATAAGATGCACCAGGCGGAGGGGAGGTATAACCTCGTCCTTCACTAGGTCGCGCACCGTAACCATAGTTCGTAGGCGCTTGCATTTGTGGTGATAGTCGACGCCCGTCAGGTCGGTGGTCTTGTCGGTAGTCTTGTCGGTGATCTAATGGAAGCGGGGGAGGAGGCTTCGAATATTGCTGTTGTTGTGGAGGAGGGTGGTACGGTTTGCTGTTGGAGGATGCAGATGAATTGTTGCTTGTTCTCTATTCAAGAAGGTTAATGAATTGCTGGTCAAAGCCGGGTTGACAAGAGCATTACCCTTTCAGGCTCTGCGAATCTGCGGACTGTCAGCTAAGCTCGAGGAGGGCAAAGTGGGGCTCAGCAACACTTACGCAGGCAAGGAGTCTGGATTAAAGGTGCGGTTGTATGCCATGTTGAGAAGAGCTAGTTGTGATCGTGAACTTGTAGTATGGCAAGTCTGTGGGATGCTGTTCGGTTTTTATTATGTGGTACAGAAGTAGATCCTCTGACAAGTTATTGGCACAAGCTGTCAAGTCAACTGAGCCCCGTTCTGGCTTGGAGCTGAGACGAAGGCGGTGCTGTGACTTGGCGCACGGTGTTCAGAATGATCTGATGATAAAGATAATGTGAATGATGGGGCTTCCTATCCTTTGTAATGCGAGCGCTTTCGTATCTTCGTATTATAACATTAATTGTGGATTGGTAGATTTGTGAGTCTTGGGTAAAGGTAACAAAGAATGGTTGACTGCACTACCATGGAGTACCTTAGGTACGGTTTAGTAGGTGCTACTGGCGAGCCGAAATTTCATTCTTTACACACCCTCGAGACATCCACACTTCACCTCCTCTCCGTTGCGCAAAATTAATCTTTCGAGATGGGAGAGAATACAGGGCCAGCAAACTCAGAATTCTGGCTCTTCGGATATGGGTAAGCTGACGCTTTATTGCACGTTTCATACTGCATCCTGACTCTGCACCTAGAAGCTTAATTTGGAAACCTCCACCACATTTTGGTGAGTTTTCTCTGGCCTCTTCTACGAAAAAACCTTCTTGTTAAAGATAGACGAAGACCGACGAATCCCGGGATATGTTACTGGTTACGTGCGAAGATTTTGGCAGGTTTGTACATCTCCGATTTGAGTTGGACCAGAAGCTTATTCATAGCCCAGGCCAGGTAAGCATTGCTTTGCCCAACACGAGGCTCTGTTGCTGACACCAATGTAGTCAAGACCACCGCGGAACTCCTGAAGCTCCAGGCAGAGTTGTTACACTTATCGAAAAATCCTTTTGGGAGACTTTGACAGACCACCATGACTCTGAATCCGACAAAGTCTGGGGCACTGCATACCGAATAGAACCGCAGAAGGTAGACGAAGTCCGTGAATACCTTGACATCCGAGAAATCAATGGTTATACAATCCATTACACACCTTTTTACCCAAGTGATGGATCGGCCGCTTTTTCGACATTGGTCTATATTGGAACACCGGACAACGATCAATTTATGGGGCCTCAAGATCCTCAAAAACTGGCAGAACATATCTACCAAAGTTCTGGCCCAAGTGGGCCAAATATAGACTACCTGCTAAGCTTAGAGGTGGCTCTGGATAGCTTGAGCCCAGAAAGTGGAGACGGACATATCAAGGATCTAGCTTTTCGGGTCAGAGAAATACAGAAAGCTGGAAGCCAAGGTCCTGCTGAAGCTGCGTTGCATCACAATTTGAAGGAGGTAGGAAGCACAGAAGAGCAAGAAGAGACGGAGAAGTAGTTTCGGAAAACCTTTTCGTTCCCTTAATCGGGTCATTACCGCCATAGATAGACCTGCAATAACTGCAGTCTGCAAAAGACCTTGATCAAAGTGATCTTGGCCGAAAATCGGGATAGCGCGAAGACCATGTGTGATGACTGCTACAATGTGTGATAACCGGTAGGAAATCCCCCCTAACGCCGAGCAGAGCGTGTAAGCTCGCAAAGGTAGAACCGCATCCATAGACCACGAGGCTGACCAATCCTTACCATCATCAAGATGATATTCCAAGGTTCACCACACAATTAACTTTCGCTGCAACCCAAGCTGACTTTTCTTGTCCTCAAATCGTACCACGAACGCGCGCAAGGTCAGGAAGATCATGCCGACCAGAATTTACTGCCATCGACCACCACCTTGTTGCTGGTCACCACCTCCATAGCCGCCTCCACCACCAGAGTATCCTTTATCTGCTGGTCAGTATATGATTGATCACGATTTATGTCGACGAGAAGCCGACTAGGAGACACTCACCGCCGCCGCCATATCCACCTTGGCCGCCTCCATATCCACCACCGCCGCCTTGGTTTCCACCGTAGCCACCACCGCCTTGTTGGCGATCATATCCACCGCCTGTTCCTGATTAGAATTGAAGAGACTGTAAAGAGTGAGCAACTTACCACCACCGTATCCACCACCTCCACGTCCACCACCGTATCCACCTAGAGATTGTGAGAATTTTGTTATCAATTTGGGAACGGTCCAAACATACCACCACCACCTCCACGTCCACCTCCAAAGCCTCCACCACCGCCTCCTGCACCACGCTCGGATGCCTTGTCAACGCGAATGGTGCGGCCATCGAACCTGATTCCATGAGTATTATCCAATGTGAGGTACAGGCTGGACTCACTCTATGTTGTTCATGGCAGTGATGGCAGCCTCAGCATCAGCCTCGCTGCCATAACGAACGAATCCGAAACCACGGCTGCGGCCGGTATCGCGGTCCTTGACGACGACCTGAACATACATGGATTAGCGTAAGCTCCTTTGAAGAAGAAGCAATAGAAAGCACTTACAGCCTCCTCAACGGCACCAAACTCCTCGAACTTCTGACGGAGCGCATTCTCATCAGTGTGCCATGCAAGGCCGCTATCATTCGTTAGTACGTGGCACATATCGTGGATTGCGTTGCAATCGCGTGAGGAAGAGGAAGATCTTACCCGATAAAGAGCTTGGACATATTGGATGATTATCTCGAAAACCTGGCTTAAAGTCTCAATTTTCCGCGCGCTTCCTCAGACACAAAAGAGCGCGCCATCGTGGTTGTGTAGAGACTGGAAACGGACGGAACACGGAACACGCAAAGAAAGATACATCGAGGCAGAACAGGAATCCGCTGAGCGGACTAGGAAGGGAGAGTGATATGATAAGTGGAGTAGTGTGAGGAGGAGATCGAGGAGCAGGAAGATGACAAGGTCAGCGCACGCAATCAGGAGAGTCAGACGAACTTCTTGGAGAGAGTTGAGAGAGTGTGAAAAATCGGTTGTTTTGTTATTCTTGATATTTGTTGTTGTTGCTGATCGTGAGACACTAAAGTTGTTCGGTCGGACGACTGAAAGGACAGTGCGAACGGGATGATTGAAGAAGGATCACAACAAAAAGTGCGAATTGGAATATTCGCAAAGTGGATGTAGGAAGGTTGATGTTGGAGGGAGAAAGAGGAAGAAGGCGACGAAGGGTGGTGCAGTAGCGGGGAAATATGAAGACTCTGCTGAGGGAGGGGAGGGGCAGTCTCGCTAAAGGAGGCTAGCGCTGAGGGAGCGACAGTATTCACCCTCGCCCGTTCGCGCTCACACTCACTTACACCTTCACCTTGACACTCACCATCACCATCACATACTTACATACAGACCATTTACCTGCTTTACCCTACCTTACTCTCTCGACTTTTTGCACCATGCCTTGCCCTGCCTTGCCTTGCCTTGACTTTAGACTTGAATTCGCTCTTGCCCGTTCACTTTTCAATATCTGCTGTTCGTTCACTTTTTGCCGCCGATGAAGTCAATTCCCATATGCAATTGGGCAGCCATCACCCTGGCTGCGTCTCCAGATTTTGACGTTGGATCGAGATGCGAGGAAATATACCTCTAGTGCCACCTACCTACCTGCCTGCCTTTCTACCTACCAGCCTACCTACCTACTCTTGACCATGGCTCGACTCTTTAACGGTCGACGCTCCACGCTCCACGCTCCACAATCCACGCTCGATGCTCGATGCTCGATGCTTCATGGCTTTTAACACGCTTTTACGAAACTTGACTTGCCATTTCCTTTAGTTGGCATTGGCCGCCAGTGGGACAGAGAGCCAGTCAAAGATCATCTATCCATTCTGGTGTGGGTGGCAACAAGGTTCTTCCTCCAATCCAACCACCTTCTGACGGCGTAAAGACCAGACATGCAGAGCGGCGAGAGAGCAATGCGATGCCGCTGCACTGCAAATGCGGCAAGTAGACCGGCTCAAAGAGAACACACCTCAAGTACGGAGTAGAGTCGTCGTCGACCTGGACTTCAAATTCAATGCCCTCCTTCTCGGCTGCCTGCTGCCCTATTCATTGGGCTCCGACGAGTGGCGCTGGCGCGGATGCTGGAGCAGTGGATGGATTTGGGATGTGCATGGCATCGCAAGGGATTGCATGGCCTGTGCATTTCGATGGCTTTTTGATTTTATCAAGCGTGCGGGACAAAAAAAAAATTAAAAAAATCTCGTCTCGTCTCGAGCCCTGAAGTCTGGTATCAAATGCATATCAAGAGCAATATATGGCATACTGGACCGTTTACGACAATTTTTGCTGGAGTGCGTCACGGAGGAGGTCCATCAATCAATTCAATCTATTCATACGGTGTCCAGATTCAGCATCAGTGCTATCAGTATCTGCCCCTCACTTGGCTTTTGCCCCTCCCCCTACCTACAACCCTACTACGGAGTACTCTATTACCTTTCCTACCCTAGTCTTCTATGGTAATCGGCCTGCTTCCGTCTGTAAGGCTCCACATCTGGGGACCTCTGCAGTCGGATGACACCCACCTGCTCTATGCTATAGCCCAGGAACAGTATGTTGAAGTGGCTACAAAGCTCCAATCACTCGATTCAGAAGATCCATAGATATGCTGTCGCCTAAATATGCAGGCTGAGTCGAAGAAAATGCACACGGCGAACCTGTTTGCATATCGTCGTCCAGTGCGGTTCAGAGCGCAGCTCTTTTTCAAGTTACTTTTGGCCTGTTGCTTGGGAACCAGGATGCATGTGCTTGATATGATGTGATATGCACTCACGTCTCGATTTTGTTTGGTGGGGTCGGAGGAGTGGAGTCCGTCGGGACAGTTCGGTCGTTTGGGCTTGGGGAAGGTGAGTAGGTAGGTAAGGTAAGGTAGGGTAGGCAGAGCAGAGTAAGGTAGAGGCATAAAGATGGGAGGACGGAAAGAATAAGTTGTGTGGATCATAAGAAAAGGTTGTTGGAGGACATGGGCACACGATTACTGGACAAGGTAGAACATATGTGAGGTGAGTTAGATTTTCCACTAGATAGGTAAGTATGATCCCAGAACCTACACCAACAAAGTCGGACAGCATGCCTGACACAGTTGAATTGCCATAATTGCGACATGACACTTTGAAACTTTCATGTGTAACTCTCGATTTTGGTGGAAGTGACATGTTTGAACCATTGTCCTTCGCCAATGTTAGTAGGGAGGTGAGAACCGTGTCAATGCTTCTAAATGATAATAAGCACCCGACTGATATCTTTTTTCTTGCTGTATTTTCATCATCCCGTCAACTCCATAGCTTCCAGGATGGTCAGGGTCAGGTTAACAGTCGAGGCACCTCAGTCTCAGCAGATGAATCCAAATGAGCCGAGTAACAGGCCAACGTGGGGTCTTTATCGATAAGGAACCTCGACACGATGTGGATGCGACTACGACTGCGACTGTGACTGAGTGACGGCTTGTCTGCTTGTTTAGCCCGAGTTTTAGCCCGACATTATACCGGAGATTTCTGTTGGCACAGAGCTACAGCGAGATGAGCTAGGCCTGTTGTAGAATCATTGTTGTGCTGCTTTAAGGTGGAAGCTGAGGTACCTTACCTGTCTCGCCTGTACAAGTGCCTCAATTCCACACCACTTCCACTTCCACTTTCACTTCCACAGCGCACATCACTCACCTCATTCCCATTCCCGCAGACACAAACAACGTTTTCCTCTTTCACTCTCGTCTTCATCATGCCGGTCTTCCACTACACTCCATTCCACTCCATACCCAGGAAGGTACAAACTCACCCGCTCACTCGGCGCAGTTTGCAATAGTCACGCTCAAACTCTCCATGCACCCACTTCCTGTTATCACTCTAATTCTACTGGGCACTCAACCCGCGAAACATTTCCAAAATCCACCCAACATGCCTACAGCTTTGGCAGTTCTTGTCCATCAACTCAAGCTACACCACCCTCAAGTCCTCGTGGCTTATCCCCTCGGAATCTGATTGCTCGTCGACCCGACGCTTTCTGTTTGTGACAGACGGGCATCTCCCAATATCAGACACTGAAGGAAACCGGCAGGAAAACTGTAGGACGGTGACACACCCGTTGCATGGCTTACCTCTCCGTCCCAATGTCTACCCATCGAAAGCTTACCCCGGTCACGCTCTGTGATGAAAACTCCATTACATGCACCATGAACTAATGAAAAGAAGCTGAGCCTCATTTTCAAGGTTGATTTTAGATATTTGAAGTCAAATTAAGATAACACAAAGTGGGACAACTCGTTCGCAGATCTTGCGTAATTGACCAACCCCACGTCCTCGGAATTGCATATCATCAGTGACAACTCACCTTTCACAGCACGATCCGCATATCTTACACATCATGTGATGATCTCCCAGAATCGGATAAGACTCGAGCATAGATGGCCTTGATGGCCTGCGAGCCTACATCATTGCCACAGCGTGGCACCAGGATTCTTGCCACAGGCTTGAGAGTCCTCATGCTATCCAGATGTCGTTCAAGTTGCAGCTGGAGCGAGTGCGGATCGCTGGAACTCGTAGGGCTGTCAGATCCACACCGCTTTTTAGTTTGCTTGCCACCATCATATCTGACACAGAAAATCTCACTGCATGCCAGCTACCGAACCCTCGCAATGTCGAACAAAGCCAGTTGTTATGCAGGGACAATGCGGAGAGGTGAGGTCTGTGAGCTTCGAGTCTTCCATAATTGGTGGCCTTGCTGAAGCCCAAAGTCTAGTGGAGTTTGACAAACAAGTGAGCTTGACAATGATTTCAAGTGTCATAGGATGACTTTCTACAACGTCGAAGCTCTCCGAAAGTTTTTGTAGGCGATGGGCTAGATTGGCCGACATCACATTAAATCATGAGTGTTTAACGTTTCCCATTGAAGTACTTGTTTACATGTGCTGTTCCATTTCTTGATGCCCGCGGGTGGCTACTTCCTCCATGCCGGACGATTCCTTCTCTCTTTCTTGCGAGCTTTCTGACCTTGACCCAGCCGTTCCATTGAGTACTTGAGTCTCTCGTAATCGGTACCCATCACCATTCTCTGGCAAGTCAACCTCATACACAAGTGTGGAGCAAGGATTTGAGCACATGCAACTGCAATTTCTTGACCACTCAGCGCCATGGAGCCACAACACAAACCGGATAAGTGTCGAAGAAAAAATGACATTAGGCAGAGAGATCTTGAGGGCATTCCTGGTGGATCGCATCGAGGCAGAGGAGACATGGGAGTGGAAAGCTCTCAGTTTCTATCCCGGCAAACAAACTTACTTCAACAGGGCCTACGTGATAGTCCTACTCGGAACCATTACACGTTGAGTGGTGATGAAAACTACGTCCACAGCTGGCTGGCACGTATTGTTGATGATTCCAATCATGATGCACAGACCGGAAAAACTGCAGCACCCAGTGAGTTTTGACTGCATCCAATATTCCGAACCCGCAGAACCGAGCAATCTGCTGATGGCCCAACCTTGCAGAAGCTCTGGATAGAAGTCGAGATGCACATGCGAACCTCAGCTCCCACAAAGTGCCTGATGGTGGAACTCCACCAACTACAGCTAAACGGAAGCACAAGTCTACCTCCGACAGTTCACTACTTGAAGAACCCAAATTGCGGAAGGCCCAATCATTGATCAACCAGGAGACCCATTCAAATCCGATAACGAGAGTTCACGAAGGCATTCAGCGCTGCAAGAAAGCGAGATATGACACCAGTGACTCGATCTCATCAAATCCTACGAATCGATCGACCTGTTCACAGAAGTATGATAAAAGAGCACGGCGCAAGACAAGGGAAGATAAATATCAGACGAAAAAGAAGGAGAGGTCAAGAAAATCCAATCTTGATAGACATAAGCCACAAAACAAGCGGCAGAAGAAGGGTGACAAGATAAAAGCTGCAACTAGAGCAGGGGAAGATCTGATGCATAACTTCACTTCCACAAGTATAGGCCAAGATCGATTGACGGTGAGCTGCCTATCACTTGTTCCTCAGTGAAACCAGATCACTCATTGGTACTGGCAGATGCGACCCTCAAACGGGCTTGGTCTTTTCAACAATGGGAGGGCATCATCGCCAGCCAAGAGGCGAGGATGTAAGTCAAAATTACCTATGTCACGTATATAAGACTCTGAGTACAGCGTTTTAGTACCCGATCTTACTTTCTCAGAAATCAGATTTTTACATCGGCGGGGCCGTCAGCAAGACAATGAGGATAGTAGCAAATCTGTATCAAAGTCTCGAGAAAAGGAGAGGCGAAAATTATCACGTGAACAAGAGGAAATATCATCCTTCTTCAGACCAAATAGGGGGCCTTTGAAAGACGTCGAATCCAATCAGACTCAGGCGAACATTTCTTCACGATCTATCTCGAGGGACGGTCCTTCGATATACAGAAAACAGATTGAATATGCATGGGAGGAGTCTCCTGACAATACTGACGATGGGGTCGAAAATATAGTAGTGACCTCACCTCAGGCATTCCCACTCCCTCAAAACCTCTCTCCAGCCCTTTATCCAAGTGCAATCTTGCTATCATCCGAGGAGAGCTCGTCTGAAAAGACAACAACACATATATTTTGGTCAGAGCGTCAAAATTCCTCGCATAACAAATGTCTGACTTGGATTCACAAGCCCAGAAATGTAAGTCCTATCCCAGAATCAGTGCAAAGATCCATTGAGAAGACTGGCATATTTCGTGATACAGGTATTGGAGAGTCTACAGATCTGCGGGGCTCCCCGAATATCAATCCAACGGATAGGACGCATAAGATGAAGCATGACCACAGTAGTCAGGAACGTGGAAGTGATGTTGATGGTACAGTGAGCATGCTGCTAGCTAAGGCTAAATCTACTCGCCCACAGAGTGGAGGAACAGTTGATCTGCACTCAAATCCATCACGCCCAGCGGATGAGGTAGCTATACTGGAAAAGCTCTGTGTACAGACCTCACTGGCCGCGGCATCTACAGGACATACTCGACAATCACCGACCAGAGTACCAAGCCGTCAGCGCATAGTCATGGAGTATTATGATCGAATACTAGGATGGCATCAGAGATCTGACCGAAGTACCGCATGTATTCCTCCTGGCAGATCGTTGCAACCAGAACTGGTCGAAGAAACAAGAAATGCACCAATCTCCCGAAACGACATTGCTAAAGCTGCCCGAGTCCTTAGACGTCCCTCAACGATAGTACCAATGACCACAATACTTTCTGACAGCCTTCAAAGCAAGAATAACCAAAGAAATACTGATATCCTGCATATGGCAACAGAGGCTCGGGAGACTCCCCAGCACACTACGACGGCAACTTCGAAGGAGTCAGACGTACCTGAACCGCAGATACAATTCAGAAAACCTGCAATGCTAGATGACAATGAGGACGATCTCGATGACACATCTGATCCCAATGGCCAGAGTGATAAGAATCAAGAAGCCAACAGCCTAGGCCCACCACAAGGATTTATTTTGAACAATTTGACGAACGATAATAAGATTCAAACGGCCATAAATCTGGAGGGTCATGAATCGCTTCATAACCAAATGGATATTTCACACCATGACGACTTCGAACCAACCTGGCAGATACGCCCAATCCAACTGAACACATCACTCAGTGTGCCGTCACATATCGTAGAACAGGAACATCACTTCTCTCATTACATTTATCACCAATGCGATCCAGAATCTGGCCATCCTATGGGAAGCAAGATGCAGTTGTCTGATTTCCCAGACTTGGCAGAAGTAGACATCAACGAAATGGATTTCGAAGAGCAGCAGCAATACGAGACGCTTGCAGACGCGGATGATGGCGCCTTGTATGAACCACAGTATGGCGAAAGAATTTTGTACGAGCCATATGAGTTCCTGGCCGAGAATGTTGACAATGTGTATCCTGTGAATGCACACTTCGAGGTGGAACGCGCTGAAGAGCAAACTGGGAATGAAATATGGAGTGTGATGGACCAAGACGATTATGCTCAGGACGAGTTGGAGAGGAATAGACATCACCATGGAGCCATGGCACATCCTTTGATAGCCGAGCAGGCAGTTGAGTTTGTCAAAATCGAGGAAGGACAATTGCAGGGCTTTTGGCGACCTTGTCTTCAATATTGAATGTGGCCACATCACAAGTTGACGTTCAGCATGATTTAGTACTTGTATGCATCTTTAGGCGGCAATTGAGTGAAGAATTTCAGTCTTCGTATTGCTCACTCTGGTTCCTGGTCTTTCCACTTCTCTCTAATCGCATCGACATCCATCCCACACAATTCCGCTTTCTTCACAAGTGCCTTAGCTTTACCCACGACAGGAACATCAATCATCTTCCCCTCCAGTGTCCATGCACCCCTTCCCGCTTCATCTGCTTTCTTATCTCCGACCACCACTTTGACCGCCCACTCCACTTCTTTCATTCCTGGGGCAAAAGCGTTCTGCACCACATCAACTTGAGTAGGATGAATACACTGCTTCCCATTAAATCCTAACCCTCTACCTCCTTCGCACTCTTCTTCTAATACCCTTAATCCCTCATCTCCTCTAAAAGATGTGCACACCAGATCTATAGTCGATGGTAAATTATGTGCTCGTGCTGCTGTAGCTATTGCTGATCTCGCATACAAGAATTCAGTAAGTGATGGTGTTCGCGTGAGTGAGAGATCCAGTGCAAAATCCTCGGCTGCGAATATCAGACCAGAAAGATAGGGAGAAGCTTTGCATATCTCTCCTAAATTCATAATCGCCTCTGCTGATTCTATCAGTGCAAGGATTTTGACCGGATTCGCATCCTTGCCAGTGGTATGGCGTGACGGAAGTTGGTGTCTTAGCACATCGGTTACGAAAGTGAGATCTGAGGCTGAGTTCACTTTGGGGATGACTAGAGCATCTAGATTGGGTGCTTGCAAGACAGATGTCAGGTCGTCGAGAGCGAGGCCGCTGGATACGGCGTTGATACGGACGGAGAGCTCATTGATATGTGGGGGCCTAGGTTGAGAGAGAAAAGAGACGATGTTAGAGCGAGCAGTGGGCTTTTGTAGGGGGGCTACGCTGTCTTCGAGATCGTAGGATACGGTGTCTACTGTGAGGGAGCGAGACTTTTGAAGAAATCTAGAAGATGAGGATGGGACTTGGAGTTGTGTTAGTGAGGAGATGGGATGAGAAGGGTGAGTTACCATAAAGGAGTGCACGGCGGAGGATGGAAGGGGCTGTGGTAGACATTTCAAATTAAGATATATCAATTGATTGGAAACGAATGAGTACAATTGACCATTGTTTCATAGCAAATTTTGGGCGTGAAGTGAAGTTGGAAATACCCCTCTTATACCTAAGGTATCGTCGGGAATAATGGTATAGCTCGGCAAGGCTGCCAAGATCAAACAGCCTTCTCAGCTCGAGCACTAGAGTGCCGTGAACAGGGGTACGTAGCTTCTTTGTTCCCCTACGCGGCTCACCAGGCTTCACGAATCCACGATCCTCGGAATTTAGAGAGGGACAACGACAACAAGATGGAAGCACAAAACCCAGATGGCTCGCTGAGCTGGAGATTGAGCTCGCATCCTATTACGCTCCTTTGTTTTCTGGGATTTCGCATCTGTGAGTTTGGACAGGAGAGAGGTTGCGTGTCCTGAGCTGATGGGAATAGCTTCATTACTGGTCTATCTTTTCGGGCTACTATTTACTGAGAATTTGTATGCTTGCCCTCTCCCTGCTATGAACGCTCCGGCAATGTTTCTAATCTGTGGCTCTGTCCAGCGTCTTAATCTTCATCATCACCATCCTCCTCCTAGCAGCCGATTTCTACTACCTCAAAAACATCGCAGGCCGCAGACTGGTTGGGCTCCGCTGGTGGAATGAAGTTGATTCCCAGACTGGGGATTCACACTGGGTGTTTGAGAGCTCGGATCCGTCTGTCAAAGTTATAAATGCGACGGACAGCCGATTCTTCTGGATCGCGTTGTATTCGCAGCCATTACTTTGGGTAGCACTTGCTGTAGTGGCTATCTTCAGATTTGAATTCATATGGCTGACACTTGTTGGTAAGCTGAAACGATGCAAAGGGCATTGTGTAGACAAGGCTGACGAGAATCTAGCTATTGCGCTGAGTTTGACCGTCACGAACACCTTGGCTTTCTCGAGATGTGACAAATTTGGGCAGGCGTCGAATATGGCAGGGAGTGCCCTTTACTCTGGAGGTATTGCAGGAAATCTTGCTAGCGGAATGATCGGGAGGTTCTTCTCGAGGTAAATGGGGGTTGGGAATTATATGATTAGGAGGAAAGACCGTGTATGATACCTAGAGACCGAGTCAAAGGTTGCATTGATATGGGATTTTCTAGCCCCTCTTGTTCAAATATCATAACGTGGGAGGCGTAAGGGCTAAAACGAATTCTGGCTATCTAACCAGAGCTCTAGAGGCTCTCGTTCGGAGTTACTGACTCCCCAATCTATTTAGACCAGAAATTCCAGTTTGCATGCTCTATATTTGGGCACTGATCGTTCACCACCAACAGTCTGCCCGTGTTCAATTTTTGGATTTTGATATAAACCCTTCCAGCGTGGAACGTGGCCTGAGAGTCACTCGGATGGAGGGAACCCCTCCAGACCCGATCCAGATATGTTATCATTGTTGCTCAAATTGGAGGATTCTGGCTTGGAAGCGGTCCCATGGTGGTTTGGACGTGGAAATAGAGAGGAATAGATAGGTGTCACGCTTTGGAAACGAAAATACTTCTACTACCGTATGGACAGGGAGGTTCCAGCCATGATGAAATTCTTCTTCCTTGCCCAGTCGTAGAACCCGAATCCTACGTTTGACTAATTCCGATATCGTTGAGCACAAGCAAGCCAGAACATTGCCAATTGTGGGTGCTTGTGGCTGAACACTTCAAATGTCTTCAGAAAAACTAGATTTCGATGTCAAGAATAGATTAGGATACATTCCAGGAAAGTATGGTATGTCTTAATTCGCGAAAAACACAAGTCTCACAAGTAAGCTACACCCTCTCGAGGCCGTTGCACATAGCTAGAACTGAATCCCAATCGATGAACAGCGTTGCTACTGCTCGCTATTTCACCCCACATGACTTCTTCGGTCCAAAACTTTTGCTCATCTCCTTCGATATTACCATAGCAAGAGGCAGCAATTACGGCCGAACAACTCCCTGCCAGAATCATATCACCTTTGAGCTTCATCCTCCCAACAAGAAAGACTATAATCACACCCGAAGCCCCGAGCATCAAGCTCAGAAGAATACCCAAGCTAGAATAACTTGCTGATAATAGTTTCCCTGGATGATCACCACTAAAGCGAGTTAGTACAATATTTTGTCGACATTTTGTCAGGGGAGTATGTGGGCCAGGGGACCCAAAAAAAGGCTGCATACTACATGTTCCCGTAGCCTAAGGCGCCGAATCTCCAGCTTGGCCCACCATTGAAATCCTGGAACTCGATTTTGGACAAGAAGATTGCTTGAGATATAAGCCAGTGCAAGGTTGCACTGAAGAGTAGCATCACAACCCCATACTTTGGTGGTAGAGATAGCCAGTATGTAGACTTTTGCTTTCCTTCTGGCTTACTAACTCGAAGTGGAGCTGGTGAGAGCGAGTAGCGATTAAACTCGGCCGCTTGTAGGTATGAAGTCAGGAGGGAGTTCATAATGAAATAGAGAATAGATATTATAAGTTGAGGTGTGTTGACGAGTAATATGATGTCCACCAATGTAGCAGAGGCAAGGCTCTCGAAACCTATGATCGCAAAGTAATTTTTAGCCAGGAGGCTGCTGAATAGTGGTGTCCCGCGGGCACTATCAGCGCGAATAGCCATGGAAAGGAGAACGATGGCTACAGCTATAGCGAGGAAGAAGAGGAAGAATGATATGATAGAGCGCGGGAAACTAATACTGTCACTGCGGCGATGCTTGTGCCTGACCCAAATTCTTGTGAGCCGCTCGCTGGTTAACCATTTGTTACGTCTTTGGAAGTATACGTAGGATTGAGCGCTGAGGTCTCTAGTTGAAATGTCCTTGTGCTCGAGAAATGAGGCTATAGCGTCTCCTATGGTGATAATAGAAGGAATTTCCACTAGGAAGAAAAGTGCAAGCATTGCGACAACTTTGATAGCGTTGGCTACTGAGACAATTATCAACAGTATCTTGCTCAGTTCTAGCTTGCAATCTTCTTCGAATGGTTCCGCGAGACAGTAATTTGTTTGTCCAATGTCTTCCCAGTAATCATCTCGATAACCAAAAACAGCCTTGGAAGGCTTGCAAAGATTCAAAGACTTTCCGCTGACATCGTTGCCATCAAGATATATTTGGCCATTATCATCACACATCCATGTATAGCTGCTTGCGAGCCGCCACAGTCCTGGGAGGTGTGTCACATTTGGCGACGGTGCTACAACCAAGACGAGACTCCGATGTGTAGTCATCATGGTCTCATAGTATAGAGTGGCACAATCAGAAGAGGTTAGATTATCCCAGTCTGGAGCGCGCTCGAGAATGCGTTGAAATGTGGTTTCCAAGCTCTCCATGTCAATTTCTGGATTTCCCCCAACATCGATGGCTCGAGAATAAGTTATTCCTTCTAGTCGTGTTTCCTGACCTGTAGCGAGGAACGCCTCATCGAATTCTGATACTAGATATTCTGTTGCGACAGTACTAGTGAAGACAATACTGTTATAGAATAGATGAAGTGGAAGTGAGCTAAAACAAAGGACAACCCACAACACTCGCCTCCATAAGGACACAGAGCCGATGTTCCGGACAGAAGGTACCCCGATATCAAGAGTTTCTCCTTTGCTATGAGCCCTATCGACATCATGCCGTGTAGGGGCAATGCATATTTGCATACAATAGTTTGAGGTTCCAAGAATAAGTGTTGAAAGGATGTTAATTCCAAGGTGGGCAAGGAGGCTTGCTCGATTCACATTCTTACAATTGCCTCGCATACCAATATAGCTTCCTTCCTCTGTAGTGTCAAGACTGCCCATCCACCCAATCAGGCTGAGGTTCAGAATGAGCACCGCACTAGAAAGAACTGCACAAAGTAGCAGGGATTTTCGCCAAAGTCGAAGCTTTCCCTCTGGAAATACCGCCATGCTTTCTCAAAGAATAAAAAGAATGAAATCCTTTGAATTCGGCGACAAAATACAGAGTTTGGGCACTTGCCATCGTTTAATATATGCTCAGAGTTAGAGCGCGATGCCAGGAAAATATTGTTAGCCGACTAGCTGTTGTAGGATTGCATTATGTTCCTTCGTTATGCCGTCCAGGCACAATATTGGTTGCGAGCCGACTTGGCTCTGTTGTGCTTCGGTCGAGAACAGGACGGCAACCTCGACTCTGCCTTGCCAAGGCCATGCCTCTCGCCCAAGAGCTGCGCCGATATGGCCTGATCTTCAATTATTATACAGCACTTATAAAGTAAATCTCCATTTGAGCTTTCAGACAACTGTATGCCGTGTTGAAGAAGAATGGTCTGCAACAAGGCCTCTTGCCAATGTGAAAAGCCAGGATCGCATTAAAGCAATGAAATTAGTGGCAAGCTGTGCTGTAAACCTCCATCAGAGGCACATTTATCCATCCTTTGGAGCACACATACAGTAGCAGGAATATCCTCTCATTGGTTGAAGTCCAACAATTGATTTGCAATCTACCCGTCCAAAACTCCTACAAAATGCCATATGCCATGCTAAAACTCCAGTGATATGATTTGGCCCTTTATTCAAGCTAATTATCGTCAAATACTTCATCGCCTTCACTATCGTCATCTTCTTTCCTAATGACATCTCGTACCTCTTCATTAAGTAGCTCCCCTATAGCTGTGCTGTCCATCAAGATAGTCCTCGACGCTTCTACATCCACTTTCATATCTTGTTGGATCAACAAAACAGCTACCTCTGGAACCAGCACGGACTGAACATATGGGGTAACACCTCTTGCCGACATCAGCCTGTCTTTCACTATTCGCTTCTTCAGCAACGGCGTAAATTCCTTCATGATGTTCTCTGAAATGGCCAGAAGACCACGAGTACCATAATAACCAGGAATAAGATTTGTTGTCGTCTTCAGAAGCGAACGATCTTTACCGGCATCTACTCTTTTACGCAGAAGGTCCCGATAATGCGATTCAGCGCCGTTTATCAATTTCTTGATAAAGGAATGATGCTTAGATATTCGAGAGTCTAATCGATCCCATTCGATGGTCGGGTATTCTCTGATGTCCCATTCGGCTAGAGCAGTATTTCTGCGGTGTTCTCGACAGAATATTTCTTGCTTGCGGGTATTCATCCTCCCATACTTTCGAAGATCGGCTGGATCAACGGGCTCGTTGCACATTGGACAAATAGCTCTCTGTGTCATTGTTCCAAAATCATAGTCATCCACTTCAGCAAACGAAACAGGTCTCAATATGTCCCGACCCGATTCAATTATAGCATGTGCTCTTTCAGCTGTAGCCTTGTCTAGTCGGAAAAGTGGAATTGGAGAGGCTGGAGAATCGTCCGTCGAGGTTATTGGTGGATTCCGCAAAGGAGAATTTTTGCAGAGTTCGTCGTCGGAGAGGTCGTACTCCGGCCTTTTGAACGGAGAAACAGTATCCTCCTCTTCAGTTGCCATCGGTGAGGCCGAGACTCTTCTTGACTTGAATTTCCTGCTGGAAATAGGCGTGGATGATGTGCTATTTGTCTGGGAGCCTTTCGGGTGCTTAAACGTTTTGGAAGGACTGGGCTTTTCAGGTGTATCCTCTATCACCGATGCTCTGAAAATTGACTTTGGCTCCTCGTCCTCAACATCTAATAGGTTTTAGCAGTGAAACCCAAGGGGAAGTTGTAACAAACCTGACGATTCAACCTTATGTAGCCTCAAACGAGCTTTGGACTTCTGTGACGACCTTCCGTAACCCGGCTGGCTAGAACCTGGCCTTCGCTGCTTCTTGTGCTGGCTGCTAGATTTGACGAAGCCATGCTCATCAGCCATGGATGCTCCAAGTGCAGATATGTCCTCCAGGGATTTCCTCTTGGGGCTGCTGGTGGAGCTACTGTCTGCACTTGATGTCGATATAAGCTTTGTTCCCTTAGATCTTTTGTTTGTATTTCTGCTGGCGGCATTACTATCCTTGCCTTTGTGCATTGGCTTATGAGATGTCCCATTATGACCAAAGAGAAAGTTAGTGTTTGTCGACCGATTTGCTGCCGGTTTCGAGGAGCCTGACTTGAATTGGGTTGGCAGTATATCGGCGGCTTTTATGCGGGCTTCATCTTCCTCCGAGGAATAGCTATCTGGTTCTCGGAATATGTTCTCTTCCTCTTCTATTGGATCTTGTAGCTTTGGCTCTACCTTGAACTTCCTGGGTGATTTTGCAGGCATGTTATTCGAGACCTGCCTTTCTTTAGCTGTGATTGACTTCAAGAGTCCTTGTCCCCTGAAATTGCCCCTGCTCAAGCCGGCCCTTCTAGGTTGATCGTTTGTAAGTATGAGGCTCATGAGGAAGGCACGCGTCGCGTCGTCGGAGGTTTCTTAGTCTGTGTCGACGTCCAAGCGATTTTGTGGGGTAGGAGATGTGTAAATCATGACTGAACGTAGTCCTGGGCTTGCAGATTCGGGCAGCGAATATTAGAGCGAAGTCTGGATAGACTGGTTAGAAGATATGAGCGAGAGATTCTGCCCGATCGCAGGATGACACAATGTTTTCAAGGGAACATCACATTTGGTGCCATTTAATTTTGAGGTGGCCCAAGCTCCACGGTCGAAGTTGACCACACCGATCCCTGTCTTCTGCGTGTTTGGATTTCCACGAGATTACCGTTCTGTACATTTCTGGTCACATTCAAGATGGCATTGAATAGGAAGTATGCAGCGTTGCCTGACTTGGTAAGTAGCCATGCGCATGCTCGAGAGCACCATAATTGACATGGGAACAATAGGACTCTGCACCAGATATTTACGAAACTCCTGACCTGACTGATGATAACTCTACGGCTCCTGTATGTATCATACTAGTATCATACTAGCATGCACCGACTTAGCTGAACACGTACTGAGGACTGTAGACAGGTAGAGCACGCTCAGAATCCACTACGTCTTCCTACAAAGACTTTGATGAAGATGAGGACGACACACCTGGCATTTCGCGCTCGCGGCTTCACCCCAGCGAGGCTCGTTCACATTTCTCACCTGCACAAATAGACGCTCGAGATGTAGATTTTTCCGACCGCGTCACCGCAAAGAGGAAATCATACAAGGCGTCGACTCGAAAACAACGGAGGAGAGAAGATGGTACCGAAGAATTTGGTGACTTCAGTGATGATGAGGATGGTGAGAGCTTAGAGCGCAAGCTTGCTCGGTTGAGACGAGAAATCGAGGAAGTGAAGGAGGAGTATGGGCGTAGGAATGCAGACAGTTCCAATAAGTCCGGAGAGGACAAAGAAGACACGCCGAAGCCAGGATCTGATGTGAAAGTATTAAGCCAGATGCTGGATGGGATAGTTGCCTCCAAAGGACAATCAATAAGCTCTACTGCGAAGTTCGTCAAAGATTTAGGGACCGGAATCAAAGCCAATGGTCCTCCCCATGCTTCAACTGGCAAGGCTGAATCGGCTACATATACAGTCACCTACGCACCCACTTACCAGCAGAGCCATGCTCTTGCAAAAGCTGCCGATTTCGATGGGCGACTGGCACTTCTTGAGAAGGCTCTTGGGATTAGTCCGACAGATTTACCACCAAATGGTGCACCCAAAGCAATCCTGCCAACTCTGGAAATACTCCAGCGTCAGATTTCCGTCATCTCAGAATCCACACCAACATCCTTAGATAGTATTAGCAGAAGGGTTCGTGCACTAACTCAAGAAGCTGAAAGATTAGAGGATGCGCGGAAAGCAGCAAGGTTGGCCCAGGAGACTTTGAGAGCTGCGGGAGGTGATGTTGGCTCCGACGACGGAGAAGATTCCGAACAAGTTTCCAAGGTCAATGCATTGTATGGCACACTTTCTACAATTGAAAACCTGGCACCGTTACTTCCTTCGCTGCTTGACAGGTTACGTTCGCTGCGAGCGATTCATGCGGATGCTGCGACTGCTAGTGAAAGCCTTAATAGAGCGGAGCAAAAGCAAGCAGAAATGGCCAGCGATATCAAAAAGTGGAGAGAAGGGCTCGAAAAAGTTGAAGAAGCAATGAAGAGCAGTGAGAATGTCATGGTAACGAATATGAAGGTGGTCGAGGGGTGGGTCAAGGAACTGGAGCAGAAGATGGAAAAGTTATAAATTTGTAGCTATCAGGACTGCTGTGCACCCAATTTTCGGCATTAGATACCCATTTTGAAGAATGTTTCATCGATCAGACAGTGCGGTGATCCCTTTCGATCTCGTAACTATCATTACAATTCTGAATCAGTCTCGTGATAAATTACTACCTTAGCTCAGCCCTGTCAAGACCCGACGGGGACGGGCTATCTGTCCACCAGCGCCAAACCAATGATTCGCTCCTTCCCCTGAGGCTGCCATTCCAGAAACTCAACCAAATTCACCCTTATAACGAAAAATGTGAAGTCCATCTCTTGTGAGTAACATCTCATGCCATCCCAATTTCCCACTCAAATCTTATGGCGGTTGATGTTGACAGCGATGACGGGGCAGATTCCTACAACCCTTTCTCAACGCCTCGCACAAGCCGTGAGGCTACCAACAGGGCTCGCGGACCCGACAACGAGAAGCGTACATCACGCAGCAGAAGCAGATTCTTATCAGGTGCAGAAATGGCATCATGGTCAGGACAGCCTGCCGTGAAGGGCTCGACGGAGGCTGTGCGAATGGCCCTGTTGACCTTCTCTATGGCAGGATTGCAGTAGGTGTTATTATTGGAACTGCAATTGAATTCCCACTGATGCGATAAGTTTAGATTTACTTGGGGAATAGAGATGACATGTATGTCTACTAAAGATGTGCAGTCAGATTTACTGATTGAAACGTACAGACTGCACTCCGTATTTACTTGCCCTGGGGCTCACCAAGTCGCGAACATCCCTAGTCTGGATCGCTGGGCCTTTGTCAGGCCTGATAATGCAGCCAATTGTAGGAGTTCTTGCTGATCGCTCAAAGTCGAAGTATGGCAGACGGCGCCCGATTATGGTCCTGGGATCGTTTGTCGTTGCAGCTTGCCTGATGGTATTAGGGTGGGCAAAGGAGATAGTGGCATATTTTGTGGAGGAAGGAGAGTTCAGGAAGACATGTACAGTTATACTGGCAGTCTTTTCGATATACGCAATCGACTTCTCCATAAATGCTGGTAGGTGCTACGATGCTGTTGCTTCACATATGATGCTGAGAAGATGACAGTCCAGGCAAGTTGCAGAAGTCTGATCGTTGATACGCTTCCAATACCTAAACAGCAATCGGGGAGCGCTTGGGGTATGTATTTTCGTGAGTTTCGGGGCCTAAAGCTAACATAATAACAGCAAGTAGAATGGTTGCCTGTGGACATCTCGCGGGATATGTAATTGGTACTATGGACCTGGTCAAGATCTTTGGGCCTTCCTGGGGAGACACCCAATTCAAGAAGTTGATTCTGTTAGCTGCTTTTGCCCTTATTTTCACAACCAGTGTCACGTCGTGGGCGGTCACAGAACGAATTCTAGTATCAAGCAGAGATGCAGATGCTCCAAAAGGTCTCGTGCAGATCGTTAGGAAGATTTTCCATGCCACCACCACATTGCCTCCTCGAATCCAAGCCATATGCAATATTCAGCTATGGAGTTGGATTGGGTGGTTCCCATTCCTTTTCTACAGTACTACCTTCGTCGGAGAAATCTATTTCCGATATGATGCACCACAAGATTTCAAAAACTCGAAAGATGCTTTGGGTGATATTGGAAGAATAGGCAGTTTGTCATTAGTCTTGTTCTCAATGGTCACCTCGGCCGGGTCTTTCATCTTACCCATGCTCATCAAATCCCCAGATGAGCAAAGTTTCACGGCAAGGCCCCCTGCCGCAATCGCAGATGTCGTCACGAAACTCAACAAATACAAGCCGGATCTTCTTACCGCCTGGATTTGGGGGCACTGCGTCTTCAGCGGAGCCATGATACTAGCTCCATTTGCTCACTCTTTTCGATTTGCTACTATTCTGGTAACAAGTTGCGGCTTGCCTTGGGTGCTAGCCTCATGGGCTCCAAGTGCCTTTCTTGGTATCGAGGTCAATCGCCTCAGTAGCTCTCCTGCCAGTTATCGCCGCGTCTCTGACGCTTCTTCAATCGAGCTCGCCTCTCCTTCCACGCCCTCTCTGCTCCGTCTAGAGCATGGTCCAACTGATGACCCAGTCGCATCTACCGGCGAATTGTCTGGCCTCTATTTCGGTATTTTGAACATCTACACCACGATACCCCAGTTTATAGGCACTTTTATTAGTATGATCGTGTTTAGTATCCTAGAGCCAGGGAAGAGTCCCGAGTTAGCGCATGATGCCGACCCTAGCGAGCACCACTCTACTGATGGGCCAAATGCCATTGCTGTTACACTTTTTATCGGAGCACTTTGTACAATTGGTGCAGCTTTTGCAACAAAGCGGCTTAAAGATCTACAAACTTAAGGCGGGCACCCCGTGGAGCATTTTTGGAGCAAGATTTAGCGATTTCATTTTAGTGATTCAGGAACTAGGGATGTAAGATAGATGATGCATAGATTGGGTATGGCGCTTAAATAGAAATTTTGGATCCATCTTGCTCATCTATATGTGAGAGCAAAACGCCCCCGATTCGTCTCAGATGTATCGTGAAATTGCACTTCTACTGTACTTCAGCCCGATCAAGACGGTACCTCGAAGTATTCTCCCATTAAGCAAATGTCATCGCACAGGTACAACTTTTATGGAATGACAGTGGCAAAGAAAGAGTAAGGAGAAGCTCAGGCGGTTGGGGATTGTTCCCAACACTAAAACACTAAAGATAGGATCATGCCTGAAATCATCGATACTCCTGGTGAATATTCGTGTTAGATACGCTGAAATCTTTGCCATCTATAACTATCTATCCCTAAGCTGACGGTATTCCGGTGACGAGTATCCTTCTCATGTGCTATGCTTCATTGTGACCGCCTTTCGTTTTTTGATATGCCGTGTTTTTCAATCTCTCAAATGTCTTTGCACCATATAACATTGCTTAGTGTATAGCTTGAAAGTTTGCGTATAACACAGACAAAATCTACTGTTGGTGGTTAGATTACAAAAGGGGAAAGAGCCAACACTTTGGAGAGATATATCTCAAATAATTACAGAGAGGTGAATCGAATTTGATCTCTGCAGCGGGGAAATGGAGAAAGGAGAAAATTGGAGCTTCGCCATTTACAGTTTAATCTGGCTGTAGTGATAGGATAGTACCAATTTGCAAAGCTGGCTGGAGCCTAAGATATATAAATTTTGAGCGGTGTGGACAACAAGAACTTGGGGGTAGAAACATCCAAGGCTTTGGAGCTTTGAGTGTCGTTCAAACGTCACGGGATTTGGTGGCAGGTGTGACGCATCAAAGACCATATACTGGACAGATAGCAAAAAGGAAACAATTGCATCTTGGCAGGTACAAAAGTAACAGCGTTAGCTATTGCCTTGACTGTGGCTTCGATAAGCTTTTGCTTTCACCCATAAACTTTTAGGGAATTTCCGGTGACATGAGTTAGCCAGTCCTTGAGGATGTGTCGTACGCCACACGTCTCAAATGTATCTTGTTCAGCCAGCAAGTTGTGAAGACAAGAAGTAGCAGTCAACAGACATGATATCTAATTGGATAACGCGTTTCGGATATGTTTGGTATCTTTTGGACCTGCTCTCTATATTTTCATAGTGTCTTTTCGAAAGAGAAAGGGGGAAAAGGGACCGACGGGAGTCAAAAAATTCATGACAGCCTCGACAGCCACCTGTATTGATCATCAAGAATGAAACGAATTATGAAGCATTATTTGCCTGAAGCCAAAGATTCAACTGAGCGTTTCCAACCACGGATATGATTTACCCCACAATTCCCTAGTCTGATGAAGCGATCCGTGGGCCAGGATCTTGGAAGTGTCAGGTAGATCTCGGCGATGCCACGTGGTGCAGAAAGTCATTTGCGTTTGACACATCTTGACAAACACACGGTGGCTATTGCAAGCTAATGATTCTACGGAGTAATATTGAAAATATGACAAGAGATTTACTGTGACTGCCAGTGGCTCATTCGAGCGCTTTTACTTATACTGGAATCGTGCATGTAAGCCTGTCGACCATACTTTCGGGAACGGACCCTTATGACCGAAGCCATAAGTGGGGTAAAACCCGGATTCAGAAGATGGGACTTTAGCCAAAGGAGCCTGAATGGGAATCTATCGAATGAAAATGATCAGCTGCAGAAATTCGTTAGAATGCTGTTAGTAGGGGCGACTCTATGCCACAAAATTTCATTGCTAGAAAGCCAGACGTGAGAGAGTGGAAGTGCATGGATACAGAACCGTTGATCGTGGCCATCTTGAGCTAATCGCGCATCGTCATACGGGAAAGTTCATGCAGGGTTGATTTTCCAGAAGGTCCTCAATTGGGTTCGAAAGGGTAGCTATTTTTCGTGCCCATATTTGTAGCTATTTTTCAACACCAACGACGACGGAAAGAATGTCAATAGATATTTGTCGAACGCCTTCATTCATGGTGACGATGCTATTGAATTGTGACTTTCTGAGCATCATGTGGCTACTATCGAGAGTCATGCTTCGAGTAATCCAGTACGAAATCATTCTTTCCGGTGGACATCGTGCATCTCTCCACCAGCCGTTGTTCTGTGTCCGTACAGCCTATCCCTGAAAAGGACTTTACGGTCCGAAGATGCAGCCTTCTTAACAGCTTCACCTTCTCTGATAGGATATTTTTCGGCTTGGCCGTCCGCACATGCATCATTTTCGTCATAAGGTGGAGGGCGAGAAACGTTCCATTCGATATCTTGAATTGCTTCGACGTTGAGATTCCACGAATGTGCCAATGATAAAGTGATGTGCGGTGTTGGTAGGGGACGCAAGACGCAGGGCAGGGAAACAGTGATAGCATGGATGGCTGCTAAGGAGGGAGCGGAGGTTGCAGTTTGCAATTTGCAACTGCAAGAGCCTGGCTGGTGTCGAACCCACTCCGGAAAACCAACAGCGACCAGCAGCCAGCGATCCTATACCCCACACTATCGCTCGTACACTCGCCCATGGGTTCGGCGGATCGTGGTCTCGGGATCAGTGTGAAGGATGCACGACCTTGACCTGCCAATGGGATATCAATTGATGAACAAAATCGGCTCTGATTCTAGAAATCTCACCTCCATCATGGTGATATAAGGTGAAGAATCAGCTCATTGAAGAGGCAAGGGCAAAGGCAAGACAAGTTGCCATTGTAGAAGTCGAGCACATCGAATCTGCCATGTCCTTCCATTGTCTGTGGGAGAGACGTGATTGACAGGGTGCCCTGTGCAGCTTGTTTTGACAGGGTACGCTGAGGTGGAGCGGAAGAAGGTGAGCCTGGAGAGATGCTGCTGGATGTGCTGTACCCTATTGATGTTGGACTACTGTAGTGGACTGTAGCTCGTAGGTATGATGGGCTGGAGATGGAGAAATCTAAAATGTCGCTGCTGGGTTGCTCGGTAGCATTGCTAAGGGAGGGAGGGAGTTAGTGAGTAGACACTAGACATGCCACTGCAGAATTTCATTCTTGGTACTGTGATGGCCGCTCTCGTACCTTGCTTGAGAGCATCCACACTGCCACAGGCTTCTTGTGTCGCTGAGGGAGAACGCGGAAAAAGCCATGTGAGATCTGCCCTATAGCATACCGCCAGCCGAATAGAGAAATTTGCTATAGATCAATTGATAGTTATATATTGAACTCGGGCTTGATCAACGAACGACGACCATGGTTGCGGCAGAATTGCTCTGCAGGTAGGTACTGTACTGTACTCGTACATGGCTGGTGCTTAAATCGTTCGAATTCCAACAGCCACAACGACGCACCCATACAGTAGCAAGAAGATAAAGCGAGAGAGATTGATGGACAAGACTAGACTTGTGCTGGGCCCGTGGATGAAGCTCAGAATTCGGTTAGACTTGTCTTTGAACAACTCTCGAACGCATCAGACCCGTTGAATTGGCTCCCATTGTCTGAAAGGGTAAAGGCAAAGTCAGTTTTCCCGAATCTCCCCACTGTAGAGCGAGAGGGACTCGCGCCTTTTCCTCCAAGCCACACCTTCTACTCCAGACCTTACCTGACCTCGCTCAATTAACTCCGTACCTACACACTCGCACTCTTCCTTGACCAGAATATTTTGAACATCTCTACATATACATACATACTAAGCACACGTCTGCATACTCAGTCCGATCTACGCAAAGTCCATCCTTCTGACAAACCACGACCAATTCGAATTGCCACAGAGAGGCCACCAGCTTGCACACGAGGCTTCAATCCCCCGCAACGCTACGCCGCTTCGCTGCGTCGACCTTCAACTCATTAGAAGCCCCCTCTCAGACCTTCAGACTCTGAAATCCACAAGAATCATCAATTACAAGACCGGTTAAATATCTACGAATCTTGCGCATGATAAAAACTTAGGTCTCAAATTGTCTTCATTGCGTCGCAGCCTTCGCGGCATCGCGAGGCAGAAGAGCACAATCCGTCGCGAATCGAGGCCATCCACACACCGAGACGATGTCCTTTCTCAGCAAATTCAAGGGGGCCGCATCTGTCAGTAGAATCTCCCTCATTTGTGATGGTTGTCTGTTGTGAATTGCCGATTGACTTCACCGGCCGCTTCGAATGCGCTGAAATGGTTGGAAACATCAGCTAACACATCACAGGGGACTTCGAGTCCAGGTGTTTCCTCTCCCTCCCACAAAAACAAGAAAGATGTCGAACCCGAGCCTGAGATCACCCCGCTGGTCAAAATGTTGCAAAATGCAGGACCAATACGAAATGATGGAAGTGACAAATTCTTTGGATTAGAGAACGTACGTACAAAACAAGATCACCTCAAGGAATTTACTGACATGCTTTAGTTTGGAAACACTTGGTTCGTTCTTTCTAAGATGATCTGAAACTGTAGACTAACTCCTCTAGTTACTGCAATTCAATCGTACAAGCATTATACTACTCAGTCCCGTTCAGAGAGCACGTCGTTCGTTATCCCCCGCACTCCCCACTTGACACTCCGAATGGACATCCCAAGATTGTCACTCCAATACGAGCACCTGTACAGAATGGCGGCGCAGTTGTACCGGCCACAAAGCAGAAGGGAATTACTGCAGCCGAGGCAATGAAGAGGAGAGCCGCTTTCAACGCTGGACAACCGGTGCCTGCAAGCCCAGGACAGCGACCAGAAGACAAACCTGACTCTCCAGAATACAAGAAAAAGCATGCTATGCTTGCAGGCCCCATTCTAGAGCTCACATATGAGAATGCAAGCTCCTATGGTATGGAAGAATCAACATTTACTGCGTTGAAGGATATCTTTATGGCTCTTATTGCAAATAATTCGCGGACAGGAGTGTTGAGCCCCCAAAGATTCTTGGAGATATTCAAGCGAGACAATGAGATGTTCCGGACTTCGATGCATCAAGATGCTCATGAGTTCTACGGACTGGTTTTGAATGCCGTCATATCGAACGTGGAAGCAAACGCGATACGTATGAGAGAGCTGGCACCACCAAACAACGAGGATGTCATGGCTCAATCTATGAAGGCAGCGGTGACATCTGCTGCTGCTGCAATGGGCTTGACTTCTGGCACACGATCCCCTGGGACAGGATGGGTTCATGAAATTTTCGAAGGAGTACTGACTTCAGAAACTAAGTGTTTGACGTGCGAGACGGCATCACAACGAGATGAGACATTCCTAGATCTTTCCATTGATCTCGACCAACATTCTTCTGTCACATCTTGCTTGCGAAAATTCTCCGCGGAAGAAATGCTTTGTGAAAGGAACAAATTCCACTGCGACAATTGTGGCGGCCTTCAAGAGGCCGAAAAGCGGATGAAAATCAAACGATTACCCAAAATTCTCGCGTTACACCTTAAGAGATTCAAATACACCGAGGATATGACCCGACTGCAGAAGCTTTTCCACCGAGTTGTCTATCCATACCATTTACGCATGTTCAATACAACGGATGACGCTGAGGATCCTGATCGCCTGTATGAACTCTACGCGGTGGTCGTCCACATTGGTGGCAATGCATACCATGGCCACTATGTTTCGGTCATCAAAACTCAAGACAGAGGTTGGCTCTTATTTGATGACGAAATGGTTGAGCCTGTTGATAAACATTATGTTCGAAATTTCTTTGGTGATAAGCCTGGAATGGCATGCGCTTACGTGCTATTCTACCAAGAAACTACCGTAGAAGCAATGAGGAAGGAACAAGAAGCCGAGGGGCTTGCTGAAGTTGCTCTTGCATCAAAAGAAGCTGACATCGCGCTTGGTCACCCGCAGCCAAATGGAACACATCCATCGTCAGTTTCCAAAGCTGTCTCTATTCCCACAACACCAATCGATGAGCATCAGGAATTTGTGTCCCTTGACCATGCTCTTACTTCTCCTTTACCAACATCCCCGAAGGTTGGTCTTAGGCACTCGGCAACTCTTCCAACTCCACCTCCCCCAGTTATCGTACCTGTAGTTGAAGTACCGAGAGCTAAGACTAAAGAGGAGAAGGAACGGGAAAAGAAAGAAAGTAAAGAAGCCGAGAAAGCACGAAAGGTCGCTGAGAAGGCCGCTGAGAAGGAAAGGATAAAAGCGGAAGAAAGGCGGAGGAAGGAAGCAGATCTTGCGAGAAGAGAAACCAGTCGGACACAGGCCGAAGAAATAAAGAAAGCAATGGCTGCCAGCAAGCAATCAGCTCTTGAGGAAGAGGAAAGAAGGAGAAAAGAAGCTGCTGGGTCCGGAAATTCTGAACCCAAGGAAAATGGTCACACACATGATAAAACCTTTGGATTGGGTTTGAATCGTAGTCACAAAGGTAGCAAGAGCATGAGCCGCAAAAGCTTCGGTTTCCTAAGTGGCAAGAATGGGGAAAGCAAGTCTTCAATGGGTACCCCAGATGATTCGCACACTGCAGTTGAGGGGGAAACAGGACCACAGACACCGGAAAAGCATTCCAAATCGACCAAAGACAGATTCAGCTTTAGTGGGCTGGGACGAAAGAAGAGCAATCTAATGAACACATGAGGTGGTGTACTTTTATTTCAGCATTTTGCGGCCGGAAAATACCCGAAAATAACGTTGGGAACATCGAATGAGAAGGTGAGAAATGTGGATGAAACGTAAGAGAACATATCTGTCATCTATCAGAAGGAGTTTTGGACGGACCTCAGCCAGCTTTGGATGAGTAAATGGGGCTCTGGTGTTTTGTATAGCATTCTTGACGGATATAATAGCGTGAGGAATGACACATAATAATGGATTCCATGAAGCATTCATATCGTTCTAGAATTTGATTGTCCATGGTATTTTTTGATGTCATCGCTTCTATACGCCTATTCGCGAGGTCCTTCCTCTGTGACTTATGTACGCTCCTTATTCCCCGCCAAACGCCGTGCTATTCCATGCCTTCCCATCTCATCCCCAAATCTTAGGTTGCAATCACATATCGTACACCCCCGACTCTTGCAAGACTATCCAAGTGTCAATTCGTAAAGGATGATAACCGTGTTGATCAATATCAAGGGTACTACATCGATTAGCACAACTCGTTACAGTTCCTCAGCCGTCCCCAAATTTCTGCCCGTTTTGGCTCTTTTCAGGCCCCTCCCAGTCGGGAATAGCTGTACAACTTACTTCTCATCAATGTCCTTACACTCGTCATCAAATTAATCAGTTTGCTCTTAATGCTCGCATCTCCGCCAACACTGCTCGTTCCAAACGCTGGCTCCGATACTGAATTCGACCATCCGACGCGCGCGAGAAAACGGTCTTCGGAGAAAACTGCGATCGCATTTATGAGGAAGACGGAAACTGTGGACTGTTAGTTATATGTTTGAGTGGAGGATAGAAAGACGGATAGCAAGCCACAAACTCAGGGCTTCAGGAAGGTTGAGCTAGGTGGAGACGAAAAGAAAATAAGGAAATTCGTACTGTAGATTAGGTTTCCAAACGCAAAGAACATCATCTTGACGGTGTTGGCGGGCGCAACGTGATGTTGTCGTGGGATGCAGAAGGCTGAAATCTGGAGAGGTGTCTGCTGGTGGGAACTTCCGTGCCCCAAGAGGTGGCTTTATGTTCTCAGGCTAAACCAGACTCGGTCCACGAGGCTGTACTTTGAGAGGAGGCGATTGATCTGCCCCAACGTCGAGGAATGGAGGATGTGGAATGAGAGCTACTGTATCTCGATAAACACCAACTTTAGGCAGCGCGAACTTCAACAGATGTGCTGAAGAACGGGTGTTCATTGGAGCTGCGCAGCTCGATTTTCAAGTTCTATTCGGAGTGTAAACCTTAACTTTAGAAACATGAGTTTCGTTCGAGGTATATGGTAGTAGTCAGTGTTTGAATAATCTTGCTAATTCAACATAGACTATATGGCATATCTCGCCTTCCCGCTCCTCATTACTTTATACAGCATCGTTGCTCCTTACACCAAGGTCGAGGAATCGTTCAATATCCAAGCTATTCACGATATCATAAAATACCAATTACCTATCACGAATACCTCTGCCCAATTTCACGAGAAATACGACCATTTCTCATTTCCGGGTGCCGTTCCGCGCACCTTTGTTGGAGCTCTTGCTCTTGCTTTTCCAACATGGCTCCTCTCGAGCATCTCCTCACTCGTAACGATTGTCAATCATCAGCAATTTTTTGCTCGCTTCCTGCTTGGGGTTTTCAATGCGTATGCTTTGAATAGATACACATATATTCTGACAAAGGCCTATGGGAGAGGTGTGGGATATTGGTTCATTGCGCTTCAAGCAAGCCAATTTCACGTCATATATTATGCGTCAAGGACTTTGCCAAATATGTTTGCTTTCGGACTCAGTGAGTTGCGACTATTCGTACAAAGGAAACTAACTAAGAATAGCAGCTACAATTGGTTTCTCGGAGCTTCTGGCTACTGAGTATAACAGGTATGGGAATATCATGCGCGGCATCACCTACTTCGTTTTTGCGGGCGTAATCTTTCGCAGCGAAATCGCTGTCTTGCTTCTAGCAGAAATCGTAATGCTGTTTTCGCGCCGTATGATATCACTTCTGGAGACATTTAGGAGGGGTCTCCTGAGTGCAGCTGCTGCAGTGATCTGCACCTTTTTCATAGATTCCTTTTTCTGGCAACGACCTGTATGGCCTGAATTGGCGGGCTTCTTTTACAATGCCATCGAAGGAAATTCGTCAGATTGGGGAACATCCCCTTACATGCATTATTTCAGCACTCTTCTACCGAGACTGCTTTTAAATCCCGTCATTTATTTGGTTCTTATCCCTCGAGGGTATCTAGGTGTTGCCACGGGAAGGCTAATCAAGAATATGGTTACCCCCTGCTTAGTCTTCATCGCAGTCTACAGTTTCTTGCCCCATAAAGAGGCACGCTTCATAATCTATGTTGTTCCCCAGATTACAGCTGCGGCTGCTATAGTTGCTGATGGCACCTATAGAAGAGCAAAGACTTCTGGAGCCTTGTCGGTTGCAAACGTTGTCACGTATGGACTTTATGCGTCAATAGTTCTCAGCTTTGTGGCTTCATTAGGGATGGTAGGGATATCATCCTTGAATTATCCTGGAGGAGATGCGCTTACGGAACTACATGCTATTATGAAGCAGGATTCAAGGTCTAATACTCACACGCTAAATGTGCACATGGACGTACTTTCGTGTATGACCGGGGTAACACATTTCCTTGAACTTCCTTCTCTGGAGACCAAGTCAGGTAACTCTGTCAATATTACGTATGACAAGACAGAAGATGCGCAATTGATGGACCCGGAATTTTGGGATAAATTCGACTATGCATTAATGGAGGAACCTGAAAAGGCAATTGGCAAATGGGAGATTGCCAGCACTGTCCAAGCATATGCTGGAATGGAGTTTCTGCGTCCCGGCGATGGTAGCTCTTTTGCAGAGAGTCTGCAGAGAGTATATGCTGCCAATAATCTGACGAAAATTGAAGACGGCAAAGAGAAGGTGATGGAGAGCGAGGATGTGAAAGAAAAAGCTCAGGGTAGGTGGGAGGTAGATGATGAAGAGAGGAGGAAAAGGGAGGACCATAAGGCGAGGTTGATGTTCAAGGAGATGGGAGTCTTTGGCACTTATAAGCTAGTTCGAGATATGGTGAGGACGGTCACCGGAGGATACTGGGTAGGACCGAGGATGGAGGGGAAGATTAGGATTCTCAGGAAGGTGAGAGAGGACTACAGATTCTAATCGCTGAATGGAAGCTTCCGATAAATTCAAATATTATAGTGAGATCGAAGCTGGAAAACTTTAATGACCCAATCTGCTTGCTTTCAAGCGCCCAGAAATAAACATAAAATGCAGACCTCTGAGAACGTTACGACTAAATAGAGAGATCTAGTACCTCAGATCTCTCAAGTGCTCCAGACTAAATGTTCCCAACAAGGCCCGAAGCAAACTTGACTCACTAGTTTCACTGGAATGACTTTCACAAAGCTAGAAAAAAAAAGCAAGCCAGAAAAACAGATGACATCAACAACAACAAAACATTCCAACAAATATGCCCGCTCGCTAGTATGCTATTCATTAACCTAATCCCAAACATCCAAACACAATGCTCTCCTATTTTTACATCTAGGCAGCCGTAAATCATCCATAATCATAACTTCATTCGTCATCATAAATTCATAGAAGTTCCCCAACTCAAACTACCACAAATAAAAATCCATAAGAGCTCGTATATCCAAACAATTTCGTTTCCCTGCTTCATATCATCTCGAATATTGAGATTCAAGTGAATCTCGCACTAAAGACTTCTCTCTTCTTTCCCCTTCTCACTCTGAATTGTTGAGCTGGTGGATCTGGAACCCAAATTTCCTGGTCGACTACCTCTAGTTTCTTGTTCTCTCCTTCGCTGCCTTTCGTGCTGCTCCCATTTTCTGTCTGTTGAATTTCGTGCTTCAAGGGACTTTCTCTGCCTTTTGAGGTACTGGATGTGGGACTTCCGCTACCTTCTCGCGACTTGATCGGGCTGATTGGTGTTCCTCCCCAGGCTAGGGAAGGCAACTTCTTCTCCTCTTTCATTTCCATTGGTTTGACTCTTCCATTGCTGTTTCCGTTGCCATTGCTATTTTCGTTATGAATCCCATGGTAGCTCCCATTGTGACCCCCGCTAGTATCCCCGTGATGACTCCCATTGTGATTTCCGTTGTGATTTCCGTTGTGATTTCCGTTGTGATTTCCGTTGTGATTTCCGTTGTGATTTCCGTTGTGATTTCCGTTGTGATTTCCGTTGTGATTTCCGTTGTGATTTCCGTTGTGATTTCCGTTGTGATTTCCGTTGTGACTTCCAGTGTGATTCCCATTGTTGCTCTCATCATAACTTCCCCTGTGACTTCCATTGCCATTGCCACTCCTCGAGACCGGAGCCACACTCTCCACATTATCATCTAACGACACCATTCTCGACTCCACAGGAGACGGGGATTGTACGGCATCTCTATCGAATATAGACATTGGTGCTACTCTCGGTCTCAGTGGTTCTGGAGATTGTAGTTCTTCTCTATCGATTGGGATATGGCGGTAAGAAGGCGTACGGGAAAGTCTGTCTAGCTTCTCATTTGCTGCTTGGACGCTGGCTTGGTTGTCTCGTTTCATTGAATTCTCGCGTGATATCGATGTTTCTCTTGAAGTGGAAGTGGATGTGCTTGGGTTGGTGTTTCGGGAGGATTGAGTTGAGGCAGGCTGACTGTAGTTAGATGTTGAGAATATCGGTTTGGGAGCCTGCACTGCTGGAGCTGTTTGACTGCTTTGATGGGAAATGGAGGAGTTTGGAGTTGTTTTCGGGGCCAACACCTCATGCATGCTATTTCGTGGTGAGGACTCTTGTGATCGCGCTTCTTGACGTACTGAACCCACAGCTTTCGTTGGAACGATATTGGAGTGACCATTTGGGTTTTGGCGAGGTGGATTTGGGGTTGTTCTAGGCGCCGTGACTTCATGTCTACTGAACTGGACTGCGGTGGGGTGTGCTTGTCCATTTTGATGCTGCTTTGGTTCATCCAGAGGCAAAGCTTTCCGCGCGACCTCATGTACGATTTCTCGTGGCGATGGCCTTTGTGCTTGCACTTCTTGCTGGAGGAAACCACTCGACTGATGCTGCTTTGGTACTGATTTGAGAACACCCTCTTGCTTATTATTAGGCCAAGAAAAGAGTGAAGGTGAGGTTTCCTTGCCTTTAGGCTTTGGCTTCTCTTCTTGAGTAACTGGTCTTGGAGGACTTCGCCCACGAGCCTGGTAACCTGTTCTCGAATGTTGGTTTTCGGGTACTTTAGGCTCAGAGAGTACTTTCTCCTGGTGAACTCTAGAAATGGACGGATTAGATGATGGTGGTGAGGCTTTAGTATGCTGCTGTCTTGGAAGGATTTTTTTGTTTTCTTCCTGCGGGTGGGACTCTACCAGCCTAGAAATATTGATAGGTGGTGAGCGCTTGGGGGGAGGTAGCACTGCTGGAATTGCTACTTCGACCTTCACCTCCTGTTCGGAAGACTTATTCGTAACCATTTCCAAAGAATTTTGTCGGCTGATTGCTGGTTCTGGCTCGGAATAGATTTTCGTCTCGGTGGGCTCGAACACTGGAATGTAGTCCTCGCTGTTTGCACACCGTTAGTGATATATGCCTTAGAATAGTCACATAACATACCCCTTCTTTCGAAATTCTGCAAGATTCAGTCCGGCAACCTTTCGCTCGACCTCTTTCATCGCCAGTTCAATCTCATCCTCTATCCCATGGCAATTGCCTGCAGGACCATGCGAATTCCATTTTCGACTGCTCGTCTTGTTGCAAACATCTAGAACTCTGATACCTCGGATAGCTCTGGCCAAATCCTTGAATTTTTTACCCGCATATGGGCAATCTGGCTTTGGCCAAATGCCGATTTTGCGGGAACTTCTCAGAAGGGAGCCGAGGACCATGGCATCACATGCATATCGAAGCTCATCGTCGAGAGCGGTATCACAAAGAGTTGAGCCCTCCAAATAGCGGGTGATGTAAGAGTGTATGAGGGTTATGGCGGTTTCTATTGCAGAATCGCGAGCTTGTTTAATGGCATCTGGATTCCTGTTAGCACACCACTTTCAATGCAACTGACTCCACGCTTACCAATAATTGCTACCGGAATCTTCACATTCGCAAGCTTTATATCCTCATCAAAATTATCATCCGCCTCTCTTTGCGTCAGTCTTGTCATATCCTTGAACTCTTTCTCGCGATCAAAAACCCAAAATATGAACAGCAACCTCAACACCTCCATCTTGTAAATCTTTGGCAGTCCTTCCCGCTGTAGATGGTCAATCCAGGTATCCGAGAAGAACTCCACTGTATCCAACATCCCAAACTTGCTCACTGTAACTGCCAGCTTGCTCAGTCCTTCGAGACTAATTGTCCTGGGAACCTTTCGACTTGCTCCGTGAATGATATTCAAAAGAATGATCATGCTATCAGCATCCTCATCTAGCAGGGAAATCTCCACATGACCTTCTGCTCGCAAAGCCTTGGCTTCAGGAAATTGACCACTCAGAATCGTCTCAAAATATCGAGATGAGAGGATCAAATGACGGGAGGATACCAGGCATTGCACCTCCTGTGTTCCTATCAATTCTGGCTCCTTGACTTCCGCGGGCTCAGACGGTTCGTCCTCAATAGCTTCAACCACTCCAATCTCAGCCTGCTGCCTCTTTAATGCCGCCCAAAATGATGCAGGCGGACTGGCAGAACGGTCGCGTCTTTCGTTGGATCCACGAGAACGAGGGTCTGGAGGATAAAGGGGGCCATTTTCGGCGCCAGGCGGGTCAGGTGCATAATATAGAACGCTTTCGTCCTGGTCGATTGGTTCGGGTTCTATTCCAAGAGCAGCCTCGATCAGTGCATCCTCATCCTCCTCAGTTGCCGGTTGTTCATTTGGTGACGATTTTGTTACTGGAGCTACTTCGCTCAGAATATGTCTGGTAAGAGTTAATGTGACATCGCCGTTTGGCATAAATATCAAAATTTCGGGCGCCATTGCTGTGGGGTTATGAATCGTTGGCGCACTGCCAGTGGATTCAGGTCGCGTTCTACGAAACGTCAGAAGAAATCCCATATATCCAGCGACCTTGCCAACGGCGCTCACGATTAGAATTATTAATACACATTTGTGAAATATGGCAGAGGGAGAGGGAAAAGAGAAGAGAGAAAGATCGTGGAAGAAAGGAAGAACTATATTATTTCAACGAAATGATTCATGCGTGCGACACTGACACCGATCAGATTTTTTTAGACGACGGAACACTGAGGTGCATGAACCGCATAAAGGGCGTCGATGAGTTGGCGATACAAGACCAACAGGGTGGGAGTATTTGCTGCACTCACAGCAACACTAGCCCCCCTTGGGCTGGGAATTGGGGATAGAGACCTGTAAGAGGGCGACTGAGCGCTCCTTCAATTCCCGTTGGGTAGCCTTGCATACGCAGGAGTCGGGGGTACGACACAGCCGCCAGATAGAGGAGCACGGAGCGGCAACATCCAGGACGAGGGGCAGGAGGAGGCTGGGAAAGTATACGTTGTCATCAGCATCCGTGTTGTAAGGTTTGTATCTTTTGATCGTGAATTGGCGGTGTGGAGGAAGTTAAGAACATTCTGTTACCCAAGCGAGAGACTTGTTTTCCTTCTCAAAAGTACCTAGGTACTTGGCAACTAGCCGAAACCCCTATTTCGGTGCTATTCGAGCTCTGCTGGACTGGCAAAATTTATCTCGAGCCTTGTGATATTGCTTTTGATGAAGCTGTTTTCTACTTTGTATCCTGACTTGACTGCAGCGTTGCTTCTCCTTATTTCAGCTTGATATTTGTATCAAATCATCAGTCCATAAAAATTTGCAGATGCTGATCACAAAGAATCTGTGCTGCTGCTACCCTGATGACCATACGTCACACACTACAGGGGCATGTTCGAACATGTAGGTGACGATAAAATCGTTGCTATATATTGCACTAGTAGAATAGATTCAAGAAGAATGCCAGAAGCTTGAAAATTGTGTCGAAGACCAAAATCACTGGACGCCACAACCATGCACCAATATCCTACCTATTCCCAAACACCCAAACACCAGAAAGTCAATCCATGCGACGATGTCGCACTTCCTCCTCTTCCTCATCCTCCTCCGGACTGGCTAACAAAGCTTGGTCCTCCCTCTCGCTATGCTCTCCGCTAACATCAGTTGTCGTGCCACTCTTAAATCCTTCTATAACCTCTGCCAATCTTGCTCCCTCCTCCTTCCCTCTGTCTACATCTACGAAGTAAATTAATGGGGCAGGGAGCCCAACCAGGGCGGCTAAGAACCAAAATGCAGGTCTGATCTCGCCCGTTCGGTCTACTATGGCACCTACTATCGCTGGTCCAAAAACACTGGACCCTTTATCAGTGATAGCATACAATGCGTAGAATGCAGCCTCTGATCCAGGTGGAATCAGTTCACCAAACAGTGAACGGCAGTAACTACTCAAGCCACCAAGCACAAAACCGTAAACAAATCCAAGAGGGTACATCTCCCATGGTTGTTGCAGTCCAATGACCCCCCAATTTTTAACGAACGGCAGATATCCAAGCAGCCCGTAGAGGGGAATGATCTCGAAAATGCAGATACAAGCGAGAATTGTCTGATGCGGTCTTAGGTCGAAGGTGCGCGATATGAAGGCCCATGAAAATGCACCTAGAACACCGGCAGTGGTGGCAATTACATTGATAAGTCCCAATGCTTCGGGTTTCATATGCAGTTGAGTCTTTGCGTAAAGCACTGCAGTACCTGAGACAGTCGCAATTGCGTCGGATAATAAAAACCACGCTCCCAGAAACAAAGTGATATCTTTCAGCCGTCGAGCAAGCTTAATCGTTCTCCATAATGAGACCCAAGCATAGGCTATGTATGCGAACCATGTTCGTGTAGCTTCTGGATTATCAGGGTCAGCTACCGGTAATGGTGGACCTGGCCGGGGGCGAAGCCAAAGGGCAGCTGGGATCGTGAAGATGAACCACCAGGCGCCAATAAGAAATAGAACAAGTCGGAGCGAAAATGTGGTGCTCTTCATCGTCCAAATTACGACGATCGATACACATTGCAGAAACAGGCCAGCACTGTAGCCGATACCTATCCCGGTGGAGGATATCTGGGTGGAAAGTTGTAATTCAATAGATGTCAAACTTCTAGTAAACGGCAGTGGTTCAGTAGAATCCGCAGATGGCGAAAGAAGCGCACTTGTGGAGCTCATTAATTGATCGATTTCTGGTCCATTCAATGAGGCTTCGGACGGCTGATTTTCAAGTATGGTAGATGGTAGGTCAGGAGTAAAATCTGGCGACTGGTATTGTGTCTTCGGGTGGTGTCGAACCATAAGGGGTAAGAATGAATTGAGGAGTACAAAACTTGCGCCAAAGCAAGTATTTGCGAGCATTGCCAGTAGAGCGGCAAGAAGGTAGACCTTCGGTGTGACGGGCAGGAAGAGCATCGTTGCGATTGAGCCAGCGAAAGCAAAAAATAGTAACAGTCGTTTTCTGTAATTCCCATGATCTGCAGCACAACTGATGGATACCACAAGTAGTGCCTGAAATAGCACACTCAGGGAGAAAGTGTACATCGCAAAGCTAGCTGTATTTACTTGCATTCCCAAAACGTATACAACACATTGTCCTACATCTTTCGAAATACCTGGACTAAGGCCGGGAGGTGGATGTGATGAGCTGGAGCCGCATGGTATCGTTGGATCCGACAACAAAACTCCATTTTCTCTAGCTAACTGTTCGAGGGTAATAGGAATGAATGAACCTATAAGATGAGTTAGCGACATCACATCAAGCTGCATATACGGGCATGGCCCAAGTCAAGGCAACAGGTTGTTCATCATAAGAACCTCTCAAACTCCGCCTCGAGCTCAATTATTGCATTATCCCAGCATGACCAAACAACAGGGCCCAAAGATATTCGTAACGTACCCATTCCACATATGACGAATACCTCAGCTGCAAAACCATATGCGTACCATCCAGACAGTTCTTTGCGGCTCGTTAATCGCGTGTCCTCGCCGGCGTACTGCGAGGGGCCATCTCGAAAGCCATCATCTTCTCCCATGCTCTCGTTGTCGGCAGAACTCGATCGCTCGTCATCTGCCTCGAAAGACGAAGAGTGCGAGCGAAAGGAATGTTTTGTGCTGTTGGAGGAGAGTGCGCGTTGAGGTGGAATCGGTCGCGGCTGGGGTTCTCGCGGGACCATGGTTGATGGGGTTGCTTTGGCCAGTAAGCATGTCCTCTATAGCATCGTGTTACCCGACTGGAGCCAAAGCTTGTCGACCATTATTTTGCTGGAGACATCCGAGACCAGCATTTGGGATCCTGCAACAATGTCGAGTCGATGAGGAATTGTCAGAATTGTGGAAGTTCAAGGAAGGTGAGGAGAGATGAAAGGTGTAGGGGAGCAAGCAGGGCAAGGAGAGTTCATGTGCTCAATTAGATAGATAGAGCTTACCCTGAAGGTCAAGCTCCAGGGGTCACGACCACTTTTTGAGACACAGGCCAAGGGAGGATTTTTGCATCGTAGAAAGAGGATTCTGAGAAGGATTTGCAAGTGAAATGGTTCTATTTGCCAATGGCATACGGTGTGAGTCCATGAAGATATAAACCTTTGTTGTACGGTTCTCTGCATTGGAGGGCTTTGGAGCTGCTCACAGTTTTACTTCTTCCTTACCACACCCTTGGCATCGAAGCGCGATGAGATCGGCTCGATATGCCTGGTTTAAGTTGGAGGGAAGAAGCTGACTCGGGAAGGTCACATCCCCAGCCTTATCAGATCTCGATGCAGTCACGACTGGTGACTGTTCTTGAAGGGAGGCAAGCTTGCATTGTTGGTTATAGTATGAATGAATTCATCAGCCTGGTATATCGTCATCTTTAAGAGCAGCCATAGTTTGCTTTCATACCACCAGATGAAATAATGGTAGGGGTCATCAACACTTGCTTACATCATACAAGATAATCACGTCAAAAGTCTTCCACTTCTTTGTTCTAACTTCTTGACCATGGTTGCTTGGCATTGCGAATCAATCCTTCCAAGTCTCGTCCTTGGGAATCATGGCAGATCTTCACGATGCGGTCGATAGAGGAATGAAGCACTTATACAGCGGTCATTGCTTAGCTATAACTTGAGAGTCAGCTTCAAAAGAACAAGAGGAGATTGATGAACAAATATCAATCACTTCAATCATCCAAAAGCGTGTTGATAGGAATAGCCAGCCTTTTGCTCAGATATTGCTCCAACCGTGCTGACTCAGCCACGTGACATGCGCTCGCACCCGTCACCCTACCCGCCCCAGGACCATCCGCTAGGAAGCCCATCGCCGACAGCTTTGTAGTTTGATTGATGAACAACAACACATGCCGCATATATCTCCAGAAATTGTACCACAACCACCTAGACTCGCATCGTACAGCTTGCCACCTCCTGAATCCGAAGATTTCTGCTTCTCAACACCGGTTTTCCTCTTCGACATCCATAGGCGACCAAATCCATCCCAGCCATTCTTTCATGCAAGGTCGCGCTTTGCATTCTCAACTACGAAACTAAGAGCCGTACAAGCCAAACCATCCAGGAGAGCTCCCAACGGCGTAGAGGTGGACTGGTCATCCCAATAATTTTGATCGCGCCGATGCCCTTGAATCGAACACGATAGCGCATGCGCCTGTACTCGTCGAGCGCCTCTGCTCCTTGAGCCCTTCGTGAACCAACCCTTCCATCTCGAACGCAGGCAAGATAGAGTCGACAGAGCGAACCAAAGAGGGTGTTGCTGGGGGAGTTTTACGGGGGGTTGAGAGGACGGAAGGGGATTCGAGACCAGGGAGTATGCCCGGCGTCATCATGGACCACGGGAGCAGGAATGGGTCGCATACAAATCACGACAGAGATCAACGGCAAAATGGCATTCATGGAGCAAACCATACACAAGATAGATCGCAGGAGAAAGGAAAAGGGCGAGCGCCAGAACCACAGCAGAATATGACGCCTACTAGTCCAACTATTCCGAATGGCCATAATGTGAATGGCTTCAGTTCCAACTCCACTGAAGCACACCAAAATGGCGCCGTTACGGCGCCGCCCGACTTGCAACCTCGAATTGACCAACTGCCACCTGAGATAGCGCATGTCACGGCAGACTTCACGATACCGCTTTCCCATTTACTTTCACGATTGGCAGACAAAACCCACGCAGATATGGTCGCGACAATCAACGATCTGGCCCAAATACCCCTCCCTTCGTCCGTAGCAGTTGTCAATGGCAATACACCACATATGTCCCATGACGAGGATAACTCTAGGGAGAATTTGAACAAGAAAATTCGTTTATTAGATTTTGCAACTTCAGCACACGAGTCATGGACGAAAGCGCTGGTGATAACGGGCTGGAGCAGGAGGGCTGATGATCTGAGCAGGGTCATTGATTTAAATTGGCATCTGAAGTGTCAAAAAGACCTCTACATTCAGCTTATCGATTTTATGGCCGAGAACAAGAAAAGATTCCGAGACGCTCAACTTAGAAATCCGGACTTGAAGACAGCATTGGAGGTTTTAACGACAGGAAAAGCCTCGTGGATGCCCGATGTAAGTGTGAATGATCATGTAGTGATATTGACTGACAATTTCAGCTTGGTTATATACAACCGCCACCTTTGACAGCCAAAGAGCTTTTGGCTTCGTTGGAAAAGATCAATACTCTTCTTTCTATCCGGCTCAACCTTGATGATTATGACAGCATTCCACTACATTTCAAGGATTACAGCATCAGAGACGGACGAGTGACTTTCAAAGTAGCCGGAGAATTTGAGGTGGACCTTACCATTGCTGACGAAGAACCGGGATCACAATTTTGGTTCATCGATTTGAGGTTTCTTTACCACCCATCCGCGTCAGTCATATCTCCCAGGAACCGATTCGTCATTGAAGCCAATATCAATGAAATCCTGGGGAAAGAGGGGCTTTCTGGGTGTTATAAATATATCCATGAGCTCGTTTTGACAAACAAAATTGGCGAGTTCAGACGACAAGCAGTTGAGCTTGGCCGAGCAAAATGGATTGAAACGTTGAGATCGGAACCTCTAAATCGAGCAATGTCAGTTCAATACTGGGTTGACAGGTACGGTAACAGAGGCCCTAAAAGTTGGATTATTCTTGGTGTGCATAGTGGAAAGCGCGCCGATGGTCGACCTGATCCCAAAGCTACCAGTCAGCTCTTCATTCGCTGGTTCCGTGATCAGAAGGAAATGAAGGATGTCAATCTCACTTTTGATACCGTCAACATCTCGACCGAATCACTTCTCAAGATCGTGATAGCGAGGCACATCGGCTACATATTGACGTCCATGTACGAAAAACTGCTGGAGAGGCCTCTATTTGCCAATCGCGAGTTAGCAATGAAGCTGTCACTTTCTGAGACGCAACCAGCAGAGTCGGAACTGAATGTACAATTGACGAGTCAGCATAGACTATCGATCAAGATTGATCCCATCACTGGATTGTTCCGCTTTTCGCCAACAAGCAAACAATACATTGAGTCCGAGACGATTCTCAACCACCGTACCAAAAACCCAGCCGCTGAGGGGCACGTCCATATCGAGCGTCTCCGCTATAGCCTGGTCTCTGAAGACATTGTGAGCCATGGTTTAACTGTCGGCTGGACCCGGACTCCGAATCCTGGAATTAAAGCAGATGTGTTGATGAAATATCTCCCGAAAGGTATCGAACAAATTCTGTGGTTTCAAAGGTCTGGCTGGGTTGGTGATTGGAGGCTAGCGGTTTGCCAAAACATGAGCGGAGAGAGTTGGTGGTTGATCAAAACGTAAGCACTTTCTGATATTGACTGCATCACCCTACAGTGCTGACTATCATAGTTCAACTCCCTCAACGACAGCTACCACTTCTGCAACAGCAAACATCGGCGGTCTTTCAGTCATAGCTGCTATCAAGTTACGAATATCGGCAGTATCGCCTACCACTGACTACCATTTCTTGACCGCTTTGAACCTCTATACTGCGGGTCTTATCTCCCACTATACCAACCTCAAAGCACTTCATTCTCATCGAGCGCAGCATATGCTTCACAAGGGAAGCCGCACCAAAGCCCTCGTCATGCCCTCCATATTCATTCGCTTATCCGAAGTCATTCCTTCAGGAAATAAATCCATTCGCACAGGTCAACCTTGGGCGAAAGATTTGATCAAGCTCACTTTCCAAGGAACCGAACTTGCGTCGCCGATCCAACAACAAGAAGCTTCAGAACAGGATCTCACGCAGTCTACACAAACTGTGGGCAGCCAGTCGCCCATTAAATTCGCAATGGAGAGCGCGGTTATGGTTTCCGAGGCTCGTATGATCATACCGGTTCCCGAAGGGCTTTCCAATATCAATGAGATGGTAGACCCTGACATTGCCTTCAACCCGACCTCAGGCTCTTTTGCGTTTCGACTACGCAGTAAGATTGGAGAACCAGTCATACCAAGTCTAATTGAACGTATTGTGCGAGTTGAACGCTTGGTGGACTTCGTCAAAGTTCTTCAATCTCATGAGAAGTCTTTGAGATGCGACAATGTCTCACTGGGCAAACTTGTCTTCACATACGGAAAGAGGGTACCAGATCTCAGTGGAGGCTCAAATTCCGAACCTTCATACAAAGCCACAGTAGATTTCAGTGCGATGGGAAATGAGATATCCTTGACGCTTGAGCGTGGAAATCCACACCTAAGAATTGCGGATTTGCTAACAACCATACTGAATAAGACTCAAGGACTGGATGGTGTTGCCACAATGCTTCCGCTAACCCTTCCTCTTTTATGCGGATTTGATACGATTGAAAAGGCCTGGGAATCTGATTCTTTGCGGGAGAGAGGCGAGGTATTCGCTATTGTTAGGGCAGTGGATCTGTACACCATCCGTTACGATCTCAGGCAAGTCTCGGATCTGGAGGTCCCTCCCAGGAGACGGAGGGTGGTGTTTGAAATCAAAATCAATCATCGGAAGGGTGACCCATGGTGGCTTATTCAAAGAACCGATTCAAAACGGAACAAAGAAGCTGATGATCTTGATCAAGCTTTAAAGCCAATCTGGACCACTTCTGGTTCAGGCTGGCGAGGGATGCGCGTCAGTGGCGTCGCGGAAGTCGGTGGCATAGAAGAACTTCTATTCAAGGTCGACGAAGTAATGAGAACTTTCGTGATGGCTGACAACAAAGATGGACCAACGTCTGAGGCTCCGGTGTCTGTTCAACAACAGCTTCCTCCAAGGCCACAGCAACAGAGACAGCAGCCTATCCCAAATCAGAGCCAAAACCAAAGCCAGAGCCAGGGTCAGAATCAGAGTCATGGAAGGAAAGGCGAGCGAGAGATTGTGATTTTAGATTAGGCAGCAAAAGTCTTCGGGCACGTACATATTGAGAGAGCATAGCATGGCGCGGGGAGGTTACGATAGGTTTCTTTCAATGGGTATAATTGATTTGCAAGGCGTTCATCTGGGGAAAGGACCTCTGGCTTAAGGGGAGGAAAGCTTCCCAAGTTGGCGTTGGATGAGCCATATTTGAATGGCCGGGATGAAATGGGATATTATGCTTTTCCAGCAAATAGATCTTAGGTTTGGCAAATGAGATGACTACGGTCACTTTTGTACTAAACGTCTATGAATACAAAATAGTAAAGAAACGCGCCGATTTTTACGTAAGGTACCTCCGACCTAGTGATGGCTAAGTTTGGGGAGGAGGCGGTGGTTCCTGCCTAAACAACCACCTGGGTTATGCGAGCCCAATTAAGATTTGCGATTTCGACCAGTCATGAAATATGACTTGACACGACTACTTCTCTTCCTATTGATGCGAGATCGCCGACTTTATTCTATCAACATGGCAGCTATTCTTGGCGACTGCACTTTCCTATTCACGGTATATATTCACTGCCAAGTGAGTTTGAAAATGATATCATGACCGGCAAAGAGAGAGGGAGTGAACCTTCCTATAGAGCTCCTATCCTTTAGAGTGGCATATGGTCTCAAGAGAATGAATGTGATATTCAAAGAGACATTAAAGTCTAGCCTTGCAACGATCGATTTGTTATTGTCATCTTTGTTCCCGGGAAATATAACAAGGTAACTTTAACGTAACAATTCATATTCAAAATTTATCACCAAAATCAAACTCAGAACCAGCATAAATCACAGTCCCACTTAATGTTTTGAGGAAACAGAATTGAAAATGTATATATATGCCTTATATTCATTCAGTAGTATTCACAGACTTACGAAATCCTTGTAACCAGCAGGGTGTAGGAGGTGGTCGAGGAAGTGGGGCTACACGGCGTAAGGGACCTGTGAACTCTTGACAAGGGTGAATCTTTGAAGACAAGTTGCATTGATTTCAAGATGATTCGAAGACAGTGATATGTAAAGCTTCGAGAAGTATGCAAGCTTCACAAGGCTCGGTTGTATGTTTGGTAGATAATTTGATGGTCCTGAGTCCTCTTCTACACACAACTTCAGGAATAAGTCGGTGGGTTAATGATCGTTTTAGGTATATATTCTTCAGTCCGACACCCTTACTTCTTCCTTTAGCCCGTGTCCAGATCCGATGGACATACTGCTATAGGGTGAAGGAGGACCGAGTGGAGAAATGAATTGCTTTCCTCTGGAATAGAAATCAGACTCCAAGTTAGATAATTGAGCTGTGACACACATTCACCCTTGAGAACACTTGCCTCAGAGCATAGTTCCTCTCAATAGTCCAAAAAAGGCCCCACGCTTTAGCATACAGGATACGGTTCAGAAGATAGGTGTTATCTTGTTACGACACTTGGTTATACAAGTTCCTCGAATGCCGATTCAATTTATCATTACATGACACAGCGGTGAATACTCAGGCTAGTGAGTCTAGATCTAAACTCACAACTTCACACGATAACTCGATGAATACGCACTAAAAGAGTTAAAGGACAAACGAAAGCAGCCTCCAAATACAGTTTTTTCACAGTAGTAGAAATCATCCAGGCGAGGATTAGGATTCCAGGGAGGTTCGAGTGTCTAATTCACGTTGGAACGTGGAAAAAGAGTTATTCTTAAACTTATTTGTGGTTTTTTCAATTAATGAGGCAATTCTCAATCAATTTGAGCACCGCCAATTCAATGTAGTCTATCCAAGTACAAGCTTGACTACCGAATTGATACTTTAGGAACATAAACGATGCTGTTCCGTTAACCAAAAGAATTAGGCTGTGTCCAGGTCACCTATCATAAGTCATTGAATCTCATTTTGCTTGCAATCTAGCCTCACTACGCCATCTAACCATCCTAGACCAACGCCATCAAAGCACCACCCGATATTTATGTCAAAAGTACTCCAAGACTGTCTGCTAAAGTCCAAAGGCCTCTCTAATAGCAATGCCAAAACGCTCGATAGCCTCCGTCATCTTGGCCTCTGCCGCAGCAGCGAAAGTGGCGCGGAAAAACATTTCTGTAGGAACAAAATCGTCGCGAGCGGCGATGAACCAACTGCCTTTGCTCATGAGAACGCCTTGTTCGACAGCAGCGAGGAAGATCTCATCTTCGATTTCGAGGAGGGTCTTGGTTTTGGCGGCGGGGTGTTTGTGCCAATCAACTTTGAGCCAGAGCTGGAAAGTTGTTAGCTGCGGTTCTAGGTGTGTGACAAGAAACTTACAAACATGCCTGCAGCAGGCGGGTTCCAGCTGACAACTTCAGTTGGCAAGTATTTTTCACATGCAGCCAAGATGATGTCTCGTCGCTTGGTGTACTCCATACGAAGGTTAATCAACCATTGCAAGTAACCCTTGTGGCCCCAGTGCTCGTCCAGAAGCTTGAATAGAACCACTTGAGAAATACCGCTTGGGTTCTGGACAGAGCATTCGTTTGCACGAACGAATCTCTCGATGATTTGCTCAGATGCTGTGATCCATCCAACACGAGTGCCAGGCGCAATGACCTTGGAGAAACTGTCCATGCGCATGACACGACCATCGATATCCATGCTCAAGAAGGTAGGTACGAGAGCCTTGAGGAAAGCCTCATTGCTCTCTGGTGGTGGAACATCGGGGGCATTGGCACCGGTATAGGGTTGCATTTGAAGAAAATAGTATGGCTCGTCTTCGAAAATGTAGACATCGTGTTTCTGGCAAACTTTATAGATAGCCTTTCGCCGAGCTACGCCTTGCGTAGCACCAGTAGGATTTTGGCCGGAAGGAACGGTATACAAAACGTGTGGTTTTCGTGCACCTCTTGCTTTGACATCCCAATTGCTGAGTAGTTCATCCATGTCTTCAGGTACAAGTCCCTCGGCATCCATCTTCACACCAACAAACTTGACTCCGATTGCAGAAGCTGTCTCGACTGCTGAAGCAAAAGTATAACCCTCAGCCAAAATGACATCCCCTCTCTCGCACAACATACGAATAGCAAGATCTAGTGCAGAAGTACTTCCAACGGTAAGGGCACATTGCCAATCTGCGTATGGTGGGTTGCAAACGATTTCCGTATGCTCCGTAACAAATCGAATCATCTGTGCCGAACCCATACCCATGCCATAATTCAACGCAATTGAAAGGTCGTATACACTTGTTCCCTCAGAAGCGTCATATTTTCCAGCAGTGATAACAGTACCATTCTCTTTCGTCTCTCGCTCTGAGAAGTGGGGTGGTGTTGGGACCTTGACGGATATTTCTTGAATTGGGAAGTTTTCAGCAAGTGGAAGACCGCCCCCAAGAGAGATCAATCCTGGAGTTTTAAGGTACTGAGCTGCCCCTTTCAAGGTCGAAGGCTTTCTCGATTTACTCTCGATACTGAGGTGGTCTTCGAATGTTAGACTTTGTACAGAAGTGGGGGTGCAAGATCGACTTACGGTCCCATCGTTTCGCTTTTGGTTTCCCAGTGACCTAAGCTTCGGTATTAGCAATTGCAATTGGAATAAGGGACTGGATTACCCATACTGGTCCTTTGAAGAAGTCACTGCTTGTAGCAGCGGCAGTCCCGGCGACCAGCTTTCCAGACTTTGATCTTCTGGCACTGATGCCAATAACTGTTAGAGGATCTGGAATTGCATAGGCCTCGGTGTCTGCCACACCTTCAATGTCAATTGCAGAAGGTGGCGCCATTGTAAGGATTGAGATTGATATGTATGATATACTGTATTAAAGCAAAGGGAAGTGAAAGAGACAATTGTACTTATGACGGTGCTGTGGAGACCAACCTTGTAGCTAGAGGGAGTCACTTCGAAGGGCGTGCCAGGTGTCAATTAGTCAAGCATCTGTTGAGGGACGAGAGTAAGTGTGAATTGCAAAAGCGGTCAAGGAGACTAAGTGAATGCACCTGATACAGTAACAGACAGTACGAAACATAAAGCGAAACCGGCAACCAGTAGAGTCGATTCTTTGTATTCTTTGTAGTCAAGGAATCCACAATCCAGGGAGCCGGAAAGGAAGATGTTGCTCGACTCTTATCGGAGAGCCGCTGATAAGCGTAACCAGCCAGCTTTTAGACGGCCCTCAGGTCGAGACGTGTCGATCACGTGCCATCCCATCTTCGAGCACCTGCCACTATAAGTCTTCCCCTTTCCGATCGTGAGCTTGACCAACTTACGGTCTGGGGAATCCATGATTTCAATGGTGAAATGACCCGACTGATTGGTCAATGTCATGCGAAAGATAGCTTATATCATTTTTGTGTATCAGGTGGCGTAAGCGTCCAGACGGAATGGATCCGGTCTGTGTCTTGTCCTTAACCAGATGCAGTTCTCAGTATGCTGGAGGCAAACATACTTGGTCAGGTAGATGCAGGTATCCAATAGTTCCAGAGATTGGGAATTGGATCGGATTCCTCCTGCGTTGGCCGATCTGAAAAGTAGGAACAATACGGTGTTGCGTAACAATTACAATGAGAGTAAGACATCGGTCAATGGATGATTGGCGCAAACGCCTATTCAGGAAGTAAAGGTTGCATTTACGAGTCTCTAGTTTTCTATTTCGAGTTGTGAAAAACAGTCTTCTTGCTTTCTATGCTGCTTGTTACTTGCTCGGCTAAGGTCACTTGGCGAACCAGCTAATTCCATGAGATAAAGATTATAGTAGAGAAAATTGCACGAACATCACAACCCTCGTACTTCTCTATCCATGTTATATTCTAGAATTGTCAATTGTTGCAGCAAACGTACAAGACAAAAACATCATCCGCAACTTCTCTTGTGGAATGTCCCCCACTTTTGATATGTGCGTAATAGCAACACTTACCAAACTCCACCACTCCGTCTGTTCCACGTCCTACTTATCTATGCAACAAGGTATCAACAAGTTTGACTTGATAACACTCTCTCATCGGGAGTCTCTGACCTAATTAGCCCAAATAAAGCGCAAAGAAAACAAGTGACCGAGCCTAACATTTCACCCAGACCTTTCTTAGCAAAAGCGTTTAACAGCCAAGAAGGGCGAACTTTTAGCGATTTCTCCGTGCTTTCTCGATGTTTCCTTGAACGAGGGCATAAGCAGGAACTGAGAATGATCGAATCCTTTTCTGTTCATCCACAGTGTATCGTACTGTTCATCTATCATTAAAGCAAAAGTGAAATGGACTTTGAACCCTCGATGAGCTGATCTCTCGTAATTAAATTATTCGAACCACACATATTATAGCGTGCTTCTTATATATTCGAGTGGCTGTTTCAACACAGGCATTATTAGACAGGTAAGCACTATTGAAAATGAAGACCATATTTACAGGAATGAGCGGGTCGTGCACATACATTTCTCAGCTAGCTATAATCATAAGCTCCGACTGCGGCTCCAATATGCCGGTCGAGATGCCCAAAAAAAATTCCAAAAAAAGAAGTGTTTCTAACACGGGAATTGAGCCCGAGGTGGGGCTCGAACCCACGACCTTGAGGTATACTGTTGTTTGCAACTAAGAGCCACACGCTCTACCGATTGAGCTACCCGGGCGAACAGGTAATGCTTGTTGTTGGAGAAGACTGTCTTAATAATAAATATTAAGCACTTGTAAGTTGTGGGTCTGCCTGAAATTTTCTCGCTTGTGGCCTTCAGTGGTTCCAGTCGGTTCCCACTTTGATTTTACCTGCCAAACACCCGATCTAACTCATATTAGACCTCAGCATGACATGCTCACTGGGTATAAATGGACAAATGTAGTAAGGTATGTTCAATATTCTCTCTCTCGTTCAGCTATATACAGGATAGATACAATGATATGTACGCTGGCTGCTAATATGCATAGTATACCCCCCAAAAAGCTCCTAGGTCTCCTGTACCTCCCATCCTGTTCATTGGTAGATTTCCAAAAACGCCACACAATGCAATGCAATGCTCCAAAAAACCCCGTCCCAAATGCTATTGTAAATGCCGCTAGAAATCCAACTCAAATCTCATAAGATCTATCATGCAACCCACGTCTACAACGCTGCATAAAACATTCCCGCGCCCATCGCTGCTATCGCTCCTATATTCAGCGGCGCTGCTGTTCGCATTGCTCCTGCTTTCGATGTCGCTGTTCCGAGCCCAACATTTGCGGTTCCTGTTACTACTGCTCCACCATTGATGCCGGCCTTTGCGCTAACTGGATTGGCGACATCCGTCGCATCAGGAACGGCTGCAGTTCCTGTTCCGATCTCAACTACGCTGTTGCTGGTGGCGTTGAAATTGGTCTGAGCGATCGAGATCTCGTTGTTGTCCAGATCATAAACGAGATATGCTGAGCGAATGAATGTATCCCCCATTACGGCGGTGCTGGATCCAGCTGGTGCAATGCCGAAGAGACAAGCAGCCGTCCCATCGGCAAATTGAAGTTGCTTCCCATTTGCCGAAGTAACCTCAATGACAAGCTCATTCATGGGTACTGTGATCGTAGGCGTGGAGAAGGTGAAGGCGAGCGAGGTGGTGTTGGACTTGAGAGAGCAGGGTACATAAGCTGCTCCGTCGGCAGAACTATATTGTGCATCTACTTGTTCGTAGATGGCTTCCACCATCGCATCTGGAAGATAGGTAAGGGAACTCCCGGAATCGAGCAAGACTGCCTGAGCTTGATTGCTCGCAATCACAATGTTTCCCATCGTCACTTTAGTGAGTGTGATCAGAAATTCCGCATAGTATCCCGATTCTGGTTGGATTGGTAATGTCTCCAGTTTTCCAGAAAATTGAGCCGTATCAACACCCCCGAACAGGATGCTGCCAGTGCTAGCATCCAGGTCGTTCAACCATAAACTGTATGCATTCGATTGAATCAGTCCTTCCTCCACCATCTGCGACGGGAGATTCTTATATGGAGATTTCCCAGCTCTCCCAACTTGCACTTCGTTGATTTCGTATCCAATTCCCAAAATGCCTTCTGCTGAAGAGCTGGAGTATCCAACTCCAAACTGCAACGTCTTCAATGTCGCAGGCCCAATGGTGAATGTATCCTTCACATAATCTCCAGCTGCTCCTGAGCCATCAACATAGGAAATGTTGAAGTCGCTTGAGACATACGAGTAGGTTGAGGACGAATTTGCTGAATATGTTCCAGCGAACGCACACGGGCTCCCTCTCGATTTGCACAATGTCGATGATGGTGTATTTACCCACAAGTCACTGCTGCCGGTATCTAGATGTAGTCTGAACTTCTGTGCTGGAGTTCCCAAAGTTCCATTGGCGAAGTATAGAGTTTCCTTTGTGCGAATTAGTTACGGACTTTCTAGCTTCTCTGTTCCATTATCCACTAACCTCGTTGTCCAAAGTTGCTTGAACCGTATTTGCTCTCCTCCGTAACCGATCCCTTGCTACTGGATTGGGTACATGCTTTCTTTGTACAGGAAATCCTACAACTCTTGGTGGTCCATCGACTCTTTTGTGTAATTGAATACCTTCCGAGAATGTTGATAGTAGACTCGCCGCAAGGGCGAACGTCGATAAACTCTTCATAATTATATATATACTAACACTGACCAAAATATCCAAATATTTTTCTATTGCTGGGTGAGCCTGATATTTACTTCTCCCTGAGTACCAAATGACGCGGACAATGGTCAGCTAGTCGTTCTAGCTTCCAGTTTAAAGGCCGCTTTTTCCAAATCTCGATCAACGACCGGCAACTAAGATATCGCCAAATAATAATCGGGGGTCACGAGTGGCGTCTTCAAGACGCAATAGATGACGTTGAAGTGAGGGAATTGACAGGAAAAGCTCGGTGGGATTGATAATGCTGTGGACCGACTACCCAACTCTAAACCTAACTGACGAAAGGATCCGGAATTAAATGCCGTTTTGTGGACGACTGTTCCTGAGGGATCGAATTACTCTCCGTAAGGCTGGACCGAGTCCAAGGATTATAAGTGGCGGCGGAGTCGAAGTCGTGGATGCAGAAGCGAGGATCAGGACTGAGTCGAAGAGTAGAGAGGATCAGAAAAGCAGAAATTCGGCGATCGCTCGAAAGACAATTAAAACAAGTCTTGGACAACAAGAGATGCCAAGAAGTCTAAGTTCTTGAGGAATAAAAGTATCAGACAGATGAAATCATCCCAAGCGTTTTCTCCAGATGCGACACACCTGGAAGAGCGAGCTTTGTATGTCTTGGCCTCGCAGGGGCTGAACGGATCCGCAAGTGACGCGGCCCCTACGACGAGCAGCTTTGGTGGACACTCAGTGGGCACTCATTGAGCCCTCAGCACCACTCAGAGCACTGATAACAGTGTCCCGGAGACTCTCAGTGGGCGCCCCCAAATGGTCCAAATGGCGGAGTTGACTCCTACTTCCTACGCATGCCTGACTGAGAGTTGCTTTGTTCCAAAGTCTGGCGGGTGTCCGGTGGCAGATGCTATTCCTGGCTTCTCACGGAGCATTGCCGTCGTGGATTTTGTGTGGTGATGAAGACGATCAGACAATAGAAACGCGGAGCATGACTTGGTTGTGGCACTCCTGCGTCAACAAGACCCCGAACCGAGTCTTTCGAAACGCCATCCTTTGGCAACCCCAGCACCAACGAGCATGCTGATACACTTTAAGGAAAGCCCAGGTCCGGGCGAAACAGGCAGATTGTGATTTTGCAGTGGAATTGAGCAATTCAACCCGCAAGCCTTCTACGATTGGGCCAAGAGAAGTTTTGAAGTCGTGTTCTGGCGCCAAGTATAGAAATACTTAGGGTCCACCAGAAACAGCAGAATTGGTTGGGTTAGACGTGTGAGACAAGAGTCGCCAATTATCGCCAATAGGTTGCCAAGTAGACGCGGGCTACGAGTATTGTTCGGAGGAGCAGACTGAAAAGAAATTGTTAATGTGGACTTTGCGAAGGAATACGTAAGTAGCAAATACTGTTCACGACAACGAATACCGCAAAAGACGCAAAGCGACGAAGCTGCGTATGCCTGACCCGATGGTGTACGTGAGGCCGGAGATTATTATCGCAGAGGGGAACATTTCCATTGTATTTGGGAGCGGGGATAAATGAAAAGGCGACTGTTGTGGCTGTGGGCGAAGGTGGACGACGTTTGAGACTAAGCCTATTATATTCTAATGCCGTGGACAAGACAAGAGCAAGAGCAAGAGCTCGTTCTTGTACGAAGTCTCTCCTGTCCCTTTTCTGTGTAAGGTACGGACTACTCACCTTTCACCAACAGCCAAAGTCATCGCAACGCTATCCCGCAACCATATGGAAACCACATTTACATCTGTCAGGCCTTTAAAATGGCCTGTGCGTGATGAATCCCTTCTCCATGGGTAAGACTTGCGAATTATCAAACATCAGCCGTTCAGTCGACGAGTTGGAGATGCTTGATGTTTCGGACGTTTTTACAATACCAAGCCACCCTGCATCCAGGATTCAGTTTGAAGTTTGTACAACTCGAATGCAATCTGGCTATTCTGCAAAATGTTTATTCTTGCCGTCTAAATCCTACACCAACACTCGTCAAGTTAAAAAGAGAGATAAGGATTGTCGTCTCGAGTCTGTGAGATGTGAGCGGCTGGTCAATGATGGAATACATTATTGTCCTTGAGGGGGACAGTTCTGGTGAAGAATGACGGTTGAAAGTCTGAGGTTGTACTTCAGCCTGAGATTTCGGACCATGTTCATCTCTTTTTGAATGCTATCGATTGCAGCCCTGGGGTCCCTTGCAAATGTTGTGCAGTACCGAGATCGAGAAGGGGGTGCTCAATGCTTTTACCCCTGGCTGGTACCTTGGATCACGTGTTTGCGTTTTGATATTGGTCTTCTCCAGCTGCCTACATGATGTTCACTTGTACAATTGCTTTCGATATTCTAGTAGATATCTTGCCAGTAGCCCAGACCAGGAAACCTGATGGTTGTTGTGCCACAAAATAGGATCTAGGAGTAGTAGAGACGTCCAAGCTTGGCCGTTCAAAGACTGCATGAATCCGACTTTTGAAAAGTTCCAATATGCGAGTCACATTCCGGCCTCCCGCTCTGAAGATCTACTACATTTCTCTGCAGATCCTGGACGAGTCGAGTCATAGTGGGTACAGGGCAGAAGGGAGAGGTTCATTCCGAGCAAAGTTTGTCGGATGTCACTGATTGTGTGTAGAAATAAAGTGCAGGAATTCGGATACTGAGCAACTTTTTGTCATCCTATATTCTGCGTATTTCTCAGGGCGTCGATGTGAGAGAGCTTCCAGATATCGACGTTAATGTTTCATATCTCTATATTGCAGAATGTTTCTAAGCACAGCATATTGGCCAGTCCCCATATTGAGAGGCATCGATGTGCAACAACCCTCGTATAGTCCGCGCCCCTCTTCTGCAAGTCTTATGTACACCGTCGTCGAAAATCGAAGATTTCAGTCCCGGAAGACACGGGTTGTTGTCTACATATCTCACTTCCAATGGAGTACTTGATACTGTTGCTGTTCAGCCTGAATCCCCAAGTATTCTCCATGACACCCACGCCTAAAAATATTGGCAAGGTGTCTCATTCTCATATCATATAGATTAAAGTCCAACACTCGCGAGATAAGATCAAGTTGGGTGGTAGCTTTAAGGAGCCTTGGCTGAATATGCAACACATTTTCAACGAAATCTGCAGGCGTGTGTGATTGTGGTTTATTTGGGGGAATAGAAGTATAATCAACTCGTACAGCTGAGAGAGTAGCAGAAACACCATGTTACTGCTCAATGTATGTGTACGCACGACATGCAAGTAGATAAGTTAGGCCCCTGTGGATAGGTACCAGCCAATCCAGCTTGGAACGTGGAAGAAATCACATGTGATATCACGTGGCATATGATATGCCAGCGTATACCTAGCACCAACTTATTCACGATGTGCTACCCTCAGAGCCTGTAAAACAATCATCCCTTTCTCTCACACACAATCGCTTGACAATTGTCGCTTGTTACACGGGGCTGAAAACCCTCGTGATTCCTTCCTGCCGAATCAGAACGTCAGAAAAGCAGGTGCCTGGAATCCCAAGACACGTGAACGAATGCGAAGTAGAATTCCATATCAGAAATTCGGAGCTGAATCAATACGTAGTTTCGTATTTGCCTGCAGCGGATTAAGGTGCCTAAATCTCAGGTGAAAATAAGACGGGCGAATGAACCTGCTTTTGAACTAACCTGGCTCTCATTTCTTTCCTCCTCCTTTCATTTCATGAACTTTGTTTCTTTTTAGCTATATTCCGAGTACAATTTTGCTAATATTTGTGTCTACTTTCGCTTATATTGTAGAGCACACAAAAGGGAAGGGCATCGATGCAGACAGAGTTTCCCATAGTCGGCAAGATGGACTATTCTGAGTTCTACGACCAAGGGAGATGGTAGGTTTCCAGCCATTGTATCATCTTTAAAGACTATGAAAACTGCTAACATGCCCTGCTTCGCAGCCCGGTGTACGCAGTACGATTTTCTCGATGCCCAACGCTTCCCATGCTAACATAAACAGTCCTTCTTCGGTGCAATGGGCTGCAGCGTAGCTATGGTTTTCAGTGCTCTTGGTGCCGCCTACGGTATCGCAAAATCAGGAGTTGGAATATCAGCAGTTAGTGTGATGAGACCCGATCTGATGGTCCGCAGTACGTCCCCTTCCACGTTCACTTTCTCCGTCGGAGCGCAATGCTAACCTTTTCTAGACCTCATGCCCCCAATTCTGGCTGGGATTCTTGCCATCTATGGCCTTGTCGTCTCTGTTGTCATTTCCTCTGCTCTCATCGAAAAGTCGGCTCTGCATACCAATTTCATCTACCTTGCCGCCGGAATTTCAGTCGGGTTAAGCTGCCTAGCAAGTGGTTTTTGTATTGGCATAGTTGGTGATGCCGGGGTGAGAGCAACAGGTCAACAGCCTAGGATGTTTGTAGGAATGATGATGATGTTGATTTTTGCAGAGGTGCTTGGTAAGTGCTCCTTGGAAACACCAGGAGCATGACAATTGATAAGTGAGCAGGGATCTATGGTCTGATCGTGGGCTTATTACTTATAACGAATGCGACGAACAATGTGACCCATTGCCTGTAAAGAGGATATGTCAGGGAAGAGATAGGCCGTGGAAGTGGAAGAGGTAGCTTGCTGAATGCGGTCGATTAAATCTACTACTCTGCAGAGGGGTGACGCCTGATTTGCAAAGCCTGGGGGAGGCTTGTACCTATATATGACATAGACAAATGTCCATGAAGCAAGCAATACTTCCGTATAGTCTTTTCTCTGACGGCCGTGTATTACTTGAAAGTGTACTCTTGTGGATGGGTGAGTAGAGACTCCATCTCCAAGATGTCTGATATTGTTAATGTGAAAGGATTGAATGTAACAGTCAGCTTGACCTCAATAAATTCTTGTCATTTCCTTCAGTCTAGCACGTGCATCTGAAGCAATCCTGCATTCGTTAAAAATGCTTCGAATTGTCATCTCTCAATGGTCTGGAACACCGCTCAAGCTGCTGCTCATCTCAGATCAAGTGCTATAAATATAATGAAGATCGCCTGAGCCTCGGCATTGATTATTGCAGACTTTAGCTTGTAATGATTCGAGGAAGCCCCTTCTATCAGTGATATCACTAGAGGGAAGTAGACATATAAATAGAAATCATGCTTGAATCACTGCGAAAAAGAAAGTAAGTAAGTATGTTTAGTCTACCCAAAACCGCTCATGGTGGCTCCTTCGCTGGCTTAGCCCAATCCGCATGCACCTCCACACCAGCCAATAATACAGCCTAAGTCCAACGCCTGTCTCCTAGTCATGCCAACCAACCATAAGCATTTACAATACTTGAATCATAATAATGAACTCCATTCCCATGAAAGATCTCAATCATGATCTTTTTTGTCCCAACTCAATGTCACCATCAAATTCATAATCATCCCAATCACTTGGTCCTGTAAGTTGCCTTCCTACCCAAATTCCAAGAGCCGTCCCCAGACTGGACAATAAAAACCATCCGTCAAACCACCTTTCGACGAATCCTGGCTCCAAGGGACTTCCTAAGGCTTCGCTAACGACGCTTTTCATTTCAGTAGGTAAATTACTCCTAAGTAACAACGCACTAGAGATCACATAGGTAGCCGAGATTTGTGCAATGAGAAGAGCCAAGTTGGCTTGCGCTTGGTAGAGAAGTGGTGGATAGAGTTTTGTGAGCATATGGAAGGTCTGAAGAACGCTGTTGAAGGAAGCGATGAGAATCATTCCAGAAAGAAGGAAAGATATTTGTCTGGACCAGGCGAGTTGATCAAGAGTTGGGTCAACATGCTTGGCGAGGAGAGACAAGACGCGGTTAATAGGATCAGTGGCCGACGAAGTAAATGCTGCAGAATCGGGCGAAGGAAATAGCCATCTCCGAAAATTTGCAAGTGACGTGGTCAAGATGCGGTAGACGCAATACACAGAAAATGTGTAAGATGTCGGCACTAGTAGTAATCTCCCTAAGGGAGATGAAGCCCTTTGAGTAGAAGCAAGTCGAGCTTGAAGCAACGATAGAGAACTTGACAGACTTGCAGACATAGAAGTGAGTCCGCTGATCTCAAGTTCTAGCGCTTTCAATTCCTGGCCATCTGCACTCCCTCTGACTGCTCCGATGACTTTGGTCATAAATCCTTCAGCTGGTGTGTCTTTGATTTTACGCTGCAACGCACGGAGACGGCTCTTCTTAGTTGCCAGCATATCGTTTGTAGCATCCAAGCCGGCCTGCTTCCGAGCCACATCCGCCTCAGTTACTGGACGAGGTTTGGCACCAAATGTCTGCCATGGAGCTGAGACAGCTGCAAAGCCAGACAAAAGTGCCATCAACGATATCCCGATTATCCCCACTCTGTCTAGGTATGCTTCATTCAAGCTTTTCCCAGGCTGCGATGCCATAGTGTAGATATACGTCCCAGGAATTCCCTTCCCCAACCACCAAAATCCAGACAGCCATAAAATGAAGCCGGTACATTGTAGCAACCATGACGTCCTAGGAATCCTGCCACTTTCCGTTCGCTTGAAGGACCATCCTGATCCAGCAACAATTGATTGTAATTCAAGGAACGGTATGAGGACAACTATGGAAAAAAGCAATGTTGGGACGACACATTTCAATGCCAGTGTTCGAGCAGCAGGATTCAATGTATTCGACAATTCGCAGAGGATCAGCTCTGCAAGTACAGCAGCCAATGCTACAGTAGCAGAAAATGTAATAGCGACAACTCGGCGTCTAAATGACTTTGCGCCTTGCTCGGCATGCCGTGCTCGTAGAAATGCAGGCGCATCGGAGGGAAGATAGTGATCTTCATCGTCTTTTGTTTGCTGTAGGCCGGAGACAATCGGAAATAGCTTATGCAGTACGAAGAAACTGACAGCCAGGAATGTTACGAGGAAGGGTATTGAGGCAAAAGCCAGGGTGAAGAAGGACTCGGAGCTTAATGAACGACTGCGATGCCCCGGCGTGGAACACGCATCGTCGCTGCATTTGTCTGAAGGTAGCATTGGAGCTTGTCATCGGGCCATTCAGTGGCAGGCTATCACATTGTTTTTGTTGGGGATTGGAGTTGCGTTGTAGGATTATTTGAGGGTCGAAGGTGAACCGTAACAGTTGATGTGGTGTGCAGGTGTTGAACGAAATGCCTGAAACAATGTTCCGTTCCTCGTGCTGCGTTTGTCGTCAGCCGCCAGCCAGCTCTATCTTATCGAGTTTACAGGGGCAACTGATCGGCATCAATGCTCCCGCTTTGGTCACTATGGGCACTATGCCTAATAATTACTTTCGATTTCGATGTGCGATTGATGAAAGGTGCTATTATGTTCTGATGCAATTTATTGATTCCAGACAAGGTCTTACATCCCCCAGTCCATATTTGTTACTAACACCCTGAAGAAGCAAACCGTTTACTCCATGTCTATCTCATCCCATCTCATAGACACCGGAACTCAAATTAGACTTGATAGATGTGCCATAGCACAACCCAGCCTCAGGTAGCAAGCAATTGTGGGGTATTTGACTCCTGCATAGACCAGCACGCAAACTTTGGAGAGTTGCATAACCCACCAATTCGCCTGGTGAGAGAAACGCCCTAAACGCCGAATGAAGCAAAATGAACGATCCTGTAATGAAAACTGTAGTGAATCATAGGGGACCTCTGTTCAGGAAAAGAAGGGATTATTCTGCAGCGCATGAACAGAGGAGACCATATCAGAGCTGCAAGCTCATGCGAGAATGCCGTATGTTGACACCGTAACGGGCGTGGGTATGGACATACCGCTTGGTTGAACCTCCTCCTCGTCGTCTTCGCCATCCATATTCAAAAGCTGGAAACGGTTCATTAAAGGTTGATTTTGCTTTTTTGGGGCGATATTCTCTCTACGAGGCGCAAATACTTTCTCAAGAGGTGCAGCACACTCGTCACTGTCCCATTCGATCTTGGATCCTTTGTAGGAACTAAATATTTTAGCCAAGACCGTTCCATACAGAGCATCCTGCAACTTACGTGCGACTCATCATGCAGGTACGAGCGAACATGGCATTGTGCACTGAATTGGTGGATATGAATGCTTTATCGCCATTGAACGCAATCTTAATGACTACAAGATTGTGTATGTGCTCTAGATCATCTCGAATTACGTCTGCAGTATGCTTTGGGGTGCGATTATGAATGACCAGATTTCGTGTAGCACCGATGGCAATCTTGTTAGCAACATGGCCAGGTAGGATGAATTGTCGATCATTCCATCGAATGTCAACCTGACTAAGACTCAGTAGATATTCTTGGCTACAAGAGGTAGGAAGCTTACACGTTTGCCTCGAATGTAGAGGTCATTACGCTTGACATGCCGAAAAAAATCTTGGGCTGCGGCCTCTTCCAAAAATGAGACACTGGCAGTACGGTCATGGGTTCGTAGATAAATATCAAGAAGCATACCACCTCTTACAACATCAACAACATCTGCATGTGTAGTGCCTTCTGGGAGATTTGCAAGAAGGATGGTTCGCTTCGCAAACTTATCATGTTGGTGGCGTTGCTTGGGTTGAGAATCGTTGTTTCCACTACCTTCATCATAAATTCCATCATCTAGCATAGAGGCATATTCATCGTTGCCGGGCGAATGGCTGTGAATTCCGTTGGTTTTGGAATTCCGTCGCACATCACTCCGGGGAGTGTAGTTTGCATTGCGCCCAAAGGTGTAGTCCTGCCCGCCTGGTCCTAAGTTTGTGGACGGTGGTTGCGACAGGAAAGCCCCACCGTCTGAAGCATCTTCTGCGGTCGAATACATTGTACCATTGTTCTCGTTGGCATCGGTGGTATCATCGGTGATCAGAACCTAAAAGAAACCGTCAGCATACTCGTCGGTGAAATGGATTTCATTTGCACCCACAGCGAGTGTTTTCTCTGCTATTCCACCTCTATACAAATTGCGTCGAAGGTTGGCTTTAATACATGTCAGCCTGTCGACCTAAACGATTCTAACAAGTACCCAAATATTGTTCGCATACCATATTGTCGTGCAGAAGTCAACTATAAATTTCATCAGCTCGGGTTTCACTTGTCCAGGTCCAACAAGTAACTTACAAGGCTATCATGATCAGCTTTTGGAATTGTGACAGTTGGAACGTCCAAGGGAGTTGTGTAATCAACACCGCCAGTATGCTAGAGAGGAAAGGAATTAGGATCAATGATATGACTCAGGTGAGCTTGGCACATACAAATTGAGCTCTAAGTTTGTGGGGAATAGGTCAGCACTTAGTCGTGGGAGAGCGTGTGCCCCAGCAGCTGTGTATTTGACGAAGTTGGTCTAGATGGACTGCTTACCTTCGTAGAATGGTCTCAAAGTACGCCTTGTCGAGAGTGACAGTTCCCGAGGCCATGGTGAGAAATTACACAAAAAGATGGCACGGAAAAGTTGATTGTGACAAAATGTCGGTCCTGCAGACGTTTCGCCGGAGCTTGGGGCTCCTCGCTTAGCCAACCTTAAATTTGGAGCAACATGCAAATGCAAGTCAACAGACCCTCAATTTATAACCCGTTCTGGACACGGTGGAGAAATTCAAGATTCGAGATACTGCGATGTTGAGATTATATGGTGTCAATGCTATTCCCCTGATGAGTTCATGTTTCCCTCACGGCTCCAAAATCCCCATCTATTCTCAACCCTCCCCATTGCTGCCGTTCTGGTAACAAATATTTCCCGTTTTCACCTCTGAAAATTTGAACGGCGAGATCACATTCAATATGACGTTATCTTGAACAGGAAAACCGCCATCAAGGAAATCGATGGTGGCTACTTCCAAGGGTTCTCTTCAATATTCGGGCCTCTCTCAATAATTCATGCTTATCTGAGATCAGCAATGATTTATAACTTAATTGCAATTGGCCTTCACTCTATATAAACTCATTTCCTCACTGTTGGGGTGACGGAGAAAACCCAGCAGTGGACCCGCATTGACGATCTTGTGGGTCTTTCGAATCTCAGTACACAGCCAGGGTCCGAGGTCAATACATGTATACGGAGGATATTTCATCGATTTACAACAAGATACAGGAAAGTTTAAAGAGCTATCTGAATGACCATTTCATTGACAAATTCTTTTTAGAACCTCCAAGTTGAGGTGTTGCTTCAAAAGTCGAGCTGCCTCGGTCCAAATACTGAATGTACCTGTGTCACTGAGCTGAGGGACAATGACCTCTGAACCACGTCTCCGGGAGCTGTGGGGTCATCTAGCATGAAAACCTCCCAATAACATTTCTGTAGTTGTCATAATTAAACATGTGTGCATCTATATCACTTCAGCACTATACTTGTACCATTCTTCGAACCTTACTGGTATACAAAGTACACAGTGCGGTCACGATCTACTTCGTAACTCAGAAGCCGTTACTTATATTCAAGCTTCGGCAGATTGAGCTACAAACACTAGAAATATTCACTGGAAACATTGGTTCACTGTGCGGCCAAAGATCTATTCCAATCACGCTACGAGATAGTGTAAGTATTCGGTCTTGAAGACGGGGTCGTAGATAGAAACGGATCATCCCTCGGCCTCAGATGGCTAGCAGCGTCAGAAACGGTCGATGAGGGTACCTATATTGACTTGGCACCCTTCAGTCAGGTACAGAGCCGAAGCCAGGAAAAAGGGTGGGGATTCAATCAAAAGAATCTTTTATATCTGATGATAATGTGTATATGTGCGAATGGGGTAGGAGTGAGGTCTTGTGAGGACATTTTCAGAATATATAATTGAAGCTTTAAAGACACACAAAAATTTCAGACATGTCTATCTCTGGTTAACAAGATGCCGCTAAAGTAATCCTTTTCATAGAATGCAGGATAATATTGATCTTTCACTCGGTCCCGTACTGAGTAAAGGGTAATATCAATCGCAAAAGCTGAGCAGATATAATTGTGTTGAGAGGATGACGGTGTGTGTGTGGGTGAGATGCCCCCAGTAATTGAGGGAAACACATAAGAACTGGCACCCCCAAACTTCAAACCAAACCAAAGAGGAGGCAGAACAATAATTTTTGGTGAGTGGATATCCAGACATTCAGCTACTACGAGACAAGACAAATTTTATCACTACATTCAGATTAATAATGGCTACAATTTATTCATCTGTCGTCTCCACCGGGGAGGATGCAGCGAGACGAGACCGCCAAGGAGCAGCCCAGGTCTGCAATCGCGGCTGCCTGCAAATTCTTGGGGGAGGAGAATTGAAAAGTCTTCACAATAATAATTACCGATCCTTGTGGAAACGACGACAACAGCTCTTCTTCTATTTTGCTTTGCACTGCCTTCAGGCCAACTTACGACTCCATGGCGCCATTCGCAATACTTCAAAGATGCCAAGAACGCCAATATTCCCGTTCCAAAGTCCAGAAGACAGGTACACGTCACTAGTGAGGCGCTGTTTCTCTTGTCTCTCTCTCCAAGTCTCTTGTTTCAACGGTTGAGGCGCAGATGTGATGTCGACATTGGCCATCGGGATCAAGGCTTTGAACTTGCGCAGGTTATCGAAGCATCGCCGATTGAGATCTTGCATCTAAAGGACTTGTTTCATGTGGAAGCACGCACGACATGACACAGCTTACGATGGAGGACTTCCGCTTATGTCTCGACCTGCCACATCTGCATGATGAACGAGGAGATCGGTGGACGAGATCTATCAGAAGATCATGACAGCAAATGTCCTGGTCTGAAGTGATAACAAGCTTCTAAGGCTGACCTTCCGGAGCACGTTGATTGGATTTCATCTCCGCCAGGAGATTTTCTCCCTGGGTCCGCGTGGAAGAGAGGCAGGACGGATGTCACTGCAGGACAGCGATAAGCTACACCGACCCCATGGCGCAGGGAGATTTGCGTCCTCGAAACGAATTTAACCGTTCTGGTTGATAGAATCTGCATTATTCCCTTATTTCCAACGTGTTCTATCAAATCTGAAGGGGCTGTTAATTCAGTCTGCGACTTTTTCAAAATCAGCGTTTTGCAAGTCGTCCCCCGTCAGGAGATCAGCCAATCTCACACCACAACCTGCGTCCTTGATATGCTGTCCAATGGTCATCGAAAATGCAGTTGTCGTAATCCGGACGGCTTCGACTGGATGGATCAGTTGAACCAGCTCTAGATCATCTGCTCCCCACGCTACCGTTAACCTACATTCAACCTCCCTCGAGGCGTGGAAAGTACCATTGCACCACAGACAAGTACCGTGGGGCATGTCTACGAGGACAAATTCTTGGAATACCTGGGCAAAAAGTTACTCTCAAGTGATAGAAGAACTGATGCGTTGTTTGAGACGCGCGTCATTTCCTTTCTTATTGCATTGTCCCAAGCTTGACTGGGACATGTCGCTGGGGTTCTCCCTTGCTGTCTTCTGTCGGCTGTTCCTGGAGTTCCTGGAGGAGGTAAGCGAATATTTCTGCAGTAAAATATCCTCTGGCTCGGGATCGTGCTTTTAGTAACGCATTCACCCGATTTAACATTGTTTAAGACTATAGTAGAGTTTTCTCAGCTCGATAAGCCTTGGTGACATAGTCCCACTCGACTGCCACTACTTGTAACACCCCGTCTCCAGAGGGTTAGTAGGTGTTGTCTTTCCCTTTACCACTCGAAGATATATCATCTATCAACACCCCTCGGTATTGGATTGCTGTTAGTTCTTCACTGCTGTCGAGCCTTACTTTCCTGAAGCCTATTATAATGTATTTCGTCAAGACTTTGGGGGCTCTGGCTCTAGGTATGATGGCACTACACCTTCCCCAACCAGTGTTCTGACAGACCATTAGCAAGTACTGTCGTTTCCCAAAATGTCACATACTGTGCATCAGGAGGTGTCTGCTACGCTGTTAACGTCCCAACATCCACCGCATCGAGTGGCTCTGGCGATATATTTTTCCAGATGAGTGGACCGTCCACGATGTCGTGGATTGGTCTTGGCCAAGGCTCTTCGATGAAGGGATCCAACATATTCATGATGTATGCAAATGCAGCTGGTACAAATGTGACAATATCGTCACGACTTGGTGTGGGAGATACCGACCCGAAAACTGGTAACACTGCAAGCCTTACACTTTTAGGCGGGTCAGGAATTTCCAACGGTGTAATGACAGCAAACGTTCGATGTAGGTGCAGCCATGTTCCTAGAGGTCATGACTCATAAATCACAGGTTCTAATTGTAACAGCTGGTCGGGAGGTTCGATGAGCTTCACGGACTCGAGCTCAAAATGGATTTGGGGATACAAGAAGGGTTCAGCTGTGTCTTCCGACAGCCTTACAGTAAACTTAGCTGAGCACAGCAGTTATGGAGAGACAACTTTCAATTTACAAAGAGCTGCTGGCGGAAGTACATCAAATCCTTTCCTCACGTCGGCAGCAGCAGCATCGTCATCTGGTAGTGGCTCCGGTGGATCATCGTCCTCTTCAACTGGGGAATCTGAAGACGAAGAGGGAGAGACGGGTAACGGGGGGTCTCGCCCGGTGTACTTCGAAAAGGTCGTGATGGCACATGCTATCATAGCTGCTGTTGCCTTCGTCCTTTTATACCCCATGGGCGCTATGGCAATTCGTATCCTCAGTTTCAGAAACCTCCTTTGGTTCCATGCTGGCTGGATGGTCCTCACCTACATGATCGTCCTTGCCAGCATGGGTATGGGTATCTGGATTGCGGTGCTTTCTGATAAGCTCGACGCATATCATTCCATTATCGGTCTCGCTGTGGTCGGTGCTTTACTTCTCCAACCAGTTACTGGAATGGTTCACCATTTACTTTACAAGAAGCTTGGTCGACCCAATGCTGCAACATATCCACATGTCTGGTGGGGTCGAGCTGTCATCACTCTCGGCATCATCAATGGCGGACTGGGATTGCAACTTTCAGACAACACCAAGAACGGCACAATCGCATACGTCGTAGTCGCCGCTTTTATGTGGTGCTTGTGGATGGTTGTAATCATGCTGGCCTTCCTTCGAAGTCGGAACAAGCCAGCACCTCAGCGTGAGACTAGTGAACGTATCTTCAAGGTAGACAGAGAGAACTCCAGCTCTGAGAGAATGACTCGCCTCGACTCCGGACCGCATAGTCCAGCAGTAAGAGCCTCATCCTCAAATGAGATGTTTGAGCCCGTGCCTCATTCAAGAAGATATCAGTAAGCAACGGGATGACTGTGTCTCAGAGCACATCAACTGTTCCTGCGGAAGAAGGTATAAAGGCTACAATCCCCCTCAAAAAAAAGGACGATGTTCACTGTTTACGGATTTGAATATCACAAATGTTAAAGAGTTCTGCATTAAATGGAATCGCAATGGCAGTCAAATACTTGCCATGGTTGTTTCTTCTGTTAGTGGTTTCGACAGGTTGATTTCCATTGCATCAGGGTTAAAGTGTAAAATGTCAATAGTATGGAAGGTTTGGAGGCTGATTTCGTCCTCATCGGTAATATAAAATGATGTCATCTGAATGGAATAAAAGATTCAACTTTATTTGCAAGACTATGACTCTACCGACATCTCTGGCATCTCCGGGGTGACAAAGGCGCAGTATCCACTCTACCTAGCACAATTATATCGAGTCAATTCTTAGATAGGAATTACACAAACTGATGTCCAATGGAAGCTAGTCAATGTCACGTGACTCACACTTTCTAATATCAAGGAAGGAAAATTCAATTGGCGCACAAAAATTTCGAATGTTGACTGGCATCTCGATACGTTCCAAAAACAAGAGAAGGTACTTGGTCGCGTTGCATGGGCTTGAAGTGTTGAACACATTAGGGCTAACCAAGTAGTTCGTAACCGAACCTCCAATTTTTGATACTTTTGACAACCCCTCCACGAAATCCTCTTTCCGAGTCTGACCCAAACTCCGCAAGCCATCAACATGAGCGCATTCCAAAATAGTGGTGCTCCAGCACGAGCGATTGATGACGACTCTGATGTCGAAGAGGAAGCTCTCGCTGCGGACTACAGAGAGCAGGTCCAGTATGAGGGAATGGAAGAATTGGAGCCCGTCACCTCGATGAGCATGGCACAACAGACGGATGACATACAATCGAGACTCGCTGCTGCTGCACAACCCTTGGACTTTTCTGCTCCTTTGGAAGTCAAGTTCACAAGCTACGACAACTACTGCAGCTTGTTCCACTTCATTCTGAATTCAGAGGGGCCAGTTGACCTCGAACCACCTTCTGTGCGTAATTCGCTGACTCCGAAAATATGCATTTGCTAATCCAAAACGCAGTACTACTGGGCTTGGGATGTTATCGACGAGTTTATTTACCAATTCAACTCGTTCTGCTCGTACAGGAACCGTGTAGCGCGCCAGGGCAACAATGAAGAGGAGATCGCGATTCTGCGCGAAGCACCAAACACATGGGGTTGTTACAGTGTTCTGAACGTCTTATACTCTCTCATTCAGAGATCCCAGATCAATGAGCAACTGGCAGCTATGAAGCGGAATGAGGAGCCCATGGCTGTGGCTGGCGATTACGGATCGAAGTCGCTCTACCGAATGCTTGGATATTTCTCCATCATTGGACTCTTGAGAGTTCACTGCTTGTTGGGAGATTTCAGCCTTGCGCTGAAGACACTTGACGACATTGAGCTTAACAAGAAGGCCATGTTCGCCCGCGTTATGGCAGCACACTTCACAACCTACTACTATGTAGGATTCTCATACATGATGATGCGCAGATACGCCGATGCCATTCGCATGTTCAGCCACATTCTCATCTACGTTTCCCGAACCAAGAACTTCCAAAAGAATGCGCAATACGATTCTATTTCCAAGAAAAACGATCAAATGTATGCTCTCATTGCCATTTGTGTGGCTTTCCACCCTACAAGATTAGATGACACTATCCACACTGCTCTTCGTGAGAAGTACGGTGACCAGCTCCTGAAGTTGCAGCGCGGTGGACCAGAATCCCTCCCAATCTTTGAGGAACTGTTCCGTTCTTCTTGCCCGAAGTTCATCTCTCCTACCCCACCCGATTTCGACAACCCAGAGTTGAACGTTGATCCTTTGGAGCACCACCTTGCCATCTTCATGGACGAGGTGAAGACAAACATGTGGAGTCCAACTGTTAAGTCATATCTCCGCCTATATACCACTATGGACTTGAAGAAATTGGCTGGCTTCCTCGAGGTTGAGCCCGAGAAGTTGAGAGGATGGCTATTGGTCAACAAGCAAAGAAGCAGGCAGATTAGATGGACTGACAACGGTCTGTTGGATGGGGAGGTAGTAAATTCTAACGATTTGGATTACGCTATGCAAGGGGTAAGTAGCACCCGATTACTACCATTGAACTGAGCTGATAATCATTTAGGATCTGATCCATATTTCCGAAGCCAAAGTTGGACGCAAGCTCGTTGATTGGTACCTGCGAAATTTGGCCAGGACATACTAGATAATTCTGCTCCATTTTTTCTTACGATCTGGTCTGGGAATTTGGGGATTTGCATGGTATGGCGTATGGATGGGGTGAAAAGCTACAGAGCTTTAGGAAGCGTCACAAGACACCTGCTTGGCTTTCTGTAGCTTGCATGGAAATACATAGATCTCAGCAGTATCATGACTCTTAAAGAATCGAGGCTCACATGTGAATGCATAAACTTTAATCGCATGACTAACCTTGGCATAAAGGGATCATTATTTACCTGGCACTACAAACGGGCGAGGCTGGAACACGGCTGGCAAAGATGTGCCAAGGTCCGGCTGCTTGCTTCTTCACTAATCCCCAGATTCGAACACACCGACAATCTGTACACCACACCTTGGCAATATCTGGTACGCAGCCATTTCCATGATTTCGTGGGCTTTTCTACGTCCTCTTTGTTTAGATAAGGAGGCAAAGTTGGTGGTGGTGTTTGTGTAACGCCATAACGCCTTCCGTGCTCGACGGCTTACCTTGCACGGCTAAAAATTATTTGAAGCCCAAATTCCTCTCCAACTTACCTACATCATCCACATTCAATCAACAACAGCTTATGGGGTTCTGGAAGTCTCAATCGCCAGCAGTCTCAGTAGACTCCAGCACACGGACGCGGACACGATTAAAGCCTTGAGTGTCTCTCATCATGATCATGTCAGAACCGTCACCTTCGGCTTCGCCAATCGCCCCTTCTAGCTGCTCGTCGCCGCCGATATCTCCCCTCGATTTGACAGGCAATGAATCTTCCCAAGGCTTCCCTCGTCTCCAACCCATTATCGAGAACGTCAAAGCAGACCATCAAGCTCCGAATCATCGCCCTCGCCTCTCCTCGGTGTCCAGCATATCGTTCAAGTCGAATGGTATCCAGATTGCGCCGAGCAAGGCGAAGACCAAAGCTCCATCTCGGGTCCGTGATGCTTCTCCTCCACCAGCACCGTAAGTACCACGATTTCTCTCTGTCCAAAATATCATTCCGCGCAAACCTCACGATGCAGAATCTGGGGACTGGCCGTCCTTTATATATCCACTGGGGTAAAATCCCGCACTCTTGCGATTCAGCCTTGAGCTGTTCGCTTACAATGACACTGGACTGGGCAAGTTGAATGACGCGGGCAATGGCGGGTGACCCAACCCCACCTTCCATATCTGCTAAGCTCCTCTACAGAGGTAAATCGCGCATGGGGGGCAACTATTTTTCCTTGTCTGGATTTCTTGTCTTCAACCTAGCTCATTTCTATATTCATTTGCCCGAAGTATGGCACTGACGGTTGATCCGACCAACAGCAGGTTTCAGCATCATGTCTCTTTCGACAACTTCGCCGGCGGGGAAGCCACGGACAAGAACTCAATTTCTTTTACGTTGAACGTGAAGCATAAAGGATATCAATTCAAGAGGCGATCGCGGACATTTATGGTTGGCATAGACGAGAATGATTACTCAGACATTGCGCTCAGCTGGATGCTGGAGGAGTTGGTTGATGATGGGGATGAGATAATATGTCTGAGAGTTGTCGATAAGGACTCGAAAGTTGTTAGTGATCGAAATGTGGAGAAGAGGCAATACCAGAAAGAAGCCAAGGAATTGATGCAGCGGATACAAGACAGGAATGATGATAACCGGGCCATTAGCATAGTGCTGGAATTTGCAGTAGGCAAAATCCACGCAACATTTCAGAAGATGGTACGGAAGAATACAGGGCTTGATTGAGAACTCTGCTAACATGTCTTGTAGATTCAATTATACGAACCTGCCATGCTGATCGTCGGTACAAGAGGTCGAAGCTTAGGTGGCTTTCAAGGGCTCATGAGCAATCGCAATTCCTTTTCGAAATGGTGCTTGCAATACTCGCCGATTCCTGTCGTGGTCGTGAGACCTACAGAGAAGAGAATTAAGAAAAAGAAGAAGAGAGACGCAGATCCTACACGACAAGACTACGCCAGAATATTGAGAGAGAGCGGGATTGAGTCACACGAAACTGACGTTGCATCGAAAGAAAACATATTCGAGATCTCAAATGATCCAGATGTTGAGGCTCATGCTGTCGCAGCAGCGTTGGGTTTACCAGCAGAATTTGATCCGACCTTGAAGCCAATACGCTTAGAAGGTAGTCGACCATTGCAAAAAGTGGATTCTGCGAAGAGTGATGCGACAACCGCTGGCAGCCTTTCACCCGATTCTCGACCTTCCAGTCCTGGTATGGTTATGAAAACCCCGAAATCTCAACTGGACAGCCCCGCAAACAGTGTTGAAAGCTCCAGTGAGGACGAAGATGAGGGAGAATTTGAAGTAATTGCAGGACATACATTATTAGAAGGTGGAAAACTTCCAGAGATCGAGAAAAAGATGAAGCTTCATGAAATGGAGGTCGGCGAGGCTGCGGCATTGGCTAGAGGAAGACAGAACTCGATTGCCAGTGTTGATAGTACAGCATCACCACCCCCAGCTGGCGATGAGGATGAAGGCAGTGAGAAAAGCGAGGGTACGGAGAAGAGTGAAAAGAGTGACCGAAGTGAGGGAAAGTGAGCGCAGATGAGATACCTGGAGGCCAATTTGTTCAATACCAATTTGCGGCGTCTTTGGCTGGTGGATCTTTCTCAGAGCGGCTTGCAAACGGGTACTTGGAAGGAGTTATATCATGATGGTTGCGTGGGTTTAGAGCCACTGCGGTTCTCCAATAATGATTTCAATGAATGACGACTACTCTACTTTTTGGTGTGATGCGTTTGTGCCTGTACTTATATTTGTACATGTACATCTATGCTGGCAGTCAACCAAGGTGAGAGCATGGAATTCAGGGGTCTTAGAGTAGAGACTTACAGTGTTGGTCATACATATCTATCTATGATCGCATGCGTTTGGTACATTGACCAACGACGACTTTTAACATTGGCGTTCGTTAAGCCGACATGATAAAACTTTATAGCAAGGTCACCACGCAATTGTCACCCCTGGTCCTATTTCTGCCGTTCCATAGAGTAACTTCAGTCCCAAAACTCCGAACCTAAACACAATACTCTCAAGTGCTTCAAAAGTTGCTCTATCAACAATGCTGGTTCTTTGAGGCTGGTGCTGCCAATACTCAGATTACATGTGGACCGTTGCACTGGGTCGAATCACATGCACATGCTGGAATCTGATTCAGCCCCGGGTACAGATTCCCTGCAAAAAAATCGAAGGCGAATAAAAAATTTGCGGCTGGACACTGGGAGTCTTCTTGACAACTTCGAAAGTAAGCAATTAGAGACAATTTCACAGAGGTACACGGTGTAGTAAATATATGTACGTGATGTCATGCCCCCTTTTTTCTTCCTCTTTATATCTGGGCCATTTCGCATTTTCCTCGCCTCTATTTGTACTCGTACCTGCAGGAAGCAAGGCATACATACATACTAACTTACAGAAAGCATGAAAACGGCAATATTGCAGAATATATAAAATGTTTCTTTTGTCAAAGTCCCATCGTGATAGTGGATTCTGATTCCAGCCTCTCAGCATCGTCGGTTCGTGGCCGGCAGAGGCGAAAAGCTGCTTAAAATAGGCACTTTGCTTGGGTGTGGGGAGCCACACGCGATTCCGTGTTGGGCGAACACGAGAACTGGAATCCCAACCCCTGTACCAGTAAAACCTTCGCTGCAAGTCCGGTCATGATCTCCTCATTTCTTCATTTCCTCCTTCTTTCAACCTCACATCTACGACTTTTAATCGATTCAATCGTTATCCATATTCTTTTCTGCAGAGAGCCTCACTCGTTCGGCTTTTTGTTAAAAGAGGACTCCGCAAAGGATTAAGGATTTAGAGAGCTGAAGGTTGGTTGCTATTCCGTGGTGGCGTTGCTCGGTCGATTGGTGCTGATTGAAGGACAGGGGCAACATCACGAACTCCTTCGACCTTGGGATTTCACAACAAGAACTCAAACCCTTTTACACACGAATTTCGAGCATCTCTCGTTAACGGCCGCTTCACCAATATCTATACTTTGTACGCGAAATCATTTTTGGGACTGGACGGGATTTGGGCCGATTCAAGGGTGTCAACACCGAAAATATACATCATGAGGGCCTCTTCGAATTTCCAATTGACGAGCCTGATTTTTCTTTATCTCACTGCATTTGCTGCTGCATGGCCATGGCCGAGATGGCTTCCGGAATTAGACGCTTTGATTGTACGACAAGATAGTAGTAATAGTATGTTGTCCCAACAATTCAATCCACCGCTTCGTCAAAACTAACAAGTATCTAAGACACCGCATCTGCAACGCCCACCGACTCGACAGCATCACCGAAAGCTACCGGCTCAGGCACAATCACAAATGCTCCTTCTGGATCTGCAAAAGCAACCGGTTCGGGCTCAGCGACTGGTTCGGGCTCAGCGACTGGCAGTGGAAGCACCAAGAAATCGTCCACGACGAAGTCACGCACAACTTCCTACGATGCTCGTCTGCCAGCTGGCGGTGTCTCAATGATGACCCCCGCCGTCTCATCCGGGCAGCAATATTTCAAGATTGGAGATTTCGTTACTTTTGGATGGAACTACACTTCTCTTCAAGCCACTCCAACGGCTGTTAACGTTATGGCCACTTGCACCGCCAACCAACAATTATACACTATTGCCATGAACCAAACTATTGCCAATAATACCAATGCTGTGGTCTGGGATACCAACGGGTATCAAGCTACGGCGGTGCAGAACCCATTGTTAACACAGACTTACACTCTAATTATTTATGATGCTGCAAGTAGTATTTCTGCAACTGCTCAGGCAGGTTATCTTTCGGTCTATGATAGCTATACCTTCGGCATGTACACACCTCAACCTTACACTCCACTTGGAGAATTCAAGTGTGCTACGTGCAGTGGAGCTCTTGGAGATATCGAGAAGAGGGCATTAGGTATGGTGGTTGGCATGGGTGTGTTGACCGTTTTGAGCTTTACGTGGTTTGTCAATGGTTTGGGCATAATTTGGTAGATGTTTGATATTATGAGAAAACACTATATGGGATGTGAAAAGTGTTATTGACTGGGAAAAGATTGGTGTATTTGGTTGGATATGATATTTTGATCTATGTTTACGCTCCTTACAGCAGGGGATTTTGGGATAGGTGTTCCGGGATGTATCATGGATTTTGAGTGCATAGTTAGCGAAGTAAACGTGAATAAGTAATGAGTGGCGAGAGTGTCGAAATAAATTTGAACAATGTGCATTTCGATTTTGGATTTCGCAGGATCCCCAAATTTCCACAATTCATGTTGGTGTATACAGTCTTCTACAAAAGATAACAAATATGACATTCCCGCCTAGAACTTTGAGTGTCCCTCATCTCTAGGTAGCTGATGAAAGCTGATGCCATATAACGCCAGCTATGCCATATCCATCCCTAAATCAGCTTCAAAGAGAATCCACCTCCCTTCTCCTCATCCTCTCTCCCAGCAAAAATGCCACTAAAATCCACGGCCTGAATTTCTGGCACCTTACCTCTAACGGGCGCATTCGGCGTTCCTCTCTTTCTCCTCTTCTCTTGCCCAGCCTTACTAGGAAACGTGGGAAACATCTCGGTACTCTTCGGCTTGGGGTCTTCCTTGAAAAACCCATGATTCAGCACATCAGCCGCACTGGGTCTCTTTGCTGGATTCAGAGCTAGAAGATCGATGAGTAGCGCACTTCCAGCACCTGTAAGGAAGGGGAACTTGGCGCGGAGTACTGAGCCCTGGGAAACTGGGTTCTTGGGAAGACGGAGAGAGCGTGCATTAGGAAGACGCTTGAAGCCTGGCCAGGTCTCTTCAGTGGGAATACCGCATAGCTCAAAGATTTTGGAAAGCTCATCTACTTCGTTTTTGCCTTGAAGTAATGGCTCCTTGGTGAGGAGTTCGCCGAATATACATCCGATGCTCCACATATCGACCGCTGTGCCGTATCTTTCTGCACCTAGCAGCAATTCTGGGGCTCTGTACCAGAGCGTTACTACCAATTGTGTCATTTTGGGAGGAGGATCTCCAAAGTAACGTGCCATTCCAAAATCTGCGATTTTGAGCTGGCCGCGGTTATTTAAGAGGAGATTGGATGTTTTGAGATCACGGTGAAGTATCCAGTTTGTGTGGAGGTATGATACACCTGACACGAGCTGTAGGAGGAGAGTTTTGATTTCGGAATTGAGGAACGGTTCACTCATGTCTTCGAGCAGGGTTTTGAGATCGTGCTCGAGGAAGTCCAGGACAAGGAAGATACTGTATTTTATTAGCAGACATTCATACTTCTCCAAAATCCGATCAAGAACCTACTTCTCAATCTTGCTCGTATCTTCGCCCACTACTACTTCCTGCAGGCCGACAATATTCGGATGGTCGCAGTCCATCAGCGTTTGAATCTCTCGTAATCCAGTAACTGGCACCCCATCTTGTGCATTCTCCATCTTGAGTCTCTTCAGCGCAACCACTTTGCCTGTAACTGTATCCTTTGCTCTAGAAACCCATCCATAAGCTCCCTCCTCAATATCGTTCAGCTTCTCATAATCCTCCACACTGCGACATTTCTTCCATTCTGGTGCAGGGAAACGCAATAGCTTCGCGGTAGGCAGATCTGCCTTTACTGGTTCAGGCTCTATTGAAAGTTTCCGCCGTTTCGAGGGCCGTGATGACAGCTCTGTATATTGTGTCTCCCTATCTGCGGCTTCGGCTTCTCGTTGTTTGAGCGCTGTAGCAGCTTCGTCTGCTTTGCGCTGCTTCTCAGCTTTCGCCCTCTTCTTCTCCTCCTTTTCTCTTCTCCTCTGTGCTTCTAACGCAGCATCCTCTTCATCATCGGCCCATCTTGACTTTATTTTTGAGCTCATCGTGAGATCTTCTGGTAGTGCGCTGGGTTGGTGGACGGTCGTCAATCCGGTAGCTTGTTTTTGGAGCTGAAGATCCGAATAATTTTTGAATCGCGAAACACAGTCATCGCATTTTGAATGCTTGCAACAATTTATTTTCGGGAAGAACAATGCAACGATAACAAATAAGAAGACCGCAATGAGGTCAATCGTCTATTCACAAGCACGCAATGCCTTGCGCAGTGCCAGGAGCTGGAACTATAGAGCACCTTGCGCTGCAGCGAGATGGTCGTCCTCGGAGGCGAGGCAGTGGTCGACGCCTCTTGCGAAACAGCTCTCTGAAGCTATCACAGTGAGCAATTCAGATTGAATGCCTCTAAAATTTGTCTGACAAGTTCACAGGCTACGGGGCCGATCCCATTGGCAGCTTTCATGCGGATGTGCTTGACATCCGACCTGGGTGGTTATTATATGTCCTCGAGCGAGGGCAAGGACCAATTTGGGCTGAAGGGAGACTTTATTACGTCGCCAGAAATCTCACAGATTTTTGGAGAGCTCATAGGCATTTGGTTTGTGGCAGAATGGATGGCTCAAGGTCGCAAGAGTAAGGGCATAGAGCTGGTGGAAATAGGTCCTGGAAGGGGGACACTTATGGATGATATACTACGAGTATGGTTGGGCGGAGTTATGCTACACTTCTTCGTACTGATTATGTGTATAGACAATCAAGAATTTCAAACCGATGGCATCAAGCATAGAAGCCGTATATTTAGTAGAAGCCAGTCCTTCCTTAAGGGAAGCTCAGAGAAAACTGCTCTGTGAGGATGCTCCACTGATAGAAACCTCCATTGGACATCAAAGTATTAGCAAATACGCTAATATTCCGGTCATATGGACCGAGAATATACGTTTCGTACCATCAGGTATGTCACTATTCGCAAGGGAAGCTATAATGTCTTACTTTCTACAGATCATGCGAAGACTCCGTTCATCGTTGCCCATGAATTTTTTGATGCCCTTCCAATTCACGCTTTTCAATCGATTGCTCCCTCGGATTCAGCCCAGGAGACTATCAAAACTCCAACCGGAGAACACAAGCTTGCTCCTGAAGCTGCAAAATCTCGACAAGCCAAAGGCCCTCAGTGGAGAGAAATGGTTGTCAGCCCGACTCCTCCTGACTCGACACACGCCACACTTCACACCCCAAAATCACAACAATCATCCAACCCACCTCCTGAATTCCAACTCACACTCTCCCAAGCCTCTACGCCGCACAGTCTCTACCTCCCGGAGATCTCATCTCGCTATAGAGCATTGAAATCAACACCAGATTCTTTAATCGAGGTATCACCTGAATCTCATGCTTATGCTCAAGAATTCGCTCGTAGAATTGGCGGTACATCCGCTGAACCAAAGCCATCTCCTTCTGGTGCAGCCATCATTCTCGACTACGGTCCTTCAGACACGATACCCACCAACTCACTGCGAGGCATCAGAGAACATAAACGTGTCTCCCCTCTCAGCTCACCAGGACTTGTCGATCTATCTGCTGATGTAGATTTCGTTGCTCTTGCGGAAGCAGCTCTTGGTGCATCACCGGGTGTTGAAGTTCATGGACCTGTGGAGCAAGGGACGTTCTTGCTAAGCATGGGAATTCGGGAAAGAGCTGAGATGTTGATGAAGGGTTTAGCAAATGATGAAGGGAAGAGGAAGAGAGTGGAAACGTCATGGAAGAGACTGGTTGACAGAGGTGGGAGTGGGATGGGTAAGGTGTATAAAGCCATGGCAATTTTACCAGAGAGTGGTGGAACAAGAAGACCAGTTGGATTTGGTGGAGATGTTCAAGCTTGATACCCTCTTGATTGTGGCTCAGTGTAATTATATTGGTATGTACGAGTATATAACGATCATCTCAATGTCTTGCTCCTCAACATGCGCGCATCACAGCAGGAGTCGTTCGTAATAATCATCCATTCGGCTTCCAATCAAATGCATACTTGTTGCTCAGGTAGGGGCATTTTGTACTGGGAACGTCTCCATGAAACATCTTCTATTTCTTCGAAGATAAAGTTCCTGTTCTCACATTGCATCATACTTATTCTCAATATACTAATGAGCTGTTCGAATCATCTACCAACACGACTGCACACTTCCCTTTATTACCAACACCCCGGTCGGGTGGATTTCATGCCCCTGCTATCAATTAGGCTAACAGACATCTTAAAAAATAATCAGTCGGCATTGGCGGCGCCGCTCGCGAGTGTGTTCTTCTCTGCATTTTCGTTCTAAGTCGTTTTTCTTTCTTCATTCTGGGTGCAACTAACATTTCAGAGAAAATTCTGTGGGTAATCCCTTCTATTTCTCATTTCTATGATCCCTTAATCTATGTAAGCAGTGCCTGTGAAATGTGAGTAAAAACTCTCCTTGCTGCACAAAAAGCATAAAATACTAGTAACATGGAAACAAAAAATTTGGCTCCTTCATACAATATTATGTTTAAGATAGACTTGTCTATTTTGTTTTGATTCAAAACAGAATGCAAGTTACTTAGCTGCAAAAGCACTAATATATATATTCATTAGCTAAATTAAGGGACTTGCTTATCTTGTAAAGTTCAATTAGATATAGACTAAGGACAAAATATTTGCAACTTATTCGTATGAGATTATATAACAATAGCTAAGTAGCTCTGTAGTATTATAATATGTCATTCATGGCTGCTCGTTTTGATCCCGAACCTGGGGCTGTTTTCTCTGGTATCAAAAAGGGAGGGGATCACATGGTCGCTTCGAGCCCCTTTTACTCGCTTCGCGAAGGGGGCAGATTACAGCAACTAAATAAAGCAGGTAATACTTCAATCAGCTCAAATACTATCTGACTCTGTATTAACAATAGCTTAAGGATTAAATCATATAGATTCAGGAGATGGTCTGCTTTAAGATGGGGAGAATTTTCGTGATAGTCTTGGAAGTGCTAATCTCGTGGATTTCTTTACCACATGTTATCGCACAAAGGGCTTTGGAAAGCAGTACAAGTGTGATTTGGGATCTTCGCAATTCAATGTCTATCATTCGTATCTTGTATAGTTGGTGTTTTAGTTGTAGGTAGATTTTCAGTTACAATAGCACCCCTGCAAGCCATGACATTGCTGCTTTTGTAACCAAATCTGTTGTATGCTCGACAATCCGAACCACTATGCCTGAGCCTCTGAAATCTTCAAATATCTATTGATAGCAGAGCCAACTGCGAATCCCCCCTGCCTAATATTATGATCAGTGATATTGCATGTCTTTTGCTTTCACGAATAAAATCTTCCACTTCCCGAGACGCATGTTCTTGTTTTCGGTGCTTATGTATTGGGACTTTGCCGGGGGAGAAGGCTTGTGTGCTGTTGCTCAAATCGATCATCCATATCATAGATTTTCTTTTGTGGTTGCGACGAAAGAAATTCCCTGAAGTTTCCTAATGATCATTGCTGATGAATCAAACCCCTTATAGGAACAGACATTTTGTGAGTGATATTTCAGGCTGACGCAAAACATCTCTATAAGGAGTGATAGAGTACACTGACTTATTAAAATAATGCAAAAATCTGCTTCTGTTGCCAAGGATTCTTACAGGATAGTAATGTCATTGTCAGGTTGCTCATTGTAGAATCTTTCGCGAAGAGTGGACAACGAAACAGTGCAAGAGAGGAAGTACAACAAGCTTGCCAGGAACAATCTCAATTGACTTGCTAGTTCTATCGATCCCTTCGACTAAGCTCTACAGCTCCACGGTGGTCAGCTAGTTACTACAAACAGCTCCGCAGATGCTGGAGCAAAATGATACTGCCTCCATGAAAGACTTACAAGAATTATTACCGGCCCATTAAGAAATCACTGAGCCCTTCACCTGTTTGTTTCTTGAGTAGCACATGCACTGAAACCATCTAGACAGGAGTCTAAGAAGAAGTTGATTAGACAGATGTCCGCAAGTACTATATCGGAAAGTTGAAAGTATAGACTGATAAAGTGATCTCGTTCTATCCTTTTCAACACTAACCTCCTCTTGTTTGTATGGTATGCCCTGAATCAGCTCATTTGTAGCTCTTGAGCAACTGTGCAGAAGACAATGCCGTAGACTCTCTACTAAGCCATGAAGTGATACAAACTGCTACAACAGCATGGGATTCTCTTATTTGCCTTGGCTCAAGGGGTGCCGCTTAATCTGTAAATCATGGCCGGAACACGAAAAATGACCTAGCCAGAGATAAAAGCGGAAGCTTCACAAACATTCTCTCAGAAGGGCATGACTGAAATAACCTACCGGAAACGGTAACAAATCTACCTTCTCTGCTCCCACTTCTCTTGAGATCAGTCTTGCTAGTCCAGCGGGCAACACCACCATGCATCAAGACTCGTCGATACGGTATGGTTATGGTATTCGGGGAGACATCGGATGGGTAGAGAAACGCTCGGTGTGTGTGCCTGCTTGGAACTCTTTCAATCTCCTAAGCAAAAAGACATGGCATCTCCTAGAATTGTATTTGGATACAATCATAGACAATTTTGCAGAAAGTGGTCTGGTAGAATATGGCCGGAACGACTTATCGGAAGCTTTCCCAAAATGCCCTCCCTGCTGCTGGATTTCTTCAAATCTGCTTTGTTGAAGAGGTCCCTTTCATCTTGTAAGAGCTCCAGTAATGGGCTACTGAACCAACACTTTGCTGGAGTAGTAGCATCCAAACGAATTGTGAAGAACACGTTTAGTCTTTCGTCTCCATTCCCAAAACTTTCCAGCTTTCCATAAGCAGTACTCCCCTAGACGCAAGGTTTAGAAGCGGTGAATAAGGTCAGTTTAAGGTAATTCTTTCTCACTCACTCCGTTCACATTGGCAACGGCTTGCTTTCGTGCGAAAGCTGAGAGGATATCCCACGAATCTTTTATCGAAAACAAGACACAACGCAACCACATCGCAACGTGTAAGTTCTCATCCACATCTATTCTCAATAGAGTAGGCGCTGGCTGGACTTTGCTAATTACAGTCTTACAAGCGTTCGTCTCGAAGAAGCTGTCAATTTTCGATCTCTGGACTGTAAGTTGAGCCATTTCCTTCCCCTAATCTTCAGCATAACCTTCACACCTCCCAATACGGCAATCTTACTTGCCATATTTTGAGCTTCGAGCTGCGGAGATGTCCATGAACCTATCTTGAGCTTTCACACAGGAATCGCCAAGATCTGGTCTTCGATCTCTCTCCTGCTTTCAATCTTCGTACACGTCTTCCTCCTCCCCAGCCCGGCAATTTTACGTGTCGAGCTCTGTCAGCTAGAGCCAGAGAGAGAATACGATCCTATTCTTGAGCTATTCCTTCACAGATTGCCAAAATTTGCTTCTCAGCCTACCCCTGACTCTCATTCTTCGCCCATATCTTTCTCCTTCCTAAGCCTGCGCTTCTACCTACCAAACTCTGCTAATCATCACTCCAAAGGTGTCTCTAATCTCTCACTCGAGCTCACTTTACGAAGTTTGGTGTCTTGGTAAGTTTTCATCCTCTCGCCTCTTCAATCTCCTTTCTTGCACAACGCAACAACGCAATAGCCATGACACATCTCATATTCTAACCTACCGAGATTAGATCTGAACTCTTCAAAGAGTTGAGTACCTCTCATTTCGTTGGCCTCGAGAGGCGTTACGTCTTGGTAAGTTATTAAGTCCCTCGTCTTTTCAAATCCCCTTTCCAAAACGCAATCATATAACAACGCAGCAACCACAACATGTCTTTGAATCTAACCTAACGTAATTAGATCTGAACTTCTCAGAGTGAGGAATTTGGCTTGTTTCATCGGCCTGGTTTGCGAGGCTTTGCGTTGTGGTAAGTTTTCAAACCCGCACCTCTTCAACTTCCTTCCTATCACAACGCAACAACACAACAACCACAACACTTCAGACGTTCTGACCCACCGGGATTAGATCTTCTAGTCTTGCAGCGTAGGCCACTATATTTGCTGCTGGCTCAGTTGACAGGTTCCTTCAAAAAGTCTGAAAAGGTTTGTGAAACACAAACTCACCTCTCTTCACAACACTTACACAATACTCATTTTTTGCTTCAACATTCATTCAGATTGATTGCTAATCTTTCATAGTTTCCCTCCACTTTGATAATTTTGATCCTTACAACACGAGACCGCATCAGGCTTTGCGTCCAGATCGAACCTTCGTCTCATTGTACACCTTTTGACGTCGCTAAGCTTTGAACTTCCTGAACGCCGCAGTTCATATTACAACTGCATACTTTCACTTCGGTTATCGATCTTTAGGCCTGTGATACGCTTTCGGAGTACATCCTGCAGGACACCAAGTCTTCTAATCTTTGAGCTTTATCTCGGAGACTTGGATGCGAAGTAAGTCACGTTTGAAAAACAATCCCGATATTTCATATCGCTTATAACCCTCCCAACTGAAAGGATCTTAGCTGACTTTTTGAAGAGAAACTTCTGATAGATACTCTTTACTTGTCAATCCTGGAAACATCGTCGAAGACAACACTTGATCGAGACATCATCTGACTTGCTGTTCTTAGACTTTACTTGTCAGACAGCAAAGATTCCAAGGATAAAACATCAAGAATTCATTTCATCAATATCCTTTGAGATACCTGGTGATAAAAAAGAAGGATTCAGAAAAGCCGAGAGTGCACTGGGCCATCATGCATCCAGTCCACTACTTTATGTGGTTTCTGGTATTCTCGTTTTTCTATGGCGTCTCTTACTTGCGCGAGGATGGTAAATTTATCGCCTTGCTGTTCGTCTACCAATTCCGCTTGCCAATTGGATTTAGCGTGGTGGTCCTGAGTGCAATGCTTCATGACGTGTATGGCTATTTCGGGGGTGCTGCGCAGTCCATTTCTTCGGAAGTGGTCTCTTATTCCCAAGTCACCTCCGTCCGAACTCTCAGCTCTTTGATCAGCACTGTCCAAGTCGATACAACAATCAACCCTCCAAGAACCAAGACTCTTGCTCCAGGCTTTTCGGTGGAGACGTTCACGTTCGTCACCTCGCTTCCGTAAGTATTTTGTCACTTTCCGAGTCAGATAACTTATACTAACCAACACGTGCAATAGTGTTACAACATCTTGGTACACTGAACCCCTTGGTATTACCACCGCCGTTCCTGTTATCCCGTCTGGTTCTTCGCAATCTTCTTCTACAATCGCCATTGCTGCTACCGACTCTGTTTCCCCCGCTAATGTTACCTTCCTCAATGGCACGAGTCTCCCCACCGTGACAGGACTTCCGGAAGAAAAACAGCAAAGCTCTACTGGTGTTATCATTGGCAGTGTAATTGGCGGTTTGTTTGGTTTGATTCTTATCGGCCTGCTTGGGTTCTTTGTTTACAAGAAGGTCCAGAAATATCGCCACAAGGATGACTTGCCATGGGATCATGCTGAACACAGAGATGTTCGCAGTAAGACTATTGTTCACTTAGGTCCTGTCAACCCTCACTCCTTGATGACAAGTCAGCTTTATGGTCTCAATCCCACTTCGGCACAGCGTAACTCAGCTGGTGAGGGACCATCCCGGGTCAACTCGCCTCCTCCACCACCACGTCCAGCTCGGCCAGCATCTATTGATATGTCCGATTTTCACGATTTCGGTATGGTAATCGGTCCACAACTCAATCGTCAAGGTCCTTCAAAGCGTGTAAACAACTCGGTCGTCGGTTCTGTCTCTTCATCTAGTACTCGTGTCAACACATTTGGTTCTGGCTCTTTCAGTGGTTCCACTGCTATTGCGCAGGGCCAACGCAATGGCACCAATGAATACGGCAACAGCACTTCGGAAAACCGCTCATTTACTCTGTCGCCGGCATTTGAAGAGGAAGACGTCTTCACCAGTAGCACAATCCAACCTGGCCCTGAATCTACCGCAACCACTACTGCTGATTCCAATGTCCCATATTTGCTTATGCGCCATGAGGATGAGGATGAAACCGATCTGGCTGTACGTGATATGCACCGCGCCCGAGCTTTGGCTCGTCTTGAATCACCGTGGACCCCAGCCAAGCCAACTACAGCACGCATCGAGTCGATCTTCGGGAACAATCGCGTCAGATTTGGTGGACCTGGCGCTGACGGACTTGGAGCAGCATTGCCTGACCTGGGAAGTGGTGCAACAACAGCTGGTGGTGAGAGCACTGCCTCAACTACGCCCGGTCAATTTACATACCAGATTGCCACCGCTGCCGACATGGAGTAAGTTCATATCTCTAATGTACTCCATATATGCTAATCAATAATAACAGGGCAATTGAACGAGCTGCAGAGAGAACTCGCCAGCGCAACGCGGAGTTCGATGCTGCTCGTAGAATGAGATTGGAGAAGGAAAAGAAGGAGAAGAAATTGTAGATTCTACACAATTCTTCCAGTGGCTCTGCCACTTCTTATGATGTCTCCCTTCGGGGTTCTTTTGCGGCGTTGAGATTGTCCTTTTTTGAGCCGGGTTCAATTTTCTAGTTTCTTCTCCAATCCTGGAGTTCCTCGTACTTAGATAATTGAAACTACCATCCTCGCTCAGACCTTTCGTACTTAAAATCCCCCTTGAATCTTTTCAGAAACATTTTGCAGTTTTGATTTTCCTTTGCTGCTGCGAGCATTCTGATTACATATTCTCATTGCAGCAGCTTGGGATTTTGGAATGTATACTAACCAATGCTTGGTATCTGGAAGAATTCATTGGATTCTAATCTTCATATACTTTCAGCAGATAACGAAATGACTGCAAAGTACAAAAATATGGTGTGTTCATTTTTAAGAAAGCTTGTTCCAAAATCTGAGGTTGTTGGGCTAGTGTCGGCGATACGAATACAGCAGCCGGACTTATGATAGCTAGCGCTATCAACGTCATTGCTCCAGTTCCTGACGTAGAATGGAGTCTGGGGATTTTAGTGAGTGAGTGAGGTACAAGCATATATACTACTGGTGACTCTTATTCTCCATATCCCATTTGGCTCGATCCTGCTGGAAAACTTTCCGTTCTGAAAACTACAGAACTACACTCTCAACTTACAATATGCCTCCATCAGGACTTGCAATCATAATTGGAGCGGGTCCAAATACTGTGAGTATTATCTATATCTCAATATGTCGAAATAGTTTGGTACTTTTCATTCTTTCAGCCTACAAAGCATTGTATTCATGAGTCGGGGACTGAATTCTTGCCTCTCAAAGTGCCTCTCTTACCCCACCCGCATATTACCCCGCAATCTTCACGATATGCTCAGTTCGAACTTTCGCTGACGTCTCCAGGGTACAGGAATAGCACGTATTCTTTCCCACCCAAAGCATGGCAACCTCGCCATCGCTCTTCTTGCCAGGAGGCAAGAAAACCTCTCGTCTGTCCGCTCAAATCTGCAAACCACCTCTCCAGGATCCGTAGTCGAGACATTCCCAACTGACACTTCACCCGCCAACCTGCAAGAGACATTCCGATCCATTCGATCTCACTCATCGTTCAAAGATCTGAAGCTTAAAGTAGCTGTTTACTCTGTGAAACACTCTTCCAAGAAGCCATTCATGAATGAGACTTACGAGGAATTCACCGAGAGCTTGGAGCAATATGTTGGAGGTGCATTCACATTCTCTCAAGAAGCGCTGAAGTTATTTTTTGAGCATCATGGAGAGGCTCCTCTCTCTGAAACAGGCGAGAAAAAAGGAACGTTGATTTTTACCGGAACACTTGGAGCTTTGCGTTGCTCTGCAGAATTCGCTGCATACGGAGCTGGAAGAGCAAGTGTTAGGCAATTGGCTCAGACGTTGGCAAGAGAGATGAGCGCGAAAGGTGTGCATGTTGTGCATACTATTGCCAATGGAGGAATCGAGGATAAAAATGGAGAGGATCAGAAGATCGGGAAGAAGATGAGTGCTGATGCTGTTGGGAAAACTTATCTGTGGCTGTCACAGCAAGAGCCAGAACTTTGGACACATGAATTGGATATGAGACCTGCGGCGGAGAAGTTTTGAGAAGTTTCCCAAGATGAAGAAATGAAATGTTTGTTGCAACATTGTCAAAATTGTGCTCAGAGAGATCTTTCATACTTAATTGTCGGTGTCCCTTCTCCTTCACTGCTGCTACAGCTACTAATATGCTTGCATTGTATCTTTGATCTGTTTTATTGTTTCCTCTTTCGTTCTGTATACAATACTTATCAAGAACCTCCCTTATTCAGCCAATCAATGCTAACAACGTTCAAACTCGTCGGCTTCATATTCTCTCACAAACCTTTCTTCCCCAATATTTGTAATACACTCTCCTAATCTTCCACCAAGCAGACTTTCTCAGATAAATTGTATCCGAGGCTAAGAAAGCAGCAGATAAGGAGAAAGGATGCAAGGCTGGGGTTATCTGGGCAACCTGTAGGCTGTCCTTCTGGCAACAATAAATCAAAATTCCTTTGTTGGTATTGCGATATGAATCTGTGTCTCCCCTGGTGGCTGGGCGCGAGAAATGTCATCATGACATTGGCCATTTTAACAAAAACCTGAGTGATCTCTTTGTCGCTGCTGCCAAACTTGTATTATGTTTCACGGAAGGTGAATCGATAAGACCGAGCCCTATCATGACTTGTTTTGGAGCCGATTCATGGTTTCCAGAGAATGTTTGGAAGCAGATAATAACGAAACATGTTAGAAGTGTTGTTTGGAGATATTTTTTTCCATCAATGGCCGCATGGATCGTGCTTGTGATGGATTCGTTATATTGCATATATTTCATACGCAAATTTCACGGAAGAAATCTTGAGAGCCCTCAGGCACTACTGTGTCTATGCTTGATGAAGAGGCGGACCAGTCCTGAAAGAAAGATACCGTAAGCCAATTCCGTATGTGCCAGTAACGAGGATTGGATTGTGACACATTGATGAGAGGTCTAAGTAGGCAAGTGATGGGGTGGGGCGTAGGGAGCAATAATAGGTGTTGGCTCGTGTTTCTGTGTTCATAACAGGGCGTACAAGCGGACACAACCCCCCTGAAAGGCGCCTGAGCTCAGCCCTGACCTGGCGCCAATCTAGCATCTGCGAACAATGGAATGCATCTTATAGCAGCCACTTGAACAAAACACCGGAGTATGAGCTTGTGAGTCTCGGTGAAGCTCAGGGAAGATGATGATGGCGGTTCAATGCTTTACCTACCAAAACCTGTCCTATGACCCTCCAGTTTACGAGAAGGAAATACTTACCCCAAGGGCAACAAAAGGGCAGTAAATCTAAACAGTACCTTGGCAGTGTCTACAAATGATTTCTTGTGTTAATTTTGATGCTACAAAACAGATCATGTGAGAAAACCAATCTCAATGAATTCTGCGTAAAGTTGACGCCTGTCCTTGCCTCTCTTCCCATTCGTCTTGCATCAAAGTAAGCTCACTTCCCGCATATCTTGCCTCCTGTAAGGTTCTTTGCTGCTGTTGCTTTCGCTGCAATAAGTCCGAAGGCTTGGGTCACCAACAGAGATTGGAGACTCCACAGTGTACCCCAAAATACGTCCAGGATCTGTCTTTGGCCGAATTGTAATGACGCCAACAAACGAAAGAATCTTGCTTCCAATTAGACATGCAGATACTTAGGTTGTTTCAAGGCCAAGAAGCTTCTTCTAGATGCCATATCTTTCGACCAACGGACAACAGCAGGAAATTCCCACAGGTCAATCTCTACAGACTTAAGATGGATGAGCAAACGCAGTGGCGGTACACAAAACACATCCGTCAAAGTGCAATGCTAGTGGGTTTCTATTAGCTGGGCTGGAATTCTTTACCTAGTCTCTACAATTCTAAACTTACTTGTGCCGAAAGAAAATTACTTGTCTCCAAATCATCGTTCATCATCTTCAATACCCTCTTAATCTCTTGACACATCTGGCTGATGATGGGTTGACTGTTGTCAGCGTTCTCCATTTGAATGGTGTGACCTAAGTCTGTGATAGTTTTGGCAAGGCCGTAGAGATCTTGATTCATATTGAGACAGAAAATGTCGTAGTACTCGGGAGTAATTCGAAGTAGAGGTTGTGCAGGACGACGGACAAATTGGTCCTGGAGCAGTGCTCGGCAGACTCTGTCACGGTGATATGTTATGATAGGTTCTGCTGCCGAAGGTAAGTGGACGAGCAGAGGTGACATAGATCGCATCTGAAGCGCATGTTGGGCCCACCAGGGGATCTGTGAAGTATTAGCCCAATATATGTACGAAAACTGATAGCTCTGACATTTACAGAATCCTCCGGTGTCGCTACCTCAAGATCGATACCAAGGACACATAAGTCCAACTCAGCAAGAGTCAGGATCACTGTTTGGCTTTCGATGTTACCTGACCCGGAAAAGTACAAAAACATATCGTGTCGAAAGGTGAGGCCTTTACCAAAGAATGTAATGGATAATGACATTTCGGGAACAATACAAGTGCTTCAAGTTTTTTGAAAGATAGTTGATCGTAGTGTTGGCTGGCAAGTAAAGTTTCTCCGACATAATATAGATTTACATTGAGGACTGACCAGAAACGGCAAGTGCGAATTAACAAAAGATACAATTTTCATCAACGGAGCAGTCCAAATCATCACGAGCATTAGACAGTAAAGGTACATCAATAAAGTAGATAAATAATGATCATTGAGCACACTTGTAAATTTGAGGCGCAGACGACAGCCTTTCATTTGTAATAAAAATAGTGATGAATTATGGTATAGCAAAACATGGCATAGCCTCTGCTAGTACCCTCGAGTCCAGGTCATACGAGACGCACAGCGTGCTTTTCCAGTTGACTGTAGAAGAGAAGATCATGAATATGGCTGGTCATGAATGCCTACTTGCCGTACGTTGCCTTCAGCGCGGTGCTGTTGAAGTCCCAATCCGGCCCAAGGTTCCAACTGCAACTTGAGTAATGTGATCACGTGAGTAGCAGAAAGGAGGCAATTTAACCCGATGGTGAATTCTCTCATACTCCGCAATGCGCCAAAGAGGCATGAATCCTAAAAAATAATCGCAGTTCAATCCATTCAGCTCACAGTGTTGCGTTTCTCTTCAAATAGGCCTTTGATAACTTTCGAGTCGCTCTTTCAGATACAGTTGCACCGTCGATTTCATGCCGCTCGAAGTCGTGGAACTGCCGTGCTGGGTGGATTTTGCGTAAGTTAATCTCCGTGCCGAGACTCAATCTGCCCAAATGTCCAAGGATATCTCAATTAAAAGCATCTGATATTCCATCACAAAGTCAAATATGCATGGAGCATCTGTTCTCAACCCGGCCAAGAAACTCCAAGCAATCCTTTTGACTCTGAGGAACGGGAGATCCGTGGAGGAAATGGTCCAGGCGGCTGAGGCTTGTTTCATCGGAAGTTCTGATCCACAACCTTAACGTGAATCGAAACGAGGACACAGCCAATTAGCAATCAAAAGTACCTGGCGTTCGTTCACTGTCCCCTGTTCCTATTGTTTCATCAACATGAATATGGATCTGATATGGAGACTCCATCAACGAGGGGTGCAGAAGCGTGCGAAAGCTTTGCCTCCTTTCTACGAAGCACATCTACATATGAAAATCTGTTTGTCCCCGGTTCGTATTATCCTCTTTCTCCTTCAATCGTCGTTCTTTGCGTCGTACATTCATTCTTTTTGCTCTGCACTGCACTCTCTTTCGGACCAGGTCCTTTCACATTCCTTTGCTCTGCCACCTGCACGCCAATCGCTGCATTCCTTTCCCGGACCTTGTTATCGACAGAATTTTGATTGTACCGAGGAATGAAAAGAGGATCCATTAACGGTAATACATAAGTGTTTACTGCTTGTCACTATTCTTCCAGCCTTCAAAATTCGTCTTCACTCAGCCTGTGGCTGATACTTTTACCATCAATTATTTTCTGGATTGTCAGGAACAATTCAAATTTTTCGAAGCGTATTTTGCGGTCAAAGATCATACTACGCTCTCATTTAAGAACTCGAGCATACTTTCACCACCATATATCTCACAATGTGGACATCTCTACCAACAGTCTTGATGGCAATCCTCCTACTTTCAAACCCCACCGAAGCCCGTTTCAAAAAACGAACCGTCACTATCGAAGCATGCACCTCCACCGAATCTGCAGCATTTTCAGCAAGATCTCTGAAGAAAGCCGTTGTAACCCAAGAACCAGTCATTGTCTATAGCACCTTGACAGTCGTCCCAGTTCCAGTAGGAACTGTGGATGGTATATTCTACTCAGGCGTCCCATCCGGAACCGGGTCCGCAGCCTTCCCAACCGCAACTGGTGTATCATCTGGTGTTTTCTGGCCAGGTTATGCATCAGGGAGTGGCAGTGGTGCGCCACGTCCAACTGGTTCCTTTCATAATGGGACTTCAAATCGTACACACCATCACCCAGTGGGCGGAAAATCCAACAGCACCTCGAGTTCTTTTTTGACTCTTAACAACACCTCTGTTGCTTCTGTTGAAGTTACCTTTTCCCTCATTCCTACGAGCATCATCTTCCCCAAGCCAACGACAACCGCTGTACCAACAACATTGGAACCAACGACCATTGCGATTCCCACAATCAGCAGCATTATATATACTCCAACCTCAACATCTGTCGCTTCAATACCAACTCCCTCCTCACCAGCCAACACGACCATTCCTTTCCTTCGGGGTGTCAACCTGGGAGGCTGGCTCGTCCTCGAAAAATGGATGAACAGTGAGGCTTTCAGCGGTGCTTTCTCTTCAGCAGTCGATCAGTTTACATTCGATTCTCTCCCAAATGCGGCGTCTGCACTTGAACAACATTGGTCAACCTTTTTCACCGAAGCCGATATTCAGACCCTGGCAGCTACTGGTATCAATGCTCTGCGTATCCCCATTGGCTTCTGGGCGTACGACAACGCTGATACACCATACATCCAAGGAGCAGATGCTTATCTCGAGAAAGCTATTGTCTGGGCCAGAAAGGCAGGTATGAAAGTCTGGGTTGACTGCCATGGTTCCCCAGGCTCTCAAAACGGGTTCGACAATTCTGGCAAAGCAGGAAATGTCGATTGGCAACAAACTTCTAACTTACAGCGCTCCATTTCTGTCTTGAAAACCATGGCGAAGAAGTATGGCGCCCAAGAATACGCCGATGTCGTCGTTGGTCTTGAATTGACCAACGAGCCAATCTCATATGGCAACAACAAATTCAGCGTCACCAAGCAATGGGCTCAAGATGCTTATACCTCCATCAAATCAGAGATCGAAAACGAGGATTTGGTCCTCGTGATGCACGACGCCTTCCAAGGCGCCACTGCTTGGACAAACGTCGCTTCAACCTTAGTTGGTGACAGTGAGAAGAAGAGTTTCGGTATCGATACACATCTCTACCAACTCTTCTCAGATTCCTACAACGCCATGACACAAGCCGAACACATCTCGGCCGCCTGCGCCTGGTCAACAGATCTCGCGACCGCCAACAAAGTCATGCCAACCTATGTTGGAGAATGGAGCGCCGCAACTAACATATGCGTGAATCCCGACGGCAGCACCACAGCAGGCACATCCTGCTCTACATCCGGATGCCAATGCCAGTCCGAAAACTTCGAGAACTGGAATGATAATATGATTGAGCAAGTGCGACGTTTCGTCGAGGCTCAACTGGATGTGTTTGAGCAGAATAGCAGTGGGTATTTCGCGTGGAGTGCGAAAGGACCTGGGGGATGGGGGTTCTTGAATGGGATTGAGAAGGGGGTCATTCCTAATCCGGTGACGAGTCGCAAGTATGCTGCGCAGTGTGAAGGGAAGAAGATGATGATTAGAGGGTCATCTGAAGCGAGAGCATAAGATTGTGTGTTATGAGTGTGTATTCGATTCTTTATACCCGGACTTTTAGATGGGGTGTTGTGTGGGATGTCACGGGTTGACTGGTTCCGTTGATGGTAGATTTTTTTATTCTGAGGACAGAATTCTTGTAGATACTTTATTCTAGATGATAAACTGATGAAATGTATATTTAAACTTTTCAATCATGGCTCCGCTTTGTCATTACAGTATGGAGTGAGACGTCGATCAAGTTGCAGCGACCTAACATCTTGAAATTTTAGCTTGGTAAATTGAGTGTTAGTTTTCAGTAACAAAGTACAAACATGGGAAAGGGGATGAAGAAGAAGATCGTGCTAGATCCTGGTATGACAAGGAAATGAGGTTTAAGTTGAGAATTGTTACAGTTAGGAGCATTGTCTGTGGCTTTCCTCATGGATGCTTGGAGGGTCGGGAAAGATATATCAAGTTGAATCAGACACATGTTGTGTCTAGCTTGGTGCTTGCTTTCGTTGCTATAAAACCTTCAGGGGCTTCGCGTCATATGTTATTTTCTGTTGGGAGAAACTTCATTTCGTGGTGAGAGTAACATGACTATTGGGGAGAATACATAGATCACAAACGCATTCACATCACGTATGAGGACGAATACATGTTTCACTAGAAAAGGCATTTGAGGTCATAGCAAAGTCATACATTTCCAGTACGATATTACTGATCGACCCGATCTAATCACCCCCTAGCCTGTGCCCAGAACCTCTACTCTTCCAAGACTCAGGAAGTACACTCCCTGCTGACGAGCCTGACGCTGTAGCCGAATCCCTTTGTGCCGGAGCAAAAGATGTGCCATAAGGCTTGTGGGTAACGGTAGCTGTTTTCGTCTCCCACATCCGCCTAATGAAACCCGGTGTTGGGAGGAGATTCCTTCCGCCTCCAAAAGTTGGCCACAAACGTGTTAGGAAGTCGTGCAAGTGAGCCGCCAATAGTCCTGTAACTTGGACCTTCGCCGCTCCTGGACCGGCCATGATGAATGTCATGAGAAGCATGGCATATGGAATCCATTGTGTTGGGATAGTAACGATGAAGAAGGTAGACTTTTGTCCCCTATCATCTTGACAAGAGGTGTATGCGAATGCAAGTACTAGTGCTGAAGTGAAGATCACTCCACCCGTGAAGGCTACATTCAGTCCCTATTTCAATTTGTCAGATTGTGTACAACAATTGAATCTCACGTATAAGATATGAGTGACTGTGTTGGAATGTAGGGAGTCACAACCACCCGAGTGAAGTTGAGGAATCAACACGAGTTTTCTCAAAGGAACTTCCCACCATGCCTACACCGCGAACTGGCCCTTTGGATTGATTGCGAATGACGGACCAGTCGAAGTGCAAGGGTAATCTTCCTCATCTCCAGGAACCGCAATAGTTGGGGGTAGCACTACGCGGGCAGATAATGTGAGGTGTAACGAGAAGGAAATTTCGTAGGAAAGTGCATATAAAAGTGGAGAAGGTTTGAGCTTACCAAGATGACAGTGCACACGAATATAATGTACGTGAAGAAGTCTCCAGGTTGGGTGAACTTTGGAGAAGCTTTCTCAAGCTTGCTTCCATATGTGTACACTAAATTCAGTCAGCAATTGCGTGCGACGCATCTAGCAATTTGCTTACGAAAATATGTGTCAAATATAATTCCCAAACCTTCTCCGGTTATGAAGAATGGGGTTACAAGTCTCCATAATTGTGGTGGTAACTTCATAAAATATGGAAGATAGAAGATCACCGAGTAGAAGGACAAGAGTGAGGTGTGAACTGCGATGGAGAGGATGAAAGTTGTGGCAGCGATGGTCCTGAACTACATCAGTATCAGCACAAATAAGAAAAGAGAAGCAGTATAACACATACCTTGAGATAGGCGGAGCTGCCCAGAACATATCCATTGCCGACATGATGATTATTTTGTTGTTGATGGTTGACGACGAAGCTTGGAAAGCTCGCGGCGAGGGGAAGAAGAAGAGGTGGAAGGATTTGGGAAATCGTGTTCTTTTGGTTGGCTTTGTTTAGCGTGTGCGGCTTGAACTGGTCTAGCGTCCAATTGTCCGATTGTCGGGAGGGAGAAAAAGTTGCAGCTACCCCACCAATGGTGGCCACCGAATGAGTCGTTTCGGTGAAGTTGTAGATCTCTTCAACCAACTTTATTTAAACAAATTTTAATTTTACAATTTGTAATTCGAATCAAGACACCATGGCTGAATCACAGTACGTTTTAGCACATCAGTTCTTCTCCAATCCGTCTAACAATTATCAGGAAAGTTCTTATGCTCGGAGCAGGCTTCGTTACTCGTCCAACTCTTGATATTCTCAGTGACGCAGGAATTTATGTTTCAGTTGGTATGATATCCAATCCGGCTTTTTGAATGTAATTAAACCTTCCATAGCATGCAGAACCCTCGAATCCGCGAAAAAACTCTCAGAAGGCGTCAAGAATGCTCACCCTATTTCCGTCGATGTCACAGATGAGAAAGCCCTCGATGCAGCAGTCGCAGATCACGATCTGGTCATCAGTCTGATTCCATATACCTTCCATGCTACCGTCATCAAGTCTGCGATCAGAAACAAGAAGCATGTGGTCACAACCAGTTACGTCTCTCCAGCAATGCTTGAGTTAGACGCAGCTGCAAAGGAAGCAGGAATCACAGTGATGAACGAGATTGGTCTGGATCCTGGACTCGATCACTTGTATGCCATCAAGACAATTGAGGAGGTACACAAGGCTGGTGGGAAGATCACTTCTTTCCTTTCATACTGTGGTGGTCTTCCAGCTCCAGAGGATTCAGATAACCCTCTTGGATACAAATTTTCATGGTCTTCAAGAGGTGTATTGCTTGCATTGAGAAATGCGGCCAAATACTACAAGGATGGAAAAGTCGTTGATATTGAGGGCAAGGAGTTGATGGGTACCGCAAAGCCATACTTCATCTACCCTGGATATGCTTTCGTTGCATACCCAAACAGAGATTCTACTCCATACAAGGAGAGATACAACATTCCAGAGGCACAAACCATTATCAGAGGTACTTTGAGATACCAAGGTTTCCCCGAGTTTGTACGTGTCTTGGTTGATATGGGATTCTTGAGTGATGAGCCATTGGATGCTTTGAAGGAACCGATTAGTTGGAAGGATGCCACTCAAAAGATCTTGGGATCATCTTCTTCCACTGAGCAAGACCTTAAATGGGCTATTGCTTCTAAGGCTAAGTTTAAGGATACCGAAGAGAAGGAGCGCATTCTTGCTGGTCTTCGATGGGTTGGTATCTTCTCCGATGAGAAGGTCATCCCAAGAGGTAACCCTCTCGATACCCTGTGTGCCACTCTTGAGAAGAAGATGCAATTCGAGGAGGGCGAGCGCGATCTCGTTATGCTGCAGCATAAATTTGAGATTGAGAATAAGGATGGCAGTAAGGAGACTCGCACATCAACTTTGGTCGAGTATGGTGATCCCAAGGGATACTCTGCTATGGCCAAGTTGGTCGGTGTTCCATGTGGAGTGGCCGTGAAGCAGGTGCTTGACGGAACCATCTCCGATAAGGGTGTCTTGGCTCCCATGTCATCAAAGATCAATGATCCATTGATGAAGGAGTTGAAGGAGAAGTATGGTATCTTCTTGACTGAAAAGGTTGTCTCGTAGAGAACTGAAGTAGAGCTGCCCTGGTTATGATTACAAAATAGACCATGATTTGACGACCTCAAAATTCTATTGGGACAATTTCCCTTCGTTGAAGGTGTGCCTTGCATAACTGGCAAACACTTTTTTCCAGTGCTCAGTGCAAGATCGTCCTTGGGCTCAGGAATAAAGTATTGCAAGATTGGATGAACATGTCAGCATCCAGACCAACACAGCCCGAATATCATGACCTCGTGAATACCACAAAAAGTGACACGTCTTCTCATCATTCCAAATTCGATATCAATTATGTTGGTTTCTTTCTCCTCAATCAAGCACTCAAACGCATATCCGCTTCGCAAGGGCTGAAGGGGCCAACAAACGGTGGTCTCACTGGACGAACGGCATAACCTTATCCAACCACAAGCAATGCCAACACTAAAAGCAAAACACAGCAGTTGGTATCGATAGTCAACGGCAGCCAATACTTTTCTAAATCGTTGATGGTGCAGGTTTGCTAAGTTGAGTACATTTAGCCTACCTGTGTACCTCGTGATCTGAAAGTGGTGCAGGACGGAATCTAGAGTTCGGATGGAGGGGCCGAGATGTTGGTTTTTTTCTCTTTCGCTATGTGTTAAAGGAGAGGCAGAGAAATGGGAGGGGAAAATTCGGAAACATAATTAGAGGATGATGGAGAACAGCGCTTCAAGTGAAGAGTGTTGCTGTAGGAGGCAGGGAGAGAGTTCGCAATGGTAGCGCACGAGACTTAAGAAGTATACCAGCATCACTCAACCTTCCAATCTGAATCGGTACGTGTTTGAGCCGGCGGCAGTCCTCATTATCGGGAATCAAAGGGGGGAGGAGGAGGGCCCGAATGAAAATCGACCAAGTCCTCCGTGACACTCAATCCTGATTTCGAGAAGACACGGAGCCGATGTTGGTATCTGGGGTTTATCTGGTATCATTGGTATCTGGATTGTTGGCGCGGAATGTATAGAATGTGAGTGGTCCGGTTGAGAAAAATACTCTTAGTTGACTGGATGCAATGAAAGCCCCAATCCTGAATGGCTGGAACTTTCGTAACGGCGGTGAAGGCATCAGCATGACAGGCAATGATGGCCACAAGAAGATGACTTTGGTCCCTGGAAAATGTTGTACCATAGTACCGGGCCTGTTGTAACCTTATACTTGCGTGTGCTTGAGTTAGCATTGCCGCCATTGAATGAGTTGCAGGGCCGAGATAAACTTCATCCGGTGCACAGAATCAATATTGCATGGCAGATTGCCGCGGAAAGAATTCTCAAAAGGGTTGGAAAGAAACCACAATGCCAGAAGAGAATATTGCGGGGCGGCTGCTGATCGGGCCAGTGTGTGCAGAAGGAGGAGCGTTTACCCCAGACTCCTGGGTTCCTACTGTCAACATGAGTGGATAAGGAGAGAAAAAGATAAGTATGCATGCTACGAAGCAGAAGGAGAACAGTGGACCAGGGTAATCGATGAGGGAATAATCACGGGCTGGTCGGTCCGCAGCGAGTAGGAAAGCCAGGCCGAGATTGAGCAGTCAATGCCACGACAGCCCCAACCTCCTCGCAAGTGAAATATTCACACTCTGTGATAAAGGGATTTGGAATATGGAGAATTCAGAACGAGATCTCTTGAGTTTGACAGGAAATCTGCTGCAAATTGTTGACGTCAGCCAAATGTGACCTGCCACGTCGAGCGACTAAGAAGTTGCTGACAGCCAGATGGTGCAAGTAGGCAAAACGTTGCTACAGCCTGAAAATGGAACCATGGGTGGAGAAGAGTCCCGACAGTCTGGTAATGGCGCTGGCATGAATGAAAACTCAGGTGATAAGTCCTCCTGAGCCAGGGGCGGCCGAGTAAGAAGTCGACTTCGTGCTGCAGGCGTTGCTGTTGGCTTGCAGACCATCAAAGACCTTGTCCAGTCTCGCAGTGGATTTGGAGTTGGAGCTGCGTTTGTCCATACACTGCTGCGTCTATGGGTGAGTCTTGGGCGAGCGAAAGGGAAAGCAAACTGTCGATGACGATGAACAAGCGCATTCTGCGCGTTCATGTCACATTCAAGCGCGCAGCCACGCTGGTGGGAGCGATTGCCAGCACCTGGGAGACCCAAGAAAGCCCCCTGAGGGCAGAATGGGATGATGGGAAAGTGTGAAAAGTCTGAGGGTAAGAAGCCATTCAAGCCTGGAGTTGGGGGGTTGCACGCTGCCATCATGTGCTGCGAAGAGTACTGCGCGGTTTGAAGGCTTCTGTTATTGGAAGATGCCTGATGGGTGAGAAAGTGGCGTCTTGAATCCCACTTCGGAACAGATTTGAAGATATAATTCGCTGGAGGGTGGGCACCGACAATAATCCTATTCGCGGGATCTGGGGCTGAAACCAAAAATACGCGCCTTGGACATGGGAATGTGCCCTGTCTTTGGCTGGGGGTCCTTCGGTGGTCAGTGAGGAAGGTTGAAGTGGAGCCCAGAGCAGAATGGAGCAGACTGTAGCAAAGTGGACCAGACTGGAGAACACTGGCAAGGGATGGGAAAGGTCTCGCGTCCTCGACCCTATGATCGGAAGGCAACTTCACCTCCTCCTCTATCATGCGGGTAAGCGCTCACTCTTGAAGGCACAAGCAACTGCATTCGGCACACCATTTCTTCTGAAGCCTTCCCCCCAATATTCACGACTTCGCCAATCATTGCGGACCAACATTTCGCCAACTTGTGCCGCACACGATAAAGCTCAAGCGAGTCAAATCGTCGATCAATGCGCATCTCATAAGGCGAGGGGCATGCTCTGTTCTGCTGTGTTGTGCTATTTCTATATCTGTCCGCCATCATCCTGCTGCCACTAAACTTGCACTACTTTCCAGCCTCATCTTTCTTGTGTTTGATATCTATCTTCCAGGTCTTCTTCTCCTTGTTTGCGCGCCCTGCCAAAGCACCTTCATTTTATGCATTCTAGAAGTTGATCTCACGACCCCGCGACGATGAGGATCGGCTGTCTTCAGGTGTGTTCGCTGCGGAGCTGGAAATCAAACAATCCGTACTAACACGATCATAGTTCGCCCCGCAGGTTGGCGATGTCGATAACAATCTAAATCGCGCAGATGCTGTTCTCAGTAAAGCGAATCCCCAGAATTTAGATCTCTTGGTATTGCCCGAGTTGGCGTTTTCTGGTACGTTCCAATGCTGTTGTTGCAGTGTTAAACTCCCCGGTGCGCTGCATCAGAAATATTTCCATGAACGAGACTTCTCGTTCTGCTTGTGGTTCGCTGCATATGCAAATAATTAAATGTCGCATACATCTATCTGGTGCAGTTGAGGGTTCCTGGGGATTCGCGCAACGAGGAGGATCGCAATTCGAGGCAGCGCTGATAAAGTGCAGGATACAATTTCAAGTCTTTACAACACATCAGTCCTTACCTTGAACCAACTACTGCCGGTATTACTTCGCTCTGGGCTAGAACGACAGCACTGAAATACGATTGCGTTGTTACTGTTGGATATCCGGAGAAGGTTGACGTTGCCCCAAAGTGGCCCGCTTCGCCCGAGTATTACAACTCTGCCATCACCGTTAACGCGGACGGCGAGACTATTGCGAATTATCGAAAGTCATTCCTGTATTATGCCGATGAGACTTGGGCGCTGGAAGGGCCAGATGGATTCTTTGATGGGGAGATAGATGGGCTGGGAAATGTCGCTATGGGGATATGTAAGTGGCCAACCAAATCGTTCGAGCGTGAGTATTGTATGCTCGACTGTTGTATTGTTTGCTAACATTATGGCTGCAGGCATGGATCTCAAGTAAGCTGATTCTTCTCAAAATTCTAGATGCTTTTACTAATACTCCACAGCCCGTACAAATTCGAAGCACCTTGGAGCGCTTGGGAGTTTGCCTACCATATTCTTCACAAGGAGGCGAATCTTGTCATTCTCTCTATGGCATGGCTCACGCGCGAGGATGCAAGATCGTACAGTCGCTCACCTAAGGACCCAGATATGGAAACTCTTTCATATTGGCTCGCCCGTCTTGAACCTTTGATTAGAGCTGAGACGGAAGGAGAGATTATCTGTGTCTTTGCGAACCGCACTGGAACTGAGGAGGAGGCAGTGTATGCTGGGACAAGTGCTGTTCTCGGTATTCACGGCGGTGAGGTCAAGGTCTATGGAATTCTTGGTCGAGGAGAGAAGGAGTTGCTCGTCGTGGACACTAACAAGCGACCCCAAGCAAAACTCATCTCTGAACCAAACTCAACAGCATCAGATGTCCAAAAACAGAAGAAAGCAGCGAAGAATGACCCGGATAAGCGAATAGACTCCACCTTGTCGGAAGAATCCAGCCAGTCAATCGATTCAATTCTCAGCGTCAACACCGCAGCTGCAACCGCATGCACAACTCCTGATCCCCTCGAGGTGCCCAAAACCATGGAGGACTGCCTAACGCCCCTTTCGCCGGTAGATGCGAGCACTGCCAGTGCATTCTTTGCACCGAAAGGACGGAGGCATGAAGGGGAGACTCTGCGTGAGAATCTCAAATCAAGCATCAGTCAGTCAGGGTTTGCATCTCCAGAACCAACGTCACCAACTTTGAGGCGACCTGCCTCACCCAAATCACGAAATGCTAGTCGCACTCGGCAGCCAGAGCACCAGGAACCAGCACTGATCACCCATGATCTTGCGAAAGAAGAACAAATTACCCATAGAGCAGCTGGAGTAAAATCACCGCAGATACCGCATTCTGCGGCAGCAGCTCCGGATCGATATCATTCTTCCTTCACAAACTCTGGTTCCATCTTTGGCCCACGGAGTGCGCATACATCCCCGCGGCCGAAGAGTACAGTCTGGTGATCACGTCCAAAACACGACCTGGAATGATCACCTTACCGTCTTTACTGTACATGTCAGGATTCTTGTGGGCATTTGAAAATAGTAATTACAGCATGGAGTTTAGGATGGCGCTTTGGGATGATATCGGGCCCAGGGGCCAGCCCTCGGCGTTCTTGAGCCAAGAAACGATTGTTCAGGCTGGAGTACATGGAGTAGTAGTGTGTAGATTCATCGCGAGATGTGCTTTTCGATGTTCGCTTCATCTTCTAACGCTTCATCGGTGTTTTTTCGATCTTGAACCAAATCATGGATATCATCAATGTCTTGAATTGAACATGTGGAATAAGGGTACGGAATAAGGCATCTCCCTTGAAAATCGGTCGGTTGGGTATTCTAGACTGGCGAATTATCAGCGCGGTAGACGATCAATCGTCAAAATTTCGAGCGCATGAAGGAAAGGCTGCGAGGTCAAGTCAATTTGAAGACCCAAGTTTTATTAATCTATTTTCGCCGGGTCTTTGGAATAACAAAACTGATTCTACATTCGTTTTACTCAAACCAGGAATGATAACATCTGACAGATTGATGTGGCTTCCCTAGTATAACAGCTCACATAAACAGGAATGATGCCATGTCCAATCAAATCAAGTCATCGTCTATAAAATTGCTCTTGTGTCTGGTGTCGATATTTACGGGTGGTGCACGGTGATACATGTATTGTAATGGATACATTAACTGAGCTGTGAACAACGAACAAATTGGGACGGGATGTCTGAAGCTTGTAAGCAACCACACTTTTATGTTCATAGATCCACCTATTATGAAAACCCCGATAATTTATCTCCGACATGTAATCGCTAAGCAGTCGTCTCTTCTAGAAATGCATCGAGCTGCTTGGATGGGTGAGAAGTCCTGATGCGTACCTCGCTAATCACGTGTCATGCCTCGATATGGGATTTCCAATTTTCGTCAACTAAAAACCTCGTCAAGCGCATGAAATCTACTTCCTCCACGAACAATTCCAGGATTAATATAAGTTTCTTTATCATGAGCCGCGCTCTATTATCATCATACGAGCGCAGACAGCTTGCACTGCCTCGTTTGAAAAGGATTGCAAGTGCATCATGGACACATCAACTTGGTGCGTTCTCCATGTCGATCCTTCCAGCTCCGTGATCTGTCTTGGTTCCTTCCGCATCAATCTGCCAACCACAAAGTAAGGTGCAGTAGCCTCAATTAGTCACGATCCTTCATCGCCTACGTATGGTTTCTTTCTCCTCTCCACGATCTGTTGCCAACCTCATGGGCATCAACGGGCCTTTACTTCCGGCACTCTATCTTCCAGCCTCTCAATCTCGTTTGTATCAGGAACAAGCTTTTTCATACTTATATCTATCGTCATATGATCCTTCAGTAAGGGCCGATTAACTCGTTGACTGTCTCTCTCCTTCCGTTTCCAATTACCCTTATATTGCAGCGACTTCTGCCGGAAAGGAAGTGCCGTTTCAGATTCAGGCAGAGTGCCAGAAGTCAATTTGTACCTTTTGTGCTACCATTCATACCCCGGATTTTGTTCTCCACATTGAGAGTCGCTTTGTTTTCTTTAAACGTTTTTGAATCTTGTGATGGCGGGGAATTTTGTATAAGTAGGGAGAGGAGGTTGCTCTTGGTATTGAAGAGCATCCTCAATTTGTCAATTACTTTCTTGAATATACATCTTATTCGTCTCCTCTTCTTCATCATGCAAGTCTTCGTCTCTGTTCTTGGCCTTTTGGCCTCTGCCACAGCTGTTGCTGGTCATTCAATGTTCCAGGAGCTTTGGACCAACGGGTATGTTCTTTCCTTCACGACTGCATTCCCGTATCAGTTCTCAGCAAATTTTGACTTTTTCTCTCCTTAGTGTCGATCAAGCATCCTCCTGTGCTCGACTGCCAGTCAACAACAACCCAGTAACAAGTGTCACTTCAAACGATATCAGGTGTAACGCTGGAACCAAACCTGTCACTGGAATGTGCTCGGTAGCTGGTATGTCGATTTGTTGGTTGCAGGTTTAAAATCTGACAAACACTAGCCGGCCAAAACCTGACTGTTGAGATGCACGCTCAACCTGGAGATCGAAAGTGTACCAATGAGGCGATTGGAGGCAATCACTTCGGCCCCGTCATTGTTTACATGTCAAAGGTTCCAGATGCCACCACAGATGTTGGCGCAGGATCGTGGTTCAAGGTTGACCAAGAAGGTTACAACACTGCAACAAAGAAATGGGGAACTGTAAGCAGCTCCTGTCCCTTTCCGAAAGCGTTTTCGAGCAATTCACTAATGTACATATTTCTCAGGACTCCCTGAACACCAATTGTGGCAAGCGCTCCTTCAAAGTTCCCGCTTCCTTGACTCCTGGCAACTACCTCGTTAGAGCTGAAGCTATCGCCTTGCACACGGCTTCTTCAGTAGGAGGTGCCCAATTCTACATGACATGTTACCAAGTAGCAGTCACTGGTAGCGGCACTGCAAATCCAACCGGTGTGACATTTCCAGGCGCGTACAAAGCAACCGACCCCGGAATCAAGATCGATATCTATTCGACTATCTCGAACTATATTGTCCCAGGACCAGCAGTCTGGACCGGATGAGTATAATGGTGGCGTACGGCTAGAGCGAAGCTAAGAAATTGGGTTGACGAATAAGGGTGCAATGTATATAAACGCTGGCACCAGCGGAAAACGAGGGATATCGATGAAATCTCCCCAAGTAATACATATCAATATCACTATTTTCACACTATCTCTTCCCAGGCAATATTATCTCCCCAAAAGAGTATTCCAAAACGATGTGTCTCTGTTGCTGAGACATCTTCCCCTGAGAAGAAATTATCACTTATCAGAACTGCATCTGCGAATAACCGCTGTGAATCGAACGACGAGCAATGAAGGGTTGATTTTCATCGGCTCATCAATGGAGTCGTATAATGCAAGCCTAAGCACGACTCAGGCTTCACATGACAAGTATTTCACCGGGACAAAAACTTCTCGAAGCCACAAAAACAGTTCACATTTGTTGCACATCGTTCATAAGCGCTTGACGACTTTACAACGAATAAGGGGCAAGAAAAATGTTGGTAAAGCTCAAACTCGCGATGTGCAGTTGCACGGCCGTTGTTCAAGTTTGAAGAATCGTCAGATCAGGGGTAAGGCACATTTCAATTACTGAAGTCGGCACGCCTTGTACCGCCACGACCATTCAATTCTCGCCGTTTCGCCCGTTATGTGTCCCAACAATCGTGGACCTGCAGTGTAACAGTGTTTTAGGTTTTTGTTCGTCTACTCAAAAGAGTAATAGGGGTGAAGAAAAATGGAGTTGAGAGACCCAAACATTCCTCTTCCAGAACCGCCATGTCGAGGAAGGTTTATGGCGTGTGCAACCTGGAGCAGCGGCCACTCAACAGGCCCCGCTACGCACCTCTTCACCATCGCGGGCCGCACCGGCACCAATCAGGGTTGGTAAGTTGGTGAGTTGGTGATCGATCACAGGGGCCGCCAGCATTTGGTTGTTCTTCTTCAGCAGCCACACCGCACAATGAGCACAGCACAGGTTTGCCGACGGCGCAAGCATCCACTGCCGATTTTCATGGCGATACTGTACCTAAGGTACCTTATCCTGTCTTCGTTTTCCATCTCACCCCCCTTCGCGAAGAGAATGCAAACAATGTATCATTGCACACAAACAATGTCCCATTGAGAGAAAAAACCAACCAACAGGTTAATTGCATGTTTATGGCATGAAGCCAATGGGCAATTGCCGTCGTATAGGATGGTATGGGCCACTGCATTGTAGCCCCCTCCTGTCACTCAGCCCTCACATCCTGCAATCCCTCGCCCCCTATCATGCAGTGATGACCGCTGTGGTGGTCGCTATCCCTGAACTTTTGGGGGACAGACCGTCCAGTTCTGGACTGTTGGTCACTCTTCCCACTCTACCCAGGCTCGGATCGAGATGTTCTCAATGTGCCCAGCATGGGAAAAGAGCGGCCACACGCCGCCACAAGCATGGTCAAGGGACGGGATCGCCAATCACTGAAGCTTTGAAGACTTTGCACTCCATGCCACCCATGCTAGCGGGCGTGAACAGACTGAAAACACTGCAGTGTGATGTGACAATCATCTGGGGTTCATAGTGTCAGTAGTACGAAGTGTACGGCCGTGCAGGCGAGCAGGGCTCTAAATGCACTTGATAGTTCAGTGACAGTGACGGTGACAGTGAACAATTGGATGCCTGTCTGCCAACCACACGGCGACTTCGGCTCGTACGTACAGAATCGTACTGGCTGGAAACCTTCCGGTCTTCACCCCAACCCAATGCCACCGATCACACATCGAAATCAACCGGAGTGGTGGAGACCACGACCACCATACAAGCGAACAGCCATGGAGGTTCGATAAAGTGGCGTTCGTCCTGCAGCTGCCGCTCCCAGAAGTATATCTTCCTGGGACCTCCTCTCCACTTCCAGTCGCCTCGACAGTGTAGCTCGATCAAGAACATATGCCTCCTCGATAACCCCACTCATCTCGGTGGCCGCGAAACTGCACTTGACCGGCGTGTTGACGTGTGTATGCCACGGCGTGCTTGGATCTGTCCCTGTATCCTATATAGGAAGGAGGATTGAATTTGGTGAAGTCTTGATAAGACTTGATCAAGAACAAAATGCGACCTCTCAGGGCTTCACTTGCTGTCCTAATTATCCCCGTCACACAATCACTGCTCGTCGTACCTTCTTCCCCTCAATGCGCCAGTCTATGCGGTAACTCGCTCTCGTCGACAAGTGGGGATGAAATCACTTGCAGTGATGGGGATTATGCTACCTCACCATACGGAGCAACATTCAAAGCTTGCATAGCTTGCGAATTGACGAGTCCGTATTATGATACTGCAGCCAAGCAAGCCGATCTGCAATGGGCGTTGTATAATATGCGATATGCTTTATCATGGTGTTTGTTCGGATTCAATAACAACACCAAGCTTGCTGATACACCCTGCCTCACAAGGTAAGATAATATTCTATAAAATGTATTTCATAATCCAGAGACTAATTAGAGTCATCACAGTTTCTCCTGCGCTCCATTACAGAGTGCTTTCGAGTTCGATGGGCTGAACCCCAATTCCACGGAATATGCGTTCTGCCCTCAAATGATAAACAACAGAAATTCCATATCCTCCTGCTCAGAGTGTCTGTCCCAAACCGGAAGAGACCATTATCTCAGCAATTGTACGCCTCAATCCCTTTGTCTTCACATTAAATATATATCTCTAACAAACCTAGTCATCATTGCCTTAGAAGCAGCCTGTATCCAGCAACCCATTCCCGGGAAAACCGTCTCTCTCGACGGCTCCGTCTTCTCCTCCACCCGAGTCAACATCACCTCACCCTCCTCCATACCTACCGGCACCTTCACGCCTGCCACCGGACTCACCCTCGGCGCTAAAATCGGCATCGCGGTAGCAGGTATCTTTGTTCTTCTTTTCATACTCGGCTTCTGCATCATCTGGCGCGGCAAACGACGTCGTCGCGCTGTCCTTGCAGAACACCAGAAAGCAACTGGTTATGCGGACTGGCATGCTCGACAGGGTCCCTCTTCACCTTTTTTTGACAGCCCGCAAAGCCAGCGGCCTTTGACACATCAGCTTTCTTGGGATCAGCACGCGCAGCATTTTCCTGAGAGCGCGGGCGCTGAGAAAGCTTATTTCAGTCCGTATAGCAGCCAGTATAATAGTCCTGTCAGCGCGGTTGACGCGAGAACTGTACCTGCTTGGCCTGCGGACGCGAAGATGGCGAGAGCAGAAGAGGAGGAGCCAGGGGAGAGGATAGAGATGGTTGGTGTTGGTGGTGGGGATCCGAGGACGGGAGCGTGGACCAGGAGTCCGCCGCCGGTGTTGCAGCATCCTGGAGGGGGAAGGGGAGCGTCGTCTCTTGGTCCTCCCCAGACTGAATTTCAATTCGAACCTCAGCCTTATCCACAACCTCATATTCATGCTAACCCTCGGAATCCGGCTGCGTTTCAGGGGTCGAATGAGGATGATATGAAGAAGGGAATTGCAGTATAAGATTTACTCTTTCCTTCTTCAATCACATCTTCTGTCTGCTTGTCTATGGTCAGCGTATCTGCTTTAGCGTTTGTATATGTATCTTGGGTCTTGGGTGGGGGCTGGAGTATGGGCTATACTGCTGGATGGAAAGCCTGCTCGGATGAGTAGGGGAGTTTATTGTTGCTACCTTCGCGTGCTTGAGGTTCTTTCAAATACCCGATTTGGAGAGAGGGATTATCTGTGCATGTGAGACGGATAGAGATACGTCTACTCTAGTAATTCAGATCTTGAAGTAAGCAGAAAATTGTGCAATTGTTATGTGTTTCGTTTATGTGATTGTCGTAAGGTAGTTGGTGTACATCACGTCCAGATTGGGAAACCACCCGAGCAGGGCTGCTGCACTTGAGCCTCTGGCCACACACGTGTTGCGTTAGAATGACAATGTGCAATGAATTAGGAGATACTTGGAGCTTTCGATGACAACGTGTCTGCGTTATTGTGGTCAACGCATAGATGGGCTACCGATACGTGGAAGTAGACAGAGCATCAGCGAGAAAAGTTTACAATCTGATGGTGTTTGCTCGACAGACTATATGTACGATACTGCTTAAATGTAGAGACAGCTTTCGACCCCAAGACCCGCCGGATCAACTTTATCCTAAAGAGTGTATAAGAAGCAGTTAGGTATATCCCACCTCAACGCCGTCTCAAAATGAAACCTTCAACACGAAAACAAATAAAGTTACCTAAACGCCACATCACACATTACTTATCCTCCAAATATCCAATTTCTGTTTGCCTTTCTCGCATGCTCAGCTCACTTTAAGGAAAGCGAAAATAAATATATAATCACCTCACCACAACTCCTCTTCCTCCTCACTTCTCCTTGCCTTCCCAGCCCCCCTTGCCTCCTCCTTCTTCATATGCCTAGCAGCATACCCCTCTCTATACAACCTCTCCCTCTCCGCCCTTTTTCTCGCCTCAGTCTCATCATCATACCTACTCGTGACATCGACCATCGGACCTGAGATCTGTATCTGATTTCTTCCATCTGCCTCACTACTCCCAAATCCATTTAACACGCCACGGCCAAGCGATAAATCACGTGTGTGTCGTGGATTAGGGACAGAAGGGGGATCGGAATGTGTGATTGGATTGTTGGAGAAGAGGTTAGAGTTGCGTCTTGGGGAGACTGGTTTTGGGAGACCGGGGCCCGAGATAGGTGAGGCTTTGGATTTGGTGGAGAGGGTGTTGGAGTGTGTTGTGGAGGTGGAGTTACGGAAGAGATTGGTGCGTGTTATGGATGCCGAGGTAGGCGAGGCTTGGGAGACAGTGGAGGAGGTAAGAGAGTTAGCGTTGGTGTTCGGCGTGTATGTTGGTTGCGTTGAACCTGGCGGAGAGTACATAGGACTTGGTTCTTGGATAGTGCTTCCATTATTCCTAGGGTTTGGGCCGGATATTACTTTGAAACCGAGGCCTCGGGCGGTTTCTTCGTGAGTGTGTGGTTGAAGAGCAGGATGGTAGTAGTCCTGAGGCGGGAAATAAGATTCCTTAGATGGCCTGAATGATTTGTCCTCTTTCAGACTTATCCTTATTTTCGCTGGTATTTTCGTGAGACCGACGCTCTCGTAAGCTGTAGCTTTTGGTCGGTCTGGATCATTGTATGCTCCATGAACGGGCATAGTGATATCTGTTGAGCCAAACCGATCATCGAGTGCTGACTTGAATTGTATGTTCTTTTGCCTGGCGAGACGTTTGCGGAAGCAGATGAAGAGGATGGCTATGAGGATGAGGATGACGACTCCACCAGCTACAGAGATTCCAATTATGGCTGCTGGAGTGAGAATTGCGTGCTTTTTGGCTGTAGTAGGAATGGTTGGGGTGGTGATGTTGACTTTTGTTTTGGAGAACATGGTGCCATCCAAGCCAAGGAGTGTTCCGGGAACAGGTTGCTGAATACAGCCTGCATCAAGAGCAATTAGATCTAGAATTTGTCAACAAGGTAACAACTGTCACGAATGTGGAATTCCAACAATTTGCCAGATAATATTCATCACTTTTCTCCTTAAGGCACGCAGCACAGTCATTCTGATGATTGCTCAGAAAAGTGGCATTGCTCGCCGAGCAGTAGGAGTATTGTGTGGCGAGAGACGGGATAGAGAGGTCACTCTCAAAAGCGGGTTTGAGAGGATTGCAGACAGTATCTAATCCACATGGTGTCGAGAATGTTTTCGAGGCATTTTCAGCCTGGAACAGACAGGTATTAAAAGCATAACGGAGGTTGTCTCGAGTCATAAATTAGCTGAGGTAACAGAGGTGGGCATCTCATTACTCACACAGAAACCAAGCCTGGTCCGTTTCTGTTGCTGTCTTTGCAGTGCTATTCTGTAAACAGTTGAGGCATTGCTCAAACTTCTGCCCAACTGCCGTGCCATCCAAATCTTCATTCGTACAGACAATATCTGAGCCATATATATTGGAGGTTTGCGGATCAGAGACATCTTGCTTAGGATTGTCTAAGCAAAGAGAGGCGCATTTCGAGTTTGGTGTTACTTGCAAAGTCGACGCCTGGGTCCAGAGCTGGGTCAAGGCCAGCAAAGTAAGGAGGGACACAGCCATGACGAAAGTTCGAATATCTCAGAGGCCCGCACAGGTCCCAAATTTCGGCGGGAATAGTTGCTCATGCTGGAGCCACAAATCTAAAAGATTTACGAGGCCACGCAGCCTTGCGCCTCTGAGAAAAGACGAGAGTTGCAACGAGGGAAAGGTACTTCAAATACAATACAAAAGCAAAGAATGTAACAGGCACATAATTATAGAAATAGATCGGGGGCTCCAGGGCGCATCGGAATGATATACTACCAACAACGCCAACTTTCTACCCGCACGAGAGTTCACAACGCTCTGCAGGGGAAGAGGCCAGCCCACCCTCCAAAATCGGGGCAAACCAACTGAACCCGGAGATTCATGCAGGTCATTTATATCCATGGTACGCCTTTGTAATTCATCCAGTGATAGAGGCGCAATTCATCCACACCTTGAAGCCGTCGATCCAAGGTGTCGGGACTGAAGACATTCAGCCGTGCCTGTGAAAGCAGGCGATACTTACTGCTGAGTATAGAGAGAGGCCAATAGGAGAAGGAAAGACGTCTAAGTCGCGCTTGGTCGCAGACGAGCGACCTTGCCACCAGCAAAAAGTCTGAGTAGGGGGGCAGAATGAAGGTTATCCATTGGTGTAATAGACAAACGGGAGAGGTGAGAGAGCCAGTAATACGTTGTGTTTAGCGCTTCAATCCAATATCCTTGCCCACACCTAGATCACTCACCGCAGATGGCTTCCTGCACTGGCAGTATGCGTACATACGACCTTTACACCATACCAGACTTGAGGCACTCGTGAGTACCTATGGTATGGATGGTATGGCATGGTAGGAATTCCTAGGAGGGGTTCGAAATCGGTTCATATGGATGTTGGTTTTGTGAAGTTGGATCGCACGACAGTAGTGTGTGTCCTCAGCGAAGAAATGCAACCGAGACCGAGGAGAGAGTAGGTTTTTCGGCAGTTTTAGCCACCCGACCCCAACCCTACAGTACGAGCCTTACTGTACTGTACCTACTTACCAACCTAAACTCGAAAGCTCTTGTCCAAATTCTCTGCCCTCATCCACAAACCAGCTGAATCCAAGTCGAGGAACGAGGAAAACACCTGATTTTCCTGCATGTCTCGCCACGTATTTGCAGACAGCAAGACTAAGAGCAACCACCTGCGTTTAAGACCTAAGTATAAATCGTCGCGTTTCAAGTCCGCGTCTGCGGCAATGATGATATTGGCAGCGACAAAGAGACAAGAGACTCAGCTAATCACAACACCTCGCGAAGCGATAGTCTGCTGGCGAAAGTGCTGCCATTCAGACAAGTACGACGTGACTGCTCAACGGAAATGCAAGCCGAAATGCAAGCCGTTTTTGCGGCAGCTCCCGGGCGCTTCGAGACTTGGCAAATGGTGGGGAATTCATCCGTCTTTGCCAACCTCCCCCTCTCGATATGGATAACGAGTGTTATTGTGCATGGGCATCATGTATGTGTCTGTGTGATCCTTGAGGATTGACAAATTGATTCGGGTGTCACCCTGTGTGCCTTCCCACATCGCATTGCAGACTCGTGCGATAATCTCCAGTGGATAGCCGAGTATCATTTGTCTCCTCCTAGTCTTATCTTTCTCGGAGCTGTTGAGAATGTGTTGGTTACGGAAAACGTCTCGTTCGTTTGTTTCTGCGGTGCACTATCTTGTCCTTCATCGTCAGATTGCCAGTGCAAGGACGGGTGCATGCTCGCACATTTTTCATTTTGCTGCTTACAGAAAAACCAACGACTGTTGGCTCTCGGAGGAACATGAACATGCGTTTACAACACGAAAGGCGTGACAAGGCATTGGCAAGACTAGGTATTAAAAGACATAGACGATCGATCACTCTTTGGGTGGGGTTTCATGACCCAAACAGGCTACGCAATGAGTACACTACCCTGAGCTATGGCAATGGAGTCCTCGCATGTCATCCTGCTAACCTTCCCATATCAAGAACATTATTCCCTCCCCACGCTAATCACGGAGATGGTCATAGTCCATTACTGACAATGGTATTCACATCGAGCTTGGCCTTTCAAAAGTCGTCAATATATCTCGTGGAACTGGTATGTGTTTCTTCACCTGTTGGTATGTCATGACAGAGATAGTGAATTCTTGGAGTTTGTTAAATCTTCTTTCTGGAAAGCGCGGAAAGGAGCCCCGAAATCTTAAGACCTTCTATTATATCTACGCGAAGATTATCTGTTGAAGAAATGAGTATTGTTGAAACACGCACCATCTTCATACACAAGCGACGATCACAGCTGGTGAGGAGAACAATTATCAAAATATGCTTGATCAGTTTGAAGTGGACAGGAATAACTCGATACCCAACGAAACAGCTTCAAGGATAGAACTCTGACTGGAATTCTGCAAAGATGGTCTATGGTATCATCTTCAGTCTATACAGCGGTGACTGGCAGTACATATCATCGAAGATAATATTTCTGGATGAACACAGAGACAATGGTTTCCAATTGTTGTTCCCATTCGCAATGCACTAATCAGATTGTTATTGTCGCTCTATGATATTGGAAAGATTGTCAATACCTTGACCAAGCCAAGATATCACATTGGAGAAATGAAAAGAGGCATGTACGGGAGGAAATATTAAGTGGGTTAAAGTCGAGAGAAGGAGAAAAATTTAATCAATTTGCCACATTATTCGCGCAAGGATGACTCTTTGCGAATCGAGACATCCATTGCGACAAAGAATATAACGTATCAGTGGATAGATGTCCCGAGCACGAGATTCGCGGAGATTCTACATAGAAATGACAGCTGCCAGTGTTTGTATGGTTGGCCATCTCGTAAGTGCGGTGAACCGCGAAACCTCTCATTTGATATCTGCTGTCTGTTTCCAAAAGCAATTACGGTATCGAAACAGTTGTCCCTGAGACAGTAATTTTTGTCTCGTACATACATCTCTCTGATTCGCAATTGGCATGGAAAAGCACTTTACACACCCCAATTAGCAATTGTGTATGATTTGTCACTCGGAGAATGGATATACATACGATTCTTTCCATCGGTCGTCGCCGTGGCTCCACCTGGCGCTGTCAGGTCAAATGGATTGCCTGTAACCGCCAACGGCGCAGAGCTCTTCGTATATGGTCCCTTCACAGAAGAAGCAGTAGCATAGCTGATATCATACTGTGGGGTTGAGTAACAATTGCTGCTGAAAAACAAAATGTAAACACCATTTACCAGAATGATATTTGGTGCTTCGATCAAAGGTCCATCTGCATCTCCGCGATCGAGGACTTGAATCGGATCACCCACTGGTGTTGAGCCATCTGCTGCGAGCTGTTGTAAAAGAATAGGTGTTGGAACGATCGGTGGATTAGAGTTCCCGCATACTCCTCCATTCCCAACGCTATTCCCGTCAACTTTGTAAACAACATAATGGGTGCCATCCGTATCAGTAAATCCACTCGGATCAATCGCTCCTCCGGCTGAAAGTGGACATGCGATTGAGTCCGCCGCTGGAGTGTAGGGACCCAGAATTGAGTCCGCAGTGGCAGTTCCCACACAGTGTTGAGCTGTTTGCTGAGCATCGCGAGCAGTATAATACAAAACGTACTTGTCGCCAATAATTCTCACATCTGGTGCCCACACATCTTGGCCATTGGACCATGCGCCTACAGTTGGAAGAGGATCATTGTCGAGAAGAGTCCAGGGACCAGATATGGAGGGTGCCGATGCAGCTTGAACATGTTTGCCTTTATCATTTGTTGCAAATGCATACCAATTCCCGTCTTTATCTTGAATCGCAGCTGGATCTGGGAAGTTGGAATTGAGAACGGGATTGATACTGATTGCCCTGCTCTGCAGCTGCTCGACTGGAGAGCTGGAGGCCACGTTGGACAAAATCAATGCTGATAGCATCGAGGACGCAATGCTGATATACTCATTAAAATTCAATCCATTGAAGCAAGGATTCTCTTACCTTGGGAGAACGGAAAATGCCATCATAACGGGTGTTTCTCAAACTCGGATTATCACACAATGACTTACAATTTTCTAGGAAAATCGCCATCGGAAGGATCTGCCATAGCCACATATATAATTCCCTCCCCTCAAGTCCTAAGCTGATCTCATACAGAATTAAACTTCGTTGATCCTTCCATTGACTGACGATCGTCAATCCTTCGAACCCTGAACATCACGACTAATTTCATCATATTTACGTTAAAGCCCGCAAATGCGTACCCCAGATGTCAAAACCTTACCAAACCGACTAAGGTAGTACTTAGCGCAGCCTCGCGATTGGATCAACATTTCCGACTGATTGGCTGTGGCACTGCCTCCCATTGCGATGTTACTTTAAATAACTTGAAGAAGTGGAAATCTTGTTTGATCCTCTATATCATTCTAGACTTCCGGGTGACGGTTGTGGCGTCTCAGCGTGCAGAACATTCGACTGCACCTCCACTGGATACTTTTATGAACGTCGAATTTTTATGACACTCTTTTTATGTTGTGAAACTTATTTGCAAGTTGAGAATTTTTAATCCAGTGATTCTACAAGTAGGTCAGACTGTTCATAGAGGTTGGAACCTCTAATCAATGCGTTAACATACGAACTGAAAGCCGCAGCCAGCGTGCGGCTCGGCATCTGCTAGATTTCCATAGTTGAAGAAGGAAGTATGTTGATTTCAACACAGTTCTACGCTATGGTCAGTGGTCATCAGCTAAGGAAGTACTATGAGAAGGCAACCGCAAGTGCATGGAGGTAGAATTTCGAATGATTTTGGGAAGTTCTTCAGAGCCAAAAGATTGATAGATTCAGCAGCTTGTGACACTTTTCTTATTATATTTAAACTTAAAGCAAGTCAACATAGGTTATGCGTTTGAGAATTTAGAGAATGGCAGACAAGGCTTTTATCAAAGAATGGGGGTAGAGAGGAACAGAGGGATAGCATTTCGGCCAGAATAGCACAAGTCCTAATGGTGAATCTGAGCTGACAGCTTTGAAGTTGCACAGAAACGGTTGATGGAAAAGTGTTCATCCTCATTGATTGATGTTCGTCCCCACCAAGTGCCCTCATCAGAGCCATGTTTGAGAGGGTGGTTCGGCTCCGGAGCTGGAACAATTCAAGTCTTGGAGCAAGGAAAGTCACACTTGAGAACTGTGAATTTGAAAAGTGCAGGATTTTTGGCAATGCCGTGGAACGATCCACGTCAAAGCAGAGATGTTGGCCTTGAATTTGGAAGGTCGGCACTTCGCATAACCTCAATATCGATAGAAGTCACCTGCTTGCGGTTTAAGGATTATCTTGTATGCTGTAGATTCATAATTGGGGGCGGCAAGTGAGGTGTTGTACCAGAGCAGCCACTCCTTCGAAGACGAGACACAACATCTGCGAGACGACAATGTTATTGCGAAAACCCGACAACAAGCTTTGTTGATAGGAAGCGACAAACCTGGTAGCTGAATTGATAGATAAGTTTATCATCATTGTATATTGTGCTTCAAGGTGGCAATGCAAACTTGGGTGTGGAGGCACCGACTGACATTTCCGTCGCCTTTCCGATTCAGCTCTCCCGTCCTAACTTCCACTTGGGCTATTCCTTTTTCCTCTCTATCCCTTCATGAATGTAGAAGAAATCTCGCAATCGATATGCCTCTGCCAACGTTCAACTTTTTCGTTCCCTCGTACCCCACTTCCCTCTCGGCCACGAACACGACCGACAGTCAAGCCATATAAGATAGCATTTGTCGCTCTCCTCATTTTTAACCTTGTAACCATCCTTATGCTCTCACAAGTATTTGTTCCGAGTCAACTAGCAGAGAATGAAAGGGACGATATTTTCGATCGTTGGTCTGCTGCACTCAAATTAAAGAAAAACATGCATTAACACACTTAGTCCCATATTCTAGCCCTACTATATTCAAACCACATGCAGAATTCCATACACTATCTACAGAGCTAGATTCATGGAGAGCCCTTCTACCTCGTCAGTCTCTCCGTCTCATGTTGGAATATATCGCTTACTGCCACAGCTGGAGCAGGCTTCGTAGCCCTTGAAACCACAAAAGAAGACGAAAACGGGCAAAAAAAAGTCAGAATATGGCCATTTCCGCATTTCCATGTTCTCTCAACTGCACTGTCTCGCGTCATTACAAGCAGCATTCATCTCTCTGACCTCACCTAACACATCTTCTCCTTCCTCCCACGATCATCTCCCTGTCACCAATTGCTTTGATTACTTGCGACAGGCGATTCTGTGTGCAGGTGATACAGCATCAGAGCCAGCTGAGGGTGTACTAGAAAAGTTGAACAAGGGGAATGGAGTTCGCGATGTATATGGATGGGGTGTGGAACACATGTGTAAAGACTATGACAAGATTTGGGAGTGGCTCAGGAGAAGAGGTACGAGGAGAATAGTGGGGAAGAACTATAGGCCTGCGAAAGGAGGACCAGCGAGAAACGGAAAAGAACTGGTGATTGGGTATTGTTACCTGAAATCGATAGGAGAGATGCAGAATGAAGAAGAATTGCGTTCACACAGGGAGTGGGAAATCGACAGCGCTTTGATGTAATTTAATTGAAAAGCCTCTAACTCCATTTTAATCCTACCCTTCACACTGCAAACTGCAACTATTCTGCAGCAAGTATGATACATCGGAACGCCGAGAGAAAATGCCAAAGGGAAGAAAGACGTATCAGGGAAAAGACGACGATCACTCGCTATCATCACTCTCCTCAACCTTCTTTCCCTCTTTCTTAGCTTTCTTCTCCTTCTTTTCCTTCTTCTTCTTCTTGCGTTCCGCTTTCTCCTCTGCTGTCTCACCATCATGTCTCTTGCGCTTCTTTCCACTCTCCTCAACACCATTGCTGACCATAGATACATCAGCATCTATGGGTTCAACTGCAGGAGCAGCTGCAACATCATCCTTGGAGGTTACCTCGGCCAGAGGAGCTGCAGTAGTGCCATCAAGAGGAGCATTAAAATCTTTGTACTCGGTGTTCCACTTGGCTGGTGTGGCCTCATTGGGACGACCATATTTGTCAAGCTTTCCATCTGCCTTCATCTTTTTCTTCTCCAATGCGACTGGTCCGAGACCCCATCGGCGTGGGTACAGGTCTCGTTCCATGATACAGCGTTTGACCTTAGCAACTACACCGTGATTGCAAGTTGAGAGCTCTACTGTCGACATTTGAGCAATACCGAGCGCGATAGCCTCTCCTTTTGTGGTCATCAACACAACTTCCTCATGAACCTCAATTCCAGATTCTATGAAAATGTTAGACTGAGACAATGCTAGAGAGCGGGGTAATTACCATAACGAAGCAGACCAGGAATCATCAATTTAGCACCGTAGCAAACCGCATTGACAGCGCTATCCTTGACAACAATTCTCTTATATGTAGTAAGGAGAGTCTCCAACGGTGCAATCACTCTTCTTAGATATGACTCGTCCCGAGTATTGTCTTGCATCCATTGAGCATCCAATACATCGTGGAGAGTGACCATATTCTCCTGCTCATCCATAGCACCAGATCGCACCCTGCGAAGTTCTTGCATATGGGCTCCAACGCCGAGTAAAAGACCCAAGTGCACACAGAGAGTTCGGATATATGTACCAGCTTCACAGCTGACCCAGAAAACACCCAGATGTCTATCATTATCGAATTCGTAAAGCTTGCTTTCGTGGATTGTTCGGATACGCAACTGTCTCTTGACAGCAGAGATCAAAGGAGGACGTTGGAAGAGGGCACCGGTCAAGGTTTCGAGAGCCCGCGCAAATTGCGCTTCACCACCTGGAAGTTTGTCGTGTAACCTGATAACACACACATATTCCTTTCCGGCACCTTGTTGCGACTTGACAAGTCTTGTTGCGCGATCAATGCAGACAATTAAGCAGCCTGTCACTTTAGGATCGAGGGTACCACTGTGACCGGTTTTCTCGACTCTGAATTTTGTCAGTGTATCTTCGTCAAGATATTTTCGAGATTTTAATACCTGAGCATGCGCTTCACCCACGCGACGACTTCGTGACTAGAAGGGTTCGAGGGTTTGTCGAGATTAATTACACCAGAGGAAATATACGATTTGAGGTCGCGCTTGAGTGGCGTGCAGCCATTGGGGATAGGAGTGAAATGTCCAGTACGGACAAGCACTATTCATTGTCAGTCAGCTATTTTGGGGAATTGACAGTGTTCATACAATTGCTGTAGTTTTTGAGCAGGAGAGGCCATGTGCTGGTATCAACTGCTGGAGTTACAGCTTCAGGCTTGATGGTATAGTCCACCTCCTTTGACGTTGTGACCAAAGCCATTTTGTATGATAACGATCGACGGCTTTCCTAAAATCCCCTTTCCTTGTCGACCGTGTCGAATTGTGGTGTCGAAATCTACCTCGAGTCGAAAGCTTCTCGAGATAATTTTTGCCGAAGCTTGAAAAGTTCGTGTTGGAGAAAGGCTAAGCTGATTGGGTCAACTACTGTGTCACGTGCAAAAAAACCGGATTAACGTTTGCACCGAGCTCGTCTCTGCAAGTTCCAGTCTGTGTTAACATACCACCTATTATAGGTATCTATCTACCTGTACCATTAAGGCTAAGATCTTGTGCAGTCTTCATATGCGTTTCTAATTGCGAATTACAGGGGTGGAATTTGTAAAGTCCTTAAACTCTACACAACCTTTCCGCGAATTTGCTACTCCTCTTAACGCCTGGAAAATCCCACCATGTCCCTCACTGAAGCAATACTTTACATCCTTCAGCATTTGTTACAACAATTGTCAAGCTCTGCTTTTCCTGGCCTGTCTTTTCTTTCTGAACGTCTAGAGGTAGCCTCAAATTTGGAAACGTCTGAATAATTTCCACAATTCCATAGGAAGCTTCCATCAATGCAAAATCCTCTAAGCTGTGTTAACGTTTGTCTTGAAAGAGCATTTCTTGGTCTAAATGCGCTTACTTCCTAGACATATCCTCGGACCACCGTGGAAGGGCATAAATCCCCAACCAACTTTCTTCTCTAAATCGGTATTCTCCCACCTCTCAGGATGGAACTCGTTAACATCAGGACCATAGAGTGATGCCATTCGATGCATGTGGTAAACAGAGTAGCCAACTCCTGTGCCCCTTCTTATCAGAACAGGAGAATTACCTGAAGCCCCTCCGCCAGAAGGCAAGAATGTTGTCTTCAAGGCAACACGGATATTGACAGGCAATTGAGGGTGGAGCCGAAGTGCTTGATTGCGTCAGTACCAGAAGAGAGCACATATGCTCATGGTGCATGAGAGCCAAATCAAACCTCCTTTCGTTCAAGGCGCATTTGAGATACGAAATCTCAGCGATCTGAGTCCAAGTAATATCGTCGCCGTTTGGGGCGACAGCTGATATTTCTTTTCGCAGTTTCTCCAAGACTTCGGGGTGACGAACAAGTAAGAAACTGCAAATTTCGATTAGAATGCGGCAGTAAACCCGATGAAGATCTCACAATGTCCACGACATCAAACATGCGGTAATATCTCTTCCCGCGATGAGAACATTGACAAGCTGATCCCTGACAAGAGCAGGGTCTTTGAGCTCCTTGTAAAGATCCAAGATAAAAGGATATTTCTCAATTGCCTCCTTGTCGCTGTGATTCTCTTTGAATTTCAGTGCCTGCTCCACAAAGTGGTTTGCATATTGCTTAACAACCCCACGAGCATTTCTGAATTTTTTGGTCTTGTAAAGCCAATGAAAATCAGCGAGCCGTAGTCGAATGGCACAGATACGAGAAGAATACTCGAAGTTGTTAGCAAAAGTATCCTGGATGTCATCTCCTAGCTTGCCAACGGGTTCACCGAATATGAGATCGGTTGTTGTTGCCAGTGTAAATCTGAAGAAAAAGGGTTGAAGATCGACCACCTCGGTGCCAGCCGAGGAAAGCCCCGAGATCAGATCATCAACATGCTCGTCAAATACTTTGAGATTTTGATATTGTATCCGCACAAATTGGCGGCGGAGCAGCTCTCTGGAGTGCTTCCATGGTCGACCATCTTGTGTGAAGATACCTTCTCCAAGCAAAGGGTACAAACCTGGTCGTGGCGAGCCCAAACCCCAGTCTATAGATTAGTCCAATATCTGAGAGAAGAGAGAAATGGCTCAGCCTCAAAGTGGGTTGAAAGAATCGCCTCAATATTTTTGGGATCAGTCATCATGTCTCCTTCCTGTCCAAAGAGGCCAAGCTTCATATTTGGACCTATCTTGTCAAAGTATTGTGATTGGAAAGCTAGAAGGCTTTGATCTGGAAGAGCATCATATTGCTTCTTGAGATATCTATCCCCCATGGCCACTTATTTGGCAATGATGTCTCCATAGGAAGACAGCCATTTTCCTTGCCAAAAGATATGTCTGCCTACAATGTGTCAGCCGAGGACTTTTCGCCTTTCTGCAGGCAATAAGATAAATACGAAATAATCATTCCTTCGTTGGACATATCTATAGATGAAAAAAGCGCATGCAATCGTTGCAAACAAAGCACGTGGAGAAACAATATATTCGCTAATTGACGCCCAGAGGTGCGATAGCCCCAATAAATACAAAGCTCACCTTGGGTGTATGGGATTCCAATTTAAAATCTTTTTCATACCTAATTACCTGTTGGTTCAAACAAGTCATCGAGGTGCGGCGTATGTTAGGTACGGTGCAATATGTTGCTATTGAAAGGGTCATTAGGTGCTAAGACAATAAAGATGCTTACAATTCTTGTGCGGGTGGTGGTGGTAGGCTGTGTGACGGTCATGCAGAACGAGCCATGCCGCGAAGGGGGAGTCTCACATTACCTACTGGAGCTTGCCAAAGCAGATTTGGGAACTGCTACGGAGTAAGTGAGCTGTGTAGGTAGGAGGCATGCTTGCACAATTACCTACACCTTGTTAAATATCCACTTCTCAAGATTCTTCCCGTTTGAATATCTTGCTAAATAACAAGTACTTGTTCATACCTACCATTAATTAGGTGGAAACACATGAAGACAAGCTGGATAAGTACTCTACTTCGTACAGAATTATCTGCCAAGTCACTACCTAATTTTGGTCGCATCTCATCACATTCTCTCAGCATCCCTTATCTTGGATATCTACCTTATGTGAAGATAGTCTATACGATTGCATTGCATTGACTGGATCAAAGTCCGGCGCTGCTTTATTTTCAGTTGGTGGTTACACCCATGCCTGCCTACCTACCTACCTACCTACCTACCTACCTACCTACCTACCTACCTACCTACCTACCTACCTACCTACCTACCTACCTACCTACCTACCTACCTACCTACCTACCTACCTACTTACATGCACCACAAAAGTAACCAACCATCTTCCTGTTGGTTTTGAGACCTTGACCACTGCCCTTACCCCCAAATTGCCCCTCCTCACACTTCCCACTTCACACTCTGCTCTGGTCTGCTCTGCTTTCACAGACGGTGGTCGGCTTCCTGTCATTGTCCAAGTCTGGCGCCTCAGCATTCGGGAGGCTTCATGTGTATCCGAGTAGCTGCTCTTGGTTGTTGTTTTCCCTCAGCCTGCGCATCTGCATTCCATTAATTTCTTCCGAGAATGGTGATACAAGCTGTATGCTCTACCTTCTCAGAGCACTTCAAAACCATTTGATCGGATACGGGATTGAGCAAACTTCCCGCGATCGAAACAGCAATGTCGGAAACTAAGAGGCTGAGGTCCAATCCGCTTCCCAACGACACATCCTAGGCAGCACCGTCGATACTTAGGGCAGATCCATTTTCCATTATTGCTGGCAGTGCTGGCTTGCTTGATGTTCTCTATCGTTGGGTAGCTACCCTGTCAAGATTCGCGAATCTTCCGGAAAGATTGAAGAGGATATACTTAGCCTTACTCGTGAGTCAAAGTCTTGATCTCTGTTGGCGAGGCAATACATGAAACATTCGTCGCAGAATATAAGAGACTTCCCGGTACGTCTTTGGCAGATTCTGGACGCGTCGAAAACCAATGGCAAATCGTAGGAACTTCCCTCAAGGAATGCCAGTCGATCGTTGGGCAGCTTAACACATTGCTGGAGGAAATAATTGGCAAGGATAATTCTCTTCAAGTCACCGGAAAGCGTGATGGTCTTAACAAAACGTTGCGAAAAGAGAGGAAAGGGGACGATTTCAAGGCTATTCGTACGACTTTGGCGAATCATCAAAACAGCCTGCAAGTTCTGTTGACCGCGTTAAACCTGTTAGCAGTCTTGCTCTCCTGTATTCATTTTATACTAACCCCATACAGTGCTTATACACGAAACTCTCAAGACTCAACAGACCTGTCCCTGGGACACCTCTCTGCAGACGTTGAACTTCTCGGGTTTAAGCTGCAATCGCAGATCTCAGCATTACGACCACAATTAAATGCCGGAACAAATGGCCATGTGGGTGATCCAAGTATGTCTGAATGACAACGCTGATCGGGTGCAGTTCCATCAAGCCATCAATCTAGCAGTAGATGTCGCTTCTTTAATATCCATCAATAAACACTTCTACATTCCTCAGACTGTTACCAGCATCTTCAAAGGAAGGGCATCATCTTTGGTGGAGTTACAAGACTACTTTGGTGTGCTGCGAGCATCACCTAGGCAGCCTTCTATGCAAAAGCCATTCGTTGTATATGGCTTGGGCGGATCAGGCAAGACGCAATTCTGCTGTAAATTTGCTCAAGACAATCGTCAAAAGTGAGCATTCTATCCCTGGTTGATTCATCTTCTATAGACTCACATCTTCAGCTACTGGGAATATTCTGCATCGATGCAACTTCACCCGAAACAGCAGAGCATTCTTTTTCGAAGATCGCCAAGATAGGACAGGTTGAACCGAGTGAAGGCTCAAATCAACGAGCGGCGAAAGATTGGTTGTCCAGCCTGGAGAAGCCATGGTTTCTGCTCATCGACAACGCTGATGATCCAGGTCTTGCTCTCGAAACGTATTTTCCAGACGGCGAACGAGGTTGTATTCTAGTCACTACCAGAGATCCCACAAAAAGAGTTCAAGGAACAGTTGGCCCACGATATTATCGTTTCGAAAAATTGCCAACAAAGGAAGCAAATGATCTACTATTGAAAGCAGCGTGTCATCCCACGCCGTGGGATGTTGCGTCAATCAAATCAGCGGACTTTATCTCGGATGCGCTCGGATTTTTACCTCTTGCTCTGATCCAAGCTGGGAAGGCAATCATGAGTGGTCTTTGAACTCTTGGGAATTACATTGAGCATTACCACAAAAGTTGGCAGCGGATTCGTGAGACGAGGAAATGTTCCGGCAGTGGAGGGCACGAGAACAAGAATATGAATGTATATTCGAATTATGAAATCAACCTGCGCGATCTGGAAACGTGCAATAATGAAGATGCGAGAGACGCAATTGAGTTATTGAAGATGTTCTCTTGCTTCTATAGTAAAAACATTAAAGTCGAATATCATGTCACGGCAGCGATGAATCCGAGGGTCGAGCGAAAGCAACAGGAGATCGACAAGGAGGAAGCTGCCCGTATGAAATTGTTGTCACGAGCACAGACTTGGTCAGAATACCTAAGGGAGAAATTATTCAGGGTGATGGAATTCGCACTCAGAGAATGTGGCCCTCCGCCGTTACCAAATGTTTTGCGTGAAACATTCCCGTTGTCCACATTCGATGAGAGCCTTGAGCTAAGACTTCGTCAAGCATTAGGGGTTTTGTCACAGAGATATTTAATCACTCAAAATGAAGCTGACAGTTATTCCATGCATCCAATAGTGCACAGGTGGGTGCGTGAACGTCCTGAGCTGACGGTCGGGGAACAAGCACTCTGGTGTCAAGCAGCAACCACGACACTTGCACAATGCATCATTCTCCCCCCGAATGGTTCGTCGGAAAAGGAGGAAGATATGCGAAGGAGTCTACTTCCTCATATTGACCATGTACGGAAATGTCAGGCTTTAATTGAAGCCAGCATCGAGAAAAACCACAAAGCGCGCGCTTGGTGTGGATGCCGGTACTGAAAGGCCGTTTTGGAAGGCGCCAGGCTTTGGAATCAGCAAATTTCAGCAGAGTATATTCAGAATGTGGATTGTGGAAAGAAGCCGAGGAGCTCCAGCTTAAAGTCAAAGACTTTGTATGCGGAATGCTAGGGAATGAACATCCTGCTGCCATGGAGATAAATCTTTTCCTATCAGCCACGCTTTGGAACCAGGCGCGTATCAATGAAGCAGCGGAGCTACAAAATCAAGTTTAACAAGCATGCCTCAAGTCCTTGGGCACAGATCACCCTAAGACACTGAAGGTCATGGATACCTTGGCTGCGAGCCGTACCTTCCAAGGAAGATTCAAAGAGGCGCTTGATCTCCACACTCAAGCCCTCGAGGGAATGAAGAAAACACCGCAATGCAAGGAAGAAGATATCTATATCTCTATGTGCAACCTTGGCCGAATTCTCTGGCGCTACTTCCGCTACGAGGAAGCAAAAGATATCCACGAACAGGCACTAGAAGGACTGAAGAAAACTCTTAGCCCCACCCATCTACAAACCCTCATAGCCATGGAAGATGTCGCTATGTCATATATGGATTGTGGAAATGACTTACTGGAGCCTGTACACACTCTACTATCAGAAGTTTTGGAGCAGCGCCGGGCGCGACTTGGAAACGAGCAGCCGTTCAGTCTCCTCGCCATCTGCAATCTCGCGCGTATCAAGACGGCTCTTGGCCAGACTGTGGAAGCAGAACATCTGTTTCGCAAGACGCTGCCCGTAGCTGAGCATAGTCTAGGCGAAAATCACTTCGGTACCCTCGCTGGAAAAGTTCACTTCGCACAGGTTTTGGTGCGTCAAAAGCGGTACTCGGAAGCTGAAGAAGTTTTCGTGAAAGTGGTTGAGAAGCAGCGATATGCAAGTGCTGCAAGAGATGATGGTGATCATCCGGACCGAATTCTTGCGCTCTGGTACCTTGTTCAATGCTATCAACTACACGAGAAATACCAAGACGCTCTTGACCGAGTGAGCGAATTGGAGATTGTAGTCGCGACTATAGGAGGTGCAGGTCTGGGTAAGCTACATCCGTTCTCGCAGAAATTGGAGACGAACAAGGAAGAGTTAGAGGCCATTGTTTCTACTACTGGAAGACCAAACGGGCCAGGGGACAATTCCAGGCCTTCAACCAACATGGCCAACAATATACTAAGCCCAACATGGTGATCTAGCTTGCTTGTGTCGAGACATGAAGTCCATTTTCTCATCATTTGCACTGATTTACCGATAATGAAGCCACTTCTAGGAGTTATTCGGGGAAGGAGCACAGTCCGCCAGACTCAATACTGCAGTACCTGAGATGAGCAGTAACAAGCTCTGAGTATGACATGGTCGATAGTGGCGACTCAGGTGACCAGTTCTGTTGAAATAAATGAGGAGTCCATAAGTCTCGGTTGGACATGGCTAGGTCCGCAAGGGCCATAGTTGGAAGTAACAGGCCCAACGATCAGCAGAATAATCCAGAGCCAGGATATCAAATATCCGGTAAGACTATCAAGAGATGCGTATGGACAAGCATAGTAAGACGATAAGCAACGTCTGAAACAGCTTGGGGATTTCGTCTTAATCATGATGTGGATGTATGTGAAGGAACGAGAAACTAGATATAATTGATGATACCCATTTACAAATTTACAATTGTCTGCCGAGTTCCTCGCACTTCTCAGTTATTACCTTATCTCCCTATTTGACATTCACTGACCCAATCAAAGACTGACTATGCTTCCCTCTAAAGTCGTTGTCTAGTCGGAATCAGGTGAAACGGAGTGACACCCTTAATCGTGACATAGTAACCTGACCTCTCTGCGAGGTGGCTCGCTAAAGCCCCTGAGATGACTAGCCAACAAAATTTATCTCGGCATGCTACAATATGAATCATGATAAAGGCAGATTGTCCGAAATCTACTAAGATAGGTCAAAGTGAAAGATTGAATCCAAATTATTATGAACACTGCTTCAAAATATGGCTCTAGATGTTGATAGACACATCATGGAGCTTTTTCTCTCAAAATGTGACATCCCAGCTACTGCAAAATTACCGTTACGCTATACATGGACTTTGTACAATCGTGATCGAGCTCTCAATCACAAGCATACATCGTACATGTGGGAAATGATATTTAGAGATTTTTAGATTCTTTGTTTTATTTTGGTGTGTTTCAAGAGGCTAGTCTGTGTCGCGAGATACAGTTGCGGATTGTCGAAGATTTGCCATGGACTAGTACGAAAAAACTCCATCTGTACACGATAACTCACATCACCTCCTCTCAGACGATGAGATGTACTAGATTCTTTCAGGGAGCAAAGTGTGCGACCGATTCCTCTCCTCGATCTGCCTTCAAGAGGCACTTAGTCACAACGCAGATTTCCACCTATGTTTGAGATGTGGGAAGCTAATAAGCACATGAGTAAGTTGAGTATCATAATTTGGGCGTTTCTTTCCTAGATATACCAGATAGAATAGAGTTCGTGATGAAGAAAATGTAACTCACAAGTATCAATCGAGGTCGGAGGCCACTTGTCAGAACCCCCAACATTGCAATTGCACTTCAGGACAGACCAGAACTCAGGGAATTGTCTATCATTGTCGAATCTGCAATCTCTGCATGAACCTCCAAAAGAATGTCCACCGTACTGGTAGTATCAATGTCAATGAGATGCTCAAGTGCTTAGGGGTGTGTCCTCACATTGAGTGTTCCCATATCGTTGTAGATGCAATTATTAAGTTCAAGTTCTGTGTAGTGGTCGTTGGGTTCCTTGCCCGCGCCACCACTTGAACACTTAGCTGCCATTATGGTAGTATTAGGCAATATAGTCGCTTGTCCGCAGGTATAGTCCCAACCAGTGCGTTTCGATAGCACACTAGGGGCGTTTACTTCAGTTACTGGAAGAGCAGATGCGAGGATCTGCTGGGCAGCAGCCGCGAGGAGGAAGAGAGACAGCTTCATTATGCTGGGGACGTAAAATCTTGAGACTGTGTGCTTTTGGAGAGAATTAGTGCTGATGTGATATCTTGAAAAGGGTGGAATCAAATTAGTCTTCGCAAGGGATCATATATCCGCCTTGAATGGCACCCAAATCCCGTGTTGAATTCGACACCAACATTGACTGGCATACTTCATATTCGCATCCGCTTGTATGTATACTCCTTCAGCAAAACACTATATCCCTGGATTTTGACTGGTTTCAACTTCCAAGACTTCATTCTTGCAAGATATCAGCCACCAAAAAGGAGACGATTGGCATGTTTCTGCAAATTTAGCCACTGGCATTTCTACGTGAAAATATATATCAGTGTGTCGAATCATCTATACGCCTAATATCGAACCATGATAGGACGCGCAGATATGTGCAATGCTGCGCTTCCTGCACATTATAGTACCCCTCATTTACTACGCCGCTCCACAAATGATTGGTGAGGCACTTCAGACCTGAATCTTCCCACGAAGGTTGTAGACCGATGTAGTTCTAATTATCGCTACGGGAACAACAAAGTGAATGATGACTGTTAATTCTAGTGATAGACTATGGATTTGCTGGATTCCAGTGACGATGGTACAGAGAACATACTATCTGGAGGTGCCGAAGCGAGACGTTGAGTAATAGCATGATAGTCAAATAAGGCCAACGGGATTTTCAGAACAATATAGTTGTAATTGTGTCAATACTTGCCCCTGTGTTCTTCCGGATATGTGCTTTTATCCTGATAAATTCCCGCAGTGAGCAATAACCTCGCAGTTCCTGACCTCGCCGCAATCATTCTTACGCTTCACTTGCCTGACATACCTGTTTAGCAATATCTAGTCACTTGTTGACCATGGGCCTACAGTAAAGAGGAGAAGCTAGAATCGTCAAGCGAATGCCGTGCCTTTAAATCGAATGATATGGCAGCCGCCATAGACGCTGTCCACTCAAAGTTGATTTTCGAATGACTTGATGAATCTCTACTTAGATTGGACCATAGTTGATGGCAGATCGAGCTTGATGATAGAAGCAAATGCTATATAAGATTGCATTATCGAGCTCGAACCAGATTCTTAGTGATATATAGAATTCAACATCCGTTATTGCGCGTCACTGGTGTGGAATACAAGTCTTACATCGGCATCGCTGGAGCCGAACGAAACCGGAATATGATAGGAGATGTCCAAGAAGTGGCACTTATCATTAGGCACCTTACCTAATGTAATGAGTTCAGAGGCGATCAAAACATTTTATTGTGGTGGCAGTGAAATAAGACGAAACCTCAGAATGATGCATCTGTGCCTCTTTTGTGCTGTTGAAATTGTCTGGCAATGGAGCGCCCACTCCGCACGATGGAGGGCGAAATACGGGCACGATGCTCCGCTGCAAATGCGTCTGGTATGTCCTTGGCCATGGCCGTCAACACCAACGGTGAGGAGATTACAAGAAGTCTGAAGGACTTGGAAACCAAATTTGATGAAAAATTTCAGGCACTTGCTGATATTTCCCGTGTAACAACATCACATATCATGTTATTTGATTATAGAAACCATGATCAGTCTCAGTGACATTGCTTCAAATGCCCCAGGGTATCCCTATATACAAGATGCTTATTGCCACCAACACCACAAATGCATGATTGATGACCGGCCTCAAACTCCATGATTGCTCCCAATTTTTCTCACAAATTGCAAAATTCCTTCTCTTCCTTTCAATCTCCATCCTCGAGCGCACATAAACGCCAGCCTTTCTATGCGACATCTTTTGAGTCCTTCACATGTCCTGACTCTGACTTCTGCTGTCACTCTTCCTCCATCCTTCTCTAACCTTGTTAAACCATTTCTCACCTTCATCCATTTGCTCTCTAATTCTCTTGGCTCGAGCAAAAAGCTCCTCATCTTCCTCGTCCATGCTCTTGCGCTTCTTTGCAAGCTCCCTCTTCTCCTTATCTTCCGCTACCATCTTCTTGGCCTTCAATTTAAGAGCTTGGATTTCTTCATCGGAATGCACAATTTGTGGACGAAATGATGACTTGGCAGGAACACTCTTTGCCACCAGCTCGGAAGTAATGCGCTGTGGAGTAGACGGTTTCTTGAAGTCATCGAAGGAGCGCTTGTGATGCAATATTTCTTTGGCAGCGGAAGATGCCAGTGGAGTTCCGTTGAACAAAGTCGTGATACCCCGTGCTTTGAGCCGGAAGTAGTCTGTTTTAACACCGCTGACCTGGCGTCTATTCTCATCTTCGAGGGTGTAGTGAGGCATGTGATAAATCCTTGATTCTCCACTCATATATGAAGGGTCGGACATCAATGAACGACGCAGAGGATTTTCTGATTTACCGCGCTTGTGCTTGCTGATACCGGACTTCTGAGAGCTGGCGGATCGCTCCGAACGTTGTCTCTTGGTCGTAGACTTGGTTTGATCTCTCCTAGTTACAGATCTTATCGCCTGATCCGAATCATGAACGCCGTTCATGACGCCAGTTGCATCCAAAAGACTCTCCAAGCTATCTCTCCGTCGGTGTAAGTCAGGCTGTGAAGTAGGTGAAGCAGCTTTTTGCTCAATCGATCGCTTCACAGATGCTTTAAAATCCTCGACGATGTTCTCCTTCTCAGCAAGCTTGGAAGCTTTTCTGGCCTCGGCCAATTCTTTCCGCAAATCTCGCGCCATTCTTGCTTGCCTCCGCATGAACATACGGCGTGTCAGTCGTCGCCAAATCGCACCATACTGGGTAGCTAATTTGCGGCTTCTGAAGTTATCTGCGAGCAGTCTATCTGCTTCTTCCTCCTCTCGGGCAATGCGGGCAGTCTCCTCTTGAGCGAACAACTCTACGGTTTGGCGCAGCAACTGCTCTACTTGATGCTCTGTAAATTGCTCGATGATGCCACCTTCCCCAAGCGTCATCCAATTGTTAAATGCAGTGATCGGTGGAGGCTTTCGCACTACCGGTGCAGGTTTCACCGAGAAAGTTGGCTGTGCCTTGAAAGCCGCTGGTTCTGAAGCTGGGGTAAAGCCTGATGTGAGTGTTGTTGGTGGTGGAGGCGGAGTGCTTTTAACAATCAGCTCCTCTGTGGGAACTTGAGAGGGAGTTTGTGGGAGAAAAGTCGGAGGTGGTGTTGACTTGACTGGTTCGCGGAGTGAAGGAGATTGTGTGATCGGGAAAAATGATCGTTGCGGCTTTGACTGCGGTGTGTGCTCCTGTAATTGTGGAAGGGGCTCCGATGCAATCGATGCAACAGGAAAAGAAACAGGTGGATTTGTTGCGGACTGATTAAGACCAAAGAAGACGGATGGTGAAGATGTGGTAGGTACGGAAGTTGAGGTTTTGCTAGCAGATGGAACCGGTGCCGAAACACGCCCTCCTGATTCATGAGCTGTACTCTTATTGAGAAAGCTGAATGGAGGAGTAGGGTTACTCGTATCTTTCGGAGCTGGTGCAAAGATTGATGTTGTCTCTTTGCCTTCATTTTTGCCGAATATGCTAGGGTCTGGTTTGTTCGACTCCAAAGAGGTAACGCTTCTTTGCTCAGTAGACACGGGTTTGCTAAAGAAATCACCACCAAAAGAGTTGCCGCCGCTGATGCGATCAAAAATTGACTGCGGTTTAGAGAGAATTTCTTGAGGAATAGCGATTTCGTTGGTAGAAGGAATTGTGGTGCTTGCGGACTGGTTGAGCTTGAAGTCATTTGGTATCTCCTCTTGGGCCACGACAGCCTTCGGGAAGGGTGGCATGAAGCCATCCTTGACGAATAGTCCTCCATCAGATTCGTCGTCGATATCCTCCTCATTGTCATCGCCATATACGGTAGTATTTATGACTTCAGGCAGTGACCGATTTCCACGCTTTTTCTCCACAATCGAAGTTGAATGCTGTTGGCGCCAATGTTCTTTAGCGTCACCAAGATGTCCTCTGTCAAAAGATAAGTACTGTTGGCCATTATGCTCTGCAAAACAGAGTTGATGTGCCTCGCAGAATGGAATGACATCCGTTTCGCTATCAAACCGAAGGAAAGCATTTAGTCTCTCTGGAGTCCAGTCCTTTGTTTGTTCTCGCTGCATTCGAAACGATGTCAAAATAGTTTTCAGGAAAGCCTTCCGTATGTGCTTGAAGAAAATTTCTGCTAAGCATGCCATGATATAAGACACGTTGTTGTCCTCGAGAATATTGAAGAAACGTGCAAATCCATTCTGGGCCATGTCTGTTTCTACGTGAGGAGCGAGGGGTCCATGCACATTCCAGGTATTTTGAAGCGTCTCCACCAATAACACAGCGAGCTGTATTTGTTCTGACTCCCCCCAGAAGCTCCAGTCCCAATCCTGGACTACGCCCAGTATTCCTGGATTATGGGCGTTCAGTAAAATGTAGTATGAGCGGAACTCGATTTCATTGTCGCATGTCACGCCTTGCGCCTTGCAATCTTCGTAAGCATGCATCAAGGATAGGATCGCCTTTCCAAGTTGTTCAATCTCCTGCTGCTCCGAGAACGTATCAGGACCGCTCTTCACCATTTGGTGCAGGGCCACAGCATGGAATCTGACAATACGCTCGAGGCAATCGACTTGGTCCAAGAGCTCCGTTGGGGTCATGAAGGAGTGGAAGACAAAATCACGTCGAATTGCTCGAGTGCGATCCCAAAGGAAGGTGTGCGACTTGGCGATTTCGTTGTTTCCCAAAACATCGTTAATGAGATAGTCAAGCGATCGCTTCAAAGCCTTCACAGTTCTAACATCGCTTGGTAATGGAGCATCTTGTCCAGCTGCTGACCTAGCAAGAGCCTTTACCATTTTCTGAGGATTCGCATGTTGGGATAATGAACCGTTCGGAAGAACGTCCTTTTCAAAAGTGTCCACTCTCCCATCAATCATGCGATCGATCTTTTCGAACTCTGGACAGAGCTCCTCACATGTGCCCTTGAAATCGAGAGCCTCGCTCAATTTCTTTGGTTTATTCGGATCATCAATGAGTCCTGCCTGAATCAAAGCGACACGTGCCTTTTCTCGACAGTCTTTGTATGCCTTAATGAAGCTAGTGTAGGTTGGGTTGTTCAGTAAGCGTTGCCCTTCTTGGGGTGGAGACTTGGGCCAATTTGGGAAGTAGATACGCTTTATCTGAAGGACCTGCCGAATCTTTTCTCCAAGGGAATCTGGTGACCTGGGAGGAGATTTGGGAGCCAAAACCGCTTTTGAGGAAGCTGCATCCTTTTGGGGGGTACCCGACATTGAAGTCGAAAATGTGCCACCAAACGACCCCAAGTTGTTGCTAAAGCTATTTTGAGGCTGACCAAATGCTGGGGGTTTAGCTTCGACAGCTGATCCAAAAACAGGTTGTGTTTTTGGACTGGTGAACGAGCTCGTGGTAGTTGGAGTAGAAGAAAATAGTGGCTTGGAGGAAGTTGCAAACCCTTGCGCACCATTAATTTGTGAGGATGGTGCTCCAAATGGGGACGGCTGTGTACTGGGCGCACCAAATGGATTTTTCCCAGGCGTAGAAGATGTATCAAAGACGCTTGCGCTGGGCTTGGCGAATGGGTTCGAGGAGGTGCTTGATGGCAACCCAAAAACGCCAGAGCTCCTTGCGGGCTGAGAAGGCGCGCCAAATGGATTCAATGTGGTTGTAGATGGTGTAGAGGTGCTCACAGCTGGAGGTGTAGTTGTCATTGGCGCGAAGGGATTGAAAGAAGACGGGTTGGCTGCTGGAGCTCCGAAGGCAGTAGATGCTGGTTTGGGCGCAAAAGGATTACTGAGAGTCGAAGATGAGGTTGCAGCAGGTGTGCCGAAGGCAGGAGAGGCTGGCTTTGGCGCGAATGGATTATCTGAGGTCGTTGTAGACATTGCGCTCGAGGTATCTGGTTGCGACGAAGCTCCAGCAAATCGGACTTGTTTGTTGTTGAGTGTACCCCGCGAGCCCCCTCGACCACCGCGTCCATTGACTGTTGTACTATTTTGCGCTCTCTGTGCACGCTTTGCAGCATTCTCGGCTCGTTCTTGTTCGAAGGAGTTTGTTGAACTGGATGCGGAGGGAGAACCTGTTTGGAATCTTGAGCTTTTGTATTTGTATGCGGGATCATAGTTTCCCCCGCGATAGGAACTTGGTCTAAGATTTGTTTGATCTCCCAAAGCCCTTGGCTCTGAGGGAGCCGATTGACGTGAAAATGGCATTGCAACTTACTGGAGGAGTTTTTGGCTCCTCGACTCGTCGAACCTTGACCTCTTGATCCTCTTGAAGAACGATTTGCGTTGTTGCGTGCGCGAGTGCTACTGCGACCGAGCAGCATAATTTGTGGCGTTGTTCATGAGGAGAGCGGTTGACGAGAAGAGGAGGACAATAAAGAAATTTTTCTTTGATCGATCGATTCACCGCTTTGCCGATTGCTTTGTTGCTATTGTAAATGATTTCGAATTCAATAAGCTCAGAACGTCCGCAGCTTCAACCGCCGCTAGTCTTGATTAGGTGTGTCCCATAGCCTTGCGGACCACCCCCAACAAGTTTGGAGGGCGTCTGCAAGGTGTGCAGCTAATCAATATCTCCCGTATTTAATTATATGAATTTATCGCGAAACCATTCATTATAGGGCAATGATGCAATTAGTACCACAATGTTGCTGTAGCTGAGAAGTAGCCTCTGGATTCAAAATTCATCTTGGACAAGTGCAGGAACTCAATGATTTAACTTCGAAAATATCAAGATATTGGTATGATGCTACCATACAAGAATTCTGCCTCCAGAACTTCGTAATGCAAGAGGTATCTTTGCCCAATTTGAACGCCGCATTGCCTTTTCCCACCGAAACTCCATCAAATTCTCCCTCAATGATTTATGCCTTCCGAGTGCGAATGATCGCTGGGCCGAGACCTTTGCGCACTTCGTCCAGTTGCTCCATACCACTCTGATACTTCCCTTTTTTCACATTTTTCTTGCCACTCATCGAATACCCACCTAGGAAATCGTCCATGATGTTGTCAAAATCTCCCCTCATAGGACCTGTAACACTCGATGCCGTTGAAGATGCAGCAGAAACAGATGCCATGTCGTCCATGTCTTCGTTGTACTGCTCTTCAATCTTCTCAAATCTTGCATCCAAAGTGGTAAGACCCTCTGTGCGGAACATCGACGAAGAGGTCATGGAATAACTTGATGGATTTGTCAGAGCACCTTTTCTCTTCTTGCGTCGGCCACCATTCGTGGTGGTCGTCATTAATGAAGATTGGAGGTCTGATTGTGAGGGAGCGACAGGAGCGGCCTTCTTTTGCTCCTTCTTGAATTTACTGAAGTCTTCCATCCAAGCTCCATCGCCATGATCCTCCCGATCATCGTTCTCCATATCAGCTGTTGGAATTGGGGCGTCTTTGTATTCTTTCGTGGGCTTGGCCGTGGCGTCAGACTCCCAACCCGCATCTTCCTCATCCCACTCAGCTTGCTCAAATTCGTTCTCATCGATTTCTTCTCCATCCTTTGCTAGCTCTCCGAATATTTCGTCCTCATCGTCAACGTATGCTTCGTCCTCCAGAGCCTCCAAGACTTCTCGTAGACGTGGATCCATGTCAGGTTGAAATCCTGCGAGCGCATCTGGAACATCTTGCTGTGCTTGATATGTGACCTTGCGTAGATTTTTCGAGGGAAGGATCTCGTCGTCCAACAATGGTGTTGCGCGATCCTCAAGACTTGCATCCCGTAAAGCATCTTCTAAGGTTTGCTTTCCTTTCCCCTTGTCTTTAGTCTTTGCTGATGGTGCTGCGACGAAATACGATTCACCAGCTCCTGTCCCAAGGTCGCGCATATGCTGCATGTAATCGTACTCTGTATCGTCGTAGTAGATGCCATGACTTGCGGCTTCTCCTTCATTGTCTCTGATTTTTGACACATCTGAACCGAGTTCTGAAGCCAAGTCATCAAGCTTCTTGACTTTGTTGGAATTGAGAAGGTCCGTGGGATTCAGGACCATGGAGGATGCCTCCGGGTCATGTATAAGAGGGTCATTTTGCGGGCGATGAACGAGAGTAAAGTGTGTCGCAGTTTTCTTATCGATCCATTTCTTGCGAGGCATGATGGCGGTGGTTTATCGTTGTGACTTGAATTGGCTGTTGCAGTGCCGCCTAGATTTATATTTTTTGTCCGCAAGTGTGACTTTTTTTTCTTTGGCGGGGTCTGATTTGGAAATTTCGTCATGCTCGATAATCAAACCCCACCTCCCTCTGCTCTACAAACTTTGTCGAAATCACAAGAACTACGATTTTTGACTACTACAGTACTGCGACTACCAAATATTTGTTGATAAACATCTTCATTGAAGTGCAAGATGGTTCTCGCAAAATCCAAAAATGCCGTGGGGCTGGGAAACAGGTAATCTCACACCAAATCGCCTCTGCGCCACTGCTAAATGATCACAGTTTGATGAATGATCGTTTTGGAAAAGGAAAGGGCGCCGATCGTAAGAAAGTTACCTCTGCAGGTATTCAAAGAATCAACCATGCCACGGGTGAAACGGTGCGTTTCCCCCTCAGCTAATGGCACACGACTGACAAATCGTAGTATGTTACCAACGAGAGGAAGGAGGCCAGTTGGGTCAAGATGCGATCAGTAACTGAGCAAGCCGCCCTTGACGAATTCTTATCCACGGCAGAGCTTGCTGGAACCGATTTCACGGCAGAAAAGATGAATAACGTCAAAATCATTCATACCGATCAGAAGAACCCATACCTTCTATCAGCCGCGGAGGAGAGAGCCGCCGTCGGAAAGCAGAAGGCGCATAAAGGCAGGCTTACAGTACCACGAAGACCGCAGTGGGACTCGACAACTACACCCGAACAGCTGGATCGCATGGAAAGAGATAGTTTATTGGAATGGCGCAGAGGCCTTGCAGAACTGCAAGAAAACAACGATCTACTCATGACTCCTTTCGAACGAAATTTGGAAGTGTGGAGGCAACTATGGAGAGTTCTTGAACGATCTGATCTTGTGGTACAAATTGTTGATGCAAGAAATCCGTTGCTGTTCCGATCAGAGGATTTAGAGAAATACGTCAAGGATGTGGACTCCAGGAAAGAAAATCTACTTTTGGTGAACAAAGCAGATATGTTGACACTGGAACAACGACAACATTGGGCAGACTATTTTGAGGCTGCCGGAATATCTTACAAATTTTTCTCGGCCAGTCTCGCCAAAGAGATGAACGAAACCCGTGAATTCAGTGATGATTCTGAGGAGGATGAGGAAGAGGGAGAGAGAGAGGCATCTGGATCCAGGCTCGCTAAAGCAACCGCAAATCTCGATGTCCATGACGAGTCCGAGTCCGAAGAGGAGGAAGATGAAGCAGAAGACGAGAGTACACGGATATTGACAGTGGACGAGCTAGAAGCCCTGTTCTTGAAGCACGCACCGGACAATCTAGGTATTTTCGGTCTCCGTAACATCGAAATAGACTAACACACGTAGATGCTGATTCTGAAAACCCTAGAAAGACTCAAATTGGCTTGGTTGGTTATCCTAACGTTGGAAAATCGTCAACCATCAATGCCTTGATTGGCTCGAAAAAGGTTTCTGTTTCCTCAACACCCGGAAAGACTAAACACTTCCAGACAATTCATCTGAGCGACAAAGTACTTTTATGTGATTGTCCAGGTCTCGTGTTCCCAAATTTTGCAACTACAAAAGCTGAGCTTGTTTGCAATGGCATTCTCCCTATTGACCAGCTTAGAGAATTCACAGGGCCAGCAGGTCTTGTTGCTAAGCGTATTCCACAACACTTTTTGGAAGCACTTTACGGAATGAAAATTGCGACAAGGCCATTAGAGGAAGGTGGAACTGGCGTCCCCACAGCTGAGGAGATGCTGATGGCATATGCCAGAGCGAGAGGATTCACGCGAACCGGACAAGGACAACCTGATGAATCTCGAGCCGCTAGATACATTCTGAAAGATTACGTCAATGGCAAGCTTCTATTCTGTCAACCACCCCCATTAGATATTGATCCGATCGATTTCAATAGAGAGCTCTATGATGAAGGGCATTTGCCAGAAAAGAGGCGGCTCGCATTAGCGATGATGGAGTCTCTGGATGACACGGCTTCGGTAGCGGATTCAGACATGATTCCCTTGGAGCAAGGATCGAAATCAAAGAAATTGGATGGTGCTTTCTTCGCTCAAGGACAAGGCAATTCCGCACACCTTCGAATGCCATTCAACCACAAGTATACCGAACAAGGAACAGCGAGTGGTAAGCAATTGTCTGGGCGAAAGCAAAAGACAATGCTGGCGTTGGAAAAAGACGTTGATCCAAATGATGTGAAACTCTTGACGAGTAAGAAGCACTTCAAAAATGGGAAGAAAGGCAACGGAAAGCGGAGAGCAGATTACTTTGCGGATTAGGCAAATGGTGTTTCTGTCTTTACGTTGGTTCTTGGGCTAGCATTTAGGGCTGCATTTTGAAGGATCTGGCTACAGTATTGGGATTGGACAACATGCACTTGGTTGGCGTTGACTTTCGGGAATGAAGATTATCTTTTCATGACTTAAATGACCTTGAATGTGTTGAGTTTTCACTAGGTTTAAAGTGGACAATGGTGAAAGCAACTCCGTCTTACTTGCTGGCGAAAATAACTCTCTTGCCTTCTCCATTTCAGAAGGATTTGCAATGACCTCCAATCTCATAATCCATCATGCTTACCATGCGCCAAATGTTAATTAAGCATTGGTTCTCCCCAGTGAGGAGAAGATAATATTTTATTTACTAATCAGAATATGCCACCTTGGCTGTCACTTTGGCCACTAGTATTTACTAATGTCAAAGCTGGAGAGTGAGGGCGAGAATGTTTGTGCCTCGGTGTTGGAAGCAGTTCGTAGAGACACTGGAAAAAGGCGAACCAAAACAAACCTTGAATTTATGATCTGACCACTCGTATCATACTGCCGCCGACTCCTCGTTTTGTTCCGAATCAAAAGCCCACCCCAAAAGTGCGACACAGCATGAATGGGGTTGAACCTCGGTCTGGACGCCAATTCCCAGCCGAAGCCGACGCAAGTTGTGGAGTAGCTTCACCCCAGATGTAAGCTAAATCGTACCTCCATCAAATCCCAGAACATTATTTCAATGCATCTTCCCCTCAAAGCCATTTCTTCTCTCTCATTGTCTTTGCTATCTACATTTTCCAAATCCTTCTACACATCAATTAGCTGAGAAGCTTTCGCATTCTTCAATAATGTCTGCACAGATTCCCATCCTCGTAAGAGCTCCACTCTTGCCCCGCGTTACATACACTGATTGTATACATAGGCCGCGAACAGAGTCAGCGACAACGCAAAGAGAACTCTTGATTTAGTCAAGAAATTTGTGGAGGAAAGATGTATTCCGTAAGTGTTCTTCTGGTCCTACGGCTTGACCCTTTCCCGCGATGAGTGGGGAGCATCTAGGCTGACGGAACACAGTGCTGACCCAGTATTTCTTGCACAAATCGACCAAGGCGGAGACCGCTGGGACCATCACCCATCTGTCATCGATGATCTCAAAGTCGAAGCAAGGAAGCTTGGACTTTGGAATATGTTCCTGCCCAAAGGACACTACAAAGAATCACCGGGATTTACGAATTTGGAGTATGGGTTGATGGCAGAGCAGCTGGGCAAGTCGAGATGCGCCTCAGAGGCTGTCAACTGTGCGGCTCCAGATACCGGAAACATGGAAGTGCTGGCGAAATATGGAAATGAGGCACAGAAGAAACAATGGCTGAAGCCGTTGATGGAGGGAGAAATTCGTTCCGCATTCTTGATGACAGAACCAGATATCGCCTCCTCAGATGCCACAAATATCAACCTCAGCATGAGACAAGAGGGTAATGAGTGGGTGTTAAATGGCTCGGTAAGTTATCTCAGCAGCACCTTCGATTGGGACTAACATTATCCAGAAATGGTGGTCAAGCGGTGCCGGTGACCCAAGATGTAAAATCTACATCGTCATGGGAAAAAGTGATCCTAGTAACAAGGACACCTACAAGCAACAATCAGTCATTCTTGTCCCTGCCAATACCCCAGGCATCACCATCAACAGGATGCTATCTGTTTACGGTTATGATGATGCTCCTCACGGACATGGTCACATCACATTCAAGAATGTTCGCGTACCAGCCAGCAATATGGTTCTTGGCCCCGGACGTGGTTTTGAGATCATCCAAGGCCGTCTCGGCCCTGGCCGTATCCACCACGCTATGCGTGCTATCGGTGCTGTAAGTAGTCAGCTCAAGGGTGTGACAATATTCGCTGACAGATACAGGCCGAGAAAGCACTTGAGTGGATGCTCATGCGTATCAACGACCCCAAGAAGACACCTTTCGGCAAGCAATTGAAGGAGCACGGTGTCATTCTTGAGTGGGTAGCAAAGTCCCGAATCGAAATCGATGCTGCCCGCTTGATTGTTCTTAACGCAGCCATAAAAATTGACGACTTTGGAGCAAAGGGTGCACTGAAAGAAATCGCCGAGGCTAAGGTTCTTGTGCCAACAATGGCTCTGACTGTTATTGATCGTGCAGTTCAATCATTTGGAGGCGCTGGTGTTTGCCAGGACACTCCCCTTGCCAATATGTGGGCAAATATTAGGACTTTGAGACTTGCTGATGGACCCGATGAGGTTCACCTCCAGCAAATGGGACGAAACGAGAACAAGCGTGGCGCTGAGGCAACCGCAAACATCCTCAGACAAGCAGAGATAACAAAGTCGATGCTTGCGCAGTACAATTTGACTCTCTCACAGCCAGGGCCAAAGTCGAGACTTTAGATCGTCGGTCGACGATCATGCTGTACTTTATAGCTTCACAAAATGAATGAATGATTGGATACAATTAAATATGCCCTGTGAAATGCTACAATTAGGAGTCGCATCTGAATCAATTTGAATGATGATGCTGTCAAATGGGAATTACTGTTACCCCTATCAGCTAGATGTTATGGAGAACCCGTGGGGGAATGGCTGGGAGTTTTTGTCAATTGAAATTGGTAGGGTACCGTAACACCTCGAAAGTGCCGATTATATGTGAGACAGACAATTCCATCTCAAGTCATTGTCCAGCAAACAATGAGTCAAAAATGTTCCTTGAACCAGCTCTAATTGTGGGGCTGCACGTCACACAATCGGTCTCGCTGTTGCCATGCAGCAACCGAGACTATTTACTTCACGGCATCTTGAACTCTTTTAAACCAACCACAACCACTACAATTTCCACTCCCACACCTCAAACAATTCCTCAATTGCACACAATTGCTTCTCTCACACGCACACAAAAGACAATACAATACAAACAAGAACTACATACAACATACGCACATTTCAATATGTCATCTTACGTTCTTGCTGACCGGGATGTCAATGCCTCTGTTGAGAGTGCGAAGGTTACGGACGTGAAGCCAGATGTTAAGAGCATGGAGTATCATCGCCAAGTCTTGCAGTCAAAGTTAGATGAGGGACAGTAAGAAACTCACATGTCCCTAGAGCGCCATGCGCCGCGTCAAGTCAATTGTCTAATTCACTGGTAGGGGAAAGCAAGCATACATCTCTCCTTCCGATACAATTATGTCTCCTTGCACAGCCAAGTTGAGTGCCTATAGAAGTAAACAAGTCGGAAAGTAAGTATCAAGTGTAATTGTACCAAGCATCTGGGCTAATGCATTACTTCAGGGCCAAGCCAAAATCCCTCTTCGCAAAGACTTCTTCCAAGAACCTCGGATCATCTGGTAGCATGTTCGGCTCGCAGATTCCACAACCCAATGCGGAGGATACCAAGATGGATGGTTAGCCGACGTGTGATTTTCGAGCGGTGGTACGGTGTACAATATTCTCAACGACGGGCCATGGTTATTATCTTTTTACCTTTCTTCTACAACAAAAACACACCACCGAAATTTTCACTTTACGAATACACAAGCACGACCACACATCGTTAGATACATCGACTGGTTGATGGACAGTCGATGGTATACTTGTTATCTGACATGTTATGATGGGCTTGGGGATCATTGCTAGGCGAAAGTAATGGCATTTGGGTACGGAGTTGAGGTTGCGCTGCTTATGCCTGAATGGCTTATTCTCGGTCTGGCTAGACTTAGGGTTGCGATATGCGAGCTTGGACACAAGCAATGGATGATTTCAATGACTATGACTTTCTCTTTGAATTGTGAGACATCGCATATTCGCCATATGTGTGTGAGAGCCATGCAAAAATGTATTAGCTTATGCCCGCCAGTTACTGACAATAGAAACCACGTCCTCATCCGAGACAACATGACCGAGGCCGCATCTCTGTGGCACATGTCTTGCACTAGCTCCCCATACCAAAGCATACTTAAATGTATCCTTCAAAGTCCTATGAATTTGGTCACAAACATCCTCAATAGTACTCTTGTTCCTCACAATTAATGCCTCTCCAAAATCAGGATCGACACCTTTCCTCTTCGTGTAAATGCGAATCAATCTCAACTCTTGCCAACATCGCTCCACAACATCCTGAATACCTAAGTCTAGCTCACAGCTCATAACTACGGTATTTGGTTCGCGAGCCAGCTTGTCTAGAAAATCGAGGGACACGCTGTCGATTTTGTTGTAGACATAGAGACATTTGATGTACTTTCTGTGGTCTTTCATGATTACATCGATGAAGTCGTCTACAGTGACATTTTCATCTCGGACTAAGACTTCGCAGTTAAGAATCTTGTAGTCTCGAAGGATGTTGTACACCATTTTCTGGTCGATATTCTTAGGCGGGTTCTGGAACGTGATTTTCATGCCTCCAGCGGTTTTGTGCTTGAGGTAGATGTTTCTGCTTTGTTAATATGACTTGTGAGGGAGGGCGGGTGGGATACATACGGTGGTTCTCTATTTAACCGTATTCCCACCGCTTCCAACTCAGCTTCCAGCAAAGCCCTCTGCTCAGCCTTTTTCGTAGCGTCTAGAATCATCAAGATCAAATCACTAGTCTTAGCCGCTGAAATAACCTGCCTTCCTCTTCCCTTTCCCTCGGCAGCTCCCTCAATAATACCCGGCAAATCCAAGATCTGGATCTCAGCGCCGCCATACTCTAAGACACCAGGAATAGCTGTGAGAGTAGTGAAAGAATAGGCTGCGACTTCGGATTTGGTCTTGGTGATTTTGGACAGAAAAGTGGATTTTCCGACTGAGGGAAATCCAACGAGAGCGATACGGGCATCGCCTGATTTACTGACATCGAATCCAGCGCCACCTGAGCTGCCTGCTCCCGGGCCAGGTTCCAGTAATTGAGCTCTATAACGGGCGAGCTTCCTTAAAATGTGATAAGCATTTTGTTCCCCCAGGATCGAGGCGCAATTACCCTTTCAAAAGACCAAGATGATATTCTGTAGGATATTAATTTTGATCATGAGGCAGAGTGTACGTGTTGGTCTTACCAGTTGCCTTGTTCTCTATTGCCTGATTAGTATCATTCATTGGGGTTTTGGAGTTGGGAAATGCGATTCTCTGTCCGAGGCAGGGGCACGGCGGGGTACTCACTTTGGGTCCTCCGCATCTCATCCTCAATCCTGCCATAAGTTCAGCATATAATCCTCGTCCCAAACCCCCCAACTACTCACTCCTTAATCTTCTCTGTAATGTTCACCATCTTGGCGGGTATTGGACACACACCAACCTCTGAATTATCCTTGTGAAAATCTCAAGTTGAGTAAGAAATGATGGTATTTTGAGATATCAAAGCGGTGTGGACTGGCAAATTCAAGCACTAGTCCTGTTCGGGCATTTTTGTACGCGCTTGGGTGTGCTTCTTGCTGGTTGACGACATCTTAATAAAATCTATCTATCTCAACATTCAGCTGAACAATTTTTACCTCTATCCTCGCTCCGTAAAATATACAGATGCTTGCTACTCCAGATACCTGATCAGCTGAATCTGCAATATCTACGGGACGTCTCGTTAGACTGTGCAGCTTGGTGCCCACGTGTTGTTTCAGTTGCAAGAAAACCTTATCAGCAGCAAAATAAAATTTGACATTTACATCAGCATATATCGTTACATATATATCTGTTTTATTTTCAGGTAACAGAATTCCGTGCGGCTCTTTCACAACCGCTACGGCATGGCCATCTCGATGTGGTTAAACGTCATAAAGTTTTCTTGCGATATATTTTTCGTCGTATAAATAGACTTTATAAACAACGATCTCTAAACAATGGGCTATAGACATTTCTATTTAAGCCATATTCTATTCTCACTTCAGATTTTTGTCAATATTAATCCGCGAAAAATATATATTCGTTATATAATATTTATCTATATAATATATTTGGCAATTTACTATAAACCTTTTATATAAGAGGTGTTCTGAGAACTCTCAATTAATAAAAATTCTTTCGTTGTTATTCCATTGGTGATTCAGATTGCTCTAGCAATAGGTAGACTGGATCCCCAAGTAGGCGTGTGTGAGGGGCAATTTGGTAGCCATCTAGGACTCCAATTTCATGAAAGACGCTCACGCACACTTCCCTCCTCCGATATCGGGCATAGTGCCTCTAAAATCTTTCCAGAAAAGCCTAGGACAACTACCTCAGTGTACGCGATCAAGCTCTGTTGTCATTATCCTCAAGTATAATTTGACGGACCGTGTTCCCTTACATTGCCTAATACTCATGGACCTTTCAATGAGAGACTCTTGCAAAATGTATACTGGAGACCCAGGCATCCTCTATGTGAGTCAATGGTAGATGGATACCGAATCGTTTAATGTCTGTCCACAAGCTGGGATGCACAATTTTAATATCGAGTCTTGCTATCGGTTGTCAACCTATGTAATAACTTCAAGAATCATGCCCAAAATAGCACAAATATCTCGGAAAGCGACTCCCATATCCTTCAGAGCCAATCATTTATAAACATTCCATATGTCATAATGTCGACCTATCCATATAGGATATTATATGGTACTAAGACTCGATCTAGTCTAAGTCAGTGACCGGCAGGATAGGGACAAACCTTATACTTTATTGAATATGAGCTCATTGCTTCTTTGCGGGGAAATCATTTCACCAGTTCTGAGAAAATCTGAGGTCTGAATATGGGAATGCGTTTATGCTTGTGCAATTCTGTATGCTTAGAAGTAGAGTAGTAGTATCCTTATCTCATAAGTCTGTGGCCTCCATGAAGGTTATAACAAGATATTTATGACCTCACCAGTCCCTTTTGTCGGTACTAAAAAGAGCATTGTACTTGGAAAACCGGCGATAGTAACAGAACTCATGATTTGTGACGTTTTTTCTGCACTAAATTAATGCCGAATGTTGACTCAATATATATTTCATGCCACACAATACATTTTCCCTTTTTCTCTATACTTTATTCCTGGACACATCATTCAGCTTCCTGCGATCTCCCGACGATATTTTCAGTATATCTACTCTGGCTCGTTCAACTTCATTTTCGTTTCCAGATATAATGGCTTCCATCCTATATCCTCAACAGTACACTTATGTACCTTACGCCCAATACACACAGTACTATCAGCAAACATGTGTGCTCCAAGGATACCCTCAACATATTGCAACACCTCAATTCTATTACCAACAACCACCAACCAGGCACTGCCTAGAAGTCCAGCAATATATCTCCGGAAACCAACGTCGATCTCCATCAACTCCCAATCGCCAACAGTCGCCTCGAAAGTCCACCTCCCCAACACGGATTACCCTGTCAGACAAAAATGTCTCTTCTGGCAGCATTGTCTTCTTGAGCGCCAAAACCCGAGAAGATAAGTGTCACTACCAATGCCAAATTCCGGATTGCAAGAAGCGCATGGATGAAGGCGCCTTCAACCACCCCGCAGTCATTCTACAAATGTGGGATGAGCGCCCTACTGGAGGTGAAATCATGACAATGGGTTGTCTCGTAAGTACTTTCATCATCTTTCCCGAAATTCTACCCATTACAGCCTTTTACCTTCCTTCAATCTTCGAATCCATTTTCGAGTTTCTCACTTACACCTTTCCAGATCTCAGCCAATCCTCGACCGAATGAGATGGAACGCTTCCGTAGTCTTCCGATCTCTCGAACAATGAAAGGAACAGCTCCTGTTGCTGCCTCGACCCATCTTCCCGAAGAAATTAGTAAGTAGAATGAACTCTATTCCACTTACAATTTAGTCCCATGAGACACACACTGTGTGCCCTTTTTTTTTTGTATAACACCATGAGAGTCGCACTGATGACTGACTTGCATCTAGTCTACCTCGAGCAAGAAAGCACCCTCACGAAACAGTCTTACATCCAAACCAACCACATCTTCAACATTCCCCTTTCGAAGCTTGCTCCATTTAGACAAAATGAAAATCGACTTTCCAAAGAAAGCTTCTCTTATCTCAGGAAGAAACTTCGGGTTGAGAAGTTTGCCTGGATTCCGACTTCCAAGTTCGACACCCAAACTCTCGGTACACAGGCTCCCTCAATCAAGCCAGTGTCAACAAAATCTCCAAACTCACAATGCCATGCTGTCGATAATGAGCTTCAATCACGCAAACACCTTGCCAACAATGCCACTTGAATTTAACGTCCACCAACAGAATGGCGACCTATTACAGTAGATTCCCTGTCGGCTGCAACGCCAGATCATGTGCTAACGACGTAGCAGCCACTCAACATTTCAATCGATCATTCGGACTCTCTGCAGCAAATTCATCTCTATCAATATCAAGCCAGTTTTCACTCCAGTAATTGCTTCTCCTTATCCGAGCACCAAACACCATTGTTAACAATATATTTCAGGCCAGATAAGACTCGCCGAAGGCGCTCACAAATCATCGCCAAAACCTAGCCACTACCAACAGCTCAGAGAAGTCTATGCACAATAAAATTCATGACACTATCCAAAAAGCTCTGCCTCCAAAAGTATGTGACTGTATCTCTGTGTTATCAGAACATTCACCTGGTTCTTCTATATGTGAGCCATGATCAATAAGACAATCTGTAATGTCTGAATCATCATATGCCTATTATTATTTGCATTTTTTTGGATCAGTCTATTAAGTACACACTGGTCGTCACCTCCATTCTCGCTGTTTTCCAAGTATGTTCCCGAAGTCACAATTCTCTAATCTGAAGTCACACTTCATTCCAACAACACTATTCCTTCACTGTTAATTTCCGTCAAGCTTCTCGGTTGCTCATGTGACAAGTTACTAACAGTTGAATATCAGCAAATCATGTTTACATGTCACAGTAAAGTCGTAATCAAAATAAGGACTTTCAAAGATAAATACAAAAAAGAACGGTTTCATTGATCTTCTCGTCTGAAACAACCGCCAGCAATTATTTCCTTATCATTTCCACTTACTCAACTGGTCTGTCCTCATTGAAGTTCGTATTGTGAAGACTCCAAAATCCCACGATAATCCAGGGCAGTGCCATGCCTACAGCAAATCCAACCATAACAATACCACATAAGTTCCGTCGCCAGAATGGTCTCTTGTCGTCCGGTTTCATGGGATCCAGCTTATGATTTTTTGCAGCAGCGTTGTGGTACGCGATATCAATCTGTTCGTATCGAGCTTTATTCTTGTCCTCGATCTTGACTTCAGAAAAATTGTCGAGCTCGATATCATCCATCCCTTTTCGGGAAAGACGGTAGGGATGTCTTCCCGGTGCCATGATTGATGCGTACTGCTGAGACTGCTTCTAGTGGTTCTGATGATGCTGGTGATGAGACGGGAGATGGGATACAGATTACTGTGACGTGCTATATAATTACAATGAATAAATTGTTCTGATTCACACTGTCCAATTCTTTTGTGAACGTGCGCTTGATTGTTTGTAGGGCAGACAATGGGATTGTTGTCTTTGGTCTGAGTCGGTAGCTCACCATCATTCAACAAACATGCGCGTTCAAACAAAGCTCTTGTCTGGTATAACCGGCCTACTTTCATAGTGCCTCTTTGTGGTGACACAATGGTATTATGTAGAAGAGTATCATACAAGGCAAAAAATTCATTTGTCTGATCCTTTATGAGAGTTTCTCTGTGCGTATAACAATTTCTTTATAACCCTTTTATTTCATAGCTTGTTTTGCACTTTCAGTATTGTTTACTTGCTCATGAACTGTCTCTATTGTTTATCTTGCAGCTTCACACGACAATGGTAACCTCCAGCAAACTGAAATATTTAAGTTGACTAGCTGGCGTGATTGTGGAATATCTTTGCAATTTGCACAGTTGGGCTTCAGTATCCTGTCATCTCACATCGTCGAACGTATTATTTACAGTCATAAAGTAAAATGTTTCACGAGTAGAAGCTAGACAAATCAATGAATTATATTACCTAAAGAGGAATTTTCCTCTTTGGCTGTACAACCCCGGCCCGGGGACACATGTTTGCCTCTGTGGGAACCAACAATTCGATACTTGGGAGAGGGAAAAACTTACCTGATGAAGAGTCCAGAGCTTGGCTCTCGCTTAACAATCAATGGTGTGATATCTTCTTCTTAATGGCGGGGTTTGTTAGCACAACAATAAGGATGATGATTACAATCACCAGTATAATGATGCACATACAAGTACTATGCTCCAGGCAATGACGCCTCATGCGTTGGTGTGCTGTCTCGTTCCCTTCTCCACGCTCTGCCTGATTGGGGGTGACTGGTGGGTTATGGGTGTGGATAGGGACATCGGCGGGTTGCCATCGAGGATTCCAAGCACCAACAGCTGCTCTCAGTTCATCAGACTCTCCTGAGAATCCTGTGCCGATATGGCGAGCTCGGTGTACTCGTTCTGGAACATTAGGAGGTTCCTTTAGGATGCCGTTGTCATAAGCCCCAGCTTCGTGCCCTGGTGCCCACATTTCGGGTCGTTGACCGGGTCGAGGCATCTTGATGATGTCTCTAAGTATTTTACTTGTTTTTAGAGTTCTAGATTTCTAGACTGGAGGGTAGGAGGTTGAAAGCTGCGTATCGGTCTCAGAAAATGTGCGATAAGAAGAAGGAAGGAAACGAGTTGGAAAATGAGTATTTAAGTAGAATATTGAAGAGCTGTTCTCACTAGTAAAACAAATAGAGAGCGGTTGTTCATATAGCCTTTGAAAAACTAGTGACTTCTAATGTTCTAGATGATTTGTTCTGAGCGTTAATCAGTGGTGATATGAACAACCTGGCTTTCCTGCGCCGATTTTGGGGTTATAATCTCAGATGAACATCGCCAGGAAAATATCAGAACACTGGATCATCTCTTTATAATTATCTTAAGACATGTTTGGATTTTGGGAAGCTTCAGCCTTGTGATTTTGCTGCAAATTCAAATGGCGTAAGTTCTCACCGAACCTGCCCCTACACAGATGAACCAATTCAGCAGTACTTCAAGCTCTTTCCAACGACGTTGCCACATCATCAAGGCTATTATAAGGTACCTCAATCTATCTCCCGTATAAAAGTCACCCAGAAAAGCACTGTTTGGAATGCCCAAAATAAAGCAAAGAAAGATGAGGGTAGTCATTCCTGGAGACAAAGATTCGAGCTTGCTCACTTGTGCGAGTACGGTTGTAGTTGATAAACTGAGTCCCTTTGAATGAGTAGGCATAAGTGAGATATCTGGCCCTGTCCCAGAGATGGGGAAAGAAGTGGCCATTAAAAGGTACAAGAGTGAGACTGCCAGGATGCCGAAGGAAGTGAAGAAATTTCGCGTGATAATTGATTTGATCATTTTGATGTTATTTATGTGTCTGATGTCTTCAGGGCACTTGCATTTTAGTTTTGGTGTTGGTTGGATGTTATGTAAGTTAACTTTGAAATCATTCATAGAGGCAAGAGGCCACAAGCCGTAAGGCAACGAGTGACGGGATGGTCTTCATATATTATATCAATGGACGCAGAATTCTGCAAGACCCACATAACCACTGGAAGTGATCTTTCTCTGGATAGTAAGAGTATCATTACAAACCACAAGAGAAAATGAAATACAGCTCAGAAAATACAAATCTTCGAAGACCAAAGAGTTCGTATTATTCATGTTGGTTGTAACAGATGAACCTCGAGCAAAGGTGACACGAAGGCTAGATCCATTTCACATTCTCCAACTCATATTCATCCACGAAAACCCACCCCACCATATTACGCCCATCGTTTAACCCGATTTGCCCCACAGGTCTTTCCAAATGTGTTATCTCGATCGACGACCACACCTCTTCAAAAGAGGTGCCTTTAAAGCGATAGAAACCGTCAATCCTGCGAAAGCAGCCATGCAAGCCAATACAACCAATGTCAATACCCAGGGTATTTGATGAAGTGGCTTGCGCGCATAGATATGTGAGATCTCGTTCTTGCCACGAGTCTCTGATGAGAAGTGGGTGATAGCCATTGACAATATGGGCGTAGCGACTCTAAGGTAGGTGAGCGAAAGGATCATAGTAATGAGTCGGACCATGGGATTCTTCATTGTGAAGTTTGCTGATTTTTCTTGTCTTTGGAAAGTTGGATGTGTATGAGTAAATTTTGTTGTAGGAGTGGAAGAAGGATCCTGCAGTATGACGCGGTAAATATGTGACTGACGATATCGACGTGTGAGTGAACGGAGAGCATTGTGAATATGAAAGGAGATATCTGAGCCAAAGTTGACGTGAATAATCTTTCAGGTTCATACTCTGGAAATGTACACACTGTCCTCGAGTCAGAGTCATCGACAACCCAGCAGTGGCAACAGTACGATTAATCCCAACTTTGGCTCGAGCGATGGCGTTCGTGACAACATTCCCCTCCACCCCGCGGACTCTCCCCCCAAGAACAACTCGGAAGTTTTTGTGGGAAGGGGCTGCTACATTTGTATTCAGAACTAGGGTAACCAAGACTAGGAATTGGAGACAACAGCTTTGTGCCTAGCTCTGGGCTATGAAGAGTGTGAGTGGACGCGCTGATTCGAGACTGCAAATTCCATTCATTCGTAATATACTTCCAACGCCATATAAGAACAACAGAGGTATCCTAACGCCAGCCGTGATAGACCATTAAGCTACAAAGCCCAGTTTCCTAAATAAAGTATCCATCGCCACTGACTGTCTCCCGTTCTTTTCCATGTATTTTTCCACGATACCCTTTAGTGTCCCAAACCTCACCCGGTTATGTTCTGCTAGAGCCATGACTTGATCTGCAGAGATATTAGTGATTGATGCAGGAATGAAAGTCACAGCTCTTACCTCTGTCTGTTCCCTTCGCTGCACTCTTTGCCTTCTCAACATCGAACAAACTCGAAAAGTACAGCAGTTGATTGTACAGCATCTTTTCTGTATATTCATAGTGCATTTTCCCGAGACACCCATGGCCAAGGCCTTTGGGTCCCAAGCAACGATGACCATATACACTCATCTGCCTCGTGCGATTGCCACATGCTTGATCGTCACAGATCAACCACCCCTCATAATACTTGCTGGTTTGTTGCCGAATTTGATGTTCAAGCTGTGCAACAACAGAGATGTTGGTCAAGGTCTGTCCACAACGACACGTGATACCTGCTGGAGAGCAAACATCAAAGCTGCCGGCCAAACCCTCAAATCCAAACTTGGCTTTGCATGCTCTGCAACGAAGAGTCAAACGGTATGCATCCTTGAAGCGGACTTCATCATCAATCTGACTTTCCAGAGGATGAATCTCAGCCTCACCACCGCCATTGGAAGTATTATTGCTAATACTATACTTGCGTACATCGAGACCCAGACAATCAGCTAACCGTACAGTGTCTGTTCCAGAGATATTGGCGCATAGACGTTCGACGGGCGGGAATATTTGCTTGTAGAGGTACCAGTCAATGTCTGGAGATAGACCTGAGTCTGTCTTAGCTACGTCTTGGGGAGTGTATGATCGTTTCGCTGGAGCTTCTGATGTGGTCTTGCCATCACCAGTGACAATGTAAGCAATGACATCGTCCTTGCGAACAGTCTTCCCTCTCGAAAGCTCACGCAGTGCGACCTGAACTTGAGGCATACTATCTGCATTGGGATAATCCTTGGGGGCCTTTCCGAGCTTCGTGTAGATAGTGTACTTGTGCGTAGGAACAGTGCCTTCGCGCATCTTGGTCGAGATCTCTCGGAGATATTCGTGGATGCGAGTAATGACAACTTCCGCGTCGTCGCCCGACAGAATCTCGTCTAAGAGCTTTGTTGACACTTCTTTGGAAAGGTTACAATACTCTCGGCGTTTCATATCAAGACCTTTGACTTCCATCTTGTCAACATATTTACCATCAACTTGTACCAAGTTGATAGCAGCATACTTCTTCTTGGCTTGGAGCAAAATTCGACGGAAGACGTTGTCAATGTCGATTTCCAGAAGTCTGTATCGGTCGTTGACGGCCTTCTTGAATTCATTCCCTACTCTCAGGGCATCCTCCACATTATCAACGTTGGCGTTGATCATGACGGAATCAGTATCTCCATAAATTACTTGCAAGGAATTGCTCTCCGCGAGGTCCTTCGTACTCCTTAAAATCTCACGGCCTTTATAAGTTGTAAGAACAGCCAATGGTCTGGCATAAAACCTCGACTTGGTGTATCCCAAACAACCGTACATGGAGTTGGCAGTTAGCTTGAGAGCCAATTGCTTGATATCCCATGTTGCCAATTCTTCCGGGGTAGCGCTTTTAGCTTTCATCAGACTCTTGACTTGTCGACGACGGCTGACGAGAGTCGCAATAAGCTTCGGCAATATTCCAAGATCTTGGTTGACTGGGACTTCGGGTACCCGCTCCTCGTCATCGGACTACGCTTTGTTAGCAGATTCTCTACCAATATAGATTGAGCATACCAGCTGTGTGCGATCTACGGTCGTGAAGCAGATGTTGAATTCCTGAATGATACTTGGGTAAAGAGAATTGAAATCCATGACCAGCACGAATTTATCGTACAGGCCTTTCTCCGGCTCGAAAACGAGACCTCCCTTGTACTTATCCTTTTTCTTAACATCTCCGCTCTCTTCGTCGAAATTTTCTTCCTCAATCTGTTGCTTGCCTTTGAATACCGCTTTGTCAGGACATATGTATTTGTTTCGATGAAACTCGTGAAGCAGAATGTATTCGTTCCGCTCGGCACGGGTACCGGTGAGTGTTCGTGCCCAAGAATTTCCGGCAAGATTTGTAAGGACTTTGGTCAACGGAAGCATTTGAACTTTCAATGCTAAAGCAGCAATGAAGAATGTATCAGCCTCACAATGCGAGACGTAGTCCATCAATCCATCTTTTGATGTCGCCCAGGTCTTGAGTGCCGACTCGTTGTCGATTTCACGTCTGCTAGTACCCGAGAGGTACAAACTACACATCTCTGTCAAACTCCAAGATGTACATTTAGTCATGGTTGATTTTCCAGCATCGTTAGCCAGATCACAAAGGAGGCGACCGGATATGAGTGAGCGCTCAGCGAAGAAATTTCCTCCCATCTTTCCCATTGAGCTTGGCCATTGTGTGCGTCTCATACGGCCAATTCTTGACCATTGAGGTGTCCGTCTGGCTTGCAATCGATTCAATAAGATGCTGAAATCAACTCCTTCAAGTTGATGCCCAACGAGGACATCTGGATCAATCAGATTGAGCTGTGCGAGGAAAAAGCTGAGGATTTCTGATTCTTGCTTCACGAGCTTCACAAGTCCCTTTGCTCTCCTCTTCACCTCCCCCTCAAATCCAATAGGGAAGTTAGTCAAGACCGGCCGGATTATTGTGAAGGAATGGCAAGGAAGCTTTTCCGCAGGAGTTGTGTCCGTAAGTGAAATATTCTTGTAAACTCGGGCACTGATGGCAAGAATCTCTTGCTTGTTATCCTTCACATTAAGAACCGTTCTCAATGCGATGCTCATCAAGGTCAGAGGTGGCGATTCGGGGCCTTCACTTTCACTCAACGGAGTGATCATGTTTGGCTGTGAAACTTGAACCTCTAATTTGCAGTGGGATGCATTGTTCAATGCCCCAAACTCTGCGTCCTCTATTTTGAGCCAACAAGGTCCCATGATGTTTTTCCACAAGACAAATTGCTCAAAAAGAGGAGTGTTGGCGCCAAAGACATGCGAAAAGGTGTTTCCGGTTTGATGTTCAGGTTGCAATTGAGGTTTTGAGTACGGGTAGAAAAGCTTGAGGTATTCGCCCTCTTTTGGTATGTTGGGAAGTTCAAAAGCGTATTTTCGAGTGCATGGCTTGATTTTATGCATTCCAACCCTCAGTTTGCCCATCAATTCGTCTACCTCTTCATATACATCTTTCATGTCAACTTCATCAGTCGTATCTCGGTCGTGACGTTGTCGGTATTGCCGCGGTAGGAAGAAGAGCTTCCGAAGAATATTGTCCACCTTAACGAAGCAACTCACAAATGTGCCGTCTTTTTTATTTTGCACCTTTCCGAACAGGCACAAACTTCCATTCATCTCTGTATAATCTGTCCAGAACATGTTGAGACTACCATCCTCCTCGATTGCATCGTTGTAATCGAGCTTTCCAAAGCTCATGTTTTCCGATTGCTGGCTGCTGTTCATGACATTGAGTCTGTTGGTAACGTCGTTCCAAGTTGAAGCATCAACACGCTCCGTGGGCGGTCTTGTCGGCGAAGAGCTAGCAGGTGAGGGGTATGCCTCAATCTTCTTCACCTTTGGCACGGGCCGTGTCCCAGAAATATTGACACTGGTGGTTGCAATTCCATCAGCTTGAGCAACCTCCATCATGTCCTCCTCATCCTCATCTTCCGCCTTTATAACGGTCTGTGCCTTCCTTTCCACGGCTTTCACAACCGGCGATGAAGGTTGTGGATCGTCCAAAATAATATCATCGTCACCCATATTGACCATGAAGTCATCATCTCCAAAGTCTTGCTCAGTTGGCGGTGTTGTTGGGCCTCTATCATCTGAAACTTTCACCTTTTTAGATACTCGGCGCTGAGCATCTGCAACGGAAGGGGAGAGCGCGCGAGTCCTCCTCTTATCTTGCGTTCTTCTCGATCTGGCGGGTTGTGTGATTGGGCGTGGAACGTTGGTGTCGACTTCACCTAGCAGATCTGCGAGGAAGTCGTCGTCTTCCTTTGTTTTGACAGGCTACAAACTATTAGCAGGAGCCTGTTTAAGTCCACCGATTCTCAAGTACCTTAGCTTTAGGCTGAGCTACTACAGCACCCTTCGTGAAGTAGTTGCTGATTCCCTTGTCTAACTTCTCCTTTTTTGCCTTTTCTTCTTCGCGTTTGCGCTTTGCTAGAAATTGTGAGAATCCGAAACATCACAGGTCCCACATTTTTGGCTTACCAGCTTTACCAGACTTCTTGGTTGGGAGTTCTTCCTCACTTTCCGAGCCATACTGTGGTTGCTGGTCCCATTCCTCCCTCCCGTCGTCTGCGTACCCCTCGCCATTGTCGTCTATGACAAAGTCATCTTGGTTCAGGCGATCACGGACAACCTTCTTGTATCCAGCTTCATCCACCTCCTCATATAAATCGGCTTCTTGGTGGACTTGGTAGCTATCCAGACGCTTCTTTCCCGACTCCCGCAGAGCGCGTAACTCCGCGAACTTGCTGCGTGCATTGGCAGCCTTAGACATGTTGGCGAGTAGAGAATAGCAGTTGATAATTGCTACAACATACTACTAAGAGAGATAATATTGGAAAAGCGGAGTTGCGTTGTATGAAGTTGAGAGAATTGTATGAAGTGTAAGTAGGAGTAAAACTGGTGGTGGTTGGGTGTCGGCTGCGAAAGTTAAATCAACTGCAACGCGAGATTTGGACGCGAACGCGAACGCGAATCCCTGTAAATCTGTTATGCATACATGCCTGAAATGTCAGAAGAGAGAGCTAGGTAGCGATACCTATTTGGGAGGCATTTACCAAAAAAGTTCTGGGAATTTGATGAGAAGCATCAAAATTAATTTTTCTGCCACTAAGCACCTACGATGTTAAGTTGCAATGCATGTATGCGACACTGCATACAGACAATAGTTGGAGACTCTGCTATTATATCTGCAACTTCTCGAACGGCACGTTTCTCAAATCAACCCCTCAGGAGAACAGTTGTGACAACTTCTTATCAAAGAGCTCTCGACAAGCGCGAAGAAGATTCCGAAGCTCAGCGGAAGCCTGGCAATCGTGTCCCTCGAGACAAATGGATAAAATCAAGAGGCGTCAGACCTCAAACAATTAAGAGAAAACCCTTGGACCCAGCATCGAGAGAAGTCGCTATTGAACTCAAGTACCTGAAGGATCCCGTAAAGCTCGCGACCTATGTACGGGAAAAACTTCGAGATGATGACTTTGCGACGGCACAGACTCTTGTTAGATCAGCTAGCAAAGACACGCAGTGCACAGTCAGCTGGAATCATTTGGTGGATTATCAATTGAGTAGGGGCATGATGAACGCAGCTATCAAAACTTACAATGAGGTATGACACGCTCTTGAATTTGAAAGTCAAAAGCTGAACATTCGTCCAGATGAAAAAGCGTGCTCAGGCCCCGGATGCGCAAACCTACACTATCATCTTCAGAGGATGCGCTCAGCACAATGAACCGGAGAATGCTCTTAACAAAGTTCTATCCATCTACCAATCCATGCTCACCGAAAAAGCCCCTATAAAACCAAACGTCATACATATGAATGCGGTCTTGAAGATGTGTGCAAGAGCTCAGAATATGGATGCCCTGATGGCGGTTATGGATCAGATGCCAGAGAGAGGCATTAGAGCAGCGAACAATTTGTCTTTCACCACGATACTAAATGCCTTGCGCATGTATGCCGTCAACAACCTAGGCGGTACCCTTACTCCTATGCAGGTCAGACAAGGCCGACAGAAATTTATTTTGATTGCAAGGCAGATGTGGGTGGAAGTCATCAAACGCTGGCAGAAAGGAGACATAATGGTCGACGAGGAGCTCGTTGCTGCCATGGGTCGTCTGCTACTTGTTGGCAATGAGCAAGATGTTGATGACGTCCTGTCTCTGATTGAACAGACCATGAATATTCCTCGCCAAATACCGCGAATGGGTACGATTGAGCGTCTCGGCAAGGATCCATCTGGGCAAGGAAGTATTCAATCGAAGCAGCACATATTGGAAGCCCGCAGTGGTGAGTTCGGTGAAGAGCCGGAAACGACAGAAGACTCGTTCCAAAGTCTTGCGGAGACGAACGACTCTCCAGCAAAAGCTGGAGTTTATGTTAAACCTGGAGCCAATACCATTTCGTTGGTTATGAAAGCGTTGGAAGCACCGCATTTGAAAGATGTAGCCACGAATTATTGGAATATTTTAACCAAATCCCTAAACATCGCCCCGGATTCAGACAACTACCACTGTTATCTTCGAATTCTCCGATTAGCTCGAGCAAGTACGGAAGTTGTCAAGCTCCTCTTGGAGATGCCTGACGGGATGGTTCAAGCCAAGACAGTCCGCATTGCTATGTCCACCTGCCAGAGAGACAAGAAAAATCGGCACGCCTTTGCTAACGCTGGCAAGATCCTCGACCTGATGCAAACAAAGCTCAAGGAGCCAGACCTACCATCTTTGGAGAATTACCTCGATGTAGCTATCACTGCCCCGGTATATGATTCTACCGGTCAAATGTCTAAATCCGGCCAAGGCGCTCAAATCATGCGTGCTCTCCACAGGATCAATCCTTCCTACATAAACATCAAATCATACCTTCTCTTCGCCGAATCATCCATCTCTCAAAGAACAGTCCCCGATAAGGTTGCCTTCCGTGAATCTGCCTACCGCATCGTTACTCAGATGATTCGCTCCTACGATTTAATGATTAACAACGCTCTGGTGCCAAAAGAAGAGTTTGCCGAGCTACATTCCCAACGTAGGAAACTCGGTTCCTTTGTTACAAGGTACAAGAATACATTGGAGGAGAGGGAGAAAATGAGGATACAATATTTGGCCAAGAAACAAGCGGACGCCGACAAGAATAGACCACCTGTCAAGCCGGCAGCGCCTGCTAAGAGTGTTTACGAGTCTGAGGTTGAAGAGACACCATTAGCCGAAATCGATATCGAGGCATTGAAAGCAGAAACCACTGCTGCTGAAGCACAGGTTTAATCGCTATTTGTCTGTATTCGACGACCTCGAGGAAAATCTCCTTCAAGTCAAATCAAGATTGAGCTTTAGCTGTGAGATTATGTCTTAGTGGGGTGACGCAGCGTCGTATTTGAATAATGCTCCGAGTCAGGACGGCGTGCCTGAAATATGTACAAATCGCTGAGAGAAAGGGGAATCTGCCGCAAACTGTATATTATCGCCCTCTGTACATTATTTGTACAATTACTACTAGGATCTTCATGAAATCCTCACATTACATTTGATGGCGGTGATGTTATTTGTTTTGAGACAACAGACTTCTCTTGTGTCTATTGCTAACAACTGGATTGGTATTGGTACAAATGAGCGAATAACTCCTCTGCCATCTTCGATCCCTGTGCAGGAGCCATCTGATGATATCGATATTCACACCCCTATGAACTGTTCATTATACAGCCCACCCTCCTCCCGTTAATTATGCCCTCCGTCAATAATACAGACCAACAAGAAATAAACTTCTTCATACCCATTTCAATTCGTTAGTCAGAGGAAGACACCATTCATACTACTTGCCATCCCTTTCGAATCTGGCCAGGTATTCGCTAAAGGCAGATTTGGCTGCACTGGAGCCTTTCATAGAAAGACTAGAAATGCTAGACCCTGAGCGTGTATTCCAATCGCCCTTCTGCAACGTTGGTTCCGCAAATCGATTCTTCAGCCAGGAAGCGCCAGGAGCTTGAGGCAACTCTACAAAATCTGGCTCAGAAGTGGTTATGTTTCCAGGCGGCATTGTCTGATGAGGAAATGGGGATGTTTCTGCCGAGAGACCCAGAAACTGAGGCTGCCGCATGCTTGACACTCGAGATGGTGACGGTTGAAGTTTGCGTAATCCTAAGCTTGGTGTCAGGGGATCCATGAGCCCATGATCTTGAAAGATATCCAGAAGAGCCTTGAATCCTATATTCTCTGCTCTGTCTAGAATGTTATCATGCTCATCCAAAGCCGTGTTACGGGTTTTGTCTTCAGCTGAAATACCCTGGCGTGTCAACTGAGCAGCGCCGTTCTCGTTACTCTTGTTTTGTTTCTCAAAACTTTGGCATTTAAGTGCAGCTTTACCAACGAGTTTGATGTTCATATCTCCCAAAGTAAGCGCTTTATCCGAAAGGAATTCCTCCAATTCAATCGGCGTCTCAGATCTGACTGTGCTCTGAGAATTTGGAGCAATCGTGATGCTGCTAAGGCGCTTGCCAATGTTTGGAGATGGATCTGAGTCTGAGACAACATGATTTATCTTTGCTATTGGCTCTGCGTCTCGTTCATCGTCCCATACAACCTTCGGTTTGTCTGCTGTGTCGGCCCAACAGTCATCAGGAAGCTCCAAGATATGCGATAAACGAGATGCTGTGCGGACACTTGGTACCAGAACAGTGCCCTTAGTATCACGTCCTGAATCCGTCTGATCTGGAAGTACAGTCTTTGTGTCAATTTTTGGGTCCAAGATCTCGCCGAAGGTGCTGAACGCAAATCCCAAAGGAAGGGATCTGACAGAAGTCTCTGATCCATCCCGATCAAGACCACCCCGCCGCGACAGGGAAATCTGGGGCTTCTGATGGGAGATAATTGCGACGGATTTTTCAGTTGCAGAAGTATCTGAATGCTGTGATTGGGGAGTTCTCTCTTTTGAAATACTTTCAGCAGCATTGTCAGAGCTTGCATTGGCTTTTTTGGTGGACTTCCGTGCATCTCGTCCATATCTTTGCATTTTCACAGTTCGTCGACGCCGGAAGAAAAGAGGCCTGTGTTTTAATCTTTGTTTTGCCGGCTTCGATGACTCTTGCTTCTCAGACGCAGATGTCACGATTGTTCCCAAAGCACCGGGAGGTTCACATTGCTTGAGTTCCTTACAAGGAATGTTACTTATGCGATCTTCTTGGAAGACCTCATCAACTAATTGTCCTCCTGTACTCTGGGATTCGACCCTTGGCTTTGCAGCGAGATAAGTTCGAGCGAGCTGCATCCATGTTGGAACTGGTTGAGCGACTTCTTCCTCCTCTAGACTAAAAAGAACCTCATTCTCGCATTCAGCGTCCATCCGGAGGCTGATCTTTCGATTCCTCGAATTACAATATGGCGTTGAGGAACGAGATGAACCATCGTATTGACTACCTAGATATCCCAAAGCAATCTCATGATCCACCTCGAGAAAGAAGTCATCCTCGTAGATGGACGATTCGTGTTGGCGCAGCTTTGAACTTCCTGTGTCGTCTACTTGGATGACGGATACTGCGCCTGGTTGTGCTTTCGAGATTAACTCTACATCCTTGCGAGACGCAATAATCGGTACTTTGCTCTCTCCAGTATCGGAATCTGACGAAATACACCTATTCTTATCCCTTGGAACCAAGAAGCCCATCCCCCACTGGAGGCTTGCCAATCTCAACTGATCCGAGCAATCTGATTTTGAGGGGACAATCGGGGATATGTTGAGGAAGCCAATCTCTACATTGCTTTTGGGGAGTTGGAAAGGGTCAGCAGTATCTGTTTCCAACTGGTTGAGTGAAGATGGAAGAAGCCCTTCTCTTCTAATGGGGCTTCCAACTACTTCTTTGAGGTGCGAGAATGACGGTGATATCATCCCCCGATCCTGTGTGTTCTTGCCGTTCCTAAAATCCAGCTTTAATAACTCCTCCGAAAACTTATCGTTCCTTGGAAGCCAAAGTATCTCTTGTCCCTTCGCCTTCATCTCTCTTTCGCTGGGTACCTGGGAGTCTAGTGGCTGTGCGAGTAGCAGATGATTCTCCGGGATGTAAATACAAAAGTTGGAAAGCTCGCCCAATTTGTACTCACATATTGCTGCCAAAGCAAGCTCTAGAGTTCGAAACATCATCGAATGTGCGCGTATGTTCATAGTCGCTGGGAATTCGACTCTTGTTATGTGCTTGCTGTCACCAGCGTTTGTGGCCTCTTTTTGTTTGTTTGACAGAGCTGCAGCTGCGTTCGACATACTTGCATCACTGCAAGTAAAGAATCCTTGCCTATAACCTTTCATGACTCTCTCCACCTCGGCCCACAAATCTAAAGGGCTATCTGCTGTAGGATCTTCGCTACTGCTCCTATCTCCACCATTAATCGAGATCAAACACAACTGACCAGCCACTTACTCGGAGAGACCCCGCACAAAAATTCCTCCCGAATGTTGAACGTCAGGTTTTGTCTTGTCAGATACCGGAGATTGATCTACCATCAAGTTAGTACTGTCAGAGGTTGCTGAGACGATCTTACCTTTATTTGAGAACTTTCGAGCCAGTACATTAAGAGCATTGCCAATTTCTTTCAGATCCTGGAGCTGCTTCCCATTCTCAACTTTGATTGTCTCGGGCAGCGTGTATGTAGTTTCAATGTCCTTCGATTTGCAAGGTACTGCAGCTCTTTCGAACAAGCTTGGTTGTTCGCCCGCTGTTGATACTCGGAAAGATCTTATGGTGATTGAGTCAGCCAGGATTCGGTCCATGCTGACATTGCGTAAGATGCGTGCTTTTAAATTTCGTTCGGGGTGAGCTCTCAATAGGAGAGAATCCTCAAGAACATCATCATCATGATTTACCAAAGGCTCCACCGAGAAGTTCATCACTGGAAATGAGTGCAAATTCATTTGTCCTTTTGACTATTAGAGCATGGTTAGTAGCTCGTCAAACCAATTTGTGTAGCTTAGCATAACTTACAAGTCCCATCAGTCTGGTGCCAATATTGATGCAGTCCCTGACCTCTCTTTCATCTGCTTCAAAAGTAGATACACATTGGTCATTATGGGTTCCAACTGAGGGAAGAGGTTTTGTATCTGTTTTAAAGAACTTTTCCAATTGTTCATCTGATTTTGAGAGCATGTGGAAGTTTTGAGTCATCTTCGCAAGGGTCGATTCAATGTTTCGTGCAATCTCCTCTCGGTTGAGTTCCATTTTTGGGAGCATTTCTTTATTGAGCTCGTGGTATCTCGCTTCTCTGGCCTGGAGTCTATCAAGGAACTTCGGGTCGAGATCCCCAACACTAGGACACATCTCTTTAAGGTCTGAAGAGGGTTGCTGTTTCCGGGGAAGAGACATGCTCGTGGAACCAACATTGTTTCTCACGCCTTCTCCCTCGTGGTGGAGAATACATTCGTCTGCCAACAGTGTTTTGGGACGACAATACTGGTTTGTGGTTGGAGATGTTCTGCAACACTGATCCATGTTCTTCATATTCTGACCATCATTTCCCCCCAATGCTGAATCGGGGTAGTCGACCTCACAAATTGTTATATGGGGAGACAAACACCGACCGGGAAAGTATTGCTGGTCGAGTCCACTAGGGTTATAAAATATACCTGCTGTCGTGTTTGGGATGCTGGAACAAATGTCAGTGAATTCCGCACCTCTGCTAGTGGAGCGCACCTTGGCATGGTTGAGCTCGATGCATTTGAATCTACCAAAGCGTTGGCCGACTCAACTGTCTCGTACTCTAGCGGCGAGGTTGTAGCAAAAGAGGCCTTGTACTTCGCAGCAGTGAATGAGGTGGTATCTGGGATGACGGTGCCAATGAGGGCCCGAAGATATGAATCTGGTGTACCCGGTGCACTATACTCATATATGTTTTCCTTGTCACTCTCATTCTCGCTCTGGCAAAAAGTAGCTGCTGTTGGGTGTTACAATAGCGAGACTGTGAGAGAAAATGGGTTGGACACTTACAACTGCTCGACGAATTCACTGAACTAGTCTCGAGTAATTTCTCCTCTTTATCCTTACCATCAGATAAGTCTTTTGATGATGGCATTTTCGGCCCTGCAGGTTCTACAAATAGATGTCCAACAATTCGATCCACACGAGCCTCGAAAGCATCCATATCATCAAGACTACCCAAGGCGAAGCGAATATGGCGCGCCGGAATTGGCAAGGTTAAGATGGGTGTATCCGATTGAGAATTCGCGGGGGCTAAATCACTATCCTCTTCTTTTCTTGAGCTCGTGTTAATTTCGCGTTTCTCGGTTGTAGCTCGCTCAAGTTGAGTTGGTGGCAATGGGGTGCAAGGTGCAGGAGTGACCTCTCGTTTCTGGGACCCTCTGCTTGTGATGGTGCCAAATATGTTACTGGAAGTCAGAATATTACTGAGGCTTTTGCGTCTTCTCAAATGGGAATTTTCTTCTAATTGTTGGGATTAGCAAATAATACCAGCACGAAGATGGAAATTTCTGACCACTAGTATCGTGTCTTTTGGAAGGTGATAGGCTTCTTGTTCTCCAAGTGTGGATGTTCCTTTCATCTTTATCCTTTCGAGAACGTAAAGAAGCGAATTGCAGGAGATCGCTGATGGACTTTCTCCGATGAAGTTGCTCGGGGCTCTTATTCTCGTCCGTTTCGTTGAAACTCTTGTGGGATTTCGAACGAAAAGTATGTAAGAGTCTTTGGGATATCTTATGAAGAGAGCCACGTCGCCCGGGACTGTTTTTGAAGTTCCATTCTTTGTCGTCCTCGATATGCTGACGACTTGAGTGAGATGTACGAGGGTAATGGCCAAATTCGATGTTCAGTGTAAGATTAGTTGGGGGTAACGAATCCATGTTGACTATGTGTCTGTCCCAAAATCAGTTTCGTAGTCTGCGAAAGATTTTATGCTCGTGAAGAGACGTATTCATTCCATCCTCCAAGTTTTGATGTAGCTGGTGCAACAAGCATTGTGCAGCCGTAAGGTTCAGAACTTCACGCAAACCAAAGGTAAGTAAACTCACCTGTAACCAGAATTGCTGTGATGTTGTGAAACTGAAACTGCTGAATTTTCTTGTAAAGTGCAGATGCAATATGTGACTGAGTACCAAAGTGCAAGTGCATTGGGCTGGACCTGCCAGCACCATCACCCCTCGCTTCCTGCCTCGTCTGGAAAATAGGGGGAAAGTGCTCTTTTCTCGCTTGGGAGCAGCCTTGCAATTAGGGTTGAGCTGGCTTCACTTAGGCACCTATTTGGACCTCCCAGCTACAACTAAATTTAGTAGCAGGTTGCTCCGGGGCCCGCCCTCCGCGCCTCTTTCTGCCAGATCGCGACCAACAACCGATTTTGCGCGTCGCTGAATTACATTGTATAAAACATCGCATTCAAGTTCACTTCCATCTCGTCCATCCCACGGAATAGAGACAACCTGGAACTTCCACTCAGTTGTTTGAAGCAGTGTGACCTGTTGCAATTCAAACTTTACTAACATCCCCTCACTAACTCAACAGACCAGTTTCCAAGATGGCTCCGAATAAACCTGCGGTCGATCTCAATGCGATGCTTCAAAAGGGTAGGTTGCACATGGTTTCCAAAACAATAAAAATCTAATCGCTTTTGTGTGTACAGATCGTCAGCGTCGCAAAGATGAGGCTATTGCTCAGAAGATCCTTGGAAGTAATCGACGGGCCAGCGCACCAGGGGCCGCCGGGTTGAACAATCGCAAGTCTGTCGGTGTGCCATCTCTTGCAAGCAGAATCACACCTGCAGGTGGAATCGCAAAGGTACGAGATTCATTGCGCCGAAGAGAACACTCCTTTGATACCATACAGCGAAACGTCCCAACAACTACAAAACCATCGCGAGCATCCCCAAGACCAAATGGCAATGTCAATGCCGACTGGACACACGATCTGCACTCCTTGAACAACCCCACAGCAGATACAGGTCTGAATGTACCTCGCGGACCTAGAGCATCTCGTCCCAATCGAAACACCCGTCTACAAAATGTCATTCATGGCTCTGCATCATCTCCAGCTCTCAACAGCCAATTCAACATTGTTGGATCTGCGAAACCAGCCTCAAGTATGACCATCCGAGGACTTGCTGGACCATACCTTGTCATGGCAAAGAACCTCGCACTTGGCACTACAGCTGCGGATATCGAGAGCGCCATGTCACCAGTTGGGGGAGCAATTTTGGGATGCCGATTGATTGCTGAACGACCCAAGGTCATCGCGGAACTCATATTTGAGACTAAGGAGGGAGCTGACAATGTGGTCGATACATTCAACAACCAAAATGTATGTTCATATACTAATGTTTGGAAATTTTACTGACGGTTCCTATTAGGCTGATGGAAACATCCTCCAAGTTTACCACAAGCCAGGTCCAGTTCCACAAGGCTACAAGAACTCAGCTAGCGCTAAGCCTCTAAGCCCAGCAGCACGAACACCTCGTGGCCCACGTGCCGACCTCCTAACAGAACGATCCGACGAGTCTCGATACAGTTCTGGTCGCGAACGAAGCCGAGATCGTGGAAGAGATTACGGAAGAGATGAGGTGATGGATGGATCATACGGTTTTGATGATCGCATGGAGACTGATAATGAGGAGACCAGAGGACTCTATAGCGACACCATTATCAGTGGCCGAGGACGAGGTGGTGGTAACAGTCGGGATAGAGGTGGCCGTGGAGATAGATCCCGCGGTTACAGATGAACATCTGGACCATAGAAGCTTTGCTGCTTTTCAAATATCGAAACCTGGTAGCTCCCTCCTTGGATCATCTCATATGGTGTATCCGGATTGCGCCGGATTGACTTATAACCGCTTGTATCTGACGACAATGGATCTGAGAACGTTGCGGCCTTGTATGACTTGATGTATGGACATTAAGTCAATTTTTTCGCCTGGTGTTACAACCCTGGATAATCGTGCTCCTGTAATAGTATGTAAGAAATAGACAAGACAAACGATTTCTGCCAAAATGATACAGCTCTCCAATGCTTGACTATTTTGTGAATGACTCGAAATTCATGTGCAAAGTCGGCATCCGCTTCTGGCACAAATTACATGACCTCACCATCAAATAGGAGCAAACGCAACAGTAGGTCAAACAGGTCAGCGTTCCTCCATTCGCCATGCAATGTCTGTCTCTCTGTCTGGTCTGATCTGATAATTACAAGAATGAAGACTGTAAACAACCTACTCCTCCAAATTTCCTTTCCATCCCATCTCACCATGAGAGCCAGCAATCACAAGACCCGATAGTTCCTCCTTGGTAGCACATGTATGTGATTTAACATCTGTCTTTCCCAGCCACCCAGCCACCCAGCTCCTCAGAATTTACCTCCCAAAGCATATATGCCGGCCCGTCCACCAGCCAGTCACCTGATTAATTTTTCTTCCCTGAGCAAAAGACCAGCTCCTCAAGATCTCGTGTTTTTGCGTATTGTTGTGTAGCATTGACCCTTGCTGCGTAAAGAGAACTGTGCCCTTTGCGAAGAAAACGAAGAGAGCTTTCGTGGGGTATCAGGATCTATCAAGTCAACTCATTTGATAGACAATTTCGGCACTACGAGATGCACAAGCCGAGTACGGAAACGCCGCCAATTCAAGAGTGAGCGTTTTGGATCAGATCCTTTTATAGAAGATAGATCGCATATATGAGTATGAGACTTGGCGTGAAATACAAAATCGACGTCGTGAGGCATGTAGCACGGCAGGAGTTGGAGCTAGCATTGCTCGCTCAATGCCACTGAGCCTGACCCATGAAACCTTCTTCAAGTGTACGATCTTCCAAGTTACGAATAAAATCCCGATTGCTGCGCTGCCCTGCTTGAGCTCCTTGTGCAGCTCTGCTACCCCTTCTCCGTGCACTTCCAGGATTTCCATCAGGAGCTCCATCAGGAGGAGGTGGGTAATACGCAGGGCTTGGTTGCAGGCGAATAGGTTGGCTGGGATCAAGATGACTAGCCACCCTTTGGATGGCAACTGGGATACCTCCCTGTTGTACTTCCATTGTAGAAGCTCTTTGACGACCCGAGCGCATGGTAGCCTGGGCATAGAGGCTCTGCTGCTGCTGGGGTGGACCAGGTGCATACTGTTGCTGCGGCATCTGTGCAGGAGGTTGCGCCATCATGCCCATTTGATTGTAGCCGGCCTGTTGTGCCGGGTATGGTGGTGGCGCACCTTGATTTGTATTTGGCGTATACATGTTGTTATTGGCATACATAGGTGGTTGATTTGTTGCACCTTGTGGATATTGTCCCATTGGAACATTTGATGAGTATGGTACTTGAGATTGGGCATGCACTTGTGCGGTATGGGCCTGGGCTTGAGCTTGTGCTGCAGCCTGTGCTCGCTGTTTGCTTAGTGCCTCGGCTTGTTGTTGCTGTTGTGTTCCCGGAGCTGGTGATCGGTTGATGGAACTTGATTTCAAGTTCATTGGAGGCACGAAGGGTCCAGTGTACTTCTGTTGTGTAATGAAAGGATGCAATTTGGCTTGCTGGGGTGACCAACGTTCCAATGGGTTGATGTTGAGAAGGCCTCGAACGAAGTCAATGAATGCAACTCTGTTGTTCATTTCTGGAATTGTTAGTATTGGACAGCTTGATAGTTGTCTAAGTGCTTACCTCGATCAATTTCGCTTTGCTTCATATTCTTCCGTGGCATGGCATATGATCGAATAATTTCTGGTAGCGTCGTAGCTTGAAAGTACTTCTTGCTTGGTTGTTCCTTCGTGCCATGCTCACGAGAGTATTGCTCCATACTCTTGAGGTGATATGTCCTCCTACCATAATCGTCCACATCGTGTCTTTTTTCAAAGAATTCCCCGGACTGTTTCCCCATCTCCAACATCCAATTCGGTGGATTCCCAAGCATCTCCACTATTCTCGATACCTGGTTATACTCCGAGGATCCTGGGAAAAGTGGTAGTCCGAGAAAGAGCTCCACAACAATACAGCCTAATGACCACATATCGATAGCTGAAGAGTAGGGCAACCCAAGTAAGACTTCCGGAGACCGGTAAAATCTTGACTGGATATAGGTGTAAACAGTTTGACGTTCGTCACACGCTGAGCCGAAATCTATGATCTTGATAATCGGGCTCTCGAGATTTTTGAGTAATATGTTTTCCGGCTTCAAATCGCAATGTATGAGTCGAGCCTTGTTCAGAAGACTCAACCCATTCAACAATTGCTGCGCAAATACCCGTACCAGTGTTGTACTCAAGCCGCGGAACTGGTTTTGCTTAATTAGCTCGTACAAGTTAACGCTGAGTAATTCGAACACCAAGCAGAGATGTTGTCGGTGTATGAAGGTATCTTTCAGTCGCAGAATATGATGATCGTCGTTCTTATCGAGCTTGGTGTTCAGCTATAGCAATCATCAGCAAAATGTGTGGGAAAAAACACTCGATTAGTCCTACCAGGTCAAGCACTGAAACCTCCATCATACTCTGATTGAAATACGCTGTCCTATTCTTGACAACTTTCACTGCAACTACCTCCTGGGTTTTCAAGTTCTGACATTTCACCACCTGTCCAAACGTGCCTTGTCCCAATACATCAAGAATAAGATACCGATTCCTAAGTTTTATGTTAGCATTCACCATCTTCAGGAAAACAATGTATTGACCTAGACACATACTTATGACCAGTCTCTTCAGACCCGAGAATGTCATTAACGTAGAGAATATAGTCACTGTCTTCATTATCAAACCCATCGTTCTTCACACCTTTGCTTGGTTTTGTGAGGACTCGGCGAGGATTGCGAGAGGATTCGTATTTGAAGCTAGGATTGCAAATTCGATACGTTGATGGCAGATGGCTCGTAAGAGCTTGAAGTGGCTATATATCCAGTCAGCAAATGAAATATATTGCTCGGCGAACATCCTACACTAATGAATCCACCCTCTGGATTTGCTCTGCGAAATGCAGGTTGAGCATTGACTTTTGGCTGCAGGTCATTCATGGAATGAATCTTCGTGAACTGAGGTACAGGGCCTCTTCCTGGCGGACCTTGCGATGTTTGTGGCACAGGGCGACGAGGAGATTTGGGGTCATTGCCGAAAACTGCATTCAATTGTTGAGTCGCGGATGAAGGATAGCTGTCGTTGTTTGAAGTATAAGGTGTAATAGGAGGTAGTTGTTGCGTCTGCTGCCGATTTGCGTAGTATGAGGTCGGAGATGAATAAGTTCCTGGTCTTGTTGGTGATTGACGTGACCCATATTGGTTCTGACCCTGTTGCGGCGCGCCGTACGGCGAGCTTGGAGACAGCGTCTCCATTGGGGAGTATCTTTGAGCTGCTGCAGAAGGTTCTTGAGGTGAGTGATGCGAAGCCGTTCGACTGCCTGAAAGATGTTGTTGGTGATGGGGCCGCATAGGATACTTCATACCACTATATGGGTCACCAGCGTCTTGCATGGCTACATCGCCGTTCCCATCCCTCATATGTGGTGTAGCGTTTGGCGAAGCTGTTAAGGAATGAGATTGCGCACCCATACCGCCTTGATATTGCTCGTAAGTGAATCCGGCGGGGGGTGCGTTTCCGTTGTTGTAGTCTCGCGCCATCTGAGCCTGGCTTGGTGGGGGGTTACTGTTGTATCGTCGAGCCGAGTCAGTATAGGATTGCTGGTACTGATCCATAATGACTTCGTGGCCGTAGAAAACGATCGGAGGATCTTAGAGGGGCGTAGAGTAAGGGAGGTGCCAAAGGGGGAGGGAGGGTCGTAAAGCTCACGAAGATGAGCACAAGCGTCGTCGTCGTACCAGCAGCAATAAGGTGGAAACCCGTTGGATACGCGTCGCAACAAAATCAAAAGCCTCCCGGCAGAGGCAAGTAAAGCCCTTGAGATATGATACTCGTGTCAACGATTCATGCTGGGTTTAGGTAAAAGTTGACGTCTCGAGTGTGGTTGATGGAGAGGACTTGTCTGCCCTGCCAATTCAAACCCAAAGCGAACAGCTTTAGCGCGAAGCGCACTCTGACCAGGCTGGGCTGGAGCAAACGGTGACAAAAACACCTTGTATTTTACCGTACACGAGAGAGTAGTATGACATGAATACCAGGCGATTTTTTAACAATTCACGGATAGAAGAGCTTGATTCACGCATTACCTATATATCACAGACTATGTATGATTCTCCGACTATCTTCGAGAGGTTTTCCTCATCCACGTCGCAGGACCATGCCATATTCGTGGCATCGAGGACTTGGGCTCGCTTTTGGTGGGTACGAGGACTCCATACGGCCCAAATATAAGTTTCAGCTTGGCTCGCTGCTTGTTGGTTGAATTGGGTTTTTATTAATTGCAACCCAATATTAGATACCTATGCGGTCGGACTCCTTATTTCTCCATACAGACCGTACTCTCCACACATATTTGGAGTGGCTGATTAGATGCCCTTCAACATTTGCAGAATCTAAGTGATCCTCAATGGAACATCTTGCATGCAAGATACATAGAATATTCACAAGATATTTTTATCGAAATTCGTGCTAACGAAGAGATGGTGAATTGCAAATGAGATTTTGCCGCCCAAGGTACAGTAAGGCGAGCGGCTAGTCCTGCTACCTTCCTAGGTACGTAAAAGTGCCTTCGAAATGACTTTGTGCACTCGTCTTCGATAGAGCTTTATGCTACGTCTTTATGAACAGGAATATTAGGGGACGGAAGGGGTGAAACAAGAACATGATGGCTCAGAGCTATTATGAAGTAGTCGAGCGATGTTCGTCGGATATTATTTCAACAGTTCAGCTGCGTATTTCTTGGTTCCCTTTTCTCTTTCTGGTCAAAAAAATAATATTTGCACACCTCAACACTGCAAGCTTCACGAAAACACCATGACTTGCTGCTTTCATCACTATAGAGATATTCTGGTTATCCGGACAGAGCTCCCTTAAACAGCGGTCAAGTCAAGATTGGTATCAAACTTCCTATCGATTCTGTTGAGAGAGTTTGGTGTTGCAAGCATTTGCTTGCATGTGAAGCATGCTGGGGTAGCAGGAAGGACGAGATCGGGATTACGTCCATATTCTGAGGACTGTGTTTTGCAAGAGCTTGAGTTGTACAAATATCTAAGAGTTCAGCCACAAGCTGCTTATCTCTGAATATGCATAAAACATATCTTGATTCTGGATGCGTGTATATTTATTTGCCAGCGAAATCTGACCCTCAGCTGTCCAGATTGTCAGCTTGTCGTAAAGTCACAGTACCAGCACAGCCCTAGGTATATCACTGGATTACTCACAGACGCAATTTTCAAATTGTCACATCTTCCTAGAGAATATCAAAAGTCTTCACCATTTGTAAGGTATGATATCTTGATGATCTAACCTACCTACTTAGTTTTGGATTGCACTGATGAGGTTTCACATGACTGCGAGGCTCGGTCGAATACTCTGTAACCAATCATCGTCCTGACGGATCGTATGCAGGGATTCCTCTCGCGTCCCTCGCTGAAGCCTTGAATGACGCATCCGGTGTGAATTGAAGTTCATTGAATGCCGACATCGAATTGTCAAATTCCCTACGACGCTGAATGAACCACGTTATATATTTTTCCAAAGCTTTAAAATTCAAACAAACTCAAACTTACGAGTCCGCTTTTATCATGACGTCGCCACATGAACAAATTTGAAATATTCACTGCCTGTATCCAAACCACATATTTTTGCCTCCGTGCCATCTGTTTCCTTTTCTTCATGCAACCTCACATCCATCAACTTTGCTTGCGCAGTCACCAAGATGGACCCATTCAGTGAGCCGGCCTTCGCCATCAAAACTGAAGTGAGTCCTACGCCCGAAATACCTCAAGACACTGTTGCGCAACCCAATCCTCCTCCATCCATCGCAGAAGCTGCAGCCGCCCTCGCAGATGACACTGTTGAAGATAGAATCAAACCCGAAAATCCGCTACCAGAAGACGAAGCGACCGCTCTTCTAGGCCTGACTGAGAATGTGCGAGATCAGGATGATCTGGAGAGGGATATTACGAATCAGGCGAATTTGGCTATGATTGAGCAAGAGGATGAGCGCGACCAAAAGCGTATGAATAAGGTCAATGACAGTATCGAGAAGCTTGAATCCCGGAAGCGCACACAGCAGCGCAAGTACACGACCCTCGACAGCAATCCCTTAATGCGAAGGCGCTGCGGAGAAGAAATCGAGCGTATAATCGCAGAGATCGCCACACTGAAGCAAGATGTCAAAGACATCCAAGGTCGCATAGATGAGAGACATCAATTCGATGGAGTCGAGAATGGAGATACAGCTGCAGACAATGCGAACAAGCGTATGACAAATGAGAGTCAAAGGGACTTTCTGATCCGTACTGGCAAAATCACACCATTCTCGCGAATGCCAGCAAGAGGGGCTGGGGGATTCAATGACGATCTTACTGACGCCTTGATGGATGCGGAAGAGCAAGCGGAGGTAGGAGAGTATGAGCAAGTCGAGGTATCAGAGCCGAAATCACATCAAAATCTGCGATTACCTGGCTTCGCAGATGGACCAGAGACTGTAGTGACAACACCGGAAGACGAATTTTCTTTGCGACCACGCAAGAAGAGACGTCTTGGGAATGGGTCGGCTTCATCTACTCGTGTATCACGCAGAGTCGCTTCAGATGAAGATGACTTCACACCTGACGGTTCTGCAGATGACATTGACGAGTTCGAGGAGGAGGATGATGCAGATGGTGCAATCATGACTGCACGAACGAACAAGAAAAGACCTGCTCGAAAGATGAAAGCTACCGATGAGACCGTTGATCTGGCTGGCATTGACGATGGTAACGAGGAGATGTACCAATCTCGACTGAACAAGTGGGTTGCTAGTCGTGGAGCAGCGCGGACCAGAAAGTTGCATCAGAATGAAGCTCGAGAAGAAGAAATGGCAGCCGAGAATTCAGAAGAGGAAGAATGGTTCAAACCATGCCCAGATGCTCCCGATCATCAGTTCGAGAATGGTGTTAAACTTCCTGGCGATATTTACCCAGCTCTCTTTGAATACCAAAAGACTTGTGTTCAATGGCTTGGTGAGCTTTACGAGCAGCAAGTTGGAGGTATCATTGGTGATGAGATGGGGTTGGGAAAGACAATTCAAATCATCTCGTTCCTGGCTGCTCTGCACTACAGTAAAAAACTCACGAAGCCTATTATTGTAGTAGCTCCGGCCACTGTTCTCCGGCAATGGGTCAATGAGTTTCACAAGTGGTGGCCACCAATGCGAGTATCAATTCTTCATAGCTCAGGTAGTGGCATGTTGAATGTTAAGAACGAGGGACGTATTGAAGAAATCGAAGAACTGTATGACGGAGGCGTCCATCACAAGCCCTCAAAATCATCAAAGGCAGCCAGGAAAATTGTTGACAGAGTTGTCAAGCACGGCCATGTTCTAGTCACAACATATGCAGGCTTACAGACGTATTCGGATATTCTCATTTCAGTCGACTGGGGCTACGCCGTCCTCGATGAAGGCCACAAGATCCGAAACCCAAACACCGCTATTACCATCTACTGCAAGGAATTGCGAACGCCGAATCGAGTCATCCTCTCGGGTACCCCGATGCAAAATAATCTTACTGAGCTCTGGTCCCTTTTCGATTTCGTGTTTCCTATGCGACTGGGCACTCTGGTCAACTTCCGGCAAAGCTTCGAAGTACCAATTAAGATTGGTGGTTACGCAAACGCGACAAATCTCCAAGTCCTCACTGCTACTAAATGCGCCGAAACTCTGAAGGAAGCCATTGGTCCTTATCTTCTGCAAAGACTGAAGGTTGATGTTGCTTCCGACTTGCCTAAAAAGAGCGAGCAGGTCTTGTTCTGCAAGCTTACTCGACCACAGCGAGAAGCATATGAAATGTTTCTCAATTCTAATGAGATGACCTCAATCTTGAACCACACTCGCCAATCACTCTACGGCATTGACATCTTGCGCAAGATTTGCAATCATCCAGATCTTCTTGATCCTTTATTGAAAACCAAACCAGACTACAAGTGGGGAAATCCCAACAAGTCCGGGAAAATGCAGGTCGTCAAAGCTTTGCTTCAGATGTGGAAAGGTTTTGGTCACAAAACGCTGCTTTTTAGTCAAGGTGTCCAGATGCTGAACATCATCGAAGACTTTGTCAAAAATCTCGGTGGCTTCAACTACCTCCGAATGGATGGCAGTACCAACATCAAGGATCGACAGACCTTGGTTGATCGATTCAACAATGATCCCGACCTTCATGTTTTCTTACTTACAACCAAAGTTGGTGGTCTCGGTGTGAATCTGACTGGGGCCAATCGTGTCATCATATTCGATCCTGATTGGAATCCTTCAACTGATATTCAGGCTCGCGAACGTGCTTGGCGTCTTGGGCAGAAGAAAGAGGTCACAATTTACCGTCTCATGACTGCTGGTACTATCGAGGAGAAAATCTATCATCGCCAGATTTTCAAGCAATTCTTGACAAATAAGATCTTGAAAGATCCTAAGCAACGACAGACATTCCAGATGAAGGATCTTCATGACCTTTTTACCCTTGGTAGTGCGGATGGTGATAGCACAGAAACTGGACAAATGTTCAAGGGCACTGAAGTAAAATTTGATAAGACGCCACCACCTGCCGCCCTGGAAGATAATGTGGCTGTTCAAGGAGCCGCTGCTGCCACTGCAGTTCAGAATGATATCGTCTCTCAAGATGTCACTCAATCTGCTGCTCCTCAAGGAGACGCTGATTCAGCTGTTCGCAGTCTTACTGGCGTTGCAAGCCTCGAAGCATTCCGTGGCGATCCATCTGAAGAGAAGCCTACATCCGACGAAGCCCGCCTAATGGAAGGTATCTTCGCTCGCTCTGGTGTGCATTCTGCCCTCGAGCATGACCAAATCATCAACGGGAAGAAGAAAATCGCTGGAGACCGTAGCATGCTTGAGCGGGAAGCGAAAAGAGTTGCCGCAGAAGCAGCAAATGAACTCCGTAAAGCTGGTGAAATCGCACATACAGTTGCACCTGGCACTGTCACCTGGACCGGCGAATTCGGCTCTGCTGGACGCCCCGTCAATGTTCGTCGTGGTAGACTCGCGCCCGGATCAGCTAGCATTCTTTCCAATCTCGCTGATCGCCAGGGTATTTCAACTGTCGGCAGTGCAAGCTCTTCTCGTTCTGCTACGCCTGGCACTTCCAACAATAATACACCACCTCCTCGAGGGAAAGATTTCATGAAGTTGATCAGAGACTTTATCAAGAGGCAAGGTGGCTCTGTTCCTAGTCAGGCACTAGTCAATCATTTTAATCGGATGTGTAAATCTGCGGAACAGACAGCGCAGTTTAAGCATATGCTCGGCGAGATCGCAATTCTAGAGAAAGGGAATAGTCAGATGAGAGGGAAGTGGGTGCTGAAAGAGGAGTTCAAGTAGGTGCTTCTATCTGAATGGTTGACGATATTATGATGGGACGGAGACAGAGAGTTTAAATAGAAGCTGAGTGGGCGAGATTTCTTACCATTGCATGATTTAGAGTCTCAATAATTGAATGCATTTAGCGGGCGTTGGGGCATACCATATCATTCTTCAGAAGCAAAATCATAGCATACAGGATGAGCACTATGCTCTCGCATACAGATTAATAGAATCAATATTTCTGTTGGCATTTCGTTCGATTCCCGCGAACATGTTCTTGGTTTATTTGCTTTTTAGTGCCATTCCTAATGAATCTGACCTGTCAGACGCCTGTCTCCCTAGCTTCTTCAGCTTGTTCTTCATATCCCCACAACATGTGTAAGCTCACATAGCCTCTACTTCTATTTTCCAAGTCTAGTTCACGTATAAAAAGTCAATGATCTATTACAATAAATAGATGATGTTACGACGTCTCTTTTCGGGAACTCCGTATAGGCAAAATGTTCTAGATGTGCTAGGAAGTCGCCTGGGGAATTCCGAATTTGGAACCTAGATACACTATCCAAGTACTATGAAGCTTTCCGTGCCCCGCTCGGCCCAGATCCACGGTTTGGTGGCGTGACTAGGTAGGTGGGTATGTTTTGAGGGCTGAAGGACCCTGAACCCTTATGATAAGAATGATGACATATACGACTTGCACAGCAAAGTGAAACACATTGTCAGTGGATTTCTCAACCTTAAATTTTGTTTTAGGGTGAACGTTTAGATAAGAGTCTATGATTTCATATGATTTAGTTAGCTATACTATTTTAGGTAGCAAGAGGGATATTACTAAAGTGCTAGAGTACTAAATCTTTTATTTTGGAGCTCCTCTTTAGCGGCACTTGAATCTAACAAGCAGAATGAGATATGTTGCATTAGCGATTCACTCGTCAAGTCTGGAGCCTGCGTGATGCAACGGAATACAGAACATGGCTTAGAATAGATATTCTTTTAATATTCACTCTTTGAAGTCTGGGACACGGCGTCTAGCAACGAAAAGCTCTACCCCACAAACTTGATTTCGTTGCATGACGACCCATTACGGAACTAAAAGTGATTATAGCAATTTTCATTCTGTTGCATGACGCTTAGCTCCGTGCTCAAAGAGTGAATGTCCTAAAGATAGTTTCGTTGCGCGACGTCCAGGCTAAAACTGCCCTTAGAAATGCTACCTCCTCTCTTATTGCACGACGAAAGGCTCATGATTTGGGAGTGAATGCTCAGATAGACTTTCGTTGCATAACTACTAAGAGTGAATGGTCAAACATCCATTTTGTTGTACAAGGAAACATATGATAGCTATAAGTTCTTATATTCACTTCTAGAGTCCGGAGCATATGTCTTGCAACAGAATAGTTACTATCTATAAACTTCCGGCATATACTCTTAAAGTCCGGAACGTGCGTCTTGCAACAAGATATATGCTAGCCATAACCTTCTGGTATTCGCTCTTGAAATCCGGAATGGGCGTCTTGTAACGAGAAGTATATTGTTTTGTTTGTAGATTAAAACAGTTTTTGATGGCTCAACCTGGCAAAGAGGATCTTGTGAAGAAGTACCTCATCTGTCGCATTGCACCTTGTCCTGTCACCACAATCATATTTAGATCACAACATAGAAATATGAAAAAATGTGTGTCATCCCATTATCAACACATCTAATCTCATTCGTGCAAGGTAGCCTACCCTCTGCAGCTTAAATACAATGCCGATAACGCCCAGCTACCCATACCAAATCACCAATACCAACCATACCATTCCGTACCTATGCCACAAAAAGACTCGACTCGCTATGCAATACTCAAATCATGACATGTCTCAACCCAATCATCCATTGCATCATCTATATATCCATGCCAAACTCAGAAAGAATGTAGATATCCTACATACATAGATATTTGGCCCAACTCTAAGGATCTTACAATTCGTTCTGTGACATCAACCTCATTTGTCCGTTATAGACAATCCAGACACTCGCGATCATTACGAGGAGACTCAGACCGGCTAGTCACAGGATCGAGCAGGAATTTGATTCGCTCCTGTTTTGTATCAGCGAAATTCCCGTGTATTTTGGCGGTTGAGCTTTACCTGTAGATCTTGTCTACAAAGCAGGAGAAGTACTTACCGATTCCTAGTCTCGATGTCCCTTTCTATTCCTCTAATCCAGCCCACGCAAATCTTCAATCTTTGCCTCACACTTTCGGTAGGCAACAGCTTATATTTCTCCGTTTCTGTCAAGGGCAGCACACTTCCAAGCCACCAGGGCAATACAGCCGGATCTTCGGGGATGTCTCCAAATGCCCTGAATACTTGAGCATGTAACCATGGTTCCGAGCGATCACGCATCCGACGCATAAACTTGATACAGATATCGTAGAGATCTTGAGTAGGAATACTGCTCAAATCATCTGGTTCAGGTGTCTGAGCTGGAGTCGGGAGACCAGGAGAGGAGAAACGAGAAGAGGTTTCGGCAGCTTCATACGCTTCTTCGTCCGCGATGGGAATATCATCGATAAGCTCGATAGCGCCCATGGTATATCCATCTTTTGTACCATGCTTCATCACCCTAAACCTTGAGCCTCCTCGTGTTTCCATAATGCTTCTTCCATCGACCATGACTTGTATATTGACGATGTGTAATATCGTCCCATATTCAAAGAAATGTACCGGCCCCAAATCGCCTTGTGGGATTTTATGCTTGTTGAATAGAACCATGCCGAATTTCCTATCCCCACTCTCCATCGCTCGTCGTATCATAAGCCGATATCTTGGCTCGAAAACGTGTAGGAAGGTTGGTACTTTTGGGAACGAGAGGGCACAGACAAAGAGTGGCATGTCGCATTCTGGAGTCCCTGGTTTCTCCTCCTCTTCAGCTATTGCTTTCCGTTTCGCAAGTGCCTCTGAGCAAAGACTACCAAGTAACCGGGCCAAAGATTGATTTACTGGTGGTTTTCTGGCATGTATCGTCCCTGAAGAGAGAGTCTGATGTCGTCGGCAGACAGGGCACAATCTTGAATGATCCAGTACTCTGTGCAAGCAATTTCTGCAAAACGTATGTCCGCAAGTGGTAGTGAATGGGTCAAGGAATAAGCCATAGCATACTTGACAGTCCATTTCTGACCTCGCAAGCTCTTTCAAATGGGCTAGGACACTCTCATCCAAAGCGCCAATCGATGCGCCGGTAGGAGACATAGGGGAATATGAAACCTCGGAATCATATGGGAGTAATCCCTTCGCCGCCATTGTATAGGTTGCAACAAGCCGTCCTCCGGGCAAGAACAATTGGGATGGCTTTTTCCTCAGAGAAGGTACTCCAGCAACAACCCAACCGTCCTTTTCCTCTACCTGCAACATCACAGTCGACGAATCACTGCGATTCCTGGCTTCCATATCCTTCTTGATGACGTTCAAGATTTTTTTGAACACCACATCCAGGCTGCAATCCCCAACTGAGTGATCCGTCCTGCAATTCGAAAAGGGGCATGTGAATCCATTCCGTCTGCCTGGTTCCGCAGGATATGATATGTTCTGCCGAATGTGTAGTTCCGGCACACATTTCTTGCACAAGGAGTTCCCACACGGTAATGCAACCGGTTCTTGAATTGGATATGAGCACACCGGACATTGAATCAATCGGACAATCCGTCGAGCATCTGCAGACGCCGTCAACGGACCTGCGTCGAAGGAAAATAGGTGCGCTTCCGGTTTTGAAGGTTTCGAGGTGGGTGAGCGACTCGGGGATGACATATTGTTGAAGGAGATGGATATTGGAGGTATTGGAGTCTCTTCCCACGGTGATGCCTCGTCCATTTCATCGTCCCCTTGCGGATCATCTGAATGAAGATTCAGATTCGTCGCAGATCGCGACTGATCCTCAAAAAAAGCCATGTTCCCTACTCTCCTTGCCCCGCCTCATGTATGTATTCCTTGGTTTGCGCTCCTCGTATCGTAAATGTGTACGACGTTATCGTCGATATGACGGAGTCGCCTTATAATATGATAATTCGTACTTCGTATATGCAAAGAAACAGAAAAACAGCAAAGATAAAATATGCAATGCAAACTCGAAGGACAATATAAGCAGAATCAAAAGTTCAAGCGTCGCAACTCATGATCTCTCTGTCTAGTGCATCCAAGGAGTGGCCACCACTGAGATGGATGATGTCTCGAAAGCCACAATATGACAGGGGTGGGGTCAAGAACCCTGTTGCAAGGCACAAGTCTGGATTAGGTAATCTAGGGTCTTTTTGTGCAGAAAATATCAGAGGAGTGAAGGAGACCGGAGGCCGACGAGGTCTGCTTTTTGGGCTGGAGATATGAAGCAAAATAGGTAGAATATGTAGAACAGCTAGTAGGCAGGTAAAATGTACTAATGCTAACAGACAAGTAACTGAATTAGTAAATGGCTCTTCTTTAAATCTTGAGACAATAGCCTCATTGTATGGAATCTCAACTCTTCTGGGTTCCTAATCCCTTACCCACCTCGAGCTGGTTTCCTACCACTTTCCAGACCCCGTTCACCACATACCCGTTTCCTTCTTGCATAAGGTAACGGAGGTAAACCGTGTATAGTCAAGAGAACAGTACGGCATGTACCCTGTTTGACATCCCAGGGTTCCAGATTGTCTCGCAGCACAACATCTTCGGCCTCTCGGTGTTCCTTCAAAGTCCCCTCTTTGCTCGATTTGATAATCAATCCTCTGTTCATCGTTCATCCCACTGTCTCTAATGTTCTTGTCTGATTCGCTTGAATACGTTCGACGTTGGCGATTTGACCGATGATTGGCTCATATCACGATCCTCAACTACATCACTATGGCTTGATGATCGAAGCTTTGCCAATTTGGGTACATCAAAATTACCTAGTTATCGAATATTTTCAGCCGGTTTTTATTGCATGCTTCTAGCCTTTCAACTACTTGTATTCTTGCCAGAAATGGCAAGCAATTGCGGCTGATCCGTAGTCTGGTCCTAATTCTGAAGGCGGTTTCTAAATCTTTAGAACCTCGCCCAGGTAGCAAAAGTCCCGCTCTCTTGTAAATTCCCTTTGTCTTTACGATGCTTGGTCAGGTTTCAGAGATTTTTCAAGTAAATATGTCTATTATCCTCAGCTCGCACACTTCCCTTCTCCACGGGACAAAATCCCAAAGCACTCTCCATTATGCACCATGCCGTTTTCTCTCACACATCTTTCGTATATTTCGCACTCGCTAATATATGGAGCCGTCATTGACTCTCACTCGCCACACAATTGAACCGGACATGCGCGTCAGGATGATATTTCCAACCATTGAAGACATTGTGCTGGTTGTATTCCGAGTCAGGGTTGGCACAAGATCTTTTTTCATGAATTTCATTGAAAGTCTAAACACGGTTCAGCCGAAATGCCGGGCTGCAATAGCCGGCGGGAATTGTCCATTGCATTGTCTCCGAGCTATGAATTCAGAAGAGCTGCAGGTGATAGGTATGGAGGAGAGCCTTGATTCTGAGAACTTCAATTGGAGCAGGTTCAGCGCAGCCAAGTAATCAAGGACTCAGATAAGTCAAGATAATCAAGTGATTTGTTCAAAATCTATTGTCTGATGTATCATCCATTTACCTGATATCTTGCCTGGCTGGCTTAACCCCGAGATCTATGATGCCCCGTGAGCTCTACACTTTGTATTTTCTAGATCAGCAAAACCCATATCAGCTGATATCATGTGTCAGGACATCAGTCCGACCTTTCCTCGAGTGTCGGGTAAGCTCTCTAAACCTATTTCCTCGTTCTGAAGATCAGCCCTATAAACGACTGTCTACGCAGGCACAGTGCTTGTGTGCAGATCTGCAAATACTTATATATGGAGTTACTTAGTAAATCCCTCATTGCCTTATCTATTCAAAGTCAGGTACTCGTTCTCAATATGATGTACGTAGGCATCAAATGTTGGTACCAAGTGGGCACTATATACAACAGCCAGTAACATCATCGGACACTGCCCGACTCCGTATCCACTCATCGTTCACTCACAACCTTCGCGGAGATACCTCCTTCCGTCTCCTAGCTCCCACATACTTAAATTATCAGATCGACGATTGAATTTATGTGGCTAAGTCTAGGTACGGCTCACTCAAAGTAAGTTTGTGTCACTGGTGGTCTGGATTCGGCATTTGTGTTGAGATTTTGGTAACGAGCCTGGAGACCAGCGGTTTCGAGAAGATGAAAGGCTAGGTAGAAGTATGAGTAGATGTGAAGCGAGGTAATAGGGGGGAGGAACGAACTAAATGGTAGAGCTCAAAGACGAGCTTGACAGAAAATTAAGCGAAAGGAGGATTGTTCCCGTCAACTGCTTGATATGTTGGTATCGACAAATTTTATAAGTATATTACCTAGTTACGAGATTGCACTAACATTTTGACAGTCTTTCTGCCCTAGGTAGTTCTTGCTGAGAACACCAGCCTCAATTAATAGCATGGCATCGCACCTACCATAGACAGAATAAGGGCCTTGTAGTCTGGACTAAACTCCTCAATTCTCTTGTGTCTCTGCAGTATTTGAATGCTGTTCATTGTTCTGGAGAGGCAAATGCACAAAATGTCAGCGCATTGATATTTCGTGTTAACGTTACCAAACCAGTTCATTGTCAAATATTTCTTCAGTTCCAAAATAATTGAAGAGGTCATTCCACTTCTGATCTTATTCTTCCAGATTGTGGAATCACGGAAGAAGTTTTCAAGACACCTGATCAAAGTTCGCTTTGCTTGAGCGAATTTCAAAGCTTCTCGAATTCTGCAATAAAGTGCAGTTGCACGATTATTTCGTTGTGTATATCCTCCATTAGGCGTTCACCGCCCACTTCGACCTCCAAATACGCTAATATTTACGTTAAATCTTCGAATTTACTTCCCTTGGAGGCAATTCCTTGCCTTATTTACACCACCTGTCGCGTCCAACCGTCTTCTTTTCTGCAACTATTGTGAAAGAGGCTCTTGATATCAAGAACCGACCAAACAGCACAGCTTACAGCCACAATCATACCGCGGTCAAGCATCGAAGTCATCTTCCTTCTTGCCGACCAGAACGCACCAAACATGTCTTCCAACCTTCCATCATCTTCAAGCAAAGATGCCGGAACATTCATTCTCCAAGGAAGTCGTGTAGATTCTTTCCCAGCAAGCATCCGATGGGTCCCAAAAGCCTTCACAGGTTTTGAGGTAAGAATAATTGCCAAGGCTGGGCAGGTAACGTGTATACCTTAGCTAATGAAAGCACAGGTAGAGGAGATAAAAATTATGGCGAGAGGTGGACTTACATACGTCGTCAAAAAGATCGTATCTCCTGTTACTGGTATTCATGTAAGCAACACTCTGCCGTGAGTACAAGTTCTGATGCGTAATAGTCCGAAGCTTGGGCAAAAAATGTCAAGGCTCAAGATTCCCTCCTTTTCCAATTGCCTCCGGAATTACGTGAGAAGATGAACGGATTGAGTCTTCTTCTCGAGGATGATAGGCAAACGTGCCTCGAACCAATTCAGCTCGACCGAAGATTCACCAGCTTCCACGACCGTCGGGCATTTGTACTCTACTCAAATCTGTCACTTGTATGCCGTCAATTCTACGTCGATGTTGTTGGCAGCGGCCTCTTGTATCGTACAGCCGAGTTCATGTTCAAATTGCCAGATTCAACGTACAAATACGTCCTGCGTATCAACCCCTTCCACGCCAACACAATCCGCAGCCTCAAACTTGAGATCGACACCGACGCAACTGCAAGGTTCCTCCCCGTGCACTCAAATTGCTCTGGGAAATGAAAGGCTTGAAGGAAGTTACTGTCGTCTTGCACTTTCGTTGCAACATAGGACCCTCTGGTACTCTGAGTTGTAAAAATCTGGATCGGACGATTGCCAATATCCTAACCAAGGATGCTTGGAAGGGTTTGAAGGATTTGGAAACTCTGACCTTGTAGTCAAGGGCTGTTATTTACTGGCGGACTGGCACGCCTGGTATGGAATTGAATTCTCCAAAATACCAAAGCCTCCAGACGAACTTCGAGAATCTTGAAGCAGAGGTTGGTGAATTTGTGCAGAAGCTCTCATACATTCAGCAAGGTTAGAGAGGAGATCGCGCGTCACAGTGGGGTAGCTATTCAAAGTTGGAGGATTTCTCTGCAAAGTGATTCAGTTTGGCAGGAAGAATGGGCTTTCTGCTTTGAGAGAAGACCATTGTGGTTTATCCCTTTAGTCGAGATAGCTCAGATAGTTTACGGAGGTTGGTCTGGGAAATATTCAGTGGAGGAAAAATATGCGTCTTGATTCGAGGGACGACATTTATTCATCGTCGTCTAGTTTTAGATAGCCTAGTAGGTAATAAACAAAACTTCACACGCATTGCTTTGGCTTCACACAGTCATTATGAATGCGAAACATCTCAATATGCCTCGAGCGAAGCAAGTTTCAATTGGAACCCTATAGTATTGTAAGTATAGCATACATTCTTGTTCAGGCATCCTGGTCTAGACTCGGAATCATGATCCTCGATACTCACTTAAGGTGGAGAGAAACCGCCTAATAGAATGAAGGATGAAAGGTAAAATATACAAGTACAGTACAATATATAAGGTGGAATGCCGATATGGAAATCACGGCTCGGAAGTTGTATCATGTTCCTGGAGTAAGGATCCGTATTTCCAGTTATAAAACCTCTCAGATAGTATACGAACAAATATGAAGGTTCCGTGAAACCTCAGCCGATTCCGGGACAAAAGCGGACATCAAGTACATGTACACACACGGCCCGGAAAGAACATCAGATTCTCGGTGCAATAAACCGAGCCGTGTCTGCTTCGAAGCCAGACGATAGACGAGAGGAATATCACAGATATCTGAAAATAAATCTAAACTGCCCCCACATCAAGCTCCGCTCCCTCTCCCTCGAGGAAAACCACGCTCGTTCTGAAAATAGGGGTTCTTGCAGAAACGGGGGGCTCAAGAAAGGGGTAAGATTCCAAGTTGAGCGAGTGAGTGGCACAAATAAAACGCCACTTTTAAGACAACAAGATCGAGTCTGCGTTCTTCAGTGGAAAGGGTGTAGAAGGTAACTCAGGTCATAGAAATAAACATCAAGAATAGGTAGGATCCGGGAGCAGGAAATAAGTACATATTAAATGCAAAGGAAATCATTCCTGCGGCTCAGAAATGCAGGTATGCCGATCACATGCGAGACACTTCTGTATGCACGCAGATTAAATTAGCTCCTCCCCTTCTAGAAGGCGGAAAGAAGGGGGGGATAATTTCGTTGTTGGTGGGACTGTAGGGTAGGGAGATTAATATAGGAGGGTAGGGAGGTTGGGAGAGGGTATATTTGGGTAGATTATATGATGGGAGTCTATCTGGCGGTAGGTGGAGGATTGATAGAGGGTTTACTTGAGGAAGGGGATTGAGAAAGGGATGAGTGGATTGGGAGGAAAGTGGTGTTTAGATGTGGCGGGATGATGCAGTGAGGGGGTTGGAGTTAAGGGAGCTGATGGAATGAGGCAAGAAATACTCTCTATCGGAGAAGAAAGGCGTTTACGGAGCAAGTCCTTCAAAGTCCTAAAGTTGCAGATGAGATGTTGTCGTCACAGTGCAGGTTTCCATGCATTGGGGATTTTGGGTTCGGTGCGCAGGGCATGGGCATGGCAAAGCATAGCGCCGCATGATGACTATTCTTACGCATCGTTTCTGTTTGGAGATGCTGCAGATGCAGTGATAAGTCAGAATGACTCAGAAGGTGTAGATGGATGTACATAAGATCGTTTGGCTGCTTTAGGATTCGAGAGGTCTCTGGAATGGAATGCGATGTGCCTCGTATCTTGAGTGGCTCTTTGCGGCTTGGATCAAGGGATAGAAGAAAGTATTGGATACCTTTGATATCGCCTCACCTGTAGCGGCAAAGGGAACACAGCTGCTGAGTTGTCTAAGGGGTTGCCTAAATATTTTGTAGTGCAACGGCTGATAGTGGCTGGACCTGGTACTTTCCGTTTGGCCTTGCGACTGAATCCTCGAATGCCATGGTCCAATATCATCTGATACTGCGGTTGACTGAGTTGCCTGTGCATGCTGATTCGGTGTTTTGTTCACCAGTCGGGCATTGCATGTCTTTCGATAGCGCTTTAGATCCTGATACCTGATAGCAGTCGGGCGACTGGATGGGCTGCGGCAGCTTCATTGAACTTTCCGAGGCTCTTAGCCTTCCAGGGAGTCAGGCTGCTGCTTGTGTATCGAGAGTGCAGATTGTGCCACAGACGTGAAAAGTCTAAGCTGGATCATCAAAGCTGCCAGAGTCTGATTCACAGTATCAGCTTGACTCACCCTAGAAGGGAGGGCGCAGCAACGAAGAGTAAGAGTAGTCGTGGCATAGCAACGAAGAAATCCTTTTCCTCATGAACAGACGAGAAAGTGCTGAGCAGTATTCGGCCAAAGCCCCCTTTGTTGAGACCTCTACAGGCACCTTGAGAGTGGGGTTTTGTTTGCTTCTCGCTCACAAGAAAAAAAGTTGTTTCTGTAGCAATGATCTTTTGAGATGCACTGGGCTGTCCTGTCCGGGAAGGGCTGGACAAATTGGACTGGGTTCTACAGACTACATACAGTACAATTGGAGTCGGATGAAGATGGAAATAAATTTTGTTCGACGCCCAAGAAACAACAAGGGGTCAATCCCAGTCCTAGCGCGTTTGAAGGAGTTCGTTCCCAGCAGGGCACGGCAGGGTAAGCACCGTGAATCTGATCGTCTTGGGACGTGGGTACCGAATTTCCTTTTTCTGACTTTTTTTCTGGCTGAAGGAAAACTTTTGAATAGTGGCATTAAAGGCCAGTTTGCGATAAAGGTATGTACCGCAAGAGAGGGAGTGGTATTTACCGGTCGGAGTATTAGGGCAAGGTGTGTTTGGATGCCTTCAGTGGAAGGAAAATATGAACTGATTTTGGGCTTCCTTTTTTGCTTGTGACAAGTACAGATCTCAAGACCCCGATGGTAACCATGCATGCAGGTCGATATAAAAGTCTAGAAGGTGACTGGATGCGTATGAGGGGTTGTGAAAATCATCCCACTTTGACGAGGATATAATTCTAGACCTCTTCAACATCACAGTGACCATTGTTTGAAAGGTCATGCAATGCACTTTTTTGTTGTTGCTCAGAAGACATGAAAGCCTTTAGGGTAATTTAGATCACTTTGCATTTCTCCAGAAATGATCTAATCTTATGTAACCTCATACCACAACGCTTAGGGCATTTCAATGGAACACAACAACAGTTCCAGAAGACTTTAGGTCAGATTTAAAGTTGGATTAACTTGGCCATCCAAGTTTCCAAGCGTTATGAATCATAACATGTTTGGATGATTTGATGGCACGAACGATGCTTATTAGATTTCGATATCAAGAGCTGTTAAAGAGAAGGGGTTAGCTGAGAATAATGAACAAAATAATCGTGAATAAGACTTCGATGTTGATATGTGGAGAGTAACGTTGGACCCCGAGTGCCGTTCAGCCAAATATAAAAGGGGAATAATGGAACGGTGCTCCGTCTTATTCAAAATAGCCCGTTTTTACCTGCCCTCGTTCTGGCTCTTGAGACCAGGATAGCAAGACCAAGTCCTAGACAAGCACCAGAACAGCCGTAATAGCCATTGTGAGTGGTCGGATTTCATTCTGATCGGGGCTTTTTGCAAGGAGACTCCTCGTGTCTCTGGCCTCAGCCGTCTTCCGCACCCGTCGCCGCTGCGCTGAAGGACGCTCAAAGTCGAAGATTGGCACTGCGCTGTAACCCGAGACTGAGGTGAGCCTGTTCTCATCCGTACCTAGTATTTCAAACTGGTGTTGTGCAGCATGTCGAGCTGGAAGTGTGTTGTAAATTGGATGTGGATGTAGAGATGTTCATCTTGCAATTGTCGCTACGAACCGTAATTGTCAGGTATCGAGGCAAAATAAATTTAAAACCGATGAATCTAGTTACCTAAGAAACATATTATCAATCCATCTCCATTGTCCGGGAGGATTGAGGGTGAGGGAGAGGGCGTGCGGTCGTGCGGTAGTGCAGAATTCGTGAGTGCGTTGCGTGGTACCCGGACGATTCTTGGTTGCTGGTCGAATTTTTAGACTGGGGCCGACCAAGAGCAGGACCCAAAGCTAAGCGAGCCGAATCTATTTCCCCCAGCCCAGAAATCTCAAATTCTGACTTCTGCACCTCAACCCCTTCTGTACATCAGAATCAATCCACCCAAATTCCCACCCCAAATACTATCCGGCGACCTCTTCTATTCTGTAGAAGACTGCTCGCGACTGGAATAGTCCCTTCGAAAAGTCCTTTTTCGACCCTCGAATTCGAGTTAATAATCATCCGCACGCTTCGTCTCGAACGTTTGCCTGCGCGACACACTCCTTCATTCAAATCGATCCCCCGAAAAAAAAAGTCGTCTGCCAGAACAGCACCTCGACACCACCACACTCTCGAGGAAGCGATTAACTTCGATTACTCTCATACTCTCCGCTCATCCACGCGCATTCTTGCTTCCTCTTAATACTCCAGATCCGATTTGACATCAGATCGACCTTCTGCGAAGGAAATCCGCATCGTCACGTCCCATCGCGATACGTCATACAAATCTCCTTCTCCCACAAAAACACGAGGTCATCTTCGAAAACGGTTCCTATGACTTCTGTCTCTCAGCAAGCACCAATTCCTAACCAGGCCTCCAATACTACCAGCGCGTCGCAATCGACTCCGTCGTACGCTTCGACCGCAAAGAAGGCAGTCTCGTCGCCACCCATCGCGACGAGCTCTTCTACATCACCCGCCGTGGCTGTTGGAGGCTCTGCGCCGGTGCAGCAACATGGAAAGACCTCGTCTGTCTCGCCGGTGAACGGCAAGCCTTCAGTCTCTCCAGCTGTACCGGTAGTTAATGCACCTGCTATCGCACATAGCAGTTCTGCAATCAATGGCGAACACAGCCGTAAGAGCTCAGTCACCATCAGCGCAAACGGAATGAACGGTGGACCCGTTGGCGGATCCAAGGGCATCCAATTCGGATCATTGCTCGATTCTCCAAAAGTTTCTCACAGCAATCCAGAAGTCGCTCAAAATGCTTCTTCAGCACCAATCTCGATCCCAAACCCAAGGGTGAAAGATCCTTCTCACTCACCTACTCCGATCCCACAACCATCTGCAAGTGGCGGTCGACCTCCTTCTGGCCTTGGTCAAGGTAACGGTGTGGCATTCGGTAGTTTCGGCGGCGATGGCGATGTAAGTTTGGCACTTTTTTTTCTTTTGCGCAGAATTTTAACTAACCACTTTTGTTTTCCAGCGTCACATGAGACAGGCATCTGGCACACAAGCAAATCTTGCACCTGGAAACCAGCAAGCTGGACACCTTCGTCGAGAGTCTTCACAATCGACACAAAGCGACATGAGCAATCAAAATGGTGCCAACCAAGGCAGAGGTGGATACCCTACACAAGCTGGACGTGGCGGACGAGGAAACTTCACGTCTGGTTTCCCTCCTACCCAAATGGCATATCCCCCTTCCAACACTCCTTTCCGGAACTCACAAGGCCAAGGTCGCGGTGGTATGCCACCTCCTTTCCAAAGCCAAGCTCGTCCTCCATTCCAAGGTTCGCCACACCAAGCTGCACGAAGCCCAGCTTTGGCACCGTCTACACCAAACATGAACCAAGCAATGCCGATGCAGACTCCACAATACAACCCATACCAATCGCAGTATATGCAATCCCCTCAAGTAAATAACCCCTCTTCTTCGCAAGATTCTGATTACGCAAGACATCCCAATAAAGGAAAGAAGAAGTATCAAAACCAAAGAAACAATGAGCAGTACTCAAAGATTCGAAATGAACCAAGAGAGACTTCAAGGGAAGTCTTCGCTCACGATATCAACTGGCGTGACCGTAGCCAAATGGTATCAGAGCGTGGAAACTATGTTCACCGAAATATGAGAGACCAACCAATGATGGAGCATCAGTTAAATCCTCATGCTATGCATCATCAGTTCATGCATGGCCGGCTACCAGCTATACCAGCAGAGTCCTCTCGTTCTAAACAACGTCCCTTGGTTGCAACTGCTTCCCCCTTTCCCCCTCCCCCAAACACTCTTCTTCCCTTTGAGTTCCCCCATCTCCCCCCTCCTCCCATTCTGTCACCGCGAGGGCCTCATGAGAGTTCTCAAGAAGTAGAGGTCCCCAAAGATATCTCACCAGAAAGTGGCAACTTTGAAAAATTTCTAATCGAGAAGCAACAGGGATACCCGTATCAACACAATTACGATCCTCGCGGAGGCAACATCCCAATGGGAAACACTCCTTACATGTATCCACAGGTCCAACACATGCAAGCATACATGGGTACTCCACAATCCCCTCAAATGGCGTACCAACAAACCACCTCTTATACTCCGGGTCAATATGGCCAACCTATGTCACGAAACTCTTCTCAAATGTCTGAACAACGACCAGCTTCCAGCATGGGTCAACCCCAGACTCCTTCTATGCCTCCAGCGCACTCCCATACTCCGCAACCGAAACCACAAACTCCCTCCAAGGCTTTTGAGAGACCAAGCCGAAAGAGTGCTGCTATTGTGATCAAGAGACCTGACGGTGGAGCAATAGATGTAGAGAGTTTCAAAGCTCCTGCTTCTCCAGCCCCAAGTACCAGAGCAAGAACCCCACCCGTTATCGCTTCCACCCCTACACCTCCTCCTAAATCCGCTACTCCTCAACACGCTCGCACCGACAGCGCTGCTGCAGCTAAGAGCGAGGAGCAAACTCGCCAGGAATTTAAGGAGAAGATGGCTCAAAAGATAAAGGAAGCAAAAGAGGCTGAAGAGGCCAAGGCTGCTACACAAGCTCAGGCAACCGAAGCTGCTGAGGCAAAAGAGAAGGAGGAAGCGAAAGCAAAGGAAGAGGCCAGGGCTGCTGAGGAAGCCAAAGCTCTTGCCGACAAGGAGGCCGAGGCTAAGGCCGCCGAGGAAAAGAGAAAGGCAGATGAGGAGGCCGAGTTGGAACGCCAAATTGCTGAGATGGAAGCAGCAGAGGCAGAGCGAGAGAAGAAGGAGGCAGAGATCCTTGCAAAGCGCGCTGCCGAGAAGGCTGCAGCTGATAAGATCAACGAGGAGAAGCGAAAGATTGAAGCTGCCGAGAACGATCGCAAACTCCGTGAGCAGGAGGCTGAAATGGAGCGTCTGGAAGATGAGCGTGAAAAGAAGAGAGCCGAAGCCGAGGCCAAGGCTCTAGGTGGTGACAAAGACTCCAAGCCAAAGGAGGATGATAAGTCTACTCCTAACACTCCAAGCACTTTGGCAAAGCAATTGTCGAGCCTCAGTCTAGGAGGTGATCGAAGTGGAGCATCTACGCCTGCCTCAGATGATTCTATGCCCCCTCCACCAAAGACTAACGCCAACGAGAAGCGTGGCAAGCCTGTTCCTCTTGTTCTCAACACCAAGCCTGTTGAACCACCACAGCCAAGTGCAGCTCTTCAATCCCTGAAGTCTGCTAGATTCTTGAAGGTCCTTGACTCCTCTATCTACCCCCCCAACATCAACTCGCCAAACCCTGCTCTCAACTCTGCCGTTACTACTAAAGGAAAGAGCTTTAAGTATGACAAAGAGTTCTTGCTTCAATTCCAGAAGGTCTTCGTTGAGAAGCCATCCATGGAGTTCGAGTCACAAATCAAGGCTCTTATTGGTGATGGCGACGGAGGATCTGCTCGCTCTGGCTCAACCAGAACTCCAGGTGGTATGGGCCCAAGACAAAACTCCACGAGAAACAATCCTCCTGGAGCTTTCGCTATGGGTTCTTTCGGTGCCGTTGGAGGCAAGACCCTTCCTCCAGGAACCACATCTGCTGAACGTTTTGCTATGGCAAGTGGTGCTATGGCTAGACCACCAATAGGTGGAGCCATGGCCTCTTTCAACCGTCCAGGTGGAGCAGGATTCCCAGCTGGTGGTAACCCAATGTCTCGAAACCCTTCAAGCTCGAACATCAACAATATGCCACACTCTCCTCGCCAACAGAGCAGATCACAACGTGGTGGTGGAAGCAAGCGCGACAATTATCAAGGCTCAGCCAAAGCCGAAGCTCAAGCTGCAAAGACTATGCCACTCACTGCTGGTATGGATCTCAAACCTATCCAAGTCTCTGCTACCGGTTGGAAACCACGTAGCATCGGTGCAAGCCAATCGGCGACTGGTGCAGTTGGTCCAACACCTGGCTCATCTGGTGCTCCTGGCCACATGGAACCTGATATGGTTCAGAGGAAGGTGAAGGCAGCTCTGAATAAGATGACACCCGAGAAGTTCGATAAGATTGCTGATCAAATTTTGGCAATTGCTGCTCAATCCAAGGATGAAGCTGATGGTCGCACACTTCGTCAAGTTATCCAACTTACTTTCGAGAAGGCTACAGATGAAGCTCATTGGGCTTCTATGTATGCTAAATTCTGCAAGCGTATGTTGGAGACCATGAGTCCCGATATCAAGGATGAGAGCATTACCGACAAGAATGGTAACATTGTTTCCGGTGGTAATCTTTTCAGAAAATATCTGCTCAACAGATGTCAAGAGGAGTTCGAGCGTGGTTGGAAGATGGACTTGCCAGACAAGCCAGAAGGTGAACGTGGTGAGGAGAAGACCGAAGAAGCAGTCATGCTCTCGGATGAGTACTACATCGCTGCTGCGGCCAAGAGACGCGGTCTTGGTCTTGTTCAGTTTATCGGTGAGCTTTACAAACTCAGCATGCTTACAGAGCGTATCATGCACGAGTGTGTGAAGAAACTCGTCGACTACACTGGTATTCCTGATGAGGCTGAAATCGAGTCTTTGACCAAGCTTCTCAAGACCATTGGTGCCAACCTGGATAGCACCGAGAAGGGCAAACCAATGATGGATGTGTACTTCCAACGTATCCAAAGCATGATTGACACCCCAGACTTGCCAAGTCGTCTCAGATTCATGCTTATGGATATCATCGATCTCCGAAAGAAGCGATGGGTGTCCAAGGAGACCAACAAAGGTCCTAAGACTCTCGAGGAGGTTAGAGCTGAGGTATGTTGCAATGAATCTATCTATATTTGAGTAATGCTAACTTATTTTAGGCCGAGGCTGCTGCTGCCCAAAAGGCCGCTGAGAACAATGCTCGCGGTAGCCAACGTGGAGGCGGTGGTGGTGGACGCATGCAAATGGGTCGTGGTGACTCGAGAAATTTCTCGAACCAATACGGTAACCAGCCACCTGTTGATTACCAAAAGAACACTGTTGGCATGGATGACCTTCGTCGTCTCACCAACAAGAACCAAAATCGCGCTTCGAGCCAGCAGATGTCGTTCGGACCTACATCAATGTTCTCGTCCCGCAGCAACAGTGGTCGTAAGATGGGCCCGGGGGGGTCATTGAGCAGAACAGGAGAAGATTCGGGAGCTTCTTCAAGAACTGGCACCCCACCTCAACAAAAGGAGAAGGAGTCTGCCACTTCCGCAAATGCCTTCAGGTATGTTTTAACTATTCCCAACTGCCTTCAATCCTAACTTTCAGCAGTCTTCTCGCAGCATTAGGATCTGGTGATCACGAGCATCCGGCATCTCCACCATCTACATCCGTCTCTCCAGCTTTGTCGAAGGCTACACCTGCTACGGCAGAAAAGTCAGACGACAAGAAGGAGAACGAATCATGAGCATCCGACGACATACACAAAAGTGTTTTCTGAAGCATTCTAATCTCTGTGCATAGACCGGCGGGCTAATCTTGCATTTGCGGCGGGGCCTTTTTCAAAACGTGTCTTAAAAGTTCCTCCTTCTCTGTTACCATGATACCTCAACCTCATAGACTACATTCGACAACAGATTTCTTTTATTCTCTTCCTGCGCATATTTCGGTTGGTGTGCGGGAGACAGGTTGCTTTTTTTGCGAATTTCCTTTGGCTTATGGGATTTGACCTATGGGACGGTATCGCGACCGGCTCAGGCCAACGACTAAAAGCTATGTGTCAATAATTTTCCTTTTTGATTTGCCCGATCTGCTTGCGCAAATGGCCGACGGTGGAGAAGCTTTGCATGGCATATTTGCGTTGCATTTTCTCGATCTCTTGGGATGCAAACTTCGATGCTGGGTGTGTTTTCATCCTCTTGTGGGTGGAAGGAAAACATGGGATCGTCGCGATGCGTTTCTGATAGCCTGGCTGGCTGGTTCTGTAATCTTTGGTTTGCGCGCGGGTGGGCTGGGGTTCCGTTACCTGGGGTGGAGGAGATAGATCATGCTACAATGTGCTTGCTGGTCGCCAACAGCCGGTGCATTACGGTAGTGATCTTAAGACTCGCTCGTGGGGAGGAGAAATGGAGAGATACATTGTACAAATACTCTAATTCCTTTATAACCGAGCCAGCCAGCTTCAGTAGTACAAACAAAACTTCATAAAACACTTGTCTGAGACTGTATGTGATTGGTGTGATTTGATGTGATTCGATACGATTGTCTCCTTCACCGAGCTTTCGAGGTGAGAGAATACTTATTGTCCTTTGGTTTCGCTTTCCTTGCATTCTTGCTGGCTCTGTCTACTATAACTACAGTCAGTCTTTCTTTCTTTCTTTGTCGGGCAAGTTTGCTGCCTATTTGATGTTATAAGCTCATGTATCTTGTGAATTGCCCGTCCGATGTCGAAGTGATATATGAGGAGGGGAATATATATATATATTTTCAACACCAAATCGTCTTCATCAAATCATTCCAGCCTTGTAAAATAACCTTCACCGCCTTGCCTGTCCAACCCTTATCATCGAATCTGTTATCGTAATAGTAAAATGTCCCGAATTGTAAGATTATCCGAATAGCTTCGCTTCAGCTGCGACCGTTTCGAGTCGATTCGAATCAGATCTTGTCTTCCAAACAGAAAAATTTCTTCTTTCAAGGAAGAGAAACAGCCAAAAATTACGGCATTTACGTTCTCAAAAGCACGATTTGACGAATGGAATTGCGCTTGATAATGGCACCTACCCTTGAACCACGACCTGTTCGTCCCTCTGACGAGAAGAAACTGCAAGACGTTGAGAAAAGAGATATGCTTGATGATCAAACATAGCTGGAAATTTCAGATGGGATGGTAGAGCAGAATGAAACCGGTATCGTAAAGAAGAGCGACGCGGTCACTTTACCAGGGACGGATATCCATGTAAGCTCTCTCTCTTCCAGTGCGTGAAGTTCGACCTCCGTGAATTTGTTAATTCTGCTTTGGAGATGTATAGCTTTACACAAGGTTCTTTTTATTCCATCTGCTCTTGTCCCTCAAAGTCTACCTGCCTCTGAGGGGACACGACTAACAGTTTACAGTCCGAAGCCTAGGTCAAAGCAATAGCCCTTCAGGATTCTCCTCTCATCACCCTACTAGCTGAAGTACGCCGTATAATCTATGAATACGTCTTCCTCAGGAGGACAGGCTTCCAGGATAGATTTCTCGTCCCCCGAAAAAGGGGACCGAAATTCATCTGTTTGAACCGAGTATTCTATCTAATGCCTATTAATCACTTCGCCATTCAAACATATACCTCTTTGTCCCTCGTTTGCCGACAATCATACGTCAACGTCACAGGGACCAGAATCCTCTACCGCCTTGCTACTTTCTCGTTCTGCCATGAAAATCCTGTTGACACCTACATGCAACATGTCGCACCGTACCACAAAGCATGTATCACCTCTCTCCGCCTCCAGACACCCATCACTATGACCAGCCGCGACAAACCTCGCTGGGAACCTAACCCATCTATCTTCTCTTCTCTGGTTCTACTTTCTGGACTGAAGTATTTAGAACTAGATATCCAGATGTCGTATGTGGACGGTATGTGTCTCCAAAGTACCACCCAAGGACTGAAAGAGGCGGAGTTCAATGAGAGTGTATTGGAACAATTAAGCAAGCAGAAACTGTGGAGTAGTGTGAAAGTTAGAAAAGAGTTCAACTTGAGTTTTATGTGGTGGAGGTTTGAACTCTTGAGGGTAGAGAACTTCGATAAGTACTTGGCTGAAAGGGATAGGAAGTGGAAGGAGTGTGAAGGGAAAATAAAGGGATGCATTATGAAGAAGTGAGAGTGGAGAATCAGGACTTGTGTTCGTTGGTACCACAGGGAAGAGTTGTGGATATGTTTTGTTTGGATATGATGTTGGAGTCGCATTTTTGAAAGGTGGGATTTGTAGCCTAGGTACTCTATGCATACTCTGGGCCAAAATCAGTGACGAGCAAGAATAATTTACACGTTTTCCTCTCAGAAAAGAAGCTAGTACTTGGAAACCATCTCAAAAGCCAAAGAAATGAATAGAAATTTCGCAGCTGAATAAAAAGTTGCTTATTTAGGTGTCCCATAGAACGGCCGGGGCGTTCAGAGCGTCTGCAGCGCCTGTCATATTTGCCAAAGAGGCTATTGAAACTTGACTGTCTTATCACTGTCTCTGAAAGAAAATTGCCTTCTAAGATCGACTCTATCAACGACTTCTGCTCTCAATCATACGACAATGATAGCAGTCCAGAACAAACTGTGCTCATTTCCCCCTTAATTGGAAGGTATAACTTCTGTGCTTTCAAAATCCAAGGATAGCAGCAAGCCAAATTTGTATGCTAGAAGAAAATACTCAGCAAGCATACCCGTCCGGATCCTCGAGCAATGTCTAATCCTTCACTCTGAAGCTTCGGACTTAAATATGGTAAGCTCATTTATTCAAAATGGGCATTATGTTGCGTACAGCATCATAGTCTGAAAACGTGCCCCTTTGGAGACCGATCTAATACCAAGCTCAGTTACTGAGCTAGAGTCCGCTCTCACTTCGTATCTGAATAGAGTCTGCAGACCAAGGAACCCTGTCAACGTCACATGACTGGCAATCTCCTGGTATATATTGCTCAGTAAACTTGATAGTAGGTAGCCAAACACTCGATCATGGTATGACGGGGACTGACGGAAAAGAGAAAACAGAACTAAATACTGGATGCAGGTAGTCAGAAAGATGCTTGGGTAGCATGACAAGGAGAAAAAGAGTATTACGGAATTCGACAGTACCCCGAACGCAACCCCCATCTTTCAGAAACGTAATTTCCCAGCTTTACCAAGGTAAAAGTCGTTGAACAATAAACGACAGTCTGGCTCTTCCGATGCGTGTTTATCTTATACGTGTGTCAATCAAGTGATCAAGCACGTATAGCGAGAGACAAGTTAGAATATGTGGTGGGTTCAAAGTCCACCATTGCCAAAGTTCAACATGTCAAGAGATGATCTGACTTTGCCACCCGTTCACCTTTCGGAAATGCTCCGACAAGGACAAGTTAAGTGGCCATCGGAATATCGACGCAAAAGCTCTTATCGTGTTGAGATAGAGGAAGTGGGTGCTTTGTCCTGCCCCATCATTGGCAGGTACAACCCCGCTCGACCTTATCTGACCTGCCGCGCTCAGAATTGCACGCCGGAAGCTCATGTGGAGAACTTTTGACAGCTTGTTGGTTGATAGGAAAGTTTCAAGAATGGGTGACATAGCTTGAACATGCTCCGAGAGCTGGTATTTAAATTTTACGTTGCAGTTGCTGTCTCACTTCTTGTCTTCAAAACATATTTCTTTCACACAGTCACTTCACAATGTCTACACCTTACGATCTCCCTTCAGACACGTCTAAAATAAAGCCATTTGAATGGGATGACCATTATGATTTTCCTAGAGATCTCGTGGGATACGGAGAGAAGTCTTTCAACCCACAATGGCCAAATGGCGCAAAGATTGCAGTCAATTTTGTGATCAATTATGAAGAGGCAAGTCCACCAGTTCGATTCGGAAAGAGCTCTCTAACATATATCCAGGGTGCTGAACATACCGTTCTGAATGGTGATCTTCACTCAGAGACACATCTCTGGGAAGCTCCAGGTGGAAACCCAAAAATCCAAGAACGAGCTGTGAACATCGAATCAGAGTACGACTATGGTTCCCGTTCTGGAGTATGGCGTCTCTTCCGACTCTTCAACAAATACAACTACAAATACACACTCTATGCTGTTGGAAAAGCAATTGAAGATAATCCAGCCGTGGGAATTTCTTCTGTAAAGAATGGTCACGATGTAGCTTCTCACGCATATCGATGGATTGACTACGCGGACATGCCTCCAGAGAAAGAGAAGGAATATATAAAGAAAGAGATTGAAGCTATCACTCGAGTATGTGGTTCACCGCCAAAGGGCTGGTACTATGGACGTCTTTCAAGTCGGTCACATGCATTAGTGTGGGATGTGTACAAAGAGTTAGGTATTCCACTTCTCTGGGAAGCTGATTCATACGCGGACGATCTCCCTTATTGGGTCGATGTGCCAGCTGAGAAGAATGAGGAGAAGCCAGAGGGCATGCTCATGATTCCTTACTCTTATGGTATGCATACTCAATGCTGCTTCCCTTTCCAACATCATGCTAATCAATTTTAAGACTGTAATGATTACAAGTTCAATGTTCCAACTGGCTTCGGATCTCCAACCCACTTCTACGACCACGTCAAGAATGCATTCGATACCCTTTATGAAGAAGGCTCCGAGGGATCACCTAAGATGATGACTATCGCACTACACTGTCGTTGCATTGGCAAGCCAGGTCGCTTCTGGGCATTGAAGAAGATTGTGGAATATATCAATAGCAAGGAGGATGTGTGGGTGGCTACACGCACGCAGATCGCAGAGCATTTCAGAGAGAAATTCCCATACCAGAGGGGTCATTTGGCACCAGGTGTCAAGAGAGCTGAGGCTAGTAATGTGTTAGATGCTTGGCCTGCACATAAGGATCCTCCTCTGTAAATACTGGTTGAAAAATAGCATTGATATTTTGATTATCTTCCCGAAATCTAATTTTCCATATGCAGCATTCATTTCATCAGCCACAACTTCATCGTTCCCTCACAACTCTATCTTTCCCCTTCCAGACTCACCACATCTGCCATTGTCCATTCTCCCGCAACCATCAGGACACTCAGCACTCCCATTAAATTGCCAGCTGAACAGCACTTCCGTCTCCTTTCTCCCCACACCCCCGATAAGTCTTGTCTCACTTCCCAAAGCCTCCGCTTCCTCAAAGACCTCTTCGCTAGGGATCGAAATCTGTTTCCATCCCTTCGCCACCAGCTCCTCAATACTAACCCCGAATACACACTCCTTGAACCCGGCCCATCGAATAGCAGACGCACACATTGGACAAGGTTCCGCATTTGTATACAACGTCAGATCTTTGAATGCCTCTAAAGTAGCTGCAGCAGAAAATTTGTACAGCCCCATCGGATCCTGCAACACAGATGTACAATTCAAGATTGCGGAGATCTCGCCATGCAATACTGGATTACCGGTATCGTGTTTATTGATTCCGATACAAATTTCTTCTCCATGAGGGGAATTGGATGTGGCAGTATGGTTTACTATCACTGTGCCGAAGGGAGCAAATGGACATGGTGAGGAGAGCTCTGGGAGCACGGCATTTGCTCTACGGATCCAGAACGAGCGGGTGCTTGAGGGGATTTTGTCTTCGTGGGATGGAACTGGTGGGTAGAGGTGGTGGAAGTGAGAGGGATCGGAATGGAAAGGACGAATTGGTTTGTGGTGAGAATGTTGTGAGGAGCCAGAAGTAAGATGAATGAGTGCTAAGAGGAGGAGACCGAGGATTGAAACGGGGTATAGCATCATTTCAGTCAGTCTGTCTTCCAGGTCTAGATAGCTTCCAAAAAGTGTGAAAAAAATCAAAAAGTGGAAGTCACATTTTCATCAAGAATAAAGCTTTTCTAATATGGAATGCAAACTCTCACCGTCATTCCACTTTTGAGCTATACAAATAAGGTGATTCGAAGATGTCATGCTTATCGCATTGCATTGATAACAGAATCTCAGCCTCGCACAGCCTTGCCCCTCTCACCCCTCACTTACATAAGACATGACACTATTCTCTGACATCTTCCTGCATGTCTTAACTCCATTTCTGCAACGCCTTTTTCTTTCTTTTGCTACGACCGAGTCAGTGATTTTGAGAATCTGTGGACCATGACTCGCTCCTCGCGGCCAAGTAAACGGAACGGCAATCCGACTCTTCGGGAAGCCTCCGATAAGAATATCTTATCAGTGTCAATACGGAACCACTTTTGCAAGTTGCAAGGGGAAGCTTGTGGGAATGCGAGGTAAAGATGGGGTTTACTGGTTCCTGGATTTTGTTTGATAAGCACTCCTCGTCATCACCAAGGTAGGTCTATCGACATTTTCTCGTTGGTTTTGTTATCTGGTAGTATATCCTCAAATTTGCGCTCTGGTATATATTTCAAGCTCAAAATGGGTTCAATTACACGTACACCATCTACTGTTTCAGCAGTAGAGGCAGCTCTCCCAGGGAATGGCATCGTTGCCAACCCCGATGCTCCAACTGGCGCGTCCTCAAAGCTCTTCTCTCCCCTCAGCATTGCCAATGGGAAAATAACTCTTTCCCACCGTGTCATCCTAGCACCACTGACTCGCAATCGTGGAGTTCCTCACTCGCCTTCGACACCCGAATCTCCAAACCGAATATGGTACCCTGACGCCCTCCTCACAGAATACTACACTCAACGTTGTACACCCGGCGGTCTACTCATCACAGAAGGAATCCCTCCAAATCTAGAAGGCAATGGTATGCCTGGTGTGCCCGGCCTCTTTTGCGAAGAGCAAATTAAAGGCTGGAAAGGCGTTGTAGAAGGGGTTCATTCAAAAGGCACTTATATCTACGCCCAACTCTGGAACGCAGGTCGAGCTTCAATCCCACAGCACACAGGTCTTCCTACCATTTCAGCCTCAGCTACACCTTATGAAGGAGATGAATGCTACCCCTATCCACCACCATTCACTTCCTCACAAGTAAAATACGCCGATTTTCCACCGACAGAATTAAGTGTTGAAGGAATTAAAAAGCAAATTGCAGACTACGTTTCGTGTGCCCAACGAGCCATCCAAGAATGTGGTTTTGATGGCATTGAACTCCACGGCGGAAATGGATATCTGCCCGAGCAATTTCTCTCTTCCAACATTAACAAGCGGACTGATGCCTATGGTGGCTCTCCAGAGAAGAGATGTACATTCGTATTAGAGCTTTTGGAAGCACTGATTGAAGCAGTTGGAGAAGACAAGGTGGCTCTCAGATTGACACCTTTTGGAATGTATAATCAGGCGAGAGGAGAGCAGAGAATGGAGACGTGGGGATATCTGTGTAAGGAGATCAAGAGGAGGTGGAAGCTGAGTTATGTGCATTTTGTGGAGAGTAGGTATGAGCAAGTTATTGGGTTGGAGGAGAAGGAGAAATGTGAGCTCTACCAATTGGCCGTTTTGTCTTGACTATCGATGAAGACAAGCTTATCAGAAAACAGTCCTTGCATCCTGGGGCCTCCCTTCCGCAACTCTTCAACCCTTCCGCGAAATTCTAGGCGATACGCCATTCGTCTCAGCTGGTGGATGGAGTGACAAAAATTGCTGGGGTGTACTAGAAGAAGGGCATTACGATGCACTTGCCATCGGAAGATTGTTTCTCAGCACACCTGATATAGTTGAACGGTAACCCACCTCCAGGAATTGTTGGCTGAATATTCCAATGCTAATGATCCATTCGCAGGCTCAAGAAAGGACTTCCTCTGAATCAATACGATAGAAAGAGATTTTATGGGCCATTTGAAGATAGAGAGGTGGGATACACAGATTACCCAGTCTGGGCAGATGTAGAAAAGTCGGGAAAGCCACTTGTGAAGTAACTTGTCATGAATTAGATCGCATTGCAGAGCTACTTTAGTCCATGCTATGCAGAAACCAACGCCAGTTCCATTTTATTTCGAGTCGTAATAGTTCTTGCATTGCCACTCATATACCTCTAAAAACCCTCGCTATGCTGAAAAACGCCATGCACCTGGTGTTGTACATTGATATAGTACATATGACCTTTAGTTAGTAGCCTCTTCGGCCTTGGTCTCCGTTGTTGCAACCTCTTTCGACTCATCAGGGGTTGGATTCTCAGTTTTGAGTGCAGCATCCTCCTCAACTGCGGGTATATATCCATTCGTCATCTCCACATCCGCTTTCCCTTCCTCAAGTGCTCCATTTTCTCCATCATCTACGACCACCGAAGGAGTTTCAGCCTTGACCATATCAAAACCGAACACGTAACTTTCCAATTCCTTGAAAGTCTTGTCAAGGTCGTCATTCACAAAAGTCGTATCATGGAAGCCTTCGATCTTTGCATGCTCAAGTTCCTCTTTCGCAATGACAAGCCTTTCTTGAATCTTTTCAGGAGTGTCCAACCCTCGCTTTTGCAGTCGACGTTCGAGGTCTGAAACCTCTGGTGGGGCGAGAAAGATAAATCTTGCAGAATAGCCATTGTCTTTCAATTGCTGAATCCCCTAGATAGCTATTAGCAATCGACATGTGGGAGTAATTTTGTTTCGACTTACATGATAATCCATCTCCATGATAGGAACCTTGCCCTGAGCAATAATTCCTTCCAGCACCTTTCGGCTCGTGCCATAATCATTTCCATTGAAGTTATTGTATTCTAAGAACTGATCACCATCTCGCATAACATCGTACTGTTCCTTACTGACGAAGAAGTAGTGCTGTCCATGTATCTCCCCTTCACGAGGCGCACGAGTGGTGTGGGAAGCTTTCTTGCCGAGGACTTTAGGATGCTTGTCCATAAGCATTTTGACGAGAGTACCCTTACCGACACCGCTTGGGCCCGAGATGACAAGAGGGCGCCGGTCTTTTGGAAAAACGACCTCTTCCTGCTCGAGTGATGTTTCCTCTTCGTCGTGGGCGGTATCTTGAGGCATTTTGATGTTGTCTTTGAATATCTCGTCAATTTTCTCTGAGCTCTCAACCTTGTCCAAAGACGAAAGTTTAGTTGAACCAGCCATTCGAAGAGCTCTCCAACTCTTGCTGACTTTCCCTTCCTGAGCTTCCTTTAGTGTGTCGTCGCTTGCAGGCATTTCAATTTCAAGGACGTCTTCTAGTATCGCGTTCTTGTAGATCTTCAGGTCTGGAAGCCTGTATTTCCGTTCTGCTTTCAATGGGATAGTCACGTCTTCAACTTCGCCTTCTGGAAGAAAGTCGAGTTTCAGATGGCGATCCGACGAAGGGCGAAATCTTTTCGAAAAGTTCCCTGCTTTTGATTGGGCGGACTCGAGATCGCTCGGGGTAACAGCCGGCCTCGCTATGGAGGGACAATTCTCTATCTTCCAGCGTGCCCAGTTCTTGTCTCTGGAAAGGACAGTCTCAACCATTCGATAGAAGAAGGGACCTTCGTTGCCTTGTTTCAAATACTCTGCTACTGATCTTTTCATATCAAGCGCCCATTTGGTCTACAACGAATTAGTAACAAATCCAAATTTCGCGGCTCGATATCAATGGTGTCCTAAATTGAATATCAGGTATGAATGAACGGAAGGCAAACTTACATCTTCTTCGCTCAAAACTTGGTCGGCATACATGACCGACTTGTTTGCATTCTCAGGCAAGGAGGCTTTGGAAAGCTTCTCTTTTGCCCTTGTGCTAAGGGACAGTAAGAAGTCAAGTATGATGAGTACCTGTACAAGTATATGTCTCCGAAATGATAGATCGCTAATCTATTCCATGTTAGGGCTGGTTTTGGATCAAAATTGCGTCTCACTCACCTCTAGCTCAAACAGATCTCTGCTGGTAAGATACTTGGGATTGAAGGCATTTGCAAGATCATCATCCTCTTCACCTCGCTTTCTTTTGATACCTCTTTTATTTTCATCCGAAATTTTCGTTGTACGTGACGTAGAGACCGTTTGGATATCCTTAAACATTACCATTGTGGCCTCAATTCCAGTTTTAAAACCTGCGAAGTTGGCCTGGTCGAACAGCTTCTTCGGCTGACTGAACATTTGCTGTAAAGACCAGAACATTGGGTATAATCGATCTGCACTCATTGGGTTCTCGAGTTTGGAGAAGCTGACACCTTTTCCTTCTTCCGTTGACTTTTTCGTGGTGCCATTCGAGTCCTTGGGGTTTGATCCGCTTGGCTTGGATTCTGAGTCAACTTCCATTTTCTCGTCGTCGGCAGCAGGAAGACTGTCAAATGTTGTGACATTTTCGGTATGGTATTCTCCCCGTAGATTTACAGAACTCTTGTCTCCCAGCGGGAAGCTCTGAAATAGGAAAATGAACACTCTACCGCAGAACGCTGTATCTTCGGCTCGAGAGAGTCTTCGCAATAGCTCATTGCAACTTCTCAAGATCACCAAGTTCTTCGATCCGAAATGCTTCGCCGTAATCCTTTCCCTCCTTGATTCTAAGTAATCAAAGATCTTCCGGCAACCCGCAACGGTCTGGGAATCCAGAAGTTCCTCAACTAGCCAGAAGAGAAGCCCAGGCTCAGTTTGCTCATCATCTGATAGAATCGATAGTATGTCGAGGAGGTTCCATAAGTCAACGAATTCCGGATGTTCAATACTTGTAGAGGCCTGTGGAACGTCAGATGTTGGCCCCATATCTCGTACTGGATGTGCAGCTCACCAGTAGGTTGTTGAAGGTATGTCTGGCCGCTGTCTCGATTGCATGCTTTTTCGATTCGGCTGAGGTTGCAGGAGGGAAGACAGCGGGCAGTTTTTCGAACAATTCTGCTAAATCGGGTTTGTTCAGCGGCGGATCGACTGTGGTTGTCTGCTTGACTTTTCGTGCTCGATCTAACAATTGTTGCAAGAATCCCTCAAAGCAATCTACCGCTGGTACCTCTTGAACTGCCATTGTTGCTAGCATGCGCAGCCTCCAGGCTGACCGAAAAGATTGAGCGATTGTTGGTTCGAAAGGATGGGGAGCTTTGGGTGGTGTTTGGATATTCGTTCTCATGTTCGCGGCTTGCGCAACAAGTGCTGCTGTCGCGATTGCTGTGCGCTAGCGGCCGCACAGCCCCGATCCAAACTGCACGTGACCGCATGAACGCGATTATTTTGATAGCTGGTTCACGCGCATTGATTCTATCGAGAAACCACAATACAATGGCACCTCGAACGAGAACAAAGGAGGAGCCCCGTCGCGAAGTAGTGGAGGAGCGGCCGACTGTGGGGGAGCTTCAGGGTGAAAGTGTTTGGGCAGTTACTGCAAAGAAGCATTGGTTGAAGAGCTCAAAAAAGGCTTCAAAAGTCAAAGTCAAGCACGATGTTTTGAAGACAGAGATCTGGGATGTGCTGGAAAAGGAAGACTTTGCGTTCAAGTCACTTCTAGTGCTAGAGAATTTACAGATCTTGGAGAGGTACGGAATTTAATCTGGATTTTGGGGATGCTAGCTAACTTGCGACAGTTATTTATGGCCTGGCTATACAGACGACTCTTCCAACTTTCATGTCATTTTGATTGTACTGATTGCGAATGTCAAGACTCGGGAACATCTGCCAATATGGGGTAGGTACAAATATGGCATACATGATAGGACTTGCTAATGAGTCGCAGATATCTTCACAGACAACGCAGTAGAATTCTCCTCTCTATTCCGGAGAATACTATCTATGCAATTGGACAGTACTTTGTCTGCGAATATTCGAACCCATCTCCTATCATTCATAATAAGTGCTTTTCAATCGTTGGACAGCGGGATAGTGAGGAAGGAATGCGCCCCATTAGTCTCCATCTCAATATGGCATAATATTTCCAGCGAGAAGAAGCGTGAGCGAAAATTGGATCAGAGCGTTCAACTGAGGAAAGCTTGGAGAGCCGCCGCGAAACGATATGATGCTGCAGATGATGCCACGAAACCTAGGATTCGATTTGAACGCTCATGGCTATACACACTTGTGCTTGACTTCTTCAATCAGCTTTACAATGTGAAGAGCAAAGCAGGCATGTGGCACACTTGCTGGACGGTATTCAATCAAATAGCTGACTCGTTTCCAGATAATATTAGGTATTGTGAACGGTTTATTGAATTCTTGGCAGATTTGCAGAGTCAATTGCCAACACGAAGATATGTAAATACTCTTCTTCAAGATCTGAATACTCTATCGGCAATTCGCATGTCTCCAGCCTTCAATGATGAGAACAATGGCCTTTTGAGAGACCTGTATGCTTTATTCAAGCATTACACATATTTTTCTATCGACGACCACACAGGAGTACAACATAGCCGCACGGAGGCATACGAGCGACATTGTTCTACTCTTGCAGCGCTCCAAAGAACCGCCTTAAAACACTTCAAGGACAAATTGACAATATTGGCTCTGTCAAACTATGGCTCTATTGACAAAAGGACTGAGCTCGAAGGGCATCTCGGAGTCCTTACCGATGAAGAGCTTATTCATCTATGCGATCTCCTTGAATTCAGAACCTCGTATCCACCGTCAACAGCTATTGTAGCGGACCGAAAGTTCCTCACTGAAGTTCTGTTGAGTGGGCATGAGAAGCGCAAGACGTTCCAGGAAACCGCTCGTGATTTGAGTGTATTACCAACAGAATCGACTCTGTTCGATCCGATGTTGTTGAGGAATGACGAGTATAATGGTTCACAGCCATTGGCGATACCAAAACTCAACCTGCAGTATCTGACCGTGGGTGACTTTCTTTGGAGATCGTTCATTCTCCATCGCTGCGAATCCTTCTATGAGATCAGAAAACATGTAGAAGATACCATAAAGCGTTTGAAACCAGTACTCGGTCGGAATGGGCAAACAAACTTTGAAGGCTTTTCCAGAATGGCGTTGCCCATTTCAAGACCATCGTAAGTTGATAGTTATCCACTATTGGCGACTTTGCTAACAGCTTGCAGAATATTAGAGGTGGTTCCGCCCTTAGTTGGCCAAGAAAACCCGTCAGCAGTTCGTGCAGAAATCTCGCTAGATGTCAGTCGTTTGGCTGATAACATTCGACGAGAATGGGAATCACTGCGGCCAGACGATGTTGTTTTCTTGTTGGCAATTCAAGCTGCCGACGATTCGAGAATGATTACAAATGGTGGAGAGACTCCCTCAGACGCCCAAAAGATAGGCTTGAAATACCTTCGAGCGGCTGAAGTTACCCAAGTGCTGGATGATAAGGGTCGCTCGTTGCGTGATCAGAACAATCAAAATGGTCGACCTCGAGTTCGGAAGATACATCTTAAACTCGATGCCGAAATGTACAAGCAAGACCTGGAACGAACAAAGAGCGGGAAGCCAGATTTATACGAGAGCATCAATTTGATTGTAAGAAGGAGAGGTAGGGAGAACAACTTCAAGCCTATTCTCGAGTCGATTCAAAGTCTTACGTTGTCTGATGTGCCACTGGCATCCTGGCTGCACGAAGTCTTCTTAGGTTATGGAGACCCAGCCGGCGCTACTTATACTCACCTGGCCAACCAAATCAAGAAAGTGGATTACAGAGACACATTTATGGATTGGCAACATTTGATTGAAAGCTTACCCGGGAAGACAATAGAGCCAAGTGATGATGTGAATGGCAGTTTTGGACCGCCATACATTCTGGAGACTACCAAGGCCGAGGAAGTTGTGCCAGCAAAGCCATCCAAAAAGCGACGCCGAGATGCAGAGCCTGTAGCACAAGTCCAACCTCAAGCTGTGAAAGTCTCGACATACAAACCTCCAAATACTGGACCGTACCCTATGGACGCCCCGAAGTTGAACCAGGTTCGATTTACACCCGCGCAGGTGGAAGCGATCACCTCGGGAACTCAACCCGGACTCACTGTCATTGTTGGACCACCAGGAACAGGGAAGACTGATGTTGCAACTCAAATCATTAATAATATTTATCACAACTATCCGGATCAGCGAACTCTCCTCATTGCTCACAGTAATCAGGCACTGAATCAGCTCTTTCAGAAGATTGTTGCACTGGATATCGATGAGCGACATCTCCTTCGTTTAGGCCACGGCGAGGAGGAATTGGATACAGAGGCAAGCTTCAGCAAGCATGGAAGAGTCGAATCATTCCTCGAGAATCGTGACGGATACCTGCAGGAAGTTGACCGGTTAGCGGCGAATTTTGGTGCCCCTGGGGCTCATGGCTCTTCTGCTGAAACCGCAGGGTACTTCAACTCTGTCTATGTCGAGCCGGCTTGGACAAGATTTGAAGAGACTGCAAAGTCAGCAGATGCCACGGCGGAGGATATTATCCAAGCCTTTCCTTTCCACCACTACTTCTCTAATGCACCGCAGCCTCTTTTTCCCGAAGTTGCGGGCAAAGAGGAGGTTCTTGAGATCGCTAATGGCTGCTATCACCATGTCTCGAAAATTTTCGAAGAGCTTGCTGATGTTCGACCGTTTGAGATACTCAGGAGAGATCGGGACAAGGCCAACTTTCTTCTCACTAATGAAGCCCGCATTATTGCTATGACATCTACTCATGCAGCTATGAGAAGACGAGAGATTGCTGGACTTGGATTCCACTACGACAACGTGATCATGGAGGAGGCCGCACAGATCACCGAAATCGAAAACTTCATCCCACTTGCCCTGCAAAATCCAAAGGATGGGCAGATGCCACTACAGCGTGTTGTGCTTTGTGGTGATCACTTCCAGAACTCCCCAGTAATTCAGAATCTTGCATTCAGACAATACGCAAACCTCGAGCAATCCTTATTTTCCCGTCTGGTCAGACTTGGTGTACCAGCCATCAATCTAGATCAACAAGGCAGAGCTCGCCCATCAATTGCCTCCTTGTACTCGTGGCGCTACCAAAATCTTGGCAACTTGCCATTGGTGTCCACATTGCCTGAATTCCAGGTTGCAAATGCTGGCTTCAAGTACGATTATCAATTCATCCAAGTTCCGGATTACAAAGGTAAAGGAGAGTCGGAACCAACGCCACATTTCATTCAAAACTTGGGAGAGGCAGAGTATGCTGTCGCTATATACCAGTACATGCGTCTCCTAGGGTATCCTGCCTCGAAAGTTAGCATACTTGCAACATATGCAGGTCAGAAAGCATTGATTCAAGATGTACTTGCTCACAGATGTGCCAAAAATCCGTTGTTCGGTCTTCCAAAGATCGTTACTACAGTGGATAAATATCAGGGAGAGCAAAATGATTGTATGTTCCCGTCCCATCATCCTGATACCTAACTAACCTAAGACAGACGTTATTCTTTCCCTGACACGCACATCCCGAGTTGGGTACCTCCGCGATATTCGCCGGTTGACAGTCGCTCTCTCAAGAGCTAGATTGGGACTATACATTCTCGGCCGTCGCGAAGTCTTCGAGTCCTGCTTCGAGCTCAAGCAAGCGTTTGATATATTACTTCAACGACCAGACAAGCTCATGCTAGCGACTGGCGAAATGTTTCCCAGTTCCCGTATTCTGAAGGACGAGGAAGGCAAAGACTGCCCAGGACAAACACAGATGGAAGGTGTGGAGCATCTTGGGCAATATGTGTTTGAGATGACCAATGCGAAGGTGCAGCAGTTGAGGGCTGAGAGAGGGTTGGCGCCAAGTGAGTTGACGACCATTCCTGAAGATGGCGCAAAAGTTGGTGTGATGGACGAAGAAGAAATTCAAGAGGAGATTCAGGACGGTTTTGAGGTGGAAGAGGATGACGAGGAAGTTGAATAGTCAAGGGAAAGGGAAAGTTGGATGTATGAATGATAAATAGTTGCATGGCTGGCGTAGGTAATTTGTACAGTTTATGATGGGAATGGATACCAAATCAAATCGCGTTACTTTCGAACATGATATCCACCTATGCGGCACACCTATCTCAGGCTTCACTAAGCGATCTCCAGTGTTAATTTTCATGTCAATAATCTCTCTTTACATATTGCCTAGCATGACCCAAAGACAATTCATCCCTTTTTGTGATGTTGAAGTTATTCGCTTATCCTGCCACTTGATTGGATGTTGGAAGTACTGAGGTATCGCTGAGAGTAGCAGAGTTCACGACACGCAACAAATACACAATCCTTTCGAGAAAGGACACAACTGATCGTGAAGTTTTTTTTTTGTACCTATTTGATTGTGTTTCGTAGTAGCACAAAATCTAACTGGGCACGCCGCATGCGAGACGAACGATTTTGAAGGACTATGATTGGGTTAATGACAGCTAGGCAGCGGTAGTGTAACCCCTCATTCTTTCCTTGTGCTGCATCCAAATTCGAAGACGTGCAACAAATACCGCTTTCGGAAAAACCATCCCGATTGGTAATTATGTTGGCGTATTCAAATTCATTCGCAAGCCTGAACTATAGCGACTTGTGATCTTGTTCAAGGTGGGCATTGATGATATGCAACAAAATCCAAACTCTTGCTGGCCAGTCCGTGTTGTGAGAGGGTGGTTTTCAGGACACCTCCGAGGGGACACACAGAGATGTGCATCAGATATGTAGCTTCCCGGAAGCCGAGGTCTGAGAGAAGTTCTCTAGATAATGGTCAAGAAGTCGAAAGTGACAGTGTGATGGGTCAAGGGAGATCTTCTCGCATTATCTAAATAAAATTCTATTCCAGGTGCATAAGGCACCCTAACTGACCTTAACTGAAAATCTAGTGTTCGAATTGAATTCTTTACGCAGTAATGACCAAAAGCATCACCCCTCGGTTCTGATTGATAGATATGCAACAAAACAATCACTGGTGTCTATTGGGCTTCATTCAAGTAGCATAGTAGCAGCTTCGGGCGACGAAATTGTTGGTACTGTAGGTACCGAAAAAGCAATGCTACCTCATGGAAAGTCAGTTTGGCGATATGCAACAGAAACAAGTAAAGTTGCTGGATGAGGAACGTGGTTGGTTGCATCTTGTGTAACCTATTGTACCACCTCTGACGTAAGTCTCGACTCTGCTCGGGAGTAGCTTTGAATCACTCCTGTTCACTCACACGATGGAGTAAATAGAACATATCTTGTGGCGTCATCATTTTGATGACGTGAAAACATGTAATATCAATCTCACTCACTATGGGCTGACAGAATAAACCCGGGGAGAGACAGTTGGTCTGTTATGCTTATAGCGGGTAAAATTATTAAAACAATGGTGCTTCCCCTAGTATAAGAAATAGTAGATGAAAGTAACAATAACGTAAAACGGAGTTCATTATAGGTTGATAGTAATTCCAGAAGAGTGGAAGTGATTCGCGGACTAATAAGTCCAGAATTGTGTCCAGAATAGAATTTGGGACTTCCCACCTACTTGTCCTGAGCTAAGGGACACATTCTTGACATTTGCGACTACTATTTCATGATGTTATAAAACCATTTTTGTAAGATATCTCATCTATGAACTCCGTCGAAACATTCCTGTCACCACCACACTCTTCTTCGTCCTTGGCAAAGCTCGCTTCTCTCAACTATCCACTTTTCCCCCTTCCTTCCCCTTTCGTACACCGTCATCCATGGACCTTTTGCAGGAACAGCACAACAGGTTGAGTACTATACTCATCAGGTCTGCGATCTAAACTAGTACGCCACCCTTCCCCCAAATACTAAGAAATAAAATCTTCCAAAAGAATTTCAAGCTCCGATGAGAGCATCATTCTCATCGCCTCAACCGGCTAGTTTGAATCTAGCTCTCAAATCTCCTCAGAGATGAATAACGGCGTACAAGGTACAAGCCGTTAGGTTTCCATAAAGGCAAACCTTGTTTTTAGCTCATGGCTTACTCACATACTTTCAGCTAACAGCTTACTCATCTTCCGTATACCTCATGGGCACAGGTAAATTAGGTATGATCACCAGAATTGGTTTTGCAAGAGGTTGTCTAGCCATTAGAGCAAGGAGCTTGATTGTGAGAGGCAAGGCGGTTATTGCTTCTTGTGTAGGCAGACAGACGAGGTGAGTGGCTGCTGAATGGTTGTGGTGGGAGGAAAGAGACGGATGGGGAAGGAGCTGGTGGGACGACACGTGAAGCATGAGGGTATCTACCTAGTACCTACCTATCGTTAGCTTCGCTGTCGGAGATAGCTTCGTATCTGTTAATGGGTAAGGTAGATAAACTTGAGTTGTGATGAGTAGATAATAAATACAAGATGCTATAAAACTACACAGCTGTGATGGAAAGCGAAATCGATAGCAAACAGGAATGTAATATTGATGAAGCAAAGAACTTTGATGCTCTGTACGAGCGCACGTACATGACAGAAATATTAAACAAGTGAAGCTAGCAGAACTATCTTGCTAGGCATGATTAGAGGACTCTTCTTCAAATGAATTCATGGGATACTAAACATTGAAGTTATCATCAGGTGAATTCCCCATAATGAACTCAACACTTAAACATCCAGCACTGCCCTAGAAAATCGTCGGGTCGATATATAATCTCACATAAAGCTATACATCTCAATCAAACAACGCCATCATTACAGCCGTAGCCACGAGCGGGAAAATCCCATTTCTCGTTCCTGCTCTTCCAGCCTGTCCTGGCCTGTCTCGATTCGGTGGAGGAGAAGCACTACCGAGAATTAAAATCTGAACCACCTCACTCTATCGCAAAGAGAATTTTGATATACGTCGAATGAAAAAAATTTGCTACTCACCTCCTATTGCAATTACTCTCACACTTCCCCCATGCCCTCAAACACCTCCAACACCACTCATTCCCACATCGACAAGTCATATGTAAACATCCCTCAGTCCTTTCCACCACCGCGGAACAACCAGGACAGCTCCTCCATCCCTGCTTCTTCGCCAACTCCTTAACCTTCATTCCCTCCTTATCCTTGGCACATACTCCTTTATGTTCTTTCTTCTTACATGCTTTACACACTCTCGTGTTGCAGGCTGGACAAACCACAATAGGGTTTTTGGTCTTGGACGGAGAGGGAGGAATAAATTTTAGGCAGGTGGAGGAGGGGCAGTATAGCGGATGTGGGGTGCTGTGCTCGAGGTGGAAGAGGCCATATTTTTCGTGCAGCGACTGGGAGAGGAGAGTAGAAGGTAAGGATGAGGGATGTAGTGTTTGAGCGCAACATTTGAAGGGTTGGCGGGATTTGAGAGCTGCTTTGAGGGCGGCTGGTACTTGTTAGTATCGACTTTCAGATAGGATGTGATGAGGGCAAGAGGAGTGTACCTTTAATACAATCTCCACAATAAGCATGTTTACACCCCAGAATCGCCAAGTCCTTTTTCTCAAATGGTTCCATGCAAGACACACAATCTATTTTCCTGGGCGGTTTTGGTTTCGCCGCTTCCGCTTCTCTGGCTTTCCGTTTCCTGATCTCTTCCTTAATCTTCCGCTCCTCCCTTCTCTTCTCCGCCGCTCTAGCCTCTCTCCGCTTCTCATTCTCCTTAGCTAACATTCTTTCCCTGTCTTTCTCCTTCTCAGCTCTGGCTCTTTTCCTCTCTTGCGCAGCACGTTTCTCTTCTTCCTCCTCTTTCCTTCTCCTTGCCTCTGCCATCCGAGCTTCAGTCTGTCGAGCTAAAGCTTCCTCCTCCCAAATTCTCTGTTGCTCCTGTGCTATCGCCTGGTCTCTTTTCCTTTCCCTCGCCTTCTCCTTCTCCTCTCTTCTTATTTCTCTAGCATGTCTTTCCTGTGAGCGCCGCGATTTCTCTGCCCTAGCTATTTCGTCTGCAAGACGTTGAGACTCCCGCTCAAAATCCCGTTTCTTTCTTTCGTCTTCCTTGTAGATCTTGTGCGCATAATCCTCATCTTTGGACTCTCGAGGCTTCTGTGCTTGATATGGTTTGGACATATCGGAGGTAATGTCTCTTGTATCTTTTTTGTCCTTTAGAGCTGAAGAGGTCGGTGTTGTTTGAACTGTGCTGGACGTTCTGCTTGGCAGGTTGGAAAATACTGTGTCACTAGCTCTATGAGAAGAGATTCGAGAATTTGGGTGGAGGCCGATGGACGATAAAGGTGGTATAGGAGGGTACTTTATGATATTCTCTCGGACGAAGGGGCCTTCATGCTCTACTATATCTGCACATCGATCGATCTATATGAAAATAATATGAGCAATGTTCAGACGTGGATAATAAATCTAGGTACCTGGAAGAATTTACGTGTCCCTTTGCACTTCCTGGAAGTGTCATTTGTCCGTGATGAATGACCAGCATTTGGACTGGATTGCATACAAGCTCCTGAAAACACATCCTCAAATGAAATATCTTGGTCCCGCAGGAGGTCCTCAAATGTCTTTATATCTGCGTCAGCCTCATCTTCTTCCTCGTCATCAGAGTATATAAGCCGACTATGCCACCTCCTAACTCTCCGCGCAATCTTGGGTGTATACTGGAGACACGTTTTCGTGGAAGCTATTCGAGCATCGTAGTACAGTTCATTGGAGACATCTGCCAGCGTTTGCACTCCTTTGCCTTGGCGGGGTAATTGAGATTCTCGGAGCTTCTGGATTTGTGATAGGAAAGTAATGTAACAAGTAAGTGCTTCTTGGAGGACTGTATTCAATTGTCCCTCGGTGATTTCCATCGAAACGTATTAATGTGGAAACATGAAAATGTTGAAAGGTCCAGGTGAGGCTCAATAATCGTTGATGAAAGAGACAGGATCTTGTGTAACCTACAAGGCGAGGCAGGACATGTTTGAGAAATTACTCACATTTGGCAAAACTGAACGGTTCGGTGTGCAGCTCTGAAGGGAATGATCTCTTGCATCGGAGGCGTTGAGAGGATGAGCGAATAACTTGTCAGAGATTCTGCGGTTGAGATCCGAACTGTCTGCCTTGATGAAAATGGTATAAGGCGGCGACTGTTTTTCCAATCGAGTATTGTAAAACTCAATGTCCAGGTTACCTACATGATTCGAAGTTCTGGGACTCGTATCCTCTCACCCGATCAAGGTCCATAGAGCAGATCCACAAGGCCAGCAGCTCCAGAGTTGTCGTGGCAGTGATACATTGCGAACACGACTCCGTCTCAAAGCCAGCCTTTGCGATATTGAACCCCGCCTTGCTTGTAGCAGCGACATTTCTAACAGCCATGCTGCATGAACAAGAGCCGCGAGTACTGTAAGGGCTGAGAAGCCGCACAGAAGCAGGGCGTCGTTATCGAGTGTGGCTTCGGATGTGAAGGCTCACTGGCTGTGTTTGATATTAACATCCACACCGACTACACCACTTCATGTGCGTGATGTGAGGCGTGAGGCTCGAGGACGGAGGTCAGACCACTTATCCTCGGGCATCTCAAAGTGTGTTGTTCTCATCTAGGTAGGGAAATGGAGCTTTGTGATTAAAGTTGTGTGAATATTGGAAGACGTTCCGGGTTGCGATGGCATGTTGGCGCACGTGACAGCGATCGAGCTTAGCCAACGTGAAAATGCCTACCTTACAGCTTGGAAAGTCCAAGGACATTAATTAGGTTCAGAAAGAGCTTTGAACGTTCAAACAAGAATCTCCTCAGCCATCCAAGACTTTTGAAGAGAGATTTATTAGTGTCATGTGACAAGGTATTGATGAGGTGTTTGTGGCCTCCTAAGAAAAGAAAAGGTAGTCACATTTGATGTTTGGAACAATACAAAACCCAGGAACGGTGTCTACTTTAAGATTGTGTGTTTAATCTCCGCAATAATATATACACGAAAGCAGCGCGATGTGCATCAACTCTTGCAACCGGCCTCACTTCCCACCATTGGGCTGTCCGACACCACCAATGCGTCCGATCATTTAGTAGCCGAAATCGGTATTGCTGCATTTGCCCTTATTGCATTTCAAGCAATAGGAACTGAGTTTCTTGCACACATTGCTCCACTGGTTGCAGACAGCCAAGTTCCTCCACCCAGCAGCCATGCATATTATGCTATTTGTATAGCAATCAACGGACGATCGCTGGCAAGACCTCTTGTCAGTAAACGGGTCAATCTTTCCACACCATTTCCCATTGGATAGAATGCAGCTTGATGTAGGAGTTGCTGGAGCCTTGCTTGAAGTTGGGGTTGTAGGCGGCTTAGATGTTGGGGTAGTTGCGGGAGGAGTGGTGGTTGGTGGGAGAGAGGCTGTGTTGGTCGATGTTGCGCTGGGTACAGAGCCCGAGCTGGTTGATGACGATCCATCGAGGGAGCGGTACCAATTCTCCTGTGGATCGTTGAGACATTCCCCGACGGTAACACCTTTCCATCCCTTTTGCTTGATGAGATCGAAATAATAAGACGACAGATTAGCGACGGATTGTTCGACGATATCGTGTTGGATAGAGAGATAGTCTGTGGCAGAAGCAATGCCGAGTTGTTGCTTGACGATGTCTTTTGAGTTTTGAATCTGCGATGGGAGAGGATTGAGGTAGTCTTGTGTGTCAAGATCGAAGTAAACTCGGTGATATCCCAAAGCTTGCATATCTGCCCAACATCCCGATTGCTCAGTACAATCAGAGTAAGGAGGTCGCATATAAGTGGGCCACTTTCCGATAATGTTATTGAATGCCATTTCATTCTTGACCATTTGGGAGACGCGAAGATCGTGAGAACTGTTGGACAAAGAATAGTGAGACCAGGTATGGGATGCAACTTGGTGACCTTCAGCAATCATTCGTTTAATCAAATCAGGATACGGAGCCGTAATGTCAATTTCTCCCTTGCCATTATTGTTGCCAGTCATGAAAAACGTAGCAGTGAAGCCGTAGGCCTTGAGAAGGTCGAGAAGTTGAGCTGTGTACTTGAAAGGTCCATCATCATAAGTCAGGGCAACGACGTTGTTCTGAACGCAGTCATAGATATCGTCCGTGTATGTCACTGTGCCTTTTAAAGGTCTGGGAGCATTGGCAGTCGATGGTCCTGCAGGAGTGGCATCGGAATCGCAGCGGCCATATCCAAGCATACAGCTTCCAGGATCAGCGCAAAAATCCTGACTTGTACCGCAGTACCCGGCCATACTGCAGCATTGGTTGTCGGAGCATGTTGCGCCACCGAAATTGGGTCCACAAGTTCCTCCTGGTGCTGGGGCGGATGAACCTGGGGTGCAAACACCAAAAGTGGATTGGCAACCACCGCCACAATAGTCAGTTGTATTTCCACAGTATCCAGCTTGACTACAGCAAAGTCCGCTTGCACAGATCTTTCCGCCGTTGATGGGTCCGCAGGTGAAATCGGCTTCTCCTGGTTGGGTGGTGGAGGAAGGTGTGCAGATTCCAAAGGCAGATTGGCATCCAGTATCACAGTATTCTAGCTCTCAATGTTAGAATTGTTTTCTATAGAGTTTACTTCAGCATACCTGTTGTGGTACCACAAAATCCGTATTGGGAGCAGCAGCCTCCTGCATTGGCAGTTGCATCGCAAGAGTAGCCCTTACTTGCTCCGTTGTAGACATCTCCACAAGTGTTATCAGGGCTCACAACGCGCTTTGAAAGGAAGTTCCAAAGTCCTGCATCTTCAGTAGGAAGAGCGTAGCTGAAGCCAGCAAAAGCAAGACCAGCCACGGCCGTAATGAGATTGGCCCTCATGGTCAAAGTTGTAGATTATAATAGAAGTGAATATTAGATGTTAAAGATTGTGGATAGGACACTCTGAACGAGAGGACTGATCGAAAACGATCAAAATAGGGACGAAAGACACAGGAAGGCACTTTCTGCAAACGAATATGAAAGTCAAGAGAAAGAAGGAAAAGGAGAGACTTCAGCGCGGTTTTCATCATCTCAAGTATCTCCCTCCATCCAGTCCGTCATGCTTGGCTGCTTTGACAATCCTGTGCATAGTCTACACAATCAAAGCGTTCTGCAACTATTTCAAGCCCAACTCAACCTAGCCATCATTTCATTGTCATGGCGTATACACTTGTTCCTGACTCCGACGAAGCTATCCCCGAAAGCTGAACAGCCTCATCGCTTCCAGGAAAAATCTCGATCTTGGCGGACGCTAATGGCAATCTTATATCGCACGAACACCACGCCTCTTCTTGCCGATTACCGCGAAGGGTCCGTGAGAGCCAAATATATAGGCGGGACGTGTAGACGGAGATTTGTTGACCTTGCGATTCGTGGAGAGAGGGAGGCAAATGCAGGTGTGGAGAAGTGATCGGCGTGTCACTCAGGGGTAAAGGCTGCACTCGAAACATATTATCGTTCGATTACGGATACGAAAGGGGGACTGTTGGGATGTCTGTTTCTTGCTTCATGCTTCGTCGATCTGGAGAAGCTTGTTGCTATTTGCAGGTAAGACTTAGGACGATGAGATATCGGATAGATCTCGGGTATTAGTTGAGATGAAGAAAGGAGGTGACGGGACGATTCCACGCAGAAGGCAGGATCAAGCAGGGATTGTTTACTACAGATTCTTGGCATTAGAAGATAATTTTGACGACCTCCCTCCTTTTCCCTTCGTTCCATTCCATTTGCATTCTATCATACTCACCTAAATATCCTCAGGCAAGGTGAGAATTATATTTATTGTGCCAGACTTGGATCGAATATCATCTAGGACCTGAGGCCTTGCGATTTCACTCGTGGGCAATTACAGATAGGCCACAGTACCTTACAATATTCGAATACGAACCCGACATTACGGTAGATTCTATTGATCGGTAAAGGCAAAAATGATAACAGGGGATTGTATTAATGAATTGGAACAAACGATTCAGAGGACAAATAAAAAAAATTCTATCTTCGAAGGCTCACCGTCCATCTTAAGGATACCCCGTGCAGCGTTATGCAAACACGTGCACAACAGCCAAACTTCCCACCGCCCAAATCCAATATCGGGAGTCAGCTCAGCTGGCTGGAAGTCTCATCGAAAGGCTCCCAATATCATCTGCACGTTTCTCTGACTGCACCATTACTGTACCAAAATATTTCCCAGGTCTGAGACCCAAAGCCTCAATTTGAGCGTTCTGAGCTTGAAGTACACGCTGGAGAGCGCTGTACTCCATCGCTTAGGCTTCCACACCCTGTATTTACAGCACCTCGCTCTCTAAGCAGTCGTCTTATAGCCTAGAGTTTGGCCGCACGACACTGTTCCTGCGGATTTCACATTTTGATTTCTCTTGTGACACTGAAGTATCTAGGAATAGTTTCACTTTGTCTCTCTCTCTCTTTGTCATACAATTTAAGCCCTTTATAGCTTTTCCGAAGTCACATCTATTCATTTATTGGTCACTCGATCAGTCAATCTGAAATTAGACGAGCAGAAAAGTGATTCGTTGTTTGATTTGGTTCTATTGTGCCTTGTTCCTGCTCCCCCATCCTAACACCAAGTTCTCTATCCCCAATCCCCAATCCCAATCTCCTCCCACACACGTTTGTCCCCCACTTCAAAAAGCAAATCCTCCACTGCATCCCATTTTTTTGTATTTTTTTTAAGTTTAAGTTTTCAAATTTTTTTGGGTTTTTTTAAAAGGTTTAGTAGAGAAATAGTATTAGTTTGTTTTGCCTTTTAATAAAGGTGTAGCATTTTTCGCGACTCATATCGCCGAGAGAGTTGAAGGAAGAGAGATACTTGTCATGTTGTTCATTTCTTTAGTCATGGCATTAGGTGGCGCTCTGGTTGTCATGTTGTCAATTTGTTGTCGAGTTGTCGAGCTGCTGGGTTGTCGAGTTGTCGAGTTGTCGAGTTGGCGATATCATGAGATCATTACTTACACTCCAGCCCTTCCAGGACAGGTAGGACCGTCTTCCTCTAACAGCGATTCCACCCGGTGGTACCAGCTTGGTCGAATAGCTGTTGGTGTGAAGTATTTGGTGATGTTGAGATATCGAGATGTCGTAATGCCGAATTGCCGAGTTATCGAAAGAACGATATGTCGATGGAATTGCCAGATCGTCGAATTGTCCGTGGTGAGGTCGTTGAACTGCCGGGTTGTCGAGACTGTCATAGCGTTGAAGTTTGTCGAGTGTTCGAATTGCCGAAAGACCGAGACGCTGGTGAGATTTCCAGGTTGTCGAATTGTCCATGGTGGGGTCGTTGAACCGCCGTGTTGTCGAGATTGTCAAAGTTGCCGAGTTGTCGAGTTGTCGAAAGTGATGCCGAGAAGATTGTCCGGGAGATTGTCGACTCGGAAAGTTCGAAGTGGGAATGGGCATTGGCTCAAGAAGCGGTTCTAGCCCTCTTGGCTGCTGGTTGTTCGAGGAACTCAAGGTGATCATCCTCGAGATCGTGAGGTGCATCTGCGTCCGGAGCTTCACGCTTCTTGTTCTTGATTGTCGTCTTTCTCTTTATGGCCGCCTCTTTACTCCTGTCTTGTCTACCCGAGCAGCCAGGACAAATGGCAATAATCTTTTTGACAAAGGATTTAGGGAAATTGAATGTGACTTTGGCCAGAAGCTCGTAGGTCGGATCACGGCCACGGTGATGGGATGTCTCAAGTCCCAAGTGGGCGGAGACGAATAAAGTATAGGCAGTCTCCAGAGGATGGAATGGCAACTTTTTCTCGGTGTCCCAGACGCCATCATCAGTTGCGTAACTTGGCTTGTCGATTTTTTGGCCGTGCACAAATGCATATTCTCCGTCGACAAGCATGTACTTCTTGTTCTCGAACTTGATTGTGCTCAGCGTACGGTTTCCTGGGAAGGTTGGGAGGTGTTCTCTAGGGGTGTCTGGGTCGCGGCAGAGTTTGGCCATGTCGTCAAGTCGCATTTGAGGCGGGAAGGTTTTGAAAATGTCCTTGTTCTTGGCGTTGACATATAAATGGTTGTTCACGGCGCCAAGGAAAGCTTCCATCGATGGGAGACTCAAGCCCACCAGGTTCTCCCCCAACATGGGCTTGTAAATGTTGACCCATGCTGGAAGCTTGTCCTCTGGTTGGGGAACTAGAGGTTGTTCGACAGAAGGACTGAGTAAGGGGCTTTGAAACAGTTAGTAAAGTCTGAAAGCTGCAGGAATATTAGATTCTTACAATTGACGATCTTCCAATCCTGCCGGATTGAAGAAGGCAGGTCCGCCGATGAACTGAGGCTGGCCGGGCAATCTGTCACTTGTTAGTACACAGAACTTGTGGGTAGATTGAGAGGATACTTACTGGCTGAGCTCAGGAGACGCTTGCTCGGGTCGGTTGGCGAAGATGTTGAATTGGGGTCTATGTAAAGTTAGAAAATGTCTGAAGTGGATAGAACAATTTATTTACTTACACATTCTCTACCGCAGGATTGGGCTCGAAGACGCCTTGATTAGCTGGGTCGAATCTTGCTCTATTTAATATTAGTGAACGTCATAGGTGATCGGAACAATTAAACACTCACTCATTCTCTACCGCGGTTTGGACTTCATAATTCATTTGGTTGTCCCAGCCGGGTTGGGACCTGTTCGATTTTAGCAGTGACTGCGAATGAGCAGAACATTGGTTACTTACTCGTTCATTGGCGCATTTGCGACATTCTCGTTGGACTCGGTGTCCAGGACAATTTGAGGTCTATTAGATGTTAACATTTCCTAGAAATAAGAAGGACAATAGCTACTTACTCATTCAATGTCGTATTTGCGACATTCTTGCTGGACGCGGTGTCCAGGGCGATTTGAGGTCTTCTAAGTGTTAGCATTTACTAGAAATAAGAAGGACATTAACTGCTTACTGGTCATTAAGTTCGAAATTTTGTTGATTGACGATCATATCACTGAGCCAGATCTCGTTGTCTTGGTGGCACACCATGTTGGAGTATTCATTATCCAAAAACATTTCGCTGTATTCTTGAGAAAAAAAGCAGGAAGAATCAGAACTCATTTTGATGGCGGTTGCTTGACTGTTGAAAAAGATTTTGACGAGAGGACGAGGATCTGATAATCTGGAAGAGAAGGCACTTTGGATGCTTTGAAAATGATCGAAATGGTATGAGGGGGGAAGAGAATTCAGGATTTCCAGAAGTTTTATGTGCGAGGGACCAGGACAGGCTTCACCACTTCACGATAACATCATCCATACATCATCGCTGGCTAAGGAATGCTTTATTTCCATTTTGCGGTTCAAAATAGCTTCGAGAAGCCGTCTCCATTTCTAGTATCTCTAATCGCACCCCCTCTAAGCACATTTACACTACTTCAACGCCGGGAGAGCGTAATAGAGGTACTATAAAGGTATGCTAAGTATTCAATAGGTTTAGGATTGAAGGCTTGAATCTCTCTAAGGATATCTGGGGAAGGACTCTTGTGCTCAAATTATCATATTGTGAATGCCCAAAAGTTTATCTCAACAGCAATATGATGGAAAGAACCTTCCAAATTGAGTTTAAAAAGAAGATTTGGAAGCTTACGAGGCGACAACTGTATGTACATGCGTTGCGTCAGCTTCTAGCTTGTACTAGGTAGGAACTTGACTGCCATCTTCAAAATGTGAATAATTCAGTAGTTGAGAGGCTTAAAAAAGAACTGGTGAAGCTGCAGTTATGGTTTCACATTGGCGAAAATTGAATACCGCAGGAAAAGTGTGATGTCAATTGAAAGCAGAAATTCATATTTTCAAAGCTGTGTTGGATGTTTTTCTGAATTAATTGTGCTATTCCTCAACAAATTTGAACAAATTGGTGGTGTTTCAACAGCACCGGACAGTAATTATCAGAGGTCAATTATGACGGAAAGTCCTGATTTCACGAAGCTATCGTGAAAAACCTTTCAGGAAGGAGCTACTCACTAAGTGTTAAACCGCAAAGAAATCCCTGCCAAGCTGGGGAACTAGGTTGGCGTGAGCTAAACACACCCCCAACTAGATACTCAAATAGAAGAAGAGACATTGAACAATAAATGTGTAGATAGATGAAACCAAAAATGGGAAATGCAATCAGGAAAGTCAACAATTATATTCATAAGCTGTACCTATCTACAGCAAGTCCTTCCGGCAAATACAGTCAAAAACCACACAGCAACACCTATTATCCATCACTCTCAGAATCGCTATCCAGCTGCATTGTTAGGTGCACACTCTCGTCATCAGAAGAATCTTCTTCTAGTTTTTTTTCTGGTGCAGCAAAACTTTTCTGGCTTGCTGCCAAATTAGGCTCTTGAATAGCCTCAACCATCATTGTATCTTCTATGGTAGGAATTGACAGCGGCGCCTTATAAGTCCCAAAGCCAGAGGGCTCAGTGTGTGATGACTCGATGGCATTTGAAGTGAGTGCAGTACCAAAGCCAGGTTTGTTTGTTTGAAGATTCTCCTGAGTAACAGGGGCATTGGCAAAAATGTGTTCTTCCCCCATAGAAGCAGGCTCTTGGTCAATAAGCATATCCTCATCCTCAGACTCCTCATTGACTGCATCGTTCTGCGGCATTCGCATCGTCATTGAGGGGAGCAGTGGCATGCGTGGTCTTAGCAATATCTCCACCGTATCGTCATGGCCGAACTCTCTTGTCAGGTGTGGCAATATACTGGTCATGGCCTTTCCATTCTTTCCAACAAATGGGTTCAGTATACTTGCTAACATAGCTGGTTTGTTATGACTAAGGATAGCGACACGTTCCACCATGGAGCGAAGGGCTACGTCAACGTATTGCTGAGGCAAATGGGACAGTAGTAATGGCAGTAGAGTACCGGCGGCACCGGTCAGCGGAGTGTCACTAACTTGCAGCCCTACAGATCCAGTGGTGGTGATCCGAAGGAACGAGTCAGCATTAAGGTTTGAAGACGCTGACGTGTTTGCCTTCTTATCAACAGTAACAGTATTGAATTGAATTTGATCGTCATGTAAATCTTGACAACAGGCTCGAACAATGGTGTAGAGCTTTGCAACCTGAGGTCTTTGTAGGCTCTGACCAATATAAGGGAGTATCTTGGCAGCGACAGTGTAGGCTCTTAAGCGAAATTCAGGGTCGTGCTTCCCATATGGGAACACCCAAGCCAACTGGTCCAAAGCTCCCTGGGCAACGGGCAGAAAGTTCTCCTCAAGACGGTCGGCAATAGTTTCAATGACTTGTAACGCAGCGATGTATATTTGTGGCATGCCAGACCACAATCCATCTCGCTCATCTCGATCGACAGCAGGATGTAGACGTGCACTTGATCCTGTTGCAGATTCGGAGGCAGGGATAGCAATAGACAGCATCCTCGTGGTGAGGTCCAAGATGGCGCCGACAGGAACAGCGACGGGCGCAGATGTAGCCTCCTTAAGATATTCCGCTATCATTTCTATCAGGCCAGTGAGGCGTTCAACTCCATCAAAGATACCATTCCACGAGGGCAAGGCTTCAGGGGCCTCCCCACCACCATGCAGAACTTCGTTGACGTTGATAGCCTCCGGCGTATATCCAGCAGTAGACTCCCAGTCCTCAAGCACAGCACGGAATACAAGATCGGCAGTACCTTGAGTGACCTTGATGAGCTCGCGCAACGACTTGGCCCATTCCTCACCGCTGGTGTTCTTAGCAGCGGTTTGATGAACGATGACGACTAAGCGGCGAGCACTCTCCTTCAACGACGACGATACGAAGAGCCCGTCCGACGTCGTGGGAGCGAGATAGCAACGAGCAGCAAGTCTTATTTGAGAAATGAATGGCCGAAATATGGTAGTATGACGAGGAAGTAGCATAGCAAAAGATCGAAAGACAACCTCAACCAATGATGGCGATACATCTGATGACTTATTTGAGGATTTGGACGATATCAGATTAAGACATGAGGTGATGAAGGTTGGCAAAGTTGGCGTGGTGATCTCTCGCACAAGAGTCTGATATGGATGGGTCATACAGTAAATTTTTGTAAGTGCTATTATAACTAATTCCTTGGTAGCATCATGGTCTGGTTTCTGTAAGGTATCAGCAATCTATTGAGGCAATCAAGCTGACATTTCCTTACTCCTAGGATCGATAATAACCCTCTGACCCAAGGTTCCGAGCCTTGCAAAATTTCCCATCCTCCAATCTCGACGACAGCTTTGATCAAGGCCACGGCTGTGAATCTACCCTCGAGACTCTTGCCATTGAGCAAAGTGGACAACTGAGTCTTCAACTTGTGCACAAGGACAGAGGAGGCAGATCCATCAGTTTTGCCAACAGGGCTTGAAAGTGGAATTTGACAACGTAAAACATTATTCAACAAAACAGGCGTGAGACGAGGAAGATCAGCAGGGGACGTGGACGACAAGCGGAAGCAGAGAACTCTCAGCTCCGGAGGGAGAGACATCAGGAATAAAATTGGTCGGGGGATCAGAATGCCTTTATTCTTTGACTCCAGGTCGAGTCAACTAGTGCGTGGTCTAGGTTTCGTTCGTATGGCAGTATGGATTCTTCGGATTTGGACTGATTAGTGAGGTCTGGACTATGTTATGTCCCAGTTATCAAAATGCGATTTTGGGAGATGTGCCGTTGGTGTAGTAGACTTGTGACAAGCGGGGTTTCTTGGGAGTTCTTGGGAGAAGAACTCTGTCTCTGTTCGGATTTCAGATTTTGGCGTAATTAGTGTCAGTCGTGAAGTCAAAATCCAGTAGATTTTGGTGCCAATTATAAAAACAAAAACACCTTTGAATTTGGGAAAATTTTCGCGTTGTGGAATTGAGAGCTCTAATTGGCTAGGCTCATTTGTCGGTCCCAAATTGACATTGACGCCGTGCCAAGCAATTCAGCCAACTCTAAAGCCAGTGACGAATATATCATTCAAGCTTCAAAACCGTGTTTATTCTCGGACCTTGAGCTCAATTACACTCAAATTTCCACAAGACCTTGCCAAAATGCAATTCCAAGATTGTTGAAATATGGTGTTGGCCGAAATTTACGTCACTGAACTCTGGGAATCACAAGAGTCCCGAAAATGAGCGTACTGTATACCTTCGAGCTCTGTAATCTGGGCACGTTGTGACTGATGTCTCTCTTTTCAGCGCGAACAAACGAAAGCAGTCCAGTATATCCAGCAGCTTGATGAGGCCCGCTGCGATGGAAACTGGGATGCAGTTCCCGAACTGGTCAGAAAAATTAAGAAGCATGCGCCGCAGCGGACTTGTACGTTCCCTGAGATTCAATTTCCTACTGCTTTCGCAAACATACATTTATTGATGAAATACTATAGGTTTGATACTTACTGCTGAGGCTGAACATGCTGCCAGTCAAGCATCCTATGCTAGACCATCTACTGCACGCCCGGGGACTGCTCGACCCTCTACTGCGAATACTGCCGGTTCCTCCAAATCTCAGGGTATATCACGATATATTCCACTACTCCTAGAGGCAATTGAGAAGGAGACAACGTATGTCGAGGATGAATTTCAGGCGCAGGTTTGTTTAGGATGGATTCACTGGCAATTAGGGGAACCATCATTAGCCGCTGCCAGATTGCCAAAGGAGATAGAGGAAGAGTTCTCACAGCTGGATGGCACAAACAAAGAATCTGCGGAATGGACCAAGGTGTGCGCCTTGAAAGCCTCATATATCAAGGGAAATTCGCAAGGGAAGACGGGGGCGTTGGGTGACGCATTGGAGACCTACGAATCTGCCCTATCTATTCTCGCCAGCATGACAGACGGTGCGAAACGAGGAAAGGAACTACAATCTTGGACCGAATTATATCTTACCGGTTTCTGCATACTTTCAAGCCTTGCAATAAAGTCGAAGGTTTCATCCATACTAGAAACAGAAACATTGTCCGCATTCCGGGCATGGGCCAAATTTTGGGATGCATTGGCAGCGAATCCTACAGGTGGTCGGGCACCTCTAGCTGAAGTTTCTCGACGCCATGTTTGGAGAGAATACTACATTACTCTTTCTGACCTCCTCCTACAAGAGCTACCTTTTCCCACAACAGCCTTGACAACTGCCTATACCGAAACATCATCGAGACTCCAACAACGTGCGGAATTAAAAAGGGTGGAAGGAAGATATGAAGCGCTTCTGTTAAACGAGGTGTCGTTTCCAAAGGCTGAAGAAGCTAGCGAAGAAGTTGAATCTTTCGTCGAATTTGTTATGCAGAATTGGCGAATTCTATGTGGCAGTCGTTGGACTGAGCAAGATCTTGGAGAAGGCGGATCAGAAGCTGTCAGTCGCGGCGTCCTAGACATCCTGTACCGGGCTGCTACCAAAACTTTTCATTCAACCGCCATTCTCCGACATCTATTCACTGTCCACTTGGCGGTTGCGGAATTTGATTTAGCATTTAAAGCATTTGATACTTATTTGGAAATCGTTACGAAAGGCAAGGCACGATTTGAGAAGACCGGTGAGGTTGAACATGGCCTTGATGATGATGAGACTGTTTTGAGGACAGCTTCGGAATGTATCAAAGCACTTTGCAGGTATGGTACGCGACAAGGCGCGGAAAAGGCGAAGGAGTTAGGGCACTTTTTCGAAGAATGGCTCGACAAACACCATCCAATTCAGCCTCGGCAAGAGAATGGCCATATGTACGAAAGTGGTGGCCCTCTCGATTCCGGAACATCGATCTCACCTCGAGTTTTTGCCTTGACATGGCGTTGTATTGGCATCACTCAGGCTCAGTGGGCTCGGTTGACGTACGATGCTACTTCACGGTCTGAGATACAATTACATGCTATAAAGTGCTTCCGAAAGGCACTTGCCCCACAGTTTGAAAGCACCGCCGATGTTGAAACTATACTTGCACTAGGGACAATCCTTGCAGAGCGAAGGGAGCTGGCGGCTGCTATCGAAGTCGTCAAATCAGGATTGTTACCTCGTTCTGCAACCATCACTTCGACCGGGCTAGGGCCACATACAGGGAGATTTGCTAGAGAACGTTCATTGATACCTTTATGGCATCTAATGGCTTTATTACTAAGTGCTCGACAAGAATTCACAACTGCAGCAAGGTCCTGCGAAGGAGCATTTGAACAGTTCCAAGACCCAAAATTTCTGTTCGGAGAAGAGGAACTCCGTTCTGCGTTTCGCAGCGCTCATTTGAACGAGAAAGTGACTACTAGGGCACATGGTGTTGTTGATGAGATGGATGACTTTGAAAAGATGGGTGTCCTCGAGGTTAAAATGACGCAATTGGCACTCATCGAAGTCGTAGAAGGACCTGATGTTGCCGTCAATGCAAGTGATGAGCTAATAAGTTTGTATGGGCGACTTTTCGGTGACCCTGAGAAAGATGCCTTGGTTCCTGTGCCGCAGACTGCTCTGAATGTGCCCCCAAAGAGCTCTGCCGGTACCGTCAAGAGCATACGAGGAAGTATTTTTGGTCGCTCTGGCCGTTCCGTGCGGAAGCCACAAACAAGTGGATCAACGATCCACGAACAATCATCACCACCAAGACCGCAAACCACACAAACTGTGGCGCCAACTATTCAAGTCACGAATGAAAATGGCAGTGCCACAAGACGACGTCCGTCGACCAAGGCTAAGGCTCATGGTCAGCACCCGCATGAAAAGTTACAAAAGCGAAGTGAAAGTGTCTCGAAAAGATCAGCAACTGGAAGCATTCGGAACAGGAGCACGAGTACCGGGCCAAAACGAAGCAACAGTGCAGGGAAAGGTTCCAGGTCTCCAAAAGCAACTCACGTTGATGGTGAAGCGTATTTCACTCCTCCAGCAGATACTGATGACCGGGGAGACTGGATGGACGACGGCTCACATGTCGCACAAGGAGGCTTCGGCTCTCAGAAACAGGAATTTTCACCTAGGTCCGGATCTTTGAATAGAACATCAAAACCCTCGAAACCGGTCCAGAACATGGCACAAAAGGAAACATCACTCAAAGCCGCTCACTCGAAAACCGCTGCTGCTCAAGACACCCGTCTACCTTATGTATCACCATATTCCTCTGCGACAAACCCCGTGACTCGATTTCCTAAAGAGCAAGAGAAGAGGAGGCGAATAACGATTTTGGTCAAGGTTTGGCTACTTATTGCTGGTTTCTATCGTCGCGCATCGATGTACGAGGATGCCAAAGGTGCTGTTCAAGAAGCAGAGAATTTGGTGAAAGGAGTCGAGGCAAATGTAACCAAAGATACTACTGGCAATACCTCAGTCGACAATTCGGGATGGGCCGGCGGAAAGACTGTCGGTGAATTGTGGGGAGATGTCCTTTCTGAGGTAAGCTTTTCTTTCTATATCAGAACCATAATTAACAATTTCGCAGCGTGGCTACCTCTCGATAGCAGAAAATTTCCCATATGTTGCACTTGCACAGTTCGAGTCCGCTCTAACTCGCTTCGCCGATCATCCCTCTGCCATTGTTGGCCTTTCAAACATTCTGCTTGATATTTACACAGAGGATCTTCTTCCTCCACCTTCAATACCACAATTGGTCCCTCCGGGGCCAATAATCACGCCTTCTACTTCAACACTTAATACTACAATCACTCCCACGACACCACTTATCACACAGCCCCTTCCCATTATACCTTCCTCTTCTCTCCCCCTTATCAACCATGGCCCGTTGGGTCTTGCCTCAACCAAACAAAATTCTTCTAATACCACTAAAGAAGCCGCCGCAACACCAGATTCCATATCCTCTGGTCTGAAGCCCAGCTACAAGGAATCCTCTACCGCACTTTTAGATCGCTTGGCCGCCAGAGACAGAGCTTACGGTCTCCTCTCTGCTCTAACCAAACTTGGCACAGGCTGGAACTACAGCGAAGCCTGGTTCGCGCTCTCAAGAGCTTATGAAGAGAGTGGACAGCCTGAGAAAGCGAGAGAGGTCCTCTGGTGGTGTGTCGAGCTTGAAGAAGGGAGGGCTGTGCGGGATTGGAGTGTGATTGGCTGCGGAGGGTATGTTTTGTGAAAAATTTAGAGCATTAGAAAGCGCTGGAAATACGAGGATGTTGCGCTGGAATTGATACCTTTTTGCTTGAATTGGAAGTGCAGCGAGTATATAGAAAATACAAATTGTTCTTCAGCTGTCAATTTCTCTACTGGGTTGGACTTAAAATTCCTTCTAGAACAGGGGTCCGGTGCTTGTTCGGCATCATGAAATCCTGCTTGGGGGCGGGAATTATTCTTTCAGTTCTATTTTTGCTTCTCTGGACAAATAAAGGTCGCAGAGCCAATCATCGGAAGAAATGGATCTTTGGCGTATGGTATTGTTGACGGTAGAAGTTGTTGGCGACAGTACTTCTTGACACTACCCAACGAGCAAGCACCTCTATCAACATACCACATCATCTTACACTTCTCATCGTCCTTGCATTTCTTGCTGGTATATCTAGTCATCTTATCCGCCCTAACGGCACATTTCACTAGATAAATGGCTACCATCTTCCAGCCACAGCCGGGAAAAGGGGAATTTCTCTGACTTCAAGTTCATAAGGTTAGAGGATGTGGAGGTAATGGTGCGCGCTATACCGGACGTCGGCTATACTTTGGGATGAATGAAAATGTACTGTCGATCATATGAAGGGAATTGTTTAAATGAAGTTCGCGTGGAATATGTGTTGAAACAGAGGCTTTATGTCTGCAAAATAGCATATGAATGAAAGAACACTTTCGATATTTCATGGAGAATTATGTGAAGAATCAAGTTCGCGTGGCTTGCATTTCAATGTAGAATCAAGTTCGCGCAGCTAACGAGTAACATGTCGATGTTGGACACAAGGGCTTCACTTTGGTATATAGCGAATGAATAGGAAAATACTTTCGATAATTTAAATGGACCTACACTAAGTTTGTAGGTAGTTCACCAGATTTTATGTTTTGAGATGCGGATACGTAAAGTCTTTACCCTGGGAAATCTACAAATTAATGAAGAAGTTCGTCTGATGATTGAGAGGGAACTATATCATGAATGCAGTCCACCTAGCTTTCGTGTTAAGCCGCAGAATTTCAATGGCTTTACTTGGGAGCATCCATGTATAAATGAAGGAGTTCATTAAATGATCCAAAATGAATTTTATGAAGAATGTAGTTCCCCTGTTTTAAGATAATAAAAGCACAAAGTTCTCTTTCGGAGTATCTGCAAATAAAAGAATAGTGTGTTGGATGACTGGAAGGAACACGTGAAGAATAAAGTTCGCATAGCTTATCCTTGCACATAGAAAATCTGGAGGATTCGATATTTTGGGATGAATAATACTGTGTTTTCGATTCTTTTGAAGAAATCACACGAAGAATAAAACTCACTTGGATAACATTTTGAGACGTGAAAACGCGACCGATTTCAATGATTTTGAATGATTTACGTCGAAAATGAATTTGACGAGAGTAATGTTATGTGATGTGAGCCGCCTTACATTTCCCAACATTTGTGGTAGGTTGGATTCACTGTCATCTGGATGGAATAATATAGTCAAACCTTCCGCCTACACTTGCAAAAATATATTTTCAAAATCTCCGCGGCTGATCTGGAAAAAATTCAAGAGTCAACTGTTCAGAAGCAGAAGTGATTCAAAAATTACTTTTCATATCTACCCCACTACCCCTTATTCAGGATAGATCATCTTCCTCGTCACACCTCCATCAACCACAATCTCGCTCCCAGTCACCCCTCTCGCACCGAGTAAATACTCCACGGCTCTTCCCACATCATCCACATTCCCCACTCTCCCAGTCAATTGCCATTTCTGTTCCCTCTCCTCCAACCCATCTTCCCATTTCACTCCAAGCTCATCTCCCTTCTTACACTCATTGCCCACATGAATCCATCCTAATACCAGCGCATTGACTGTAATCCCTTCTTTAGCAAGGGAAACAGACAATGCTTGCGAGAGTCCCAAAAGACCCGCTTTCGTAGCAGCATAAGACTCAGAATTAGGCTCGCTCTGATACGCCCTCGTGGAAGAAACATTTATTATCGTTCCTCCAGTAGCCCTCGTCTCAGTTCTCCTTAACAAAGGTAAACAAGCCTGAGTCATCAACATCGGCGCCGTAAGATTCGTCTCAATAGCTTTATTCCACTCTTCTAATTTCAATGCCTCGATACCAGTCGTGCCTATGCCTCCCGTGACAGCAGCGTTGTTTATCAAGACATCTAGGTGTCTGAATTCTTGAGGGAGATTCTTGATGATATCTGAGATGCCAGAGGCGGATCGGAGATCACAGATACTGCCCCATATATGTCCTGGGTATTGTTTTGAGAGTTTGGGGATGTAGTGTTTGAATTCGGAGGCATTGTTATCTAGCAAGTAGATATTATGGCCTTTTGAAGCGAGGATGCGTGCCAATCCGCGTCCGATACCTCGTGCGCCGCCGGTGATGAGTATATTAAGTGGTTGAGGGGAAGTCATGATTTGTGAGAATATTTGGGTTTGGGTATAATGAATGAATTTAAAAATTGAGATATGCACACGTGAGAAGGGGTTACTTTATGGCTGCTGGGGCTGATGATGTGATCGAGGGGTTATGAAAATTGAATGCTGACTAATGATCGCGTCATCGATGAAAGTTTTTGTCGTTGAGAATTGCTGAACAGAATGTTTTGGTGTGTAACATGGTAGTCGAAACTATATTTATCTTCCTAGGATGATTGTTTTCTGGATTTCTCTATTGCATTGAGAACAGAGCTTCCCAAAATGTGGATTCCACGTGATATGCCCTGTCTACCTTCAGAGAAATGTGATTAGAGTTTAGGAACATACTATCAATGCTATCTACATGAGAGACCGCGGCAGATGTTGGGGAAGCTCGTTTCAGATTGGTATCTCTCGAAATGATTTCGAAACATTCAAACAACTTCACAATTGTACCACAAGTCAAAGATACTGCCGGTCGTAACTTACAGCCACTAATCACCTTTTCATACAAATTCCACCGCCGAAAATGATGAAATAAATTACTCAGGCTAATGATCTGCTTCATCTCAGCTCATAGAAACCACGCTCCTCGACTTTCTTCATGCAGGAACTTCGCTTATAAAAGGGGGAGGAGCAACGAGGTGCAGATTTCAAGCGAGAGTCACGTGAAAAACTTCGATCAAGTCGATTTGTTTGGTGGACTACAGGAGATGACGAGGGGGAGGGATTTGGATAAGGGCATGGGAGTGAGTGGATGGATTTCCTGATTATTGGTTCTAGATTTGAGTAAAGTAACATGAGAGAAATCGTAAGCATTGTGTACCCGAATTTGAAGGACGCCTTGTCAAGTGGCTCTTATGTCTTGAGAGGTATGTGCCTCAACAGTACATCACCATTAAACATAATGGATGGATGAAAAACCGCCAGTTTGATTGACGCTCAGATCAATCACAAAAAAGCTAGGTATTTCTTACAACTTTGGTCCCAGATTAACATGCACCGCCTTGGTTTGAGTATACCCCGCTAGGCCTGCCTCACCCAGCTCGCGTCCGATACCACTTTGCTTGACACCTCCAAATGGAATACGGAAATCAGAATCGTTACTTGAGTTGATCCACACCATACCGGCCTGGATCTTCCTCGCAATTCTGTGGCCTCTTCTGATATTCTCAGTGAAGACCGCACTCCCGAGACCATAAGTGGAATCGTTGGCCATCTCAATAGCTTCTTCTTCGGTCTTGAAAGTGGCGATCACGACGAAAGGACCAAAGACTTCTTCACGGAAGATCTTCATGCTTGGTTTAACGCCGGTGAAGACAGTGGGGTTGATGAAATATCCTTTGTCTGGGGTAGGGCCTTTGGTAAATGCTTCGCCGCCAGAAACGAGAGTTGCACCTTCTGCTTTACCTGCTGCAACATAGCCGAGAACACGCTCGTATTGTGTCTTGGTTACTTGAGGTCCTTGGAAGGTTGTTTCGGCGAATGGATCACCTACGACAGAAACTTCCTGGACTTGCTTCTTGAATGCTGTGATAAAGTTTTCGTAGACGCCCTCCTGAACGAGGATACGGGAGGTAGCGGTACAGATTTGACCTTGATTAGACATGATACCTAGCGAAGGTTAGCTTTAGCTGTGACAGATACCTCAAAAATGATAAACTTACCAATATGAGCCCACTTGACGGCTTGCTCTAAATCAGCATCGTCGAATACCAATAAAGGCGACTTGCCACCAGTCTCCAAAGTGATGTTCTTCATATTTATCGCAGCCATCTTCATGATCTCCTTGCCAGTTCCAGTGCTACCAGTGAAAGCAATCTTATCAATATCCAAATGAGTAGCAATCGCAGCTCCCGCCTCTCGTCCATATCCATTAAGGATGTTGACAACCCCAGGTGGGAAACCAGCCTCCTTGACCAAGTTGGCGAAATAAAGAATGCTCAATGGAGTCTGCTCAGCTGCCTTCATCACAATTGTATTTCCGCAAGCCAATGCTGGACCCAGCTTCCAAGCTGCCATAGCAAGAGGATAATTCCAAGGAATGATCTGTCCGCAAACACCTACTGGCTCCTTGATTGTGTATGCCAACTTGTCGGGTCCAGTATCGATGGTCTGGCCGTGGATCTTATCCGCATAACCACCGTAGTATTTCAGTACGCTAATGACCTCTCCAACGTCTCCTTTCGAATCGCCAATTGTCTTGCCATTATCCCATGTCTCAATTGTAGCTAGAGTTTCCTCGTGCTTGGCACACAGATCAGAGAGAACCATCATCAGATTACCTCGGTCGGTGGGAGACATATCGCGCCAGGAAGGGTCGTTGAAGGCTTTTCGGGCCGCCTTTACAGCTTTGTCGACATCATCGGCTGAGGCGGCATGGACGGAGGTAATTACAGATTCATCACTGGAGTGGATTAGCAGGATATGGGAGAATAGAATAGATTGAATCCTACGTTGGGTTGATAGACTCAATTTTTGTACCAGTGCTGCTCTCCACCCACTCGTTGTTGATAAAGAGGCCGGTTGGCTGAGTATATTTGACTCCGTTTGGAGCCGTGAGCTCAACTGAAAGGGAACCCATTTTAGTCGATGTGGAAGTGAAGGATCTGCGAGAGGGAGTATCGAGGAATTGGTTATTTGGTGGCCTGGTCGAGAAATATAAACGTTGAGAGAGGTAAGATGATGGTCTGACCGAAAATAGTGAATGGCTTCGAATAGGAGCTGATAATCTAGCCGCAGATAGCGAACTCTTATATATAAACCCCGACTTAGTCGAAGACACAACAGTCTGATATATATCTGCAGTAGCACAAGTAGATAGTAGCCTCTCTCCCAAATCACACCTTAATCCTCTTATCTTTTGAAACAGAGGCGATCGAAGATGAGCTGGCAGAGTCAAAAGAGCTTGAAGCATCAGAAACAAAAGGCAACCTGCCTTCACGATGAAGACAAGCTGTTTTATGGGAGAAGAGATTCAAAGGTGGGCGTTGTCCGATTGTGTTCGCCGATAGGTGTTGGACTGTATAGCTTCCCACACTGGCAAAGCGTCGTTGGGTTCAGGGTCAACTTTCCTATCTGGGACTAGTGCGTTATATGCCCCTCCTTGAGCCTTTGTGAACTGTGGAGAAGATGGTTTTCTTTATCGTGAAGATAAGTTTGTAAGAAGTAATATGTCGTGTAATTGATTTAAGGACGAAAGGCATAATGTGTTATCTCAAAGAGTTCAGAAAGAGGTTATTTCAACATGTTATTTTAGAGAAAGATGATACAAATAGAAGCTGAATTCGCCGCATCTCGGGAGCTACGGTACATACTTTGAAGCTCCAGCTTATGTGACAGCTCCAGCTACCCCTCACTATCACCTGACATGCACAATAAATGTCCGAGTACCACGTTTGCTTGGCAAGCCCAATATCACAAGAAGCTGTCTGTCTATAACAACATTTTTGACCTGTGGAAATCTTCGTCTTATTTATATGCAAAATGCCTCCCAATCTGTCCATTAACACCCGGCCAATAACAATTACACCCTTCCCTCCTACAATACAGTCTGATTTTTATGTATACCCGTCCCAATATCCAATCTTTAATAAATAATTCCGAGAGCCTCCCCTCTGCCAAACGGCCAGAGACTCTTCATCCCTCTTCCATATATATAGGTATCCTCCACTCCCACCTCAAAGCAATGCCCACGCCGCCAGACTCCCCGATAGAGCCGGAACACCCCTCTCCCCTTTCCTATAAATGACAGACCTCGGGAGCAAAACAGATCCGGCACCAACTCCGTGCTTAAACGCGATTTCAATGACAAAGTTTCTTCTCTTCCACACACACAGAGAGACACGAGAGATCAGGGACAAAATAGGAGGTATAACACAGCTAAAGAAAAGAAATTGGTATGATGGATATACGATACTATGAAAATGGTATGCGCTGCCAGGGGTATATAAGTCGCAGGATAGAAGAACACTTTGGGATTTTCCGCTTGCTTGTTTGATTGCTGTTCACTCAGTTTGTTCGCATACGAATGAATATGGTTTCGATTTGAGAGATAGAGAGAGAAATATGCGGTCGGTCGCCCGGAAATATAGGTCTTGTTCGTATGCTGAGATAAAGATGATGCGCTTCGCTTCGATTCTGAGGACATTTGATTATGATGATGGCGGAAATGGAAATATGTGAGTGTAAAATTACACAGTGGGTACAGTGGGATATATCTGCAAAGCGGGTATAGTGTATGGTGGAGGTGAATACAAGATTAGGTATAAGGGTACGTTTGAGTCGTTGATGTACTGTGATCCATCATGATTTTGCATCTTATGTGCATGGCCTTTGCGGCTGAGTATTTTGGGACCGTTCTCCGTTTCGAATCTGCAGTTCCTATGTTGACCCAGAATACGAAAAACTGAGGGAGAGAAGTCTGGCGTAATTCAGGGTCTCATTGCCCCAGGTTTAGGATTTCCGCCTTGAAACAGCTAAATGTATCGTCGCTTGAACCTGTTCGGTCGGGATATAAGGACTTGAAACCTGAAAACTTCCGAATCGACTAATCACCGACTACTTTCGGAGGTTTTCACTCGAATCTCTCGAGTGCAATTTAGGCCAGATCGCTTCCGCGAGAAATCTGCACGTCGATTATCGTCGCCCTCCTTCACTTGGCCATCCCCTATCAAACGACCCTCGCGAATACGGATCGAACGATGGTTGGGGTCCCGGGGCGGTTGTCACCGGAGGATTGGGTCCTTTTGTCTGCGGAATATTGGGATTATCAACTCGCATTGGAGGTAAGTTAGGGGGCGCCTGAGTATGCGTCGGCATCACAGGAGGGTATCCAGATGACTGAACTGGAGGTAGACTTGTTGCTGGAGGAAGTGTAAAAGGCAGGCTGGTGAATTCACCTTGAGTGTCAGTTCTTCGTCTCCTTGGAGCACGGTCCTGTGGCCCTTCTGATTCGTACCGCATCGGGGGTGGAGGTGGCGGAGGAGGTCCTCCCATCTGAGAAATGCTTCCAGACATGCTTCCTGAGATGCTTCCTGAGAAAGATCCGGATCCTGATCGCATTGAGCGAGGACTGGCGGGGGCTTGCATAGCCAGATGTCTCGTATCAGGATTTCTATACAGTACGTCACGCAAACGATCTCTTTCTCCTCGATACCATTCCTTTTCCTGCTCAGTTTCTCTCACCTTCCTCTCCAAGTCTCTCGTTTGCTGCTGCAGCTTCTCGATATTGGTGCTTGCCTCTCTTTCTTTTTCCTTTCGTCGTTGACGGAATCGCGCTGAGGCTCCTGCGTTGCGCGCGCGCTTCTCGTCAGCTAACCGCGACGCTTGGTGAACATCTACAGGCACATAGAATGGCCCTTCTGACGTAGCAATTGTCAGAACTTTAATGGGATCTGAGGCAGAAGTCTGCCTAGAGCTGCTTGCACTGCTTGAATGGAGAGAGCTCCCTTGAGACTCAGGAGGAGCGCTGTACGGACCTGGATGGACTTCAGAGGGTCCCTGAAACTGAATTCCCCCACCTTGCGCCTGCTGCTGCTGCTGAATAGAAGTTGCAAATGATGCGCCTGAAAAATAAGGTGTCGTTGTCTGAGGTCCTTGTCTGTCTTTTCCTCCGTAGAGAAATGAAGCTGGCGATGTCTGACTAGACGCCGGGTTATGCGACGACGCAGAGATACTAGGACTCGCACTTTGTGAGAGTGGTGTTCTGCTTGGTGCTTGCATCATAGCCCCGCTTGTCCGCCGTGGTGCGATCGATGGTGCTGTTCCTGAAGGTGGAAATCCGTATTGCTGCTGTTGATGACCTGGAGGTGTCGGCATGGGAGGAACTTCTGAGGATGTTGAATGTCCAGGTTCAGCCATATACGCCCTGCCTCTGGATGGCAAGAAAGGAGATCTTTGCGCATCAATAGTCCCTTGGGAAAGTCTTCCTCCGCTTATAGCTCGGGAAGGCGATCTTGGAGTCAAAATCCGACGTGGGCCTCTCGAAAAATTTGCACCATAGTTTTCTACAGTTGGAGAGGTACTGGTAGCAGGTTGATGCCCTGGAAAAGCATGTTGAGGAGTGATCGATGGACTGGTTCCAAAGCGCATAGGAGGTCCAACAACAGACGATGGAGATTCAGCTGTAGCACCGCTCATACGACGATCCAAGGAACCACCACCATCTGGCTCGGATGGATTAAGTATCGAATGTACTCCAAGGTCCCTTGGTAGTCCCGAAGATCTCCATTCCTCCACAGAGGGAATTTTCTGAAGTGTTCGAGCATTTGGGGGGGACGGATGCAGTTGTCGAGGTAATATCTGGGCTTCAATTTTTGAATCCAACCTTTCTACATGTCGTCCCCCCTGCGGAGGGTCATCTCGAAGCTGCACTGGTGGTAGAGTGATTCTTTGACCATCGGGAGGTGAGCGAGATGCAGGACGAGACGCAGTAGCTCTCTGCGACATCGAGTCCTGATCCCCTAACCCTGGTTGGTCCCCAGGACCGGGACATTGACGTTTCCCAATTCCTTCCCAACTCTGCTGGTAGCTATGAAGCTTAATGACAAAGTCAGCAAGACGTTTCTCGAGAACCTCCGAGGTCTGGGGTCCCGGGAATCGAGTTAGTTTTGGCGATATCAGCGGTTCTTCTGCAAAAGAAACAAAAGGCTGACTCTCGCACACCAGGCGACTCAAAAGTCCTTGTACAGCCAGAGCGACTTGGGATTTTTGGGCTTGCCAATGGCACCCAGCGAGCGGTGAAGAAAATCAGCGCTGGTTTCTATTCTGAGCTTGGCTGGGCCGGATGTCTTTCGTTCTGGCCGTCAAGTGCGGAGCATTGCTTGTGCGCCGCACTGGGTTTTCAATGGGTGTATTTGTTTCTTGCTCTTTCTGTGTAGTGAGTTGTTCACACAAGGGTTTGCTTCGAGTTTTGTGGGCGAGAGTAAAAGTCGAAACCTGCTACCAAAAAGTGGGATCGAGCAGTCCTGAGAAGGCAGATGTCGTTGATCACTGTAGACAAGGTCACTGGATATTAGTTATTGCGCCCGCGAAGCTGACTATGTCCAGTGGTATTGATGTATCAAAGGATGAAGGAACATTGGACAACATACATGAAGGTGGGGAGGAGGGCTGGAGGTAAACGGGCCACTTAGAAAGTCGAACAGTAAGTGAAGCCTGCGGTTGGTCGAGGAGGGCGAATAGACTGAGTAAGAAACAAAGTCCTGCCGGTAGAATTTTTCTACAGGCTGATGGTGAGTGAGGTGAGGGCGTGTGGACAGCAACGAGGAGCAGTCGAGTAGGTACATAAAAGATCTGGTCTGTGGATGGCTGACGGATGTTTGTTGATGACGCTCCTAGCTCAACGCAGCAAGTAGCAGCAGGAGCTCACGAGCAGGAGCAGCAGCCAGCCCAGCATTTACTTGGTGCATTGCATTTGGGTTGGGGGTGCCCCCAAGCTTTTGGACCTTTCCTCGACCCAGTCCCACGCCCGTTGCCCACAGACACTTGGGACAATGGGACCAGAAGAGATCATACATTTCCAGGGTTGAAGCAAGAAGAGCGGGTCCTTTGGGCGAGCAAGCTGGGGTGCTTGGAGGCTGCACTACTTGCAGGCATGGTCGCAGCGGCCAAGGTACCGGGGCCTAGCGTGTGCTAAGATAATATTCCTGACATGGCTCGGTACTAGTGAGGATATGGTAGTGAAATATGTATGCGGTAGTGTGGTAGTGTGATAGAGTGGTAGCGGAGGTTAGTTAGTGTTAGTGTATGGAGGATGTCTCGTTTGGAGGAATTGATTTGGAGTGATCAGGAAGGTGGTGCTTCAAGAGGAAGAACAATATTGAATACTTATATGTTCTACAGTCCTCAAGTGATGTATGTCCTGGCAGAGTACAAGTACATAGTGTATGTACAGTACAAATACACTCATGACTTTCCGAAAGGATTATGATCAATTGCTGCTGAGCGATATCATTGATAATAGGATCCAGCCTAAGTAAACGGGACTAATAGGAAGTTTCCCACAAGACTTATGTTCCATATCGGTGCAGATGATGGTGATGGTGACGGTTATGGTGGTGGCAGGGGAGAGAGCAAAGGAGGTCAGAGATGGCGAAGCAGGGCACAAAATAGTAATCATAAATCCCACTGAGAACGAAGAGATGCTGCTGCTGCACAGCTGGTTGCTCGATCACTGGGTGGGCCGCTGGAATACGGGTCTCTTTGGCTTCCAGCACACACGGGACGGCGGGATAGGCGACCCCTGTGTATCACGTTATATTATGGCTACGGTACAGTTCTCTCGCATGGCATGGCAGGGCAAGACAAGGTCAGGTCGGGGAAACCCTTGGTGCAGATACGCTGTAGAAACCGAGGACAGACAGTCATCTCTGAAGATACAGCCTGATCCTGATGGAGCAAGCGGTCGTGGCCAGCGGTGATGAGGACGAGTAATATTACATGCTGCTCAAAAAAGCCGTCAACATTCTCTTACTCGCTACACCAGCCCTCCAGTAAATTGTAGAAGTCGGAGAATGAGTGCACAGGCATATCAGCAGGGCAGTCCATTACAGGGTGATAAACTCCAGCATCTAGATGTTAACCGGCGCTGAAAGTCCGTTGATATAGGAGCACTTGCGCTGATATCAACTGATGTCAATGACAAAAACCCAGTCTGCCTTGCTTATTCTCGGAGCCGGATGAGCTGGATAACCTCAATCCTCTTCAAATGCTCAGGTCGGTGTCTCACACTCCATAACTTTGACCTGTAATTAGTACCATCCTGAAATCTGTGAGCAATGCTGCAAGACTGCATTGTTGTGGTGGTGAAGCCGAGCCGAAACCCAAACCGGAATAAACATGTCGTTCCTGATCCTGATTTGCAATGAGAATCAAGAGAAAGCCCGGCTGGCCGTCTGCTGAGGAAAGGGCGAGCCAGGCTGTTCGGAACCCAGCACTTTCTTCAGTGTACAGTCTACTCTACCGTTCAGCGCCGAACGATAAGCTCCGCTCAGCGTGCTATAGCCCGTACCGGAGCTAGCATCTGCACCAAGAAAAGACGGTTAGAAGGTTAGAAGGTCAAAAGATGAGGAAGTTAGCCAGGCGGAAAGTTACGCAGGGCCGTAAGCCTTTTGAACTCTAATGACTGACCTAGGTAATGAGAACCCTCCGCAAAACGGTCTCGAGACAGACCGTTAATACTTACCTAGGTAAATTACTCTTCAACGCTTGAAGTTCGTTCGCGTAGAAGCTAAAGCAAGTAATTTGCCAAACTTTCAAAGGATGAGGTAATTTGGCAGAGCCGTGCGTGCACATTAAACTTATACGTCGTGCCGTCCGCTTCTCCATGCGGTGAGCAGGTTGCCACAACGAGTTAATAAGTAGGATGGTGGTTCTTGAGATTTCGAGAGAGGCTTGCGAGGCCAGGCCGCCGTTCTGCGACCATCTCCACTGCAGACTGCACCGCTGCAATGCTGTCCTGCAATCTATTTAGCCCATCGGGCATCGTGTGGTACCTAAACTGGTGCCACCCACTCGTCCCGAAGCTCACGTTGCTGCCATGCATGCCCTGCAGATGGATAGATTGCGCGCTTGATGTGATTGACTGACGCTGTATCGCGGTGCAGTAGTATATCCGCAGCCTGCAGGAAGAATCTTGTTGGCTGGTAACTTTTGCAACCTCATGACTTGACTTGGCTTGTTCATGGCTGGCGTATTGTAACGAGAGAGAGGAACTGTGTGTCTTGCTTGCTTGCCTTTGGGCCTACCAAGTCGCATACTCTTAGCTACCCTTCCCACTCGTCCTTCACAACGTAACTCAACTTGTAGTAAAGCTCCAGAACCGCCAAATCCGCAACAGCCACCCGATGGAGCGTTAGACAAGTCAACTGCGACATCATTCCGATCGAACTTTTGGTGTGATATTGGACTAAAGCCAACTGACTACCCCCGACCCAGCCAGCACATTCATGGCACTCCAAAAACGTCGTCGTTAGACGAGAGTGCATCTCTTTTCAACGGCTCTTGTCGAATCAGACCCAGAAGAAGGGAGATATCCATGGCAGTTCTTTTGTTCTCTACTGCTTCCCCGAAGGCTAGTTACCAGGTTCTTCAAACCTAGGTGCCAGCCAGGTGGTCGCATTTATCATTTGGGCTTGGACATAAAATGATCAGGTTATTGCAGTGGAGAAACACAGTGACCCTGAGCCCAGGGAGTCCTTTTTACGATACGATACGACCGACGGCTGGAAGCTGGATGAGAATGAATGAATGATGGGCTGGGGCTTCATCCGTGTGAAACCGAGACTTGTATAATTTCCAGCCCTGCAAGAATTTCCCTCCTCCCTCCTCTCTCCCCTCGAGTTCCCTTGTCGACCTCTGAACAAACTCCCACAGCAGGGTTTGCTGACATGCATCGTCCGGACTCACGCTGCCTAATCCCAGGAATGCACGAGAACCCCAGGTTACACCCTTGCGAACGCTAGATACTTCTGCACAAAAATCAACTGCAAAATGGTGTCCAAGGCCCTTGTTCGTGAAAACATCTTCTTCCACCTCAAGAGACACCACCAGACCACCAGGCCAATTTGCCATTTCCCCTCCCCGGCTGTGTCTGTTCTGTTACCAAATTCTGCAGAAATTGCTTTCTCAATTGTTTTTTTCGTTGATGTCTTGCGAATGGACTCAATACTCTTTTCTCATACTCACAACCAGGAACCTTTTTTGAGCCCATGTTTCTAATCCATACTGTGCTCGGGCTTTGGCTTGACCCACCGTACCTCAATCTGTGCGAACCCACGCACTATTCGTAAGCTGGCCCAAAGCACCGGTGAGCGGCAGCAAGATGAGCTGCAGTAGCTTGTTCTGCGCACTGATAAGTTCGATATCCTGGATTCCTGGAGTGCGCCTCGATTGGGAATTCCAGAAGGTCGGCAGACTGCGCGATCCGTAATCCCTCCCTCTGTGAGCCGTCATCCCTCGGGATCGTTGTTCCTCAGCTTTCTGAGTTCGAAAGGCATTTCCAAGTAATTCTTTACCTTCGTAGGTATCTTGGTATCTACTCAGTATGGTAACACGGAATTGTGAAAAAGCAAAAGGAGCATGTTCGAACCACTCCTGTATTTACCCATCATTCTCTTATCCGATATTCTGAAGATGCAACGCTGAGTACTTTTGGGGGAGTCGCAAATGGCGCCGTACCGCTGAAGACATGTTTGGGATTTCTTCCGCCAATTATTTGGTATGCAAATGTGATGCGCATGGCGGCCCAAACCTTGCTGGGCAAGGGATTCGTACCTGAAAGGACCAGCTCCGAATGCCAACAGTTATTTCAATTTCTCTCCATTCTACCACGACATCACATGATGGTCCGATGTCCCGGATCCATCCTTCCTTGCAAAACACACCCTATTCTTGGGAAATAGGATCTCACCCAAAACAGATTCAAACAAACATTCGGATTCATTTGCATCCTTTTCACGACAAGGCATGATTATTGGGAAAAGACCCCGAGATGATGATCCTCACTGATCGACAGCAGCTACTTAGCAACCTCATGAAACTCCTTCCAAATCTACGAGGGCTGCAGTGACCTCACAAACGCGATAAAAGTCACATTCGCAATCACAGACGCTTCTTTAGTTTGTTCGCCAGTCTCATCGTTAAATGTCAATCATCTGGGCCAGCGTGAACGGTTGAATTGTGTTCGCCTTGTGGAATCAAGACATAAGCAGAAGGCACAGCCGTCTCGTGGCTTAGTATGTGTCTCAAGTCGGTGATTATGTGCGCCTTGTTCGCTCTCCCAGGCGGCATGTATTGGTAATGTTTTGCAGCCGAATCCCAAGGAGCATTTGTGGCTAGATACCGATCCGTCGTACGAGAGACAACTCTGCCCTGTTTGCCATAAGCCCAAAGTCGGAGCTGATCGGACACTCTCCACTTCTGGTAGTAGATCGATGTCGTAGATACTACGTATCGATTATTGGAAAAGTCTTCACGGAACCTCGCCGCATCTGCCCTGAGTTGCGAAATCATGGTGATCACAGGTCGTCCATCCAAAAGTGAGGCTTCCGACTACTCAAAAGACTCCGTGGACCAGGAACAACAACGACGATCATGGTGTGAATCAAGACAAGATACGGAGTCTGGTCAGCAGCCAGTTTTGGCCTTCTGCACACTAACCAGGCGAGTTTTTGGCGAGACCCGGCCCAATCCAAGTCTTAGTTCAGGGATTTGAGTAGGTGCACAGCAAGAGCTTCTTACCTGAACTCAAAATGGCCTGCCTGGCCAATCTGCAGGCAACGGTCTGCCATTTTTCAGCGGAGATGGGAGTCTGGCACTTCCACATACGGTTGAAGACCTGATGTAAAAGATATGCATCGACCTTCTTTTACTCGCTGGGAGGGTTATATGTTGAGGCTCTTATTACCATTGCCTTTTGCGCTTTGCCTCTCCTGCTGTCCCGTGCATATAGGCCCGAGAGTTCTGGATAAGCTGGCTCAGGCTGGTTACCTCATTTCTCGGAAGGCCAAAGTTGGAATAGCAGAAAACCATTGGAATACACAGGAAATAACACGGCATAACCACAAAGAAGCTCAACCGCTTTTCTCGTCATTCCTCGTCTCGTCCTGCCTCCCGAAATTTGCAGTCCAGATTTAGGGTTAGACCCAGCAGCTTCAGAACCCAAACTGTTGGTAAGTGACCACACTCTAGCGTCTATCTAACGCTCTTCAGCGCCCAGGATCATCTTTCCCGAAAGCCGTTCAACTCTCAAACAGCGAACCAGTGTCTTAAAAGGCGGGCGGGACGTTACCGAGACGCTGTCGTTGACGGTCGGCGGTCTGGCCTGTTGGATTTGAAGACAGGACTTGGCCGGGAGTTGACTGCTCTTGTGGGACACTTGATTTCTCTCGAATGGTCGATTCTCAATGCTACACGCAATGATCTCTTCTAGCTTCACTGTGCGACGTCATGCTACAAAACCGAATCGTCAAGAGTCGGGAATTGAGCTCTGGCATTGGAAATAGAAAGCCGTCCGAGCGATCAATGCAGCACGATAATCACGTCTTCAGTGTTCAGAGAGAAAAGGTGGATATCGAATCAGAGGATCGAGAGTCCGAGTTCCCAAGAGAAGACGACTTTATGAGCATAAGGTGGTGAAAGGAGTACCCTCGTAAAAACAAGCACTGCCAAAAATGATTCATTTCATTTCTTTGAATCCTCTTGCCAATTCAAGCTCCCGTCCCAGTGATTGAGGTAATCCCAACTGGCAGTCTGCAGCGTGCATCCCGCACCGCTCATTCCCATGCATTTCCAATTGTTCAAGCTCACACTCAGTCCCAGAACGAGGAAACCGGATCAAAGATGGGCCATGGCATTCAGTGTGCCAGAAGATGAGATGAGGCGTCGGCAACGCAAAGTGATTGGATTCCCACGTTTTCTCCCACGGTGGGCACATTAACCCCCGCACTTGCAGTTACCGCATGAAGCCCAGGACAACGGACGCGCATATCGAAGACAGTCATGTGTGCCCCAAAGAACATGGCTGTTCCTGATGACCACAACATCACGAAAAGGAAAATCGCTAGAGATATGAATGGTGCGAGCACTCTAACTTTTTGGATATTTGTTCGCATAAGGAATCACGAAAACAAACTTTACTCAGCTTGATTTAAGAAAATGAAATATTATTGTTCGAAAGGGCTCGAGAGCCGGCCCAATTGCTAGCATTGGCAAGCAATATGCCCGGAAACCCCACGGCCAACGCGCTTTGTTGGCGTCACCGGAGTCTGAGTTTGGACGTCGAATCATCTGAATTTCAGCTTCATGGTCCCACTCGAGGCAAGGCTCTCCGAATCCTGAATTGCTGATTCCCCTCCGAAGAATGGGCGGAATTTCGAAACGAAGAAGCAAAAATGGACGATTTTCCCAATGCCCACGACGGGAGAAATGACACAAGCTTCCATCCCGAGTGTAGCACATAAGTCTTGGTTGACGACTCACAATCTTTGCCTCGTCTTCCCATTGTCGGGAGGGGAAATCACGACATTTTGAAGCACGCCAGCAACCCTCTCAGTTGCTATGAAGAGCAATGGATGCATTTGTGTGCAAGCCAAAGCCAGGGGTTCTTGATTTCATCACGTGTTACAAGATAACATCTGAAATCGGGATCCAGATTGGGAAACACAACGACGCCGTCACCCATGACAGCTAATTCTTCAGTGCCGGACATGAGTCGGCTTCTGCGAGAGCAACCCAGGACCTGGTTCTTGTTTCGAAGGGAGCATCAGACGCACGGTTGCGCACTTCTCGATGATTGACGTGATGTGAAGAGAAAGGCGCTTAGGTAGGTGATTCTCATGCACGTGCCTTATATGTCGCCCTGCATATCCCCTCGATAGCTCGAGCTTTCGCAAGATCCACATGGAGAGTTCAGTTGCGGTGAACAAATTCTTGAGCGACGGCAACTATTCAATTGAGCGGTCAGAAGTGATATGCTTTACCGCTACTATCATCCGGTGAAATCTTGTGTCCCGTTCTATTGATTTGGACACCTGGAAATGTCGGTCAGTGATGTGCAGCGGTGGATCTGCTGCAGTCTGCAGTGTGATGAGTATTGTACGGAGGTATGTTGCGATGCAGACAGAAAACTTGAAAACTGCCTGACTAGGCAGCCTCACCTTCCGCGAGCTTTGACCTTAGGGCTGCAGGTATATCCAAGATGCAGGTAAAGCTGGTCTGGCGCTCAGAGTCACGGCATGATGTGCGTTGTACATCTGCTCCTTCCCCTTTGTTGTCGTGATGCCAAATTAAGCTCAGTGGTTCAGGAACTCTCTTTCCGCCCTTTCCTGTTTCATCCTTCTAACTTCAGCACAGATCACCAAGATGTTGCAAGTTTGCAAAGATCCTAGCAGCCGTTGTCGACATCTGTACCTCAGAAATGCTATAAAAGTATATATCCGCAAGGAAAAACCACGTCAAAATCTGGAGCGATCCAGGATCGGAGCTATACAAGCTGGTATATAACGATCGAGCAAGGAGAGTTGGCCGATGAACGACAGTGGGGAAGTTCCCTCCTGCTTCCTGAACTCAATTCCAAATAGTGCGAAAAGGAAAGTTTACTGGGGAATGAAATGACAAGAGAGAAGAAAACCTTGCGACGAATCCTTCAAGGAAGAACATGCGCAATGCGAGATTGTTTTACTTCTTTGACGCCCAAATACGTCTGCAAAATATTCATAGTGTTGTTGAGATGAGGACCCTTGACCTGGATGACAATGACAATGGGCGTCGTGGAACTTCCGTTTAAATATGCTGAAGAAAGGGGTGTGATAACAATGCGCAGAGGAAGGACAGTGTCCCTGCAGAAAACACGAGGGACAAATAATGAGCCTCAAGCCGTGAAACCGGAATCCGATATCTCCATTTAGTCGCCCGCTTCCGGCATGGGAGAGAATTTCCCATCTACTCTATCTCAAGACTCGCAAATGTGTGCCATCCAATCCAGATCGCGACGCACAATGGGCACTCACCTCACACAAGGCACGGCGGGATGCACAACATACAGGCAATTTGCAGAAAGTAATAGCCGCCCCAAACACCCGGACAATAAAGCCACTGGCTCAGCCTCCAGATATCAAACCAACTCCAAAGATATATCGCGCTGCTTCGTGTCCACTATCTACGTCAAAAAGTGTGATATGGAAGCGGAAACAAGGCCCGCGGTCCGAATAGACCAGATATGGCCATGAGCAGAAGAAACAGAATATATGTTGACAATAGCATATCGAAAGCTTCGGTTTGCAAGTATTGTGCCGGAAAAAGACTTACTCGCTCTTCTGTTTCTGTAAATTGTCGTTGACAGCAAATTATCTTTTTGTAAGACCCTGAGTTGTCGCAGTTTCACCCAGCTCTCGGAAATATTTCATCGTTTCTTTTTGGCGTCTCGCTTCGTAGTCTCGTGGGCTCCACAATCAACACCGAATAGTAAATGACCTCACCAAAAACCCCCACTATGCCTCTACAACCCCTCTTTGCCATTTCCTCCTTCTCATCGTGGTGGAACTGGCTTCTGTCCTTCTTCGTCACCCCAAAAAGAACAATCATGGCGAATCCAGAAGCAGGAAAGTTCCAGAGATGGACTGTTAGTGAGCCGTGGCTGGATATCCGGTGTGGACTTGGCGAGGGGCCATACTACGAGCGTGCGACGAATACGCTACGTTTTGTGGATATCATAAAGAAGCAAATTCACACAGTCGACTTAGCCCTTGGGCCGAAATCTCTTAAGACTCTGCAGCTGGATATGCCGGTGGGTGTTACCGCTGATATTGAAGGCGTAGATCCGACAAAGAAGATTCTAGTTGGGGGGAAATCGGGAGTTTTCATTCTTGATAGAGAGACTGGACGGTACGAATTACTGAAGAGATTCTATGATAGCGAGGAGAAGGATGAGAGACTGAGAAGTAATGATGGCGCTGTTGATCCGCAAGGCAGATTTTGGGTTGGCACCATGAATGATTTTTGGGTGGGGACGCCACAGTCTGAGGGTAAGTGCTTTTCTGTATCACTTCTGCGTGGAAACTGCTTCAAGTGTCTCAAGAATCGTTGCGCAATATCTCCGGCTTGTAGAATTGCGCAACAATAGTGTCTCGACCTTTTCTTTTGGAGTGGAGATATCGCGCCTTTCTCGGGCATTGAATATTGCTTCTTTTGTTCACGTGAATTCGATATAACTTTCTTCTCCAGGCGGCTTATTGGAAGAAAGATTGCTGAGACATGATAGGAACTCTCTTCCGGTTCGGCCCAGATCTGAGCCGAAAAGTGATGCGTTCTTCATTGACGATCCCGAACGGCGTCGGTTGGTCCAGAGACCAGAAGACTCAGTATTTCACCCACTCGACTGAAAGGCGAATCATTGCTTTTGATTACTCCGCAGAGACTGGAGACATTAGTAACGAACGAGTGTTTTGGCAGCATGATGGGGATGGAGAACCTGACGGATTTAAGATAGACGCTGATGGCTACATATGGCAAGCAATTTACGGAGAGGGGAGAGTTTTGAGAATCTCTCCTGAAGGAAAGGTAGTTGGAGAAATAAAATATCCAACCAAGGCTATCACATGCCCGGTTTTCATTGGTACAGAGCTCTGGGTCACAACGGCAGGCGGCGATGAGGATAAGAAGTATGGCGGTGCTGTATATAAGGTTGATGTTGGGATTGGAGGACTCGAAGATTTCAAATTCAAGCTAGACAAGAATATTCTGAAGGTATAAAGTAGACTTATGCTAGACTTGATAGCATCTAGAAAGGATGTCTTAAATAAAATAGAATGTCAACTAGCAGCATTCAAGTAGAAAGGTACATGCATCAGCGAAAGGGATGCGGCAAACAATGAGATGAAATCGAGGACGATAGCACTCAATATCAACGGAAGCCCCTGCAAACCTTCCCAGACCTGAGCAAACTCCAATGTATAGGAGTCTTCCCGGAAACTGACAAGAACCTCACAACCTGAATGCCACTTTGGTGTCACATGAATGAAAAGACAGAGGAAGGACAGAGAGTGTTAATTCAAAAGAGAGTTGCCACATCGAGAGGCCAGAAACCATTGAATGTTGCGCTTGTCTTCATACAACACTCTGAAGGAGAGTAGAAGACAGGTCGAAATTCCAAGATATAGGGATCACCTGGATGCTGTAGGATACTGCCTCACACTTGTGAATACAACAGTTCATATCCACGCTATACACGCTGCTATGAAACAGGGATCTTCCTACGTCCTGCAACATACCATCCACCCTTGCTGACCTATAGCCCTAAGATTGAGCAATGCAGAAGAGTTTCTGATAGCGCGTGGAATGCCTTACAAACAACTGCGAAATGGGGGTACCCCGACAGCTAGTCAGAACCCCATATCCACTATTATGGATATCTAATTCTCCAGACACTCCCATATCCCGCTACTCATCCCCTGCCCAGGGAGTCCTTTGTTTGTGTGTTTGTCGCGGGGTGTAGCGCGCGCTTCTGCACTGCAAGGGAGTTCGCAGCCTTGCGGCGGGCCGTTGGTGGCAGCTGCATGACCGTGGCAAGTTGGTCCATAGAGTGCATCTGACCGCAGCGTAGCATCTGGGTCGCATGAGGGCCGCATGTTGGTTGGCTTGCATCTTGCTGCCAATCTGGTCGGGAGGTGTTGGAAGTGTCGTCGTTCAAGAATGGAGCCGACGTTCAACAAACATTCTGGGCTGTGCTGCATAAGTCGCGGAACGTAAATTTGTGATTAGAGAACATCGCGGATTCGATATTTATGTCTTCTAAAGGATGCCTAAGCTGTTGGCCATGTTGGATGGGGTTTGAACGGGAGTAGGAGAGTATGATGTCAGGAGTACGAAAGGTCGCAATATCGATAAGGTATCTCATATAGAGGGTTGCTTAGTAAGCGAAATATCCTTTGTACTATATCAACTTCAATTTTATATGGATCATTGCATCTTTCTTTTGAGCGTGAGATATATGATCAGAAGTGAGAAATCTCTTGCACAATGTTTCTTGATAGCGATGACCTAGTTGACTACTCAAAGAGCAACTCCCTTTCCGATTTATTCCCTGATGTTTTCCTCTTTGTGCTACACATGCAAGAGATCCTTCGCAGTCAGTCATCCTAAGTGCAAGATAAATGTTTTGATCTTCTCTGCACGTAGCACACTAGAGATGTTCGCGGCTCGCTAGTTTTCAGGTGATCTACTTGACGATTACAACCTTTGAGGTTGCATTTGCAACTACAGCTTTGACTCTTGCATAGTATGATTTCAAGCAGCGAAACCTTGTGTTCATAACCCCCTTGAGGACATACTAACAGGATATTTAACTCCAAAGATTATAATTGGGCACAAACTTTATGTACACATACAAAGGTATATGGTAAGATCGTTTCTATCTAATTGTGGTGGACTACTTTAGTTTCGGGTTTTTGGATGAGGTTGGAGCCATTAAAAATGAAGGATTCACTCTTTAGTTGTCATTCGGAATCAGCGGTAAGCTCACTGCGATCGATCGAGTCTGATTGCTGATAAACGACTGAAGAAAGCCATTCAAAGATGGAAAAATTCTCCCTTCTATATCAAGAGACCCGGGCATCGCCCCAGTTTTGAATAGCCTAAGGTCTTGTTTAAGTGGGGACCGAAGAGTATATACTCCCAATCCTCTCAGGTTCCGATCTCCAAGGGGTGATTTACAAGTACAGAATTGTGGACAGCATACATCGTCAAATATTACCAGTATGCTAATTTTTGATGTCTGGTTGTATTCAATATCACACCATATGCTAGCATCCTATTTATCGCGTCCGAAGCTATTGTACATGAACGAGAGCGAGAAACCCACCTCGGTGCTTGGATGCTACCACTCACTGCAGCAAAGGAGTATGTACTCAATTCGGTCTAAAGGTTTAATTGGCGTTCATCTCTCGATGAATAGAAATGGAACCCAGATATTGAGAAGTGGAGTCGATATACCCTTAAGACCTGCATCGGATATGGAATTTGCTGGTGATGCTGTTTGGTTGATCCGGATAATTGCGATTGATCAATTCGACGGCATTGGCTGAATCGACCCCTTACATACCCGTTTATGGGACGTATTATGCCAAGCTATGCAATGCAACTTACCTTCGGCTTTTGAATTTTAAGTATAAATCAGCAAACTGTCGTTGATTCTTCAGGTGCTAAGCCGAGATGATTTCTTCAATTCCAGTAATCATCTTACTGCTCCTTTCCTCTCAAGTCAACGCTTCACAACCAATCTCCGATGAATTAAGTGGAAGGCAAGACAGCACATCCAAAAGCGGTGGTTACAAATGCAAATGCTATGAGGGAGAAAAGTGCTGGCCTTCAAATGCTGAATGGAATCGTTTGAATGCTACTGTTGATGGCCTTCTTCAAAAAGTTGTCCCTGAAGCTGCAGTATGCTATAACTCATTCGAGGGCAAAAACACGTATAATGCAACAGCATGCGCCGCGGCAAGCGCAAACTGGGTTTCACAAGACTTCCAGTAAGTTTCCTTCAATCATGGAAGGCATCTTAATTTACCATTTGTTAGGATTTCGGACCCAGTGTACGCTTTGAACCCACTGTACACAAATGACACATGCTTTCCAACAACCGATCCAAACGCAAATTGCTCTATTGGCTTTCTTGCTGAATATGTGATCATGGCAAAGACTAAAGAACACGTCGCGGCAGGTGTGAAGTTTGCCAGCAAGAACAATATTCGATTGGTCGTGAGAAATACTGGCCATGACTTCATGGGCCGCTCTACGGCATTCGGCGCGTTAGCAATTAATACTCACAGCTTCAAGAACATCAAATTCACTGATCAATATACTGGACCCGGTGAATACAAGGGAAGTGCAGTTACCATGGGAGCAGGGATTCAAAGTCGAGAGCTGTATACACACGCATTCGCACAGAAGCCCAAAGTCACAGTAGTCGGAGGAGAGTGTGCGGTAAGTAACTTTGGAACTCACATACGAACAATGCTAAATATTCTCAGACTGTGGGGTTCTCTGGAGGTTATATTCAGGGAGGTGGGCATGGTCCTCTTGCAACCTACCGCGGAATGGCTGCAGATCAAGCCCTGTCTTTTGAGGTCGTCACAGCTCATGGTGATATTGTTAATGCCAATTCAGACGAGAATGCCGATCTCTTCTGGGCTCTCAGAGGCGGTGGGCCTGCAACTTGGGGCATCGTGACTGCTGTCACGGTCAAAACGTTCCCGGAGCTGCCATCAGCAGCAACGATTATCAACATCAACAATACACACACTACCGACCTTGCACTTTTCTGGAATGCAGTCACATTGTTCCATTCTCTCTCGAATCATTATGTAGATAATGGTTTGTTCGTCTATTATGAGCTTACCGTAGGGACACTCCACATACAGCCATTTTTTGGGCCGAACATGAACTCAGCAAAGCTTCTCAAAGTACTTGAACCACTTTTCGAAGGCCTCAAAAAGCTCGGTGTACCTTACTCTACCGTCACCAAAGAGTTTCCTACCTTTTTCGAGCTCTACACGGACATTTTTGAGCCAGAACCTGCTGGCAGCAACCAGCTTACAGGCGGAAGATTTTTCAACCGAGACGATATTACTGAGAATAATGCTGCGATCATTGAGTCCTACAAAATGATCCTCAGTCCTCCTGAGCTATTCTTCGGGGTCATTATTGGACATATCGTGGGACCTGGTTACGGCCAGCCAACATTCGATAATGCAGTCAATCCTCGGTGGAGGAATGCATCTAGTTTCAGCATTGCTTCTCTGTTCCCTACCATCGATCAATGGGAAACTGCAAAGCGCATTATGACGAACAACATCACGAAGGCAATGATGGAAGCTTCCCCTAGAGGTGGAGCGTATGTGAACGAGGTATGTTCTATTTCATTTCGAAAGCCCACCTCACTGACATTGTCTAAAGTGTGATTTGAATCAGCCTGATTGGCAAAATCAGTTCTGGGGGACAAACTATCCAAAATTGCTCAAAATTCGCCAGAAATGGGACCCTGAAGGTATTTTTTACGCTCAAACTACGGTCGGAACAGAAGACTGGCTTGAAGTTGGGAGTCCACCAAAGCTTTGCAAGAAGGTGTAAATAGCTTAAACTGACTGAAGAAGAAATATACTTCAACCGTTAAGATATAGCTCATTGAATTATGTATTGAAGCTAGTCAGAAAATGGTATTGTATCTCAAATGAATATAATAACTACATCAAATCTTCGCCTTCACGCTCTGCCTAGCCCCTTCCCCGACAAGCGCCCATCCTTTACCCCTATATGACTTTGGCCAAATGCCATTCCTACCAGGAGCCAAGATGCCATTAGGATCAAGTGCATCCTTGATACTCTCATTAAACTTTCTCAACGCACCTCCATTCCATCCATATGTTTCTGCGACTTGATCGGCAAACAGCAAATGCGTTCTGTATTCTCCGAACCCCTCAGCGGCTGCTGCTGCAATCATCTCTCTCATCAGCCCCCTCGCCCTCCGTTTCTCATCCTCATCGGCACGATCATATACGATATTAGCGATATAGTGCATTTCTCTGCCTGCTACACAGATGGTTGGGAATGTGTCGAACCCCCATTTCTGGTGTAATCGATCAACGATATTGTGAATAGTCCTGGCATTCTTGGAATCTGTCGGTGTGATAGGAGAAAAGAATAAATGTGCAGCATTGGGTTTCCAGTTAAGCCAGTCTAACTCTTTCAGGACAGGAACACCACTACAGACCGAAACACGACTGTGGATGTAGTGGTCTGCTGGGAGATCAGAGGGCAGCATGAATTTGCTCCCTGGAATTTTGGCGAATTCGGACTTGATAATGGATAATTGTGAAGAAATGGATTGCGCATGCCCATACTGGGTACCATAGAAAACCCAAGAGATATCACCAACGGGTAGTTTTTTCACTCCATCGCGTACAGCTTCTCGTGTAAACCTGCCAGAGCCTTTGTACCACTCAGTTCTCGGCTTGCCAGTCACAGCAAGCTCTTGAATCGCATGTCTCAGCTGAGGGATATTCCCTAATATCCTCTTCAACGCAAGGGGTCGAATGATATCAACAATTTTCCCAAAGTCATCCTCTCGTGGAAACGTAATCATATATGATTGGTGTCCCGTTTCTGGCATGAGCCAAAAACCCATCTTTGTCACAATCCCAAAATTACTTTGACTGAAAATGCCATCGATCGAAGGACCATAAGCATGCTGAAAGGATTCCCACGTTGGGTTATCGGTGTCATCTTTTCCTGGTAAAGCACCCATTCCCGTTCGCAAAAGTTCGCCGTTTGGTAGTACTACTTCCATCCCGCAGTGGTTTCCAAAGTGATCACCGTACGGTGTATATCTATATTATTAGTCTTGTGCAGGAGAATATAGTAAAAGAAGCAGCCTACCCTACACCCCTATCTATTGCATTTCCCAACACACTGCCTCCACCAAGATCTGGCGTATCGATCCAAAGAGGCAATTCGGTCTTTTGAATTTCTTCGTACAATTTGAAATACGAGACGCCTGGCTCCACCATACAGGTAGCATTATTCTCATCAATCTTCAACACTTTATTCATATTTCTTCCCAGATCCACAACAACAGAGCCAGGGACTCGAGGCGATGCCCCTCCATATCCAAGATTACGGCCCATGGAAATAGGCCAGATTGGGATACGAAATTGATTTGCCCAACGAACGATAGACTGGACTTCTTTGGTAGAAGATGGGTATGCGATTGCGGAGCAAACCATTTCTTCTTGAGAAATGATGTGATATGCATCGTGGGTGTTTCTGAGACCAATTAAACCTCTTCAACAACATTATGTGACTTTCAAAATGCTTACGGATGTTCCATGTACCATCCATCTACCAATGGTTCATCATTCAATTCTACACCATTTTGTCCCAGCAAATCGATCAGAGCTTTGATAGCTGTATCGAACGCTTCTCTGGTTGTATTCGGAGGAAGTCTCAAGGAGTTTTGTCGTGGCTTACTATCTGGTAAGGTTTTGAGAGAATACGTTTTATCTTTGGAAATTTTAGCTTCATTTTTGAGCCTTGAAGGGATGCCACTGTGCTTTGAAGCAAGGGTAGGTATCTCCTTGATTCCGGACATGGCGAATTTTGTGTTTTCACCTCAGAAAAGCTATATAATTGAGTGCTTCTAATTACAATCAACAATACCCAAAAGATCCAAGATTTTGCATATGGAGAAAACAGCTCGAAACTGATTTCATTTTCATAGTAAAATCCGAATCTAAGATAGTGCTTCTCAATGAGTTTCTCAGGGGGGTTTTCCGGGCTTCATGGAAATCCGTGGCAATCGCGGGGTACTGTGTGGAGATGGCGGGGTAAAAAGTCCCACATCACTTGAAAACTGTGAGCGTTAGCATTCTCATATCCAACTTAGGGAGTATGAGTTATTTTAATATCCTATAGTGTAATCGGAATAATTGAAGGTGTTTAGCCTCGGAAAAGGTTCAGGTGAGATATCTGCTCTGATCACGAGCTTACAACATCACATGATGATGGCACTTGGTGGAGTGGAAACGATGGGACTGTTCTACGTTGGATAGATGAAGAATTCTTCTCAAGAACAAAATCTTTCAATCACTATCTCTAATAAGTCTTGATTTCCTCCAGTCAGAAGCCCATCTCCTTAAAACGTAAACTATAATCAAGCACCCCATCCCATCCCAAATTCCAACCATGGTGAAGAACCATCCTCTTCCCATGGTATCCACACAAGGCTGCAACACAGCTATAGCAATCGCAGATAAAACGCATCGGCAAATATTGCTACTGGCACCAGCAGTCCCAGAATTTTGAGGGAATATGTCAACTAGCTCCTTGCTTCATCCCCTTCCTGCTCAATTACCTTGCTAAAACCGAGACAGTGCTTCCAGCTGGCACAAATGTTCTCGGAATCTCCTCAAATGGAGCGTCATACTGGGTACGCACAGCCAAAATCGCTGCGAGGAACGCCAATGGCGAAGCTGAAAATTACTTCGTGGCGGTATGCTCGGTTGTACTCTACACAGCTGAACTAGGTGAACAATGAGGCTCATACCAGCATGATATAGGTACATAAAGGCGAAAAAGGCAGGGCGATGGTCAGCTCGGAAAACCAAGCAATGAGTGTCTTGTATAAAGTCATCCCCGAAATGGTCGTAAAGCCCATAGGTTGGGGCAGCTACGAAAAAATGCCAGGCGCACACTTCTTCGTCACCGAATTCCGTGAGTTGAGCAACGATATTCCCGATGTTGCAAATTTTCCGGCTCTTGTGGCAGCAATGAACAAACGGGGAGTCTCTCCAGATGGCAAGTTTGGTCTCGCATTTCAGACATTTGGAGGAAACAATTTTCAGCTGTTTCCCCTCAGCAATACTTGGGAAGAGTGCTTTAACGAGAGGATGCAGGGAATATTCGCAGCTGAGATGAATACACAAGACCCAGATGAGGAGATGAAATATCTTGAGATGATGATGATGATGATGATGATGATGATGATGATGATGATGATGATGATGATGATGATGATGATGATGATGATGATGATGATGATGATGATGATGCAAAAGGCCGTTCCCCGACTGATTCGACCACTTAAGACAGGTGAAAAATCTGTCACTCCAAGTCTGGTGCATGGCGATCTGTGGGATGGGAACGCATCAGTCGATATGGTAAACAAGCTTCCGATGATATTCGATGCCACTCCTCTTTACGCCCACAACGAGTGTAAGCCAAATCTCACCTGTTCTGAAAATGTAACAATATGTTGCACGTCTGAAATCTGACAATCAACAGACGAACTTGGTCCATGGCATTGCCCAAGACACAAGATGACGAGGTCTTATATTGATGAATAAGTTAAGCACTTTCAGATCTCTGAACCCGCCGAGGAATTTGATGACCATGGACCATTGTACTGCCTTCACTTCGACATGCATGCATCTTCGTTGTATCCGGGCAATCTTCGCTTTCGAACAATGTGAGTGCTCTTTTGTAGTAAATATGGCATAATCTAAACATGAAACTAGTGTCAGGAGATCATGAATCGGTTGATTGAGAAGTATGGGGAGGGATATGAAGGATACTCCGCAAGAAAAGGTATTGCTGTCTAGAGACATGGCATACATACCTTGTATAGGTCTCCGGAAGGCCCCTGTCGTCGCTTTCTCGATGATATTGCCATTCTGGAGGATCGCAATTAAGGGTGGAATTCCAAATTAGGCTAATTCGACTCAATGCATTTCGTCTAAGCCTGAAAGAAATTCAATGGAGAAGCAACAACTAAAAAATATAACATCAAGGCAGTTACAAAATCTCCCACAAAACATCTCGACAATTCTTCCCATTCACCAAAGAAATATCATTGGGACAAGCACTCAAAACAACAACACAATCTACCTCCGCACGTAAAACCACATATGACCCCTTCCCGCTCGAAGGCTCATGGAGCTCAATCTCTCCAGCACCATCCCAATCAACAACAACATTCATGAACAAATTTAACGGATCAGGGACATCTCCTTCCGGAACCTCTATTCCGATCTCCTTCATCGCTTCTCGATAATTCTGTGCACATGACCGATGCGGTTCTTGAAGATGTGCGTACCGCTGGGGATTACAAGCTGGAAAGAGTGTGTCATGAGTGCCACCTGATGTATCTTCGATCAAGGTGAGGATGGGTAGACAGTGATTTGTGACGAGTGCATCATTAACAGCAGGACGAACTTTGCGAAGAGCAGAGCGTGTTTGAGACATGCTCATGTATGATAATCGGTTGACGAGAGGACTGGGGGTTATGACAGCCCAGGTGTCGACGACTTGGTTGCCATGTGTGTTATGGATCTTGATAGATTTATGGGCAGGAAGCTGGATTGCTTTGCCGTACTTGGCAGTGATGGTTCCTGACATGTCTAAAATCGTATCTTGAGATATCTTGACTCATAAAACAAGAAGAGGACATCTTTTACGAAAGATATCGGAAGTGGGGTATGAGAAGAAGCTCGCTTGAGCTTGGCTGTAAATCAAGGAAATTGAAGAGGCATGCATGTTTTTCAAGTTTTCAATTTTTTACACGTCCTCGTCACATACCATATTAACAAAATGAAACGTGGTCAGAGACAATTAAAATACGACTCCTACACTTTATTTTTCACATTTGAACAAGCTCAAGCCTCAATCTTGTTCGTGTGAAAGAGCGACCACATTACAAAAGGGGGTTTACCGACCATCAGGGGTACAGTGGTGGGGCACTTTCCCCCCTTGCGGGGAGATGGCGGGGTAGTCTACCCAGTTGGAGAAATATTATATGAGACTTTTATTTGAGTATAGATTAAGATAGAACTTTCTACCTGCTGAGATCTTCATTCTTCTAGCAATATGACTTCAAGATAGCACTATCTAAGTGACCTCAAATCCCTCATATCGATCTCACATGATACTTCCTTTCCCTACAGACTCACAATTACCACTTTAAGTGACAAACGCTATTCGAGGATGTCAGAACCTTTGAACGGTATTGACACATCTGCTTCGGTATTATAAATGATCTAACAATCGCAGTAATAATAGTCGGCGCCGGTCTAGGTGGTTGTGCAGCCGCAATGGCAATGCACTACCAAGGCTTCAACGTAACCATCCTCGAAAAAGCCTCCCAATTCCTCCGTCTAGGCGACTCCCTCGGCCTAGGCGAAAACGCTCTTCGTCTCCTTCAGAGATGGGGTCTGCATGATCGCCTGATAGAAATAGGGAATAAGAGTGAGATGATGCAGATCAGACGGTGGAAAGATGGGAAAGTGCTCGCACAGCAGCCATTGATGGATATGGCGGGGTATATTGGTCATAGAGGCGATTATCATGAGGAGTTTTTGAGAAGGGTGAGGGAGTTGGGGATAGAGATTAGGATGGGGTGTAATGTAAGTTTTGGTTACGGCCTTTCAAGCTGAGGATATGCTGATGAGTGGAGAGGTGGTGGCTTATGACGAGGATGAGCCTTCACTGACACTAGCCAATGGAGAAGTACATAAAGCTGATGTGATAGTAGCTGCTGATGGTATGTTTTCCCACTCAAAAGTCTCTAAGATATATGATTAAATGTAGACAGGAATCAAATCCACAGCCCGCGAACTCGTTCTCGGCTTCGAAGACAAACCCAAATCAAGCGGCTACGCCTGTTTCCGCGCTTACTTCAAAGGAGCCTATCTCAAATCCGACCCCCTCTGCCGAGAATTCGTAGAAAAAGAATGTGTAAACATCTGGATAGGGAACGATGTTCATCTCGTGCAAAACACGCTGCGAGATGGAGATGAATTCAATTGGATCATCACTCATAAGGATACGGAAGATATCAAAGAGAGTTGGTATCAACCTGGAGATATGGATGAGGTGAGGAGATTAGTAGAAGATTGCGATCCGAGGATTGCGGCAGCAGTGAAGAAAACAGAAAGTTGTTTGGATTGGAAGATTTGCTATAGGGATCCGATTCCGAGCTGGGTCAGTAGGAGCCATAAGATTGCGTTGCTTGGAGATAGCTGTCACCCGCATTTGCCGACAAGTGCTCAAGGTGCTTCACAAGCTACTGAGAGTGCAGCCGTTCTAGCATTATGCCTCAAGCTTGCTGGGAAGGAGAATGTAGCACTTGCAGTAAGTTCTTGGACTAGAATGCATGTAACTAAAGATACTGATTAGGCAGACGCGAGTATATGAGAAACTTCGCTTTGAGCGAGTTCGGAAATCACAACTCAATGGAGAGGATCTGAGAGATCGATGGCATAATGCATTGAAGAATCTGGACGATGATGTGGAGATAGATCCGGAAGATATAAAGATGAGGGTAAGTGACTGCCATGGAGCATGACCACAAAATTAACGGTGAACAGAATCGCTGGCTTTATCCATTTGACGCCGAAGCAGATACATTACAGCGATGGCAGGAAGTGTCTGCGCAGGTGGCCAAAGAACTAAAATCCGGGAACATAACCCCGCTATTCTCTGGGAAATCAGCAGTTACAGTCTAGAGAATACACAAAGGTTCGAACACATCAGATATCTTCTCTTCTCTTAAACCTGATCATGGGTCCCTAGAAATCGATTAGTCGTTATTCGAAATCAATAGGAAGAAACTCACATCCATACGACTCGTAAAAAAGCTCCTCAACTGAAATTCTCCCTCCCTCTCCCTTCCAACACCAAGCCCCTTCCTCCCCTCTCCAAGCGTCCCTGTACTCTCAAAATCCAATCTCCAAAACACATTCGCCATCGTAAGCAATAACTCCATAGCCGCAAAATTCTTCGCAATACACATTCTAGGGCCCGCACTAAACGGCGCAAAAGATTTCAGAAGTCCTTTCACTCTTGCTTTCTCGTTGGGACTATCATTAGTAGGAATCCATCGCTCGATATTGTATGTGAATGGGTCGGGAAAGAATGATTCGTTGTGATGCAAGCGATACATGCCAGCTCCCACGTTGATGCCGGCTGGTATAAAATCGCCATCTATGACTGCACCCGAGGACTCGACTTCCCGCCAGAGAGGCTGGCAACCGAGGGGAGACATACGTTGTGCTTCGTCAATGGCGGCGCGAAGATAGATACAGCTGTTAAGCAAGGGGCCGGCACGGATAGAGGCAAGAGTGGGAAAAGTATTTCGGACCTCATCCCGAACTTTGGCATAAGCAGAGGGAGAACGGGAGAGGTAGAAGAATGTTGCTGCTAGGGAACTGGATGCCGTGTCTGAGCCTAAGATCCTATCGGTCAGTATTCCTCTCTCGAATGAACAGGAAAAAATTCACCTCCGATAATCATCGTAGCAGAACTCGTCAAGACCTCTAGCCGCGGGACCGGAGCCGTAACACCACCCTTTGTTTCCAAACCCGAGTAATGGGAGAAAATATCCTTCAATTTCTCTCCTTCCCCCAATCCATCCTCAATTTTCTTCCTTTCCTCTATGATTCTCTCTGCGTATCCAGCAAGAGATGGAGCGCTCCACCATAGATGAGGTAGGATGAGGACACAGAAAATCATCCTGAACTCGTACAATATCGAGGATTGGTGGACACATCCTATGAGACGCATAACTGTTGAAATAGTTTTTAATACAACGTGGTTCTTTGTTGAAGCCACCAGATCCCAGCATGCTGTAAAAACCACTTTGGTCATGATATCGGTGGTGAGGTAGAAGCCTGTTCGCCGCACATCATCAACTCTTATCCTCATAGTCTTGCAAAGGAGTGAACTCGGCACTCACACCAAGGACTCATATTCCTCTCCATTGACCATTGTCCTTTCGATACGCCCTCAACCATTTTTTCACAGAAGAGATCTACAATCTCAATTACCTTCGGCTCATGCAACCTTAACGCGGAGTCGGAAAATCCAAGGGCAAACATTTTCTTCTTTCGAGCATACTCTACTTTATCACGTAGACCAAGGATATTGCCTTGACCATGTGCGACGTAAGATTGCGCTTTCTTGACTTTAGCGTGGGTAGAGTAGATGTCTAGCTCCGTCAGATCCGATTTCTGAAGAGAAGGGAATCATACCATTGAACCCCGTTGTTGAGTTAACGATGAGAGAATCAGGTCCATAGCGAACAAAATTACCTGGACACAATTCAAGTAAGCCATCACTCAATCATTAAGGAAGAAGAATGAGTTCGTAGTACGTACCGTATTTCTTATGACATCGCTCAAAATCAATATGCATATCCCCAATATACGCATGATATAACGGATACAAGCTCGTAAGTTTCGCCAAGAAAGGTCCAGGGTATTTTGTCAGAGGATGGAGAGTGAGGCGATAGCCATATTGACATAGTTTCTGCTCTTATCAGCTCAGTTTTCTTCATATCTGCAAGAGACAAACCCTACAAATAATACTCCGATTGAGGCAAGAATACCCACAGCCTGACAAAACAACAGCGAACATTCAAATGGTATCGTAAGAAACATGATGACGATAAAATAATCAGTAAATTGAAGACATGCGAGAAATGATAGGCGCAAGGTCAATGGAAGGAAAGCCAGGTTTCATTGTGCTAGAAATAAACATTGGGCGAGTAATGTCAGGAATGCCCTCTACAGAGAACAATATGAAGCGATCCGGAAGCGGAATCTCAAGAACTTACTGGGAAAATCCGATGAACGAAGAATGTCTCGCTCGTAAACCATATCTTGTGTCAATCTCAAATGCTTTCTGTAATTTGAAAATGAGATCAACAGCTTCGATTGCCGTACTGTTCCCTGATTGCCGTCTGTTTGTCGTCTTTCACCCACCTCCCTCCCATCCCCTCCTATCCCAAAACCATAACGCCCTGTCTCCAACTTCAACAGTGGATAGTTCTTTGACATCATCTTCGTCCACTTCCTCCGCGTCCATCTTCACGCCAGATGATTTGCGCACAAGAGTATCGTGGATTTCCAATTCAAAGAATATGTCAAGGGACGAAATTGCTATGTGAAGTGAAGAAGAAAGACATGCATAGAGAGGAGAGATTTTAAGCAAGGTGTGATAGATAGTATGGAAATAGGAGACAACCATATAGGGTCAGTGAATGGATGTATGCCTATTTCACTCTAAGAGTTATATCTCCCGAACTCCTCTTCCATTCATGACGACAAGCACGTGATGGCGCGTTTGAGCGCGATTCCACCTCCCCTATGACGTAGGTAAACATCTCCTCTCTCCTCCTTTTCAGATCCACGTTTACATATCAAGAACTAAGTAGATAAGTACTACTCAAGTTTCCATCCCCCCTCTCACAATTCATATATTTCTATACCTCACATGTTCCTCCAAACTCCCAGTTGCACCCTCAACTCACCACGCCATGCCCCCAAAACGCAAAGCATCATCCCAAACACGCAACAACACCCAGCCTGCCAAAACACGGAAACAAACCCGAAAGACAGCATGCCCTAAAGACGATGTTGAGAACGAAATAAAATATCCTCCTTCTAACCCTACCTCCCCAAACTCAGAATCAAATCCACCTTCCCCAAAACCGCTCTCCCGCACCCCCTCCTTCCAAAACCTAGAATGGCCCAATATAGACACCTATCTCACCGACTCAGACTCAGCTCTCGATCTCCCACCTACATCCTACGTCCCAGATTCTTTCCTTTTCCGGGTCTCAGACGTCGGTTTCCCTGTTTCTGACCCGGGAGTGGAAGAATCAGAATATCTGACTTCTGAAGCGGAGAAAAGGGATCAGGAAAGTAGAGATCTGTGTTTGTATGGGGACTGGAATGGGTGGGGACTTGGGGAAGTGATGGAGAATTATTTGGGGAGGTTTGATTCTGTGGTTAGGGAGAAGGAGGGAGTTTGGAGAATGTGGGGTTTTGTGGAGGGTTTGGCTTGCTTTTTGAAGGCTGACGAGGAGTTTGTAGAGGATCTAGTGGGTGAGTTTTCTTCCCCAACAATATTTATAAATTTTGAACATTGCGACGTTACCAAGATATAAGATTTTTTGGAATTTCGCGCTGATATTATCCACTACCCAGGAAACGAAAACGGAGAGAGTGTCAAAGAGATACTAGATATGCTTGGTACCATGGTCCTAACAGCTCTGGATACGCTATCCTCACAATCTCTTCTAAAATCCGATTCCAAAGTCAAGAACATTCCCATCGTATGTTTAATACTTATCGAATTCATCAATGGATATGCCAAGGCTTTTGGCTGTGAGTGGGCAGAAGAGGTACTTGGAATATGTGATGAGAATGGGATTAAACTTGAGGAACATGTGAGGAGACAGGTGGAGGTTAGTAAGAAGAAATTGGGCGATATGAGGAGGTCGTATAAGGGGAGAGAGAGGGTTAATAAGAAGTGGAAGAAAGAGGTGAGTTTTGTGTTTCATATATGGTTGGTTCCCTTTCTTGGGCTTTTGGGGGAGTAATGACACGCACATTCGGGTTTGTGAAGAGGTGTACGTGGGATGGTACTGATATCACTATAGTTTCAGATGTTCAAGAAAGATCACCCTGGCGGAACGAAATATGATTTATCGAAGAAGAGTAAGCTTCAATTAAAAAGGATGGGAGCTACTCAGGGTATAAAAATGTATAAAGTTTAGAAATTTACAGTACAAGTACAAATAAATGGGTATATATTGCGGCGTTAATAGGATTTAATCAACATTCGATTCACAACTATCACTTCACTCAAAACACACAAACAAATATTTGAGTGGTAAATATATTTCATTTCATTTCATATCCTCCCCTCCCATCCATATCATCATCCATATATATAATGCACCACCCACCGCGCCTCTAATGCATTCATTACCCCATAAAGGTTCAAACCGGCTATCCAGCGCCCAGTACATACCCTATTTTCCACTCCCAATATCCATCATCCATCGCAACCCTCTTATGAAATAAGAAGAGTTTATCCAATAGGAATAAGGATAAGAGAAATGTTTCCAGGTTTTCATCCATGCCATCGCATCCTTTCCATGCAAAAACTGACCTGCCGTCCTTATATGCAACCCTAATTCATAACAGAGGAAAATAAAAAGGTATGTCGTATCCATCCATCCATTAACCCATTAACAGACAAGGAAAACACAATTCATGATTCATCACACCATAATCCATTCACCATCACTCGACTCCATGTACCTGGTCCACCTAAACGGCACACCAAAGACTCCCCTCTCTCCCTCCCCTTGCCCATCCTTCTCCATCCACAGCTTCTCGAGAACCTCTAAACCAGCGAGATTGTTCAGATATCCGCTCCTGCCCATAATCTCTCTGCATTTCGTGCGCACGATACTTTGTTGAAGTTCGTTGACACACTCACTACCAGAGATGAATAGGGGCCAAAGAAGGAACTTCTCAGCTCCTGAATTGGGCTCAAGAGAAGTGACGTAGAAGAGGACCTGCGAGACGAGATTCTGGAAGTTGAGATGCGAAGAGGGATAGTTGGGACAGGCTAGACGTTCTGTATAGAGTAAGGCAGCATAGCGGAAGGCTTCAGAGATATATCCGAAATCACGGAGTTGAGTCGGTGTAGGCGTAGCAGGGAGAGTGGCGATAAGACGGGAGGGATCGAATTCCCATTCTTGCAAAGCCAGACGAGCAGCTTTCCACTCTGTCCAGAAAGTAGTTCTGAGATCGTCGTGAGAGGCGGCAGAGGAAAGATGAGGAAAGGTGGCGTCGTCGTCAAGCGTAGATGCGAAACCGTTACCGTCAAAGTTGTGAGCATGCAAGTTGTAAAAATCTACCAGAGCTTGGCCGGCGAGCCCGGGTCGGGGGCGAGGTGGTGCTTGGCGGTGGGGTGGAGGGAGGTGTGAAGTCATTGGGTCAAGGACGGGCCGATGTTGGCAAAGCATGTTAAGGCGACCAAGTTTACCGATTGTCTTAAACAGAACTGAGTCGCAACCCGCCATGTTTTCTAATGCATGATTAGGGTTGGCCGGATTAGCTACCATTTCCAGATAGCCACCACGTAATTGTGCTTCTCGGTCGTTGATGCTGGCCGCGATCCCGTCGAAATATGTGAATAGAGATTCCATCCAGCCCCAATTGCCTGTCTCTATTCCAGAGTCGCGCATGCCGAGGATCTTCTTGACGCCTGCGAATTGCGTTCGGAACTGGGCGACGCCAGATTCACACATTCTGTAATGGCACAAAATGAATAGAGTAGCCAAGACGCAATCATGACGAGACTTTGAAGGGTCACGTAATTGCTGATTGAGGAGATGGACAGCTAATTCTCGATGTTGGTACTCCTCTTGAAGAGAAGAGTCAGGAGCCGCCTCGGGAGACAAAGGATGGTTGGAAGTTCTTCTGACAGGAACAGGTCTCGATCCGCCATTAATTCGATCTTGGAATTCCAGCTCCAACGGCTGGCGCCAATGATCTTGACCAAGAGACTGCTTCCTCTTCATGCGAAGATTGCATGCAGCTAGCGCACAGATAGCATGCTGCAAACTCTTGCTAGAAGAAGCAAGACTGAGAATATGTTCTCGGTATGGGTTGCTAGGACTGTCAATGACGACCACCGAGGGGCAGATGATCTTCTCGTAATAATCCAAGAAGAAAGAAACACGGGGTGACATTTCAGACGTGAAAGAAGATGACATTGAATCATGACCGTTCATGTGATAGGCATCGGCATCAGAAGCCGCCTGAGAAGTTGCATCGTCGTCGTTAATCGAGGTCCATCCAAAGTGACTTGATCGTGCACTAGTAGCATACATGTCCATGTCATTTGCGTTTTGGTGCCCTGGGTAATTTAGATACAATTCCGGGGTATCAGGCTGAATGAACTTACCCAACATGTCGTCATCATAGAAAATATCATTGGCGCCGGGAGATGGATGATGCTGACGACCCTCGGGGATATCATAATGATTCTGATGCGAACTGATACTGGAACTCATCTCCGATTGAGCATAGAATGCATCGGGGCAGGACGTTGGACCACGTGAATCCATCATCCCAGGCACCGGACTGTCTGCGATCGAATTTCGAGAGGAGAAGCTGCTGTACATCGGCATAGGACTGTGTAGATAGGGGACATCATCGTTGGGAAATGAATTGCTGATCGGGGAGGCATAATCGCTCTCGGCATAGGTACTGAGAGAATCGACCGAGCTCGAAAGTCCAAGCGCATCAACTCTCCCAAGACTGAGGGTGTGCAGGCGATGTAATTGGGGTAGCTGTCTCTGGTGATTCATCGGATCTTGATGATAATCTTGTATGGGATAGTCGTGAGAAACAGCCATATTCCATTCGGGCATCTGCATTGGAGGGGCGACTCCATTGGGAGCCATGTTCACGAAATCATAAGTCGTAAATGGATTCGATGGTAACGAGCCCATTGACTCCATCTTGATCTTGATTTCTTCATCATGACTCTCGTGCAATTTGGCTATTGTCGAGGCAGCTCTTGGACGGTTCGTGGGGGGACTTTTGGGTGCCGGAGCAGATCTCGCAACGGGGAGAGACAGACCCCTCAATTTCCCTCGACTGGCAACTCCAACTCCCCAAGTCAACTGAGTCTTGTAACCCGAACATTCCTTTCCAACCTCCAGACATTGTGAACAATATGGTCGTCGTCGGTCGCATTTGAGGTTTCTTTTCGTGCAAGCGAAACAGTCGTCTGAGGCACCACTAGCAGGCGCACGTCGACGTCGCTTCCGCTGTGGCACTGTCGGCGGGTCCGACGAACAAGAAGAGGGAGGACATGCGACTGGCAAAGTCATGATAAGGTAAAAGTAGGTAAGGTAGAAATATAATTTTAAGGAGGAGCTTGGGATGGAAGAGAATACGTAAGGTAAAGGTAAGGATTTGAGGTATGAATGTTAACAGTGACTCCGTATTGCGCACATTGGAGCAAGCTATTGAGTAAAAGGATAGAGAAGTTGGAGAAAGCGTGGGCCAAACGTCTGGATACGGTTTGTTGGAGCAATCGAAGTGGGCAAGGGAGTCAATTATGAAGAGAGCGGCGATAGACTAGATAGAAATAATGGAGCAGCAGGAAGAGTAGCAGCAGCAGTCCGGCTGGCATCCTTGATATCCTTGCCTTGCCTTGCCTCGCGCGCCAGTGATGCTGGTTGGCAACTGGATCTCTCGCCGTCCAGTCCCCTCGTCCCTCCTCCTCTGGATTTCACCTACCAGAGCATGGTACGGAGGACGGTATGGCGATCAGCACGGCGGAGGCTTTGCAGGGGGCAAAAACTACCACTACACTAGACTTCCAAACTACCACCACCGCACGACCAACTCACGCTACCAGACTACCATGCTATTACAACTTTCCTTCCCACTCCTCCCCCGTTCCCTTCCACACCAGGGTCCAAACGAACCGAGGGTCATGGAGGGGGAGCCACTCTCCACTCGAGCACTATCCCCGAGAGTCAAGCAGGGGAGGTAAAAGAGGTGGGAGGGAAAGTGAGAAAGTGAGGTGAGGGATGTCTTCGTACAGAACATCAGAGGTAGGGTAGGTAGGGTCAAGAGCTGGTTGGCCATGGGGGTGAAGATGCTCAGAAACACCAAACAACAAATCACAGCACCCACATCATATTGGAATCTGCAGAGGAAGCACTCTGCAGCCTTCCATACAGCTATCCCCGCCTCATCCTCCTCCCCTTCCCCCCTCCACTTCATTATCTCTCCACTTCCTCCTGCCTCGACCGGCCTGTCGTGTCTCAATACTTCTGTAAGGTAGATTGTCTGAGCAGAGAAGGTTGTGAAGAATGTCTCGCAGAAATAGCATCATTCATGGAATCAGAAAACGCCTCGTCGATGATCACAAGCCTCTTTTCCCCCATTCCCAGGATTGGTACGATCTCAAGGAGGAAGTTCCACAAGATTGAGGCTTGCCTCCCCTTGACGGCTGGCTTGCAACCCGTTTCAAGGACAATAATAAGCTTAACCTGTCAGTTTCACTCTCTCCCTTCAAATCACCGAGCCCGATCTCGTTTGCGAGCATCCATCTCAAAAAGTTTCTATTTTCATATGCATGTGAATAATGGTACTTTGTATATTATCTGAGCCAAAACGGGTCTGCATCGGTGTTTCCCAACCTCATCATTCGCATCAGATATTTGCAATTCTTAGAACAGAGTCTGTGGATCCGCTCGCAAGATCCTAGGCCTTGTCTGCTAGGAATTCAGGATGTGATCAGATAAGGATGAGTTTCGGCTCGACAGAGTTGTAGGCAAATTGTATGGTCGGTATGTACGATTTGACACGAGATCTCGGTGATGGTAACTGGTCTCCGTTCGTTGAAGCGTGGCTAGTGCCTGTGGCTACGAGTACGGGAATCTCCAAGGCCAGCTAAAATAAAGGATGAGCTTGTGGGCAACGGCACGGCAATAACTTCATAGTATGAATTAGCAACCTGCAAGGACGGAGATGAGATGGAGTGGTGTGCATGAGTGCAGGAGGGGGAAAAGTATGAGGAAGCGAGTTGTAATTCTTGTGGTTAGAGACAAGTATGGAATGAGTCCTCCGTACAGTAGTGAGTTCCTGAGATGATAGGATCATTAGTGAGGAGAAAGTGTCACTATGTTGTGTCAGTGTCAATGTCAAGTCACATCCGCCCAAGTGTCTCTGTTGCCGCTGGTCGTGCGGGCAGCGGGACATCGAAGCCACAGGCGTCAACCACCACCATCATCGCGACGACATCGATGCTTGGTGGGGGCAAGAACCGGATTCGAATATCAGATTGATGATGATGATGGTGGTTGGTGAATGAATTGTTCAGTGGGAATCTGTTATCCTCAAACTGGTGAATTACCACTTTCTGAGATCGCATACTGTTTTACTGAAATTCCATCAAGCCCGTCAAGCCCAGTCTGTTCGGTGAAGCGTCTCTTGAGTGCACTTTGGAGGGGTCGGACGGGGGAACAGATGCAGATGTGGCTCCCGCGGCAATGCCGTGTGAATGCTTGATCTCGCGAAGCCGTTAGGATGGCGTTTTGAACAATTCTACGGACTGCCCACCTCACACATCCTGGAAACCATCTAAATGAATGACGACGGGGATGCCACTGCCAAACAAGGTTCACTTACTCGGCTTTCTGTTCTCCCTGCTCTGCTTGCTGCACGCAACCATGTACATTTACGGCACAACTGCTTGGGGAGCAACGGGGAGCAGAACGATAAGCTGCGACAAGAGATAAGAGATGGGTCTAGCACTTTGCACGCGCTGGACTCGATGTGATGCACGTCAGGAATCGTGATGAAGGTGGTGAGGTAAATGAGGTGATCTCCCACGATGGTGGAGGGGCAAGTCAACAGTGTCCATTTTGATCAAGTCGTGCCACGATGCCAGCGTCATTTTCATCCCATGATTCCCATATTCATCTCTGTGCGAAACTCTCTTGCTACATCGAGCTTTGTCTATTTCTATTCAGAGATGCAGTACACACCCTCTTCTTCTCTCTCCCCAACCTCTCTCGGACTCGAGATTCCCGGGTTCTGTGTTGTACTGCAGCCCTGCACCCAAACCCAGTACCAGAGGAGGCCCGTGGGAACAGAATTTGCCTATTCTCTGTTCATTGCCGTACCTTTTTCTTCGGGATTAATTCGCTCATGTTGTAATAGAAATTGAAAGTATAGCATGGTTGAACCGCAACCGAGTTTGTGGCAGATGGCAGCGACATAGAACTTAGGCCATTTTGACTTTAATCCAGATTGACTTTGTTCCTTTCCTCATGTGATAAGAACTGCGTCCCTGCAGTCCTGTGATTGTTCGTAGGGGAAGGATCAATAGAAAGAGGAGTAAGGAGTCTGAGAGTCTCATGTCTTCCCTTTCCCTACCCTCTCGACAGGCTGGTCCCCTCCTTACTAATTAGCACGGATCACAAGAGACCTCCCTCCTAGCTCTCTCTCCAATCTCTAATTCCTTCTAGTCGTGGAGCTCTAAGATAAGAGTAATACGGTTTTCAGCGCTTATCAACGCTTCTCAGACCCGCTCATCAATATTATTTCGTATTATTTTCTCGTCTGTCCAACAAGTCCCAAGAGCAATAGCTCCAAGAGTGCTCGCGGTGAGCTTCTTCTGCAGGACTGAACACTTTCTGACCTTCGATGGGCGTATTCTAAATGTTCGAAAGCGGCCACTATTACACACCCTCGTTGAATCCAACCAACCAACCTGGCTTGTTGTCTATCATCACTCTCACTAGTGGCGGACGGTGCAGCTCGCATTGCGCTATCTGACAGTGGATCAAGACTAGAAGGATTAGAATTCTGCACAGAAGGTTTCCAAGCCACCATGGAAGCCGCCGAAGAACGACAGAAGCATTCGACCTGTCGGACGACTTCGTTTGCACCTGTTCCTCAATGCTCTTTTCCCGATGCCATCCAATAGCAGATCAGGTAGCTGCTTCACCCCTGAATCAGCGACAAGGTATTTACTGTGATCCTGGTTATGTTGCCGTGTGCATCGAGTAATCTTGCTCTGCTTTGCTTTCGACCAGTCTTTGCTTCCCCTCTCTCGATCACGTAAACACTTCTCCCATCATTTTAGAGTATGGTAGCTTTCTAGCAACTATTGACTTATTTTGACCGGCGCTTCCCCACAGTCTGGAAAAGACAGATTTAGTTGCGGCGCGGTCAAAGTTCTCATCGTTTATGGGTAAGAGAGTATCGCGTTGCTAAGATGCGTTGGTGTTCAGATGATATGAGCTGCGGGGAACTATTTCCAATGGAAAAAGTCTAAACTTCTAGCCTCACTCTCACCGTCACGGTGCGAGAACTGCTACCCTCTTTTGGACATATGTCCGTTTGCAAGTTCGAACCTCTTCTTGCAGTCCGTCCCGAGGTTCCAAGTTCTCTCACGTTCTTTTCCCGTTCAAAGGTCCAACGCGGCGGCAGGCACAAAACTCATCGTGGCAGTAAATGAGTCGGAGTGTCTCTTGTGCCCGTGTCTGCCAGCATTGCATTCTGCAGGTGAAGGATTTGTAAGTTCTAGGATGATGGGCAAGCTTTGGAATAAGTCTGAACAGTGCGGTGGAAATGAACTTCGAAACGGGTCTCTTGGACCGCTAGAAAAGTAGCTTGGAGGCAGCGATCGATCAACTAACGCCTGCCCGCATATTGAGAACGCCAGAAATCTGTGGTCCAGTAGGTAGTACAGTAACTGAGCTCACTCATTTCGTGATGTTTTGTGGTGTGTTCAAGTCGTTCAGAGCCTTCCAGCTCGCACATCTTTCACAGCTGATTCGCCCAACAGCGCTGTAAACCCTCTGTACAAACGCCTAAGCGTAGCCTATCCGCGGTCGAGAGGTGGCGCATCGCAGCGATTGTCAATTGATAATGATGGAACGTTACCTCTGGGCATACGCCTGGAATTCGCTGATCTGATGCCTCATAACTGAGGAATATGCCAGTCAACTCGTACATTCTCCTCGAATCGTCGCTCGCTGGAGTTGATCTGATGAGGATGTTGAGCATGTCATCTGAAGTGTTCAAGAGGCGTCTGCGCATGATTCTAAAACCGTTGAAGTTGTTCTTCTGGTAAGACACACGCTTCCTTTCAATTAATATATATCTTGCATCATTTCGCATCACCTCCTCTTTGAAGGTGCTGACAAGATGATGATGAAAGTGACAAAGATCAGAGATAGTGAGCGTGGGGGGATGTGAGAGTTAAAAATAAACCACGAGATGTTGGAGGGGTCTCCAATGACCTCCTTCACCTCCTTCCTCTCTGGGGGTCAATCAGGTGACTGTGAGTGTCATGTGACTGTGCTCCCATCAGATGTGCAATCAGCACGTGTAGATAAGCCCAAATTTTTTTCTGCCAAGAATAATTGAAGATTTGGAGAAACTTCATCCTGGTATCGACACAACAGCAGACAACTCCTTATCAGCTTAACCGCAATCATGGGTCGCGAATTGCAGAAGAAAAAAAAGAGATCTTCGATCCCCAAGATCAAGATGAAGCCCAAGTCAAAGAGGGTCAATCCTTTGGGCAATCCTATCATTGCTGCGAACTGGTACGCCCCACTTCTCTTCTGAATTTCAGCACACTCTATGCGCCTATAATAGTATATACTGACAGAAGTTTCTGCATAGGAATCAAAAAGAGACTCTCGTACAGAACTACCGTCGATTGGGTCTCACATCTCGTTTGAATGCTGCAACTGGAGGAATAGAAAAATTGCGACCGGGCGCAGAATCGAAAACTTCGACAACCAGCAAACTCGCAATCTCAAATGCAATTCCTAAAACTTTTGCACCTACCGAGGCAAAAGTCGAACGAGATCCCGAGACTGGCAAGATCCTCCGAGTTATCCATGCCTCGAAGCCAAACCCTCTGAATGACCCGCTAAACTCGGATTCTGAGGATGAAGATATGGATGATGGTGAAGAATTCGGTGGCTTTGATGACGCAGAGAAGAACGATATTGTGCGACAACTAGAGGAGCAGGCCTCAATGATACCAGAGAAAAAAGAACGGAAACAGAGTGATAGAGAGAAGGAGTGGATCGAGAGATTGGTCGGGAAATATGGAAACGACTATGGCAAGATGTCAAGAGATATGAAATTGAATCCATACCAGCAGACATCCTCCGATATAAAGAGAAGAATTGCGAAATGGCAAGCCAAGGGAGGGGTGGTAGGTAGTGAAGCATAAGACATTGAGGATATAAAAAGGTGTTTGGAGTTTGGAGGTTGAGTTGGTCATATCAGCCTGTATCAAATGCAAGATACATTAGATCAAAGTCTGGAATTACCATGAATATGCGCTCTCTTTTCAAAACTTCTCATCGATACCTTGACGGCCTGGCTTGTCAATTGCCTCGACCGGAAAGGCGCGATCAGGTGACTCATAACTTTAAAGCAACTACATTTGAAGATTTCAGCAACACTAGCCATTTCTTTTCATACAGGCATCAGCACGGACGAACTTTTCCGAAGATTTACGTGCATTACCGTATCTCCACCGATTTCCTACAAGGAAGCGTGTGCCTCCAAGTTGGAGCGAAACATCACGCATTCATGGCATCATCCCACCTTTTCGCCTACATATTCAACATTTACGGCCTCTTCCATATTTCAAGCTCCGAATTATATGCGCACCTACGTAGTTGTCTAGCAGAACTCCATTGAATCATCTTTGTCTTATCGGTGCATTTGTTTATGTAAACATGTTCGCGTCCTTCCAACGTGGGGAAGATTACAAGTCTCGAAGCCGAGTCTAGCTCACCCTACAATGGCGAGATCTCAAGCCCCATCTTTCAAAATGTTTCCTGCACATGCCCTTAGCAAGGAGAATGACGTCTCAGTGGTGGGCTGTTTCTTCATTAATTTTTCATAGTGGGCAGAAATGGCATGCCAGTGCGCAGAATTTTCTCTGTATAACTATGCCAGGATCCTTGGCTCCTTCCAAGATATGTTGATCATCAAATATCATTACTTCCACCACACAAATCTAATAATAATATTACATAAGCCATGGAAGAGATGAAAGACGTTCCTTTGAACGACAAGAGTCCTTCCCCTCCACCAACTTTCCCAGAGAAAACTCATTCAGCACCAGTCAAGACTTCATTCCCTATCCGTATATTGGACAGCTTTCGCAGAGATCCTAACCAGCATGTTACTGCTGCAGGCGATATCATCGATTTGAAACTTCAGCATGGACATAGTGATAGCTACGATGCTGAGTCTGCGATTGCCAATACAGCCACCTCGCCGTTGGCGAGGAAGCTGAAGTCGAGGCATTTACAGATGATTGCCATTGGTGGTTCCATTGGTATGTAGTCACATTGGAATAATGATTAAACATGTAATTAATTGATACAGGAACCGGTCTGTTCGTTGGATCAGGCAAAGCCTTGGCTGCTGGAGGACCAGCCTCTCTTCTAATTGCATTCAGTCTGATTAGTATCATGTTGTACTGTACCGTATACGCTCTCGGAGAACTAAGTGTACTTTTCCCAATTGCTGGAAGCTTTTCTGCATTCGCGACGAGGTTCTTGGATCCTGCGTGGGGATTTGCCATGGGATGGAACGTAAGTTGTTCTTGAAGCTCGATACAGAAAGATACTTACATCAGAAAGTATGCTCTACAATGGATGGTCACACTTCCCCTCGAGATCGTGGCAGCAGCTATCACCATTGAATATTGGGACTCCCCTATATCTCCCGCTGTCTGGGTCACTATATTCTTGGTATTAATCATTTCCATCAACCTCTTTGGAGTTCGAGGCTACGGCGAGGCAGAATTCTGGTTCGCTCTCATAAAAGTCGTTGCTATCATTGGTTTCATGTAAGATTCCTCGGCACATTACCCTCTATATCCATCACTAACACACTCAGTATCCTCAGTATCGTGCTCGACTGTGGTGGCGGGCCACAAGGAGAATACATCGGTGGCAAAAATTGGCTTAAACCAGGCGCGTTCAATAACGGCTTCAAAGGTCTCTGTTCCGTCTTCGTGACAGCAGCCTTTGCATTCAGTGGGACCGAACTGGTAGGGCTAGCAGCCGCGGAAACAGCAGATCCACGGAAAAGTCTACCTCGAGCTGTCAAACAAGTATTCTGGCGGATCTCACTCGTATATCTCCCCTTTCAATTCACAACATAGTTACCTAACACACGCAGTTCTATCTTGTCTCACTCATGCTAGTCGGCCTCTTAGTTCCCTACGACGACCCTCGTCTCTTAAATGGCGCCTCTTCAGCCGACGCCAAAGCATCTCCTTTCGTCCTAGCCATCACAAACGCAGGAATCAAAATCCTCCCATCTATATTCAACGTCGTGATAATGATCGCCGTTCTGTCCGTCGGAAATTCTTCTATCTACGGCGCTTCTCGCACTCTCGCTGCTCTAGCAGAACAAAATCAAGCACCTAAATTCCTAGCATATATCGATCGCAAAGGGCGGCCGTTGGTCTCAATCGGCGTGAGTAGTGCTGTGGGATTAATTGCTTATACAGCGGTTATGAACGCTACAGCTGAGAACAATGTATTCAATTGGCTTTTGGCACTTAGTGGTCTATCCTCTATCTTCACCTGGCTGACTATCTGCCTCTGCCATATCCGCTTTCGATCTGCTTGGGCTCTTGCAGAACATACTCTGGACGAACTCCCATTCAGATCTCAACCTGGTGTTATCGGCTCTTGGGTCGGATTCATCTTCAATTCTCTTGTATTCGTAGCCCAATTCTGGGTTGGTTTCGCACCGCAAGGGTATGCGGATATGACTACCAATGAGCTGGTCATCAATTTCTTTGAGGTGTATCTAGCGGCTCCCATCATTTTGGTCAGTTTTGTGGTGTATAAGGTTTGGTATAAGACGAGGTGGGTTAGAGTTGCAGAAATGGATGTGACTACTGGTAGAAGAGAAAACTATGAGGAGTTGAAGGCTATTAGAGGGAGAGAGAGGGCAGAATATGAGAGTTGGGGGTGGTGGAGAAAGCTTTATTTCACGATGTGTTAGGAATGATGTAAAGGGATTTGGAATGTAGATACCTGTTTGATCTGTTTGTTTCTTTGACTGTACTTATAGCGTTTGATATATATATTTTCTATTGCACCATACTTCTACCTTTGTCTTATCTGGTTACTAAAACGTGAGTTGTATGCCACTCATGACATCGCGCATCTGAGATATATATAGTAGGCACAAAATAGTAGCATGAAGCTTTCAGTTTCACTCAATCACCCCTTTCTACCACATCTTTCCCGCGTCGTGTTCTCTCATTTCTATTCCCCGACGTCTGGCCAGCTGTTTCTGCTGCTCTAAACGGTATACCAACACTTCTCAGCTATAACCTGCCCCAGCTCATGACTATAATATATGATTGAATTCCAAAAATCAATTCCTCGGGTAAGTAGGTTATCCAAATAGAGGTTTTTGTTGCATATCGCATCTTCATGGGCGGTTTACGGACGGTTTACGAACCGTTATTCGGCTTGGCTGCAATAGATCCACCCTTTTGGATCCTTGCCCCACCTCATGGTCAGTCATCGTGAGATGGTCTTAAAACGGGGGACTCGTCATTTCAACTTTCACCTCTTTTGTTGATTTAGTCTGGGGCGATAAATTCGACGGAGCCTTGGATCTATCCTAGTTAAGGTGCCACTGCTAAGTCGTGAAATTGGCGGAAAGATGGAAACTAGATGCTTTGCTTCTACTATAGCTACTGATTCGTTATCTCTGCACTCTAGTGCTTTTTGTCTCAAGTCGCAGAGCGCGTCCATGGACGTGTGGAACGACTATGGGTTCTTGCTTATATGTCCTCCTAATAATAGTAGTGTTCTGTGGACAGTCCTCCTGATATGTCTTTCAGTTTGACTGTGCTATCGGGATCTGCTCACACATGCCCCGTATGATATGACTTCTAGATCTACTGTTCCCAAAATGTTACATCTGTTAGCAAAATGAGAGCCACTGTCTTGGCTTCTCCCACTCGTTTGGCGAAGATTTTGTTGCACTTAGTACCATTTTGACCGTCAATTTAAGAAGCTTGATTCTTGGAAAGTCGTTTTGTTGCACGTCGTACCAATTTGGACCGTCAATTTTGGACATTTTATCCCTACGAATGGCTAGCAGCTGGTTTCTCTTCACATCTCAGCCCTATGGGTGATTCTTCATCGGACCATAACTAATCTGATATGGATAGAGTCATGTTCGGTCTCGTTTGAGTGGTATTTTAGGCTATCTCCTTTTCTCCTCTACATGCATGTTATATGTCTCCGTTTCGTCTTCCTCTACTCCATATGGAATCTAACCCACCCAATGCCACTCGTTATAGATTTATTCCTTACAGATTTGAGCGTACGCTTGTTGCTTTCAGTATTTTGTTCAAAGGATTGATGAATTAGTAGATAGGAAATGGCCATTCTTACCCAAAGCTCCAGATTCAATCGACACTATTTGTCGTTTTTGTTGCGCATCGCTACTTGTGGACGGACGTGGACGGTCTTCCATGTACGAGAAAAAAATAAATGACTCCGCTCAATATGTGGGGCCTCATAAATCCCAACTTCGTTCTCTCCCGACCTTTTATATTCCCTTATAGAACACTTAGCACTCGGTCTTGAGTCCTAAGCTTAAGGCCGGATTTAGCTAGCTGGGTTCAGTAAATGTGACAGTAGATTCACCCATTATGATAGTGCCAAAATGCACTTAAAGTGACTGCTTAAGTTTGGATTTTTCGAAACACAGACAAACTTTCATATCATCTTGAAGTTTGCTGTTTTGGCTCGCGAGATTCAAGTGTTCGACTTTACCTTTAACTCAAGGAAGAGTATAATCTTGATTCACTTACTTTTCCTCGTCAAATATACCAAAGTATCAACTTATGACCCCGCTCTTCCTAAATCTTGCAACAGTCTCTACTACCAACACACCTAAGAGTAGAGCGTAGTCAGGAGCCATGTTACGTAGTAATACAGAGATGAAAAGTTCTTGTTATACGAGGTCGACTTATTTATCGGTTGCTCAGTATGATAGTTTGTTTACCTATCCAAAGATGAGGGTCAACAAAAATCTTTCTCCAGCAAATTGTACCCATTTTTAACAAGGCACAAAGACAAAATGTAATTCTATTTATGGAAACTGTTATAGAAATTTAGGAAACAGGGAAAGGGGGCTATAAAAGGCTATGTTGACATTGAGCGCGGTCACTGTATTTTTAGGGATATATAGCCTGGTTTCGAGGGGCGTGCGCTGAAATTTAACGTTTGATAGCACCCATGGTCGCTAAGTCTAGCGCGTGGGCTACCAACCCAATACTGATAACCACCATATGAATTTTATTCCCACATTCTATTGGATTTCTCCTCCTAAGGGATAATTTCTTAATCTATAGTTGAAATCAAGTAACAAGCTTCAATCAGACAGCTATTCTCAATTTGATAGCTTTCATAAATTTCAAGTTATTGCTGGAACCTGATCTAGTTATTATACTCACCAAAAGGAACCACATATTTTCTTTCCCTTGCGAAGTAATAATAGAATTTCAAGGCAAATAAGACAGGGCTACAATACTGCACTTTATTATGCAATGCGCTCTCTTAGTTAGGCTTATGGTCGCTAAACTACAGAGAACTGAGAAGCAATTTCAGAGAGTTTACCACACATCTACAAGCTTACCGACCTCAACGACGCAAGTCCAGCTGTACCTCTTGCAAGCATCACAAGATAGGCAGCACAATTCACATTTCACAACTCAATGAGGTATGCAGAGCTAACATTATGATTTGTATTAAATCTTGAGTGTGTATACCGAGTCTCTTCTCCCGCAAATTCGAGGACATTCCCCCCAACGAAGGACCACATCTCACCCCAAGTCCATAAATCAGGGCAGTCGTTCTACACTCTGTCGCTATCCTCATCCCCATCATATATTACCTGAATCTTCACAGTAATTGATGTGGCAATTTTTCGTTTATGTTGCTTCTCACGTAGCTTGCCCTCTTCCTCAGCACCTCCTGGTTCATCTCTCGACTTACTCTTGGCCTTTTCTAGAGATATGGGTTCAGATACCGCGTTCAGAACTCCGTCAGAATCGTTCCCTTGATCCCCTCCTAGATCAACAAATGTGGCCGTCTTTCGCTGAACATGCCGAGGCTTGTCGCCTCCGCTCTCCGGGTTGAGATCAACCTGCTCATCATTCTGTTGTTCTGCTACACCAGACAAGGCCGCCTCTTCCTTGTCCTCGATTCTTGACATGAAAATTTCCTCATCATCGCTGTTTCCTTGGTAGTCCCAATCCAAGGTTTTTGGTTTGCCATAGACCCCACTACGCTCTGTGAAAGAATCTCGGAACGACTCTATTGCCGCAGATTGAGGGACTGATCCCCTGCCACGTCGTCTCGATCTCGGGAGACCCCTCTCTGTCAATGAGATCAGGCCTCTTTTTGCCCATCTTTCTTGAATCCGTTTGAAACGCATACGTGTGGTAGGCACCTTTGGGGTGCCAGGAAGTAGTCTGGCGACTTGTTCCCACCCTAAATTTGAGGTTGGCACCCCCACAACTCTGGTGATTGCATAAAGAAACTGGATGTCGTCTTCAGGTGTGTGTCCTCGGGGCATCTCGAGTATTGAAATATGAATTTTGTGGTTGTCTCTTAGGTTATTGTGTACAAACGAGACACTATGGTGAGATGTGTGAAGCTGAGGGAGGCTGAGAATCTCGAGTGTGGTATGATATCAAGTTGGAGGTGTGGTCGAATATATTTCCACGACCTGCCTCACGATTATTTATGAAGAGTACAATAAGTGAAGCCTAATATTTGTCTCACAGCCTGAGAGGAGGTCTTATTTCAGGTGATTGTGACAGGTTGAGAACTGGTCAGGCAGGATCAATCATTCACGAGTATCCATTACCTCCTAGAATCAGATTGTTCCCAACTTCATCAAGGAAAACGATAGGGACAGAAAATTCAAGTCAAAACAAACTCATCAAGTTTCATCATGCCTAGAAATCTTGAGACATGATGAACCTCGAAATATCTTCCAAGGCGTGAGTGTCAAAGAAACAAACTTCGATACGCGGTAAAGTGATGTCTGCAGAAAACCCTACACTTTTAAGCCAAGTAACCAAGACTCACTGCATGGATAGAGACCTCTGAATCTTAGCGCATTAAGAAAGAAAGCAAAAGTCAGCCCCCAACATGCTTGAAAGGAACACCACAAGAATGAAATGTTGAGGAATATTCATTTCAACTAGAGACAACTCACAGTTACAGAGCCACTTTCCCAGTGAAATTGCAATAGTCAAAGAGTATCAATTATAGTCCCCTGGATCTACTTCTCAGCTAAAAGACTCTCCTTTACCCAACATCTTATATGTGGCTTGAACTGACCAAGTGGTGAGCACAGCGCAGACATGCGTTTAGTATTGAGGTACAACGCCTGAAAATCAGTATCCGAACATTTTTATTTGCTGTGATACGTGTAGGACTGTACTTGAGTCATTAATATTTGTTATTCTACAAAACATATCTGTTCGCGGACATGAGTGATGTGGTTGCAATCGTTGACACTTGGTGCTCTCTGTACTTCCTAGCCTTATGGGCGCTAAGTCCAGCGTACTGAGAAGCATTTCAGGGTTTATCCCACCCGACGGGTACCCGGACATAACGAGGTAAACTTAAGGGTACCTCTCCAGCACATCACCCATTCAAGAAACACGGTTCAGGAGAAAAGACGTTCAGAGTTAACATTATGATTTATTTTAAATCTTAAGCGTGTATACGCAGTCTTCTAAGTATATCCAATCAATCTCATCTAAATACTCCCCTCCCTCCAACGCCCAGTAAATAAACATTAACCCCATACTCCCAATTCACCACCCGCATCGCTAGCACACCAAAACTAGATACGTTCTCTATATCAATCTACCACGAGAAAGTCATCAATCCCGGATTTAACGCAACAGGCAACAATAAATGACAAGCACACAGCATAGCCAAAGGAAAGATAGCCACAAATTGATCAATATTCCAACTCCATGGAATAAAGTCGCCTTTAGCCATGATGACCATACCAGCAATCGTGAGTAGAGAGAGCGCGATACTGTATTTGAATGCGCGAGCTACTTTCGGTACCTCGATAAAGAAGTTGGAGAACTCGACTTCTTTGGCGGTGGCACCCCATGACATGTCAATACTGAACATGTGGCAGAGGAGAGCTTGAGAGATGTGCAGCGACATGCCGCCGAAGAACACGACGAACATGAGACACCACTTGAAGTTCTCGATTACTGTTTCATATTAGAATTTGATGCATATGGGTCGAATAGAAGGAACTTACGGGAGTATAGAAAATTCATTTCACTCGTCCTGTGACGTTGGACTGCGAGAGAAACGTTTCCGGCGACGGTGAAAACCATAATGATGGAGATCCAAATCTGCCACGATTCGACGTACCATTTATCAAGGAAACCATTGAAGAGACCGACTGCGATGTAATTGGAGAGAGTCATGATCCACGCTGCGCCAATAGCGTAGTAGGTACCGATGTAGGAAATGATGTTGATTTTGCTACCGATGGGCATGCCTGACCAGAGAAAGCGGCGGAAGAGAGGGGTGATGGGACCTTTGGTGAACCACTGTTGCTAGTTAGTTCTGTTCGGGTGAGTGAAGGAGGGAGAGGACTTACGTATTTGACGGGATGGAAGACCAACTCGTTACACCCGTATGCGTATTTCTCCCATCGAGTAAGCTCGTCATAAACTGTGAGCGAGACACCTTCTTTGAATCCGTCGCCAGCCCAAGCTGCCATTCGGACAACGTATCCATAAACCTGCAGTCTTAGAGCCATATCAAAATCCTCAGAGACATGTGCTTCACTCCAATATTTCTCAACGCCCTCTTCATCCTTAAACGCAACTTCTTGGATAGCACTCCATCTCAAGATAGCATTGTGTCCAACAAAAGGCGCAACGTCACCAGAAGCAACACCAAAGCGAATAGCAGTATAGATCAAGTTTGTGAAGAAAGCAACTCCGTTCTCGAAGTAGTTGTTTGCGACTTGCATGACGCCACTGCTGAATTGAATGATAGCAACACGAGGACTCTGCTCCATTTCTGATGCAGCGTCTAGGAGACAGTCTTCAGGGACACGGGTATCAGAGTCGATGATGAGGATATAATCTCCAATTCTGATATTTCCATCGGCCCATGCTTTCCCTTCTTTCGCAAGGACGGCTTTGAGACAGCGTTCATAGGCGATGCTTTCATCGAAGGGACTCCAATCAGCTGGGCGATCGATTTCCTGAAGGGCTTCTTCAACTGAATTGGAGAGGGCAAGACCATAGTTCATGTTGGAGGCTTTCTTGAATTTACCCTTTCGGAGGAACCCATCGACGTTGTGGCCTGGGCGGGCGGTCCATCCGATTTGGTTGTCGGCGTAGAACTCAATACGAGCTTGGCGGTCTTCAGCTGAGATGAGCTGCATGCCGTCATCGTTGATGAAAATATTTGCTGAACCACCTTGAAGCTCATATGTAGATATAGCCTTCTTGATTGAGCGGACTGTGGGTTGAATAACAGACTCGAGACCTTCTTTGTATACAGGACATTGGATTGTAATGTGTGGGAGCACGTGCGAGCGCAGGCGAGGAGATGGCGTGGCAGAGAAATATTTCGAGTTTTGGGTAAGATGTTGAATAGGACCAATGATTTGAGCGACAGCACTGATGATGACTGAGGAGAAGAACTGCGATACGGTTAGAAGAAGGTTTTGGACTGGTATATCCGTGACTTACCAGTGTCAAAAAAGCATTTACTGGCGTCATGATAAGAAACAATAGCGAGAGCCATTTATGTAGCTCAACGACCTCGTCGGCAATCTTGACGTATCCAAGACCAATTAATACTGTCAAAAGACACAGACTGCATGCAACCAAGAAACAGTTGTAAAGCAGAATTGGGCGTTCTTTATTGGCCATCAGACCAGTCTCCTCATCAACCTCATACTCAGCAGACATTAACGCCTCTTTCTCAGCTGACGAAGAATTGGCAGCTTTCCAAACAAATTTGAGTAACTCTGCTTCGATAGTCTTGGCTCGTTGGAGTAGGTGCGTTGGCTCATCATCCCATACAACGAGAAGAGATTCTGAAGAGATGAAAGCAGCATATTGATGACGCTTTGCTTGGTATAGATCCTCGAATGTCGGCAAGATTTGAATTCGAAGACCATTGAGAAGTGGAACATCCACGGCATCGGCTGACCAATCTAAGAATGGTTCAATGACACCGGATGATACTGTCATGGCAGCCTTGAAGAGGTGTCAGCCTTATGTCTGATAATTGATGTTCTGCATCTTAGGCCGAGACAAAACAAAGATCGCCTGAGACCCGTTAGAAAAGAAAAATTATGCTTACTTGAACATTCAGCATCATCATTGCTTGAGCAAAGCTAGATGATGCAAGTCCTGGAGGCTTGAATAGATATTCGTTCCTCCTTTTCCGTACCAAGACACCTTCTTTCTGTTGTACAACATCGCGAACCCAAAGTGAACTGCATTGATGTTGGAAGAGATGATTGAGGACGACTTGATGTTTGATCTCATCGACAAGACGATCTTCTTGTTCAGCTCGAGTGGAAGGTGCCGGTGATATTGAGTTGACTTCAGAGTCTGTGACAGCAAGTCTCCCTTGAAGTGCTTCAGGGAAGTTTTGAGCATCCGTGATCTTCGATACAGCCAACTTCTCATTATCGACATTGGGTTTGGTGGCAGCGACTTTGACCGAAGTCTTGAAGTAGGATCCAAAACCCATGATTACTATATGGACAATACAAAACGAGTGTGGTGAAGTCTAAGAAGGAATGAAGAGGACACACAGGAACCAGAAGAATCAAACGAATGTGAGTTGTTTATCCAAGTATAAAGGAATGATGATCAAGGATGAAGAAATCGTTATCTTGAGAGAACCAGGGACAGAAATACATGCGTGGCGATGGAGAGCTGAGGCTCGCTGCACCATAATGTGAAAAGCCGCATTAGTGTATAGACACTTTGGGCAAAAGCAGGTTCCAGGCAATGGCGACTGTCAACGACCAGGGCCATTCAATATTTCCCTCAGGACCAGAACAGCGAAACTGAAATATTGCTAAACAGCCTAAGCCGTGTCCGTGTACCCACGAGGGAAATTAGCTGTTCGTTCGGCCCCAGAGGCAGCAGTGGGAGGCTGAATGTGGGATACGTAGGGGTAAACGCCGAGGGTGGGTAGAGGCAGCGTCTGCGAGAGATAGGGAGGTGGCAAGTATACACATGCCAAGGATATACAGAGCTTCATTGCAAGACTGTGCTTGAGAGCGACAAGCTTCACTCCGCATTCAGACGGCGTGCTCAACCTAGCAGTGGGTATTCGATGTGCTCCAGGGGAAACGGTTGGGGAGACCGGGCGTATGCCTGCAAGATCAAGACATTATCAAACTATTGACAAAGGCATTGTATCAAACAGAGACATATTAAACGGGAACGTCGAAATTGTGCAAGCAGTCTGCAGAAAACCCAGGATCAGGTGAAAGCTCGAGCTATTGAGAGACAGAAATAGGACCCTGTTCGATCCGACGGGAAGGAAAATAAAATGGGTAACGAGTCATTCCCGGATCGGGCTCCCTGCTCTCCACTCTGTGTCCCTGTTTGGAGTTCAAATTGCTGGTGCGCATCACTGATTGGGATGTCAAGGCCTGTTTGTTGTTGTACGCGGTATTTGTGGTTCCTGTGAGCCAAAGATCTGGTTGTTAAAACAGCGAGCTGGATAAGCGAGAATCGATTTCAGGGGGATTAAGGGATAAAGCGATCCAATCATAATTTTGAAATTCTCTGCATGCTCCGTGCCCGCCATCAAAGCTCGGGAGCTTTTCCGAAGCTGTGATTGCTCAGCACTGAGACTTCAACGCCCAATGATGGGACGAACGCAACACTTTTGTTTTTCAATAATTGGTAGCTTTCATAATTCTTGCTCTCACCGTTCTTTATGCAACTGTTGATCCGCTTTCTATGACAACTGTCAACAGGTTTAATGCAGACTTCGTACTGACTTTTCGAAAACCTTGGTTTCCTCTCAACCAAACCCATCTCTTATCTGTGCCCCTGAAGAGCCGTGCCTCGATCGCCAGCAAGGCAGGAATCTCCATTTAGAACCCACGCTTTCGCAGAAGAATTGGCAAGCTGAACCGCTGCCACCCCGGAGAAAATAAACAAAAAAAGGAAAAAATGTAACGTCGGGCAAGCTGACTATGTTGACGCGAAGCTTAAACAAACGACTTTCTCCAGCGCTTTGAGACAGATGGGGAATAGTTTCCTTTTTTCCCCTTGACAGCGCTAGGCTTGAACGGGTGGCTGTCCTCAGTTACGCCAAGGCGTTAAACGTCCTGTTTCGTACGGACAGTAGGGGTATCTTTTTCAGGTGGCTTGAGAACGCCTCTTGCTGCGAGTGATATGGCTTGTCATAATGCCGAATCCGAGGGCGCTGTCTGAATCACGATGCACAATTGGAAGATGCAAAGCTTGGTGAGGTACGAGCAAAAGAAAAGAGTGTAGAAAATTGTTATCAGATAGGTATCGTACCCGCGCATCATCAGCTCGGCTTCCCTCGTGTTACCCCAAATACCAACCGCTTACCCAGTAAAAAGCATAAGCTTACAGTACATCGAATCTAATCTCTCTCCCGCCTTGAATCCCACGATCCAGAATCTGACAGTACCTGGAAAACCCACTGCTATTTCCAACAAATCCCTAATATTGCATGGAAGATTTCATTATCGTTTATTTTTATGAAAATGGATCACCAGGAACTCCCGTGCGAGGCGTGTCGTACACCCACCAATCCAAAGCCATGTCTTGCTCTCTCGCCAGGTACAAATGCAGGAACCAAGCCACAGAGCGGCCGAGCACACAGCCAATCCGCACTCAGCCTCGTCGTTGGGCAAATGTTCGGAAGGGAGTAGGTGAAGATCGCTGGCAACCTGGTCGAAAGGACGCACGTGCGGAAAGGGATGGCGGTTGTGCATGGGAGAGGGGGATGGGTATGAATGTGGAGGGATCAAGCGAGAATTGGGTATTTTGAGGAGCTGAGAAGATGGATTGAGGCTGGTACTGTAGCGATTCGAGAATTATGGGACTTGACTACCTCCGGAAGTGAAGCTCCTTGGTACGTCCGTAAACATGAGATTGTTGGTCATACATCGTGAGCTTGGATTTGAGGTTGATTGACAATTCAGTTGCTGGGAGAGAAATGCATTATTCCCGAGGAAATAAGCAAGGAAAGAGAAAATTGTGTGCGTGGAATGATGAGAGAGAGTTGACGAGAAAAGTAATTGATACATTATTCCATTAATTAGCAAGAAATCTAATATACTCCATAATCTAACGACAAATCCAGTCATGACGATCGCAACCAAATAAACACAGTAACACTTAACTCCCCTGGAATAGCACCCAATTAACACTGCTGCCACATTTGCACCCGATCCACAATCATTTGTCCATTCTTCTCCCAAGTGGGATACCACTGGTCTCGCGCATTCCAGAAATCATTACGAGCCCGAGGACTAGCATCAACCCAAGGCTTTGAATCTTTACCGTCATGAAACCATCCATTGGTACCACCAACTGCAACATTGAGAATCAAATAGAATTCCTGATCGAATGGTGTTTGAGGTCTTCCAGTCTGACTCCATGTATCGATGAGTCTGGTTCCGTTGATGCTGGTGAGGGGAAATCCACCTTGATTCCAGAAAGGCTTTGAAAATGTATTGTACATGACTTGCAGAAGTCGAGTATCAACATATGTAAACAAATATTTCTCGCTCCACTCAAGACCAAATGTATGGAAAGAATCGCCATATTCGGAATGAAGCGCCCGCTTGAAGTTCTGAGTATGGCGATACGCATCATTGTCAGAGTCAGGTCCCCAATGTAAAGCTGATGAGACCATGTCATTGCCTCCAAGACTGTAGGTGTGATTATTTCCTCGCGACTCCATGATGTCGATTTCTCCACTGGCAGGCCATGCTCCATAGGTGTCTGTGACTGGCATCATCCAGATGGCTGGCCAGAGCCAGTCACCTTTGGGGATCTTTGCTGTCACTTCAACACGACCATACTTGATCTTTGCGCCGAGTCTTGTATTGAGACGCGCAGATCTTACTGGGGGCACAATGGTTCCGTTGGTGATGTTGGTGGATGCGACGCAGTTGGACCAGATATCCGAAGTGCAGAGCCCGCTTGCCGTGAGGTTGATCACAGCATTTTGGTTGATGAGTGCCTCATCTTGGAGCGTTGGTTTCAGGTAGAGCATGCCATCTTTGATGTAGACATTCGCTTCGTCTCCGGTGGTCTGTTCAAATTGACCATTGCTGAATGATATGTCAGTGAATGGCCCAGTGAAGGGGCCAACGGAACTCACCCATAACCACCAACTTCATTCTCTTTTGTCCATATAGTGGGATTCAGTTCGCCGGTGGAAAAATCGTCATCGAGTACAGGGCAGTATGTGTGTGATGAGAGGCGGCCGATCTTCAAGTATATCATGACACCAGTGATCGCAAGGCCAATGAGAACACCCATCATCGGTATAATACATAGAAACTTCTCTTTTGGGTCCTTCTTGAATACTGGCGGTACATGATTGCCATCATCTTTTCGTATCCTTCGAGATTTGAAATACTTTGCCCCGCCAGAACCATCTGAGTACTGTACACCAGAAGTATTCCCGAAAATCGAGGCAGTAGGTGTTGCGAATGGATCTCGAGCAGGTGTAATGACAGAACTTCCGGCACTGAACGTTGAGCCCGTCCTCGAATGATCGGGTGCTATTGGCGCATTGAACTTCTTCATGTTGAAAACTGTAGAAGGACGAAGGCCGAAGTGGCAAGCAAAAAAAATGTACTCCGAGGTAGAAGAATGCAAAAACGTGGTGACAACGAGAGAGTCTGAAAGTATGGATGAATACAAGATTGGCACTCTTGTGCTTGAATATGGATGAAATCAGTTTCGAATAACGATATACGAGCGCTAGGAGAAATCGTTATCTTTCAGAAATAGATATCGATACTTGGAATGAGAGGCGAAAAGGCATGAGAGTGGAACTTGGTGGGAATATCTTTCGCCGCCCAAGGCTGATCCCGCGAATTTCGCTCAAAGCCTGTTATTGTGAAAATATCTGAGTGGCTTGACAAGAGGGGCAGATAGGAGTTGCCAGCTGGTGCCCTTGCAGCGTCCAGACCCCAATATTCTGAGGACATAGCGAAAGCGGCAACCCCCTGAGGGTGTCACGGTGTATATTTTGAGGCGGGATCTTAAATGCAGGAGCCTAGATGGAGGCAGATTGAGGTTGGGAGGGCAAAGGGAAATCACAGGGGATGAATTGGAAAGGTGGGTAGTTATGCACTAACCATACTTGGACTAGCTCGGCTCAATTCAAGTTCATGCTCCGTTTGGTCACACCAGCTCACAATAACAACGCATTTTGGATGAAATCTATGATACTCTGCCCAATGCAGCTCAAGTGATGCGGTAGAGCAGCTGAAAAGAAGAATATGGGCTAGTGCTCCGGACAGGCTTAATGGAATGCCTCCCATTCCATCCACAAAGCGGCAGTGCCGCTTCGAAACTTTGAGTCTCGTCCCAAGCAGAGATTCAAGGACGCCAGACCCGCGCGTCTTCTTCATCGTGGCTGACTTGCACCCAGTATCGACTGTTCCTGACAGTCCATGACTCTTGTCTGGAGCTTGTGATGTTGGCAAACCCGCAAGAATTGGCGGGGATCAAGGGTACGAGGGAGGCTCGCTGTCCCCGAATCCCATCATCCCATGCCCTCTATGCTAACTGCTCTCGGTTTCCACGTGTGGAAAATACCACCTTGCCAGCTGGGAAAGTACAGCCTTACTGGAAACAATATTTGCGCTAAATGAACAGACCATTGATGTCTTACAACTGAGGCTATCGAGGGCAGTTCGGGCGTCAAATTCTCCATTCTGGCTTGCTCTTCGGCCTTCGTCTCTTTTGGTCATGTTGTATGCAAACTTCAAATTCTCATGCAGGTTCTATAAAGGTAGAAAGTCCCACTGTTGATAATCCCCATCTCAATCAGCATCAGCCTCCAATTGCATTCACTTAGCAAGACAATCCATAACAGTCTATCTTTACTCATCACTGTCTATTATACCTTCTTTCAGCCATCATGAAGACCTCCGCTGTTCTCTCCCTGGCCCTCTTTGGTCTTTCTCTCGCAGCTCCAGTTGCTGAGCCTCAAGACATTGATTTCGATGCCTACGACTCCATCCCAGTCGCACCTGATCTCACTGCACCCATCGGTCTCGTGACCACCCCTACTGTCGAGTACGATGCCGAAGTTGCAGCTTCCTCGGCCGTTGCAGGTGCTACTGATGCTGTCAACCCAGACTTGCAGAAGCGTGGCTCTTGTCTTCCCCAAGCTGTTGGCAACTATCCATCTATCTCCCCAGATACCGATGTTGCATTTCTTAGCAACCCCACCATTGCCAACATCGCAAACACTGCCACAGCTCCTCCAGGATACTTTCTCGTTGCTGGTTTCAAGAACCTTCAGGCTTCTGCCAGCAACCCTTCATACATCACATACATCAGCTCCCCATTGAGCAGCTACAATACTGCTCAATGCGCTGAGAAGTGTACGAAGTTGGATGGATGCACTTCCTTCAACATTTGTTAGTCATCTCTCTCCACAGCACACGAATCTTTCTAACACATCATAGACTTCGAGCGTGACCCAACTATCTTTGCCGACTCAACCAACTGCCCCAACCCAGCTGGCCTTACCAGAATTAAGTGTTCTTTCTTCGGTTCAGCCATCACTGTCGCAGATGCTACCAACGTGGGTCAATACAGTAAGTTTTTCCCATGGATGGTATTAAGTCATTATCTAACAGCCCCAAAGCCGGAAACTTCCACGTCGTTGTTGCTGGATCTAACACCTACACAACCGCACCTCAACCAATTGACGGTTTCACCGGCCCAGTCTCCATTGGCAATGCTTCCATCATGGCACCCACTGCCGACAAGACCTACATGGGTGTCCAAACTTTCTTGATGACCCAGCCATACGACCCAAGTGTCTGCGCCGCTGCTTGCAACGAGAAGAGCGCCTACAACCTCCGCCACGCCACCGCAGGTGTCCCAGCCCGTATCTGCAGCTTCTTCGATGCCTATATTCTTTACAAGAATGGCCTCAATGGTGTCTTCACCTGCACTTACTACACCCAAGCCTATGGCCCAGAGTTCGCCAAGAACTTTGGACAGTACAACAGCGCCGGTGACCATTTCACTATCGGTCACAGCTACACCTACACACTTGCTGCCACCCCTGTTTAAATGAATCTCGATCTTTGATCTGGTCGGAGCGGTAATTTGCGGGGGCGGTTTGAAATGGTTACGTGGTTGGGTTTGCAAAATATTTAGTGTGCGCATAATTTTTCAATATAATATATTGCTTTCAATTCTCATACTTGCCTTTATCGTGATCAATCATCATATTTGTAATCCTTCCTAGCTGGCTACGGCTGATTTTGAAGTGCTCCACGCAAGTTGGGCGTTTGTATTGCTCTTCTCATTCTTCAATTACATATACTCAATACTCTGATAGAGTTGATTCCACCATTGAAAGAAATAATATTCACCCATCATTAAGATTTATAGAGTTTGTATTATAGTTCTACTAACAGTTGTGTTCATGAAGAACTACACATAGCTATCGTGAGCATTCCTCAAAGTAGACCTTTACATATATGATCGTCATGTTATTTAAATTTGCTAGAAGTGTGACCCTCTGGTTTCCCCTATCCTCTCTATATGACAATAAATGGAGAATTTACATAGTGAAGGAATTTCTTGTAGTTGTCTTCCTAATACTGGATTATAGCGAGACATATCCGGAATTAATAGCCGACTTGATTGCTTCAGAATCAGTCAGGATCTTCCCTAAGTAGTTTATCCGGCTTCGCGTATTTAACATCATATTACCTCCGTAGACAAACACGGAGATAAGAAAGTAACTCGGCGAATAGCCAATGCAGGGACAATTCCAAATCTGTCTCGCTGTGGAGGATATAAATCATGTGACTTTCGGGTCCTCTGTTTGGCACGTGATGAGCCACTAGCGCTAATCGAAATGAAGCGAATACTCAACTTCATTCCTCTCTTCTGACTCGTTGCCTTTACGAACCTTCTTCCCAACCCCTTTGAAATGCATTTGCCGTCTCCCAAATATCGGAGAGCGGCTCCATCTACAAATGCACGGCAAATGTGAAAGCTTACCGCAGGATCAAATTGCCACAGGCGGTCCAAGTTCCCAAAGTCCGAGTTGGGCTCTTCGTTCCTGAGGCTATTCTGGTAGTCCCATTGGGCTTCAGGGGTGGCTCGCTTGACCCCCGTAATAATTGATTTTCGTCCAGGTTTTTCACCCACAGCGTCGGAACGAACCCAGCGTTACATTGGTTGCATTTCCTCTAACAATTTTATTTCTTTCGTATGCATAATCGCTCAATATGGTTGCTTAAAAAGCCACAGTCTAGCCCGTGTCAACCTGAAGGGCTCGTCGGTTCGTCTCGGATGGTCTCAGGGATAAAGTGCGAATTGTGATGGCCCTGGTGGCCCTTGCGGTGAAAGCGGATACTGTACCAGAATAGCGCTGCCCGTTGTGGCCATTCCACCGTGTCGGTGGCGTGGGCAGACTCCCTGCCAGTGGGCGTGAAGTGCAGCTCACCAGATCTTTTAGTGGCAGTGCCGCTCTATCATGCTGTTTTCACATCCCAAAGCATCAATTTGCAACCGCATTCCGTTGCTATCCCCTTATGAGCCGCATCCAGGCCCTCAGCTGCTGCTGCTGAACGCCACTGAATGCGTTGGACGCGGTGAATCTTATTTTTGAGTCAATATCAATTATTTTTAATGTCAATAGTCATAGCTTGGAGGTTTGAGCTGGCAACAATCGCTCTCTCCGCAGCCTCTCTGCTACCAGTCGTACGAGTCTGGACTGAATTCGCGTACTCGCCGTTCAGTTTACTGCGCAAAGGAACATCACTTCCTTAGCATTACTCGCGATCGACAGGATATGAAGTGCTTTTCTACTCCAGTCTAATGATCTGAACCACAGTCTTTACTTGACCATCTTACACACTCGTTTGTTTTGGGTCTTCAGACCTTTCACTCTTTTTAGTTCTCTCTTTGAGCATTTTAGAAGCTCGTTAATATAATTTTCAAGATGAGGTTTTCGTGGGCTTTGGCGGCAGTTGGAGCCTCCAATCTGGCATACAATGTCGCGGCTCTTGCAGCTACTGACTCCATAATGGATGCAGGTTAGTGTACAAATGACAAGCAGGATGTTGAATGCTGACGCTCTCCAGATTCTGCCCAGACTGGGTATCTTCCAAATCATAATATGGATCCGGCTGTCATCTCTGGTGGTAGTTTTGGTCAGATCTGGACATTTAGTGCACCGGGCGGCGTATCGGAGCAATTTTATGCAAAGCCTCTTGTCTACACTCCATTAAGTACTGGTCGTCAAATCGTCTTGTCTTTTTCGGAACAGAATAGGATCTATGCCTTGGATGCAGTCAACGGTACTCTTTACGCCAGTCGAGATCTTGGTACGGAGGGAGAAATTCCATTCAAAGTATCAGATTTGGGACAATGTAATGATATCAGTGGATCTATTGGGATTACTGGAACGCCTGTCATCGATCCTGCTACTGATACTGTCTACTTTTGGGCCAAGAGTTATCTCGGAACAGCAACTGGGTATCAAAACGGTGCATACCGATTCCATGCTATCGATGCGGTTACACTGCAAGAGAGACCCGGCTTTCCAACTAATATTCAAGGAACTCCTTGTAAGCTATGCCCTCACCTTAGTCGGCGAGCTTGAATTGACATTTCTAGCCGACAATGATGCCACCCGGTGGTTCACAGGTGGAACAGTGCTTCAACGCCCATCCTTGAACATTGTTAATGGAGTTGTCTTCGCCGGGTTTGGAGGTCACTGTGATCAGTAAGTATATTTCGATGACTACGTAGGCAGCTCTAACTTGATATAGATATAACTATACTGGTTGGATTGTTGGTATGAGCGCAACTTCAGGTAAACTCCTGACTTCATACACCACAAGTGGTGGTTTAGGCGCTCCTAAGCAAGATGGAACATGGACTGGTGGCGGAGGTGGAGCAGCAGTTTGGATGTCTGGTGCTGCTCTCGCATCTGACCAATCCGGACGTCTCTTCTTTACAACTGGAAATGGTTACAAGACCATCAATGACGGACAACCTGCCTCTGGAAAAGTGAAGCTCAACACCCTGAGTGAATGTGTCGTCAATATGGCTGTCAATCCGACAACTGGAGTGGTCACCCAACAAGATTATTTCGAACCGTACACCTATCGTGCAATGGATCAAGCCGATAGAGATCTTGGGTCTGGTGGAGTCAGTCTACCTGATCCAGCGACTTTCAGTGGTGGCGGTGTGTCAAGAATTGCCATTACCGTCGGAAAGAATGGTGTCGCATATGTTTTGAACGCCGATAATCTTGGTGGATATAAACTTGGACTTGGGGGAACTGATGCCATTATCCAGACAATTACCATGCCAGGTATGTTCTTGTTTCACGTGTGACAGGGGTTTGCTAACAGTAAAAGATAGCGGATCTGTTTTCGCCAATACCGGTACCTACCCCCTGGAAGGAGGTTTCTTGTATATCACACGTAAGTCATTCCCGCTAAATATGAAACCTTCACTTTTCCATACCAACAACTGTACCCAATGCTAACACAATGGCAGCTGCTGGACACCCCACGCTTGTGTATTCACTTGGATTCACATCTTCCGGCCTACCAGCCTTCACTCTCGTTGCCCAATCTGCAGACAACTCTGCAGTTCGTGTCGGAACTGGCGCACCAACCATCACCACATACAAAGGTCAAGCAGGAACTGCAATTCTCTGGGTCATGGATCCAGACGCTGGACTTAGAGCATATAATGCTGTACCAGTCAATGGAGCTTTAACCCAAATTACTATCCCTCCCACTCCAAGCGTGTCAAAGTTCGGTAGACCTGGATTCGGTGACGGAAGATATTATATCTCCACATCCAATGGAAAGATTCTTGTAAGTTGACTTGACCAATATGGACACTAGACGTTCTGACTCGGCTACAGGCATATGGATCTCCTGTTGCACTTCCTTTAACCTGTAATTCTCCAGTGGACTTCGGTTCTGTAGCTATCGGGAGTAGCAAAACCCTCACCGTCACTTGCACTGCGAACATTCCAATCACCAAGATCACGGGCTTCACCCTTGGCAAGGCTGTATATACTGTTTCCAATTCCAGCTTGCCTACTGGACCTCTCGCCATCGGAGCAAGCTTCAGCTTCCCAGTCACCTTCAATCTCACCAATCATGTTCTTACATCAGGCAGCACCAGCTCGCCTGAAGTTGCCCCTGGAGTTCAGAGTTCCTCAATCAGTATCTTGACTGTCAATGGAAAGACGGGTTTTGCTCCTTCTCAACCAATCTCGCTTACTGGACAATCGATCTCTTCAGCGCCTTTCTTGACCTTGAATCCTTTGCAAGTGACCTTCGCCCCTATCGTCATTGGATCAGTGGCAGCAGAGACTGGAAGTGATAGCACGTTCATCATCAACAACGTTGGTCTTACCACCATGACCATCCTTGGCATGGCATACACCGATGGTGCTATTGCGTCAGGAAACGCCAACATGACCAATGTCACTACAATCGCAAATTCCGATGGGATTCCAGTCAGTAGACTTGACAAAGATGGATATTTCACATCACCCAACATGCCTGCACCAGGAACCACCCTCAAAGGAGGTGGATCCATGACTGTCAGCGTCAATTTCAACTCTAATGTAAGGAATGTCTAGTCACAAGAAATCCCGCTAATTATTTGATAGGTCAGCTCCACATACTACACAATGCTTCAACTATACACCGACGGAGGTAACGCATACACCATCTTGGCTGGCTCTGCGGCCACTGATCCTATTGCCAAACTTGAGTACTCCACCAAAGAAGGCGGATGGAATCCCATCCCACATTGCGACGATCCAATTGCTGGATGTGTATCCGAAATAAATTTTTCACCATCTACCGGCTTGACTACCGAAACCATTCAATTGCGCTTGTCAAACACTGGTGGCTCTGCCTTGAGAGTCACGAAGTCAAAACCTCTCGAGGGGATTGAGCTCGGTGCAACAAACCCTTCAACCGACTTTTCAGAAGGTTTGGCAATTGTTCCTGGTAAATATGCTTTGGCCTCTGTATTATTCTCGCCCAGTGCTGCCATTCTCAACGCCGATGATGTTCACTACACTGGTGCTTGGACTTTGAACACAGATGACCCAACATTCGGTGTACACACCTTGAACTTCAATGGAGTAGTCAACAGCAAAAAGACTGGCCCCGTTGGCGCAGATGGCAACTCGATTTACAAATACATGGGGTGTTACCAAGATTATATCAACAATGTCCGACTCGAGTCGAAACAATACGTCAACGCCAACAATTCCAACGGTCTGTGCCAAAAGCAAGCTCAGGCTTATGGAGCTGTTTTCGCGGGAACCGAATATATGTCAGAGTGCTGGGTTGGGTCTGCCATTCCAAAGGCATCTCTCAAGGCTTCTGATGCATCATGCCAATACTCATGTTCCGGAGATGCCACAGAGGCGTGCGGTGGCAATGGTGGATATATGTCCCTCTACTACGATTCGACTCGGTACTTTCCAGACAATGGTACCATTGTTGGAGGATCTACAGCTGGCCCTTCAATGCCACAAACTATTGGCGACTATTCCTACGCAGGATGTTACTCAGATGTGGCTACTGCCAGAGTTCTGGTTGGAAAGACGTCTGCTACAAGCACAATGTCGTTGACAGCTTGTGCCGCAGTCTGCAGCACATACAACTTCTTCGGTGTTGAGTATGCTAACGAGGTACGTTCTACATTCCGAGCAGTGATTCAACACTAACATTTCTACAGTGTTACTGCAGCAATGCATTGGGAAGCAACAGTCTGCTCAAACCTGATACCGATTGCAGCATGCTTTGTGCTGGAAATTCCAGCCAATTCTGTGGTGCTGGAAGCCGACTGTCTCTTTACAAGAAGAATGGAACAGCTATCACAACCCTCTCTTCCAGCTCTGTATCATCAACCAAGACTGGAACGGCATCTGCTACTCCAACGCCAACACTTGGGTTTGTATCCCTCGGATGTTACAGCGATAACGATGTCACTCAAAGATCATTAATTGGCGCCGCAACAACTGATGCTGCAATGACACTCGAATTCTGTGGTGCTTATTGCAAGGGATTAGGGTTCTCTATGTTCGGAACTGAGTATGCCGCAGAAGTAGGTCGTTCCTTCCGTTTGACATTCGAGTGCTAATGATCTCAGTGTTATTGTGGAAACTCATTGTCATCAAGCACCAGTCTCACCACTGATGGCAGATGCGCCATGGTATTTATAACATCTCACTTCATTTTCAATCGCTAATTCAGTGGATAGGCTTGTACTGGCAACCCGGCCGAGATCTGCGGGGGGGATTATGGAATGAACATCTATTCCTTCGCAGCCCAAAATACGACAAGCACCACCAAATCTGCGACACTTTCCACCTCATCTGGGACATCAGTTTCATCGTCAAGTACGAAAATCACAGCGACCTCAACCAGCTCTCCTTCTGCTACAACAACACCCACAAGTGCTTATGTCTCGAAGGGATGCTACACAGACAATGATGTTACAGAGAGAACTCTAATTGGAGGCGCAACTGCTGACCCTGCCATGACAATCGAAATGTGCGGAGCTTATTGCAAGGCCTTGGGATCTTTCACATATTTTGGCGTTGAGTACGGTGTAGAGGTTTGTTATCCATCCTTACATAAGAGCCATTTCTAACTCGGACAGTGCTACTGTGGGTCTAACCTGGCCTCAACTACCAACCTGACTACTGATGGTCGATGCTCCATGCCTTGTCAAGGCAATGCCAATCAGATCTGTGGTGGTAGCTATGGAATGAATGTCTATTCATATGCTCCTCTTATTACTAGCACCAGTTCCATTGCTGTTTCCACCTCGGTGTCCAGCACCAGCTCCAGCAATATCAGCTCATCTTCATCTACAAAGATCAGCACGACATCATCCTCAGCTTCTGTCTCTCCCACACCTTCAGTTCCTATTACAATTGGCGACTTCACCTATCTGCATTGCCGAAGTGACAACACGACCATCAGAACCCTGGTTGGAAAATACACTGCAACAACGGACATGACCTTGGATAAATGCGCAAGCAGCTGTACTGGATACAAATACTTTGGGTATGTCCCTTCCCTCACGATGTCAATGAATCTAAAGCTAATTGATTTAGTGTTGAATACTACTCTGAATGCTATTGCAGCAACACCCTTTCTGTAGGAAGCACGATCACCACCGACGGACGATGCAAGTATAAGTGTCTCGGAAACGCGCTGCAGATCTGCGGTGGATCAAGCGGCCTCACACTTTATGGAAATCTTACTGCTATTGGAGGCACATCGCCATCAAGCAGCGCCACCTTGCTGCCCACAAGCTCGACCAGTGCTTCTGTCTCGTCAACCTCCTCTCTTAGCTCAGTATCTTCATCCACGAGTTTCCAAGTCTCTTCTACCAGCTCTTTGTCTAGCTCGGTGTCCTCTTCGGTTAGCAGCACATCTATCGCCACTTCCTCGGGCCAAATTTCATCGACTACATCACAGGTTTCGTCCTCATCCTCGCTTTCTACCAGTTCGCAGGCGCCTTCGACCTCATCGAGCGTGGTTCCAACAACGGCGTCATCATCTAGTACCTCATCTGTCGGTCCCTCGTCGAGCCAGGTGCCTTCTACATCTTCTAGTAGCGTGGTTCCGACAACGTCCTCGTCTTCTAGTAGCTCATTGGTCATCTCTTCGTCAAGCCAGGTACTCTCTACATCAAGTAGCGTGGTACCAACATCCTCTTCGACACCCCCCTCCAGCAGCTTCTCCAGTAGCTCATCTGTAGCCATTTCTACATCCACGACAAGCCAGTTGCCATCAAGCACATCTCAGGTCGCTCCCACGTCCTCCAGCTCGCTGGTCTCCACCACATCGTCATCTTCTTCGTTGTCTAGCTCGGTGTCCAAATCGTCAACAAGCAGTGTTATCTCCTCAACATCTAGCACAGCTTTGCCCACTGTGTCCAGTCAAGTCTACCTGGGATGTTTTAATGATACAAGCTCATCTCGTGCTCTGGTTGGCGCATCAAAGACCAACACGACCGCAATGACTCTGGATTACTGCAAGTCTTACTGTGACTCAATGCAATTCCCAATCTACGGTCTTGAATATGCTTCTCAATGCTACTGCTCTACTGGTTTGACACATGGCTCGGTTCTTCAGGCCAGCGGCTGTACCACAAAATGTGCCGGCGACGCGACACAGATCTGTGGTGGCTCTTCTCGTTTAAGTGTGTATAACAACACAGCTTTCATTCCTCCCATAATTCCAGCCACCGCCGGTGCATCCAATTACACCGGATGTTTCACCGAACTTGTCAATTCCCGAGCTATGGTCGGATACGCCTTCTCGAACAGCACAGAAATGACACCAGATCTCTGTGTCTCTACCTGTAAGACCAAGAATTACATGCTCGCAGCTGTTCAGTATGGTAGCGAATGCTACTGCTCTAACTCTATCTCGACCGCCGCTACGCAAGTAGCCGACAGCGATTGCAAGGTTTTAACTTGTCCAGGAAACAAGAAGCAATGGTGTTCAGCCAAGAGCAGATTGGAGTTGTATTCTGGTTGATGTGCGCTCACGCTTATGATGGCGTTTGGGTGAGGTGTTACGGTGGTTTGGTGAGGATTGAGGGATATATAATACCATATAGACTTTCTTTTATCTTTGTTATTGGATTGTAGTCATATATGTGCAATGCAACTTAGACAGCATACTGCCTTTTTCACTTTCAATCGCATGTGGTTTGGCGACTGACACGAAATCTGTTGAGTTTGAACATGGTATGAAAAAGTTGTTGGCTACAGTCTTTCACCCTCGACGTCAACTAGGGTCATTAGGATTCTCCCCCTCATCCAATGGAGAACAGGTCATTTGGAATCAGTCATTCAGGGCAGAAGGGGATCTTAAGTATTGTTTATCAATTTTGCACCATTTCCTCATCTTACCCTTTCGAATCATCCCCAACATGATCTTCCTGAAAGCGCTATTCCATGATTCAGGAGTCCTTGAGTTTTACCGAGAGACGGTATTTATAACCCCGTTCTAGAACTGGAAAAGGAAAGATCAAATATAGCTGCAAGGGAGTGAATTTAGAATTGAAGCGGTAGACAAGAGGGGTTAGGCAGGTGAAAGGAATAGAAGATTAAGAGAACCAAAAAGATGAGATATGGGAAAATGAATTCGAGAGCAAAGTTGGACTAGGAATGGAGATAGATACATGGGGAAAGTGAAGTCTTCGGAATAGGGGTTGAGAGTTCATAGTTTGGAGTGGTATATATTGCAAGGATGTGCATCCGTCTCTTCAAAATCGAAGCGTACGAAGCAAAGAGGGAAAAAAACGCCTAGATATTTTTCTCAGGAGACGAGACCAGACACGGAAGAGTGAGAAGAAGGAGAAGACGAAGAAGATGATAAGAGGGAAGAGGGCGATTTAGTAGAAGAGAAAAGCATAAGCACTTATTAATTTGGAAGGGACAGGGGTTTATCATGTTCAATTTGGGGCAGAAAATTGCTGTGCCTACCAGTAAACTATGGATATTGTGAGGAAAAGAGTGAACCACATAAGAAGAATTCGGTTAGGAGTGCATGGCTCTTAAGAAAAGTATTGCCGCCAATGCTCTGTTCCGTCAACAATTCTTTTAGTTAGAAATCGCTGTTGTCAAGAGTCATCTGCCAAGGTTGATTTCGTCAACCGGTTCTTCCCATCGTTGTCTACTGTGCTGTCACGCTTGCCAAAGCTAACGAAAAAGAAGGACAAAATTGCTAAGCTTGAGGATGAATTATAAAAATATGATATGACAGAATCATGGTGTGAGATACAGTCTGTTTCCCACCTATGCCAAGACAAAAAGCTCTTGCTATGGAATCAAGATCCCATCTGATCTGTCTTGGTCACTTTTTGGTTGGCTTAGGCACCGCCTCTAGGTAGTGTATAGGTCTTCATGACTTTGGTCGTCACGTGTAACTAAATTGGGGGAAAAAATATTGTTTCAAGGGATCTTGTTGAGTTTGCCTTTGAAGTTGATGTAATGTTGAAGGACGTGTTCAGTTTTGCACACCCTAGCATAACAATAAGACTGTATCTTGATATTTGATAGAGGGGTCGAGTGAGGGACGTTCACTGCCAAAAGTTGGGTTCGGCGGGGTGACTCGAAGTACGTTCACGAAAAGAATGTAAGATTGCATTTTGAGGCTAGGAATCCCAATCCGCTTCCAGCAGCTTTAAACAGAAACATCTATATATATCAAATTCCTCCCTGATCCTAAGCGTCTCGGGATAACTTCCTGCCCAAAACTGACCACTCAATAGATCATGCTTCCATCTTCTCACAGTTGAGCACTCCCATAACAAAAATTGGTTCCATCACTTGGATACTTGTCCGAGAAGAAGACTCCAGTCTTACCACCTACAACCTTCTCCTCCCCATCAATACTCGCAGCATAAAATACGCAGTTGTCCCCCACCCCATCCACCGCAAAAGAATATGCCTGACACCTTGACACATACATACATCTCAACTGACATCCCATAGCATCATCCGCCACCAGAGCCCCTATACTTTTTGACAAAAGTAAAGATGTAGCAGTGCCTTGAACATTACAATTCTTCAGCGATTTGGTAGGTATAGCCACTGCAGTAGCAGTCAGATTCGCAAGCGCCGGATTTGTCTTCGTAGGAGTTGGCATTGTTGCTTCGGCTGAGGCTTCGTGTCTGCCGCCCAATGTAGGGAAGTCCCAGGACGTCATAACTGAGATGGGTATTTTCGTTGTTATTTCATCATCTCGGTCAAGTAGAGTGGCTCGATTGTTGTGGTGGTGTCCGCCGTGCGCTGATTTGGATGTGAGAGCTGTGATGGGCCATTTTTGGGCGTTCCTGATATCTAGAGAAGCCTCTTGGAGCTGTGTGTTTGGAGTTCGGACGAAAATGTAGGACGTTAGGACGGTGATGGGAATGATGCCATCGATGTCTTGTTTGACTTGGCTAGAGTCTTCGACGATTTGGATAGGAGACTGAGACGAGGACTTTATGACCGCCAATATCGAGAGCAGTAGAAAATAAGATTTCAGCATATCTGCAAATATTGCATAGAGTTGGTCCCAACAAAGAATCCTAGATATGCAGAAAGATGTTTTGGAACAACTCGATTCGATTCATGAAGAACCCCACAATCCAGCTGATAAGTACAGAAATAGACTTTCTTATCACCACGTATCAGATAGATATTTTAGATACATCGTAACATCTGGTTTGTCCTCGGCAAAAAATTTATATAGCCTGATGTGAAGATATTCGGGAAACAATATCGGTTACTATGTACGACCCTATGATCGCATTCCCGCAACGGCACAATATTAATTCTGAAGAATTGGGTAATTTCTTGCCAATGAGATTCTCATTTCTCTCGCCGACCTTCAAGATCGCCGTTCGAGTATCGTTCGGCCATCTGGTTGGTATTCCGATAGCACGTGCCAGCGGCACAGATATTACTCACGAGATCTTATTTTTGGACGCGCTGGAGAGGGAAGTGTGATATAGATTTAAACATGTACTATAATACCACACTGCAACTAACCATGTAGTTGCTGCTTGGCCTTGAGGGATGCCAAAAAGCTTTGATATTGCTATACACGTGACCTGATTGAACACCTCAAATGCCGAAGGTCTTGCTAATGCTTCAGTTCTGCAAGAGTACGTTGGAAAGTGTATATAATTAAACAGGAAAACGTAAGCCGATAGGGAGAGTCTCTCATACTATTTCAAAGGGAAGGCAATCAACACTAGTTACCTGCCCATATTCACAATGACGACGTTCATAACACTTGTTTGATTATCAGATGCAAAACACTCAACGAGCCCCAGAGTAATGCAAATCTCCTCGCTTTGCAAAGATAGGATTGTAGCCGTGGCAGATAGACGTATGAAATTTCTTCTCTTGAAAGCGAAAGTGTTGACGGGCAGGTGGGCTATAGTATGATATTGCCCTGCATGGCTCTGACTGGGTGGCAAAAAGACACAAGAGGCAGTCAAGAAGAGAGCAATTATGCCTTTTTGACGTGTATTAGGTCCGATGCCTCTGAGCGAGCGCTGTATCATAAAGGAGATAATCGATCTCGGTACAACGTTTTTCGTGTTGACATTTGATCACGTGGTTACTAGTGAGAATTGTGACAGCACCGCTCGAAAGACTCCGTCATCGATCGAGAGCTTCTATCAGAATTCCAAAGCTGGATCTCATTGTAAAAATCTGGTAATTCGTGCATACTTACGCCAACTTCAAGTAGCATATGATATCATGTGACGTAGAGGGGTCACTTAGTAGGTACCTAGATGCGGGGAATTTTTGAAAGATCTCTTCCAACGGACAGAAGTAGAAACTGCTGATTTCCATTCCTACTTACTCCTAGAGTATAGTAACGGGAACACATTCCCGTGTGTGAGACGGGATGAACATCGGTTCAAGCCACCGTATGCTCTCGAATCTCAATTGAGCGAAAGCGAGTCCGAGAATGGGAGCAAACCTGCTCACTTTGAACTAGATCTGTATATTGAAATTACATTGTAACACTTGGAAAAGAGAAAAGTCGCAATCGACAATTGTGTGCTTTCTAGCCTTTTTGATATGGAGGATACTTAAAATGGCTTTTCGAGGCAATTATTTCCTACCCATTTGCGCATCTCAGAGGTTTATGTGAAGCGTGAGAATGTGGAAGTTCAGCCTGGACTATTTGGCTGTGAACGAGCGTGGGTTTTTATTCCACCAAAGACTATGTGCGAGTTTGGTGTACACAGCAGCTTGGCATAAGATGCTTCAGTGTGCTCTCATTTACCCGGAATTTGCTCATTCTAGCACATGATCCTGTGGGCACCATTAAGAGAGGTGCACTCGGATATCGTCTCGAGTGGAAGTAAGTGACAGTCTATATCCCATCTTCGGCTTCGTATTGGGACCGACTCCGAGAAAGTCTATAGTATAAATGGTTATCTTTTACGCTTCTGGCTTTGGCATTTCATTCTCTACTCGTAGAATTATAGGTTTCAAGAAGCTCTAGTAAATAATCCAACTGCTCCTAACTATCCACTTCGCGATGCATGCTTTTAACTACTTGGTTCCTGCACTCTTCTGGAATGTAAGTTCGATTTGAGAATTCACCGTCAACGCCTCACAAATTAACATTGAACTTCAATTTTACATGCCCGACATCTCCAACTTATAGAACCCCTCTAAAAGTTTGCGATATGAAATCTAATCACCTATAGGCAACAGTCGAACGTACCTTCAGTCTCGGAAACCCAAACTCAGGGGGTACATTGGGATTCACAAACTTCGTATCAGCTGCTCTACGCTCGGAGCCAGGTTACGAGCCTTCATTTACTTCGACAATAAAATATGGTGGCAATTATGTAGCCAGAGACACCACCTCTCAGGTTACCCGGATCACTCATTCTGGTGTTGTATTCCCAGATGATGGAGCTACACCATTTGAGATGGTGGCCACTGGCATCTTGATAGGAAATCCGGATGTGATCCAGATCGTTACAGGGAATAGTACCACGCTAGAACTTCCTTGGGGAAGTGTGCAGAGTGGTAAGTTCAAGAAGAATTTCAGAGAGTTCATTAGAGCTGATGGAAATAGTCTGGATTCCTGCCTTCAAAGGCGGAAGTGGAAAATATGCTGCTCTCCAAGACAGGGTGTTCGTGTCTAGTGAGACTTTCAGTGCTAGCACTGTTCCAAACCAATTCTTTATTGCGTTGAAAATAAGTCAGGTCTTCAGCTCGAATACTAGTACAACGATCAGGAATGCTTTCAGTTCATGACAATGAAGACTGAATTGACAACTTGATTTTGGCTCAGGGCAATGCCAGAGGAGGCTATTGTCAAGTCGCTTCAAAATCAAACAAGCACGAGGCGAGAGGCAATGAAGATAGAGATGGAAGGCTTAAATGAGAAGATTTGAGCCTCTCTAATATCAAATCCAATTGCCAATTCATGTTAACGATGTTTACGCGTACGCAGTTGGATAGTATGTGATTGCTAGGTAAATTATACAAGACGACGGAGAATAATCGTCAGGCATAACTTTGGCCAACAATTGGTCTCTCAACATCCGAACTTGAGAACGAACAATGACCCACCCCATCTACACCCGTTCTATCAACCACGCCCCAACTTAATGATTTAGTTCCAGTGCCCTCCGCATCTTTCGGTCCATGACAAGCAGCACTCAAAGCCCAACTATCATTTCCAAGCACCGGCATTCCTCCTTCAAACTTCCTGAGCCCAGTCCCGAGCATAATCGCGAGGATAGTTACTCCCACCACAATGGATGCTATCAGGGCCTTGGGACTATAGCCCGGAAGGGTAAGTACATTCGTGGTCGCCAGCCCTTGAAAGTTGGATAGAACGATCATGGCCGGCTCGCCAAGAGCATCAAAGAACGATATTCGAGCTATGAATAGAGATTGCGAGATGAGCCAATGGAGAAAACCGCTGATTACAACCAGTGGGAAGGAGTATCGTAGAGGTAGCTGCAGCCAGTAGGTTGAGCGTTGGTGTCCAGTAGGATAGCTGACTCGTAGTGCGCGTCGCCGAGTTACGTATTGCAGGATTTCGTGAGCGGAAAGCATAGATGTATACAGAGCATTATATATAAAATATAGCCAGGAGAAGAGGAGTTGAGGCGTGTTAGTTATTATGATTAGAAGGAGGAGAATGGATGAGTTTTTGGAGGTAACGTCGAGAGAGGTGGAGGTTGAGAACCAGGTTATCATTGTGGATGGAGACACAGAGCTGAATGCGAGAGAGTTCCAGCTTGCACCTAGCATAGATATGATGCCTACGTGAAGCAAGATACTGGCAATAGCTAGGAAAATTACGCATCTATGTCAAATAAGCCAGTGTGCCAGAGCAACGATTTGAAGGATGCTTACAAAGTGACGCACAATATCCAATTGACAGCTTTCGGCGCAACAAACCATCGATTTTTGTGGTGCCCCCATGTTCTCGCCTTCCCTTCATGTGAAAGCTGGTATTCTTTCACAGTCCAGAAACTCGCTTTTGGCTGCCACTTCACATTCTTGTGATCTTGATGAGCCACAGTCAAACACTGCCCTTTGGTGACTTCATCCTCTTCCTTTAAGAAGCTTGCAATGGCATCTCCAATGACTACTAGTGGCCTATCTTTCAGAGTCCATAGAGTCATAAGCATACAGATGACCTTCACCGTGTTGCATACGATCACAATAACCAGAACATGTACAATGAATTGAAGTTGGCAGACTTCCGGGACAATCTCGCTCAGACAATAGTCGATTGGCACGGCATTCGGTCCGATCTTCCAGTTCTCCTGATCCGCAATCGCGCGAGAGGTGTCGCAGACAGTGACGAGCGTTTGCGCTGCTTTACTGCGAAACGTGTGAGAGTAATTCGAACCAGGAGCAGAGCAGATCCATTGATTTGGCTGCCATCCCGAGCCACCGATCGTCAGAACTGTGTCCTGCCAGCGAGTGCTAGGCATGAAATTGAAGATGGAACCATTTTGTAGATCAGTTCCAGTGGCTCGGGATATACCTGTGTCGTTGGATACTGCTAAGAGATTCCTGCGACCGGACAGGAAATCAGCGCTGTAAGCTTTCATGCATGCCACTTTATCCAGTCGCTGTAAAGCCCCGCGTCTAGACGTATCATAGAGGCTTCCTGCCAGAGAGCAAAACGAAGAATTGCTCATCTTTTCAATGCCGGTGCCGCCTGGCCGATTCAGGTTACCAAGATTACAGTCGAAAGTGTCCGATTCGATGAATTTGTTTGAGACTACGAGGATATCGTATTGATTTGCTTGAAGTGTGGAGAATACTGAGGAATTCCAGCTGTAAAAATTGTATGAGCCAGTACTCAAGGCTAGGTGAGGGGCAGAATGAAGGACTTACAATAAGTGTAAAGGAAGAGCGCTTATCGCCAGCAAGAACCACAGGAGAAGCCTCTTCCTTCCAACCCATCTCAAATTTCTCAGATTTGGCACTCCAATGAACAATGATGACTTCATGGCATGTGCCTTGTCAACCTGCCTTCTCGTCGGCGCTCCCAGAATCTGCATCACGTAATTGCTTGCTCCTAGCAATATTGTACCCATTATGTTAATCACCACATGTATGCCCGAGTCCATATGCGAGGCTTTGGCACAATTTCCAGCGTATAAAGTTCCAACTCCGTCTGGCGCACCATGTTTTGCGTAGGAAATCGATAGAAAGAGTATATTGAACACCAGCACGAATACGGCTGTCCCTGATGCCCACAAAATTCCTTTCCGCCATCCTTTACGTGGTGTATATGCTGGGGGTGGATCGTCATGAAATTGTGGTTCGGAAGATGATACTTCAGTAATATTTCCAAGTTCGATGGCCGTGTAAGCTGGAGGTGCGTCCTTTTTGCTGAATGGATTCATGTTTCTGCCGAATGTCTGGAAGGAATTTAACGCTGGACTGTCTGCCGTCAGGAATAGAATTGGGGGTAATGGCTGGAGGAACTTCACACCTAGGACCGTCCCTAGTAGAATCTGGGGAGATGTCTGCTGGTGCAGACGACGAGTTCCAATCGCGCAAGCCTAAGTCTCGCTCCTCTTCATTTGTGATTTCAGTGTACGGCGCGAAAGTTCTTGTTGGTAGGAAGCTCATTGCATTCCCCAGCGAAATACATTTCGCAAAAGGGCATGCAGGAGGCAGATGAGCCAAAGATGAACAGGAAATGGATGCGAGATTGGAAGCTAATGAACAGGAGTTGAGAAAGTTTAAACACAAGAGATTGATCTATTTATGGGCATGTTTGGACTTTTTGAAAGGATGCGGCGCAGCATACATTAAACGCCTGTCAGCCTTGCGATCGCCGCTGATGAAGTCTCGCATGTCAGATTTTGGTCGCCATTCGATTTCCTAAAACAGCAATCGTGAAGCCTATCACATCTTGAACTTTAAACAATAAATCGGCTACAAGTCCAAACAGCTGGAGCAAAATAAATTTTCAGATTTTGCAGGATCAAAAATTTGGTCTCTTTTTTGCCTTCAATTTTTGATTATGGCAAGTTCCATGCCAAGTACCTTCGTATTTATTGGTCAATGAGGCTTCTATATTTCAGCCACTTGTCCATGGCATCCACTCTTGAAACGACCCCATGCTATGGGATCGTCCCCATCTTGACCACAGCCTTTTCATAAAATAGCAATCTTTGACATGCAAATTCACACTAACGATTTATGTACTCTATCTGCGTCTGGATTTTGTGCAAATGTCCTTTCGTCTGAGATAAAGATTGGATTATCTCTAGATGGATAATGTTTGGAGATTAATTGTGAGGAGCTATCTGAGCTCGACATCTTGCTATAATAGGAACTAAAACACAGTATCGTAGGCAATGTTATGATAACGTTCATCTGGTGTGAGCTATTGCTTTCGAGATGAGAGCTGTGCGCTTGGCTGCGAACCAGTGAGAATGTATTACAATCGCTCGTCCACTTGAAGACAGTGGCATCGACAAATGCCAAAGACTCGGTACAGAGGAGCCAAATACCTTCGATCCCACCACTGATACCCAAACGCGTGAGAGGATGTGCGATGACGACTCAAAATCCAATCAAATACTCGCGGTGACTGCCAATTCCAGAAAAGAGAAACGAACAGAATCTGGGGAAAACATTATCTGAACTCTATGTCTGGCTCTGTTGTCCATGGTATTATACGCAATTACTGCCCTTAAATTGCAGAATATATCCTCCATTGAGTAGAGGACGACAAAGTGAAGGGCTCTGGAGAAGAATATCCAAGGATATATCCTACTTTTCTCGGTGCAGGAAGGTGTGCGGAATATAGCTGTCCAGCGGCTGAGACCTATAATAAAGTGTGAGCCTTCACTTGAAGTTGTGACCCAGGTGTTGCGCGCAAGGCTATGGTCGACTCTTATAGGATCAAATAACAGTTTTCTTCCCAAGCAGAAGGCGCCTCTCCCCTGGCGGAGTGGTCAGGTCAAACTGTGAGGCGGATCAGAGTAAACTTTGGCCAACAACCCTTACGACCCCGAGTTCGATAACAAAACATAGAAAAAAAACATACGCAGAATCGGTCGATATTCGGACAATGACTCAACATATTCGCGGCTTCAAAATAACTGGTCCGGCAGTTTTTCTAAGTCATTCCCCGATCGGAGGGGACTTCTGAGTTTTGTGCATTTTTGGAAGATATTCTCAACCCTCGGAAAAATTGTTGCACAACCAACACCTTTTTTCTTCTTTTTTTCTGCTACTTGAAGAAATATTGGCCCAATCAGAAGTGGGCTCCCAAGTCATCTCCATATCGGTATATCACTTGACATATCTTTTTGCATAGATTATCAATGGACGCGATGTCCAAAGCAGAAAGGGTTTTTCCTTTCAAAAAAAAAAAAAGTAAGACGGCATGTTGTGACTCCAGCGGCTTGTCCACTGAAATCAGACGCTGCCGTGCCGCGTACCCCTCCTGCATGTCGCTTCCACTGCCTGAAAATCCCCTCTTTCAGCCCTGTGTAGCAATACGTAAGCCAACCTTTAAAAGTCCCGAGTCACTAACGAGGTAACATCACCGCGACAATGACCTCAAAGATACACAAATATTTGGACTCTGTTACCGACCTTCGATTCGATCTGCGGCTCTACGAACCTCGAAGATGAATCAGCCCTCTGCGAAGCCAAAACCTGCCGCTGAGCAGCATACCAATCGAGCATGTGAAGCATGTAGAGTCCATAAAGTTCGATGCCTCCCAAACGGCTCTGGGTCTTCAAAAATATGCCAAAGATGTGCTAGGACAGATAGACAATGTGTCTTTGCGCCTCCTCTGAAGCGCAAGCAGCGTAAACGGACAGACACAAGAGTGGCAGAATTGGAGAGAGAGGTTCAAGCAATGCGGGCACTTTTTGAGAAGGGCGAAGGTACAACTGAGAGCTCCTCTGGTGGAACACAGCAATCTTCTGGAACGGTATCGTCTACTGTATCAGGAGATACACCTTCGGGAGGACTGAGCTCGGTTCCATTTAATCATCCGGTACACAGCGGAATGGATATTCCAGCTTGGTTTACCCCAGATGATCCCAAGGCCTCGAACGAGCAGGATTGGGCGCCTTTACCATACTCTCCAGATTTCGATGTGGTGGACCGGGGGATTTTGTCAATGGAGGATGCGAAGGAACTATTCCAGTCTTATAAGACTGATTTGACACAACACTACCCTGCCATTGTGTTTCCTCCTGAGCTTACGGCAGAGGAGCTACGAGCCACAAAGCCAACATTATTCTTGTCTGCCATTGCAGCGGCCTCTGGAAAAGTCAATCCTCATCTCTACAGCATACTCAGCAGCGAAGTCATATCCGCATATGCTCATCGAACTGTCATTCGAGGGGAAAAGTCTCTCGAATTGGTCCAGGCGATGATCATTACCTCAGTGTGGTATCATCCTCCAGGAAGATATGCTCAGTTGAAGTTCTACGAGTATATACACATGGCTGTTACTATGGCAATCGATTTAGGGCTCGGTAAGAATCCAAAGAGTTCCAGAAGCCGAAGGGGTGTGCAAGCCGATACCGAAGATAGCTTGGATACTTTCGATATGGCTCAATTTGAGGAGAGAAGAACATACTTGATATGCTACCTGATTGCTACAAGGTGAGTTTAATTTGAATTTAGGACGCAAGATGCTAACTTAGAAGTGTTTCAATGAGTTTGAGGCGACCAAATACGCTAAGATGCAATAACTGGGTTAATGAATGTGCGAACTACGTGACCAAATTTGCGCGACCAGAAATGATGGACAATTATCTTGTCGACTGGATACGATTAATCAAGATCACAGAAGAGATTGGGACTTCCCTCTCGTTCGATGATACTAGCAATATGGCTGACTTGTCGGATACTCGAGTTCAAATGGTCCAGAAGAGCCTAGAGAAATCTATGTCTTCGTGGAAAGCCAGTGTGACATTTGAATCAATTCACGGTAAGGACAATTACCTTTATTCCTGCAATCTGCTAAACCGATAGATGCCCTTCGCATTCAATACTACCATACCCAACTCTACCTTCACGAGATAGCGATGCATGACGACCACCCACCCGAAGATTTCCTGCCTCCTTTTGGAATGGAAAAAGTTCTCAATATCCACGTCATTCCAGGAGCCAATAATTCTTATATCAATTCTATTTCCGTGAGCATATCCTCCGCACAGGCTTTGCTCGATGTTATTCTCGATATGGACATTGAAAAGTTACGCTCTGTACCCATATACACTTTTGTTCGCATGGCATATTCAATCATCACTCTCATCAAATTATACATTTCGTCAAAGACACCTACAAGCAGAATTGGTATCACCACAGATACTTCATCTATAAGATTGGGTTACTACCTAAAGTCTATAATTGGAAAGCTGGTCAAAGCAGTTGGTCATATCGAGTGCAGAGCACCATATACCTTTCTAGGTATGGTCATGAGATTCCATGGCTGGTACAAAAGTCAAGAACACAATCAAGTGTTCTCGCCACCAGTTGTGCCCACCGAAATGGATGCTTGCTGGTTACCACCATTCCCTAAGGACCAGGTAAGTGGCCCTTTTTGAAAAAATTCGGTTTTGCCATAATTATCTCCTGTACACTTCTTACTCTATCATTCGATATATCATCCTGCCGTAAAGTGCATGACTCTAATCTCTTGCAGTGGGCAGAAAGATTTGGCGTGGTCATGGATGACTCTGCTCCACAAATCGATATGCCTGATTTCACTTATCATTTCGACGAAATGTCTTCAGATTTGCCTATTCTCGAGACCATTGGGCACACGCAGCTGAAGTCCGATGATTTCGAAGCATACATCAATAACCCGATATCTGGAAATGAGGCTATGGACCAATTTATGTTCATGGGCGCGATGGACACTTTCAATCCAGCCTCCCAAAATTGGATGCCCGATATGGATTTGTCGAATTTAAATGGTGACCTAGTACCCGGTCCTATGATCTGGGGATCTCAGGATACGCATACAACAAATCTTCCAACTTGAAAAAGCCTAGCCTCAGACAACCATAGTCTCAGACTGTGTGGCAATCCACAAATGCAAAATTCTAGTCTCATCTGAGGATGATACTCATATTCACTGCCACCCCAGCGCCTATACGGCGTCCAGCTCCCTCATCGCCATCTCCAATATCATTAAACTCAGTACCAAACATTCAACCGGCACCACTCCCCAAAGAAGTCCCAATTTGCTCCCAAGAAGCAATATTTGTTGCTTGCGACAATAGTGTAGTCCAGCAGCAATACCGAGGACCAAGAACTGGGTCACTATTGTCTGAAATGATGGAGGATATTGGGCGGCATTTGATGCCCGAGCATAGGGAGGACTTTCAGAGCCTGTGCTGTGCTCTTGTGAATGGGGGGCTGCTGATTCACTTGATGAATGCTGCTTCGCCATATTGTTGAATATGCTTTCGTGTCCGATGTGGGAAGATATGATTATCAAGTAATTGTTATCTATTCTGGCATGACATCACAATTTAAAGCTCTCCACACCATTTCTATATATAAAAAATGTCGTGTCCCTCCTAACTCATCGTAGGGACTTTCAAACTCTCACATACATCGGCATTGATTCTTCACCCTCATATGCGAATTATGGGCGGACAGTACCCTCCGACTCTGTCAACCTATCTCAGCTATCCAATGGCATGCACTTGGGCATGTTTCTCATATTTAAAAGCTCAATCTACCAACTCTTTGAATTATTCACTTGCACCGCAACGCCAATGACCATGCTTCTGACTCGTAAAAGTCCATCGGACATTCAAGTTCTCCATGTCCATTTTCCGTCCTAGACACAGCCTCATTTGAAACCCAAACTAACCTCTCCCTTCTAAACAACCACCCAACCACTCCTCTCCTCTTTCATTCACCTTTCCTCAGAAGCCCTCTGCCACCGTTGATCACGTCGGGCCAAGCCCAGAGATCAGCCCGATCACGTGCTACTCTTATGTCTTGGAAGCTGGCAGACACGGGAAGTTGATTGGTGCCGTTTCGGGGCATACAGATCATTGACTGCCGATCGGGATCGGGGTTTGGGTGCTTAATCGGGGCAGCGAGTGAGACTTTTGAGAATTGGATTTTGGGTCTGGAAGTGTATATAGAGTTGATGGAAGGATAGGATAGGTAGGGTTGTGTGACAGGTCAAGTGGAGTTTACTTTTGGTACTTAGGTACAAGTGCACTTTGCTTGTTACGGCAGATTCCGGCAAGTTGGATAAGCTTATTTTTGCTTGATCTTTGGAGAGGGGCATTTCGTTCGGTTGGTGGTGCTGGGATATTTTGAAGGTATACAGGGTTTGTTTACTTACTCGGCGACGCAATATCTCCACCACGACGAATATTTTGGAGACAAGATGGCAGGGAATAATGGAAATCCGTATCGTGGATACGTTGACCCTAATTTTCCAAACCCAATGGGTCCAGATGATGCATCTATTATAATTTACGGGTAAGCACCTCTCCTCCCTCCCTTCACAAGTATATCTAACAACGCCCACAGCTACACCCCCTCAACACCACTCTGCATCCTCTCCATCACCCTCTTCTCCCTCCTCTTCCTCATCCACCTCACTCAAACCATAATCTACAGGCACTGGTCCTTCATTCCCCTCGCCATCTCCCTCATTCTCGAAACAGTCGGCTATTCCTTCCGTCTCCTCTCTTCCACCAAAGATCCCTACCGAATCACCTATTTCGTCGTCCAATATTTCCTCATCGTCACCGCGCCCGTCCTAATCTCAGCTTCTATCTATGTATGTCTCACACATATCATAGCATGGGCTGAAGAACAGTCTGTGCCATTGAATAGAGAAAGACGATGGTGGTTGAGCAAGAAGACAATCCTGTGGACCTTCATTGGTGCCGATGTCGTGACTACTATCATGCAGGTTACCGGCGCGGGAATGATTGGAGGCGCAACGAGTAGAGGAAAGGATCCGTCAACTGCGAACAATATCCTATTAGCTGGTCTTGCTATCCAGACATTCGCATTCGCTATCTTCCTCGTTCTTCTCACGATTGTAATCCTGAAGATTATCCGCACACCTGGATTGAAGAGGAAGTGCTTGTTTCTGGCTGTATTGATGGCAGCTAGTTTGTTGGTTTTCCTGAGAACGATTTTTAGATTGGCTGAGACGTCAGAGGGAGTGTTTGGGAATTTGAGTAGTCATGAGGCGTACTTTGGCGCATTGGAATTTGCGCCTATCGTTATTGCGGTTGGAATTTTGGCTGCGTGGTTTCCGGGGAGGTGGCCTTGTGCTAGGAGGAAAGTTGGAGAAGGGGAGAAAGTTCCAGGAGCGTAGATGGGTGAGAGACTTGGTTTGATAGAGCATTGGGTTTCGTTATGTCATTTGCTCCGAGATGTTAGATGACTTCGAATTTTTCTATGTTGATATTAGAGAAGGCTTTGTATATATTGATCTCAAAGTGCATAATAGAGGAAGAGCATTGGAGAAGTATTTAATGAGCTGCATACCTTCTATTTGCTGTGTTCAGCCTCATGACTTCTCTGTCACACCCCTCACCATGAAAACCTCTACGAACTCCTTCTCACTCAAGACTCCTTGTCCCTTTCCCTCAAGGTCAACCACTAATCTATCCACCTCCTCAAATCCAAAATGCTCATAAATCGGCTTCCCATCCGGACTGGCCTCCAAATACGTCTCCGTCCTGTCCACATCTGCCTTCTGCAACCCCCATCTTAGCAACATCCCTGCTGCGCCCTTCCCTTGATACTCCGGCACCGTCGCTACAATCTCCAAATACCAATGCCGTCTCCCGTTCATAATACTCGCATGTCTATTCACCAGATTTCCGAAGAAATGATTTGCGATCTCTTCATCAGCTCCTTCAGGCCAAGCAGGTAAATCCGTGCTAGTAGGTGCATCAGGCGAATTCCATTTAGCGTAAGCGATGATTTTGTCTTTTCCATCTGGGGAGTGAGAGGAAGGGTCGATGATACAGATGAAATGAGCGTTAGGGTCGGCGATCTCCTCGATTATGGAATCGTACCACCAGTTCCAGCTTGCGGGCGTACGAGGGAATGCTAGGAGGGAGATGGCGTCTTTTGAGAAAGCAGAGAAGTAGATATCTGCCAGAGCTGCGGCGTCGAGAAGGGTGGCTTTGCGGAGGGTGAAGGGAGACATGATGTTTTTGAATTTAGTGAGATTTGATGGAGATGGAGATGGGGATGGGGATGATATGAGAATTGCAAACAGATAATGAGTTCCGAAATGAAGAATTGATAAAGGATTCTCACGTACTTATCTTATCTTGATGAACGGAAACTCCGAATGTAAGCATGCGGCTGGCTGCCTGACAACTTTGTCTGAATAAAGCAAGCACAGCGTATCGGCAAGTGAGTCACGACGAGATATGAAGAAAACACAGCGAGCTTGACGTGAGTTTTATCGACTATCATGACGATTAGTAATTTTCATCCGGAGATTCCATGGACCTTGCACATACGAAACTGAAGCAAATCGAGCAAACATGATGGGGCCATTTGAGGCTTAGTCTAAGTGTGGGGTATAACAGGGGCAAGCTGTCAATTTGTCTAACCTCCAATTTATCTGCTTCCGCGATCCTGCGGATAAACCTCAGTTCCTCCATTCGGATCCGTGATCCGAGAATAAAGTATTAGGCTTAATTGATAGCTCTGGATTGCCATGCATGAGGCTGTCGCAAAAGTCTTAAGTACACGTTTCTTCAATGTCCTAGTGAAAAAGCTGTGAAAGCTAGGTTGGTGCTTTTCTTTCCTCTTAAGATGATTGTAAGGATTCTGTCATTGTGTTTTACATTTGCTTGCATCTAGAATTTAGTACTTCGAAATTCACGCGATGAAGCCATTTATCCTTCTCTCAGCCCTGCTGCCTTTGGCTTTCTCTGCGGGTACCTGCGACCAAAAAGGACTTGATCCAACAGAACCAATATATCTAGGCGAAGTTTTCTGGCCTCCGACCATGACATTCTTTGCCTGGCAACCTTCAGAAGAAAATGATTGGTGCTATCGAGGGATTGACGCAAGTGATGAGAGGCATTTCTCCCTCGGCGGAATCGATGGGCTTCAAATCCACGATTACTTCTCCACGCAAGCATATCTCACTCGGAATGGGGAGCGGTTTGCCAATTGTGCGATTACGCCAGAGAGTATTCGGTTGAATTCGTGTGATGAATTGCAGCGGGATCATTGCGTGGGTGGTCAGAGGATAATGGGCACGGGGACGACAAGGAGATGGAGTTGTTGGGTGACTGCTGAGGGATGGATGCCAAAAAAGACGAGCCCATTTGGAGGGAATCCACCAGGAGAGGAGGAACGATTGACAGATTCTACAGCAACACCAACCAAAGATGCAAAGAAGGCGGCTGTGAGCAGTTCGAATGTTGGTGCATTCACAGCTGGTGTTACGGGCCGTTAATTGGTATTCGGCGTGGAGTTGGAGCATTTTCGGAGAAGGAATTGATATCGGTGTATATAAAGATGGACCGAGGAGTGCACGGCGGTCTTTGGCGATTATCGGTGCTTCAATTTGGTGAAGGGGAAGATGGAGGATCATTTGCGAATATAATACATCAATAACAGTTCCAAAAGTATCTGACTCCTCTTTCTTTGCGTCACTCAAGTACTTGTGAACCTCCGCGTTGGCTGAACTTGAATGTCCCAGTCATCCGGGAACTTCATTTTCTCAATGTCCCGGAATCCTTTCAGAATTAAAGTGCGTTTTGAATCTTCCTGACTTCGGCTGAACAAGGAAACGACGGCTGCCTGCAATGCTGCTCCCATGAGCATCGGTTTAGGATCCCACAAGCTGGATCCCCCTCCTTTGATTGTGACTTTGACAATATTCGAGAGTCCAGATCGTGACTTCGACAATGCGACAGCCCAATGACTTGGAACTGCTTGCAAGTCACAAGGAGCTAACTGTTCTGCATTTGGTGTCCAGATATGCTCAGGCCCCATCGACAATTTCAACTTCCGAACCAAGGCTCTGTTTCGTCCGATCTGGCTTTCAAAAATTAAGAAATCATCAGGATTCTCGAAGCTAAATGTGTTCTCGGAATACAAAAACTCGATAGATTCTTTGTAAATTTGCTTACTGACGCAAATTATCGCAGGTATTGGCGGTTTCCGAGGATTTTCGTCCAAACTTAGAGGGTAGACTGGATGAGTCTTTACACTCTTGGGAGCACACAGAGCTTCTCTATATATTTGATTCCGTACTTCAGCAGGTAGTTTCAAGAATTTGAAAGGCTTGTTATGTCCTAGCGCTTCACGGGCAAGCTTAAGCTCCTTCTTGGTCCGTAGATTGTCCTTGGTAGTGACGCATAGCAAACGTCGTAGACGGTCGTTTTCTTCGTTCACACTTGCTCTATCAAATCTATCAAAGCTAAGGGGAGCATCCCATGGCCAAGGTTGTTCCATGGTGCTCGGATGAGTGGTGCTTTGATATTAGATGAGTTGCAGGCTGGTGATACGAGTCGATTGGGTCCCGGGCAGTCTCGGTCTGAGTCAGGTGACTGAGGAAGGCAGGGCAGTACCTATGACTTTGAGGGTACTGGATTTGGATATTTCTGCAACCTGAAGTAATTTCTATTTGTGTTATGTGTCAAGCATGAGTTCTGATGATCAGCATATAAGCTCTGAAGACAGTCACATGTTACAGTACGAAGTATGACGCAGCCACCTCGCCTGAGGGCATGCGGCTCTTGGCTGTGGTCCTCGGCTCTTCCCGCCATGCCGTTTCTGGAGACGACTTCGCTTCATTTTCTCCTTCTCTTATCTTCATCCGTATCTTCCTTATTTTCCCATTCCTCGATCCTTCAGAAAACACATTCTTGCTCATTTCGCCTCTCTCCATAAGCTGTCTCTCAAGAAGTCCGAGATTCTTGCGAGTGTTTGCAACCCAAGTTTGAAACGGAGACCCTCCCTCCGTGTATTCGGTTCATCGTCCCGTCGAATTTACATGGCAAGTCCTGTTCCGTGGTTTCAAGGGTCATGGAGTGGATTCTATGAGATCTATTCATTGCTTTCAAAAGCAGAAAAGATACTCTGTCTATCTGGTACAATGCGTATACCGCCGCAAGAGTCTGCACCGATCATCGTTCAAATCTGAAGATTCTTCAAGTCAGATTTGCTCGTTCTGTGGTTGAGACAATCGGAGGTTTCAATGAGGCTTTGTTCCACACGATAAGAGATTGCTCTTCTCCTATCTGTGCAAAAGTACTCTGAAGATCCTGTAAATAATGCGAACTTATCCGCTACCTCCCACTTTTTGCAGGGGCAGACGGGAATAGCCGTAAGATCAAAAGCTTCTGTGGTCAGAGAATCTCATGTTTGCGGGAACTGACCCGTTTCTCCCATGGTACTGGGAGTTATCCATCAATCAGGCGAGTGCTTAACCCACTACTGTCCCCGCATTTTCAGGGAGTAGGGGACCTCGAACTTTATGTCGATCCTTAGGCCAGATGAAACTATTTTCCACCTGCCATGATGCTGGGCGTGACGGCGGAGAAATAACAAATATCTATCAGCTCGAACTTTAGGATCCGGTGTTGTCTGCATGGAGCAAGAGCACGTTAATCCTGGGAGCTGAGGCCGTAAGCAATATTCCAGGTAGGGATTTTCTTGCTATAATATTTATTGGTATCCCTCCAAGGCAATCTTTCTTTCTTCCGTCTCATTCAAGTATACTGCAATATGAGGTCTTCAATTTTGTTGTCCGTGTCTTCAGCACTTGCTGTTGCGTCTGCCCAGAACGCTGCCTATGCCAAATGTAGGTTGTATCAAAATGGCTCAGAGCCTCGTTGACACTCTCAGGTGGCGGCCAAGGCTGGACTGGAGTCACAACATGTGTCTCTGGTTTCTACTGTCTTTACCAGAATGACTTCTACTCGCAGGTATGCTAGAAACCTTCGAAGTCAAAGAGGGACAGTTGCTAATCCAATTCGTGCAATAAGTGCGTTCCAGGAACTGGTATGACCCATGCTCTGATTATATGATAATGCCTGACTCCTTCCTCTGCAGCAACTACGACAGTAGCAGCGAGCTCCACAAAGGCTTCTTCATCTTCGTCATCGACGAAAGCTTCCACTCTAACAACTGTCACAACATCTAAAGCCTCTACATCTTCAACTTCTAAGGCTTCAACGGCTTCCTCATCGTCCAAAGCCTCTTCTTCTTCTACCTCCAGCGCTGCTGCAAGCACAACCTCGACCATCTCGAGTTACGCTAAAGTCAACGGACAAAAGTTTACAATCAACGGAAAAACTCAGTACTGGATGGGAACAAACTCATACTGGATTGGTTTCCTCACCAACAATGCTGATGTTGATTTGGTCATGTCCCATCTTGCAAGCACGGGTCTCAAAGTTCTTCGTGTCTGGGGCTTCAACGATGTTACCTCCACGCCCGGCAGCGGCACAGTCTGGTTTCAATCTTTTGTCTCAGGAGCCTCACCTGTCATCAATACTGGTGCTAATGGCCTTCAACGTCTTGATTATGTTGTCGCTTCGGCCCAAGCTCACGGCATTAGTTTGATTATCAACTTTGTCAACAACTGGACTGATTACGGTGGAATGGCCGCCTATTGCTCTTACTATGGAATCTCACCAGTTGAGGGCTGGTACACAAATACCGCTGCACAGACCCAATACAAAGCCTACATTGCTGCGGTTGTTGCGCGATACAAGACAAACACAGCAATCTTTGCTTGGGAGCTTGGAAATGAGCCACGCTGTACTGGTTGTGCTACCTCTGTGATCACCAATTGGGCAACGACGACTTCCGCATATATCAAGTCCCTTGATCCAAATCACATGGTCACCATCGGAGACGAAGGTTTTGGGCTAGTGGACGCTGATACAAGCTATCCATACACTACTGGTCCTGGGCTCAACTTCACTGCCAACCTTGCAATTCCAACAATTGACTTTGGTACCATGCATCTATACCCAGGATCTTGGGGAGAGACTGATGCCTGGGGAGCAAGCTGGATCACCTCCCATGCCAACGCAGCAGCCGCCATTGGAAAGCCCGTCATTCTGGAAGAGTACGGGTCTTTGACTCACAGTAACGAAGCAGCATGGCAAGCAGCAGTACTATCCTCCGGGACGGCCGGCGATATGTACTGGCAATATGGAGACACTCTTTCTACTGGAAACACCAATGATGATGGATATGCTTTGTATTATGGCTCTGCAGAATATGCTACTCTCGTAAGTATTCCTACCCAACAGTGGACGGGGTTTTACTAATTTGATAGGTGACTGCTCATGCCGCCGCAATGGCTGCCAAGGCTGTTTAGAAATGGAATGAAGAGGTCCAATACAGGTGGTGGTTTCAATATATTTCTCGGTATATATTATCAAGACATATATTGCACATAAGTTCGAAGGGTAACAGATTAGTACAGGTTTGTTCTACGAGAATGACCGTTTGGGGAAGATGCGAATGCATATCATTCACTTTCAAAATATGTTTGCCATTTCCCCATCTTAGATATTCTCCCTCCATTCTTGAACCTCTCCGTCCCGTCGGGTATCAAATCTGCGGCATAAGGTAGTTCCTCTCCGCGCATCGGCAGCATTGTCCCGAACATTAGGGCTCAATTCATATTGACAGATGGTACATACGGAGTAACTAATCTGCGGGGTAGTGTGGGGCCGAATTGGGGAAGAGCTGATCTGACAAGGGGTGTCAAGGGGGTTCTCCGGTACGTACTTGTACTTGTACTTTTACAATTACCTACCCTACCTCGCTACTTCCATGTTTGATGGCGCTGTCGGCGTTTCTGAGGCGTTCTTGTCCTTTGAGGCACTTCCCTCCCGCTCCTTGGTAATATCGCTACGGTGAGGCGTTGCCATTGTATCGGAGAAGGCTTAATAACCAGATCTGTTTTTGGCAAAGGGCGTGAAGCTATTCATCTTCTGAGACCTTTCATCGTTCCTTGGCTGCATTGAAGCATTTTTGAGATATTCGGCACTTGCCTTTGAGAGTAAAGCTCAATCAGCATCGATATTGTAAATTATCTCAATGATGGTAGATAGTGATAAGACACATTCAACTAGAAAGTATATCACCTTTTCACTGTACTGCAATACGCATATGCCCTACTCGTCAAATTTCCCGCCGGCATTACGAATTGCTATCTACCGTCAGATTTCTATTCAAAAGCTTGATTTCCTCCAATCTCATAATTTCTTCTCTATCAAATCTACTACTCGCACATCATCCTTGTATCTAGCGTAGCATCGAGGCCAACTACCCCAACCCCACATCCCTCCTCTTCAATGCGTGGAAAGCACATGCGATCATCCCTCCTATGCGGGGCCAGGGTCACTTTCCTTGAAGAGCAACTCAGAAGACTAACTTAAAGCTCCCAGATCTGCACATCTCCAACCATTCTTCTATCTCTCAATCTCATTCCCAATCACTTCCCCTTACCAACACAATGGGTCTCGGTGTCTTGGACGATAAACATCTCGAGCATGTCCCTGGAACAGCTCTCCTTACTGATGTCGTAGGCTCAGACGCCCAACATCATCATGGTACTCTCGATACGACTATTCTCCGTCATGACAAAGGCCGAAACTCAGATGTCCTGCTCGTGCCACAACCGAGCAAGAGTCCAAACGACCCTCTCAATTGGCCACTATGGAAGAAAGACTTGATGTTATTCTTTATTTGTATTGATACCGCTGTCGTTGGTGCTTGGGGTCCGATGATAAGTCCTGGTTATGCGTTGATGAGTCAACAATTTAATATGAGTTATAATGCTTTGAATGGAGGGCTAGGATGGGGTATCTTTGTTATTGGTATTAGTTGCTTCTTTACCAATTCGATGGCAGTTATCTGGGGGCGACGACCTATTTTCTTGCTGGGTAATCTACTGCTATTCGTCTCGAGTGTGTGGGGATACTTTGCTGTAAGTGTCGCTCGCTTGAAGAGCGTTATATCCTGTAGTGTATTGTTACTGACATTTGACAGCATAGCTATAACTCCCTCCTCGCTTCTCGACTCATCGGCTGTATAGGAATGTCTCCATTCGAAGTGTAAGTCCAAACCAACATACCTGTCAACTGTCACTCACTCTACAGGCTTGTAACAACCACCATTGCCGATCTCTATTTCGTCCACGAACGTGGTGTCCGACTAGCAGCATGGGGTCTATGTCTATCTGTAGGCGTAGGCGGCGGCTCCATCATCTCAGGCTACATCATCCAAGATCTAGGATGGAACTGGACCTACGGCATCTGCGCCATAATCTACGGTGTCTGGATCCTAGTCCTCTTCTTCTTCTGTCCCGAGACAGCTTACCGCCGCGACCCAATTCTCAACACCGATCTCGGCACCAGAGATAAAACAGAAGAGCTCATCCATGAAGGCGATGTCAAACGTGCTTCTCTGGAACACACGCATATCGAGTCTGTGGAACAGAAACCCAGCATCGAGACAGTGGAACAGGAGTCAGTGGTAGAAGAGAAACACAGCTACGCGTATGAACTCCGTATTTTTCACGGAAGAGTCTGCGATGATTCGTTCTGGAAAGTTCTTACCAGACCATTGATGATGCTCGTATTCCCACAAGTTCTCTTCTCGTTCTTCGCCTACGGACTTACTACCTCCTGGCTTATCGTCGTAGGCAGTGTGCTAGCTCAGATCTTCACTGCTCCTCCATACAACTTCTCTGTCTCAGGAGTTGGACTCGTGGCTGTGAGCCCATTGATTGGATCTATCATCGGAGCGTTCATTTCTGGTCCTATTGCCGATTGGGTGGTGAAAGCTATGAGTAGGAGGAATAACGGTGTTTACGAACCTGAGTTCCGACTGGTACTTATCATCATCACCTTGATCATAGGTGGGATATCATTCTTTGGATTTGGGATCTCTTTACAAGTTCAGGATCCCTGGATCGCGCCTGTGATCTTTTATGGTATGCAGTATTTCAGTGTTGGATTTATGAGTATCGCTGTAAGTCTCTTTTTGCTAGGATCACGATTTTGTCAACATATACTTACTCGTTTCAGGTCTACGGCTATCTCACTGACTGCCACCGAGACAAAGCACCCGAAGCCTTTGCAGCTATCAATCTCCGCAATATATACTCGTTCGGCATGAACTACTTCATCTCTGATTGGATTACTGTGCAAGGTCCCAAAGAAGTTTTCTCCATCATCGGTGGCATACATGTGTTTATCTGTTTGATGGCAATCCCCATGTATATATATGGGAAGAGATGTAGGAGTTGGACTAGTAGGGTTGAAGTGTTCAAGAAAGTTATGGCGGCTTAGGTACTTGTAAAGTATGAAGTGCATCTGAGAAGGGGAGGGCTATTGGTGGGGATTGGCGAGTCGCCCTATCTTGGAAGGATAGAGGGAAATTTGCACAGAACGATACAAGTGCTTGGAATAAAAAATGATCGACCCCCTACTGCAAAAAAAATCCATTTGTCATATCGTATCGTTCATCAAAGTAAGTCGCAAGGCCTATTGCGCCTTCGTTTCCAATATCGCATTAAAATCATTCCTCAACCTCGCTTCCGAAGTCTGGAAAGCTCCAGGGATACCCGTATCCTCAAATCCACACCCTTCTCTAATCATCTTTGCGATCCCTTTAGTAGACAACAATATCAATGGCATACCGTGTCCATTGAAGCCTGCGCAGATATACTGGTTGGGTCTGCCCGGGACGGATCCAATATGGGGTACCAAATCAGATGTGTACTATCATACCTTCAGTAAAGTATATATTGCGGTGGAGGATGAGAAGTAAACTTACACCCATAATGCCCGTCCAAGCTCTGTCTAATTTCGCCCCTGAATTCTCCCATCCTCTGTATGTCTTCTGCATCAAGCCATCCTCAAAGTGACTCATAGCCGGCTCAATCAATTTCGAGTCATCAGTTACATTGTACCATTGGCTCAGATCCTGCATGAATGTATGTCTTGCTCCTCCAACAATGATACTACCATCTAGTCTCGGAATCTGGTAGTCGTACCATCCAGGTCCGTACCGAACACTCGATGTGTTTGGCAGATATGGAGCTGAGGTTCCCTCGGGAACAGTGATGCGAGTACATATCCCGCGAACAGGAACTATACGTGAATTATAAGAGGGAAGTAGAGAGGACGTATAAGCGTTGGTAGCAAATACCACCTTCTTCGCTAGTAATGGACCGCGTGCTGTCTTCAAGGTATAGTAACCCTCATCAGACACCGATTCCGAGACGGACAGGACAGGCGTATGGGTCTGTAAATTGACCCCTCTATCGACAGCTCGTTGCAAGAGATGCATTACCAATTTATAAGGCCAGATGTGACCAGCCGTGAAGCTAAACGCCACTTTTGCTCCTTTGACACCTGACATGGCTTCGGCTTCTTCGCCGACTGCACATTGCACATCTCTGGTTGATGGCTCACCGCTAGCAAGCAAGATATCGAATTCGGCTTTTACTTTATCAGCGTGGGCTTGATCTAAATTAGAGTCGACTGCTCGAGTAAGGTGGAAATCACAGTCGATTTTCTCTTTTTCGACTAGCTCTTTAACGGCATAAACTTGAGAGGACTCAAATTTGGCAATTGCGCTGGCCATTTCAGGACCAAACATCTTTTGGTATTTGGGGACTGTTCGGTGTGAGTTGTATTTTCATGACAGGACATGGAGTGGTTTACTGTTGAAGTAGACGTCGGGCTTCAAGTGGCCTCCTGTTTAGCACATGTTAACTGGGGTTGACTTGTAACAAATTCGTATGAAATACAGTCCATAGTATTTATAAACTAAACGAATGATTCAAAAGACTTAGAGTGACAACTATTATATATGACTTATCAAAGCACATTTTCTCACCATTCCGTCCGGTAGCACCAGAGCATGCCTCACGAGCTTCCAGGATCACTATGGAAGAACCCGCAGCATCATTTCCATCCAAGAGATGATGGACCAAAGAAGCTCCAGTATAGCCAGCACCGATGATGACGATTTCACATTTTTCTGGTAGCTCGGGAGTGCTCCTGCAGCTGTCAAGTGGGTGAAGACTCGTCCTCCAAAATGGGATGGTTGGATCAGGTACTGGGAAGGGGAAAGGCGGTTGCTTTTCCTGAGTTGAGCCTACATTTGTTGCTCCGTTGAGATTAGGATTGTCGATTCCAGGGTCCAGTGTCTTCTGTAAAGCTGCTAGACGAGCTCCAGCTTTGCTCGATTGTGAAGAATCCATCGTCGTATATAATGTGAAGAGCGATTTGATTGAGTTTTCGAGGTTCAGAGTGACTCCGGCAATGCTTCCAAGATATTTGTTCGTTCTATATCTCTGATAGATATAGTCATTGTGGAAAGTGGGATTTTGCGTTCGTCGTATGCCTTATCAGGACAGGGTATTGCAATAGTGGAGAAGCGCTGAAAGCTTGTGATGAAGTACCTGAAATATGGTGCATATTTAGCGTACGAGCCCTGGAGCCCAGCACGCTAATTCGTGACCTTAAACTCATGCTTGACATTTTTGACCGCGGCGTTAACAACATTCGGTTTATCTCACTTTTCACTATCCAAAGATGCTATTATATCTGTTGTAGAATATAAAATATGGTCGGTCCTTTGGACATGGGTTTTAGGATTGTATTGAGATATCTTCCTGGCGTGCTTCAGGATATCGACTCCCTCCACGAAAGAAGCTGGAATGATTTCAGCGAGCCTCGGAGTTTGCCTAAGAAGAATGAATTGAAACGAAATGGAAGCCATTATCGATACTGTAAGTGAAGAACAAGATACTAGGCTGTGAAGGAGGGCACAACCTAGTCTTCATTCCGGGTGACTAGCAGCTGGAGAGTGTTGAAAGCCTATCACACCTGGCAGCCACATATTTCTACTTAGACTATAAAAGTTATAATGATCGATCATATCATGATCGAGTTTGACTTCGGGATTCGCGGCGTAGATCTTGGGATTCGGGAGGAATTGGCCACGAGATAGAGGAGAAAGTGATATTGAATAATGGTAGGTGAGCTTCTTGAAACTAGTGTTCAGGTGACAAAATCGGCACAGAAATTTCCTCCCAGGCTAGCATTAGATAACACAAAGTTTTCAGCTTAAGAATATTAGAACAGAATAGAACCCCAACTGCCGTTATCCTATGTCAAACAGAAATCCAGTGCACGGGTCGTTTCACGTGACCACTTCCAGATTCCATCCCGGGATGTGTACCTATTTCCTTCAGCCTCGCGTTCCTCTTCATTGTGCTCTATTCAAATACAAACCAAAGCTCTGCTCCAACGAAATTGCCAGACACACAACCGCAACCATGACGGAAAACTACGTTCCCCCAAATCAGCAGCGGAATCTGCGTGCTTGTATGGTATGCAGCATAGTAATGACCCAAAATGTATGTCGCTCCCCTCCTCTTTCTCCCCTCTATGTCCCCAGTCCCCAATTCCCAATTCCTACCCTCCCATCACCACTCATCCCCTACTCAGAAGCCTCTGAAACAAAATAATGATACCCTATAGCGCTTCCTCAAAGAAGGCTGTCCAAACTGCGAAGACTTCCTCCATCTCGAAGGCTCCATGGACCAAATAATCGACTGCACCTCTCAAGTTTTCGAAGGGCTCATCACGCTCGCTGATCCGAGTAAGAGCTGGGTCGCAAAGTGGCAGCGATTGGATGGCTATGTTAGGGGCGTGTATGCGACGAAGGTTAGTGGCATACTGCCAGATGAGATTATCGCGAGTATGGAGGATGAGGCGAGGATCAAGTACATTCCGTGAGTGCACCTTATTGAGGGCTTGTTGGGAAAGGAAGAAGGGCTAATGTGAGATAGGAGGGATGGAAGTGCCACTGAGGCAGATTAGAGAGGAGCTATGCAGTGGGTGGAAATATTGATATTGAGGGATTGGTGGAGGATGATATCGCATAGAATTTGGAGTCACAGGAAAAGGGAATGGAGTATGGAGTCTGGCATATTGAATCAATTCAGATTCATCTAGAAAATGCAAATGGTATCAACGTAACGCCATCCACCACCCGGCCGCGCCTATAATGCTTCTTGTATACCTTGAACTCCTTATCCAATAATATCTGGACACCTAAAATCGTGGTTTCTTTGAAGAAGGACCGCCAAACCCAGGCGATCCTCTTTTCTTATTCTGCTCCATTTCCTCCCTCATGATCCGTTCCGTCTCGCTCATTTTCTTGGGCTGCTCGATGACGGCTGCTTTCTTACCACCTAGGGCATTTTTCTTTGCTGCAAAGACATTTTTGGGTTTGCTGGAGAACCCCATCTTGAGAGCGACTTTAGCGGGCGCAGGTGGGGGATCTGATGACGAAGCTTCTAGCCTGTCCGAACTCGTTTGGTCGTCACCTTTCGTTGGCGATGGTGCTCTAGGTACTGTGTCAGGCGTCTGAGATTTGGTCGCCTTATCATCCAAGGTAGATTCCTCTACCTTCGGAACAGGCTTTGCTCCAAAGCTCAATTTAATCTTCTCCCCCTCCGTCCTCTTCAGTTCCCTCTCCTCATCTGCCATCTCCCCCTCCCCTCTAGCCTCCTCCATCGCCCGTTTGACCTGCTCCCTGATAGCCGCCTGTTCCCTCTCCTCATCTCCCCTATCCATCCTCTCCTTTTTCCGGATAGCATCCTGTCTCCTCAGAGCCTCAGGCGAGTTATCAATCCACGCCACCTCCACTCCATTATCCCCTTCCTCCACCCTACAAATGCCTTCTCTGCCCAAGAACTTGGCAAACTCTGTCAATGAAGGCCATTTCGTAGCGTTCATATGCACATGTTCTTTATTACTGATGTATTCCTGATAGAAGTGATTGAGCTTGACTTTCTTCTCGCCATGAGATGTTCGCAGGAGTTGTAAGAAATCGCGTTGGAATTGTCCGCTGTAATCGGAAATGTATTTTTTGGCGTTTTCGCCTACAACCATTATTTTACGGACATGAGATTCAGATTGAGTGTGCATTTTGAAGCCGTTCTCGTCGCGCATTTGGCGTTCGCAAACCTGTAGGTGTTAGCTGTGGATTCGGGATTCCGGGGGAAACATTAAGTTTACCTGGCAATACCATCGTAAACGCTGCAGTCCCTTGGACTTTAGCTTGTTGTTCAAGTACTTCGTTGATCCTACCTCTGCTTTGGGCATTTTGGCGGTATTGAGGAGGTTGTGGCTGGAAACTTGTCGAGGCTCAAGATGGAGGTGATGCAGGGAAAGGCTGAGGAATTGGTGGCGGCCGAAGGGTTTATGCCTTTTTAGGCTAGCGTCAGTAGCCCTCCTATTTCTACCTACCTGGGCAAGTAACCTCAACTTCACCATTCACATTAACATTAACATGAGCTTATAAGATGTCCTAAATTCAAACATAGCCATCCAAGCATACACTGGCCACTTTGGTAATTATTTCGCTTGTATCATCGCGCTTAGTACGCATACATCCACAGCAAGATGGGCAGAGTGATTTCAAGAGTTGCGAGTCCATCCATGAAAATAACAAGATCTTCAAAGTGCGATTTTAGTGCAAAACTAGACCAACTTCAAAGCTTCTGATTCCTGAGTTTTGACTTGTCTTGAGGGAAGGCGTCTGAAACTTTGGGTATCAATATTTAGAGAATCTTTTTCATGTTATTCATACATTCATACATTCAATCCATTTTGTCTACGATCCTGGTATACCCGACCCCAATTCCTTTTCTATCCCATAAAACCTTGCAGTCAAAATACCGATACAAAACTATCTCCTACTAGGAGAAACAGATCCTGAGCCACCAACATCAAGAGGGCTTACTCCGACATCCTCTCTCCTCCCATATACCGGGTTACCAAAAGCCATGCCAGACATTTCCCAACTCCTATCTCCAGTGACAGCAACGCCTTCCATACCCACCGTGTGATCCATATTCACCATCCCCAAGCTTTGACTCGCACCACTCATTCCACTTTCTCTATCTTTCTTCTGCAACGCATAAGAATCGCGGCTGGTCAACTCCTCGGCATCGAAATCCCAGTCACGCCAGAAGTCTTTCTTGCCTCTTGCTGCACGCTTCAACCAGCCAGGCAAAAGTCCTCCACGCACTTTGTAAGTCCACCAGTCTTTCTGGTCATAGTCGTGTGGAACAATACGACCACCAGATGCTTTGGAAACTATCCAAGCACCGAGATTAAGAATGATGTATGTAACGATTCCAGTAATAAGACCGTAGGCGATGGAGTAGGTGAAGGGCATGATAGCCATGGTTAGAAAAGCAGGAACAGAATCACCAATGTATCGCCAGTTGATATCTGTACAGGCACGAGCCATCATGGCGCCGACGAGGATGAGTGTGCAGCCTGTTGCCCATGGCGGGATACTTGCGAAGATGGGGGCAAAGAAGAGAGAGATGAAGAAGCAAATGCCTGTCACACAAGCAGTAATGCCGGTAGTACCACCTTCTGATATACCGGCGCCGGACTCAATGAATGCTGTCACTGGTGGTGAGCCAAAGAGCGAGCCCACAGTGATGCCCATAGCATCGACAAGATAGGCGACCGCACTGCCTTCAAAATCTCCAGTATCTTCATCAATGGCGCCACAAAACCTAGCCATGGAATAAAGTGTTCCAGTACAGTCAAGAATGTCGACGTAAAGGAACGTGATGAGGGCTACTACAAACTGGCTTGCGTTTTCGCCGGTGATGTTCCAGTCCTGGGCACCAAGGACATGCTTAATTGGGTGAAAAGTAACGACCTTTTTGAAAAAGTCGAAGTTGCTGTCTCCAAGAGCGGTATGAGGGAAGAAAGTGATAGGAGTGCCCCTTGGCCAAGAGACAATCGAGACCAAAAGGATCCCCGCAATGATGGCCCCTTTGACTCGATACATCATGAGAAAGGCGGTGAATATACCCCCGCCAAAGATACCTACCCACATGGTAGGATTTCGCATCTGTCCATCTTCGCACACGCCTGTGTCAGTGTTTCTGTGGCTAGGTATACAGCCTGCGAGCTCAATAGGACTTTTTGTTCCTCCACCTGTGATCGCGCCAATGCCGGCGCTATATGTGAGGCCAATCAGGGCAAGGTAGAGTCCAATACCTGCTCCACTAGCAATCTTGAGACTTGATGGGATGGTACGAGCCAACCACTGTCGGAGTCCGAAGATTGACAATGCAACGAAGATAAGACCCTCCACGAATACTGCTGTAAGTGCCAATCTGTATGACACCACACCCTGACCGTTGAGCCCAACTACTTGGTACGTGAAGTAGGCATTAAGTCCCATTCCTGGAGCAAGTGCAACAGGCATGTTTGCGAACAAGCCCATACAGAAGCTTGTCAAAGCTGCAATTGCTGCAGTTGCTGTGACCAGATCTCGGTTGATTTCTTGTTTGCAAAAGTTGTATGCTGGAGTTGCCGGGTTGGTTTCGCTCAAACAAAATGGGTCACTATTTATGAATGAACCAGTAGTTTCGCATTTGCAGGTGCCTCCGCTAGCTATATCTTAAGTTAGTATGACCAGTAAGACAGTGAGGTTCACATACCGGAGGTGATTGATGCATTGACGGATATGATATACGCCATCGCGAAGAATGTTGCAAGTCCAGCTCTGACCTCGGTCAAAAACCTTGAGCCTTTTCTTTCTTGTGTATGTCCAGAAAATTCCAGTCTGAACCATCTTCCAACGACACTTTTGGCCACCGCCATATTTGTTTTCTCCACCTTTATAAAGTCAGTAATTGCTAGAGCATAGGAACAAGTACACACCCAGCCCATGATACTTCTCTGTATTGTTGATTTTGTGAATAGTTGTAATAGATCCGGCCGTAGATGCAGTTAATCAAGTCGTTATATGCTGTTGTCGTAACGCGTACTAGAATTTCCATCACGGCTCATGAACAAACCAATGCCATTGCCCGAACTGATATTAACGTTCTAGATTCCCTCACTTCCCAGAGCCTCATCCCAATCCGGAATCAGCAAAACACCGGGAGCTGAAGGTCGTTTGCAGCTCGTGAAACAAGTTGTGTTTGTCGCCCGATCGTAGACGCTGCGTTAAGATGGAAACATGAGAAGGGAAATAAACATCGGATGAAGACGGATTCGCCAGTAATGAACGTGAGAAGATGTGGGGGAGAGAGCTAGAAGTAGCATCGACCCGTCAACGGGACCAAATTGGTGGGACAGCAAAACTTAATTGATGGGGTCTATCATGTCAGCATGGCGAAGTTGCAGTATGACACTTGAAAGGCATGTGCTAGACAAGCCATAAGGCAGCAGTGGGGCCAATACAGCCAAGAGATAGCAGGATGCAGGTTGTCAAAATCCACATGGACCCTGGCAGAAGCTCCTTGTCGTCTATCATATTTCCTGGCAAACTTTCCACGAAAATGATTGAAATTGATGTTCTATAAGCAGTGGAAGTACAGCGGGCGACTTGCTGGTCTGTTCCTCTCGATCGACAAAGTTGCAGAAGTCTGTCACTTTGTCCTACCATCTCTCGACAGCGAGAGGCTTGTAGCATACTTCAAATTCGACCTCGCCTGCTTAATCAGAGGGTCCCCGAAAAGAAGAGGTTGATTATCAAACCTCTCCGACGCTCTGCAACGCCTCCGGTGACATGCGACAGTGGGTGAAGGTTCAGGAGGGATGATCCGAGGTGCGAAGGTGGCGTAGGAGCAGGTAGCGATAAGCTTGCGTGCAGCATCTCACTACAGCCCGTTCAAATTGACCAGACACCTACCGAGTGTACACTGCATTTGATCTCCACAGGGAGAGGACTCAGTGGGCGGTCAAAAAGAGCGAGAGCTGAAAGGCTCTTCGACGAGCATCTGGTGGCACAACACTGAAGATTTGCTCTCACCCTAGAAGATAGTTCAGTATCCTATCGTCAAGATGTAAGCTCGCGATCGGACGGGAGGACGGCATAAGGAAGTTGAGTGAGTCGGAGATGGATGAGTTGGGAGTACCTCCGCAGTCAAAGTGAGGTGATGTTGAATTTGACCGTCTGCAGTTGTCGGTAGCGAATCGATGGATCAGGGGTCTAAAAGAGGCAGCTCATAACCGGAAAGGAAGTAGGAAAGGGCAGCTAACGAACGTCTCTAATCTTTCTATTCTGCTTCTATTTCACTTGGCTCTCAATTTCCTTCCCGCTGATAAGAGCCGTCTTACAACAAGCCGCCGAAAAATATGAAGTCTCAGGTACTTTTTGCCAATAGTAAGTCAACCACCGGCTCAACATGTACTTTCTACAGATATCGTCTTGAACTTCAATTTCACCTGGAAGGATTTCGAACCAAAAACACCTAAATACCTGTTGCACGAGGCAGAAAACGTGCATCTTACACATTCACTGCGCATGCATGAATTCGACCGAACAAGGATATCTTACTGTGGTATGCCCGCCAGTTTTGAACTGCTGTGCCATGACGATTGATCTGCCCGTTCTCTGGGCTCAAACTGGAATAGGGAGCACCCTAAAGTATCCAATTTCCTGTGTGGGTTCAATGTGCGCACCTGAAGCTGTGCACAACATCATGGCTTGGAAACAAGGCCGAAGTATCAGCTTTGCAACCCCGGGACGGGAAACTCAAGATAAAAATCTGGCAGGAACGAAGACGAAGCTATTCAAAGGACAGTCACCAATAAACAGAAACTTGCAAGCGATTCCCACGAGTTTCATATCAAGCCGTATATGTCGCCTTTGCCTCCATTGCTCTTTCATCAGCCTCTCCTTCTGTTGCGGGCTGATACGATGGTTTTTATCGGCCGGTGCCGAGCACAACATGGTGTGGCGTCGTCATGCATAAATCAGGTCCGGACGTTGTGCAACTAATGCAGGTGCACAACATAACATGAAGTAGAATCACTAGGAAGTCCTCCATCTTTTTGATCCCTTTGATATCTTTTCAGCATCGAGCTGAGTACTTGTCATCTATTTGACATTCTTAGCCAACCACAATGGCGTTGATCAGGGTCAAGTTGCTCAACCTAGATGTCCTCATGGACAACTGTCTCAACTCACGCCATTCTAAATCTTCAATCACCAGAAGGGTCAAAATATTGCCTCTCTAGCTATACACTAGCCGCGGAGTCGCGGATGTGACATTGACGACGGGAACATACATCAATTGTCTCTCCTCTGCAAATCTCCTGTATTTATTATGTATATGGATCCGAAAACGAGTCCCTGAAGCCGGCACTTCTTGCACTTTATCTCGGTCCGTAGCATTTGACCTTGACTGCATCGCTCTGCTTCTGCATCATAAACGAAATGGTACCACCAAGTATGCATATGGGTCTTCGCTCTAGACCCCAGAACCTTCAAGATTTGGAATTGAGATCCATGTCTAGTATGACAAGCTTAATATGGTTCTTCAATCCAAGACAAAAATGGAATGTATACATGATGATGTCGAACGAATATTAAGCCTCGATTTAAGCTGTTATACGGCTTCCAATTTGTGTCTCCTTGTGCGATAATCAATTTGGAGCTTGACGGACAGCCAAGAGCTGAGTCTCATCGCAACACATCTTGGGATGTTTCTACGATTGAGTGGCAAACCGAAACATTCACAGAGGAGGTGAATATACAAAGGCTCGTCCCGATCCAGGTCACACGTCTCCGCTGTCATTTTGAAGTTCGGGTCGCTTGCATTAGTTCGAGGATCCTTCTGAAAGCTACAACTTGTACATATGCGAAAGACCATTTCGTTCTTGTTTTCTGCGCTCCAAGATGAATCTCATACTCAAGAACGTATTGCTAACGGCATCTCGCATTGTCTCAACGGAAGAGAAAGTAAGAAAACGGCTACTAAGGACGGCCTGAAGAAACGCAGCTCTCCTCCTTCCCCACCAGTTTCTATAAGTCACCCTCATAGCACACACCTGCATGGGCGTTGAACAAAACACGTGTTTTGAAGCTATCATATATGATATTCTTGTTTGCTTCCAAGTGATTGACGTCAGTAGCACGTGTTGAAAGCTGTCATATGTGATGGAATTTTGGGACCGAATGGGTTCGATAACGCCCAATGAGCCGATTCACTCAGGATCATGAAAGATTAGAGTATCGCTCCGCGTGCTAAAGGCAGTCCATCCTCACGAGTCAAGTCAGTGTCTGCAAGTATTTGTGTGTTTGGGAATCGGGGCACATATTGGCCGTGTATCTATAACTTAGATTTCGATTCATTATTCCCTCACTATAGCAAACTAATATAGAGTCATACCGCATTGGATGAATAAAGTTGTAAAACAAGAATGGCTCGGATGTCTAGTAGATGATGTCTCGATACGCTAGTTAAAAGATGGATTATCTGCCTTCCTAGTCTCGCCTGTACTGGCTTCCGTTTATGTCTTGCTCGTCGACCTGAGATACACTTTCATAATTACTTACACATTAGAAAAAAAGCCCAATCATTAGGAATCGCTCGTTCTGTCTTAATCTCTCAGCCGTATCTTCTCCGATGTCTCCACTATAAGGTACTAGGCAGCACTAAATCTTATGATTTTACTTCCACGCCTCGCCCTCACTTACACCAGCTCCGAATTATATTCTTTATCAATAGAAACGCAACACATAAGAGCAAAAGAATTGAATGTAGCCTGAAGGGTACTGCTAATATAGCCGTTGAATGAAGGCCACTATTGAGCAATATTTAGTGGTTTTAATATTTGGCCAATTCGAGGAGGCAAGATCCTGAACTTCGAAGCTAGTGAGGAGGTGGGAAAGGGTTAAATAATCGTATCTTTATACGTATCAACTCGTTAGGAATGTGAGACAAAGTATATGAAAACTTGGACGCCTTTATTAATAGGCTTCATGCTATCTACTTTCATTGCGAAATGAAGACAAGCAAAAGGGCTAACAACTGGAAGAGAGGAGCTGGGGACAAAAGCGGCCCGAGCCTAAGCGCCAACCTCTTTTAGTGCCGTCACATGCCGCCAGCTCCGCTACCTCGAGCTGGAAACTCTACCCTCGACTTCTCTACAACTTATCAGTCCCTTCAAGTTTTCTGCATATGTTATAAGACCAGCTTTTCGTATCCTCACCCGTCTCAATTCATTCGCCGCAAAAACGATACACTCTTTTCATCAGTACTTGATTGATGAGCAAATTATCCCATCAAACAACCCACTGATTTGGCGCCAACATCAGCAGCTTTGCGACTTAGTTTATCATTAGTATAAAAACTCTCGTATTCATCATTTTTGTTGCATTTTCTTGATATCGTTTCCGCATCCTCCAGCTCTTCTACGTAATTCTGCACCGCGTGTGTCTTCACTATGATAGGTGCGGAAGATGGATGAGTACTGGGATGCTCTGTCTGATCCTGACGTTCAGCGGGCTTTGAGCATTATACAATCGGCACCTTTCACTCTCACTGAGCATCGCATGTTGGTTTCTTTTGTGAGAGACTCTGTTTATCCAAAGGCCACTGCAACATATGTCCTCCAGAGAGTTTGTAATGAAGAAGATGCACGGCAGCCGCTCTCGGACTGGAGGTGCCTTGTTGAAAGATGTAAGTCGTTAGCCCAGCAAGTGCAACATTTTGGTGGCATCCCGCAGTCCAAACCTCTGAAGTACGAACGCGTCAATTCGACTTTGCTGTTTGGAAACGAGATAGAGGCGTTTGCTGCCTGCCTCACCAGTCAGTCAAAGCTATGGTGGGACTTTTTTTGGTTGGAGTCAACCAACGGTCACTTCTATCATCCCGGACAACATTGGTGATCTATTTGGGAGAGACGAACATGTAGGTCAACGCTCGGCCAAGATGTCATGGGATATGCTGATGCTTTGTAGCTCCGTCTTGTAGTTCTCCTCAAAGTATTTCTAACGGAAAATCCACTGGACAAACTCCGTATGATCTTTTCTTCTGAGCCCGGTAATTCTTATTCTTGTCGGAGAAAGATGACTATGTCGAAGCAAGCTCCCATTGCCTTTCAGAAGGGTCAAATATCTCTTGCCCCGGACTGGGACGCTAAACAACTTCCTAACGAGGATTTGAAATCGAATTGCGAGTTAGGTCTTCGATTCGTCTTGATGATGAAAATTATACCCACACATACTCAGTATAGGACTTGGACAATCATACCTGTCTTAACCCCTCTCCCGGTCACAAGTTGACGATCCAAGATATTAGGATCTGACAGCATTGTCTACATAGCGACAGAGGATCCCGAATCGTTACGATTTCCACGGTCATTATTATTTGATATCCATTTCCGCTTCTCAAATTCTTTCAAGGGCTTGGAACTCGACCGAAGAAAACTAACCCAGAGGGCTCCCACATTCAGCAACTTCAGCATAAACTGGTTTTCGCGGTTTTGTGGAGTATGTCCCGCCAGAGCTAGCCATTGGGCAAGATGGCTATGGGGTTATTTCCCAGTTCAAGGCCGCATTTCGGTTTATCGTCAGCTCCTTCGTGCGGGCGGGTATATGTACGAGAAACCCAACTTCTGGACTCGGCGTGTTCCTTTCGGATTGTACATCCAGCACGGTAGGGCAGGTTTTCATACCAGCAGGAGAGGCACGGGCGCTCCAGATCGTTGACGAGTTTACCAACATTCCAGCGCCTAGACTTGTCGACCACCTCGAAATCGGCGGCTACACATATCTGGTCATGACCCGTCTCCCTGGACGGTCACTCATGTAAGAGCTATACATCATGTCCTATCCCGTGCGAGCGGCGTTTGCAAAAGATTTGTACGCTTGCATCCAGCAGCTAAAAATATTCCAAATGTGAACAAACCCGCAATATGCGATGCAAACGGTGGCCCAGCGTTTGATTATCATTTCCCTGGACGCCGTGGCGGGCATTTCGAGTCGAAAGGTGCTTTCAACGACTTCATCATCACACAAGAACGACTCTGCAAAACATGTCACAATAATGAACACAGGATTTGCTTTACACCTGCGGATCCCAATCCAAATAACATTCTCATAGAGAATGGAAAGCTTTCAGTAATTTTCGATTTTGGATGTGCGGGCTACTTCCCAGAGTACTGGGAATATACCAAAGTCATGTTCGGCACTCCTGGTCTGGATGACCCATTCTCCGCTGTCTTCAAGGAGGTGTTTGGTGATACTTACAGTGATGAAATGGAGGCTGAAAAGGACCTCTGGGGTATGACGTCTTCTTTTTGATCTAGCTTGCTGACGGGTGTAGTATTTGGACACGCCAACTCATTCGACTTTCACATATTCCGTTTGCTCTAGCTCAGTGCTATCATAACTGGTCGGCCGATTACCTGAAATGACCTTGACCTCGCCTACCACCGAGTCGTGATTGACCTGGAAAATTTACAGCTTCTTTTGCAGACCATAAACCGGTAGCCATGCTACTATTTGAGCGCCATATCACCTGCTTCCGATTTTGTTGCGGTTCACTCATCTCTATGTGGATATTCGATTGATTGCTCTTTTTACATCAGTATTATTTGCCCGATTCAGCTTCGAAATGCAACTCAATTCCAAGTATAATCTGTAAGTCTTAATATCAAGTAAGTCAGTTCTTTCCCTTCACAGAGAACTCCTGAGAATGCGAACCTTAATACAATAGGAAAAGCTCGCAATATGTAGCTATGCTGCGTACCATTCAGTCGCGCTTTAATAACATTTACCACACCAGGAAGATCTCATCGCGCAGACCTCTATCAATCCCTGATTGAATATCAGTAAGCTCCTCGATCCAAGGCTTTCATCTGTAGTGGGAGACTACTTCGATGTGAACTGCAATTCGCTTTCTTGAAAATTTGATTTAATGCCAAATTTCGCCAGCTGTCAGCCGCCTCCGACTCCCCTAAACAACTTTCGATACTTTGAAATTAGATCTCTTCTCCCTGATGACGCTTGTCTCTTCCACCAGGCAAATCTAATCTTCCACTAATTTCTCTAGTTCCCAATTCCCAATTCCGCCATCTTCTAAGCAAGCAAGAATTTGCCCCCTTCCCCTTCCCCTCCCCCTCATACAGCGATTTCGGAGCCTGTCCCTTCTACTTCTCTCCTCATCATGATGCCTCGATCATAACACAATCACACGACCCCAAAGACAATGGCTTAGCTAGCTCAAGCCATTAGAGAGAAATGGAGTGGGGGACAGAATTACGTGCTTTGTGGCTGCATGAGCGGGGGCGGGGGCGGGACGGATAGTTCATGTTTTGTGTTTTGGATTAGTTGAGAGATGGGGAAAACGTGGGATGGAGACGGAGTTGTGTGATTTTTTGAGGGGTCTATTAGTTGGTAGTTTGTAATTGGTATTGAGGTTGTTTGGGGGGCGGGGGTTGGATGCGAGAGGAGGAAACAAGTTAGTGATGAATAGGTTGGTTTATATTGTGTAAAGTTCGAAGAGGGATGGAGGCGGCAGCTATGGGGAACAAATGTAGTTGAAACATTGAGTTGAGGCAGAAGTGAGTATGATCAGTCCTAGTACGTACCCCAATCATCATAGCAAACGCATGAAGGAAAGCTGAACTAAATATTCAATTCCTACCTCCAACAAACTTCTCACTATATAAACAGCAACAAACACCTATCCATGACTACACATTCCCATCTGCTCAGCTATAATCTCTGAAAAATTCAACAGCAAGAAAAGAATAAATCCAGTTTCGTCCATGAATGCAAAAACGCCTCCCATATGACGGGTATACCATCTGATATGCAATCCCACTTTTCCAAATCTCGGGTTTTTATCATCCTCTGCTCTGTTATCTTCTCCCCCTATTTTTTCTTTCATCTGAGCTTAGTTTTACTGTCTCCTAGTAGAATGATTCAGTAGATGGAATTTATTCCAGGAAAGTGAATAAATTCGTATGCAATATGTTCATTGCGCGCGTAGCTTCATATGCGTCTATAACGCAGGAGATGTTGATTTCGCTTGCTCCTATTTTGAGTTAATACAATTTCCAATCTTCTCAAACCAGGTAGGGAGTAGTATATACCTTGCGAGATCATCTCTATATTCACGTTGTTCTCTCCCAATGTGCTGAACATCCTGCCTGCTATACCGACCATATTCTTCATTTCTGCTCCAACTAGAGACAGAATGGCCATTTTATCCAAGACACTCACCTCGCCGCACTCTTCTAGCTCCCTGGTAGCTTTCTTGATACTATCAGCTGAGAGACTGGCGGAGTGGATGGCCATAGAGACGTGCACTTCAGAGGTAGATATGAGATCGACGGATATTTGTCGTTTATCGAGTACTGAAAATACTTTTGCGAAGAAACCGTGGGATATGGAACGTTTGTTTGAGTGTACGTTGATAACGAAGATTTTGTCCTTGATTGTGACTGCTGTAGGTCGTTTAGGTGTTCTGCGTAAAGACATGCTCGATCCTCTCGAGTGTGATAGATGGGTGGATTTAAGCTTAGCGTCGGGTAGTACAATAGTGCCATTTCCTCTTGGATTCTTGACATTCTTGATGCGTATTTGGATTGGTGGGGTAGCATGAATGACCTGGTCCATAGTGAGGTGATGGATGACTTCCGAGCCATAAAATGTCAATTCGGCAGCCTCTGAAGGTGTTATAGTCGTGAGCAGTCGTGCTGTGGGCACTTTGTTAGGATCGGCGGTGAATATTCCGTCAACCTCTTTCCAGACTTGCAATTCTTCTGCTCCAATTCCGACTGCAACAAGAGCTGCACAAAGATCCGTATATCCTCTTCCAATTTCTCCATCAATTAGGCCAAGAGGCACTGTGCCGAAATAACCTGTCATGACCGGAACTCTGTCTTCGCACGCTAAAACCTTGTGCTTCAGTGCCTCTGCCGTTGATTTGTAAAATTCTTGATCCAACCCCTTTGACGGTCTGGAGGTAACAATGTCCGAAAGGTCAACATATTCCGACTCCACACCTCGGTCTTCCAGTAAAGCTGCCATAAAGCGACAACTCAATTTCTCCCCAAAGCTGACAATGCGATCCTTGGCCATACAATCGATTCCCAGATGCCATCTCGATACTGCTGCTCTGTAGTCAATGATCTCATTACACTCCTTCTCCACAGCCTGTACCAAATTCGCCCGTATACTCTCGTCGGAGATGGATGTGTTTGCGGCACTAACGTGGTCTTCGCAGATGATTTGTACCAGTCTCTCATACTCAGCAACCAAGCTCTCGTAGTGCACCGATTCCACATCTTTGATCGTGTTGACCTCCTCCAGCACGCCAAAGATCTCCAGTAATCTGTGCGACATCGTCAGCCTCGCGCTCGGCCTCGGAGGGGTAACAGATTACGACTCACCGACTCGTAGTACCCTCTACCTTCTTTCCCGTACTCCTCGCAGAACAAACCACCACGATCTTGTTATCTTTCAAGCTGGCCCTGTATAATTGATGCCGAATTAGCCAAGAAAAAGAGCTTTGAGTCGACCAGAAGTTGCTTTTTCCACTCCCCCGCATTCCCCCTCCTGAGCTTAATTCATGGATCAATTGACACACGTACCTCACAATATCCTCTGCGATATGCCCCGGAAACTTGCCTACGCTCGTTCCGCCAAACTTCTGGACAATCCATCCCCCAGAACTATCATTTTTCCTCCTCGTAGCTCCCAGCTCTACTTCTCCATCTACGCTCTGCGACAAATTGGTGCCGTTTTGGTGGCCATTGGTAAGGATAGGTAAGCCCGTCATGATTCCGCAAGCTGTAAAAGAGTGGGATGTGTCAATTCCTAGCAAAGAAAGTAATGGTAAGAGAATGTATTTGTGAGAGCAACGAAATTGATGACAAGGAGTCACAAGTAAATTTTTGTCGGGATAGCCTACGCTCAGCGTCACGTTTTCGAGCGAGATCGGATAACGCTAAGATAAGACAGATAACTAAGACAATTGGGCAAGCCGGCGGGATCAACAGCGGCTAGTGTGCTGGTGGTGAGTAACAGCTTGACTTTGGAAGGAATATCGAGGAATACTGTGAGCTTTATATACCTTGGATTTGAATGACATATACATTGGTTTCCGAACACGAATTCGAGACGCCGATGAGTCACGGGCTTTATAAAAAGTTACAAGGGCTTCATTCAAAGGTGGTACAGAAATTCACAGAGACGTGGCGGTGTCTCTGTTGACACAAGAGGTCGCGGATTGCAAGGCTTTCTGTTGCTTCTTTCTCCTAGGTTTCTGGTCTTGGCTGCATACGCCTCTTCACTTCAACGCCCGTGTTCTTAGTTGGAACGTCAACTAATATCAGCCGGAGTAAAATCAACTTTAGCCACATTGAATAATATGAAAAGATCATATAACAATTGCATTCGTGTATTGCTATCGTTGCGTTGAGACCAACCGCTAATAATATGTACAAAAAAGTACATTAAAATCTGTGGTTGTTTCGTCAACCAATTCGTCGAGCATGTCCCGATGCTGTAACGCTTCCCAAAAACAATATTCCATCCAAAGCCCACGACCAGTATGCGTAATGATTCCCGTCCGATACAAAAACATTAACCAATGTACACCTCATCACCAAATCTACACCCATTCGTTTCGTCGTCCATGTCGTGAAGGGTATTTCCAGTAAAACCCTCTTTTCCCTAGATCAAGAAGAAAGAATAGACGCCATAAGCTCAGTTTCCCACAAAAAACCTCCAACCGCCAGCAATATTTTGAACAAGAATTATTGTGGCATTCCAAGACCCATGTCACTCGCTCCAAGTGAAGGGTGAGTATCATTGCGGCTATACTCATATTTTCCCATGAACTCTTCATCTGGGGTTCGAATTCCAATTCCACTATCATCATGTCCAGCTGCCATATTCATCGCAGCTTGACTTGTGACATCCATCGGTCTGGGTGCTGACATATTTCCATCAACTCCGCCATTCTCTCGGAGAAAATCGTCACTTCCAGTGCTGTATCGACTTTCATGGTGGCTGGTAGCTCGACTGGCTACATTCTGCTTGCTAGCATCTGTCTGGCCACGTTGAGAGGTCTTGTATTCCATGAATCCACCTTGCTCTGCAATGAAGGCGATCATTTCATCTATCCAACATTTAGTGACCCACCAAGCGCCGAAACTCTTGCCTTGAGCAATGGTCAAGTCTCTCATAACTGCTGTGCCTACACTCTGAACGCACCAAACAATTTCAGCATGAGTAGCATATGGAAATTTGCCGGGGAGTGAATGCAAGAAGCTGACCCAACGGTCCAAAACGTTTTCTGTCGAATTGTCCGCGTGGATACTTGCTTGTTGCTGACGACCTGTCCGCAAAGCCATCTCTCCGTAAGGTGTGAGTCCCTCAACATCCCAATGCACACTAACAGGATCAAGTAGATCCCTGATCTCAGTAAGAAACAAGTTCACAACATCATCCATGCCTCTTGTTGGAACGCACTCGGCAACCTTTCTGGTTCGAACCATAGTGATCCAATCTTCATACATCTGATCCCGGTTGGCTGGATTGGACAGCATATTTGCTGCAGCATGAGCCGTCAAGTTGACCCTGAGTTCACGATCGAGTAAACCTGCAAAGAGAGTGGCGGGAGCAATTTTCGCATTCAGTACATGACTTGGGTGTCCTTGGAAGCAGTTCTGGATGTGAGAAACAAGCTTCTCGGCGATATTTCGAAGTGCATCCAGAACAGCCTTAGGTGCAACTTGGAGAGTCACTGGGGCCACCACTCGCATCATCTTCTGATACATAACGAAATCACACTCTTCTATCCAAGGACCTATGCTTGGGTTTGCGAACAGTTTCTGGACGGGCATCGTGAGTGTTCCGTGGAAAGAAGTGAATAGGTGGAAGAAGGTTTTCTCCTTGCAAAAGCGGAGCGCATCAATTAAAGATGTGCAGTGCGATCGGTAAAGGGCCGTCAAAGCAGATGCCGCATCAGGATCCGTCCCGGCGGGGATATGTGGCTCAATCTTTGGAAGGGAGATGTGTTCATACTCCTGTGGTGCTGGCTCTGTGACAGGAGCGAAAAGAAGTCGTTGAGACATTTTACTACTCGTGGATTCCAACTGAGCGACACCATGAATCTCTGGTTGGTTGTACAGGCTGTGTGGTCGGATAAACCCATCTGAGCGTTGACTTTTCGGCTCCTGGGTTTGAGGAATAGTGGGAGAAGGGAAAGCTGCCCTATCAACAGGATATTGCGTATGGGACGACATACTATGACTAATATTGGGTGAGTAAGGCAACTTGTAAATGTAATGCATGACTTACTTGAAGCTTGTTGCAAAGCTGGGCACATCGTTGAAGCTGGGAACTGGTTGTGTCTTTTGTGTCTCTGTCAATTCTGGTTGGTCGTCTTTGAGACTGAAGTTCACGTAGTGATACTTGGATTCTCCTCGAACACCAAGTCTTCTGGTCTTGAGTCCGGGAAAGAGGACACGGACGAGTTTACCAAAAGAGGCGGGATTCAAGACCGTGACTCGTTCAGTAGCACATCTAGAAACATAGTTCGCATAGACTCTACCTCGCGGTACAGATCCTTTGCCTTTATCACAGACCTGGCTAATCCTATAAGAAGATTTGTGTAAGTTGTAAGTCACTTGAGAAGATCATGGGACTGTCTTACCAAAGCATAGCAAATACTTGTCTTTGTCTTTCTGATTGTGGCCCTCTTTCATTACCATGGAGTTCAGTAGCGACCTGTGGTAAACTTTTATGCCTATTTGCTTGGAAAAGCTGTCTCATCTCCAATTCATTTGCTGCACTTGACTTCGTAGATTTCTTTGGTGCCGCTCCGGCGCCAGCAAGAGAATCCACATCATCTTGTTCATCGCTGCGAACTTCCATTAATTGACTGTCTACTTCACCATAACCTGCTCCATAGAGATCGGTTGGCATAGATTGCCGCCCGTGATCAGGCTTATAGTGGGGTTCTTGAGCATATGCTAGAGGATGGTGCGGAACGGCCCCAAGTGAAGGATCAATATCATACTCTCGAGGGTTCTGGAGTTGTGATGCGGAATGAATGACCATATCTTCCGGGGTCATTTGTTGGCTCATACTTTGGAATCTCTGTTGCGCATGAGGATTCTGTTCATACCATTGTGGGTGGTATTCAGTAGGATTTATAGGTTGATGCTCTACAAGAGGCTGAGTTACTCCACTATGGATACTTGTTGTAGATGCGCGTGAAAGCGGACGCTTCCTGCTCCTACTCGAAGCAGCAGTGTTGGATCGTGATCGAGATTTGGCGGATTTGTTTTCGCCTGGTTGCTGGTCTAGTGATATATGATGCAATTAGCAATGGCTCTCAATCACTCTGCTATCGCATGTTCCCGCGTGTCGCAGACGGATGTGGAAATGTTTCCTTACCCATGATGTCTGCGAGAAGTGAGTATTATATGCTGTCGATCGCGGCTGGGGCCAAATTGCAAGTGGCTGGGAGTTTGTTGTTTATTATGCGACCGCAATGATTCGAGAGCGTCGCGGATTTTGTATGGGCTCAGAGTCGCGTCTACCGATTGAACATATCACTTGATATCAGAACGGAGGCTTCGAAGCTATTCGGATGTCGAGTCGTGGTTCCAATATTGATGTTGTTGAGAAAAGTTGACATTGGAGGCATCGTAAACAAAGTCGTGTTGATGAAGCGACGGCGGGCGCTCGCTTCGTTGGCTCTTGCCGAGATTCGGACATTCTTTGAAAAGAGAGGGAAGGGAGCACGACAAAAATTAATATTACTTTAGATATTATTTTTATTCTCGTCAATTAATACTAGATCACTCATTGATAACTTTTATCACAGTTGTATTGTATGATTGTGCGTTGAACTTTTTACGGCGGAATTGTTATGTCAAGAGGAATAATTGGCATTGTTTTGATATGTTGCCACCCTAAATAATATGACAGCAGCTGATGTCTGACATGAGAAATTACCACATAATTTCAAGCTTTGATTATTCAGAATCGAGACAACCCGTGCAGGAAATGAAATCCGATTAAAAAATCATATGAGTAGCTTCCTGTTTTCTTTTTGGAGTTATCTTGCAGCCTACTAAGTCCACAATCGTCATTTGCAATCTGTTGCAGCGGTAGTGACAGTCAGCAATGTGAAAACGGCCAGGCATCAGAGGTTTTGGTATATTTCTCCCTTCCCTAGATATTGTCTCCCAAGATACAACGATATTGTTTACGTTCTACTAAATATTCCGGTCAGAAGGCTCCTCATTGTGATGCTTCACAAATATCGAAAATTTGCATGTGACCTTCGTAATGCCAAACCCATCTCTGGCCAAAGCCAGGGATGGAATTTCGAAAAGTGGCTTGATCGGATCGGCCGTATCAAAAGGAAGCTAGTGACCCTCAAATGTTAGACCTTCCTTCTGGCGCAACGTCATCTCCTTCCCCCTTCTCCCACCATCGCATCGCACAAACCATCATAACAGTCTCGCTCAAAACCAACCTGCCAACCCTCCAGCATCAAAAATCATTAATCGCTTGTTCTACAGACCTGTTTTGCATCACCACACATATTCGCAAGAAAACTCATCATGTCTTCATTCCAGGACAAAGCTCAGGCCCATATTTCCCAGATTGATAAGGAGGTGAGCACACGATATTCCCCTAGCTTCTGTTGACGCGCATAGCTGGCCTCCAGATGCATCACAGGAGTCTCTAGATTTTAATACTAATTGATAAACATCAGCTCTCCAAGTATCCTGTCTTAAACAACCTCGAGAAGCAGACCTCCGTTCCTAAGGTCTATGCTTTCCTGGGTCTGATCGCAACCTACTTCTTCTTCATCTTTTTCAACATCGGGGGTCAACTTCTTACGAACTTTGCTGGCTTCGTCATTCCTGGGTATTATTCTCTTGAGGCTCTTTTCAGCGTCAGCAAGTCCGATGACACGCAATGGCTCACAGTAAGTGCATTCGCAACTGGCCTTTTGAACGCCACTAATGGGCAAAAGTACTGGGTTGTCTTTGCTTTTTTGACTGTCTTTGAGAGTGCCATCAGCGCCGTCTACTGGTTCCCATTCTACTACACATTCAAGTTTGTTCTTATTCTCTGGCTCGCCCTCCCGGTCACTGGGTAAGTCTATGCATTCTATATCCACTAAATATCCTAACAATGTCTTCAAGAGGTGCTCAAATCGTCTTCCGTTCCTTCATTCAGCCAGTTTTCGCCAGATATTTCTCTGGACCAGGTGCAACTGCTGCCAACCTGCGCTCCAAGGTCGATGACAAGGCCTTGTAAGCGTCTTAGAATAATGATTCATATGTTGGAATGCCAACGCCATCACGAACAGCCAATTATACGACCAGCATATGAAATCTTATGAATACAAAGTAAAACGGGTGGGGAGAATGGTTGAGAAACTGGGGAGAGCATGTTGATAATGGGACGGGCGGTCTTTTGTCAAGGGAGTTGGTGGGTTACGATACGAAGGAAGTAATGAATCAGGGCGGAACGAATCTCATATGGGGAAACATGCTTCCACAGGAATTCAGATAAATTCCACTATGAAAGCTCTTATCGATTCTTTTACAACATTTCCTTGATTGTGCTATTGCCAGGTGCTGAAAACAGGGTCTATTTTGCCTGTGAAAGCTTGCGAAGCTGTAAATGCATGAATGTTGAAGCTCAAAACCTGATTTACTGAGACAACTATGAAATTACCATGTTGAGTACCAATATCGGAGCTTCATTATGAACGATGGAGCTTCAGGTATTTAAGTATTGCATGTGCATGCATGTGCTTGTGAGCGTGTGATTCCTCAAGTAGCTTAGCTCGGATGTGAGACTAAAAATAAAGCAATGCGATAGCGAGTTTGAGGACCAAGCCAGGTCAAACACCAAGACTCCAAGAACGACGTTCTGACGACGAAGTCAATTGAACGAGAAAAGAAGAACCAAGAAAATGCCATGGCATCTTTAATTCAACGACCTTGATGAAAACGTCTTCGAAGAATCATATCAGCGAATCAGTCGAACCTCCCAATGCGCGACACGATCTTACAACCGCAATGCCCCTCCCAAAACTCAGTCCGCTGCAATCACGACTTGCGGCATCCCTCATAGCATCGGTAACGATTCTTGTTCTATATCTAGCCTTTTCATTTCCACAATTTGCATATGCAGCAGAGGTTGACTCGATACGACCGGAGGATCATAATCATGACCGGTTACATGCGCCGTTCTTAGATGTTGAGTATGAGGACCTAGAGTTGAGGGAAATGACATACGAAGCGGAGTTCATCGGAGCAGATAGAGGAATCATTGGGAGAGCGACCCCGGACATCACGATTTTAATCAACAATCGTAAGGAGCAGAGTAATGTTCCTCTTGGAACTCTGGTCTCTTACATGTTTCGAAATGCCTCTTTATGGGGAGCGAAATCTCCCCCAACACCGGGACTTCCATCACAAATTATACTGGACAGAGTTTTACGAAGCCGGGGAAATATTGAGACATCGGAGTCAAGGCAAGAAGAGGGCGAGGAACAGGTAAAACTGGAAACTCGACAATCAAGTGCCGAAAAGAATCGCACATTATATATTACTGTTACAACTTGCAGTCAGCCAGAATGGAACGCTACAACAAAAGTACCCTCTCAGCTACAGCTGTATGTGTCTACAGACTCAAACAATACCAACCCAGGGCCAACAGCGCCTTCAAATCGCCAGGATATGGTGGAGCTAGTCAATGGATACGCTCTTTATACACTTAATGCGACTGGCGATGTGTGGATGGGTGTTTTTGCCAAGAATGATACTGGCCTTACCGGAGTATACAATATGGAGATTGCTGCTTCGATAGATGCACCGTACCATGCTTATTGGAATACTTCTGATCCGAACATATTCCTGAAGGACAGTGACGACTCCTCTGCCCTACTATTTACCGACCCTTTCATGTCAGATTCCTCCAACTCGACCCTTTATGAAGAATGGATGGATATTACGCCGCCATTTACTGTGTTTCTGACTGATTCAAATTCGTCGACCTTTGATTTGACTGGACTGGAACGATCATATTGCGGGATGCAAGCTAAAGCAGAGATCGTTGCATCTCGACAAGGTCAAACAGTAAGCAAGATAGTGACTGGAATGACAAATATTGGGGAGGGAGCTTTGCCAAGACAACAATTCTATGTTACTGGACTAAGTCCGGGCAGAAAGTACAATGTTGCTTTAGCTATGAATGGTAACTCAACATCAAGTGGTGAAGGTGTAGTTGGAGGTGGAGGTCAGGTCTTCAATATGACAAGTTTTGAAACACTGTCAGGTTAGTAGTAAGCTCTTTCACCATAGGCCAATCATGCTAATTCACAATAGGTGGTAATTGTGCCGTCATCTATGAATTGTCTTTCTGCGACCAAGTTGCTTACGCCGTTCCCTCGAACCCGAAGAACTTTCCCAATATGAGTGCGCTTGCCTCCTTTTACGATAATGCAACACAAGAATATTACCAGAATTTCCAAAACGTCATGTCTTTGACGCCTTGCGAAACTACATCATCAGCGCAATACTCTCTTGCGCGGAATTGCTCCAGTTGCTTGGAAGCTTATAAGCAGTGGGTGTGTTCAGTGAATATCCCCAGATGTACGGATTTCAATTCCACTGCTCCCTGGCTCCAGCCAAGAGCTGAAGGACAGCCGTTGCTCGACGGCTCTTTTCTTCCCGACTCCCTTCGTACCCAGGGCAAGAACGCAGCGATCACGAATAATTCTCGCAATCCTCTGATTGACGAGAAAGTAGTTCCGGGGCCGTACAAGGAGGTACTACCATGCGAAGATCTGTGTTACGAAATAGTCAAAAGCTGTCCCGCATCTCTAGGCTTCAACTGTCCGCAACCAGGTGATATCAGCTTTGCCGGAAGCTATGGACAGAAGCCATTGATTGGTGAGGACAAGAACGGAAGAATCACAAACATTACTTGTAATGTTCCGGGGGTGTTGTACTATCTCGGAGCGAGCAATCAGGTATTGCCGTCGCAGACGATTTTGCTTATTAGCTTGTTGGGAACGGGGTTGATGTTGATGTGAATGGCGTGTCTTCTCGATAGCGGCTTCGATTTCTTTTGGCATGCGGTGTTACGAAGAAGCATTGGGCGGCGTTCTCTCCAGCGGGTTGCTTTGGATACTGGGTTTGATGGGATGGACGGATTTCGGGTGAAGGAAGGTTGATGAGGAAAGGGTTTCGTGTAGTTTGTATTGTGGCGGTCACATGTTGGCTATATGTGATGTGTAGTATGATGAAGAAGAAAGAGTATATTACTTAAGCTCTGTGTTCGCACGTCATTTGAATCGTTATGCTCAACTTGTTTAAGAAGTGACACAGGATCAAGAAACAATGGTGTACAGAGTATACTTCCTTATACCACTCCATTCCATCTTCTCCTCCATTCACCTCCCTTAGGTACTCTCGGTTCCATTCCATCATCTCTCTCTTCCATCTCGACAGTTTACCCCCAAGCTTGACTATTCATAGCTTCATAACTCTTCCCCTCCACACATGCACAACTCGCTTCATACCTCAAGTTTATATGCTTGCACAACTCTCCAGCACAACCCTTTCACAATTTTCATTCCGTGACAAACCCCACCGGCATCTCCGAATGCAAAATGTCTCATGTCGTCATTTCTCGGAAGATATTTTTGCTCTAAGGCTCTAAGAAAAGATTTGAGTCTCGGCTTGGAGCTTGGAGGGATGGGGTGGGATGGGTTCTGGGCTGTTCTACGGAGGCATGAGAGGGAGTACGGGACGGGATGTGAGTATTGTAAGTATTGAAGCTGAGGAGAAAAGCTGGAAATTTAGAGACCGGATGGACAGTATGAGGGAATGGCAAAGGGGGAATAGGGTTCTCTCGTGCATACATTTTGACCTCGTACGAACATATGTTTTAAATTCTCATCAAACTCTCAAACCCAAGAACCAAGAATCAGACGAACTCTCTCTCTCTCTCATCAGAACAAATATCAAAGAGTCAGGTCAAACACAAACCCGCCATCTGCCGTACCACAGGCCACAACGGTCCCGAAAAGCATAGACTCACGGTGCGTTGTTCAAAGTGTAATTTTATATTAGGTAGGGCACGGATTGTAGGGTTAAGGGATATAGGAGGCTGAGCATGGATTGAGGAAGTTGACGGGATTGGACGGGTATTGGAAGTGTTCAGAGGGAAACTGGCCATGTGAAACTTTTGCATGAAGATGGAAATTAGGAGGGATGGGTAGGGTTGTACTCTGTACTGAGTGGATGAAGAGGAAGGGATATGGGAGGAGAGAATGGGATGGTGAGTGAAGAATGGGATTGTCAAGATGGATTGTTGGCAGTGAGTTAGTGTTTGCTCCATAATTTAACTTTTACAGAAGAAAAATGTTTTTGGAAGGAGGAATATGCTTGATTAATACCCACTCTGAAGTCTCGTAGCCGTAGTACGATATCAAACCAATTCAGAAATTTTTCGCAAACTCCAGCCTGTCAGAAGTGGAAGACGCCAATGTTCTATAATAATTCATGCGCTATACAATCCCGTCATTCTAATTGGCTCGATTGACTCAGCGCGTTGATGGCAGAATAAACAACACGTCGCGTCGCGCTCATTCTTAGCGCCCAGCCCAGCTCGACCTCGACCACCACCATTACCACTTCTCGTCCCGAACGAAGCTCCTCCAATCGATCACCCGTGCTTGAGCGTATCCTAGACCAGAGAGCGTCAGATAGAGAGAACTGCAGACCTGAGCGTCTCGCAGTCGACCATTCGTTTCCTATACTCGACGCAAGAAGAAGGGAAAAGAGAAACGGGCAGAGAATAGCCAGAAACGTAAAGCCTGCTACCAAGCTCTAGAGGAAAAGAGAGAAAAGAAACATAGCTTTACCAGCAGCCAATCTGTCTTGCGGATCCGCTTCCTTGTCCAACAGAACAGCTTTGCTTGATACGGCCTGGCTGGTATACTGTGGCCGATATACCTCGTGGAAGATCTGAATATCAGCGGATATCTGTGACTCTCGCGAGAGTTAGCTCTGCTATACCTGGCGAGACTACCAGCAAACCTTGCAAATTCGCAGTTACGTCGTCTTTCTTCTTCCTTGCTTGCTCGTCCCGCCAAGCAGACAAGCTTGCAAGACTTGCAAGACTTCCTCCGGCATATCACATCAGTACTGTCGTATCAAGGTATCACCGCACTACGGACTGCTCCTCTCAGGCTACGGATACCACTCTGCACTTGTCCTTCCCCGCTGTATCATCATCTTGCCACTACTGTACGCTCCGACGACTCTGCAGATTTGCCTTGGATTGTGGCTGCTTGCTTCTTTCTTACTTGCCCGTGCCGCATCTCACATCATTCCACCACTCCTCCACTTCTGTTCTTCCAACTACCTCCCCCTCCCTCAATTTAGCTCTTCAACCTCAAGTCGGCAACCTCATTACAGCATCAATTCAATCACCTTCAACAAAACGGCTTCATTTCCATCCGAGCCATTGTTCGATATATTTCCTAAGACAAGTTTCGATCCGAACCTCATTCCCTTGCTTCCACGCCTTTCACCGCGGAATCCACCGTAATCTCGCTCCACAATCCGATCGCCCATCCTAGCCAACGCACCTTAGAATCCACTTGGTACAGTACCTCCATCACCAACTCCATCAAAAGCCTCTTCGAGCTTCAAAGTTTCTTTAATAAGGCTAATACCAGATGCTACAGCTTCTTCAACGCTATCAAACTTACCTGCCACTGAAATACGCGTAGAATTTGTGAAGCCGTACTCGACTCGATCTCTTACCGCGTCGTCGACGATCCACGATGTCGTCGACGCGTTATTCGCAGCAGCCGCTGCAGATCTACGAAGATTCAGTCTCCTCGTTCGATCGCGCCCCAATGCCATCTGCAAATTCAAATACCCGGAAGATATCACCACTTCGACCTCTAAAGAATGCTGCATCGAGAAGGAATATCGTGTTCAATCCGCCACAATCGGGTACCACCAAGCAATCACCTCTGAAATCAGCGCAGCAGACATCGAGTTCACCGTCGAGAGCGCCGTTTGGCAGCAAATTAAATATGATATCGATGCCACCTCCAGGAGGATCCTCATACAGCACCGATTCCATGGAGAAGAAGCAACCCCTGATGTCGAAATTCAAGCCACAGAAGGCTCTGTTCACAAATTTTTCGAGTAGCACAGATAAGGAGAATTATAGACAACAACCATATTATCAACAACCAATAGCACCGTACCAGGATGGGCTGCCGAGAGGGAACTTTTCACTAGAGGGACTTTATGGGCAAAAACCACCGGGGAAACGTCTGATGGAAGCTGCACCTATTCATGATACACGACCTTACAAGCGAGCAAAGTTGGAGGATGGACAGGACGAGGATGGATCGGATATAAAGGAATTACCTGCACCAGATTCGTTTCCAGAACTCCATGATGATGGAACAAAGCCAGCTCACAGCTATGCACAACTCATTGGCATGGCTATTCTGAGAGCACCGAATCGACGACTTACTCTGGCCCAAATATACAGCTGGATTTCAGACACATATTCTTTCTACGGACAAAAAGATGCTGGCTGGCAAAACAGTATTCGACATAATCTCAGTCTGAACAAGGCATTCATCAAGCAAGAGAGACCAAAGGACGATCCAGGAAAGGGGAATTATTGGGCAATCGAACCGGGTATGGAGCATCAATTTATCAAGGATAAGGCTACTCGGAAGACGGCTGGACCGAATGAGAATGTTCCCTTGTTGGCAACGAATTTAGCACCTATTACTCAAGATCCATCTCATTTCAAGACGCTCATTCCCGCACCACCGGAGCTTCCCACTTCTTCACAACCATCATACAATCCACCAGAGCCGCAATTGCCGGTCATTACGGAGGCGTCCTCCGATGCTACTATTCCAGCTTCAGATGCTTTCATTACTGATCCCGAGGTTGAGGAAGAAACTCAAGAAAATGTCCCGTCTTCACCCTTGATTCAATCTTCGCCGCCTCCTATGATGAACTCATCGCCTCCTGTGGCCCGTCAAGCACCAAAGAGAAACGACACACCACCGCCAGTCCCACGTTTCCCACCATCATCAAGATCTCGGTCACACAAACGGAAATATGCCTCAATGGACGATAGTGGATATTTCTCATCTCTAGATTCATCAGCAATTCGACCTGGAAGATTACTTAACTCGGATATTGATCGGCCAAGACTGAAGAGAGGTCGTGCTGAGGAGGAGATTGCTCGTCTACGTGGGTCATCATATGATAGTCCTACTAAGAGTCGTCCCATGTTTGCTCCTCCATCTTCATCTCCATTACGTCGTGGCAAGGTTGAGACTTCTCAAATGCTGCCTCCACTTACACCGGCTGTCAAGCTAAAAGCTCCGGTACGGCCACCGCCATCTGTATCACCAAACACAAATCTCCGCATGCACCGGGATCGAGTCCGGGAGATGGTTGGCTCTCCACTTCGAGGGATGGTATGCTTGGAAGAGAATATGCCCTGGAGTCCAGCTTTCAATCTCGAAGATTCCAGTTACATGTTTCAAGACTTTTCTGTAGACTTTGACGTCTTTGCCGATTCGTCTGCTGGTCTGTTGACTATACCTGGAAACGGTTCGCCTGAAAAGAAATCCGCCAAGCGTCCAAGACTAGACAGGTCGAGGTCAGCGAATATTCTTGCTGATATTTCAAACACAAACCATTTCAATAAGAGTGTCACCTCTACACCGCTACTAAAGTATACTCCCAATATGCAACCCCCAGTATATAACTCACCTACCAAAAGCTTTGGACTTATGGATTCACCAAGTAAGCTTCTGGGCCTTGGATCTCCATCCAAACTCAATAGTCCAAACTTTGGTCTCACGCCATTTGATCTTCCACAAGAGGATTTTTATGGCGCTGAGTTCTTGGCTGAGGATATCAACGAGGGCTGGGACATCATGCAAGGTTTTCAAAAGATCGGCTCGGGTTCAAACGGCAATACCAAGAGTACACCAAAACAAACCTCGAGACCAACAATGGGTCGAAGCTTCACCTCGAGATTCTAGGGGTTGAAAATTGTGTGATAATGATGATGGATTACGATTTTCTTTGCGTTGTCAGTGTACTCTGATTGATGAATTACGATATTACGAAATTAGCAATTGTGCCTTCTGCGCTCGGATCATGCTGGCGAGAACACTCTTATTGCTTGAGAAAGAGTGGAAAGAAAGAGAAAGGTAGAGGAGGATATGCCTCACGGCGAACTTATTGTTGATGAATGATAATGATGTTGGATGTTGAGTTTTCAGGGTAAATTCGTACATACTCTTATGTTGGATTCCTTGGATTCTCTTTTATTTTGAACTTTCTTCTTTCTGACTAGTATCACTTTCCTTGAAATAGTTTGTTTATTGGCTTTTTACCTTCTGTTTTTGTGTCTTGTTTTGCTCGCGCAGTTAGCTGGTTTTATTAGGTTTGGGCATGGATACAGTTTACTCGGGATTTTTCGGATTGGATTGGGTGGTTGGCGTTGCTTTTTATGCTTGAGGAGAGAAGGATAGGGAAGAAGAGGAAGATAAGAGGGATGAAGGAAAACGAAATGGGAAATTGATTATTGAATGAAATCCGATGCTGAGATTGTCTATTATGTTACTTTTTCCCTTCCCTTAGTAATAGCTGCTCCCTGGTATGGTGGATATGATTGAGCTTCTGAGATCACTTGTGCCTTCCTTGACTTTTATATTATACTCCTGTAATCTTTTTACCTAAAAGGCCACTTGGCACGATGCAGGAATCAAAAGCCGATATGTAGTAAGGTTCCTTCATTTCAAAATAGTGTTGAAACATCATCGTAAACCATATTGCTCACCTCCTCAAACACCCATTAGACTACAACCCTATTCTCCTTCCCTCTTCCCCACGATCTCCCTCCTAACCCTTCGCGCAACATCTCTACTTTCCCACCCTCCCTCAATCCACTCTTCTCCCTCTAGCAAAGCTAAGGCATCCCATCTAACCCTCTCATCCGTACACCATTTAGCCGTCATCTCTAACGCTGGTATTACACCCAGATCAAATACGAAATTTCCCGCTTTGAGGTTGAATTCTTGGCGGAGAGAGAGGATTTCTGTCGAGAGGGTGAGGATTAGACGGAAGATTGGGAGGAGGGCGGTGAATGGATTAAGTTTTGGTCTTGGATTTGGGGGCTGGCTGGAGGAGGTAGGTGGGGTGAGGGAGAGGGGGGTGGTGTTGTTTGTCGTTGTAGAAGAGGAGGAATTTGAGGTGGAAGGAATGGTGAGTTGATTCGTGTTGAGTCCAATCAGAGAGGAGGACGAGGAAGAGCTTGAGGATGATGTGGTGTGTATAGAGGAGTGTCTGCGAGTAGAAGGAAGATTGCTAGATTCCGGGGCAGCGAATGACGAGCTTCCCATATAGATGTCTATATTGCTCGCAGATTGGCCGACTGCAACACCATTGGCAGGAGGTATACTTGCGATGAGTGGCTGTATGAGTAGAGACGTAAGTAGAATCTCTGATTTCAGCGAATAGATCCAGAGTGTATGCGCTCCTATCACAAGCCTCTTGTCTCTCGATCTCGAGAACTTGCCTGAGTATAGTCCTTCAAAGGCGGCTCTCGATTTCTGTATTTCTTTTTGGAATTTGGTGTACTCGTTCCAGAAATTATTGATTTCTTCGACAGGAACCGGTATCTGCATATCATGTTCTGATGGGAGAAGAATGGTATTGTGGTAAATCGAGTGTTGGGATGGAAAGTAAGTCTTCCATCCCTCCGTCACGAAACCCATCACGCGCACGAGAACAAGATGGAGATGCAGACAGCCGACATGGATATCTGTGAACCGATCTGGCATACGACGAATAGTTTCGTCACCACGATGGTATCGCATATCATTCGGCTTCTTGTCAGATGTGAAACCAACCTGATGGTTGAAGAAATAGGTAGCGAATAGCAAGTCGTCCTCAATCAGATAGCTTGCTGGTGAGTAGAGGCCTTCTTCGTAAGGTTTTGGATGAGGATGAGTGGAATACCAATTCTCAATGAGTCTGCGACCTGACCTGGCATGTGAAATGAGAGCATTTGTATTGCCAGAGAGCCCTTCAAAACAGCAAATAAGAAGGCACATTATTATTGCTTTCCTAGTCGATGCATTCTTCGAGAGAGTGCTGGTCATGAGGCGAATGGCCAGTTGATATTGCTCGTAGGCATACGCAATTGTGCTAGCAACGACGCCATTCCGATTGTCTCCTGATATGAACAGTTTCTTGGAAGAGCCCAAGGCGCTTAGAGCAATGACAGCGCGAAAGATGAAAGGCTCTGTGAGGGAGGCTTGAAGAACAAGACGATGCCAGAAAGGATTTTCGAAGGTTGAGGAGAGATCTCGAGCGGTGATCTGTTGGAAATTGTAAAAGTATCTTTGCTCTGTTTCTGTTGCCTTTTCCAAAATGGAGGGCAGTGCGGGGAGCAGTGTTGCTCTCGCTTCTATGCGTGGTACATTTGTAGATTTTGACATCGGCTCAGGGGATTTGTATCCACTACACTTTGCTCCAAGTTTTTGGCATCGCAAACATTCCGGTAACGTTTCTGAGAGATCTTAGAACTATGTTCATATTGGGCTTAGTCTGAAGACAGGTTCAGAAAGCATCTGAGGATTCATCTGAGTATTCTTGGCGGCGAAGCTGTGACCAAGATCTTGAGTATGAACACTGACCGTCACATTTGACCTTTCTCAATCTGTAGAGTGTTAGTCAAAATCCTTGTGCTTCAGCAGGGAATGAAGCTCAACTTACTTGCACGTCAGACAACCCTTCCTACTTTTTTTCGTACTCTTCCTCTTGCGAGTTTGCTTAGGAGGCTCATTTAGAGCTGTCATCATCGATTCATTAGAAGACATTGTATTGCGTTTACGAAATACATCTCAAATGGAGTTTCAATCACCCACAACAGCATTATATTAGTCGTCAAAGGTTAGTCTGGGAACCGCGGGTCTCCAAGACTGCTATACCGTGAGACTGTACTCTTGGCTGTTCCTCCAATCCGTCGAGGTGAGTGTAAATAAGTAAGCACGAATACTTTTAAGTTGTCGTTGGTAGAGCCAAGCCCTTTCACACCTATCCCGAACGGAATAAAGCCAGAAATCTTTGCCGCAATTTCTCAAGCTTTAGAATTGGCATGCATCGCTTATGCTTGGCAGCCAATGGAAAGTGCGACCTCGGACTATGTCAGAGTCGAGACAGTTACCAAAGGTTTGTATAAAGGGCGTGCCGAATGTCCCCTCCAAGAATAGAGCGAATGCTTCGAGGTGACAAAGCTTTCGACATTTTGACATCGCACTCGGATCCGCTTCGGCTTCATGAGAAAGCGATTTAAGTTAATTACATTAGATCGGGAGTATATGGAAGAACGAACAACATTTTTAAACATCATTGAAGGTCCGAGATACTTATAACGGCCGGAGAGGTTGTTGTGGTTGGTTATGTATCGGTTCTTCGGACCGTTCAAGTCTATACCGAAACCCGAATATGAAGTGCTCGGGCTTCAGGAAACGCGAATTGAATGCGCCTCACTCCATCACGAAAATGGATTTACGGTCCCATACATTAGGCCTTACGACGCCAAGCATCATCTTAAAGTGTATGCTGTAAGTGGGGAGTCCATGAATTTCCACATGCCTTTCACCATAACTTTTGTGGTAAGCACTTCTCTGATGCCGTTTATCTCATCTGGGCAGTGTCCCGTTGGTTCAACGATCCATGACATACTCAACGATCTTGCTTCAGAGTATGGCAACCTCTCAGTCTTTTGGTCATATGGCATTAGGACCCAGACTATCTGACCTTCCAGAAGATCGGTATCAAAATACTGCTCGATTTTGTCTCAATATTTGCAGTCCATCAGGAGACCAATTTGTCACTCCTTCACTGTATAGTAGAGCTGGTGCTGCCAAAACAAAAAAAACAAAAACTTTTTTGGAATACTCCTTCCCTTGCAATTCTGACTTGAATTCTGGATTGAATGGAACACGATTTTGGATGTTCTTCAAAGGCATTTCCTCCATGAGAGAAGTCAGGCTAGACATCATCACCTGTTTGAATATTTGCGAATCACCCCAAGCCAGAAGTCCGGATTCATCCGATCCATCCAATACTATTCCTAACTCAGAGCCAGGACTCAAATTTGTGTGAGATATATCAGATTTTTGTCGTGAAGGAACCGAGGATGCTGCTCTCTCCAGATCCATGATCGCCATTCCCTTGTTGATTTCAACAACATCTTTGTCGGTGATACGATGGGTGTGAGGACTCGGCCTTGTGTTAGATGTTTTAAATTTTTCTTGTAATGTACTTGGGGATGCTGCTTCATTTGACTTCAAGATCTTGTACTCTCGTTGAGTTTGGTGATGTCTTCTCGCCGAGTTGAGTGTTTTGAACAAACCAGTCGTGATGAAACTTAAATTCGTCTTTCTTAGTGACCCGAACGCATCTCCCTACAGGTAGATAGCCATCACCCAATATCTTCTCGATTATCCAGCATTGGTGATAACCTCCATCGTTGTCCAAGTCCAGCTGAAACGTGTTGTTACAACATGCATTGGGATCGGTATGTCAGCACCATTGTCAGGAGGAAATTCGACTACGGAATTGAAACAACCTCTTTTTCGATTGGCTTCACCCGTCATAGAGGCTCCCAATTATCTTTCCGCAAAGATTGCCATATAGCGTCAGCAACCGCGATTCGTTCCTCTTCCGGAGCGAGTATAAGACTTTAACAAGCCAAAAGACACATCAGCCAAATATTGCGTATTAAGATTCTCAGGAAGGGTTTTCAACAGCTTGGCCCTCATTTCTTCAGACCATTTCTCGTATTGCTCAGGACCGAGTTCGTTTCTCCTTTCAAGTACCAACCTGAAGAGTACCTGTGGGGACGTATGCAACTTTTTGTATGCTTGTGATTCCATCATGGGTGTCCCAGACCTGGGAACTACACCATGGACTTTGAAGATGGTGAGATGCCATTTTGAATAACCGAAACTCGAACCAACCAGCGCGGCCATTTCTGTGAGCTTCCGTTTGATATTCTGGAAAGTTTATACGTCGATCAATTTTCCAAAGGTAGCCAGGAACATGAATACCTTCGTCGGAAAAATTATCTTGTTGCCCAAATTGGGGTGAGTAGTAGGTGTATAGGTTAAGAACTCTTGCATCAAGATATGAAAGGATGGTGGCGTTTTGGTCAACTAGGAGAACCTTTCTGTGGTGTCTTCTTCTATTAGAAAGGATATGAGATTGCTAATCAGGTATAGAGCCTCACTTTTCACAACAGTGTTCGGATACCTGTACGCTTCAGGGGAAAATAACGAGAAATCACCATTGATCAGGGCTAATGCGGTAATGCAAGGACCCGAGAACTGGTATTTCTTCGTAACTTCCACGGTGTCCTATCGATATTCGTAATTGCATAGATTCGCGAGAATTGCCAGCCGGTCAGGTACATGTGTATTCTTCCGGGTCTTTCAAAAAGACAATGCAACTTCTGCGTTGCAGGCACGTCGTGGTTTCACTTTGACAAGACCGTTGGACCACTTCGTTTCCAAAGATCACTCATCACCAGCAGGAAAGCCCCTGAAATGAGCCAGCAATGACATCCATCTCCGTGAAAGCTTATGGGCAGCAGAGATGTAATTGACAGAAGCAGTGAGAAAGGCGGTCGTATGTTCGATAAATGAAAGCATTACATCTTGGCTATAGTTGAACGTCAGCCTCAAAGAATGAAATAGCAGACAAGGTTGTCGATCAGAAAGTTGTTCCAAGTCAGTATTGATGCGTAAATCTGACCTACTGTATAACACTTTCGGCAACGGAAAGGGATCGGCTGAAGCATGGAAGTCCTGTAACCTCGATATCTTGAGAACGATCAAGAAGTAGCTACATTCGAGTCCCAACAGAAAAGGCTTCCTGGAGTATCCATGTACGAGTAAACCAGGGATCATTGAGAATTGTTTCGAAGAATTTCAAAACTCTTTCTACTAATTCTATCTCGGCGAGGCTTTCTCTTGCAAAGCCACTGGATTCGTCAAAATTCTTCAATGCCTCGAGGAGCTCTTGAGATTCGATCCGCGTTCGCAAAAGATCGATTGATAGAAACGCTCGGTGATAGACCTTGTCCATTCCTTGAATTCCATGTTCTTTATCGGCCAAATCCTCTTGATCAATGCATTCCTAGTGTTGTTGGAGTTTGAGTGAGGAGCATAAGCATGGCTGGTTATACCTGATCGATCCATATGAGTCGGATGCCGTTCTCTCTTGCAAACCTAACCGCCCGGTCGATCACATCTTCAGGCGCTCTATTTGACCGTATACGACCAGCTTCATCCCTCACAATATATTGTCCCACATGCTGTACAACGATTCCCTTCTCATTAAATTGCGGTGTAGGCCAGCAATACGACACTGCAATGAAATGGATGCATCTCGAGAAATCCCCACGCTCGCTCTCCTTGTTCCCCAAGGTTACGATTTTAAAACTTGTATCCTTCTTCTCGCTTGGGAAAGTCTTATGGTCGCCACAGTCCTTGCAGCCTCTTGCGTTGATATGTACACAGCACCATGTTTGAAGATAGTATGTTTTGCCAAGAAATGGTCTTTTAAAAGGCAATGTTTTCCAGACCGTACGCACTTGTCACAGATATCGAAGTTCCTAGATTAACATTTTGCACAGTTATAGCGGTCGCCTCCCATGATTTTGCACTTGCCAATATCGCATTCATATCTGAGCGGATGACTCTGATATTCCTTGAGTGTAATTTTGTGCCCATTATGAAAAAGTGTCACACACACGTGGTAAATTTCAGGGTCAAGAAGCTTGCCCAGGACCAGGAGCGTAAGGACCGTCTTGGCGGTAGACAGGTTGGAAGGTTGAAGGTGGGTCGATGAAAACACCCTACAGTATAAAGATGACCCCAGCCTTCTCGAGAAGGCTACAGCGCACAGACCGCAGGGAATCGTGTCTTCAATACACATCTTCAACAAATTATTCTCTAAATGTCTCTCCCTGTCAATTGACTTGAGAACGAGATTCGGTAGAGAGACTGATATGAAGTATCGGCCAATGGGATTTAATTGACCAAAATACGAACCCGCCGTCAGTCACTGGCAGCAAATCACCTGGAACCAAAATGGCAGCAAACAAAACCCTCGATCCCTCAACATGCACAAGCGCACCCGAGGCCTTTAAGCACCCTCTACCTCAAGTCAAACAATTTCACCGTAGTCTCACAATAGAATTGGATGAGAAAAATGCACGACTACGGACGCTGGTGGGTGGAAGCTACAGGCAGCTCCTGGGAACAGCGGAGATGATTCTGCAGATGAGGGAGGATATCCAGGTTGTGGAAGACAAACTTGGGAGGGTTGGGAAAGGTTGTGGGAGGGGTGTAGTCGGAAATATGGCGACTGGGTTGGCAAAATTACAAGGAGCAGACAAAGGATCGAGGGGAGAGGAGCTAGAGTGGACTGCGAAAATGAAAGTATTGGACATGTGTGGAATAACAGTTGGCCGAATGCTACGACGAGGAGGTCATAATAAGGGGGAGCAAACTGGGAAGGGGAAGAACTTGGTTCTTGCTGCAAAGGTTTTGGTCTTGAGTCGACTGCTCACCAAGAGCCTTCGTGATATGGCAGCAACAAGAAGTGCTGATGACAAAGAAATGGTTGAAGATATGGATAAGAAATTGGTCTCTCTTCGAAGGAGACTACGGTCAGCGATCAAAAAAACACTACAGAAAGTTGGTGAGGACAGCAGAGAAGAGCTCGTCCAAGCCCTTTCGGCATACAGTCTGTCAAACAGTTCTGGTGCAAGGGACACTTTGTGGCATTTTTTACATGTAAGAGGGGAGGCCATGGCACTTTCTCTAGACGATGACACGGAGAACCGAGATGTCATAAAAGTGCTGGAATTATACACACGGACTCTGTTGGATGTTCAAGCTCTAGTACCCAGGCGAATTTCGGAAGCTTTAGCTGCTCTCAAAATAAAGCCATTACTGAAGGATGAATCTGTCCGGGCGTTGGAAGGCTTGAGACTTGATGTTTGTGACAAATGGTTTGGAGACGAAATAGTGTTCTTCACTCCATACATCAGACATGATGATCTTGAGGTTTCTCAAGCGGTGGATATGTTAAAAGGGTGGGCCAAAAAGGCGTCAGAAGTTATGCTTCAAGGATTAGCCAAGATCCTTGGGCAAATGTCCGAGTTCAAGTCTGTTGTAGACTTGAGGACGAGAATCCTTGAGATATGGATCAAGGAAGGTGGGAAAGCAAGAGGTTTTGACCCTTCAGTTCTTCTTGACGAACTGCGCGAAGTCATCAACAAGCGTTTGGTACAACTTCTAGAATCAAGAGTAAGCAAATTGCATCTTGTAGCTACAGAAATTGAGGGGACTTTGGGATCTTGGAGGGAGGGTGTCACAGACCGACACGATCCTTTGTGGGATGAATCGATGCTAGAGATGGATATCAGTAATGGAGCTTCGCTGTTCAAGCAGGCAATTTTGGCTCGAACATATGGTAGAAATGATGCAGTATCAAGGGTATTCAAAGGCTATCAGACGTGGCGACATCTTATAGAAGAGATAATCGCCGTTATTGATCAGCTGAAGAAGCAGAGATGGGATGATGACTTGGAGGATATGGAAGATGATCTCAGTCTGGAGTCACGGAATACTTTGCTGAGCACCGAAGACCCCAAGATGCTACAAGATCATCTCGATGAAAGCTTGAAGAAAGCCTACACCGATTTGCACGAAAAAGTTGGGGTACTTCTGTCAACATACGAGGACAGTGAACATATCGGCCAAATATCAATCTACATTCTCCGCATCATTCGAGATATCCGGTCCGAGCTTCCCAAAAATGCAACACTACAACCTTTCGGTCTGGCACTCATTCCGTCATTACATGAACGTCTTGCCTCTTCCATATCAGGAAATCCTTTGGAAGCATTCACAAAGGCCTTCTCGAGGAAGAATAGAGTTGCAGGGAGAGTCCTCTGGGAAGGAGAGCCAGAGCTACCCGTTCAACCCTCTCCAAGTACCTTCAAGATGTTACATAGTCTGACTTTAGGCATGACGGGTGCCGGTGGTGATCTGTGGAGTCCAACGGCAGTGGCCGTTTTGAAAAAGCATCTACGCAAGGAACTGGGCACTCGATGGTTAGATGCTTTGAAAGAGGCACAGAGTGCACAGTCTTCAGAGATCAACGGGACCACTGAGAAAGAGCCCACCGAAGTTGAACCACCCAAAGACGAATCCACCAACGATGAACCTACTACCACTGAGGGAGACACAACAACCGAGGCCACGCCTAAGCCATCTGAGGAAGTTATTCCAACACCAGACCCCAAGGTCCAACAAGACCTGCTCACCCAATCCCTCTTCGATACCCTAGTCCTTCAAGCTGCCTTTGAGATTCCCGACACAACCTCCAACACAGAAGATTCACTTAAAGACCTAGAGACACAATTTGAATCTCGTATCTTGGAACTGGAAGCAGCGAAGAAGAAGAGGTTAGTAGCAGCAGCTAAAGAGTATTGGAAACGGACAAGTCTGTTGTTTGGACTTTTAGCATAATCAGCGAATTTAAGACTTGCAACCTTGACGTCTACCTCCCCTGATTTTTTGTCAAATCTTCATTGGGTATATGAGATGTAATAACAGCCGCCATGTGAGCCCAGTTTTCGCAGTCTAAAAGAAAATTTTCAATGGAATACATGGGTATTCTAACTCCCCTGACCCATCCAGTTTTACGCCTTTACGCACCTCTTCTCATCTTTGATAACCAGACTTGGCTATCCTACGCTTTTGTACCCCTTCCTACCATGGCCCTGCCGACCAGCTTGCCCCTTATCTTACCTCGATAGCCATCCATAAAACCTCAGAAATCCAGATCCAAATCCAAATCCCACCCTCACTGCTTCACACATCACCTCCCCGCACTCCCAATCTCCCCTTCCACAACGCCCCAAAACCTCCTCCTATCAATCACAGCCCCAAACTCAAAACAATCCACCAGTTTCCCTAACGCCCTCTTCAACCTCTCAATCTTCTTCTCTTCTCCTCCCCACCCTCCAATAATACTATTCCTATTACTTATTCCCCCTCCCCCAAATCCACCTCCTATCCCAGCGAAGCCACCTCCGCCTCCAATACCTCCAATATTCTCATCATCATCCACTAAAGCCTTCTCTCCATACCGTTTCACAAGCTCAAACCAAGCTTGCACTGGCGTGATATCCTCCTCTGTTACCGGTAGACTAGACGCCATAGCGTGTAATTTATCCAATTCCCTATCCGCAGAGCTGGGATGCGTCCATGGTGGAGACGAGAGGATAGGTGGGCCGTGGATATGTGGTTCTTCTTCTATAGGTTCGGGGTAGAGGGCAGACGTCGAGGGATGAGAGGAATTTGTGGGAGAGGGAGAGGTAGGGAGAGAGGCTGCTTGGGGTTTGAAGGGGGGAAGAGTGCAGGGAGGATAGGAGGACGGAGGAGCGGAGGAATATAAGAGCGTGCTGGCCATTAGTTCGTGGCCTGTGTGTGGGCCGAGGGGGTCGAATGGACCTCCGGTAGGGGGAGGGAAATGTGTGCGGCAGGGATGTTCGAGGCTTGGGATGTGTCAGCTTTGTCTTTTATGATAAGATAGTAAAGAGGACATAGAGAGAGAAGTGGTAAGGGAAAGAGACATAAAGAAAGGGGATAACAAACGCAAGTATAAAATTAATAGCCACACTCGCCAAACTCTCTTTCTTCCCTCTCCCCTTTCCTTGCCCTTGTATCTCCCCTCTCTCCCCCACCTTCGGCAAAGCAGGTAACTCTTTCTCTTCCCTCCCCAGCGGCGGCAACACCATGCCCGGTAACTCAACCGGTAACGGCGCCGCCGCACCCACAGGGACTGCATTAAACGCTACAGGGAAGTTATATATATGCGAAGCATCAAATTCATCTTCTGCCCTCCCTTGAGCTTCGAAAGTATGATCGATAGAACTGATTTGAAGACAATCTGCATCGATTAACTCGTCGAATGTAACCGAGACGAGCATTTGCTCTTTGTCACTCGAGCCAGATGGGGAATAATACATGTTTCCTAGTGGAGAAATGGGAGGAACGGCACTAGCCATGTCTTGTAAGGAATCGATATCCATTTCATCTTCATTTCTTGCTTTAGGAACCGGAGCCGGGAGGGGGATCCGCGATTTTTGGAGCGTGGATTTTATATCTGTGTTTTCGTGTTGTAGAGATTGGCTTTGGGACTCGGTTTGGGCGATTAGAGCACGGAGATTGATGACATCTTGTTCGAGGTGCTTGACGTAGTTTTCTTTGCGCTGGCGGTGTTCACTGGACGGTGTCAGGTATGTAGAGCTTTATTTGAGAGGAGGGTTTGTAGAGAGAGGAAAGATGAAATAGGTAAGAGGGAACGGTCACGTGGTGTGATTTGACAGAATAGAAATATAAGGGAGGGGACAAACATCTGAGCTTTCCTGACCTGTGCTCTTCTCCTCTGTTTAGGGGTTAACCCAGATCCATCATCCGCTTCAGGTTGTTTAGCTGAGATGCATTAGCCATTATTCCCTTGGCACTTTCAACCAATTTCTCCCTCAACTGAACAATTTCAAAAACACATCTCTCTTTCTGTCCCGAAGCCAAACACGTGCGAGGAATAAACTACCAAAGAACAAATATATAACTGCAAGGAAAGAGATAAAAGAGAAAAGATAAAAACTCACAATCACCCCCTCCCATCCTATTGGGCATAAACCTAATCTTCCTCTCCGAAATCTTCTCCCTCGACCTCTGCCAAAAGCCCGCTTTCCCAGGCGGACTCCCCTCCATCGTCACGTTTTCCTCGCTCTCCGCCATCTCACTGTTGATCTATGCCAACACCTTTCCCTGAACCGAATCTACTCCAAAGCCTAGATGGTGGTCTAGGCAGTTGACTAGAGGGTGGAAGATCTAGGTGGTGTTGTGGAACGGTAGGATGTAGGTTTAGACGGTGTGGAGTGGAGTGTAGTGTAGTGTAGTGTAGAATGTATGTAAGTACGAATGGAAGGTCAGCAGACTTTCCCTTCTCATCTCGTTCAGCTCAGTTCAGCCCTACGTGAAACTCGGCTACTCTGCCCTCTGCTCCCAAATCCTACCTTAGCTTATCCCAGCCAAGAATACCTCACAAAAAGTAAAAACTATTTGATCTAAAATCTTTGTATACAGAAGAAATAGACAAGTAAGTAGGCAGAAAAACGTTGTCTGCAAAAGCGTCGAAATGGGATTATTAGATTCGCTTTGCATGAGGGGTATGGAATCAGTGTTTCTACATCGGGTTTAGTTGCATGCAGGGGCGTCATGTGATACCCCTGTGGAGCGTCACGAAAGGAGCAAGGTATTCCGTTCCCTTTTGCGAGGAGGAGACTCCGAGATTAAGGTATGGGGTATACGAGGATTGCTATACCTCTCGACCTAACTTTCTCTTTACTTATCCGAATCTATGATTTATCTTGGTACAACTCTTCTACCCTGCAACCTCTTGAAGGGTCTTTCTCTCTACGAATTACAAGTACATAGGGAGTACAGAAAATGACAAGCAGGGAGCAGCACTCTGCTACGCCCTTCTAATTCGCAGCCAAAATTTCCGCTGCTCCCTGGGCAGGTAATTCATCTAACACCTCCATCTCGGCTTTGCTTATAATCTCCTCTTTCTTCTTCTTGATTTCCTCTTCATGACTCTTGTAACTTGCATAGCGGAGGGAAGTAAGAACCATGAAAGCCATGAACAGTATACCCATTACAGACCGACGAGTGAGTACCCAACGAAGCCCCTCAATCTCGGATTTGGAGTCGCTGTTCAATAGGACGGTAATTTTGTAGTTGAGTTCTTGGATCTAAGGGACGGGTTAGGATTTTGTGATCCTGGACGTCTTGAGAGGGAAAAAGAGGAGAATTGTTCAGTTACCTTACTCTCCATAGTTCTCTGCTCCATTCTAACGCTCATTTTCCTATCATCAAACATGCCCTTCAAATCATCCTTAAGCGTCAACAACTCCTGCGTAAGTTTCTGATTCAAGATATCAACTTCATGCTGTAGTAATGTTCTTTCTCTTCTCATCGTCTCCTCGTTCTTCTTGCGACTATTCTGAATCTCGGTTTTGAGTTCTGAACAGGCAGCGCGGAAAAGATAGGTTTCCTGTAAGCTGTTAGTATTTTCATTGGTCCGTCCAAAAAAAAAAAGAAAACTATATCAAAGCCCAAACACCATTGTGAATAAACCAAATCCAAAACCGAGCCACGGAAAAGTTTGCAAACTCACATTCTCAACATCACTCTTACTAACCAACCCCTTCTTCGCAACATCCAAATTCAACGCCAATATTCCCCTCACAGCTTTCATAGCAGTAATACTCTGGTCTGTAGTGAAGCCCCCAGCGCCCACTTGCTGTACCAACGTATACGTATCGAAATGATGTACATAGGGCGGTGTCTGTAAATGTGGTGGTTTGGCCGCATTTTCTTCCTCTTGCGTTTCCGGTGGAGGCATCTGAAGGACCGTTTCAAGAGATGCCAACGGAGCCGAAGCGTCAGGTTTATCTTCCTTGATATTATCTCCTGATTTCTCTTTCCCTTCTACCTCTCCCTTCCTATCCACTTGTTTCCCTTCCAAATCTCCTCTCTCATTCTCCCCTTTCGCAGAATTCTCCTCTGTTTTTGTCAAAGGCTCGTCCCCCGGTAATTTAGCAGCCATCTGTGTCTCCTCACTCAGGGGCGCCGCAGAAGAAGGTCTCTCCATCCTCTCCCTCTGCATTTCCCGCTCTAGTCTGTCTCCCTCCTCTATCCCTATCTCTTTCTCTCCGTCCCGCAGAGGTTCAACAGCTTTCCCATGTCTCTTGACTAGGATATCGTTCCTCCTGCTGGAACTAGTGAAAGATCTTTCTCCCCTGTGCCTGCGATTCAAACATTGTCTCTGAGATCGGGAAGCTCTATTTCGTGTTTGTGTTTGTAACAGGAGTGGGAGAGGGGCTTCGCTGATGCGTAGAGAGCGGAAGAGAGGAGGGTAGAGGAATGTGAGGCGGTAGGTAGACATGTTGCATACTGTTGTAGGTATGGAACTGTGCAATGGGTATTGTGAGGATATGATGTAGTCAGAGAAGTTGTTGAGAAGTTTCTTGGTGCGTTATCGCGTTGATAGAGCTTGTGCCAAGATGCGATGGAAGCCGACATCTGGCGAGTACCGGTCGGGATGTGGGTTCTATGACAGCCTTGTGGACGAGGCTGAGTTTACAGAGAATTTGGACTATGGATGCACTAGAGAAGGTCAATAAGATAATTGAGAATTAGGTTACAGGGCTATATTTTCAATGAGGGATTAATTTCTAGCAGCTGAGACATATTTGGCTTTCAATTTCAACTAGTTTGACAATTCGTCGTGAGCTACCATTTTAAGAATTGATGCCCCGCCACAGAATTTCAGACCCTTGTCACTACCTCACTGTATCTTGATGGCGCGGTCGCGCATTTGGTGTAACACAAGATGCAGATCCTGGTACACAAATTGAATACACAGCTTCATTATACAGCTTCAAATCTATCTCTATCTATCTCTATTCATCTCATAAACCCAGTATGTCATCAAATCTCCGTATCTCATCTCAACGGCTTCAAGGTCCCGTCGCATCATGTAGTGCCTCCTCAAATGCGAACACAAATGCGTGACAATCCTCGAAACTGTTGTACAGCGGCGCAGGTGCTACTCGTATAACGTCAGGTCTGCGTTCATCGACGACTACTCCTCTCTCTTCTAACCCTTTCATCACGTTGTCCAGTAAACCGGGTTTCAGCATCAAACTTAACTGTGCACCTCGCTGATTGATATCGGTTGGGGTGATGATAACAAATTGTTTGTCTGTGAAGCTCTTCATGTTCAATAGTAGTGATTCGAGATAAGAGGTCATTTGTATAGACTTCTGTCGCAGAGGTGCCATCCCACCGGCTTGTTGAAAGATCTCGAGCGATGCTGTCAAGCTTGTGATATCAAGGATGGATGGATTTGATAGCTGAAATCCGGCTGCTCCTGGGATTGGAACAAAGTGATTGTCCATTGCAAATCGAGACGCCTTGTCACTACCCCACCAACCACTCAATCTGTTTACGAAGGTCTTTTTTCCGCTTTCCGTAGAGACTTTTCCATGATTATCATGCACAAAGAGACCACCAGCTGCTCCCGGACCTGAATTCAGATACTTGTAAGAACACCACACAGCAGCATCGACATTCCAGTCATGTAGTTGGAGAACAGCATTACCAACAGCGTGAGCAAGATCCCAAATCACAAAGATGCCATAGGAATGAGCTGCTTTGGTTATTGCCTTAATGTCGAGTAGCTGTCCGGTATAGAATTGGATACCAGGAAGAAGTAACAATGCTGTCGTCGTTGCATGCTCTTTCAAAACAGATAGAATGTGATCTGTTGACATTGGAGGGTGAGGTTGCAACGCTGGTTCAATTGTGACCAGGGAAAATTCAGGTGAAAGTCCATGGTGAAGGACTTGAGACTCCGCTGCGAACTGGAAAGTGTCAGAAGCATCCTCTCGCGTCGTTACCATCACTTGATGACCCGCATCACCATTCAAAACTTTATTTGCACTATTTTATGCCGCTAAATAAATCGTGCATACTCTCTCGTAAGATCAATTGCGCAAGATAAAGGAGTACCTACGTGATCTGAAGGAAAAGCTTGAGATTCAATGATGATCTTATGGCGACCATTGATATCCGGTTTGTAAAATGCAGACATGAGCAAATGAAGATTCGCTGTCAATGTTTCCATGACAGCAACTTCGGAAGGGAGAGCTCCCACAATTGGAGCAATCATTTCCGAAGCTCGAATGTCGGCATCGAGCCATGTTGGCAGAGGTGAGTCTGCCAAGGGTTTGAAATGGCCGTAGACACCTTGTGTAGCCCACGTTGCAAAGTACTGTTGCATACGAATTGAAGTGATGCGAGGTTGTAATCCCAGAGAATTACCACATAGATAAATAGAACTATCAAGTGATTGTGAGTCACGAGACTCTAAAGTACTTCAGCCATGTTTCGAAAAGTGACCGGCCGTCCCTCTTACCTGCAGCTGCTTCTGGTAACGACTTTGCTTTCAACTGAGATTTTGATGGAATTAGAAACTCTGTACGAATGTGACGAAGAGGATCTTGGGCATCAAGGTTCACAGCATATTCTTTGCTGTACACGTGCTGGCTGTCGCCTTCAAGGGAAGACATTGTCCAAACGTAATGCAACGCTCTGTGAGCGAGGCAGCTGAGCAATAATTTCGGACAATGAGCAAATGCCTCGTTCGTAATACAGCGGTGAGTGAGGAATCTAGAATCAGGTACTAGACACGTATTGCGTGCCGGTCCAAGCGGAAGACGATTGACGTTTGATGGCTTGAGGAGTCAGGAGAAGTCAAAGTCCACCGACGGTCATTTGATGTGGTAGAGTCTGGGGAAGGTGGTCGATGTCATCTAACGCCGGGCTGGGGCTGAAGGGGCTGCACTTGATGCAGGCTTGGGAAGTGTCGGGAAGAGGAGAAGAGGGAGTAACCAAGTCGATGTGTAATAGAAAATGCAAGTCTGTGTCATGAAAATCGAATTGTACGCGTTGGGTTCTTTTCTGTTACATCTGGTACTTGACGGTCTTGACGGTGTGTTAAAACGTTTTCTTTCGTCTGGTGTTTTGGTATTTTGATTACCCCCTCAAAACTACTTTAGAGGTTTAGACGCGGGGCATCCGAGGAAGTCTTAGTCATGACGCCGTCTCGCCTTCTCATCACGGGACGATAGCTGCAACCGGTTCTGTGACCCCGGAAAACACGATCCATGCTAGTGGCAAGGGCGATTCAGGTGTTGGGCGGAGTGGAGTTGCACCAAGAATAGAATGCGAAAGCGTATGAACATACGGAGTACTCGAGCTGGACTGAGGCGAGTAAATGATATGGTTGAGAATTGGGAATGTGATCAAGGCACGGACAATTGGAAATGAGTACGGCGTGTGATGGACGAGGATTACTGAAGAGGAGATTTGTATGGAGCCAACACGAGGTTCAAGATGAGTGACTGTAGAGTCAAGGGGTATTTGGACAAGAAGAAAGTAGAAGACTTGGAGAGACCAGATGAGAGTAAAGGTTGAGATGCGATCATACGGGCTATAGCCAGAAACATGATAATTGACCATACGAATTTGCTAGTGCTATACCGACATATCTACCTATGCATTGGATAGCCCGAAGTAGCTAAACGCTCGTAATCTCAAGCAGAGGCAAATATGCGCCCAGCTGGGCAAAAGTGTCAGGATTAATTCCTGATATGATACATTCATTACCCGAAGCCTTACAGTCAGGTCGCTATTACGAACACCTCGCAGCTGGAGCTGGCACAAATTGGCATAGTAGCTGCATAATTACCTGACTGTGGCTATTCGAGTGCAGAGGTGGTTGGTTGAATTGAGCGATATTGAGTGAGCATTGCAAGGAAAGTCTCTTCTTACCAACATTAACTACCTACGTATCTACCTATAGCCCATTGTAGGTATCCTACTTACCTGTACCTCATATTCAACCTGAGCCACCAGATTGAAATAAAAATATAGGTAGGTAGACCATAATACTTACCTAGGTAAGACTCAAATAATTGCAAAAACCATCAAGTCATCCTCCATCTAGTCCCAAAGAAGCATCACTCTCTCCCAGTGCCGAGTCCCGCTAGAAACAAAACGGCAGTTCTTCTTCGCTTCTTCTTATCCGGCCACAAATGCGCCCGCATTTCACGATTTTTGATGGGACCCCCTAACCCCGATCCGGCTAGCCTGCTTCAAAGCCACCGATAACCGTTCTGATGGTGGAGGGGTTCGACTGGGGCACGAGAGCATCGTCAGGTACGAAAGTTTCCATTCTACGTCCGCACAGTCAGTAGCTTGTAAAAAAGTTATCTGGTCAGAAGTCAGTTAGTTGTAAGTTGCCCCAGACTATACACAGACTATATAGCTTCCCGCTCTTCCGTCAAGATCATTCTCGATCGCTTCATAGCAAGTATTCCCAATACTTTATCAGTTGCCTCTCCCCTTCTGCATCATCCGTCATACATCTACACATCTCTCTCGTACCTCCCTTCTCAGCCTCAGCTCCTCCTTTCCTTATCTCTTGAACTCATTCCCTGCTACCTCTGCGCCTCGCCGCTTCACGTCAGACGTCAGCCCAGAATCTCGAATAAACTCGAATTCCAGCACTTTAATCAATTCAATTTAAACAGCTGATCGTCCACCAGATCGTCGGTTGCTGGTATATCTTGAACAACCTCGCCAGCAGGTACCCGATACAAACACAACTCCCGCCTCCACTACAACCTCAACCACCGCCCAGTTTCGCAACCGCACCACCTAACAAGCGTTGCACGGATACTCGCTCTTACACCGGTACGTTCCCTTTGTCCAATTCCTTCTATCATTCCACAGAACTCCTTATCGCTCCTATCAAAGTCATCGAACAAGGGCATGGCTGATGGTGCAAGTCCGCTCTGTATTCAACCGTCGACACCGCCTCGTACGCGTGCGACTCATACTCTCTTTGTGGTCACTGCTCAGATAACCAAAAGTAAGTTCAAGATAGTGCCTCTATCCGTATCTTAGCCAGCCATGACATGAGCCATTTGTACTTGGTTATATCTCCTTCCATTCCTCCTCTCCTCTCTTCCATTCTTCGAGGTCTCACCGAGCATACCATCACAATGGCGAAAACCTTAACTCTCAACACTGCTGATCTCATGGGCTCGACCCTACAGTTCCCAGAATATTTCGAACCTTTTGAGTTCGATCCCGAAACCGGCATCATGGCCAACTTTGACGAACCTCCTGTTGCTCCTGTCCACAAAACAGTTGAGAAGTTGATCAAGTCTCCCGGCAGACAACCTTCTCCCCAACCTACACATTTCAGCGTGCCGTATAAAAACGGCAATGGCAATGGACACCGAGTCTTGCGTTCTGCGACCGTCGGCTATATTGCTCCCGAATTCAAGGGCAAGCATGCACAAATGGATCAGGGTGAGTAATATTTCCATAAGGCGGTGACGGAAGTGTGGCAGACGGCTTGTGCTCCTACCAGGCTCTTTCGGGAGTTTCAGGAATGCTAAAATGCCCGATCGCCAATGAGCAAGATATTCAGGGGAAGCGAGACGGCATTGGAAGTCCAATGCGACTCGTCATCCCTATCTGGTGGAGCGAGAGCCTCCGCTATGGCTATCCAATCCATTGTCCAATAGGACCTCCGAATATCAACCAAGACTAACTCATCATAGTAAAGGAAAAGATAGCACAACTTGCCTGGATCCCATCAGCGTTAGTCGATGAACAAATCAATTGGTTCTATAATGAACTTGGAATTGACGATGTCTACTTCCAATTGGAGACCGTTGATGCTATCGTCAGTCATATCACATCTCTATATGCTGCAAAGATCGCCGCATATGCTCGTGAAGATAAGCGACAAGAGATCAGACTTGACATGGAAGCTTCAGATCATGCCATATATATTGATACCAGTGAACCTGGTGTCAGTAATTTGGCCGGAGCACGATACGAACACCGCCTTGAGACTAAGTATCTCGATTCGAAGACCGATCAGACATTTCGTGTCGAAACTTTCCGGTCACCCACAAACTTATCCGGAAGTGGACAATCAAAGACAACATTACGTTGTTACTTCGTGTATCAATGTCAATTCGTCGAACCAAATCCAGATCCCAATGAAACTCGCCTCGAGGTGATTGGTGATCGATTGTTCCTCGCCAAGGCTACCAACAACACAAAACAGATTTACAAAGACATTATTGAACTTGCAGTCTCCAGGACAGGTCCAGTCATCGAGGTCTTTGACATTGAGGACTCAAAGGAGGTCAGACTTGTCGTTGCCTTCCGTCGTCGGACAGCTGCAGGCATGTTCAGTGCCTTGTCGGATCTCTACCATTACTATGGCGTGACGAGTTCGAGGAAATACGTTGAACAATTCAGCAACGGTATCGCTGTTATCTGTCTTTACCTCAAGCCTGCCGCCAATTTGGAGTCGAAGAAGTTCCCACCTCTCAGTGCCTCGATACACCAGATCACCAAGGAGATCTCACTACTTTACTGCATTCCACAGAACAAATTCCAACCACTTTTTGCAAGTGGTCGATTGAGTCTTCAAGAGACCATCTACGGACACTGTCTCTGTGTATTCGTCCAACACTTCCTCAATCGCTTAGGTACGTTCACGTGATGACTTACAATTATCACTGACTGATCTCAACCAGGTTCCGACTATGCCTCACTTGTGTCCGCACTTGATTCGTCAAATAGTGCACATGCTGAAGTTCTCTCAAAGATCAAGCGTCGCCTGAGAACAGAAACGTTCACTGCCGATTATATCTTTGAAATCATCAGCTCACATCCAGAGCTCATCCGGTCATTGTACGCATCATTTGCCAGCGTACATCTAACAGTCGGCCCAGGTTACACTGAGGAGTTTATTCCCCCAACTCCATCAGCCGAAGTCCTGTCAGATACTGAATTGAAAGAGCTCATTGCCAAAACCGTTCTCAATGAGCACGAGGCGATGGTGATGAACGCTTTCAGAACATTCAACAACTCTTTGCTCAAAACCAATTTCTATACCCCCACCAAGGTTGCATTGAGCTTCCGACTGAACCCAGGTTTCCTACCAGAGCTGGAGTATCCTCAACCATTGTACGGCATGTTCTTAGTCATCAGCTCTGAGAGTCGTGGGTTCCATCTCCGCTTCCGAGATATTGCCAGAGGAGGAATCCGTATCGTTAAGTCCCGTAACAAGGAAGCTTACTCTATCAATGCACGCTCCATGTTCGACGAGAACTATGGACTTGCCAACACCCAACAACGCAAGAACAAGGACATTCCTGAAGGTGGCTCCAAAGGTGTCATTCTCCTCGATGCTGTTCACCAAGATAAGGGCAGTGTTGCCTTTGAGAAATATATTGACAGTATTATGGATCTTCTCCTCCCTGCCGAGACACCTGGTATTAAGAATCCAATCGTCGATCTCTACGGAAAGGAGGAGATTTTGTTCATGGGCCCTGATGAGAACACAGCTGATCTTGTGGATTGGGCAACTCTTCATGCTCGCAAGCGTGGTGCTCCATGGTGGAAGTCATTCTTCACCGGCAAGTCGCCCAAGCTTGGTGGTATCCCCCATGATGCTTATGGCATGACCACCTTATCCGTTCGCGAGTTCGTCAAGGGTATCTATCGCAAAAAGGAATTAGATCCCAGCAAGGTCCGAAAGATGCAGACCGGAGGACCCGATGGTGATCTTGGAAGCAATGAGATTCTTCTTAGCAATGAGAAGTACACCTCAATTGTGGATGGCAGTGGTGTCTTGGTTGATCCTCATGGACTGAACCACCAAGAACTGATCCGGCTTGCCAAGAAGAGAGCCATGATCTCTCAATTCGATATCTCATTGCTCTCCAGGGACGGTTTCCGTGTGCTTGTTGATGATATGAACATCAAGCTTCCAAATGGAGAGATTGTTAACAACGGTACATCTTTCCGCAATACATATCACTTGCGTGAAACTGGGTTAACTGATTGCTTCGTTCCTTGTGGCGGTCGCCCAGAATCGATTGATCTGTCAACTGTCGGCAAGCTCATCAAGAAGAACAAGTCAATCATTCCTTACATCGTGGAGGGTGCAAACTTGTTCATCACTCAGGATGCCAAACTTCGTCTTGAGGAGGCAGGTTGCATTCTATTCAAGGATGCTAGTGCCAACAAAGGTGGTGTCACTTCTTCATCCCTTGAAGTCCTGGCCAGTTTGAGCTTCGATGACAAGGGATTCGAAGAAAACATGTGTGTTGGTGCCAATGGACAAAAGCCAGCTTTCTACCAAGCCTATGTCAAGGAGGTACAAGCCAAGATCCAAGACAATGCTCGCTTGGAATTCGAAGCCATCTGGCGCGAACACAAGCAGACTAAGATTCCTCGTTCGACTTTGAGTGATACTCTTAGCGTGGCTATCACCAAGCTCGATGAGGAATTACAGAAGACTGAGCTCTGGAAGGATGAGAAGCTCCGACGATCTGTTCTTGCTGATGCTCTTCCCAAGTTATTGCTTGAGAAGATCGGTCTTGATCTGATCATTGAGCGCGTTCCAGACAACTATCTCAGAGCCATTTTTGGCAGTTATCTTGCGAGTCGCTTCGTCTATGAGTTCGGTAGTTCACCGAGCCAATTTGCTTTCTTTGATTTGTAAGTCTTATCCTCCCAGTCTCATATCGAATAGCCACTGACTTGAAACAGTATGTCAAAGAGACTCGCCAAGATTCTTTAGGGTAGAATATGTGTGTTAGACAACAAGTAAATGGAGGCCAGTTTTCTGCTTTGGATTTTGCTTTTGGAACAGATTCGAAATTGGATTAGGTTGCGTTGGGTTATGCATACGGCGTAGATGGGTAAACAAAAACCAGAAAACAGATATCATTTTGGAAAAGGGATATGGAATCGCATTGGTTTTATTTCGTCAACGATATATTTGATTCTCCCTACATGAATGGGAGGGGGGACATGATTATTCTTCAGGCGGTGTTTTTGGGATGCAGCAAATTGCAAAAGCTTTTATGAGAGATCTGAGATCTCTGAGATGCGTTTTTCGCTTTTAATTTGCGTCTGCTTTTGGGTGTGTGAATGCTAGATTTCTTTGGGAATGGGTTGGTTGGTATAGAGGTTTATAGAATCGGCCAGAAATGGAAATTTTGAGAGAGATTACATTCCATACTTGTGAGACTATGACAAAACCCAATCAATGTTGAAAATGTGACACACCGCGACCATCCTAGCAGAGGGGCCGAAATTCTAAGATAGGGAAAAGAAAATGCTTTTCAATATCTCTACACTTACCTTGCCTCCTCTCATCTATCTCGCTGTCGCAACATACAACTTACCCTCTCCCAGTTCAAACTAATCGCACAATCCAATCCAGTTTCAGATAACAATGCAAAGTCGCAAAAGAAATTCAAGCGTACCCAAAAAAAAAGAAAAAAAGGGAAAAAGTCAAAATTGGCAAAAACTCTAGCCTCCCAGTCGAACAGGGAGACCGTAGAAAACCCTCCGGTGAGGATTTTTGAAGCCGGGTGATTTTATTTTAGAGTTGACTTGATCGTCTTGTCAACGAGACCACTACGTCACATTTGCATGCGGCGATCCTTATGGCCTGGTTTGGGGGATGGTTATTTGGGTATATGTATAAAGTGAGGTATAGAGGGAGGGACGATGGTAGTGAGTACTTGTGATGAATTTTCTTCATGTTCGTGAGATAGGTAGTTTGTTTATAAGGTAGTATAGAGGTACATTTGTATAGGATATCTCGACCTTATAATGGTCAGGATGCTCGGGTTTCTATCTTCTTTTTGCTCACCATTCGGACAGGAATAATTCCCTTCTTGATCTCGACACAAAAAATCAAGTCTTGGTATCCCGATCGATCTTCATCTTCGCATCACATGATATAATCTCTTATTCCAATTCTTGTTCAAGATTTGAGATACTTTACCATTATATAATGAAGCTACTCTTTTATCTTATCCTTCCATCGAAAGCATAATACTATCCCCTGAACACCACATCTCACCTGATTCCAAGCACCCAAGCGAATGCGAGAAACATCAGCCTTCCATATCTCGTCTCAGCCCCCAACCAATCGGAAACATGCTCCCATCAGACGGAGCAACATTAACCCCTGCCTGCCTCTCCGGAATCTGACTTACTTTCCGCCTCCGAGTCCTGACGACAACAACGCCTCTGCCTGCAAGTCGATATGATAAACTCTCTTTTTCCCAGCGGAGTGGGTTAAGATTCCGGAGTACAGTACATGTACATTTTGCGATTGTGCATCCTATACATCACACAGATTCCGAAGCTGGAAAGAGATCTCTCTGCTTATTTAATCCTGCCGTATGAATGTGATTGGATATGACGGATTTAGATATGGATTTGGAAATGGAAATGGAAAGTGCAGGGGAATTGAACATGGGGAATGGTAGTGAGAAGAAGGGAAAGCTGAGACGGTCATGTGAGTTTTGTAGGACGTCGAAGGGGAAATGTGTTCCTAGTGAGGAGATGGGGAGATGTCAGAGGTGATTATTTACTCTAGTTTCTTTGTTATATTTTAATTCGATGAGGCTTTTCTAATACTATACAGATGTCTTAAAGATGGGAAACAATGTGTTTTCCTAACCGCCAAGCCTCGTCCTAAAAGAGCAAAAACGTCAAGATTGTAAGTCAGCTATGTTTAGTAACGACATTTACTTACAATATAATACAGACGCGTCGCAGAAATGGAAGAGAAATTAGAAGGGTTATTAGCTCTCCTATCACAAAAAGGTATTGGTGAACCCCCACCACTCGCACCCCTCAGGCCTTCCTCACCACCTACACCACCTCTTGACACTCCCGCCGAATCGCCACCTATTGAGCTCGACCTATCAAGTCTCCAAAGCTCATTCGGCCCTTCAACACCTCAATACTCGCTAGAAAGATATACTCCTCACAACTTTCCCCTCTTTACCTTTCCTCCGGTCGATAATTTCCAAGACGTGATATCTAGGAACATTGTTTCCTACGAGCAAGCTGAGGAATCATTACGGGTGTTTCGTACCAAGATTCATATTTTCCCTTTTGTGGTATTGCCTACGAGTATTTCGCTCGACTCGCTCCGTCGTCAGAAACCGGTTCTCTTACTTTCCATCCTGGCTCTTGGCGCGGACTCTAATGCTGCGATTCAGAGTCAGCTGGAGCTTGAGATGAGGGAGAACTTCGCGAGGAGGATTATGGTGAACTGTGAGAAGAGTTTGGATCTGTTGCAGGGTTTACTCGTATATCTTGCTTGGTAAGTTTTCTCTTCCTATCTTGTTTGAGGAGAGGTGGTGACGGTATGAGAGGCTAATGGCAAAAAAGGTATCATTATTACTTTGATCCAGAGAGGGAACAAATCAATCAGCTATGTAGGACTATTGCAACCATGGTCGTTGATCTTGGGATGGATAAAATCCGTCAGGAGTATCACTCGATAATTTCCGGCATGATCTCTGAACAATCTCTCATATTTCCACCAAAGGTTACGCCTGAGGATTTGGAGGCAAAGAGGACATTTCTGGGTTCTTATTACCTTTGCGCTTCGTAAGCTATTTCACTAACTCCTCGAAATTTGTCCTGACTTTTCTAGCATCTCTCAAGGTCTAAGAAAACCAAGCGCTCTAAAGCATACGGCTTACATGGATGAATGTGCACAAACGCTTGCTCAAGCCTCTATCGTTCAGTCAGATTATCTGATACCTTACTTCATTCGTCTTCAAAAACTTTCAGATGAAGTTAGAGATGTATTTGACTACGATGGGGAACCTAGTACCAACCAAGAAGCAATGCCCATTGAGATACTAGTACAGTCATATACCAATCAGATAAAACAATTCGAAGAAAGTTTCACACCAGAGATCTGGAAGAATAGTGAGTAACATTTTCTTCTAAGCAAAATCGCAGGTCTAATATCCCTAGCAATCCTCTCCCTCGGCATCCGCCACCTCAAAATCTACGCCTCGGAAATCTGTTTCCACGCCCCTCCCCCTTCAGACCTCGATCTCCTCACCCACCTCCCCTCCCGCACATGGCACAACTCCCCTTTCCGTAGCACCCATCTGGTCACCTGTCTCCAATCCACGAAATCCTACCTCGATACCTTCCTCTCCCTCCCAAACACCTCCCTCCTAGAAACAAGCCTCACAGAATGGCTCCGCCTAACCTACTCCATACTCATCCTCGGCGCCTTCTCCACCCACCCGTCCTCTACGCACCTCTCCCCTTCCCATCTCCACTCCCTTGCGAACATGGACACCTATCTCGATTCTCTAACCTCAAAATTCGCTTCCTGCATCAGCGAACTCCGACACGAGACTGACAACGGCTATGTCAGTCATCTGCGCTACCTATTTCAGAAAATTAAACTGTGTTACTGGCAGTTGAAAGTAGATCCTACTTGTCCGAATGTGGCGCTTAGTTTTAGCTTTATGGAGATTTTGCCGACGGTTTTTAGACATTGTGAAGAGTGGGCTAATGAGGAGGGGAGGGGAGGGGAAATGGAGGAGTGGGGGACTTTGGTTGGATGGGGAGGAGAGGGTGTTGATGTTGGGGCTTTTGAGACGTTTTAGAGGGAGGGGTGCTGCTTTTGGGTTTTAGAATCGGTTGGTTAGGCATGGGAATAAGAATGGGGATAGGAGTCTTTCCTAAAGTTTTGGTGCCTGTGGAGTTTGGCTTTGATCAGGGGATAGGAGGTCGGGACATCTACTCTGGTATAAAGGTTTATGAGGGAGATAAAAGATAATATGTACAATATATATTGTGATAATACTAAACTCGCATCTCCGAGCATCAACGACCTACTACCTTAATGTCTGCCTCTCCTTCCAACACAGACTTGACTTTACATGGCCCGTTTATCCTCCATCCGTCTGCTCAGCTCACTCGAAGCACTATAAGTAGGCTGTGATAAGATATGATCATCTTTTGAAAACAGACACCAAATAGGAAAGTCGTAATTAATCTTATAGGAGCCGAAATTTGGAAGGGGAAGGGGAGGGGGGGGGGGGAATACTCGTCAATGTCGATTTTGAGAACAACGTCAAATGAAGATTAAGTACATCGATCTTATTCTAGTAAAGTAGTAGAGAGCTAATTATTATCATAAGAAGATGATTTAAGTCTCAATTAATTCCCCTAATGAATTGAAAAAAAAAGTTTTTATACAATCGACATCAATTTCGACATTGAGAACCGTGTAGTATAAACAAACTATATTGGGTATCAAATACATAACTAAACAAACTTCCCAAATATCCCCTATCTTATGCGCCGATTCTTTCAATAAATTTATCCCAAACAAACCACCCCCAATCAATCCATAATCCCACAAGCGAAATATTGGCAAAACGTCCCAATCCAGCCCTCCCCTAACTTCTTCCCTCAGAACTCACGTCCCCACCCCTAGCCCTCTCCATCTCCTCCCTCTCATCAGCCGTCATCTCCGCCTCCGCCTTCTTAATCTTAACAAAAGCAACCAAGATCGCCAAAGCCGTAGCCGCACACGCCACCTCGAACCAAAAGACAGCGTGATAGCTCTCCCGGAGCCCTAGTCTCTCAACCGTGAAGATATTAATGATATCCGCGAAGCCGAGACAGACGGCAATGCCAAGATGAAGGAGGAGCATGATCATCGCCCCTGCGAGACCCTGTTGCCGTTGCGGGAGAGCAGTCGTAATGAAGATGTTGGCGACATTGAAGGTGATGTCTATGCCGACAGTTGCGAAGATCATTGCTGGAAAGATGTAGGCCCAGTAGTTTGCTCCCTGGGGAGCGAGGGCAAAGAGCAGCGGGGCGATGATCCAGGAGACTCCTGAGATGATTATGAGGATTGTGCCGGGGAGGAGATGTAGGACGAAGCCACCGACCGTGGAGATGATGCAGCCGCCCAATGCCATGGGAACGTACCACGCGACGACTTGTAATGGGGTTGCGCCCATGATGTTCTCCATGTAGAATGTTGCGTAGAGAAGGAAGACGCCCAGTGAGCCGTAGGTAAAGAACAGAGCGACGAAGAGTGCGCCCATGCGAGGAACTTTGAAGAGGGATGATGGGAGGAGGGGCTGCGATGCGACGTATATTTCCACATAGCCTGCTGCAATTATCATGAGAGAACCGACAACGAATAAAATATAGATATAAGGTGTCTTCCATCCCTGGGGAGCATGCGCTGAGTCGATGATTGCGAAAGTGAAAAGAATCAGACCGCAAACGATGAGAATAGCCCCTAACCAGTCCATCTTAACCTTTGAAGCTGCATTTCGCTTTTGCTGGATGTCGGAGGGGATGGTGAGATAGGCTGTTATCGCAGTGACTGCAGCCAGGATCGTTCCAATCCAAAAGTACCATCCCCAGGTGGTATACTCAGCTGTCATGCCAGCAAAGAATATACCAATGAAGAATCCCATCGGAGCACAAGCTCCATAAATGCTGAAAACCAAGTTCTTCCTAGGCCCTGGTCGATAGATGCTTCCAATGATCATGACGCTCGATGGTAAGAAGGCAGCAGGTCCAAGCCCTTGCAATGCACGACAGAAGTTTAGCATAAGATCGTTCTGTGAAAACCCAGCGACAAGACTCCACACAGTGAGCCATACAAACCCCGCTACATAGACTGGGTAGCCACCAAACATATCCGCCGCGCGTCCAAATATTAGTAGAAAACTGGCAAGCGTCAGGGAAAAGGCACTGGCAGGCCATGTTGAGGATGCAGAAGGAATATTGAGATCCTTAGCCAAAGTTGGCAAGATAACAGTAAACCCTGATACGAAATATTCCTAGTAATGGTTAATATCTTTCAAAATGAAGAATAATTGGCTTACGGAAAGGACTTGTGACATCGAGATTGAAAAGACAAATCCGATCTCACTCCATATTGAACTAAAGGCCTCGGGCCTCTGCCTACCTAGCCGTTCAATTCGTGCTTGATCAGATTCCTCCACTTGTGGTGAATCTGCCCCTTGTTGATGTTTTTCTTTTTCTGAGGGTCCGGGTGTTGTTGAATTCGCAAGGTCTTCCTCATACGTTTCAGTAAGAGAACCATAATTTCGACGATGAGAAAAATGATGATGGTTGGAATAAATACCGTGAGTTGATGAGTTGCTGTAGTTCGAAGCAGTCTGGGTACTCAAACGTCCTTGGTGGGACGCGAGTCTGATCTCGTTGTCAATGTCTCGGTAGGACATGGTCGAGATCTATCGGGAAAAGATGTACTGAAATGAATAAAGGGTATATGAATGGAATGTAATGCTTTGAACACCAATTGTGACAATGGAAAGTAAAAAGACAAAGGAGGACTAAGAGACGTTCATATAGAATAACAAATTGACCATGCCATCTCCTGCAGCACAAGAAGGGTTGAAATAGAGTGCGGAATATTGGATTTGTAAGTAAGGGCGTCAGTGAGCAAAAGAGGGCGTCACAGCACATATACTTACTCATGTTCTGATGTTGACCCGAACAATGACGCCCATTAGTATTGCCGTACAAGTGCCAAGTCTAAAGCTCGGTTCTGACCCGGACGAAAGTCTTCGGATCCACTACCTAGCTGGTAGATTACTCAATGGAAATCATATTTTCCCATAGGGTGGCCAGAGCTAGACAATGATATTCAACGATTGGAAACTGTCGAAGCGCCATTGATGTGATGAACGAGGCGGCATGTTGGTATCACCTGAGGAAAGCTTGCGAGTGGCGAGCAGTAAAGAAGAAATCAAATACAATTCCTGTGCACGTTCTGGATCGAGAATATCACTTCAGACTTGTGGTTCCTTGCATGTTTTGTCCGAGCACAACCCTACATCTTGCTATCAATTCTTATCATGTATGTGAAGGCATCGATGCTGGTGATACTTGCTTTGTTTTTGACGTGCTTTGACGACCGTTATTCTCCAGACTTCGACTAAACCCGGAAAGGAATGAAGAACCGCCGCGACCAGTGAGGAAAGTATCAGGTAAGCCCAACTACCACACTTGAGGCTTTTCGCGGGGTTTGCCTCGAGCTTAACGGCAAAGTCTTGCTTTGACCAAAGCTGGGTCATCAATTCCAATTGTTTAGTGGCACCTGAATGATAGGCTATAATTTCCCAAAACGGAAGATAGCTTCAAGACTTGCGCTCGATAGGCAGTATAAGTGGTCAGGAGTCAGCTGCGGAATTGAATATTGTCGTTGCAGATTATCGTAAGATATTGTCGGTATTGCTACTGCAAGTTTGTTGAAGTATCGGTGATCTGAGGCAAATCAAGATTGGGATGACAGAGCAAACAAAAGCAAACACACTCTTGCACGTGACCATGGCCGAAAACAGCTCCACCACGCTAGCGCGCAGCCGAAATTTTTCCCTACAAAAGCTTCCGCACTCTCTTGGGAAAACTCTTCTTCTCTCTCCCTACATCAGTAGGTTATAATTAATACTTATAACTTCATGGGGGTTCCACTACGGTGGCTTGCTGAGGGTTATTCATGTCGCAAGACACAATGGGTTTTCCTCCGTTCCCGGCTCCTTAGAGAAAAGGTGAACGCTCTTTCCTACCAGCCGACTTCGCCGAATCTCTCGGACGTTGACTGTGGGGTGGTCGCTACATATACTCGTTTTGCATAGGTTCTTGAAGAGGATTGGGATTTACTGGCATGGGATAATGGGATTGGATAGAGCGGAGGTGACTGCTGCAAAGGGTGCCACGCGATGCGCCCGATGTGGAATCTAGAAGAAGCTATCGTGACTGCGACTTTGTGATTCCAAATCTGTCAATAATTTACAGATCGCCCACATCCCTACGCGAAGAGTCAATTCTGACTGTAGTTGTGCGACTTATTCAGCCCACGTTCTTACTGTATGCTTTGGATTTGATATCCTGCGTATGTGAGTTCTGCTTCCCGATTTTGGGTCGACATGCTGTATCAGCCTCGTTAGATATTGTGGCGGGTTCAACATTCATAATCCATTAGACTGATAAATCGCATAATGTGAGGATCAACACTGTTGAGCCAGTCAATTGTTAGCAATTAGATATAGGAAATCATCACAATCATCCAATCACATTTAATTCACAATTTTGATTGCAAATCTTCACAAAATTCATGAATCATGCGTGTTGGATTGTAATCGAGCTAGCAAGATTCCTTCCTCTATATGTGTATGCCGACATCTCAATAAAGAGGGTCAACAAAACCATCTAGTACAGGCGCTTTGGTGGAGACATGGATGCCTTGATGGTCAAGGATCCAACGTTTTGCCATCCCTTCTTCAAGAGAGAGACCAGGTAGTTGATGGCCAACATAATGTTGGAGATCAATTGATCCTCAGTCATGCCAACGTTTCCGACAGCAACACCCATACACAAGACCTTCTTCAATTGGAATTTGATGGTGGACTTGACTTCGTTGATCTTGGCACTCAAGTCTTCATTGTGGGAGACTGGAGTTGGGAATTTACCGGCTGTGGAGGGTTAGCAATTGCACACAATACAGATTCCAGCACAGCTTACCCTTGGAAAGACCAGGACCCAAGAGACGAGGAATTTGCTTGATCAAGGTATCGGAAGCAACGAAGGCATCGTACTTGCGAGCAAGCTTCTTGATGAGCTTCTTGTTCTTGTTAAGCTTCTTTAAATCATCAGAAGACATAGCATCAACACCACCGTGCTTGGCACGATCGATATCGTGTTGATCACCGAGAATGCTATCTATTATCAGCCCATGCCCAACACACTGTATCCTCTCGTAGTCCAACATACCAAATGCTCATTCCTGGGCGGGGAACGACTGGGAGACGGACGGTTCCGGAGAAACGCTTGTCACGTTGGGGATCATAGTTCTTGAGGCCGATTTGAAGTTCGACGGTCTCGAGGAAGTTTCTCTTCTTGGTTTCAAGAGAGTATTCGAGAAGTTGTTGCACGTTGGTACGCACTCCGGCTGAGGGGAGTAATTGTCAGCGCGCCATCACGAAATACCCTTTCGGCAGACAGTAAAGAGATCGCAGACTTACCGACTGTGATTTTCGACATGATGACAGTCTTCCAGTAGAATTTTTCAAGTTCTAATGGTGAGGATTTGCGATTGTGTCGTTGCTATTTGAAGTTGGGGAAGGCGAAATATTTGACAAAAATCCATTGTGCGTTAGTGGGGAAGCTTGCCGATCACGTGCTCCAGGTGAAGAGTCACGAATCTCGAATTCCGAAACAACAATGAGATCAAGAGAAGGAAATGTGCCCTGCCAGAGTGAGCTACGCTGACCTATCCAACTCCTTCTGCATTTAACATTGGATGGATGACATTCTAGACTTAGGACTTCCTGAGTTGCTTTCCATAGTGCAGATACAAGAACTTGGCATTTAGAGCTGGTTTATATACTACGAACAAGTGTTTCTAAAGTTCTGCTACTTTGTGCCATATCTATGTGTATGCCTGGATTATTTCTTACCTGTGAAAAAAGTTTAACTGAAGTCAAAGAGTCATATTCTTTCGCGGTCTAGACTATGGCAGAATCACATTTGATGGAATTGTGTGCTACGGAAGTTTGTGGTGGATTCTTTCTTGCATCAAGCGCTTCCATAACTTCTCGGACAACCGGTCACAGTTTCCTCCGTCCTCGAATTATCCGTGTTGCTCGTGTTTCAAGGCTTAGAGATTCTTATACCGCTGTTATCTCAGCATAATTACCAGTGACAGTTTCAGTGAGCGTGGTAGTCGCGCATCCCTTCTGACAAGTTGGGCAAGCGCCTGGTGCAGTAGCTGTGACTGTAGGTGTCTTGGGACACTTTGGATTTGGGAACGGTACTGTTATTGTAGTTGTTGTCATCATAATACACATTGGATGAGGTCCACACGTCGTCATATTTGGGCAGTGCACTGTCTGATCAGCAAATGTTCCAAAGATTATGGAATTTCAGAAACGCACTCTTTCCAGTGTATGGGACCGTTGTCGTGTAAGAGTAGCATGAATGTGGCTTATATTCTGGAGCCGGCGTGACCTCTGGGCTTCTCCTTTCTGGCAGAGCCTCTGAAACATAACTTATTCCTTGATCAGTGATGCATTTATCAAGGTTTGTGTATCCACGTACCTGAGCGATGCTACAGCTAAGAGGCAAATGGTGTTCTTGATATTCATCATTCTCGTGGCTGATATTACAAAGTTGCTATTGTGCGGTGATGATGCTGTTTTAAATGGAATTTAGGACAAAGGTGCTTCTTCTGTTAGAAGGAACGACCTTTATATATGTTTTGCGGGGTCAGCAAAAGTAGGTTACCACAATAACGGCGACTTCAACCCTTCCAATACTTCCGACTGATTTATAGAGGTTACACTCGTATTTCTTCTGGTTGAAATTTACTGGCGCAAAATTTTACTCCGCTCTGATGCTCTGGTAGGCTCGTGGTGGCTGTAGCATTCCGACGCATGCTACCTAGGCTTGATACACGGTGTTTTTCGTGGCATCAGGCCTGACGGCGTCGCTTTCTTGGAAAAATATGCAGGCTTCCTACTATGTTTCGAAAGCCAATCTATCGAAATATTCTGATTTGCGAAGCAGAATGAGCTCTATTACGAGTTCCGAAAAGGTACATTCCGTCCGCTCTATGGGGAAGAAACTCACATAAGGCTGAAATACTGGACTCGCGGATAAGAAGCCGATTCCATTATTAGCAGCGCTGGACCAGGTTCATTTGGAGTACTAAATGTTATGTGCATTTTCAGCCGGCAAGCGAGAGCTTTGATGTGGTCAGGTACTGATTGGAGCTACTTGGCTGGCTCTCCGAACATCACCTGTCAGACGGAGGAATTGGGAACCATGGGAGGAAACCCAATTCAATAGCATTTCCTGGAATCTTCCCTTACTTGAGCATATGTCACAAAATCACCTTCCTAATTTTCGGTCAAAGTATTTGGGAACAGAAGTGTGCTCGAGGCTTGCAACTGTCATGCACAACATAAACCATGGAGGAGATAACAATGATTATGTATCCGAATTTCATTTCCTTTATTGCTGCTTAAGATGATTGCGCGAGGTTTAGTTTACCGTCAAAATTCTAGAATGAAAGAGCCCAATATTCGGCACCAGATTCATGATCCTCCTTGTGGTCTATTTTGAAATTCACGAGATATCGGATGAATTATCGACTAGAAGAGACATGTTCAATTGCCAAAACTTTGTGAGCCATAGCGTATTTCCCAGTCTGGGATGCCTTGATATCGTCGGAAGAGTGAACTTGTGATATGATTTCAAGTTGGTGTCGCTCAGGCGCTGACCAGACGAGAATTGCCTAACAACCACGTTTGTTACATGACAAGCTGCAACGCAACTACGAAATCAACAAAACGGACCAGACAATTACTTCTCATATCTTCGACTGTGTTTGTTCTTTGACCGCGCTTACTTCAACGCTTTAATCCTCGATCGCCAGGGGTACTCTTACAAAATTTTCCCATTGTTTACTTGCGAAATTGTCCGCTTTCGCAAGACACCTTCTCATCAACAAACTTTGTGTACCAAAGTCTGTCTCAAGTCAATTTCTACTCAGTAGGCTACAGCTAGCTTGGCCTCAATTGCATAGTCCCAAACCAGCGCAATGGTTGTTGCCGCAAGAACGATGCCGTCGACACAAACTAAAAAAGTCGAACTCTCCTTTACCAATTGGGTGGTTGGCGGCTCATTGGTCTCTGTCAAGTCCACAGAGAGTAGTAGAAGTCGTCACCGATCCCGTAGGGTTGTTGTCGAAGAAGTGGATTCAGTATGTCTACATCCCCTTGTGGCATTATGACATTCACTTAACCACGTGAAAATTGTGTTATTATCTAGGAAGACGCTGACATATTTTAGGAGGATGAGCCAATTTCTACTAAGCACAAGAAGAATCCGCCAACTCCACCTGGTAAATCTCATACCAGGAAGGTAGCCAAGGGTATCGAGGCGAAGGAAAAGGAGAAAACTGAAGAGAAGAAAAAGGATGACAAAAAGGAGAAAGCAAATGAGGCGGCTAAAGATGAAAAGTCTAAGGATGATAAGGCTGCGGACGATATCTGGGTGGTTGAGAAGAAATGCAAGACCTGTGGCAAATTGGATACAGCCGAGGAATCAGAGTGTATCTACAAGGAGAAATGCAAAGGATGTGGCAAATTCTACCGTCCAGCTGATGCGGATGAGAAGGAGAAAGCTGCTCTAGAAGCTGTCGAGAAGGAAAAGAAAGAAGCGGAAGAAAAGAAGGAAGACTCGGAGAAAAAGGACGAAGGAAAGAAAGGCGACGATGACAAGAAGAATGATAAAACAGATGGCAAAGGCTGGACCGAAGAGCAAGACAAGAAAATTATGGGGATGAAGGCTGCAGGCAAGTCCTGGAAAGATATTGCTTTGGAAGTCGGAGCCAGTAAGAAGGATGTCATTGCTAGACATCGAGAGATAGAATCTCGTGCTGGCAAGAAGGGCGAGTCGTCAGGCAATGACAATACTGGAGACGATACAGAATCCGGTGATCTGGGAAACATGTTCGGCGATGACAATAATGATAGGGGTGGAGACTTGAACAATAACAACAATCAACAAAATGGAAATAGAGGAAAGAAGGGCAAGAAAGGCGGAAATCAGAATGGCAACCAAAGTAGCAACCACCAAAATGGAGGCAACGGACATAACCACAATAGCTGCGATCACCACAATTGCCATCAACATGGAGCTCACCAGGATTTCAACAACCACGTTCAAACCTGCTACTCCTGCAACCAAGTCCATACCTCTCCCTACCCCGCCTTCGACGCCTTCCCAAACTTCGACCAAGGCTTCAACACGCACACTCAAACCGCTACTCCCTACCTCCCAACCGCGTCCTCCTCTCCAGCTCACCTCTACACAACTCACCAAGGTCGCTTACAGCCCGATCACATGTGGTCTCAGCACGATTGCGATGTTCTGGAGCGATTGATGCATGATTATAACTGTGAGACGTGGATCCAGTTGCAGGCCAGTTTCTATAACTGGACTGGCAGAATGGTGAGCCCGCAGTTGGTGGAGATGAAGTTTAGGAGGGACTGGAGATTGTGAGGGGGTTGGGGATGAGGTGAGCTGAGGTGGTTGGGCATGGATGGGCGATGGGTCTTCCTTTGAGGATTTCATGCGAGGGTTCAGTTGGCGTTCTGGCGTTCAATTATATGCGATTGATGCAAGGTCTAGCTTAGGAGATAATCAGGCCGGGCGCTTTACTTAGAAATCAGGGAAGATAACGCTGGGGGCATTGCGAAAGAGTCTCACAAGTTGAGGCTCTTGAAGTCACTGATATGGCCACAATTTCTTGAGCGGGAAGCCTCTACGGCCTTTTCGAGCGAGCATGAATCGGAAAGTTATAGCCAGACGTACGTACTTCTCAAAATCAGTGGATAGAGTCCTCAGGTTTTGCGAATGAGAATTAAGACGTCAAGAACAGACTCTATTATATTCCGCATTCTCGCAGAACCTCGCTCCAGACCGCCTGTAGCAGTCTCTGGTATATACAAATCCCCATTTGAATATGCAAATGCCTTTTGTACAAATATGAAGAAATCTGAAGAACGCCCCCAAATGCTATGCATGCTTTCTCCAATCCAGTGTTACATCCTGTAAATTACGCCTTCAACTGATATCAAATGTAGAGCTTATATTGGGTTGTCCATTCCCGGGCTCGGAACGGCAATTTCGGGGCCTCTTCTTGATGGCGTTGTCCGAGCTCCTGAACTGCCTCCACCTGGACCTGTACTGCCGGAGCCGCCAGATCCCAGACCTCTTCTCATCATCTTGCCAAGAATGCCAACTAGTTGGGCAGCATCCTCGAACATTTCATCGTCCATTCCTTCCTGTGCATTATACACTTCGGCGATAGTAGCTTTAGCCAATTTTCGAGAAGTGTCCCTGTCGTGCATACAGTCATACAAGAAGGCTGTGAACTCGACTTTGACTGACAGTCGCAATGGATGAGATCCCCATAGTATAGCATCAGCAAGAGCTGTGGCTTCTTGGAAGGATCGAAGGGCAATCGGTCGATAGTCGTCGGCGGGAACCAGGAAATTTGGGGCGAATTCTGGAGGTGGTTGAGGTATGGGTATTCCTCCCACAGGTCCTCCTTCTAGAGGATGGGTAGGCTGCACTGAGCTTGGTCGAAGCAAATCGCTTGGTGAACCACGATCGATTCCCTTGCCCTTGTCAACCTTTGCTGCCCGAGGTGATTTGAGTCCGGGTGGGGTGTGAACCTGGCCACCAGCTTTCAGGCTGACTGGTGGCTGGTTGTGAAATAAGACGTATAAGTGATAGAAGCTCGCTCGTAATTTGTATGATAGGACCTTCAGCTCTCCGTAATTCGCCACCATGGGGAGGACATATTCCTCTAATAGTTTCAAGCCTTCTCTTGCATACCAAATGATCCTGCAGTACAAGTCTACCGATTTCGTATCCCAGGTCGTATCCAGACGACGAATCTTCCTGGCTCTGATGACTTTGTCTGATAGCATAGTTAGGTTACCAAATATTTGGAATAAGCTTTGAGCAAGAAGAGGGTGGTCCCCTTGGATGTTGACCGCAAACTGCCCCAGGAATTTCATATCCACTTCGGAAGACGCCATCGGATAGAGAAGGATGGGGACAACAGTATTTCCCGTAAGAGTTCAAAAGTGGTACTGAGATTGAATGCTTGGAGGCGGATCGTAATGAAGACTTGGTTTAAAATTTGGTGGGAAAATCAGTAACAACAAGTGCCTCGAATCGATATCAGTCTCCACAGTTCCCAATATTAGATGTGTTTGGTGATTAAGGTTTGAATGCAATCGACAGACTTGACTTCTCATCAGCTCATATTCATAAAATCATCTGCATCTTATATCGGGCAGTACATACCTCCGCCTGAATAATGAGTGACAGGGCTTAGGACTTCAGGTTAAATTGCGGGAATGGGATGCCAGGCTGCGATACCAAGTGAATATGTGCTTTGAGGAGTTGCGTATAGCTTCGTTGATACAATGTACGTAGTAGTTGATGGGGTGTGATATCGGGTATAAGAATAATCGATGTGACTGTCGACGTAGATAATGGTGAATAGTGTGACTTAGGTGGTGTATATGAATTTTGGTGCCTCGCTCCCTTCCTATCACAATACAACTACTCTCCCTCGGCTCCCAAACGACGAAACTTCTTAATTATTAGTGTTACCAGAACACTGAAATATCAGACGATTAGATATAGGACAGAACAAGTCGATTATCGAATGATGTACAAGCAAGTCGAGTCGAGCCTTGCGGTTGCGAAAATGGCCTCCTCCTGCTACAGGGCACACCAACACCAATGTATACTACGCACAGTCAGAACCAGGACATCGGGGACGCTGAATTGGACGCTGGGCAGTGATGACAGGCTCCTGCTATCCAATTGAGCTCTACTGACCACTATTATTACAGGCGGGTCTTCAGGCGCGAATGGCAGTGATCGAGAACCAATGGTGGACTTTTCGAGGCCACAGCCACCTGATTTTCAGGAAAACTGTCGCCGCGAACCCTTTAATCCTTCGAACGATAAACCGGAATGCGCACAAAGCATTTCGACTTCTCAGAAGTGCGCAACAGCACCTGGGACAGGTAACAGCGGTGAAAGACAGCGACGGTCCTGAGAGGGGTCGAGGTTGTCGGCAAGAAATTTGGGAACTGGAATTGCAGGCAAGCCGAAGCTCAATTGAGAGCTCAAACGCGCTGCGGCGATTCGACAGAGAGCCCCAAACTGAATTGACTTGGCCGGAAAATGGGTGAGGATCTGCTGGACCCTCGATTGAACGAGCGTTGGGACGTCGACACGTCTGGGAATAGAGGTACAAGCAAACCGCGAACGCACAACAACAACAGCAATTGAAGCAGTGCAGAACAGACAAATAGTCAAGAAAAAGTGCAGCGAGAAGATCTAATTATCACTGGGACCCGCCGACCACTTGATTTCCCCCGTCGCCATGCAGCTTTTCCTGATGCACAAGCAATGATCTCAGATGTATGACCGCTGTAGCTGCATATTCTGGCGTTGAAGACTCCTGCAAGATACGTGGCAGCGCAGCAACGAGACGAGACGAGAACGAGACGTGGTCGCCGGCTTTGGTGCTTGAAGCGGTGGATGCTGGTGGTTGCGCCAGGCTTCTTTCGGTGGACATTGGCTTGATCCACTGTCACTAACTATTCCGTACAGTACTTCTGATCCTCCCGAAGTGGTAGATGATATCTGCTTTTTCCAATTCTCTCCCGACCTCTACGGTATCTCTGTCGAGACGACGAAGTGAAGACTACCGGAATCTGCAACATGACTGTCTCACATTTATGGTACACGAGCTTTCCTTTTTGATACGTATATTTTTTCTTTTGGGATGGAAAATCGCCGAGCGGACGCTTGTTCATGCGGGCTTGAGAGCGCAGGTAGGGCTAAGTTCTGCTTCTGCGCTCTCACTGGACAACCCGTAGTCCCCAGCCATGTCATTTCCACGACCTTCATACTCGGGTCACCCAATAGTAGTGCTAAAGAGCTCTGTAGAAATCGTGGCAGGAAGTATCCACAGGATGGGCTACGGCTATATGAACGTCTTCCCATCGCACACTGGCCCAACCTCTCTATTCTCTCGACTGCCAGCTCATCAATGACCTCAATCCATTGCACTTGGCCTTCAAATATGCGGCCTCCCCTCTTCTCCGGCTGTCCAATTCCACAGCAGCAACGATGGGGACAGCAATTCGCTCGGTCGGCAAACAGCATCTTGGAATGGCGGTGAGAAACCCAGAAGGCGACCTTTACGCGAAACACTACAGGGATGCCGAAATGAATCGCCATGCGGCGGACACAAAGGAAACCAGCGTTGACGACTGTTCTAGTGAGCTTCTAGAACCTCATTGTCCAAATTCTTGTTTTCTCAAAGTTTATATACGGACTTTGTCCTGCCAATTTGGACTTATCGATCTGTTGGATCTCGAATTGGATGTTTGGGAGCTTGTATTTTTTTGGGCCTGAGCGCTTCTCGTGCCGTACAACGTGAAACAGAGTCATTTGCTTCTGTCATTTCTTGGTACTTCAAATCCAGGGCGTTTTCGTTTGCCATCTACAACCTCATACATTTCTTCTGAATTTGATTGTAACTGTCAGGCAAGTTGCCGGGTTTCTATGGCTTCCCACTGATTGTTCTATGCAGCCCTACAGCTTTGGGCAGATCCGAGCATCCGATGGCGATCAATATTCTGCCTCACAGAGATCTGAGCCGCAAGCAAAATGGGTGATTGCTCTTCCCCTCATCACGAACGACTCATCTTTGCTCCCCAACTGGAGTGACTCCCAACAAAATTCAGCGCAACGTGGAACAAGCCAATACAAATCCGCTTGTTACACAGACGCCTCATTCAGGCCCAAAGTCGAAACAATAGTCAATCTACCGAGGCAAACAGGTCGGTCGGGTAGGGCAGGATGATTTCTGTATCTGAAAGGCTTCATTGAGGTCAAAACTGGTCTATCATATTCGATACCAAGCTTATGAAACGTTGACAATGATGCAAAGTTGCCGTTGTACATACGTACTCGCTCTCGGAAAGGTACGTAGATGACGAGATAGTAGATCTCTGAAGGTGAGGCGGATGGGAACTCTTATAAGAAGAGGTTTGTTACGCCGTCATACTCATCACAAGATTCATACACGCCTCTTCTGCCAACCAAGAATTCACTTGCCAACTCAACTATCCACATATTTCCATTTATTCAAACACAACATCTCAAACGGACCTTTTATCGGAGATTCTCGTACGTTCATTCAATCACTTGATTGATCTGAAATCTCCCACGGACCCCTTCAGCTAACAATCCCCTTCTTTCATTCAGACTGCAACCACCCAGCAGCGATTTCGGAGTTGACACCCATTCCAGCGATCCGTTCTGACTGTGAGCGAGCCTATCCATCATCATACGGCTTCAAATTCCAACCAGTCCAATAAAATTGGAGCAGGAATCATTATTGTCAGTCGGATTGTCGCCATGTGTCATTGGTACGCCCATCATTACACCTGTAAGCACATCACGTACGCTTTAGGCAAATACTGTACAGCAGCCAGTCTCGTCCAAACTCCATGCAAGAAGAAGAGTATTTGGCATACGATCCGCATGGGCGAAGATTGTGAGGAGTGTGCCATGCCTGCTGAAAGGGCTGGAAAAGGCGCTGCAGGAGATGGAGCCGAGCCTGTGCAACAGAAAGGTGGCGTAAAAACGACGAAGGGGAAGAAACGATGACTTTGAAATAGCTGGAGTTGTTCTTTGTTGGCTAGAGTGAGACGATGATTTTATGTGGTTGGCATTAGTTACCACAGGGAATTGTTAGGGCTATTGGAATTTTGCAATATGGTACGTGACGAGGGTTGGACTAGGAAAGATATGACTAATTTGGCTGAATACATTCATAGCAACACATTGAACAGAATGATATTGGAGTTATAAGACTCTTGCCTTTGGAAATGAATGTGATTGAGAACGACATTCATTATTTCCTAAAACTTAGCTGTACAATGGAAATTGCTCGTTCTATGCCTTCTTACCTATTACTTTCTGGTTGCAACATTAATATTTATCACTAGTTGGCGACGTCTGCATGGAAATTCCCTTGCAGAACCACTTCTTCCGGGCAGTCTGAAATGTATTATAACCATAATCATGACAAGCCACAGCCTACCACTCATTATGTCATGGTGCTCGGGTGATAGTATATCCGATAATTATTCCGTCGTCCGCCATCACCATTTTAATTTTCCGAAACCTTGAACTCCAGCCAAACTTAACCTCCTGACAACAAACTGGCAGAGATCCGAATTTCTTGTGACAGTGATATCTTGAGTGCGGGGGCATCTAGTGATATCAGGTGGTTTCGATGGTGTAGATGTTATGCCCAGATTCCGAGGTTAGCCTGCACTTGGCCGGTCGCTGGATACTTCAAATTTACTGATGAATTGGACCGGACCGGGATTGCTTGTGGACAATTCGATTTCTGGAAGGGACTAATATCCATTTAATGATTTGAGGTCTTTACCATTCGCTTTCAAAGGACTATGTAGGCAGGCTCAATGATATAGGTGTTTTGTGTTCTGAGGAGCTTGCTAAATGTTTGCATATATTTGTTTTTAAACTGTATCCTAAATCAAGTGGTAATATTTGTCTTGCTACTTCTGCATCCCATCTTGTTTAGTGCAAATGTTATAGTCAAACTCATATGCATCTTTACTAAATTGGTATACTGCTTCGAAATATGTCGTGAAAAGCTTTCACCTCAATCACATATTAAGCTCTTCATGCAATGGGCTGATATCACGTCACACGAAGGACATGTTCATAAGCGAGTTCTATTGTTATACTATTGTATTGCATACTATCAAGAGCTACTTTTATCCGATCTCGAACTAGCAGTTGCCACTAGAGTAGTCTTTCAAATTGTAATTGAAGTAGCCCTCCACTTGCTTTTCCTGGCTTTCAAATGTCCATTAGCAGGTCGCCCTGAATACTATCTTCAAGCTACCTTCTCCCATACCATTCTTGCAGACTTTCGTCTACTCTCTCTGCTTGGTGGCCGATGGTCACATAAGATTTTATACTTCAAGTATTGGCTTTCTGTCTATGGTTAAATCCAAGTTCGCAGGCGTTCTTAGTTGTCTATTGCAAAGAGATATTTGAACTTAAAGTGCTCTCAATTCAATGACAACAGCATGCATCTATCTAATAGCTCTATGGTAGACTCTCTGACTACTAACATCTACTCTTTTTGGGTATTAAGTTTTCAGATCATCTCATCAAAATAATTTTCCGTTTATGCTCTTCTTTCAAGCTATCGCGATATACTTCGTATACATGTCCAGCTCCCACTTTGTCCATTCAATTGCCTAAGATTGTGAGGGGTCTTATAAAGCATTTCTAAGGTAATTCTAGAAACTATTCATAATCCGCTATCTTCTTCTTTATAGTCAATGCCACTTGCGGATGGGTTTTCACATTATTCACTTGGGTCTTTAATTTCTAGAAGCAGCGGCTACTACTATAAAGTCAATGGCTATCCTTGACAGGAGAATCATGCTTATGTTTACTATCGCAAGCAGTGAACACTCGTCGTTATTTCTATTCTTGCACCCTATAGGCTCTTGTATCAAATGAACTCTTGTGTTATTGCAAAATAGCAAGTGCTATTTGTGGAGCAATTATTATTTCTTATTTCTCTCTTTTGAGATTCACTTGAGGCTTGGAATAACTTAAAAATCGAGTATTACATATAGTGTATTCAAACCATTCTTTTTGAAAGATTTACCCCGCTTTGATAAGTTATACCCGTTTGCTACTCATCCATTTTTAATATTCACTTGCTTCTCTATTTATTCGAAGATAGAAGTGCTTATAAAGTATATTCCTATCACTTTTTAATCTAGAATTCCTCCCAACTTTGCTAAGCCCTACCTACCAACCACTTAGTCATTTCTAGAGTTCATCTGCCTCCCTGGTCGTCCGGAAACAGCGGGTACCAGATGGACAATATGTTTGAATTACTTGTTAATCCAGAATTCTGGCCCTCTTCGCTCAGTTGTATCTCCTTATTACCTTTTCATTTGCAATATTCAACTAACTTCATAGTCATCCAGGAACGGCGAGTGCTACTTGCATAGTGTGTTGAAGTCACTTGGTAAACCAAAGATCTCCCCATTTTGCTAAGCTAGATTCACTTACTACTCGTAGATCAATAGTATTCACCCGCGTTTCTAATAATCTAGAAGCGGCGGGTGCTACCAGTAGACTTTTTCCAAGGTATTTAAACTACCTTTCAACCAGACTCCGCTTAACTCTCCTAGCTTTGACACCTGTCTTCCTGTGCCACCTGTCTTTATGTGTACAAAGAGCGAGTGGCGTGCCCGGACATGACTTAGAGCGCCTTCTATACCAAGTATACCTTGAATCCAGTTTCAGGAAGACAATTGCTGACTTTCCCAGTCACGGACAATTAAGACAACTACATAGACGACCTTAGAGGCGACTATTCCCAGTGGTGGACAAGCTCCTTTCAATCCATATCTTGCTTTCTTCCTTGTGGATTCCAAGCTGACTATGGTGTTAGTGGCCAGTATAAAAGCGACTCTATTCCTGAGGTACACTCGATATGGCACTATTCTAGAGACGGATTTGAAGTGGGCTCGTTTGGACTGGGTACCGGACGGGCGAATCAGCTTCATATGAGGATGGATACCATCTGTTACATTGCCCAGAGACTCCCTTCACGGTTTCAATCCGGAGGCAGCAGGCATTGTGTTCCTGGGTTTAAACATATGGTATGTTTTCCGTAAAGTGATGGACTGAGTCTCTGATCTTCCACATAAGCTTTTTGAGCGGAGAATTTCTTAGTCGTCTAAGCTAGAATGGAGCGCCCGGAAAGGATAGCAGCGGCGTCGAGGCGGCACCAGAAGCGTCGAGTAAAAAGCTAACTCGCAACTGTGAACTCGATATTTCAGACCCACACGTTCTCTCCCGCCCGATTCGGAACGTGTGTCGATATATCAAACCCATTCATTCTTTCTCGCTCGATTTGGGACGTGTGTCGATATTTCAAATCTACACGTTTTCTCCCACCCGATCCAGAACGTCACACAAACACGCAACAGCTCAATCTCTGTCAGCTCAAGCAACTCACAAGTTGGATTATCTCATTTTCTGACGAGAGAGGACCAGTGGTCGTGAGTCGAAGTGTCATCGTTGATCTGACATTTCAAAGACAACATTCCATCACAAGATTCGGAGGGACTCGCAGCGCCTCAACAGATCCATCTCCCATAGCTCGACTTTCTTACGACGAACCCATCCTACTGGATAGCAGGGGAATTCAGCTACCTCGAGGCTACAATCAACCACTGGTGTGATATTTCAAGTCCAAAATTCCTCCTTCGCCACGACTTATCAGCTTCCAGGCACACAAACAAGCACAGGTTTGTCTCAACCATCCAAGTCATCAAACAAGGTCAACAGAGCCATTGAGAAAGACACACAGATGTCCCGAGCAATTCACAGCATCACATCTCGAATCTTTATATGATCTTCGCTGGGAGCTGCTGAACTCTACAAGTTACACGAACAGTAAGCGCCTTCACAATACCACGAACAATCGACATTTACGCAGGACGGGCAAAGATCCAGCAAGTTCACATATACTGAAAAGATCAATAGTGTCGCAAAGTCGACGAACAATCCAGAGCTATCCACTTGCACGGAGAGTAACGACTTGACATCATAAACGAGAAGCAAAGTTGTGCACATACATCTTGGAGCTTCGCATTACATACGAATAATCCAGAGCCACACACTTGCACGGAGAATTGTTACATCATAAACGACAAGCAAAGCTGTACATATACACATTGGGGCTTCGCATCACATGCGAACGTTTAGGTGCTTCACTTACACACGGAGATTGACCACTTGAAACTTCACACGAAGAATCAGGAGCCTCAATCTTACACGAAGAATTGCAGTGTCACTTAGCTCACGAAGAATCAGCACTCAGACACATACCCGAAGAATCAAGGGCCTCATACCTTACTCACATATACCTTGGTCAACTATTTCATCAATCAATAGTCACGTACGTCTTTAGTCAACATGTCTCTCCAAAGAGAAGCGTATGTTGATGGCCTCAAGACAATGGTCCCTTTTCTGTCCCAGATGAAAGATGCGACGGATGATTCATGGGAGAAAGACATTTTGACTGGCATGTTAGCAATCATAAACAAAATGGTTCCCAACGGACAATATGAGGAACTTGCCTCGTCTGTTCTCAGGCTGCAAGCTGGAGTTGCTGTCACATTCGACCAGATCCTGTCTCTCGTACCACAATACCTACAAGGTGTCTTGACTCGTCTGGATACGGATCAGCTACGTTTTGCTTGGCTGGACGAGAACTTGCTGAACGTACTCATTGTCCTGACTTCAATCAGCAAGTGTCCAACAAGATACTTCGCACGAGATTTGGCAACTTATGCTAACATTGCTTATGATCAAGTGTGTCAGCAAGAGTGGGGCTTTGAGACGCATCTCGATCTCCAAGTCATGGCTATGGAGTCCAACGTCGAAGAAGAGCTGTGGAACCAGGGAGGAATTTACACAGTACCGGGTAACACAACCCACATTGTGTACTTCCTCAACGAGCAAGGTGTCCATTGGATCATGTGTACAATGGTAATGAACGAGCATGGGTGGCTGCACCAGGTCTATGACTCAATGGAGGGGGCTCTGGACTTTGAGACCATTGACAGGATGAAGGCAAAGATGATCGCCCTGGAGAAGCTCATCCGTGGAGCCTCTGGCTTCCCTCAAATCTCTGATCCATCCTCATTCATCGGCATGGACTCAGCACAACAAGAGAACGGCAATGATTGTGGCATAATTGCACTTTACAATGCCATCAAAAAGCTTCGTGGCGAGCCTAACGAACTTGAAGTCGATACGTTTCTGCTCCGAGTCCGATGTCTCCACACCATATACGAGGAGCTCAAGCGCCGCAGCAGACGGGACGTCATATTGTACCAAAATCCACATAAAGTGGTATGCCAGCGCCTATTCTCCCAAGAGCCAAACGAAATTCGACGATGCCTACTATTGTACCTGGCTGGAATCAAGTTTGGATTCAGCATGGGGTTGTGAGGGGGAGGGGTACTTTGAGGATGGGGTGGATTGTATGTAGTTTTGCTGGTACTTTGGTACCTGGGGGGAGAGAGAAGACGAGAATAGAAGAATCAGAATAGAGAAACTCTTCCGTCCTAGTTGAGGGCATTCAGATTGCCAGATGAGCGCAAGGTGGTTCATAGAATTTGTGAGTATATATTCTTCCTACCCTTGTCGTCCTTCATTATATATATAATCTCTCGCTAAACCAAATCGAGCTGAATATCCTTCTTTGTCCCAGCTGGATAAGTTCAATTTTACCTGAGTCAAGATAGGCTAGGCATTGAATTGCAAAGTTAAACATTTCGTTTATGGGACTAGTTCGTCTCCTGCCAAAAAAAAGACAGTTGCAACTTTTAGCCTCTCTCGTCACTGCCCTACAATAAACAATGCGCATATCTGCAAACCCTCCAAGCAACTTCACAACACCATCACGATGCGCATCACCGATCTACCCAACGAGACCTTGAATCAGATGATAGAGTGTCTAGGACGGAAAGACCTCCACAGCCTCTCATTGCAATCAAAGCACTTTTCTTTGTTGGTGCGTCCTTGCCTCTTCGCTGAATTCAACGCCAATGGAGATGGAAAGAAGAGATCGTCGAGAGCCATACTCCCATTGTACTTCAGAAGCCTAGTCAAGGAGCCAGAACTTGCGAAATTGGTCAAGAAGTTTCGTTGCCACGGTGTCTACGATAACGAACGGGATTACGAGGAACTCATAGCTCACCAGGATCTTGCGACTCTCGGCGATCTCAATATGTGGGAGGTTAGCGAAAGACAAAAAGAATGGATACACCAAAAGATGCTGGCATTGCCATTGCTTGACGAATCTCATCGTGACAAGTGGATGAAACAAGTATTCTCCAGTCGCAATTGGGACGCTGTCGTTGCATTCCTTCTGAGAATGATTTCTCCAAATCTTCAGTCCATTTCTCTGGAGAACTATGGCAAAGTAACGTCATTCCCATATATCGAGAAACTCTTCAGCCAGGCGATGTTCGAGCAAACACAGGGTATGCAAAATGCCATGATGGGAAACCTGACATATGTCGAGTTATTCCAGGTAAGAAGCGGTGCTAAGTCTCAAAACGGCAGGACACTCGACTTACCATGACACTAGAACCCATACTCAGGATCTACGCAAGAACGAGGTGCCGAATGGAATCACGGCGTACAGATCAGACACACAATACCCTTCCTCAAACTCAATTCCGTGACGCAATTTCGCTGTTGTGATCTTGCCAATAGTGATGACTCGGAGATTCCAGAGGATGCTTTTCCAACCAAGGAACTGAGACTTGAACGCAGCACGATTGACGATTTGTTCTTGGGATCCTATCTAAACCCGTTCCAAAATCTTCGAAAATTAGAGTGGATTACGGCCGACTTAGCGAACGAACCCGAGATATTTACTTTCGGAAATATTTGGGAGGCAATCGAGCAGGACCACTTTATCGACGGCCTAGAACATCTTATAATCGACGACCTTAAAGGAGAATTCGTTGAAGATCGTATGGACAATATTCAACATCTCAGGAACCTGAAGACTCTCACCATAGATGTATGGAGTGCATATAGTGTGTCTCGCCACGTCTCCCCGATTCGTGCCAAAGAACTTGCACTCGATATGATTTCCAAGCTTCCGGAATCTCTGGAACACTTACAAATCACACATTGCCATTCAGGAATTTACCTTTGCATTTACCTCTGCCTCAGGATACTCTTCAACAAGGAGCACAGCTTGCCCAATCTCAAAACTGTTGGATTGGAATTTGACACTATTAAGGAGTTCGATACTCCAGTATGGTCACGAAGCTGGGAGTACTTTCTGAGCATGGCTCAAAAGTACGGCATTGACTTGAAACGATCTCTCAAGTCAATACCGTGCTCTTGAGCCATGCTCAGAGACCAAGGACAATGAGGAAGGAGAGGAGGTATGAAGAGGATGACGAAGAAGAGGATGATGAGAAGAAGGATGGGGTGGAGGGTCAATATCACGGGGAAGTTGTCGGAGATTACTTTGGACTATGACAGCTGTTGGATGTTCGCAATGAGGGTTGTTATTATAGGGTGGGAGATACCATGGAGCTGGCTGTAATTATTTGTAAGGATAGAATGTAGTTGGTTTGGACAGCTGATAGTAATGACCCCTGAATGAACGTGCTGGATAGCCGAGACCGAGGATGCAGGTCAAGTTCACCCCGCATTAAGCTAGCCAAGCTTACCGCAAGCTAATGACCTTACCTACATCTGACTTCTAGATGAGAATTTGTTCATCGTTGTTTTATACTAGTATCTCTCTTGAATTTATACTGTTCCTATCTAACTACCTGAAATTGCTAAACACAATGTCTAAAGATGTCAAAGTACCGTTTTCAGACCCTCCGGTGAGTATACCGCACCACTTCAAGCTTCCCCAATTTGCCAGTCGGCCACTGTCGACGGCTCTGTATAGCACACAGAATCTAACATTTAATCTCAGTGGTTGATGGGACTTCCCTCAGCATATTACAACGAATCTCACAAGCAATGGCAAAAGACATGTCGTGCTCTCGTGGATAAACTGCTTATCCCTAACGCTATAGAATGGGAACGAGAAGGCGATGTTCCAGGTCCTCTACTCTCCCTCAATTGCCTCAATCACTCTAATTTCTCCAGATACACTATTTAAACAATTCGCCGACGCCAATTTCCTCGTCCCAAATCTCCCTGCTCCACTCCCGGTAAAATGGCTCCAAAAAAGCGGCATCCATACCCTCCCAGGCGGTCTCAAGGTAGAAGATTTCGATTACCTACACACTCTGATCTATACCGACGAAATGGCTCGCGCCGGCTCCCTAGGCCCAGGAGGTTCTGTCACAACAGGGATGGCATTCGGGATCCCACCGATTCTGAAATTCGGCAACCAGCAACTCCAAGAGAGGTTCCTGCCAGATCTGCTGACAGGCAGGAAAAGAATCTGTATCGCGATCACGGAGCCAGGGGCTGGAAGCGATGTGAGTAATATCGCGACGACGGCTGTGAAGAGTAAGGATGGGAAGCATTTTATTGTGAACGGGACCAAGAAGTGGATTACGAATGGGCTGTGGAGTGATTATGCTAGTATGGCTGTACGGACGGGTGGGCCTGGACCCGGAGGATTGAGCATGCTTGTTGTACCTCTCTTGAATACGGAGGGTGTTAATATGCGCCGCATCAAGGTGCAAGGACAGAGAGCAGCTGGGACGACTTTTATCGAGCTTGATGATGTGAAAGTTCCAGTGGAGAATCTGATCGGGGTCGAGGGACAGGGGATGAAATACGTGATGCAGAACTTCAATCATGAGAGACTTACTATCTCGATCAGTGTGAACAGGTTGTCGAGAGTGGCGATCAGTTCTGCGTTTGAGTATTGTTTGAAGAGAGAGGCATTTGGGAAGACATTGATGGAACAGCCTGTTGTTAGACATAGGCTTGCGAAGTGTGGTGCTGAGTTGGAGAGTCACTGGGCATGGATTGAACAGTATACTTATTGCATGACGAAATTGAGCGAGGAGGAAGCGAATAGAGAGTTGGGAGGGTTGACTGCACTGGCGAAAGCGCAAGCTGGTAGAGTTGTGGAAGCTTGTGCTAGTACAGCTATCCTGCTCTTTGGTGGGAATGGGTATACAAGATCTGGGCAGGGAGAGATTGCTGAATGTAAGTCAAGTTCCCGAGGATGCTGGACAAGACTAATTTTGTAGTGATATACCGCGAAGTTCCCGGTGCTCGAATTCCAGGTGGTAGTGAGGATGTGATGTTGGATTTAGCTATCAGACAGCTGGTCAAGAACTTCCAGAAGAAGACCAAAGACTTGGAGACATCTATGGAGAGGCCGAAGGGTTCTTCCAAGCTGTAGATTTTTGGAAGGCTTCTAGTATCGGCTCACATATACCAAACTCAGCTAGATATGTACATTCTTCAGCCAAGTTCTCCCACGCAATCAGCAAATACAGTCAATTTCTTATGTGATGTTGGCAGGTCTAGCCTAGCTAAATAACATAATTGATGCTCTCCCATAAATCAACGACAACATCTGGCATCGGCTGGCTCGAGCTTCCTGTTCCCACACTTGAGGCGAGATTCACAATGTTCAATAAACCTAGAATTTGCTGAGATAAAACTCCACAACGAAATCTGCTTTTGTTGCAGTCCATACCCAAGTCGTAGGTACCTATACCCGTACCCAGGTCGCACCCATATCGCACCCACAAGTGCTACACGCAACAAAATGCCAAGATGCTCGAAAGGGAATTTCTCTTCTAGAGAAATTGAATTGTATACAGATCTTCTAGCAATACGCTGTCCACCCTCCAAGAACTCATTAACACCTAATTTCCCACCTATCTGCCTAGTCTACTAACCAAAATTACAACTTATGCCCCGTCCTCTCCACAGCCCTCTTCCACGTCTCCGTCCCCTCACACTCCCTAATCCACCTCCCAATTTCTCCCCACCGTGCCCTCTTCTCCCCTCCACAAAGATCCCTCTCAAAAATAAACTGCACGCAAAATAACACCATCGTATCCGCGGCCGTAACATTATCACCAACTAGAAATTTCTTACCTCTCAGCTCACTATCAAGCCAGTCTAAATCTTTACATACATTTATAGCGAGACCTTTTTCTAGTTCTTGTTTTTCGGAGGAGGTGAGAGAGGGAGGGGAGAACCAGCGCGTATAGGTTATGGAGAGAGCATGGACCATGAATATTCCTTCTGCTGCGCTGTGGGGAATTAGTTTGGAGTTTGAGGGGGAAATGGTAGAAGATTTTTGGGAGGTATTTGATGAGTATGGTGGGGAGTACTTACTGGATCCACATCCGGACTTTTTCTCTGACAGCTGGATCGGAACCCCCGAGGAGTCTTTGTTGAGAATCGTATTTCTCGATGAGGTATCTGATATCTATTAGCCATGTATTCTCATACTCTATGCTCTACATCACAGAGCAATTTCTCTTCTTCACAACCACAAGTAGGGAAATTGACACCAAACAGGTTCCCTCCTTATCCTCCATTACCGGCCCATCTCAAAAAAAGTAAGACATAAATACTAACTCAGTAATAGCCCCACTCTCACTTAAAACCAACTTCCCATCCCTCAATACAGGTGCCTTACCCAGCTCATTCCCACTCTTCTCCTTAAAATCTGCCGGGGCTTTATTATTCTCTCTAGGAAAGAAAACGGATGTATAAGGGAGAGGGAGTTCTTCTAGAAGCCACGCGATACGGATACTGCGTGAGGCTTGGAGGAAGTAGAGTGTTAGGTTTGGGGTGGACATTTTTGGTGTTGTTGTGAGAGTGATAGAGGATGAAAATCAATGCGACGGAATTTTTTTTTAGCATGAAGGGAGATATGGCACTGCGGGCAAAGTTTGAGAAACATATGCTATATTATAGCTACTGACTATTACGAGGGGTTCATACGTCACAGCAGAACTAACTCTGGACCATTCTCACTTAGCTGCGGCAATTCAACCAGCACCGTTCAAAATCCGGGGTAGCGTCGGGAAAGCGGACGGGTATTTGGAATTGAGTTCTACGCTATCGAGAACCATATCCCAGGATAAAGTAGTGCTTCCTCCCAGTGATTGACTATAAAATCCAAGTCTATCCCATTATTTACCGACCGGCACAATCCTTTGTGACCCTCCATGCGCCCAGACCCCGCCTCCCAATAACCCGCCCTATAGTATTCCAGAACCCATCATCGCCAAAATCAAGATCATCGAGGTTGAGATGATTTTTGTACTGCCAAACTTGTTGGAAATGTAAGATTGTATCCTGAGAAGTGTAGTTGTCCAGAAAAGTTGCGGACAAAGGAGCAATTAAGTAAGTGCCTTCTTTCTCCTCAAGATATGCTGTTGCATTCTCTGATGGCTTGTGGCATGTTGCGAGGGCTCCCAATTCTCTTAACATGAGTGGTCCCTTCATGCCCATTATGTCATGGGTCGTCAAGACCTCATTCTTTCCATTCAAGAGCCAAATAGGAGGACTATACGTTTTCCACCAAACGGCCTGCGTAGCATCTGGTTGCTTACTCAAAAATACCTGAGTAGGTACAATGCCTCCTTGATGGTATACGCCCATTAAAAGCCCAAATATGAGGTTGAAAATAATCCATAATCCAGCCCATACTCTCAAATGAGTCTGATTCTTTGGAAGTTGCACAGAAGAGAGTATTAAAGGTATGGTAGGAAGGAGGAATCGCGCCTCTTGGTGCTGAAATATCGAAAGAACAAAAACGCCCGAGATCGCTGAATACAAACGAAGAGATGGATGCGGTCGGAGGAGGAGTAAGAGAGTGGCGGGGCCTAGTAGTTGTGGTAGATTAAAGAGGGCATGCTGATACCAAGGATGCAAACCATGAGTTGCAAGGTTGCTTGTCTGTAGGTTGTATGTGAGGTTGTTGAGTGGAGTTATGACCGGATGTGAAAAGAGATATGACCAGGTCACTGATTGTTCAGTGTAGAACTGTGTATCTAAGTATATCGCGATGAAGGTAGTAAGAAGACCAGAGAATATCACAGCAACAAGTGCAAAGGGTCTGATTTTGTTAGCAAGGCTCAAGAGCGGGGGCTGATTCCATACTTTCTGATAAAATGGGGTATCAATCGAAGTCCAGGAATAAGGAGGAATGCTGGGAATGTAATGCGATTGAAAATGCCAAACACAACCACGAATGCGAGAATGGCTGACGCGAATGCAGAGGATTTTTGCTGCACGCCAATTAGTAAACCCTAATAATAACAAGAGGCGACTCACCTTATTCTCCACAATCCTATGAATCAAAACAAGACTCCAAGCTACGGCCAATGTCTCTATAGAATTTGAAAAGGTGTGCGTTTGATAAGTCCAAGTAACATAAGAGGATGCGACCAACATAACAGCGACCCTTCGATGCCTTGGTGACTGAACTAACTCATGAAGTGCCCAGTCCTCCAACACAAAGCTGAGCGCAAACATCAAAACGCGTAAGGTCCAGAAAACTGCTATCGGCGGTATCTCTCCATCGTTCCCATTCCCTATCCACAACCATCTCAAAAGGAGCATCGGTAGACCGTAAACTGGCCATAATGGGAAAACGCTTCGAACGGGATCATCTGCTGTGAACTCCCAAGTCAATCGCACAGGGTAGCTAAAGATTTGACCTGCAGAAAATTACCAAGTCAGTGAATGCGCAAAGGGATTGAGACAGTGAAGCTGGGCAGTCAGCCCCTTTCAGATAGGCTGAGCGCAATATTTTGTGTGCCTATACTTTTGCAGCACAGCAGAAAGCTGTGGAAGCTCAAGAATATCCAAACTACATACCAGCTATAACCTCTGGCCCTTGAAAGTTCTCATCGGGGTGAAGATAGCTCGGCGACAGAGCAAAATATAGTCGAACCAGAACAAGAAACAAATATGCGCGCCTCCACATTATGGGCTGTGTATTACATGCGATGGGGACATCTGTATAGAAGAAGTCGCAGATGCGATTTTGAAGTAACAAAGGACATTAGTGAAGGTGAACTTGTCTGCTCGTGGAGTGACTTCGAAACGGTTGAGAAGGTGTCAGTCTGGTGCTCAAGCTTGGAAATGTCGCGTTTTATTAACAGGGATATGTTGATCCGCGGCCGCTTCCAGGAACGGGGGAGGAACGGCACGGCGATAGCCTGTAAATTGGAATTGGGTTGGGAAGGCTCGGAAGGGAATAATAGGAGAGGAGGCAAAGTCAGATATGGTGGTGGAATAATAGGAGGCAAGATGATTTATGTTCAAGACAAAGATACCAATTGCAATTCACAAACAGATATGTGTACAGATTGCAGTTCTTTCAAATGCAGTACGGGGTACAATACTCCGTATTCAAGCTTTGCATTGCATCGGCATCAAGCAAAGGCAAGGCTCGAGATACGGCATTTTGGGGAGGATAGCTGATAGGCAGACTTGGCTTTGCTGCAAGCTCTTAGAGCTCACATGAGATATGCATTATCTGTCAGGTAGGGCTGTATGTATTGCGATACTCCATTGGTACGGCCACGTAATCTACGTAGTATTCTTCAGCAACTTCAACCATCAATGTAGTGTAACTCGTATTGCTTGACCCCATCTGTGTGTAGCATGTTTGTGCAATTGTCGCGATAATTGCTTTGTCTCAGCGTGACAATCCACGATACTTAGGCTCCACTAACTCCACAATAGGGTGGTTCTGGCGCTGGGTCCGGGATACATTCCACTTGTGGGACAAGGCTGAAGGTGACTCGAAAGGCGAAGGCAGAAGCAGAGGTAAAAAGTCTCTCAGCCTGGGCGATGGTGGCGTTGAAGGCGAGCCGGGTCCGGAATTGGTCGCGCCTGAAAGGCTTCTAACGGCAACTTACCATGAACTGTATCGTAGGTACCTAAGTACCTAGGAACCATATTGGATAACGCAGAATGCTCGGTTTGAATTTGCACTGGCCTGAACGAGTAGAAAGCAGAAGTTAGGTTGACGTTGAGAATGGAACATGGACGTTCTCATGTGACTTGCCAACGATACCTACCTACCGCATGCGGCGTGACTCTGCGGTACAAAGTACTAGAATAGAACCAAAAGCGGCCACCCTACATCTGCCTGAAATTCGAATCCTTCCTGTCCCGTCATGATCCAACTGTTTGTATTCGACCTGACTAGCTTCTCTGTTCCTGCCTCTGGCTGCCTTATTCTTATGTATATTGTTCCCCACCTGAATGGAAATCCGAACTGATTGCAACCGGTCAGCCTTTTTGATCTGTTTTTGGTTCATTCACAGCCAATCGCTTAAGCGAACTCAAGGCTCCAACCACACTAACGGCCGTCGTTCGAATCACCTCCGACTATTAAGCACCACCGACTTCTTCCACAATACAACCTTTACTCTTCCACATCCAACCCGATCTCCAAAGACAACGTCCGTCTTCCACTCAACACTTCCATACCATTACACATACACACACCCTTTCCCTTCTTCAATCATCCAAGATGTCTGACAAAGATACCAAACCATCCACCATCACCCTCGTCTCAAACGATGGAGCCTCAATTACAGTTGGTAAGACACCCCCGCCCCGCGAACCCCGCCGTGCGCAAATTCTAACTGCGCATTAGACATGAAGGTCGCTGAGAAGTCCGTCTTGATCAAGAATATGATGGAAGATCTCGGAGGAGAGGCGCTCACTGATGAGGTCCCCATTCCAAACGTACGTCACAATCTCACCTTCAATCTCACTTTCAAATTTCGGTCTTGCGCATGCGCTAACATCTTCAAAGGTCAATGAGTCCGTTCTCAAGAAGGTCATTGAGTGGTGCGAGCATCACAAGTCCGACCCCGTTGCCACCGTCGACGATGACTCCGACAGCCGCAAGAAGACCACCGACATTGAGGAGTGGGACCAAAAGTTTATGCAAGTCGACCAGGAGATGCTCTTTGAGATCATTCTTGTAAGTTTACCACCGCATTCATCTCATATCAGAGCTAACTCTGCGCAGGCTTCCAACTACCTTGATATCAAACCCCTCCTTGATGTTGGTTGCAAGACTGTCGCCAACATGATCAAGGGCAAATCCCCAGAGGAAATCCGCAAGACATTCAACATTACCAACGACTTCACCCCTGAGGAGGAGGAGCAAATCAGACGTGAGAACGAGTGGGCTGAGGATCGTTAAGCAGATATTACAGGGGCAGTGCTAGGAAGGCTGGCAACAAGCAATTCCAACTGCACGGTTTCCAGGTTATCTTATACGGCTCAGCTATTCATACTGCATACATTTGGTGTTTCCAGCTTTGATCTGGTGGGCCTTACTTCCGGTAGTAAGGTCAGAGGTGGAGGCATGATATCAAACGCATGGCTTTTTTCATATTGATGTTTTCGTTGTTCACCTGAACATGGCATGGCGTTCCGGTTACCTCGGGTTTATTCCATGGAAAGGAGCCTTGTTTTCTGATGTTTCAGAGGCTACTGGCTACTCGGAGTAGATAGAATCGGTAAAATTCGAGAACTTGCATATCAAATCTTGTGTCCCTTGTTCGTGATTTTTTGCAAGCATTGAAGCTTATTCTATTTGCTGACTTCTTCATCTCTCCACCTGCTGCCCCTCTTTGTTGCTTCAAACTCTTGCAATGAATTCTTGTTTCCTGACTCCTTTAACAAGACTCTAGGTACCCAAACCGCCCCTCGGTCGACCCCGCTGCCTCTCCTCCACATTCTCTCTAGGCCACACTATCCAATGCATATCTTCACACGAAGCACACAGGATATACGATCCCTTTTCTATCTCTTCATCGGTATAGCTTTCAAACTCCTCTTCAAATTTTTACAATGTCACTTTTCCCCGCAGAGTCATTCGATTTTCAAAAATGGCGTCATGTGGGGTGAAGGCTTCAATTTTTGCAACTTTTTTTTTATTGGGAGAGAATTATTTGGTCGTGAATTGTGGTTCAGAAACGGGTATTCTGACAATTGGGAGAAGATGACGAGGATTATGGATTATCTCTAGGTAGATGTCTACCTTATGAAGGGAATGAGACGAAGGATGGTGATGTGGCGTAAGGAAGGAAGCAAGGGCTATAAATAGATTTTATATTATTTCGATGGAATTTTGACTTGTAGATGCTAAATTCAAGCCTGACTCGGATTTCTGGAAAGGGACATACTTTGTTTGACGTATGTTTTGATCGTCACGAAAGGTAGGTATCCTCATTGAGTCTTAGAGACTCAGCTGGAAAGTCGTTGGTTGGAGTGTGATAGAGGTCAGATTTTTTTGGGGATACGAGGAGATGTAAATTTGGGTTTGGTGTGTATTAGGAAAGGAAGAGAGGTAGAGAGGAGCTTTAGATTTAATTAGTCAAGTGTAGAGATGTGGCTGTAGATGCTTGATCTTTGCTTAGAAGGAATAATATCATGGTGCAAGACCATCAAGGTATCCCGATTCTTTCAGGCAGTGGAGATTTATTCCCAAGTATTTGGTAACGAAACCGAGGAGATGCTGTTAAGCTGATGTAGTTGAAGAGATTGCTCAAGTCAGAAGGGGAATGAGATGCTGCAGTGAGGTAGTAGTTGAGGCTGGGCGAAGCTCTTCTGGGCGTAGCAGAGCTTCGAAATTTTCGATGCTAGATGCTTAAAATATGAAAAGCCCTACACGTCCTAAGTATTGAAAGCCGATTAGGACAAGATTGGAGTGAGAAGTAGACTGATATGGGATTTTGATCGAATTGCCTCGAGCAGGAGGCTTCCCTACGGTGTGCAAGATTTCTGATTCGCTCCACAGATGACATTCTCTCTGCTGTCTCTCAAAGTATCAGTATGTGATGACACCTGGTGGCCGCTAGGCTTGAGAAGTCCCAAGTCTGGTTTGGTCGCTCTGATCTCACAGATGCCACCCTGGAGTAATTTCTGCGGTTTCGAGCAGGTAGCAAGATCCCAAGCAAATTCTTCCTTTCAAAACCATCTGTGATTAGTGGGAACCAGCTGAGATTGAATGCAGTGCCTTCGGTAATCCAGGATGGCGTTCAGGTTTTCCTCAGATCGATATCGAAAAAGTCCATCACTGAGTCGGTCATCACAAGCAGAAGTCGAAACACGCAATAAACCCTAAACCAATCAAAAGAGAAAGCCACAATGTTTTCATTTCGAATTCCACTGTGCTACATCCCAATGCAGCCATAGCAAGAGACGCCCCTCCCCTTCAAAAAACCAGTTCATGCATGCATCGAGAACGAACAACATCCAGAGCCCCCCATCCCTGCCCCCAAAGTATCCATCATGAAGAAATTTCCATCCAGCGAGTTGAGAATCGTAGTAGTGTGAATAGAGAAGCCGGAACGAGCAAGATGTGAGGACAAGAGGATCGTGAGAATGGCGAATTGTTCAGATACCGATACGAGTCTTACGCCAATGTCTTCTCTTGGCGTTGTATCTATGATGCTGGTGTTAGCCATTGCTCCTGTATCTGATGTTGCCTCCCCCGATGCGATTGCGAAAAAGTTCGAATTGGGACCTAGGATATTTCGTACCTGATGGTGTTACCGGTTCTCAATCGGATCCATTGAGGGATAGGACGATTTTGCTTTTGGGCTCTTGCGAGCTTTTGCTTCGTGCGGAATGACTTGTGACTCTGTATTGAATATGATCAGCCTCCATCATGAAATGTTCATTGCCCCTCATCGCAATGCCTCAGCATCCCCTTTCCAACTGCATTCCACATTTTCATCTCGGCATCTGAATAGAAACAGGATATCAACGGATAGAACATACCGGCATCGTGACGATTTGTCGTGGTGTCGAGGTTCTGTGTCTTTTGGTCGTCGTTGATCGGCTCGAGAAATTGAATCTCCAAATTTGATTGTGGCCTCGCTAAATCGATCACATGATTGTCCCCTCTCAAAAATCCAAATGACTAAGCAAACTTCTGGAAAAGGATAAGCTTAAATCTTTAGACTGCGCTCGGCGATCTTGTGAGGCTGCGACCGGTATTGGAAATACGGCGCCAAGTACTCGAGATCAAAAGCTCCGAATAGCATACCAACTCACGAAACGAAAACCAAACTTCGCAACGCTCAATAACCTCGAGAAATACACATACGCCTCTTCTACGTTTAAAATTCAAATAAGAAAGGCAGAAGGACTGAGAACAAAGCGGTCAACCTTCCTTGAAGGAGAGGACAACATTTCAATATGGGTGCGAGCGTCTCGTGGTTGTCGGGGATGTTATGGGCGAAGAAGGAAATCAGAATATTGATTCTTGGGCTGGTATGCTGAAATGCTGCCTTATGGCAAAGTCTGAGTAGGACTGGTGCTGACTGCGATACGTAGGATAACGCCGGAAAGACAACACTTCTGTACAGACTGAAGGTATGGCAGCTTGTTACTTGACGGGGGAATATGTACGCTGACTTACGGCCAGATCGGGGAGGTGGTCACAACGATACCAACAATAGGATTCAACGTGGAATCCGTAACATACAAGAACTTAAATTTCAATGTCTGGGTAGGTCATCTTCACCTCCTTTCTAGTTCTCTCTAACGGCTGCAGGATCTCGGAGGTCAGACATCTATCCGGCCGTATTGGAGATGTTATTATGCCAATACAGCAGCAGTGATTTTCGTTATCGATTCGACAGATATCGACCGGCTTGGGACGGCTTCAGAGGAACTGGCCGCAATGTTAAATGAGGACGAACTGAAAGATGCAGCTCTGCTAGTATTTGCCAATAAACAAGATCAGCCTGGGGCGAAAGGTGCGGGTGAGATAAGTGAAGCTTTGAAATTAGGCGAATTAAGGGATAGAAACTGGAGTATCGTGGCATGTAGTGCTGTGGATGGAAGCGGTGTGGATGAGGGAATGGATTGGCTGGTGGTAAGCATCTGTATCATATATATTTCGGAGCTTGATGCTAACATAATTCCCAGCAAACCGTATCATCAGACCAATAGAGCAGGAGTGCTGGAACGACCAGCCTGTATCACCACTTTACCATTAGGTAATACGGCTGGAATAGAAATCATTACGAACAATAGCTTTGCTTCTGGCGTCACAGAAATACTTGATTTGATGGAGGCTTTCTGCGGCATGGAGCAAAGGCGGGCTGTTTGAATTTTGGAGATGACACGATAGGACGCATTAGCCTGGGATTTGGACATACTAGATTTTGTTTCTATGCATACTGGAGTTTTCTGTGTTCTGAGTTTTGTAGATTTCCTTTCTGTGTGAATGGTATCTGACACCCAGAGTATCAACCACTTATGCTAGTGCATACTGATTTCATCAATATCCCATGATGTGGGTATTGACCGCTTCTTACTAATGAGGCTTATATTCCGATGAAGACAAACCTTTCGAGCACTTCATTCAAGTGGATGCCAATGCTCTAAGATCCCAGGATTGCTTGGCCACATTGAAAGGATGAGGGATATCTCTAGGATAGAGTCCTGATACATTGTTTGCAGGTGAGGGACACAAACCTCCAGCCTATCATCTTGGTACATTTATTTTCTGGCACTCAGCGTTCATTAACATTTTATCATTTGCACAATTCTGATATTGGTCTGAACTTCCCTCAGTGAGCTTGTGAACCAACCCTACAATATTTTATTCAATTGAGCCAGCAGTCTATTTGGACCATGATTCCGCGAGTACTCTCTAATCTTCATCATGCTCGTCGCTCTCTAATATGATTCACAATTGGGTTGCAAAAGATCTATAAAAGAAAACACTTTCTCTAGGAATCGTTCTTCTTCATTCATCATCAACATCAACATCAATCTATTTTCTCATCTACAATACAAGAAGAATTATCAAGCACCAATACATATCCATACAGAATCCAAACCTTTCAAACCCCAAGCCGGGATACTTCCTACACTAGTACATTGACATCAAGGCAACCAATCTTCCGAGACTGACGCCTCTCACTGGCCAATAAAGGTGACAATTCAATTGGTCCGTGTCTCCTTCTCTAGCCGCTCACCTATTCAACAAACCCCTATCAGACCCTCCTCACTGTCAAAATGCCTGTAATGACACCAGCATGGAAACTTTTCTATTGGCGATGTTGCCAGTGTGAGTTTCGTAATACATATCCGGCGCAAATGAGGCATAATGCTAGCAAATTCCTTCGCAAAGGCAGGCCAGAAGACAATACATTCTATTGCGAGGGTCTAGCATGCCCTGAAAGACCTGCGGGACATCACAGTTGCAAAGATTGTGAAGATTTCGATGAGAACGATGCGTTTATCGGAAAACGTGGATGGACTGACACCGAACGCGAGCAATATCGCAACGCCAATTACGGCCGACAAATGGGAGAATAGACAATGGATAGCGGGACGGAGATCGAGGCGTTGTTGACTCTTCTCGGCGTCGTTTGTACAGGTTGTCTAGGATATCACGTAGGCGTAGTGGTGCAGGGGAATGGATTTGCGAAGGACAAAGGTGCTTTCACGTCGTTGCTTTCGTGCATTTGAAGTTTGTCAGTTTGTTCTTGCCTGACCTTTAAGACATGGAAACATGTCCTGACTTTGTATTTCTAGAACATGATGCATGGTTCTAATAATCATTTGTTGTTCCCACTGGAATCGACCTGGCTGCAATAGTATTTACACACCTGAATTAATTTATACTTTTATATCTATTTAGAGTACTCAGATGAAGTTTCTACCTGAAAACACATGTGCGGGTATGATTACCGGTAATGTTTGATAATGCTTCATCAATACTTCATCCCTTTGAGAGTGCGAATCGTGTCGGTCTCATAATCTCTGACTTAAGCTGAACTTCACAGAGCAGTAAAAACCCCAGATCAACGGTTTACACGGAATAGTGAAGCTGTCTGCTCAAACAAACTGCAAAGCTGCAAAATTGCGGCCTCAACTGCTCAAATTTCTGGCTCTAGCGGTCAGAAAGGGGTTAAGCGAGAGTGCACCCAACTTTCCTAACGGAACGATCATGTACAAACCTTCGGGATTCTTTAGCACGGAAATGTCATGATATATATGATCTTACCACCAAAGACTTAGATTGCCCAAGCATAAGACCCCCCCCCCAAAAAATGACATGAATAAATGCCAGGACTCCATTCACAGACCTCGACGCACAACCAAGTTGCCTGTGGAGATAAAATCAGAAGTATATTTCCAATATCTATGACACTGCAGAAAGCCAAACTAAAAATATACTTAGCAAGCATAACTCAACTTGCATCCGTCAAGGTATTTTCAGCTACATCGCGAAGTACGTGGAGAAAATCGAGCTTACACGTGACGTACCCTTCCTCGGGCATTGACTCGGGGTTTGGTAGGATATAGAATTCTGTCAAACGGGATTAATCTTCAGCGATTCGGAGGTTACACTAGTTTGTAGCCGCGCAAAATCCAGAATTCCGAATTTTATACGAGTTGGATGTGTAAGACAGATGTTGTTCGTTGAGGATGCGGTTGCAGCAGTCTGTCACGCCAACCAAAGGACTAAATCTTCGAAAATTACCAAGACAAAATTTATCTTTAAAGGGAAATGTCTGCAATAAATCGGCTATGAATTTTTATGTTGCATGGTCTAGAAGGATATTGCAAGATATTCGCGCTGGTAGGAGATGATTTTACACTGCCCCTTCTCCTCCAGTATGCTAGGTCAAATAACCTAGCAAGACACCACCAGCTGTCCTTCGCATTCCTCTTCAAATTAACCATCTCCAATATCATATACCGAAATAAATACTCACCCATCACCACCAGCCATGGGTTACATGATGTGGTGGTCTTGAATTCGACTTCCCCCAGAAAAAGGGGAGATCGGGTTCTATGCGGCTGACGATCTAGAAAAGTCCTCCTGAGGATTTTCTATGTCATTCCCGTTTCGAAGGGAACGGGGGAGTTTTTGATGTTTTCGATTAAGGATTTCTGTTTGTAAATACATATCTTTTTGGGCTATTTTTTGGGGGAGGGTGGGGATGTAATTCTTTTCATCACAGGGGGCTTCTTATTTGACCTACTCTCGTTCCATCACTTGCTTTCATAATGGATCTATTTTAGATGCTCGAAGCCTCATATTTCTACAAATGTTGTTGCAAACCGAACCTGTCTCATTGGTACTAGCGACTTGCCGCTTGGGAGGCTTCTTCGGGATTTGCAATTGAAGCTCAAATCCCATGCAGTAATTATATCATCGACAAAGTATTAACATGCTGCGATATACCGACTTCTCTCATAGATTCATAAATTACCTACGCTTCAAAAGAGTCAAATACATCATCCATCCCTATACAGGCTGCAATCATGGTCGCTGACAACAACCCCACCTCAACTTTCAGGTACTCCGAGAAGCCGGTTTACACAACTTCCAATGGATGTCCTATTAACAGTCCTGAAGCATTTCAGAGAATAGGAAATAATGGCCCTCTCTTACTTCAAGATTTTCATTTGCTCGATCTTCTGGCTCATTTTGATCGAGAACGAATTCCAGAGCGTGTTGTTCATGCTAAGGGAGCTGGTGCATATGGAGGTTCGTGTGCAGTGCTGCTTGAAAAGCAACAACCTACCTACTAATTGTCAACATAGAATTTGAAGTAACTCATGACATTAGCGACATAAGTACTATTGACATGTTACAAAGTGTTGGCAAGAAAACACCCTGCGTTGCTCGATTCTCTACAGTCGGCGGGGAGAAAGGCTCTCCAGACACAGCACGGGACCCACGAGGATTCTCCATCAAATTCTACACGGAAGAAGGAAACTGGGACTGGGTGTACAATAACACACCAGTATTCTTTATCCGTGATCCAACCAAATTTCCCCTCTTCATTCACACCCAGAAACGAAATCCACAAACCAATTTGAAAGATGCAACGATGTTCTGGGACTACCTTTCTACCCACCAGGAGGCAGTTCATCAAGTGATGCATCTCTTCAGCGATAGAGGCACTCCATACTCTTACCGTCACATGAATGGCTACTCAGGCCATACACACAAATGGATCAAGCCGGATGGAACATTCAATTATGTACAAGTTCACCTTAAAACAGACCAAGGTAGCAAGACGTTCACGAACGAAGAAGCCGGCAATATGGCTTCTGAGAACCCGGACTGGAATACACAAGATCTTTTCGACTCGATCCAGAAAGGAAACTTTCCATCCTGGACTGTCTACGTCCAGATTCTATCCCCAGAGGAAGCGGAAAAGTTCAGATGGAACATCTTCGACTTGACAAAAGTATGGCCACAGAAGGACGTTCCGCTCAGACCATTCGGCAAGTTCACTCTCAACAGAAATGTAGAAAATTACTTTGCCGAGATTGAGCAGGTAGCTTTCTCCCCTTCTCACTTGGTACCCGGTGTCGAGCCATCAGCCGATCCTGTTCTACAAGCTCGTCTATTCTCATACCCAGATACACAGAGATATCGACTTGGTGTCAACTATCAACAGATCCCAGTGAATGCTCCTATTCGAGCATTCAATCCGTATCAAAGAGATGGTCCTATGGCCATCAATGGCAATTACGGTGCCAATCCAGGCTACCCGTCCTCATATCGTGGCATCAGCTACAAACCAGTCAGTCCAACGAACGAACACGAGAAATGGGCTGGAACAGCAGTCTCTTTTCTCTCTGAAGTTACGGATGAGGATTTTGTCCAGGCTACAAGTTTGTGGGACGTTCTCGGTGGGCAGCAAGGACAGCAGGATAATTTCGTCGGAAATGTCTCTGGTCATTTGAGTGCTGCGAAGGAGGATACGAGGAGAAGGACATATGAAATGTTTTGTCGAGTTAACAAAGATCTTGGAAGGAGGATAGAAGAAGAAACAGAGAAATTGACACCAGCAGAGTCAAACAAAGCTGATGGAGCAGTACAGGCGAAGCTGTAGACTCATGTACGTTTGATAGAATGTGTTAACCAAACGTCTATTGCATGAAGCAGATGTAGGTGTATGCGGTTAAAGTAGCACATTAAATTACTCAAAGCTTGAACCTCTCACCTAGCTACTTCTTGTTCTTCGAAATAGCAAGGCAATCATTTCCTTCAAAAGAAGCCTTGCGCTGGTAAATATATACTCCTGCTTAAGCTTGAAACCATGTCTCATCCATGACATGCGACCATATGGGCTCCACAAAGTCTGGTATGAAACCGACCTTCAAGTAGTATAGGCTAACCAAGTATCAAAACCCTCGTTGATGGTCATGAATACAAAGTATTGCGCTCGAATTGAATAACTGCTGGTAACTTACCACCTAATCATATTCACGGATCAAGTACGTCCTGATCTAAATCCGAAGGAAACACACAATCAAAACTTATAATTGGGATAATTCGAATAAAGTATTCTCCATTCAAAGAGAAGCTAATTCAGCGAACAGAGAAGAATAACTACCCCGCTTTGATCAATCTATACCCGCAATGTCCACACACCGACTATGATCCGTTACTAACTTTCAACATGTCCAGCATGCCGTCCCTCATCTCTTGTGATTCTTTCATGTCTGTTGATGGTGCTAGCCTGTTCCTTCAACCTGATTTCCCAGCTTTTGGGACACCTTCGCCGTTGCTCGTTCGGAATATTGTCGCGAAAGACCAACTCAATAGTCGTCAAATTAGGAGGCTTTTGGCTTAGAAATTTAGACATAACATCAAAGATCGCAGCTGTGCAGCCCCTGATGATGAGGTGGCCTAGATTATCGGGCAGTGCCAGCATGAATTTTTGTATTTGCAAGGGCGTGTAAAAGGTCACCTTGGTCCCTCCTTGGTTGTGAGATCCCCCATCAGATCCTGCTAGAACTTCTTCAGCAGCCCCTAATAACAGACGTGAGTTGATCTCAAGTTTTCCAAGTGTCGTAAATTCCTTCAACGACCCGATTGTGAAATCATACTGCTGGTTCATACCCTCAGCGTTCGTATCCAACAGGACAAACTCCCTTAAAGATCGCGCTGAAGATCGAAGGCATCTGAACATAGCGACAAGATTTTCCTCCGCTATGACATTGATGTCCGCCACGTACCGAAATTTCTCAAGCCTGTTGAAAAAGTTCATGAATTCGGGTATTGTTCGATCTTCGAGGTAGCACTTTTCAAGATCCAAATAAGTGACATTGGATTCCAAATTCTTAACGTTGGGTATTTCATCGTAATCATAATCTTCACATTCCTTTATATCCTTGACATGAAAGTCGGATACAGAACTGAGCCGAAGAAATGACGCGTAGCCAGTATATGAGAACTCTGTGTCATCTGAGGGCTCCCTGACATCAGGGTCTTTAAATGAAGTAGCAACAAGCGTTTTGAGCCTTTGCAGAATACCCCCTCTCTTAATTTGAGATTGTGAGAGTAGAAATTCTATACGTTCCGCAAAGCGTGGAGAGTAGCCTTCCATTTGTAACCGAATGATATTAGGAAAGAGCACAAAGAGCAGAGCTGCAAGATCAGGATCATTATACCCAGCCCGAGTCAATTCTTCGCACCAGGCGTCTGCATCCTTCTGGGATGTCACCCCTACTAGTCGCTCTTTGATTTTGGCGCATCGCTCCGTAGTCATGACCACCTCGACATCCATATACTCTTCATGAAAGTAGTATGAAATGTAAACTTCTTCTACATATTTCGCAAGCTCTGGCTCGTCGATTATCCTCGCCAGACGAGCATAAGTGTGATCGTTCCTGTTATCGAAGACTGAATAAAGGAACGGCACATGCAGCTCATACATCGCCCTTGAGCAAAGAGCAAGATTCAAAATAGTATTGGCTGTTGCATAATCTTTCAGTTTAAGCTGGAGTTCTGTCGGAAGAAGGAGAAACGGGAACATGGTGTGACGATATTTCGGGATTAAAACCACTCAAGGCAACTTCGTACGTGGGTTTGTAATGATATCGGTATACCATGGAACGTCTAATGGTGTTGATGTCAGTCTATCGTTATTTGACGTCGAGTGAAGTAGAACCCGGACATCCAACAGGGAAGGAACGTTCTATCGAATGCGCACCCCAAGTCCGAGGCGAAGCTACGTCGAGTTGCCGGAGGGGTAGAGGATGCCTAATGAGATTTGTATTTCAAGCATACGTATATTTCAAGTGGCATGCTGATCAAAATCTTCTTTCAGAATGCCTGCCATCACGACATCCTGTCCAAACGGTACCCAAGTGACCTTCTTCAATACCGCCTCATTCTGTGCTTCAGATCTCGGTGGTGCAACGACAACACCCCCAGCTCCTAGATATGTCGGTGCAATAGTGACAATAATACTAGATATCAAATGTTGATTTCGTTTCCGGAGAAGGTCATTAATGACTGTTGCTCCTCCTTCGATCATGACACTTCTAATTCCCGTCGACCACATAGTCTTCAAGATAGCCTCCCAGTCCACTCCATCCTTTGACCCCTGGTAGATGCCAGCTGATATATAATCTCCACCTGCCTTTCTGATTTTTGATACTTTGCTTTCCAATGCAGCGGCTTGGACGGGACAATTATCGCTGGTAATGAACCACGGCGCTCTACCAATCCCAAAGATGGCATTCTCAAACAACTTTCCACATTTGTCTTCCTCCCATTTCCCACTTGGGTCCAGTATAAACGGTCTAGGCTGATATGCGAACTCCACTATGTCGTTCCCATTGGAGCTGAATCTTGTATTTAGTCCCGGGTTGTCTGCGTTCGCCGTACCTGCCCCAACAAGAATCGCATCATGGTTTGCTCGAAGCCAATGGGTCATTGCTTTGGTCTCCGGGCCCGAGAGAGTAGTAGGTTGCCCATGATTGAGAGATATTTGGCTGTCGAGGGATTGGGCGTACGTTAAGGTGACGTGGGGTATTCTGTCCGTTCCCGACGCATAGTTTCTATCTCTGATACCCTCTACAAGAAATTTTGTTCTTCCAGGGTGAAGGTAGGGCCGCAGACGTTCTCTATCGGATTCGGGCAGTGTCAAAGGTACCTGCTTGGTGGGGTTTAGAGGGGTATCTTTGGATGTGTGAAAGTCGCTGTAAGGGGAAATTGGAGGTAGGTTATGGATTCGATCCATACTAGCTATCCTTCCAGTTTCTCTTTCCAAAGCGAGCAATAATTTGAGAAGTTTTATTCTTGTCAAGATGTTGGCGCACTTGAAGGGTGTGAAGGGAGGTTAAATGTGCATGACTCAGCAAGGCTGAGGCTGTCTGTTGCTAGGAGCAGACTAAGAAAAATGGTTATGTCCAGATCTTTGGTTCGTATTTTCGCATTGGAAAGCTTCACGCAAATTACAATTAAATGAAACAATAGTACGGCGATGATTTGGGCCCAGAAGCTGTCCCGTGTCTCGTACCACATGATAGTCTCTAGTGTGACCTTCGATATTCAAGTAACACATCTATCTACCCTGCGTCAAACCACGATTCCCTCAAGTGGTACACGTACAATACTTTGAACAACTCTCAATTCTCCTGCAATATGGCATTTATCCACTCTCAATAGATTCAAATTGCATATTTGCCTCCCCAATTCCCACATGAGGCTGAATGTCTCAGCCGAACCCTAACCACCAAACCAAACAGCTTGCCGCCATCCCATACCCCTGGAATAAAAGCCATAATATCACCATCGGCAACATTACCAAAAGCAACTTTCCCATCATCAAGACATGGACTCGGAACGCCAGATCACGCGATGGCGCGTGTGAGGTGACACAACATAGCCGTTTCGTTACACAATCACCTCGGTAACATCTACGATAATAAACAGCAACACGAAAAAGCAATAGAGATAAGCAGAACATGCAGATAAACATAAACACATTATAGAGTCAGTGGCAACGAGCAAATACAATTCCCATTCGTCTAGCTCTACAAAGCAAGCGGGTATATTCATACATACACACATTTCCATCCACTCCGTCTCTCCAATCTTCCTTCTAAGTAACCCTAGCTACTAAAACCATGTAAAGTGAAAACGCCGGGAGCCTCTCTACTCCTTATATGCAGAGAGAGCTATGCTGCAGCGAAAAAATAACAAATCGCAAGCAATGCCGTGCAGTAAACCATGTCTAATTCTGTACAATGCAGTCATGTAAAGTGGGTTCATCCATCTATTGTTTTGGAGGTGAGCGTGAGTGGTATGTACAATCTAAGTAGATGGTATCAAGGCGCATATCCGATGGTCTCGCGGTCGTCGTCTACTAGCCTGCCGTATCTTTTTTGTGTAAGTATGGAAATCAATTTTGGAAGAGGGGATTACGTACTCGAGTAGTAACCTAAAGAACCACACCTCCAGATCTTCATTTCGGAGCACTTTGCCTGCCCACTCTCGGCCTTGAACAGCCATATTCTCGGCCTCTTTTTTCCCTACTGTCTCTCCTGCAAACCACCTCACAGCTTCCACCCACTCATCACCTCTCAAGCTGAGTGGAATATAATGCACCCATGGCTTTAACCACTCCTGATGCCATTCTCTGAAAATTGCGAGTTTATAAACCAAACTCTTGCTTTTCAAGAAAGCGTAAAATCGACCACTGAAGGCATTACCATCAATGTCGAGTAGGTATTTATATTTCCAAGCATCTTGTTGCTTCGCGGTTTCTTTCACATCAAAGAACTGCTTCTGGGCATCGCAATCAGTAGGGTCACATTGCCCGATATAAGAAAAGAAGACGTCGAATATATCCTTGAAATCGCTCCGAGGGACCTCCTTCACGTGCCAGTCTTCGTTGTCTTCACCATCACCCCTATTGATGAGGATTTTAGCTTGATCGCCCGCGTTGATCTTTTGCACAAGATGTTGGCGATGCTGACGCCTCCAGCCACCATCTCGGCTGAAGCCTCCCGTCGTCGAACCCCGCCAGTACATCTTATCTTGCTTCTCCGTCCACTCCATGTCGTTCGTCTCATTATAAGGTACTTTCCCATACCAATACCATGGAGAAGGGTAGATGATGTCGGAGAATGAGGATATTTTCGATTGGGAGAAAATGGGCATTAGATCATGCACGACATTGAAAGCGTTCGGCCGATCGAAGAATCCGTAGGTATCCCCAAAAGATGGCGATTGACAGATGTCCGAGAAAGCTGTGGTATTGAAGACGAATCCCAATTCCCCAACTGCATAGCTAGCCAAGTTATCCTCTTTGGGTCCATCATCCAGGCTTCTTGCAGGACTATCTGGCGAGCAGGACATTTTGGAATGTGTCCATGTCGGCTGGTGGGCAAACACGTTGAATCGAGTCGTTTTGACATCCTCGAATCGAGACCCATCGCTGAGGTCTGCAGGTTTATTTGACCAGGAATTCCTCGGCTTCGCGACAGCATTTGCTGCTGGCATTTTGACATCTTTCGCCGTCGAAACCAATCTAGTCAGATCGTCAAATGGTACGACCACTCTGGGTTCATCGTGGATGTTGAAGCAAAGATCCATGTCTGGGAGGTATTTCGTAAATTTCCCCATCATCCCCGTTGTAGCATGCATCTGCCACGCTCGCCCACCAGCGATCTTCTTGACCTCTCCCTCTCTTATCAGGACTCCGATTAAATTATTCGCATCGTATCCCAGTGCCTCTTGTGCTCTTCCTCTTATCGTCGAAGGTTTGAGCCCCCAGAAAGGAGTCAATGTGGAGTGAATATTGTCATACTCATCAATCATCTGTACACCCCTCTCCTTTGCGAATGCGAACCATTTATCGAAGTTGGGTGGTGGAGGTATGCCATATCTCCTTCGATATTCTGCAACTGCCTCCTCCAAAGTCTTTGATTGACGTTCAACGGTCTTGTCGAAGTCGTTCTGGGCATTCTGGATGAGCTGTAATATTGGATGCGAAGTCCCAGAAATAGATTGAGGGATCGCCTTTTGAGATTGCGAAGATGACTTATCCTCTGCATTTCCCTTCGGTATTTGTGTGATCGATATCGCAGGTGTCAATTGGAATTCCTTGGTTCCAGGTAAAGAAGTTGTCCGCAGATAGAAGATCGATATGCCAGCAAAAGCGAGTAGGCCAATTGCGACGACAAATTGCTTTGAGCGCATTCTTCTGCGCGCTCTCAAATAACAGATGTTGAGTGAGGGGAATCTGGTTTCCTCATGCTGCTCTGTGACGAAGGGATTGTGGTGAACTCTGTGGGAGCGATACTGATGTTGGTGTTGTTGCTGCAGACTTGAGCTAGATCTTCGGCGCGCATTTCCCGTCATTATTATCGCGATGTGGATAAACAGCCCTTGCCACAATTTACCCTTGAGCTTGGCAAGGAAAACTGCATGTCCAGACCCTTTTTTGCTCGTGTCCAGTCTCGCCAGTGCAGTGCGTGGCCCTTACTCGTTACCACTTCTTATCGGGAGGGTGCATGTAGGAAGGTGGCGCAGAATACGGCGTGTAATGCAACAACAATAAACTTCCAAGGTTTTGTTGCAAGAGAAGAAAACGAAAAAATAAAGGAGGGAAACGAGTCAGGAAGGCCGAGTAGAACCAGAAGTCTAGGTGAAAGTTGTTGGGCCTGGCCAGGCTTGCGACATCAAAGATCAAGATTTCGGATATTTTTCTGTTAGCTTGCTGCCAGAGAGGGGATCAACCGCTGAAAGATGGTCTGAAAGAGACACCGTTCCAAGTGACACCGACAACTAGCTTTTTCCGTTGTTCTTCAACCCCTTATCGTTAGGGTTGTTCAGGAGGAGGGAGGTCGAGTGACATGTGTTACAAAGATCAACAACAAAGTGATACATGTACACTCAGTAGCGGCAAATTTTGTGTGTGTGTAAATAGGAGCATTTGCTCAACAAATTGTGTGATATTCGAGGTCCAGACAGGGGAGCTTCTGCTGTTGCTCTCCTGCTCCTATTTTTCAACGGTGACGTGTTTAATTCGTTAGATGATCGTCCACTAAGAAGCAAAAGGACGGGGAATTAGACTGGGGCAGAAGGTTTGGATGGTGTCTTTCTTGGCGTTTGACGACGATTGAGGCTGCTGATGACTGATAAAGGTTTAAATTGTGAAGGGAAGGTTGAAGTTTAATACTGCTCGATTTTCTGCTTGGCTTCATCCGTCAATTTTCGACTTCTATACATACGCTGTGGTTGGCTAGAATCACTCAAATGATGAAATTATCCTTATCTCAACACGAATAGGGGTATCTGCAACGTGGGCTTGGCAAAAATATCAACTGGGAATTCGAGCTTGGAACTTTGAAGGCTGGATGAATTTTGGTTGTGAGAACTGATGTCATAACGGGGCCTAAATTCATATTCTTCATGGTGTGTTTGCTAGAACTCATCTATGTCCATCTTGCCCCCCTCCCCGCGTTGTGTTGGTTCAAGGACCACCAGACTCGTGAGAGGAAAGTGCTCCATCGATTCTCTTGGCAACCCTGCGCAGAACCCAGCAATATTTCTGAAAAGAGACAACAAGATTGAGCACATTTATTACCTATGGATGGTCCAAGATCTGGTAACAAAGAGATCGAGGGGAAGAAGGTGAGATTGTAAGGCACATGAGTCACTCATTGGATCGAAGAGTCCGAGGGGAAATTTCAACACGATATCGAACAACAGAACATTTCTCTACCATTATCTCAATCTAATATGACACGGGAATAGGTACAGGTCCAACGGGACTGTCTGACGCTCCAAGGTTGGCTTGATGCATACCTGTTGCCTGTTAGTGACGACTCCTATACGAAGTTTCATACACTTACTTCTTGTCCCAAATTGGTCTGGATAATCGACTGCACTATGGAAGACACTCCAGTTATCCCACATCTGAACATCTCCATTCTCAACTGGCGCCATTAACACATATTCAGGTCGTACGACTCTTTCTTGCCAGTTATGAAGCAATTTTCTGATCTCTACTACGTCCTCGACAACTTTCACTTCACTTGTTGGTGTAGCTCTCAAGAACATCTTTCTCACTGCAATGCCATGTACTTGGAGAGCTTTTTGACCTAGCGGATTGACCCAAACCATCGGGTACTACGAAGGTTAGAGAACTGTTTTCAACAGGAGACATCAACTCACAGTCTTGATTTTCTTTGCGTCCCATTCTGGCAATTCATCCATCGTATGCTCTAAGCCTTCAGTTTCAAGTCCTAGTCCACTCGGTCTTCCTTTACAATTCTCAATCCACATGTATGGGTATGGTGCATACTCAACCCAGCTATTATCAGCCAGCATCTTCTCTTCATCATTTAAGAGTCCGTACAGCTGAATGGTGCTGACGAAAGCTGTTTGACCGGGCTTGCATTTCAAACTCATCCCAGAGCCATCATCCCAGTTGACTTGAATCTCTCCATCATCTGGACATTTGACGGCACGGAGGGCAGTAAAATGTGGTGGCTCTCGATCGTATAGAGGTGCATCAATATGCCATCTTTGAAATTGTGTGTTTCCCGCCGCAAATGCTTCAGCACTTGGTGGATATCTGTGATAGTCGTTACTGGCGCCATGAGCCGTGAAGTCTTTGATGCCATAATGATCTTCTCCTTGGTAACCTTTCCCAATGAGTCTAACATTGGGAGCGGCGGGTAGTCCATGCACAATTCTTTTCTAGCTGGAATCAGATCATTGTCCTGGTTTGTGGCCGATAAACTTACAGCAAGCATCCCTCCAACTTTACTAAACTCTTTCACTGTTCCGTGTCCATGTACTTGTGGCGCATCTGGATCAAGTCTTGTCACAAGCTCCCAGTGCTTGACAGGATCCAGATCATGTTGACCTTTGATGATAACAAGCTGGTACTTGTGAGTTGCCTCCTTGAGTGCTGCAAGATCTTCATTTGAGATATCATTCAGATTAATGCCAGTAACTGTAGCACCCAAGGTGCATTTCTTATCAGAGCCATGCTTCAAAGGTGTGACTACCATTTGGCTTTCAGTGATTCTGGAAGGAGACATTGTATGACGGGAAAGCAATATTGATGTGAAACCAAGCTTTATTGATCAAAATTAATGCCAGATGTGATCTTATATAATTCGTCAACTGAGACTCCTTTTTGATGTGAAATATATGAGTACATATCGAGCAAGATGATCGCTCGGCCGAGAGCTTATGAAGACGGATTCCAAACGGAATTGAGATAAGAGATTCACCCCCCTATCGACTGACAGCTGCCCACTCTCGATCGGACGTCTCCGCATAAGCTTCAAGTAACAAAGCCATGACCGAGAGAGGGGGTTGGAGAAAGTGACCGGACAGAAAAAGTCATCAAATCGACTTGGTCTCCCATTGGTGGTCGAGAATCCGTTGATGGATTGCTACATGTATCGCGTCTGGAGCCAGAATAACGTTCTTGAAACTGTATCCCAAATTGAATAATTGTGACGAATATTGAGATTGGATGCCCATTCTTTTCGCATTAAATAATATGATGTTGGTATGTAATTATCCAAAGTGAAATTGCAATCGAGTCCCAAAATTTCGGCTGATTCGGTCTCTCAGCCTTGCAGTCGAGGCGGAGGACCCAGCGTAAATTTCTTGGTCAACCAACTTTCAACAGCCTCAACCTTCAACTCATTCCAATTCGAGCTCTCGCCCACCAAGACTCTCAGTATGCCACCACGAATAGCAAACCTTCGCGTCTTCAGAATACCACCTCAATCAACATGTAGAAGCTACTCAACAGCTCCCCGAGTCTCCCTCGCATTTGATCTCCATGAACCAGCGAACCCCTCCTCAAATGCTCCTTCACCCATAATATTTATGCATGGTCTATTTGGATCAAAAAAGAATAATAGGAGCATTAGTAAGTGAGCAGAATCTCTACTTTTCCTACGTACAGGGTTAATCATTTGGCAGAGCTTTGGCAAGAGATTTAGGAAGGCCGGTTTATGCTGTTGTATGTAATCTTATATCTGCCAGTTCTTTGAAGGGTAAGCTAATTAGCACAGGATCTCCGGAATCATGGAGACTCTCCTCATCATCCATATCATAATTACATGTCAATGGCAGATGACGTAGAAGGATTTATAGAGGAGCACAAGCTGAAGGGTACTACGTTAATTGGGCATTCGATGTTGGTATTCCAGAAACTCTGCTTGATCTTTTCTAACGTTGTATAGGGGCGCCAAAACAGCAATGACTTTGGCTCTAAAATCCCCAAGCATAATCAACGATGTTATCTCAGTCGACAACGCGCCTCTAGACGCTGCTCTACTCAGTAACTTTGGAAAATACATTCAGGGCATGAGGAAGATCGAGGAAGCAGGTGTAACGAAACAAGCAGAGGCAGATCACATATTAAAAGACTATGAAGAGGCGAGTTCTTCCCTCCACAATATTTAAACATCTCCTAACGATTTACTCAGTCCCTTCCAATCCGCCAATTCCTCCTAGGAAACCTAAAAAGAGACCCCTCGGACAAAACCCAGAAATTCCAAGTCCCTCTCCGGATCCTAGCATCAGCACTTGATAATCTAGGGGATTTCCCATACAAAAATCCAGGAGAAGTGCGATTCGAGAAAGCAGCTTTGTTTGTCAGAGGTACACAGAGTCATTACGTCCCTGATGAAGCTCTGCCAATTATAGGACAATTCTTTCCCAGGTTTCGGATGGCGGATATAGATGCCGGACATTGGGTTATTTCAGAGCAGCCTGAAGCTTTTAGACAGGGTGAGTTTGCTATTCTTTTAAATCTCGGATATTCGCTGACACTTTTCTTCCAGCCGTGGTAGAGTTCTTAAAACCTAAAGATTAAAGAATAGAAATGTAATTCTAATGTATAGGGTATCATACTCAGTCCAATCCATGCACCCAACCCGGAAACTCCGTATACAACTCTCTATCATCTTATCCAACCCCCATCATTACCCTCCTCCCTCTAACAAGCACACCCACTCCCATACCCCTCACCCCCCGTAACCGTAATCCCGGCCCTCCTCGTCCCCGAGCTCAACAACTCCGGCTTCCTAACAACAGCATCCACAATCTCCACAAACGGTTTCCTAACATTCTCCCTCGTCTTACTACTAACCTCACAAAAGCCCTCACAACCCCTCTCCTGCGCCAATTTCTCTCCCTCCTCATACCTCACTGCTCTACCCGCCTTATCCATCTTCGCACCTACAAGATACAATATAGCGCCTGGCTGGGCATTAGACTCTGCTTCTTCGAACCAGCGCTCCATGGCGAGGAAGGAGTCCCGGTTCGAGATATCGTAGACGAGGATTACGCCGTGGGCGCCTCTGTAGTAGGAGTTTGAGAGGGTGCGGAAACGCTCTTGGCCTGCTGTGTCGAGGAGGTTGAGGCGGTAGGGTTTGCCGTGGACGGAGAGCTTTTTCATCTTATTGGGGATTTAAGTTAGTTTTGTGTTATTTTATTTTATTTTGGTGTTCAGTTTAAATAGGTGAGAGAGGTAGCAGGGAAACGTACTTTGAAATCTACACCGATAGTAGCAGTCGAGGACTCGGAATCAAACTGGTCATCGCAGTAGCGGATCAGTACTAGATATGTTAGGTATCTGATGGTGCAACTCGATATAGATGCTTTTCTTACGGGCTGATTTCCCGGCTCCAGAGGGACCGATCATGAGAATTTTAAGTGTAGGTAACGACTCGTCGGACGCCATTTTGCGGTATGTATCAACGGTTCAGGAGTTGTTTGGGAGAAGAGGTGGAAGGTAGAAGGAAATGCTGCCTGTGATCATAAAGCTAGGCTGGCTGGCTGGGCAAGGATTATTCACGACGTCAGTCGCCTAACGCCACCAAGACCTTTCAATCCTCGGCTTCGAAAACAAAGACAGTCAGAACATTCCACACCACAAAGAACGCTAATCACATTGAACACACACAAAAAAAAACGTAACGTTGGAAAATTCGGAATTTATTTTGCTAGCCCTATGCTAGACCTGGCATACACACGCCATAAGCCCCAAAGCAAAGACCTGACTACATGCAAATGACCAGTCGAAAAACCCCGTTCAGCATCAAACAAGCCCTTTATACCTCGTCCAATACCTTCTCCTTGAACTCCCGCTCAACCTTTTGTCCCGACTCATCTGTGTTTGACTCGCCGTGGAGGTTAAGAAGGGCGCCGAGGTCGAACTTGGGTGCCTTGAGGAGCTTGACTTTGCGGATGTGGACCTATTTTTATATCAGTAATTTTCTTCGTAAAATGATACCTCGTAATACACACATTTTGTAATGGGTAGATGCCTTGGGTAGCCTTCTCAATCTCACGACCGATGACCTCGGGGATGAGCTTGGCAGTGAGTTGTGTAAGAGTGCAGCTTGAGGCTTCACGGGTAATGATCTCAGTCATCTTCTTTCGGATGGCTCTGATTTGAGAAGAGGCAGCGTATGTGGTCTTCTTGATTTGATTTGGGCGGCGCTTGGTGAACGCAATTGCGAACAGGCGGAGGAGGTAATCGTCGGTAGTCTTGACTGTGACATTGGCCTCAATCAAAGATTGCCACTTTCGGACGAGGGATCTGAGTTTGTCGGAGGTGAAGTCGAGACCGTGGAAGTTGGTCAAGCAGTTCTTGCCCTGAACCTCATCGACACGTAGCTTAACCTTGCGGAAAGCATGGTCCTCATCCTTTTGGAGATCCGCCAGAGAAACCTCAAAGATTCTACCCTTCAATGCGTCGTTTGCGTTCTTGAGACCGGTGGTTCTGTTAACGAGGGTCTTTCCAACACTGATATCTGGTTAGTTGTGATGCTTGTATTTCGAGGGGATATATCGTACTCTCGGATGGCGAATGAAGAAGGTGCCTAGAAATTGTCAGCGTCTGCGGCTCTTCAGATCTCGTCCAATTTGCATACCTTGACTTGATACCAATCCTTACGGGTGAAGGGGTCCATAGTCTTCTTCTTGAGGCCCTTCTTGCCCTTCGAAAGGCGCTTGTTCCTATCCTCTTGTCAGATTCTGTAGATTCTGTTGCCCCTCCATCATCATTCGGTGTTGGCGTGCATATCCAATTCGAAAGCGCAGCGCATCAAGGAGGTGCACTTACTTTCCGACAGCCATGATTGCGATAAGTTACCTATTCGCGGCTGTTGTGTCGAGGGATTGTATTTTGGCGTGGAGTCGTGGAGTATAGAAAGTTCATACATACAATTTTCAAGATTGTGCGTTGCTAAGCGAGCCCACTAGCGCCTTAGCTCGGATCCGAGTTGGAAGATTTCCCGCCTCGACCTCGAACTTCACTTGAACAACAATTAATTTCGAAAGCATTGGGTCTTCCTGTTACGAATACTCGGCATTTAAATGCAGTATGGTCAAACCCAGTTTTCGCCCTTTCGATTGAACCTGTTTCGCGAGACGCAAAAATGAAGCCATCAATATTCGCCTCGGTGGCCATTCACACGCTCTTTGCCAGCCTATACGGAATTCTCGATTGCTTCAGATCACTCAATCATCACTTGGCTACACAAGATCGAGATTATTAACTGCATTAACACCAGTACCGAACACCGGATGCACGGAAAGAACACAGAAGGTTTGTGCGTCTCATTAAGTACAAGAGGGTCTATGGCGGTGAGGTCTTATCCAAGACTTCTTCACCGACCAGACCCATCAGAGGGTTGCATACAACCACCAACTCCAGTTCCCATTCCATTCCATTCCAATGTTCCTCCCATATTCCCGAGGGGCCGTCCCGTCCATCGCTGTCCCTATCCTTGAGCCTGAACGCCATTGTTCCAACTATGTGCTTTTCGGGTTGAAGCCCATCATGTGTGCTGTCATACCATCGTGGCACGTTTCTTTTTCCCGTCAACGCCTGAATTGTCCTGCCTATGCGAATATTCTTCACTCTTTGCTTCAAGGTACACCATTTGTTTGTCGTCCGTCTCTCTCATCACTCTCATGATAGTCTTGAAAGCCTTCAAAACTGGGAAAGCTGAAGTAATTGCCACCTGGTTTTGATTAGTATTGTCTTCAAAGTACAGGTAATTTGAGGTACTTACATTGAGAAATGACTATTTCAAATGGCTCTTTTCGATCCATACTCGCACTTTCAGGACTCTCTTGTCCGGAACTCGAACACACGCTCCCAACACTCTGTCGATGAGCGTGATCATAATTTTGTTGGGCCATACCATAACTCGCCACCCTGGTCAACAAAGTCGCAGCTCGAGATGATTGAAGACTCGCAAGATCATGTCGACATGCGTTTGAAGTTGCCAGTGAAGGAGCTGTTGCACTTGCTCGGACAAGTTTTGGTCTCCTGGTAGGTGTCTTTGGAGAAGTATTTCTGGATTGGGATTTAGAAGCCATGACCGAATGGCTGCTCTAGGTTGAGCAAGTATATGTACTGGACGGGTATATAAAATATGTATGATGAAGAAATGCTTCCAAAAAAGCAAAGAAGATGGGTAGATATAAGACTCGAGACACCAAGCGGAAAAGGTATCACGAAGGTTTTTGCTGCAGGTAAGGTAGGTAAGGTAAGGTAGGGTCAGGGTAGGTCGGTGCGTAATATCAATCAATAAGGTAATCAAGACTATTCATCCGTTTCGTCGATATATGCCTCAAAGGCAAATGTAAAGTCTGGATGTCGGAAGGGTAGCCGTGACGAAAAAGGATCAACCTAGTTTGAAGGATGGATGATCGACAGTGAAAGTGATAGAGATATCGATATGGATATTGAAGTAGTAAATACAGAGAACACAGACAGACAACCTGGAAACTGGAAACGATAAGTAGACACGAGGCGAACAGGTCGCACATATAAGCAGAGTACACAGCAGTACAGTGGAGAGCAGTGCAGCAATGGAAGTCTCGTCGGTCTGCACAAGGCGTCCAGACCCCCTACCTTACCCACTCCCTCCCCCTCCACTGCCACAGAGACGAACAAGACAGACGTACAGACTGACAGCTAAGGGGGAGCCCCGCCAAAATGCTACTGCAGTCCCACTATCCACATCCACATCCGCGCACCAGGCTTCACATCAGCCACCCACACAACGCGACCGTCCGTACAGCTCACGCAATGCATGGAGAGTCGAGAGTTGAGAGTCGAGAGTCTTTCTCCTCACTCACTCACTTACTCAATTACTCAATTACCTTGCTCTCTCACCACAACAACACAACACGACGCAACACAACATATGCACCTCCCTCCCCATCCCCATCTAATCCCGTTCCACCACTTCTCATCCACCACAACACAACCCAAAAAAAAACATCCCGAAAATACCCCCATACCCATACCATCACCCTCAATCCTCTCATCCCATCCCATCCCGAACCAAAACAAGACAAAACAAGACACTTCAAGCAAGTAAGCCTCTCCTCCCAAAAAACCCAAACCGCATCACCATCACCCAACCTCATCCGCCACATGGCACCCTGTGAGTGCCTTGAACACCACACTACCTACCTTACCTACCTCCTCTGCACCATCACCACCTACATGCGTGGAAGAAGCCTATTCGATGCTGAAAGAGGAAGCGTATGCACTGCATCCACATCCACATACACCCTCCACTTCTGAATTACCTCCCCTACCTAGCTACCTACCTACTATCGTGCATGTAAATCTGGTTCCCCAGCCGAGGGCTTGATGGTATCCGTACCGAACCGGACCGTAGAGTTCGGATTCAAGCTTCCTTCCTGCTTGCCTTCCTTCCCCTCACTTCACACTTCACACACTCACACACACTCTCTCTCTTACTCATACATTGTCTGGGCTGCCTGCCTAACGAGTCAAATAACAGAAAGTCAAACAACAGACAGCCAGACCATGAATCCTCTAAAGCCAGTAAGCTAGTCTAATCAGATGAGGTGGAAGAGGGGAAACCATCAACTACCAATCGACCCAACCAAGTAACCAACCAGATAATTTCATCCTCTGCTGACATGCACAAATCTCATGATGATGTGTCTTCGCTTTCATATTCCATGCCATGGGCTTTTCGGCTCGGCTTCTCATTCGCGATATGGGATTGATTCTTACTCCCGTATTGATTTTTGCTCCGACCTCTTACCACCTACGTATTCATTTTTATTCGTGTTTATCCATTCATTCATTCAACGTTTGATTGATTAACTCTATGCAATTGTGATTTGATAATGCACGGTTGTAAGCCAAGTGGAGGTGGTCATGCAATTGATTGATCGATTCATTGATTCATTCTATTCCTTCCCCGCATCCAATTTCTAAAACGCTCTCTGCTACGGGTACAAGGGTTTCTATCGTCCTGCAAAAAGGTCTCTCGACCACTATGAAAAGACGAAAGAGAAAAAAAAATTAAAAATCACCGCTGCAAAAGTAAAATTTGGATTTTTCCTCCCTTCTGTTTGGGGGAAAAGACTAAGACGGGTGTCGGGCGGGCATGCAGGAACAATCAGGCCCAAATCAACCAAAGTTTCATCCAGCCGCGTGATCAATGATCGATGCTGTAATATTGGGTCAGTTTCAGGGTCCTTGACTCGCTCAAAATGGGAAACGGGAAAAAACTCACTCCTCCCAACTTCTTCCCTTTACGGCCGCCAGTTCTTCTTCGGTCATTCGATGTCCTGTCGTGAAATAGCCTAGTGCGACATTCAGCCCTATCATCGCCATCCATTTGGATGTGGGTGTGGGCGTGGGTCGTGTGGGGGGCACATGGTGTACTCACCTGCAGTAATTTTCGCATCTATCTCAACCCTTGAATCCGCCGGAATCCAGGATTCAGGCAGCTCGACACGCTCATGGATGGGAATGCTACCTACGCGTTAGCTGCCGCCGTCATGTGTGGGGAGAATAGACTTACCCCTGACTGACAATGGCGTCGTGCTTCATACTGTTGGGGAGTCAACATCCGATAATTTCTCGCTTCATTCATCGCTTCATCGGAGGAGAATAGACTCACTTGCTCATGCTCAACATTCTATCAATCTTCTTGATGCCGAGCCAGTGAAGAATGTCGGGCATCAACGCCTGGAAACGCATATCCTTTACACCGGCAATATTTTCTGTACGCTTGAAATACTCCGAAGCTCGGTCCGCTCCACGCTTTCTGGCATTGTACACAAGGTACTACATCAATGAATTAGTGAGTAGTCCTTGGTAGGACAATGAGATATGGGGGTTCAACGGTTAGTGTCGGAGGTACATGGGGGAGTGGGGTTCAGAATATCGTGGGGATAGAAGATTCCTTGCGGCATATGCAAGTATGTTCAAAACAGGTCGAGATTGAAGGATATATGAGTGGCTCTTGTTCCACCTTCGTACAATGCAGCATTGAAAAGGTCTCTTACCTTTGTTACTTCTCCAAGGGCACGGCCTTCCTTGCGGAAGTAGATGACAACCCCACTCCCACCCTGCAGTCGTCAGCACCAAAGTTTGGATTGGTTGTATATAAGAATTGACTTACCTTTTGTGCTTCCTTAACGGCCTCCTCAATCCCGTAGATGAGGTATGGACGGCACGTGCAGATGTCAGATCCGAACACGTCACTTCCGTTACACTGTCATTGGGTCAGATGGAATTGCCTCCCAATAGTCTGTTTGGTGGGAAGAAATACCTCATCGTGGACTCGAAGAGCCAGGCGGACTTTCTCGTCCGACATCTTCGCAGGATCGCCGAAACAATACACTGTTAGACCACCTGAAGATGTTAGATGGTGTGGTTCACCAGTGGGACAAAACCTACCGATTGGGGGCAAGAAAAGCTTGATATCTCCTCTTGTGATCAACTCGGGATATGAGCCACCGGTATGTTCGAATAATGATCGTCTGAGGGATCCCTCATCTGTGAACATAAGCAGGGCACCTCCGATGATCAGCGGTATTGCTCACCAATTCCAAACCTCTCAGCGACACCGGGCAGATACCAGACCTGAATCCTATCAGTAGCCAATAATTTACGGCTTGGATATACTTACAGGCTCTACAGCGAACTTGGTCACTGCCAACTCACCAGTCTCGTTAAGGCAGACCTTTCCATCGGGGACACTAGGAGCTGTTAGCTGAAGGTCGGAGGAGTGGTGGAACATTCTTACAGACGACCTTCCCTAACACTTTGCTCCAACTCAGGAAGCTACCACAGCAGTCAGTCTGTGGACTTCAAAAAGATACGAGCGTGGCAAACCTTCATGTGGGCTCGAGTAATTGCTACGGTTGTTAGCTGATCATCAGATATCATTTACGGAATAACGTACCAATGGTTGGTCTGATATCAACTACGAAAGGCAGTCAGCAACATAATCACGCTCATATCCGAGAATACTTGCCATTCTCCTTCTCGATAATATCCTTGAAAAGCCATGGGGCAAGATGACCAAGGGGATCCATCGAAACAATTTTCTTCTTATCAGCCCATTGCGGAAATGGACCAATGTTTGCAGCCGGCTCAGTGTTGGTGAAGTCGGGTCTGATGATGCGTCAGAACGACAAATTTGTTCAGACATCTTTTCCCAGACGAGGAACATACCTATGGTCAATCTTGATCTCATTGCTAGCAACAGCAAGAGCGTAATAAATTGAGTAGGAACCGCCATGTGCTAAGAATCCTGTGTTAGAGCAGCAAAACCACATCCAAGAAGATAACCTTACCTCCAATAGCTATTCACCTGTTAGTAAAGTCATATCATGTGATAATCATCAAGAACTTGCCATTTCTTCTACGGATAGTAGTTTGAGTTCTGGATACAACGACTGGACCTCTCTGTTGCGGATCCTTGTGACCCCAGTCCATAGGAAGTGGGTTTATACCGGACTGACCTGGATAGGTACTACATAATCAGTAAACGCACCTTTGACCAATGACCTGTACTCAAAACTCACGTGAGAATGATTCTCGAGGTGACGCTGGGCTTGCGCGCATGAGACAATGAAAGTTGACTGGACGACGCAGCTTCACCATCCAGTTGGGTGGCGGGAAGGGATGGAGATTGAGGCACAACATCATCAGGTTGAGAATCATCAACGCTTGGAATGGGTTCAATTTTCTTTACAGGAGTGCTGGCAGCCACATCGCGAACCTCCTTCATGCCCGCCAGAACGTTGACTCGTCCTGCGATGGCATCGACGTTTGATGCTAGCTGGGTCTGATTGACCTGAATAGCTTTAATTGCCTCCAGAACATCCTTCAATACCTGATCGGAAGCTGCGGAAGCCATGATGGTAGGTATTGACTGTATGTATTGCCTGCTTGCTTGCCTGCTTGGTATCTTGATATGATCGATGGGATCAGTGTCTAGACAATTATGTTGTCGAAGGAAAAAGAGAGAGAAGAAGGAGAAGTGGGATGGAGGGGAGGAGGAAGCTATTTATTGTTGGGCTGGGAGTGAATAGTACCAGGTCCGAGACGAGGCGAGGTGTGGAATGTGTGACTGACTGACTGACTGACTGTACGTGCGAGGTAGGAGCAGGTCAGATACCAACTGTAGGTACAGCTAAGGTAATCAATCACAAGAGTGCAAGCCCAAGTACCATGAAAGGAGGTGAAGGTAATATTGAAAGACGGTGTGTCAAGGAACGAATGAAAGAGAAGAGGGGTAACAACTAAAGCGAACTCTTACTTCCACTTCCCTTTCTTGTCAGTGCAGAATGTGGAACGTGATCTATGTAGCTTTCCTGACTGGGTTGGGAAAAAGTATCTTGGGATTCAGGATTACCTTTAGATTGGCTTGGAATTGTAAACAAGTAGCAACAACAGCCAAACACAGCTAGGCAAAACGACTCGTTCCAAGGAATCTCCCACTTTTCCATAACAGTTACAGTCCAGCCAGCTACCAGTATCGTCCTTATCGCGACTTATCGCCGCAATTCGGCCCCATAAAAACCAGGCACAAAGAGAAGGCGGCTTCACATCCCTGTTCCTCATATTTCGGAAAGCGGCGGTGCCAGTCGCTTTCTCAACTTCTGTAAGTCTCTACAACATCACACATCTCGAATCCATCATGGTACACCACTATCCACACAACTCGACACTGAGTCGCATATACTGATACTGTACAGGGTAAACGCAAGAAGGCCGCTAAGAAACCTACGGGTCCAAGACGAGTGAGTTGCCGAGAAGGAGAGCGCATGCGCAGAAGAATGGAATTGACTGTAATGCGCAGAATGAACCTTTACCTACCGCGTTCCCATGCTTATTCTGCAATCATGAGAAATCTGTTACCGTTAAACTAGACAAGAAAGCTGGTGTTGGCCATCTCTCTTGCAAGGTCTGCAATCAGCAATTTCAATGCGCCGTCAATTGTAAGGCCTGTTCTTCTCAGCTCTATCACAATTACTAATAGGCCGTCTCTTAAGATCTATCTGCTGCCGTTGATGTATACTCCGACTGGGTCGATGCATGCGATGCTGTAGCTAAGGAGGATGGAGAAGAACGCGCTGGCGATTATGCAACTTCGCGTGCTCCCACAGCAGGCAAATCTAGTGCAGCGAGGGCGAGGAGTGAAGAAGACGATGATAATGATATCATTGATGATGAGGATGATACGATGGGGTATGGAGGGGACGGTGTAGTTGGTGATGACGAGTATTGAGGCTGTTTCCTACGGGTGGGCAGGCTGGGGAGTTGGGAATTGGGGCGTTAGGGCTATAAAATGACAAATTTATGCATCTACACACTTTTTCGCGTTCAGGGCATAGAAGGAACCATGGAATGATTCGTGGGTTTTTTATTTTACGCCATGAACTCACTGAATACTAGCACATGTGCTCAGGCTTACATCCCTCCTTCCCTCAAGATATCCACCTACATGGTATAGAATCTGTCACCAAAGTCCCCAAGACCTGGAATAATGTAGCTGCGATTTATTAGCCTTATGTCACCTCCCGACCGCTAAGGAACTTACTTCTTCTCGTCCAAACCTTGGTCGATGAACGCCGTCACAACCCGCAATTTTGGGAATTTCTTCGCAAAATTCGCAACCCCTTCCGGACTAGCAATCAAATTCAAGAACAGAATTCTCTCTTCAGGCACTCCTCTTGAAATCAAAACTTCAACAGCCATCGTCGCCGATCCACCTACTCAATATCAGCACAAAGTCGCTCACGTGCGTCAAGAGCGTGTAAAACTCACCGGTAGCAAACATAGGATCAAGCAACAGCACCCATCTATCCGCGATATCCTCAGGCAATTTATCATAAAACAGCTTCGGCATACTAGTCTCCTCATCCCTCTGAATCAAAATCTTGCCGATTCTCACACTTCGACAGCAATCCCTCAATCCCTGCTCCATTGCCTCGCCTGCTCTCATGATAGAAACACCACAGATCTTTCCCTGGAACATGACGCCGGCGTAGGTGCGGCCGACGGGAGTGGTGACGGTGTGTTCTATGACAGGTAGGTGGTTCAAGCCTTCCTCCACGAGGAGACGAATAATACGGTTGGAGTAGAAGATGAAATCTGCTCGCTCTGTGTTTTTGTCTCGGATCATTCTGATTCTGTTAGGAGCATGTTCTTTGGTCATAGGAGAGGAACGTACGTCAAGAGAGAAATTAGTTGGGGTGTTTGAGGGAGGACATGGACAGTCTCGAAGGGAACTTCTGTTGAGACCGTGGCAGTGGGTTTTTGCTTCTCAGAACGATAGTCTGGACCGACACATTGCTTTGGTGATTCTGGACCTTTGGACGCCATGTTTGCTGTTATTTCTCAGATCTCTTTTCAATATTCAATTGCTCACGCGAGGTCCGTCTTTTGAATGAAGAGAGTTGGCGGCTATGAGGTAGTTGTAAATTCAACACTCGCACATGATCATGCAAGAGTGGGTATTTGGCAGGAGAAATTCTCTCGTCCTAGTCCAAGATATATGAGAAAGGAAAAGGGGAATTATATTTGGAGATATTTGAGGACATACGAGACTATATTTGTTAGTGAATCACACGGGGAGCTCCGCTGGATGCGGGCTAGAGTTTGTCAGAAAAAGGGAGGTATATTTGGTCTCGTGAGAGCGGGGTTGTGTGGTGTGCAGCTGGTCGAAAAGCTTGGAGGGGAGATAAGGGTGACAGCTTGCTGATTAGTGACTAAAACAGCCACTCTTAAGGTTGATTGCAGGGTTTAGGACGGGTTCGGTGGTTGAGCCACAGCGGGAAGATTTGGCTTCCAGGCTCGCTGGGCTTGGCTGGAGTAAGAGTTTGTGAACTTGGTTGTGATGATATTCACGGATTAGAGAGTGCATTCATGTTATTGTGAGCAATATTACTTTAAAGTTCTTGTTACAGCAAATGGGGCGTAGGCTGTGGCATGAGGTAATGGTCAAGAAATCAGAGGCATAGTGCAGGTCGTCAAATATTAGGGATTCTTTGAAACTGGTCGATGTACTACATATAAATAATATACATTTTTCACGGAATTGGGCTAAAAGCTTCAGCTCGCCATATATATTACGCACTACTTGGTGAACTATGACTCCCTATTCTCAAATGGTGACTATTAAATCTATATTATCTAGGTATATGCCTAGATATTCGTTAGGTAGCCTAGTGCGAAAAGTAACAAATATTGCATATCGCGAACGGTTACTTCCTTTCAAAAACGAAATTATGAGACAGCACAATCCGATCTCCAGAATATCCAGGTATTCCAGTGGCAAAGAGAACATCAGTTCATCGATTGATATTGGAACAAAGAACTCTTTGTTCATCCAGAAAGTGGCTGGTGAGTTGGTGGCGTATTAAAGCAGCCGGAGATTTTCCGCATCCGGCAACGCAACCCAGGAAGGCTGAATCCAATTCACCCCTACCGACTCAACTTTCACAATTTTGAGCAAACAATCACCGCAAGCAAACACAGGAAACACCTAGAGGAATTGTAATCACGGACAGCTACCCCGCCACTAAGATATTCCACTACAATTGGCAGACTGGTACATAAGGAAAAGGCTGCCTGTTCGGTTTCAGTTGCTGATATTAAATCCAAGTCATAGCTCGTCGCGAAATCGTGCCGCAGACTTCCTATTTACATCGAACACGGAAACAACAAATCTCTTTCAACGACGGGCATACAAAACGCCGACGTACCATGGAATACACCTTCCTATGAGGTCACTCATTCTCTATCCACTACGCGCAGAATAGTCATCGAGCAGATACCGCAGATGCAACACCGACTTGTGTCCTAAATACACCGCTAGCCACTAAACATGGCGACTGTTCACGATATGGCAGTACCCCGCAAGAGGATTACGACATATGGGAAGGCGGCAAGAAGGCGTGTCATTCCAGAATATAATTTCACGTCCCTGGCGACAAAGTCGCAAAGCCCAGAAATCTCAATAAACCGCGGAGCATCACCAGAAATTCGCGTCCAATCCCCAGTAACGCCTGCAAAACTGAAGCCTGTAACAAGAAGATCAGTTTCGAGAACACCCTCATCTGCATCTCCCCCAGGAGTGGATGTGTTTGATGTTCCGGAGAGCGATAATGATGCTCCACCAATACCACCGCCAAAGCGGAAGAAGGCTACTACTCCTCCAGCGAGACCGAAGACAATCCCCTCTACCAAAATCTCGAAGCATCCTTCTCCTATACCGGCAGATATATATGATGTGCCTGCCAGCGACGATGAAGGACATATTCCGAAGAGGCAGAAAGCAGCCCCTCCTACGAAATTGAAGCCTGCGCCTTCACTTGCAACCTCGAAAAGACCGCCTGGGGCGCCAGTGGATGTGTTCGATGTGCCTGATGATGACGAGGTACCGGTACCAAAAAAGAAGAAATTCAGTCCTCCAGCAAAGTTGAAGCCGGCATCCTCAAATACCGTCTCAAAACGACCGTCTCCGGCGCCCACAGATGCTTTGGATGTGCCTTTCAGCAATTCCGAGGCGCCCATACCGAAACGCAAAAGGGCTAGTCCTGCACCAGAATTGAAGCCTTCGTCGTCAATGACTCTCTCAAAGAACCCATCTCCGGCGCCCATTGACGTGTTCGATGTGCCCTCAAATGATGACGAAGCCCCCAAACCTGCCAGAAAAGCTCTCAAGTCTCCACAAGTGAGGCGTTTAATCACAAAATCCTCCCGGACCAAGTCCGTACCTGTTCCTACTCCAAGCCCACCTGGGCCGTCACACGATATTTTTGACGTGCCTAGTGATGGAGAAGAAATACCGGCACCCAAGCTAGTTCCAAAGATTTCAAAATTAAGCGTCAGCCGAAACACACATAAACTTCCTGAGAAGGGCGTCGCAGCACAAAAAGAAGACTTGGGGAGCAGGAAGCGTGTGAAGCTTTCTCCGGTGCGCATCACAAAACAGCCCTTAAATGACCTGCTGCCAAGGTCCCGTGGAGGTTCCAAACCTCCTCCAGGACGGACAGCTTCGCCAAAGTACGGGCATATCACCAATGTAGTATCCAGACCGAAAATTCAAAAGCCACCACCGAAAGCAGAGCCAGCGAAAACTCCACGAAAGCCAAGCTCAGTAATTGACCTCGGTACACCTTCGCCACCGCAGGCGGACGTTGAAATGACTGGTGTTCGAGCAAGTACTAATCATATCTCGCCGAGGGGGTTGAAGATGTGGGAGACTCTGCTTGATTCCGGCGAAGAGGAGGAGGCGTCTTCTTCAAATGGTGGAGGAAGGATGAGGATGATAAAGTCCAGCGATAGAATTGAACACTCATCTGTTGCAGTCCCGCAAGGAGGTCTCGTTCTTCCACGTCGTAGACTTATCGACTGCCTGGTGGAACAGGCTAGCGAGGAATCTGATGAAAGTTCGGAGGAGGAAGACAGTGAGATGACGGACTCCCAGCCTTCTCAGCCCTCTCAGGTCGTTGATAATGATTTATCGACAAGAAGTCATAGTCTTGCACCTGAAAATCTGCCTCCCGCCCTCCTTACAGACAGTCAAATGCCACAGGCCTCACAAGGATCGGGCCCCAAGATCACTTACAGTCGTCAAAGGTCTATGTTAGCAGAAGCAGATCTGATGCAGCAACTCGCAATGGACATGCCCACCCAACCTCCTCAAGGTAGCAACCGGAGAACCCGTATGGCATCAGTGCCTGCACTCAAGCCTCTTGCAAGCTTCAATGAAGATGAGGAAGACGAAAGTTCAGTAGTAGTGAAGAGTGTTCATGAGCTTCGAAAAGCTGGTGCAAATAATCGCTTCATCGACGAGATACAAGACTTTCTTGAACAAATTGGGAGCCCAAATAAGACTGGGGTATCGATGAGACGATCTGGCTTGCTAGATTTGGCGAGCAAGATGACGGACAAGTCATTTGTGGAGAAATTTCGCGCGAATGGAATGGAGCAGAAGCTCTTCGTTCACTTGGGCCAAGAGACTGATATTATTGCTGGATTCGTCATGGTAGCACTACTCATTATGATACTGATGGACAGCAATATGCCACATATCATCTCTCACCTCCGCCGGCAGGGTATCACCAGGCTTTTGATCCGCCTTCTTGAGTGTCAAACAAGTATTACTTCTCTTGCGAAAGAACGCAAAAGTAACATGTCCAGAGTGGGCCAGTCACTACTCATCGAGCATGGTGAGTATGTCGTTGGAATGCCAATCTGGGAGGAATTGCAACCGAAAGTCCTCTCGCCGAGAACCATTGCGTTGAGATGCCTGGAGCTTATGGTTCGTCAGACCAGGGAAGCTGGGAACTCGAGTGACATTTTCAGCAAAGAGTTGACCACCAACCTTTTCGCCATCATGAAATCAGCGTCTGAAGAGAATTCTTGGGATCTTCCTAGTGGCAAGCAAGCAGTTGATTTCTGCCTTGCCTTGTCTGCTTTAGAATCCCACTCTATTACAGCAAGGACGGTGCACGATGAAGCTATCTGGATCAGCGAGTATCTGCCCAGTATTCGGGAGACCTTGGAAGTGGCCTTGTCGAAACCTGTCCAAGACTTCGGTGGGTTACATATCCTGATTCTTCGGCTGACTCTGAACGTCACAAACAACAATCCTCGAGCATCGGATGTATTTGCCACACCAGCTCTCATGGCAGCAATGGGTGGAGCGATAGTTGGTAAATTTAGCCAGATTTCAAGATTTATGCTGGAGGACGACTTGTTCGTGGCAGTCGAGCATTTAATTCTTACACTGGGCGTAATGATCAATTTTGCTGAATGGAGTTCGGCTGCTCGGGATTGTCTTCAGAGCTTGCAAGGCGATATAAGTGATCCTTTAGATGCGATGGTGCAAACATTTGCGGATAATCAGGAAAGGACATCACAGGTAAGCATGTAGTGAGACCACCCATTTGAAGCAATACTAAAAATTCTCTAGGCAGACTCCGTTCAAGAAAGTCAGAAAAATGTCGCTTTTGGCTACCTGTCTGTCTTGCTTGGATATCTTTCCCTCCAGACATCCGTTTGCGAGAGGATCCAATCTAAGCAACCGAGGAAGAATCTCCGACCTCTCGTAGCATCAATTGAAGAATTTATCGGTCATCACAAAACGGTCGATCTCATCGCCGCCGACGAAGAAGGCTATAACCCGCAGTCAGGTCTGACTGAACGATTAGAAAGCTTGGTCAACAAACTCGCAGCCTTGAAAGTAGAAAAGAAGTAGTAACGGAGGACTGAACAGAGAATTTCAAATGGAGCGGAGCAGCACATTGTTTAGAGTAATGATATCTATTTTCAGGCGTCGGTCTGGGGTTTCCAGGATTAAGGATCAGAAAGGCAGGAGCACCACGTTTTTAAAATTATACCCTTTTCTTTGCATATTAGTGGTGATCATAAGACACGGATGAACTGTTTTTATGGTGTCAGGTGGAATGAGCGAGTGGATGGATAGCGGTTATGTAGGCATAAGCATAAGCACCAGATTGTGGGCGAGATATGAATACAATACATGAGGTTCTACCTATTACAGGAATCTTGGTTTCAACTGCTGATACTGCCCAGATAATTTGAATTCGGTAATGCAGATGAGAAACTTTTGAGGTTGGTGAGAGGTGGATTGGAAAGGTGAGTAGAAAGTGGATGTCACATGCATCTTGGGGAAAACGCCATCTCATGGTCGGTTGAATTGAGTAACGGTAGTGAATGCTTGGTTACGTATTATGTTGCTCTATCAATGAGCCACCTCTCAGGTTGACGAAGTGGGCAGGCATCATATTCGCTACTTCCTCTGGCCGAGTACTTGTACAAGGCAAATCGGATGCTTACGATCAAGGGACTACGATATACCGAATAATCATTCTGGACAATTAATTGCCAAGAACCGAAGGGGATACTCAGATATATATGCATTTTCAGCACGCATTCGATCTTCTGAATTTAAGCATTGATACTCGTGGCAAATATAAATACATTCACGTCCCCACTCTTGATCTCCCTCCCTATCAAGCGATGATTGAAGCGAGAAACGATCATCTCTGTCTCTTTCTTCACACCCCTTGGATCTGCCAATCATTCCCATTACCCCTTCTCCTCTCATGAAAACTATTACCTCGGAACATTCCTTCCTAACGAGCGAAGTCGCTCAGTATCCTTCAAATTCATATTCACATCCCATGCAAATTGTACCGATACCCGATATCAAAGCACCAACGAACCGTAAGATACCCGCAAGAGTGGGATACACTACCTAGGGGTGCCCTTTGTACCGGATAGCTATCTAACGGTTCCTAGGTGCTGTACACAGCGCGTAGGGCCGCTGATAAGAGGTTGTACTTGTACGTCGTGGTAGGATGGGATATATGTGGAACGAATGGGCTTGCTGGATGAGGGAAGGGAAGTGGTGATCGCTGTTTATCGTATGATGGACTTTGTTGTGAGAGGGAGATAGACCTGGGGGAAGAGTGGGTATAGGTGATGAAGGGAGAGTTCTTGATATGGTATATGGTGACTGGAGTGGGATGAAATGTGTATATCTCTGCCATCCCCATTCATCTGATCCACTGCAGGTATCTTCTCTCCTCCTCTTCTCTTCCCAGACTGTATACACCAAAGCATGGCTCCTTCACCTCCCCACCACGGACATGGACACATAGATACCTCCTTCATCCCCGGTACAATCCACCTCGTCGACCTCGAAGGAACCATCTCCCGCGCCCACGCAACCTCAACCTCCCTCCGCGACGTCGTCTTAGTCCCCTCTCCCTCCTCTGACCCCGACGATCCTCTAAATTGGAGTCCAAAGCGAAAATGGCTTTCCACGATATCTTTAAGTGTCTATACGCTTATGGTAGGTATAGCAAGTGCAGCTATCTATAGTGTGTTGGTGCCGATTAGTGATGATACTGGGTTGACGCTTGGGGATTTGAATGCGGGAACGGGATATATGTTTTTGTTTTTTGTGAGTTTGTTGGTTGTGAGTGGGAAAGGGATAGGACTAATGGGCGTAGGGATGGGGATGTCTATTTTGGCAGGCGGTGGCTTTGCAGTATGGAAAGAGACCGGTGTATTTGTTCTCTTTGCTAGCTACGTTGGTTAGTTATTCTTTACTAGATAGATTCGAAACGGTGAGCTGATGAGATCAGGGAATTATGATCTGGGTTCCTCATGCTACTTCAAATGGAGCGTGGATTGGTGCATTCACCCACCTCTCATTGTTCTGAATTTTCTGACAATTCCATAGGTAGCAAGATTCTCCAAGGCTTCGTGGGAGCACCGATCGAATCTCTATGCGAGATCTCTATTACGGACATCTACTTCACTCATGAGAGGGGCACATACATGGGTCTTTATGCGTTTATGTTAGCAGGCAGCAATTTTCTTGCTCCTGTCTTTGCTGGATTCATTAATGATGGACAAGGTATGTTCGCCTTCCCAGTTCCAAGCAGATCTGACATCGTACAGGCTGGCAGTGGGTACAATACTGGTGTGCAATTTTCCTCGCCATCGGTTTCGTATTTTGTTTTTTCTTCATGGAAGAAACGAATTATGATCGCGCTCCTTTGGAGGCAGTCATCACACCGATATCTACCCCTGGTACACAAACTCCTATCGAAGCGCCGCTTTCCACGTCCATCGATCCAGAGAAAAGTGCAACAGCAGCACGTAATTCTGATTCCAATAGCGATACAGCACCTGGTGTTGTTCAATACAAGCCCAAGACCTACATCCAGAAATTGTCTCTTCTGGACAAGCCACGCCCATTCAACCTTTTCCGTATGATGGTTCGACCACTCTTATTCTTCTCCCTTCCATCTGTGGTCTATGCTGGTTTCTCATACGGCAGCAATCTTGTTTGGTTCAATGTTTTGAACGGAACCGCCAGTTTGATTCTAGCTGGAGAGCCATACAACTTCAAGCCTTCAATGGTTGGCCTCACATACTTCAGTCCTCTGATCGGTGTTGCTGTTGGAAGTTTCTACTCCGGTGTGATAGGCGACAAAGTAGCCTTGTACCTGGCTCGCAGAAACAAGGGTATCATGGAATCCGAGCATCGACTCTGGTTATTCTCTGCCTCTTTAATCCTCATTCCCGGCTCGTTGATACTGTGGGGTGTTGGAGCTGCGCACCATATCCATTGGTTTGGACTCGTCTTCGCAATGGGTGTGATTGCTGCTTCGAACTCTATTGGAATCCAGCTCAGCGTCAGCTATTGTATTGATTCGTATAAAGATTTGAGTGGAGAGGCGATGGTGACCGTCATCATTATTCGGAATACAATGAGTTTTGCGGTTGGATATGGTATCACGCCTTGGGTTACCAATATGGGATATCAGAATGCTTTTATCCTGGCTGCCTTTGCGGGTTTGGCGCAGGTGTTGACCTTTTTGGCGGTGGTGAAGTGGGGTAAGAGTTGGAGGGTCAAGACTAAAGGGAGGTATTTCAAATACGTGGAGGAGAGCGAGAAGCTAGGAGTTACGCATTAGAACGACGTTGGAGGATCGATGGCTGTGGTTGTGAATAGAAGCAAAGAGAGGTATGGAATACTGTGTAGTACCAATGAAGGATCGACCACTAATAAGCCCTCCTTGCGTTATGTCAAGGGCATATTGCAAACGCTTGCCTGTTGACACCTTGACCTCGAAGTCCTCGAGGCTAAAAGCTATTCCTTGATTCAATAGTCCAGCTGAGCTCTCAACCCTCAGGGTATTTGGCCCCTGCCTAGTGCGCGACTTGCAACAAAGACGCACAGCCTTGAGCCTCATCCTATCGTGTGTCTTGCTATTGAAGCGGGTTGAACCCTGCTCAATATTTTGACAGCAAGTCGGTCAATGGCCAACAAAGTTTCGGATGTTTACGACTTGCAGCACAAAGGGTGCTTTGAAACTTTTCCACGCATTGTGAAGATGAGAGGGAGAGGTAACTGAGTTTGTGGATGTAATGTTTCACATTTCGGTCATATTTTTCCCATCGAAGATGACCACGAGAGAGAACATATGAAATCTTCTGACATGGTTCGTTTCAATATCCATGAAATTTTGACTTGAACTTTTTGACTGACATTTCGTGCCTGACAAACTTTGCCACAAACCCTTCCAGGCTCGGATAATCCAGAAAGATTATTGCCTCCGAGACTCGGAGCCCGATGTGCAACAAACACATTTCTAACATTCCCCCAGGTTGAATATTGAAACGCAAATGGACGTTTCCTGTTGGCATTTATTGGGCACGAAGGACTAACAGGAAAAGTATCAGAATTAGAGTCACGTGGACTCATAGGAGGTGCTGAGGTGGATCTGCATTCCAATAGCAAAGCCAGAAGGGACGGGATCTCTATTATAGGTCTGAGTTAATTAACAGAAGGTATAATAGACAGCCAGAGAATTGATTTTGCCACCGGGCAAGCTTTCAACAGCTTGATGTTCTATATTTACGAGCAGCAAAAGAAAATCCTACAATCAATCTGCAAGATTCATGCAGTGGAATATTGACAACGGAAGCCGATACAAAAACAAGAATCATCGTGACATCTGTTCATGGCGAGAACCACCAAGAACGAACGATGCAAGTTTTTCAAACATGCAGAATGCGACCATCGACAGACAAATACGAGATGAACTGAAACACTGACGACCCAAAGGACATCTGACAGCGTAGACATCGGCCGAGGACAATGCGGGGACTTTGAGCAAGAACCACTCGATTCCGCCTCCTCGTAGTTATTCGAGGAACAAGGTGCAACAAGAGCTGAGCTGAATAATTGTACTTGACAAGAATGAGGCAAAAATATGCAGGTGAAAGAATATGCATCGATGCAGGGCTCAGGGGAGAAGGACCTCGGGAAGTGCGAAGAGGTGAAGGTGAAGTCAGCAAGCGAGGTCAAGCCCATGCGAGAAGAGAAGACGGCTCGCGGTGCACACACCAATTTTCTTCACCCTCACTTTGTGTTCATTTCCACAACCACGTTTTCGCCCGCCTTCAACATTCTCGACCGCTCTCAATTGACAATAGCCTGCCAAGATAAAGCAATACTAGCAGTGAAGGCGCCGTTGACTTAAACGCCTATCGCAGTTTCAAGAAGTCTCTTTCATCTTTTTTTTCGCAATATGTCTCCAGGGCTGGAGAAGCAAGTATTTTACCACGCAGTACTCATGCTCGCGCATCACGAGAGACTCAGGTGCGTGTATAGTCCGGCAGGCAGATCCTCGATCAAGGCCTGAAGCGGACGGAAGATCAACCTCAACCCTGTAACTGCAGATCCAAATCCAGGGGACGAGAAGGAGAAGGAGTCTATTTTAGGCCTGCCATGCCGCCTCTTGGATTTGCCCAACTCAAACTAGACCACACACCAACATTTCCAGCAATACCACCATGTCATGTCGACAAGTCTGGCCAACCTGAATAGAGCTCTTTCAAGCAACTTGGTCAAGGTGCAGGTGCAGGATGTTGACTTTAACAACTTGGTCAAGGAAGCTGATACGGGTCGGTCATCGAATATTGCCCCGTTAGTCTGATGCTAGGCCGACACTACCTCGACTACCTCGAAGAAGCTCCATCATGCAATCTGCAATGTCCAATCTGCGGTCTGAGATGACGACGCGAGCCAGAAGGTCTGATATCTGAATTCTTCTCCTCCTCTCTCTGTGGCTTCAGCCTGTGAGCGTGGAACCCATGCCTGTTGACACACCCCGCTCGCGTCCAGCTGTCTCAGCCGATTGGCGTATTGCAGATGCTTTTGGCTTTTCTCGGAGCTTTACACCACCATATTCCTTTCTTTTCCTTCTGTTTGTATGTGTTGTACTTGCATCTTCCTGGTACAGCATCGGTCTCGGTTTTTGTTATACATAGAGCCTTGCTGCTCACCACATTCGTTTCTCTGCATCCGCTCGCTGGAGATTCTTCGTTGAATTGTCACTTTCGTTCGTCGTAGTCCTTCGTTTACCTGCGGCACCCCATGATATTCACCGTTGGCTGAGCAGAAAACGTCTCTTAATCCTAAAAGGAATACATAGTCCAAACATCTTGACTCAATGAAGCTCACTACGGCCATTCTTGGAGCTCTTGCCTCCGTCGCCAGTGCGCATTCGGACCCTGGAGCTGGGCATGTACCAAAGTTGATGGGTGGAAGGAAATTTCTCTCAGAACTCAAAGCTCGAAACGCTCTGCCAGAAATTTTTGCTGAACCTGCCGCCCAAATCAAACGTGAACCTGTTGGTTCATTGGAGCAACGCCAGAATGTTGATGGACAATGTGGTGGAAGCTTTGGTTCATGTGCTCCAGGCATCTGCTGTTCGCCTGCAGGGTAAGAGACTTTGTTCATGTAGTGTTCAACGCTGAGATATATCCCAGATGGTGTGGTACCACGATCGAGTATTGTGCAGCTCCTGATTGCCAATTGGCTTACGGGCCTGGTTGTGATGGAAACAAGATTCCTGCAGGAAGTTCCACGGCAGGAGTTGCTCGACCCCTGCTTGGCTCAGTCGAATACGGAGGAGTAGGAATCTATGATTGTGTCACTGCTGGGGGTAAGTTCGGCTTCATGACAATCGACGCTGGTTAATCGCTGATCGCCTCGTGATAGACGTTGCTTTCACGTTCGACGATGGGCCATATATTTACACATCAGCTCTCCTGGATAAACTGAAGGTTTATGGCGCAAAAGCCACATTCTTCATAAGTAAGGCTCAATTGATTCGGCAATCTCATCACACTAATGATAAATAGCTGGAAATAATCTTGGGAAGGGTAAGGCTGTTTGAGGTTTTACAATTAATGAGATGTTGATGTCCATAGGTCCAATTGATAGTACACCAACATGGAACACTCTCATCAAGGTAATAATCTGAAGTCGGAATAACAATGAGTACTAATGATATCAGCGAATGGTAGCCGAAGGCCATCAAATTGCCTCTCACACTTGGTCGCATCAGAGTTTGACAGCCGTGGATGCCACCACCTTCCAAAACCAAATGGTTTACAACGAGATGGCTTTCCGCAACATTCTGGGCTACTTCCCAACATACATGAGGTATGACATTGGCTTTTCAATGTTTAAGCTTGGTACTGACTGTCAAAGACCACCTTATTCTCAGTGTGATGCTGCCTGTTCAGCAAAATTGAAGACTCTGGGTTATCATGTTACATGTTCGTGGCCTCCGTAGAGCTCCCAGTATGAACACAACTTCTAACGTACACAGATTTCGACCTTGACACAGCTGGTTATCTTAACACCTCTCCTCAAACAATCCAAAACTCCAAGAATATCTGGGACGCTGCCATCAACCCTTCGAACCCGGCTACGACTAGCTTTTTGGAAATCGAACATGATATTCATGATCAGGTAGTGAATAATCTGACAGACTATATCCTAGCCTCCATGTACAGCCATGGGTTCAAATCGGTCACTGTTGGGGAGTGTCTTGGAGATCCTATAGCTAATTGGTATCGAACAGCCGGCGGCGCTGGTGCCAGCTCTGTTGCGCCCACTAACACAGCATCTTCCACTAGATCCTCCACCAGCAGCGCAGCTACATCGACAGGAAGCTCTCCTCCTAAGACCATCAGTGTTGATGGATCTTGCTCCAGTACGGTAACCTGCCAAGGTTCGGTTTTCGGAAATTGTTGCTCCCAGTATGGCTTCTGCGGTTCGACCATAGATTATTGCGGAACAGGATGCCAGCCAGCCTCCGGCACATGCGGGCTCTCAAGCAGCAGTTCAACCTCGTCAGTACCCTTGATTTCTTCAGATACTTCAGTATTTTCAGCAGCTTCTTCAACTGTAGAACTTTTGTCTTCTTCAGTATACTCGACATCATCTTCAACACCATTAGTATCGGTTGTAACCACATCAATCTTGCCTTCTTTCTCATACACGATACCTTTAAGTTCGTCTTCGACCCTTACAGCTGAAATTTCAACCACAACTACTCTTCAATCTTCCGAAAGTTCGCTAGTATCTATTCAATCGTCCACATCAGCGTTTTCTTCCATTTTGTCATCTTTACAGGTTGAGTCCTTATCGGCTGTCCCGACATTTTCATTTCTGACCTCTACAACTTCAACAACATCTTCTGTGTATATATCTACGCCTTCGCCAATGTCTTCTCTTGTATCAGTAGTTACGTCAGCATCTTCTCTAATTTCTTCTCCCCTTTCCAGCAAATCAACATCAATTTCATCATCCAAAGTGTCGACTTCAAGCAGTAGCAGCAAGTCGTCATCTGTTCTTGCCACCAAAATCACATCCAGTTTAAGTAGCAGCAGTTCAGCGTCGTTTTCGTCCACAAAATCATCATCCACTTCAAGTAGCGTTAAACCAACATCCGTTTCATCATCCAAAACTTCTCTCACTCCCAGCACCAGCAAATCAGCATCTGTTTCATCATCCAAAAGTTCTTCTCTTTTAGGCAGCAGCATATCAACATCTAGATCTTCAACTAAGTCATCAATAAGCAGCAGATCGACTTCCGTCTCCTCCATCATATCATCGAGTAGTAGCAGCAGTAAGGCAACCTCTGTGTCTTCAACTAAGGCTTCCAGCTCCAGCTCCAGCTCCAGCAGCACCAAAATCTCAACTTCTAGCTCAAGTATAAAAGCAACAAGCACATCCTCACAAGCTGCATCAACATCAGCAGCCCCCAAACCCAAAAGCACAGACGGGACCTGTGGCACTGCATTTACTTGTCAGGGTTCGGTCTACGGAAACTGTTGTAGTCAGTATGGGTGGTGTGGGAAAACGGCAGCGTATTGTTCAGCTGCAAATGGCTGTCAACCAGCATTTGGTACCTGTACAGGTAGCTCATCCAGCTCTTCAAGGTCATTAACTTTGTCTTCAAAAAGCTCATCATCATCCAGCATAACGACGAGCAAACTTCCTACGAAGGTAGTTTCAACGCCAACGCCCACCCCCACGAAGCTCACTGTGAGCACCGATGGTACGTGTGGCGCAGCTTCTGGGCATTTTTGCATAGGGAGCAGATTTGGGAATTGTTGCTCTGCTGGCGGTCGATGTGGGAATCTGATTATCTCGCTCAATCAACCTTTCTGCGGGGTTGGTTGTCAAAAAGCATATGGGACTTGCTTGTAAAGGGAAACAAAATGGTGTTTTGGGGAACGATGGAGTTGTATATTTCCCGCCGGGGGATAATACATTAAATAGAATGGGCTATCTGTGGTAGTCTTTAGAATATCGCAAGGTAATGATTTCCAAGGACTCCAGACTTTAAATATGATGACAAGATGTTTCGAGAATTGCTGTGTAGCCTCCTCTCCCAGCTTGCCAAGAACATTCACCCTAGACAGGTGGCTAAATTCTAACATGTGCGTCTCATTTCGACCCGATGTTATGTGAATATTGAAGAATTGCCTTTCTATCATGATTCAAAAAGCCACAATGTATATACTAGTACTCGCAAACTAACCCATGTAACTTCGGCATCTCCACAGCCATGTACTGTACAGTCACGCTTTGACGCAGATATGATCAGCAATTCTAATATCTGACTCCCCAATACTCTTTTACGTTCACAAACAATTTTTTACCTTGCAACTCCTTCAAAAATTCGACAGCCTTCCATTCACGTCTTGGAAATCTTACTTTTACCTGCCTCTCAACGAATAGCTCGTAATGAAAATTACCAAGCCCCGTCAGCGGGCAGAAAGGCGGATCTGCATCGTATCGTGTCAGCGCCACACAGCACAGCATGTTCCCTGCGGAACCTTGAAGTCGCCTGGCGACAACACCCATCAAAGTTAAATACACTTTCACAAGCTCCAACTTCCCCAGGCAAGGAGCCATGGAGTCGGATAATCGAGGACTTGATCTGGAGAAGGAGTTGACATGTTCTGTAAGTTGTTACCTTGAATGCTCCTCATATGCCGTTGCGCCGCAAACCAGGAATTCGGTGACTGAGACATTCTCAACCATTTCCTTGCGACGATTGTTTGCGCAACATGACGGAGAATGGTCTCGTGGTATGATATTGATTGCTAATGTGTATGCCACCTCTAGATTTGTACGGAAGTCCTCTATCAACCTCTCACACTCCTCGATTGCCTCCACACCTTTTGCGGTTCTTGCCTGAAGGAGTGGTTTAGCTGGCAGCTGACCTCTGCGCGCAACTCTCCCAATTCCCTCCCACCAGGCACAACACCGTATACCTGCCCGTCATGTCGTGCGCCGGTGAGAGACACCAAGCACAATGCAACGGTTACCACGTTGTTGGAAATGTTCTTGGCAAAGAATGCGGAGAAGGGAAGGACACCGGAGGAAATTGAGGATCTGAAGAAGAAATATACCCCCGGAGAGGATGTGCTGCTGAAGGTTGAACAGAGGGAGAAATCCCTGAGGGAAAGACGGGTAGAGGATGCTGACAGGAGGCTTATTAATGAGGTTCAACAGCTGAGTTTGCAAGAAGCGGGCGTGGAGACATCTGAAGCCAGGCGAGAACGAAGGAGGAGAGAGGAAGGGAGGTCCCGAAGCTCGAGGAATCCTTCCAGTAGGGACACCAGCAGAGACGGGAGAAGTACCGGAGAGAGGGAGAGGCGGCGGCGAAGAGAGGCAGATGCAGAACGAAGAACAAGGGACGACGGGACCCTTCAACCTGAAGTAGACTCTTCTGAAGACCGGAGGCGACGAAGAAGCGCTGAGAGAAGAGAAACAACGAGACAAATTGAGCATCAGTCTTCGTTACGGTCACTTATCAGCTCATCAGATGTTGATTCACGAGAAATGGAGGAGGAAATTCTACGACAGATTAGGGAGGAAGGACTCTTGGATGGGATCGACTTGGAGAATATCGATGTCAGCCAGGAGGATCAAATTAGTGAGAGGATAGCTGAAGCATTCAGAAGGAGGCAGAGTGAAAGAGCTAGGCAAGAACCTGCCAGGAGGAGCAATACCAGTCAGCGAAGGCAGGAAACAGAAAATATTCGACCTCGGCCAAGGAGAACATCGAATCCAGAATCAAGAGAGACTTCTGGGGATGACACTAGAGAGCCGACAAGGCGCAGACATCACTCCAGGTCGACAAGTGCTGTCAGTAACGACCAGACAAGCAGGCCGCCTCAGTCTATAAGTGCTGTCCAAGCAGCCCATCTAGAAGTTCAGTCGAGCGATGAGGGAGGACGGAGACGAAGGCGGACGAGCAGCAATACTCGAAGCTCAACAACACCGACTCCAGTTGCTGATCCACAGGTTCGGCCAACCTCTCGATCACAAACTGACCTCTCTGAGAGGCCACGTTCTGCCCATCTGGCAGGCACACGCCCTTTGGTATCCACCGCATCTAGGAGCAGCACTGAACCAAATGTTCAACATGCTGCTGAGCTACCAGTCCCAGAGCAAAGACCAAGGGGTTCCCAAACAACACCGAATTCCAGCCCAAGACTTCGTTCAACTGCAAGATTTGAGGATACGGCTCTTCCCGCAAGGACAGAGAGACGCACTCGAGCTCCTCCACCCGCTGATATAAATGTCCCCCCTGCTGCGTCCTTAGGTACACCTCAAGCAACGAGCTTAGGCGCGGGCAGTTCAGATCCAGATCGGTCTCTGGTACCAGCACCGCTCTCGCCCAGACATCCTTCACTCTCAGAACGTGCAAATGCGTTGTCCAGTGGTTCAAGGCCTACTTCGTCGTCTTCTACAGCATCGAGGGTCCGCTCACAACTATACCCTGAGCCATCACTTACTTGCTCTCGATGCTCGAAGCCACATATCGAGTATGATTTACACTACAACTGTGGCATATGCTCAAATGGAAATTTCAATATCTGTCTCACCTGTTATCGTTCAGGAGCAGGCTGCTTCCACTGGTTTGGCTTTGGCCAGTCTGCTTGGAACAAATGGGAGCACTTGACGCATAGTGGGGAAGCAGTCGAGAGGCCGCACATGTTGACACCGAGCCGATACCTACCACCAAAGATTACTCCTGGCGGAGCAGAAGGTCGACGGACTCTTACAACTGATGATCCCCAAAAGCGTTTGCAAAGTGGCACGTTTTGCGCAAGCTGCCTTGCTTGGACTAACGAGTGTTTCTGGCGTTGTGATTCTTGCAACGAAGGTGACTGGGGATTCTGCAACGTTTGTGTTAATCAAGGCAAATCTTGCACACACCCTCTTTTGCCACTAACATACAAGCCTACGGAATCGGTGTCTCCGCCATTGTCACCTACACATGAACATCAGACTCCAGCTTCGGCCTCAATTCTTACAGGCCCTGGAGTCATGGATATCGGACCTTTCAAACCCCTGACATTTTCAACTCGATGTGATATTTGCCATTACGCTATCCAGCCCTCTCAGAGTCGATATCACTGTTATGAATGCGTCAGCAAGGTTCCCAATACGCTACCTGGCGACTACGATATATGTACCACCTGCTACCCCAAGCTTGTAGCATCTCGCCGCATTAGTGTCGAGAATGGTAACAGTGGTTGGAGGCGCTGTCTGCAAGGTCATCGGATGGTCGTCGTCGGATTTGAGGACAAACGTGGTGGCCAGCGAAGAGTCATCCTTCAAGATTTAGTCGGTGGTCGAGGTCTACACCAAGAGCCCTGCACAATTCTCGACCATCCAGCTACAGATCTACAGAAATGGAGCTGGGGTGACGGCGTCCATATTCGTGGTGATGATACACATTCAAAGCTTGCTACAACAGATGTGATGAAGACTGCCCCTATTAACTCACCAGGCATGGCACTCGACATCACGTTCCCTCCTGACGGAGGGGTGGGCATGATTTGCACTGCTCTCTGGAGCTGGTACCCTGCTCCCGATGCAGATGATGAATTACTCTTCCCAAAAGGGGCTGTGGTGAGAGAATGCAAGAATGTTAACGATGATTGGTTTCATGGGACTTTTATGGGGAAGAGAGGATTATTTCCTTCACCTTATGTGAAGGTCCTGGATAGCGTTGTGCAGTAATAGCACTGATGGGTCAAAGTGTGAGTACAATTGGTTTCAATCTGAGCTGGAGATTCTGAAGGGAGTGATAATCTTGATGGCTCATGAATTTGACGATGATGAGTTGACGGTATACCTTCTTGTTAATCTTAGCTGGATTTAATGTCTGCATATAATCTTTCTCACTTCTGTGACGATCAATCCCACTCAAAAATAATGTATTTGAAAGTCTATATCCACATCTAGATTCTGTATTCGATTCATATTCACTAACTTACCCTTTCTGTATATATACACAGTACTCCTTTCTGACACCACATATCCCCTTATCCAAAGATTGCAGAGATCTTGGTGCCGAGATCTGCACCAATTTAGCACTCGCAGCTCAGGGGTTTGGCCTGTAGAATGGGAAATAGTGTAGGAATTCATGAAAGAATGGCGATCCATTTTCAGCGATAGAGTGCATTCCAAAATTCTAATCCAACCATCTGGAAGCTATACGTAACGACCCATACTTAAATATATTTCTGAGACCGATCGGTGTATCCATCGTCTCGACGAAGAGCATCTCTCGAAATGATACAGAATAAACATTTCTGTCATCTTACGAGCCTCTATCACATCTCACTCTTAACTTTGCAATTCATCATCTTTCAAATGACATATCACCTGACCAACTCACCTTACCGATCTCTCTATTTGAGGTCTTCTTGCTCCTAGCCTGTTATATAAAACCAAAATCCAAATTCAAACACTCCATCGGATGCAAGGTAAGATAATCGTACTCGGTTCTGCGATCTTCAGATCCCAAGAAGTATGACGTCGTGGTTGTTGCAAACAGACCTATAGTTCAGTTCTTGAAACAGAGACCTGGATTCGAGGTGTTGCAGAAGCATAAAAAGCTTTTCGGTCGCGTTTGGAGTTTTCCGAGGGTCTATAGGAAAGCTGGAAGTGCGTGAGTATGCGCTTAGAGGAATAACTGGGTGTTAGATAGGTCTTGGAAGGTATACAGTAAGGAAGAAATTTATTGGTTCTTTTCGCTTTTTAATCTCTATTTAGGAAAGCAGGAATAGAGGAATTAGGAGAGAGATAAGAGATCTCATTTGAATGATCTCCGTCGATTCATCTGATATTCGGTACGAGTCTCTGCGAGGGTCTGTTTGATCTGCAGAGTCTAATTACCGGAATTCGGAATACGCAGCGTGGACCGATATTTTCTCGGTGGAATTCGCATTTTGATTGATATCATAGATAATGGTGGATGTCTTACAGAAATAGCACCATAGAGCCAGAATTACGAGGATGAAGACATTATTGAGGTAGGGCAGGCATTAGATCATGAAGGGGTTTAGTCGGCTGCGGAATCGTCAAGCTGCCAAGACCAAGTCCAGTTCAACATACAAACTGATCATTCTGTCATGAAAACCTTACAACGAGCCTCATCCATAATTGAAATGGTCATCTCACTGGTGGATTTGCTTGCCTCTTCTTCACAAAAACAGTTTGCTTATTGTCCACCTTTGCGGAACTTACTTCGTAAACACTTTTTGTTTCGTGAGATTTCCCTCCGACCGCTCTGTGTGTGCGAAATGGTGGAGCTTGGTGACGAATACTCTGCACACCAGGTCTGTCTCGAATCAACCAAGAAGCCTTCACTAACGAATCAGCCGCCCATGTGCACGCCATTAATTGCAGAAACATTCAACAGCACGCAGAAAATGAGACCGCCGTGCGGCTTGGGCGTTCTTGCGTATGCTAGGGTTGTGTGTCGCGCACGTTGAACTTCTAGACTTTGCCTCCGTACATTTCTTGTTCCAGATGTGGGTGCCAGAGCCGCGTCTCCCTGCTTTTGAATTGGCTGTCAAGGGAAAACCCTCCCGGATGCGTATTATATCTCTCCGGGAGATGGAATGGCCTTGCGGGGAAAAGGTATTGATATGGAAGCAGTGCAGATGCTCACGCACGCACTTTTTATTTCTCACGTCTATCATTCGATCGACGACCGCCTGTCGATATTAAGAATTTCAGCTGGCACATCTTTCGTCTGATTCTTTGGCCCGCTCCACTCTTTTTGAAATTGGCCAGGTGTTTGAGTTTATATGCGGATACGTCTGACTCCTTTACTGAATATATTTTCTCTGGACTTAGCATTTTTATCGTCTTCCATAAATAGGACTCAAATTACATTTCTATCATTTTGTTAGTGGTTACGTTGCAGATAAGAGTTCCTGAGCCACCGCACGAAGAGCTATATGATCTACGGAGTCAAGACAGGGCTGTGGTGAAGAACCCCACAAAGTGGATATCTGCCGCGAGGAAACGACGAAGCCTTTTGGGGTGGAGCACTAATCCACTTTCAATCTGGCTGATGTATATGACGAAGGCTTCCGGACGATTTGCTCTTCAGTGCTTCGGAGCTTGAAAATTTGAAAGAAGTCGAGATGGGTGCTATGCAACTTGGAAACATGGGAGGCTCGACGACGTCTCTAAGAACGCCTTTGGTTGCTACAGTATTGGTGTTGGTCTTGATGTGGACGTTGCTGTCTTTACAGATGCCTCCAGCAAATCATTTGGTTGTATGTCATCGCATTTATGTCCTCGTCATGACATTAATTGATTCAGGATACAAATACCAATCAGGAATTAAGTATACCAGCACAAGATACAATAAACAATTTGTTGGAGACCGTACAGGATCCTCCACCAGCAGCGACTCCTTCTGTCGCAGCGGTACCAACAGAAGCAACTTTTTCCGAGGCAACATCTTCCTCCACGGATCAGGAATCTGTCAAGGAAGGGAGCAAAAACCCAGCTGCTCCTCAAGATTCGATAGTCAACACTCCAGTCGTCTCCGAACGACCACTTATTCTCTATGCCTATGCAGACTCGGATACAGGCTCCGCCCTCGTGAACTTGCGGTTCTTCATCGATCATGGTCTACACGGAGCTGCTGATTTTGTTTTCATCCTAAATGGCGAAACGGATGTAGCTTCTATCATCCCAGAGAAAGACAATATCAAAGTGGTGAAGAGACCAAATGATTGTTATGACTTAGGAGCCTATGCCGAGATCTTGCTCAAGGATAACTTGTATAGGGGATACAAGAAATTCATCATGATGAATGCTAGTATCCGAGGACCGTTCTTGCCGTATTGGAGCAACTCATGTTGGAGTGACATTTACTTGTCGAAGGTTACTGAAGAAGTGAAGGTACTTATTTCCTCTGTATTATATACAGAAATCAAAAACTCACCCCAAATAGCTAGTAGGTATGACAGCCAATTGCTGGCCAACCTTCCACATCCAATCTATGATCTGGGCCACAGACATCACCGGCATCTCAACTCTGCTCTTCCCACCTACCCACGCCCTCGACTACCTCTCCAAGAATCCCATCCTCCTCCCACCCAAGAAGAACAAAGAAGGCGCTGGGGACACCACCCCTTCTCCCGAAACCTCCACTATCCACCAAGCACCTGGCATGAACGGCTGCTTCCACACCTGGGACTCGGCTGTCGCAGCCGAGATCTCATCTACTTCCTTGATCAGAGCAGCCGGCTTCAAAGTCGATGCCATGATGAATGCATACCAAGGAATGCCGGATTACAAGGAAGGCAAAAGCTGTGCTGAGAACAAGGATTTGCTTTGGGATGGAGAATATTTTGGAAGCAATGTGGGTGTTTTTGAGACAGTCTTCATGAAGAGTAATAGGGACGTCGATCCGGTCGGGTTAGAGAGGCAGAGTGAGTGGATGAAGGGGAGGGGCTATAGTAGCTACGATGTTTGTCGTGGGTAGGGGTGAGGGAAATACCTTTCTTTTGTTTAATTCATGTCATGGCATTTTTGGAGCGGGGATGGCGTTTGGGATTTTGGATATGGGATAGACTGTTTTGGTTTGAGATACCAAAGACTGCGTTGTATTTCTAGATAGCAAAACAGGATTTCATTTGTATAGTAGATATAGAATTCTGAAATCAAGACACTATACAATATTCTGGAATTGTCATCTTTGGCGACCCTCAAATATTTGAGCTTAATTGCGAGGAAAGCCAATTGCTGAACACGGAACTACCCGATTCGGTGTAAAGAACTTTTTGATTACAACACAACGGAAGCACACTTTCAATGACCCCAGTTTCCCAGATGTTAACAGCATTTACAGATATCATATTCCGTCAAAACGACAATGGAGACAAAACTTTGAGTCTGGATTTTCGATCTCATGAGAGCATCACACAAGATGCACCTTTACGATAATATTAATCATGCTGCGCTTCATATCTCTGTTGTGGGTATAAAATCTGACTAGAGCACCAAATACAGTATCTGAATCTTGATTTGTTCTTGACATTTACAAATTGAACCTCGTCCTTTGCTTTTCCATATGCGCCTTCCATTGCCATTGTACGGCATCATCACCTTCACTCCCAGCTCTCCCTATTCCCTTGTCTACCCTCCTCAGCTTAAGAGTAAATCTTGGCCCTAACTCCTGTAATCCGGCTCTGATGCCCTCAACTCCTTCTACAGCCTTTCCATCTGGACCAACTACACTCTTCTCTGTTTCTCGCTTCTCACGGAATACATATCTGTGTCTCCTCAGGAAAATATAATCACGTTGATTGTGAAGCGTAACGACTTGTCTCCCTTGTAACTCCGGTTGAGGCGGGAACAAAGTGAGAAATAGCCTTGCGGTTAACAATCCCAATGGCGTTCGGAAATTATTTAATATCAGCTCTGGATAATGGTTTGTAGGATTTCCATGCCCAGGTAATTTCTTGCCTTCTACCCAATTCGCGATTGAGAAATGACAGGTGGGTCCATCTGGTAAGTGAACGATGGTAAGACCAGTAGGTTTCTTGGAATCTTCTTTCAGGAGAATGACGGAGGTGTACTGTCTATTGGATGCGAATTTTGAGATTTCTCGAAGTGAGAATTTATGGCCGTAGCGGTGGGATGAGCGAGGGATGTATGTGCTGTTGGGGAATAGGGTGCAGAGCAGATGTGCTTCATTATGGAGAGTCGAGTTTATGGAGGTCGTAAGGAGGATTTTGGGCACTGGTGGTGGTTCGTCTGTAAAGAGGGTAGGGAATTTGAGGGCCAGAGAAGAGGGCGTAAGGTCGAGATTTGTGCTGGTCGTTGAAGGTGCATTTGAATTTGCTCGAGGCCGTTGTTTGGGTGCCTTTTCGTCATCCCCATTTTCGTTTTCTGAACCGGAATCCAACATACTATCAGCATCATCATCTTCCTCCTCATCTACTATGGGCTCTTGTTCTGCTGCTTCGGCCTCTTCTATGCGCCGCCTCTTCAATTGCTCCACATCCACGCTGACGTTAAGGCCATCCCCCTCTACCTCATCCCAAACACGCTTCTTGTCGATTGTAATTGGTACATTTTTTGCTAATCGTTCCCTCCTCAGTTCTGGGTCTCTATCCTCTTCTCGTTTTCGTTTGAATCGTTCATCTCGTCGCAAACTGTCGCGAGCTTTCTTTTGCTTCACATGCAAATCTTGCCTTCTAAACTTGTTACCCGTCTTAAATGGCAACGCTGCCTTGTCCGATAATGGTTTGACTCGTTTTGAACCCATTTTGAAATATAATGCGGGGTTGTCTTGCAGTTGAGAATTTCTTGAACTTTTTGAAGAACTTTTGGGGTTCTGGCAGAAAAAATGTGGGGCGTGGGCGATGCGGCCGACGGACCGCAAGGCTCAGAAATTGGAGCCAGATGGAAGAGTCACAGGATAATTCGAAACTACAACCCCTCCAACGAAATCTAAAAAGTGTTTACAATTGAGTGACTCAGACCTCAATTGGATGAGTCTCAAGTGAATGCGATCTTTCTGCAGCTTCGCACGAACTGCTACTATTCAGCAAAATCTTAGTCTGCGAAATCAATTTCGAATATTTGTAGTATCCCCACAAATCAACACACGAGCTGTTATTCGACAAAGTCCCATAAGACGAAATACAATTCGAACCTTTACAGTATCTACACAGAATAAGAAATACCACGCCCCAAAAAATCAGCAGAAAATCCAGCCCATCATGGCAACTACTACCCTCAAAGGTCAGCCCTTTGATCGCCAAGTTATGGACTCCATGCTTCGACGTCGCATGTTCTATACCCCCTCCTTCGAAATTTACGGTGGTGTTGCCGGCCTGTTCGATTATGGTCCACCTGGTTGTGCTCTCCTTGCCAACGTCATTGATACATGGCGCAAACACTTTGTTCTAGAGGAGGATATGCTTGAGGTCGATTGTACAGCCTTGACTCCAGCAGAAGTCTTGAAGACAAGTGGCCACGTGGATAAATTCGCGGATTGGATGTGCAAAGACCCGAAGAATGGTGATATAATTAGAGCTGATCACTTTGTTGAGGAGATTCTGGAGTCGAGATTGAAGGGCGACAAAGAGGCTAGAGGTATCAAGATTGAGGAAAAGGAGGAAGACCCAAAGAAGAAAAAGAAGAAGGCAAAGGGTACGGAAGCCATCAAGCTTGACGATGCGGTTGTTAAAGAGTACGAAGAAATTCTGGCAAAGGTATATTCATTAAGGCATATGTTCAAGGGTAAGACTGACATTATTAGATTGACAACTATAATGGTGCTGAGCTCGGCGAGTTGATTGTCAAATACGACATGAAGAACCCAGCCACCGGTGTGATGCCATCCCCACCTGTAGCATTCAACCTGATGTTCCAAACCGCTATTGGCCCAAGTGGTAACTTGCCAGGTTATCTAAGACCAGAAACAGCTCAAGGCCAGTTCTTGAATTTCGCGAAGCTGCTCGATTATAACCAACAACAAATGCCTTTCGCCTCTGCGTCTATTGGTAAATCCTATCGCAATGAAATTTCACCCCGCTCCGGTCTTTTGCGTGTCCGTGAATTCTTGATGGCCGAAATTGAGCATTTTGTCGATCCTCAGGGTGGGAAGAAGCACGATCGTTTTGATGAAGTCAAGGATGTCGAGCTTATCTTACTGAATCGTCACACTCAATTAGCTGGCAAGACACACGTTGAAAAGGTCGCTATTGGCAAAGCTGTTGCCGATGGTACGGTTGACAACGAGACGCTAGGTTATTTCTTGGCTCGTATCCATCTTTTCCTGGAGAAAATTGGTGTTGATCAGTCAAAGATCAGATTCAGACAACACATGGCAAACGAAATGGCCCATTATGCTGCTGACTGCTGGGATGCCGAGTTGTTGACCAGCTACGGCTGGATCGAATGCGTTGGCTGTGCGGACCGAAGTGCTTATGATCTTTCAGTCCACGCAAAGAAGACCGGTGCTCCTCTTGTAGTCCGGGAGAGACTCGAAAAGCCGATTAGTATTGAAGAATGGCAAATTGAGCTTGACAAGAAGAAGTTCGGTCCTCACTTCAAGAAGGATGGCAAAACTGTGGAGGCTGCTATCGAAGCTCTCCCACAAGACAAGCGAGAAGCTCTTGCCCAAGATCTGAAAGCAGATGGTAAGATCACTATCGATGTCGAAGGTGTTGGCAATGGCAAGGTTGAGATCACCAAAGATCTCATTGTCATCGAACGCCGTACTCGGACTGAAAATACTCGCGAGTATACACCAAATGTCATTGAGCCATCCTTCGGCATTGGCAGAATTCTATACTCCCTGATGGAGCATAATTATTGGACTCGTGGTAGTGAGGGTGGTGATGAAGCACGTGGTGTAAGTTATTCTATGGCATATACAACTATACAGTCCTGACAATTACCCAGGTTCTTTCATTCCCTCCCCCTATCGCTCCCACAAAGGTGCTCCTAGTTCCTCTCTCCAGCCACGAGAGTTTCAAGCCACTTCTCAGATACATGTCACTCAAGCTTCGTGGTTTGGGTGTTTCCAGCAGAGTTGACGACTCTTCAGCTTCAATCGGCAAGCGTTATAGCCGAAATGATGAATTAGGTACACCTCTCGGCATCACAATTGATTTCCAGAGTGTCAAGGATAAAACCTATACACTCCGTGACCGAGATTCGACGAAGCAGGTTCGTGCTGATGAGACTACGATTCTGGCTGCCATCAAATCACTGGTGGAGGGCGAAAAGAAATGGGCAGATATCGAGAAAGAGCTGCCAGCATTTGAAGGTCAGGAAGCTGAGATTCCAGTTCGTTGAAATATTCTAGGTTTTGCTTGTTGTGAGAAGTAAGGGCCGATTATGAAATGTTTTAGACTACTTTACCTTGGAGTATAAAAAGAGACATTAGAGGGATTGGTATTGGTTGTATTCGTCCATCTCGATGTGATACAACCTTGTTACTCATCTAGGGTGCATGGTTACAAGCGTTAAATGAGTTGGACCCCCACTTCTGCCATTGTGTTTGATTGTTCTAGAATGATCAAAAGTCACACAGAGTTCGGTGATCACATCAGGAACAAATTTTGCATTGAAGCATACGGTTTGTTAAAAGAAAGAAAATGTCAAGCCACTCACATGATTAATGCAAACGGTCCAGAGGAAACATCGCAGGACCGTGCAATGACTTCCTGCGACAGGCTCCGCCCACTGGAAACAAAGGATGTTCTCCCCCTTCTGGCCGCTGATGGGATGTTTCACGTTGTCGGCTTGAGCCTTTCCTGGCTTGCCACCGGACATGTTTCTACCCAGTCGCTGCCCAGAAGTCGGACCAACACCAACCACAATATAACTGCCAACCGCTCCAAGCATGACTGGACCTTGGTGAGTTATTCAGAGATGACATGTCCTGCTCTGTTATGCAAGATCCTGAACTGTGGTGGTGGAGTTGTGATTGAAGATCTCGAGGGCGTCTTCTCGGATGGGAGGTTCCAGGAGCATGAAACAGTGACAATTCAGCATGAACTGGTGCCGCGACTGCGACAAAGCATCAGATAAATTGGGATCCTCGAGTGCGCGACTTGTCTTAGATAAGCGCATCCCTGAACCGCGGGTTGGAGGCGAGAGGGTGTGTGCATTGCAGTGCAGTTGCAGTGGTCGAGGGGGTGCGGTGCATCATCCTATGATACGGACTGTACTGGAGCAATTTGACTTTCATTTCATGAAGTTATTCGGGTTCGAGGTTTGCTATGTTCATTAGCCGTGTAAGAAAGCTGTGCCATCCGCTATCAGCCAGTTCAACTCGCTATCTTTGGTACAATACTGGGGATCCGTTATTTGAGCTTGCGTTGCCGTGATTCACTGCTGCAGCTTTTGCCAATTCACCTTACCGTTAAGCCGCGATGTCTTCTCTTATAACCTTCGTCGTTACTTCCCTTTCATTAGTCTAGCCGACAATTACCCCTCAACCCCTTGAAATGTAAGTTGTTCGAGCACTCACTACAACTCTTCGGAAGTAAAACATTTCTGTATGCCCCAGTTTCTTTCGGTGCCCTTGCCGTCTCTAGCTTGACTCAGCTCCAGCAATCGTACCTACTGGTTAAGGGAAAGCCGCCTGCCCAGACTCCCTAAATCCCGTTAGCGGGGCGCTAAGCATCCACTCATCGAACTCTCACTTCAACACAATCCTTCAAGCTTGAACTCCCTAATCAACACCATCGCCAACTATCCCTTACGACAAGCTGGACGGCGACATACGACACTGCTCCCGGAAAATCCTCAAGTGCAGTGCAGATTGAGGTCTGCTGGGTCGTCGAGAAAGAGTCAAGACTCTGCGCACGACGAGCGCTGCCGCAGCCGCTCATCTTCCCACTGGGAATCGCTGGCAGTCCGTCCCCTGGTGTCGAAAGAGAGCGTCACGACATAATACTGCCTCTCATTCATGACGAACTTGAGTAACAACTGTACGTCTTATCTGTTCGCGTTCTGCTGCAATTAAGCGCGTGAATGCTGACCATTAGTGTTGGCGATAATAGAACGACCGACGATTTCCTTCACGATACCCCGCAGCTATTACACTGCATCTCCCAAAAGTACAAGTCCGGACAAGCATAGTCGTAATTTGCACATCTTTCGAAAATGGCATCTCAAAACAGGTAAGAAAAGTCTCGGTCATTTTGCACAGAGCGCGATTTGTGACAATGTCTGGAAACACGGGGGCATGGGACGGACAGTGGATCATCTCGGATGCGCTCGAAGTCTGAGTTGTTCCTGAGGTGGCTGGACATTGTGACTAAATGTCGAGACATTTACTACACCGTCGCCAACAACTTCCTCAACATTGTCCCCGTCATAATAGTAACATCGCTATTGTCAACGAAGCTGAATGGCTGATTATGCTCTCGCGTATAGTATCTACACTCCGGGTCAGTTTATGAATCCTGGCCCAGCTCCTCGACCGCCCACCGATCGGCCTCGATTAAACCTTACCCCTTCAACCGCAAATCTACCAGGCAACATGTCTCAATTGAGCATCAATTCTCCAATTACCCGCACCGCAACTTCAACCTATACAGGATCGACTGTATCGCTGCCACTCGCAAGATCTCAATCAAATATGGACGGACAAGGTGGTGTGGCCATCATCAAGGAGGGTTGGGCTTCGGTGAAGGAGGGCAAGAACTTCATATCCCCATGGAAGCAAAAGTATTTGATCCTGCGAAAGGAGGCTCTGGATTTCCATAAGACAGAGAATGGTAAGATATCTTATCAAATCGTGTTGAAGGATGTTCTTGGCGTTTCTCGAGTGGAGGCTGCTGGTACTATCTTTGAGATCAAGCGTGCGCTGAATGGTGGTTCATCAAACCCCGGCGAGGATGATGGTCTTGCCCGTACTCTTCAAATTAAAGTCAAGGGTGACGATGACCTGTACGAGTGGATTGACTTCATCTATGCCCGCTGCCCTGGTATGGGTGGTGTCAGCAATCCTACCAACTTCAGCCATTCTGTCCATGTCGGGTTTGATCCTCAAACTGGAGAATTTGTTGGTCTTCCACCCGAGTGGTCTAAATTACTGAACTCTTCTGCCATTACCAAGGAGGATTACGAGCGAAACCCCCAGGCCGTTTTCGAGGTGCTCGAGTTCTATTCAGATATCACCAAGCGTGCAAACAGCCCAGGCACTTATCCAAGCTTGACCCCTACTCCTCCTGCCTCTCTTAATGCACAAAAGCAACTTGGATATGGTATGAGCGGTACAAGCGTTGCTCCTCCCCGGCCGATCCAGAACAATCAACGCAACAATAGCTATGGAAACGTACAGCAAAGCCAGAGTAATGCTCCACGCCGTCCAACTCCTCCTGAACAACAACAGCAACGCCAGCAAATGCAACAAATGGCATCGAACTATGTTGATCCTCAATCTCGTGAAGAGCAACGCCAAAAACAATTGGAGGCTCAACGTATGCGTGATCAACAACGTGAGATGGAGGAGCAGAATATGCGAGATATGGAGGCCTACAATGCTTCAATCCCTCAAACCAAAACTCCGATGGCCAAACAGGAAGTCGGTGGATATGGTGGTGGTCCAAGTGCTGATCGATACAACCCTTCCAGAGCCGCGCCCCCTGCCCCCCGCCAAGTCCAACAAGCTCAAGCACCCCTCCGTACGCAGCGCCAAGCACCATCTGCACCTACCCCTAGTAATGGCGCTCGTCCTCCCATGGCCACTCAGCAGAGCTCCTCCTCAGTTCAACAGAGCCAGAATGGAAGTACTCGCTCACCAGCTCGTAACGACCAGAGCAGCCAACGTCCACAGGAACCACGTTATCAAAATGGCTCACAGCCACCTCAGCAACGTGCTCAACCAAATGGTCAACAGAACCCACCTCCATCCCGTCTTCCAGCTCCGGTCCAGCAAGTAAAGCCTTTGGCCCTTGCTCAAAAGCAGGCTCCGGCAGGTGGAAATGGTATACAACAAAACGATGCTGTGAAGGCTGCTGAAGCTGCATTGACTGCGAAGCCACCGGCTGAGCGCAAGGCAGATGTTCGCATGTCCACCATGTCCGAAAATGAGGTCATGGCCAAATTGAAGGAGGCAGTCTCGAAAGATGATCCAAACATGTCCTACTCAAAGCAAAAGAAGATTGGACAGGGCGCTTCAGGTTCCGTTTATGTTGCCAAAGTAAAGGAGAATCCATTGTCGCCAATTGCTAGAGAAGTGATTCGCCAACAAGGGTCAAAGGCGCAAGTGGCCATCAAACAAATGGACCTTGCCCACCAACCAAGGAAGGAATTGATTGTCAATGAAATCATGGTTATGAAGGATAGCAAGCACCGTAATATCGTAAACTTCCTCGATGCTTTCCTCCGCAACAACTTCCAAGAATTGTGGGTCGTGATGGAGTATATGGAGGGAGGTGCATTGACGGATGTAATTGACAACAACACAAACATCACCGAAGATCAAATCTCCACTATCTGTCTTGAGGTAAGCGTTAAACTTACGTATTTGAAGCGCGAAAACTGACCCTTCATAGACATGCCGTGGTTTGGAGCATTTGCACGCTCAGAATATTATTCATCGTGATATCAAGTCTGACAATGTCCTTCTTGATGCTCGTGGAAATGTCAAAATTAGTAAGTCATATCAAATCTTCACCTAGTGCGATGCTAACCAGATCCAGCCGATTTTGGCTTCTGTGCTAAGCTCACTGAAACTAAAAATAAGCGTGCCACCATGGTTGGTACTCCATACTGGATGGCTCCTGAAGTTGTCAAGCAAAAGGAGTATGGACCAAAGGTCGACATCTGGTCTCTGGGTATTATGGCAATCGAGATGATCGAGTCCGAACCCCCATACCTGAATGAAGAACCTCTCAAGGCCCTTTATCTCATTGCTACTAACGGGACACCACGCCTCAAGAAGCCTGAGAAGTTGAGCAAGGAGTTGAAGGCTTTCCTCAGTGTCTGCCTCTGTGTCGATGTTCGAAGCAGAGCTGCTGCTAACGAGCTTCTGAAACATGATTTCTTGAAGCATGGCTGCACTCTCTCAAGTTTGGCCGACCTGCTAGCTTTCCGCAAGCATGCCAAGTAAACAAATTCCAACAAGTTTTCACGACTGACGATCGCCTTTACGATTTGATATGCTTATGGTGTGGCGAGCGGGAGTCGTTGGGTTCTTTCTTTTCACTCACTTCGGGCGATGCATCTTCATGTTGGTTCTTTACATATAACCACCATGAAATCTGGCGTTGGGAGGCTTCTGATTGTGCCCTGGATCATTGCAACTGGGCAAGCACTATAAAGCGGTCATCGGTATGGGTTCTTTTATTTCTGCAAAATCATGAGGCCGAGGATGACATTCTATCTTCCCTTCTCTTCTGGCATTTCCCTATTGCAGACGGAGATGGCGTCATTTGCGATTTGGAAATTAGGATGAACTATGGCTTTGTTTCCGTTCTATTCCTGATATTTGCCATATGCGGACCAGGTGTTTTACACTTGCAATCCATACTTTGCGGCAAGGATGTCACTTTGTGGAATGAACATGGTGAGAGCGAGTGGCGCATGATAGATATGTTTTCAGCGATAATTATCACATGAAATTACATTACACTGCATTACCGTGACTGAAACCTGTGCTACAAACTGCACTTTTTACTTCTGGGACTGAAATATGATTCCTCATCGCACCATAGGTGAATATTTAACAAGTTCTCATAAGAATTTACCTTGTGCAATAATTGTTTTAGGAGAAGAAAACCCCCTTCGCTACTGAGGTACATACCTAGCCTAGGTAGTACACATTCGGAGTTCAACATCTGTGACCTAGATTTCTTGTTTCGGGACGACCTCGGTCACCAGGCCCACCATTAACAGCCATGTCTGGCTTCTCATTGGTGAAAACAGACCACCATGGCCTGGAGCTCTACCTAGAGGAGAGAACAACTTGACAATTTCCACAACTCACTATCACCACATATCATTGTGCTTCTCATCTTCACTTTGCTTTGAAGCACGTCGGGGTAGCACAGCCACAAGATATGGCGCCTCTAATTCCTTCTGCGAAAGTGACGTTGTCTTATCCGCTCTACGCATGCGACTTCGACCCTCTTGATTCCGCGCGCTTGGTTGTTGGTGGTGGAGGTGGCGCGGGCAATACTGGAGTAGGAAATAACATTGTGAGTTATGCGCGACGTCAAAGACAAACTATATACTGATTCGGCGAGTTCAGACCCTACTGGATACATCAAACCCCAATGAGCTTGTTGAGGCAGCCGAGATCGAACTCCGTAAAGATGAGGATAACGTCACAAGTTTAGCTGTTGGGCAGAAGAAGGGGAACACCACTCTGGTCTTTGCAGGTGTTAATTCGAGCTCGAAAGATTTAGAGAAGGGGAAGAACTCGCACTTTCGTGTGTTGGGTATTGAGCCTGCTGCCAAAGGGAAGGGAAAGGCGGCGCAAACGAATGGCACACATAAAATATCTGAGATCTCGAAATCCGTTTTGTTTCATGGGAAGGAGAAAGATTTATACCAGAGGATTACCAGGCTATCGAAGCCATATCCAAATTCGCCGCAGATTGGAGGTATAGCAACTGGGTTCGCAAAGCAATCAGAGATCGTGGTATTTGATACCTCTGCAACCTCGCCGCCTGTCTCTAGAGGCGCTGTGGAAACCAATAAAGAGCCTGTGGATCTGGATTTCATACAAACTGGGGATGAGGAGTATCTTTTTGCATATTGCGACGTACACGACATATACCTGAAGAAGTTCTCTAAAGATACAGAAGATGATGAGCCAGAACTCATATATATTACCCCAGCTACCCGTGGGACAGAAAAGCCTACTACGCCTACTTTTAGAGCCCTGAGATTTCTTACGAAAGATCTTCTCGTCATGCTTACGAATATCCACGGAAATGCCGGAGCAGTCATTCAGATCTTCCGTATTCCACCCAGTGGCAAGGGGCAATGCCGGATTGCGCAGTCCCTTCGTCTTCCAGAGAGAATCAAGAAAGCTACTGGACTGGCCGTTGCGAACCTAACACCACCACCCACCCCTACTGCACCACAAGAATTCACGCAATTCGTTATTGCAGTAGCCGGTCACGATATCTCTTTGAATCTTTTCAAGGTAGACTTGCAAGTCCAAGGAAAGGTTTCAATGCCTACTAGAATCAAGGCTTTCCGTACTTTCAAGGAAGTACACCCACAGCCAATCACTGGTTTATGTTTTTCGAATTTCACTCCACCAACACATCCTATCACAGTAAGCACACCGCCGCAGCACTTGAAGTTAGCAAGTGTGGGTGTTGGCAACACAGTTGTGGTTCACACATTGCCTCTTTTCCCTGTCCCTCTATCCGTAAAGCGTGGCCAGTCCACAACACCAAGATATGTTATCGCTCTACCATCTACCGCAGCTACATTCGGATTCGCCATCATCCTATCCATTCTCGGAGCTCTTCTCGCATCAGTATTTGTACAAAGCCTTCTTGAGATCAGGGGCGGCGTACCAGTCTATCTAAACGCAAGGAATTACCTTCCTCTGAGACTCCAAGAGGCACTGGGAAAACCATACGAGTTCCCATCTGGATATGAGGCAATCACTTCAACTATCACGGTCGAAGCAGACGCTACAACGCGAACAGTGACACTGTCCTCAGTCCACAATGAAGCGCACCCTACGGGATACAATCACCACATCGGTGTCCCATCCGACGACAGTGACGCACCACTAGCAGAAGATGGATCCGCTCTCCGGCTGCCAGAATTTTTCGAGAAAATTCAAAGCGCGGCTGGAGAGGGCGTAGTAATAATCAAAGACGCAGCTGAAGGTCTGAAGGCCGATGTTCATCATGAGGATACACATGGACCACATGGTGGTAAAACTTGGGAAGAATTACCACGTGAGCAGAAAGAAGGCTGGAAGAAGAAGATGATTGATGCGGGGCATTGGGCGGAAGATATGGGTGAAACTATCTTGAAAGGAGTTGTGTTTGGAGAACTGGCAGGAGCAGTGGGACATGCTGTTGCTGGGGGATAGGATAGTTTGAAACTCATAGGAACCTGAGATATGTGTGGATAGTTGAATTGTAATGATAGTAAGCAAAACTCGATGAACTTGCATAAATCTTTTGGTCGTCTCTTCGCCCTTCCCAGTGAGCCTGACACATCACACGGTTATCGCCTGAACGATCGCACAACAGATCCCCAAAATGCATACTTTGCACCTTACTAACAACACTCTCTTGAGATCCATACACCACAATCGGGCCCTCCCTTCCATCAACCCAGAACTAACAATCGTAGAATGGGGCTTGTTGAACTCAGTAGAAAGTCAAGAGTTTTAAGGGTATGCAATGCAATCCAACGGTAATACATTTGAGTTATTCAACAGAGCGACAAGTTCCATGGTTGGGCGACCGGAACTTTTGGCCATTTACATTGTCATTGACACCTTTTGGGTCGTGTGAAACAACAATTATGAGGGAAATATGAAGGCATACTGAGTTGCATTCGGACTTTTGGAGATGGCTAACTTGGGCATGTATGTGTAAGGTATATATGATGGTTGTTCTTTTGATATGTTGAGTTGCAAGAAAAGTTCTCGGGATTTCGATAACATTCAGAATCAACCTCGGACTCGCCTGCGTATGCCGAGAAGCTCGCAAAATATCATGTCATTTCATCTCAACAATATTAATACAAGGTACTCGCATGAAAACCCTCCTCACATCATATACTGCATCCATCTCCACAAGTTCACAGCACAGCACAAGCAAGCAGTGCAGCTTACCAGTTTCCCCACACTTGTCACCCGCACCTATCAACTCGGGTGAAAGCCGCCTCTATTCGGCATTGAACGAAGCTTTTCTTAGTCTGGAGATGCGGGGCAGGCGGGGTTTGGCGGAAAAAATGAACAGGAACAGGTACGTCTACGTCAACGAGACCCTATTATCCTTGAATTCTGCAGGTCGATGGATATCCTTCCATACTTTAACGAAGCAAGATCTTCATTTTCCACAAGTAGCAGACATTCTAGGTTGGACTGCGACATGGAAGTTAGAAGTAGGTAGAAAATTCTTCATTCGGGCCGTGAGGATATGCAAGTCAGTGATCTGCCCTACATAGTAGGTAGGTACCTGACTTAAGGATGAACAGGTAGGAATTGAGGGATTATCGTTTGCTGAGTTGACGATACCCCGCTAATATCTTTGATCGGGAGGTACGGCATGTGCTGTGAGATCATGGAATGACATCTATAGCCGGGTCCCGTATCTTTTAGATTGATAGAATATGTATATAAACCTACCTTTTCATGCCCTGGCTTGTTTTCAAATCGCAACTCTAATCCAGAATAAACTCTCATAATGTCTTTCAAAAACTTAATTCTTACCGCTGCGGCGGCATGCCTGACCATGAGAGTTGGCGCTGTTGATAATGGCCTTGCTATTACTCCTCAGATGGGCTGTGAGTGCCGCCGCCCTCAGTTGCCTTTGAGTCACTGACAACATCAGGGGACAATTGGAATGCTCTTGGTTGCGATGTCTCTGAAGAGCTTCTCGTACAAACCGCTGATCTCATTGTCTCGTATGGACTGAAAGATCTTGGTTACCACTATGTCATCCTGGATGATTGTTGGAGCACAGGACGTAACTCCTCCAATAACAATTCTCTCATCGCTGATGCCACCAAATTCCCTCGAGGTATGGCAGCAGTAGCAGAGGATCTCCATTCCTTGGGACTTGGTTTTGGCATGTACAGTGATGCAGGGATATATACTTGTGGAGGATATGCCGGAAGCTTAGGTTATGAGGAGGTTGATGCGAACACCTTTGCCGAATGGGGAGTAGATTATCTCAAGTACGATAATTGCTACAATATGGGGCAAGCGGGAAATCAGATGATATCCCAAGCCAGGCAAGCTCTCACCAGGTATTCTCAGTACGTGCTGACCAAATCAGATATCAAAAGATGGGCGATGCTCTAAATGCAACCGGCCGGCCCATCTTATACTCGCTCTGTAACTGGGGTGAAGATTACCCATGGAATTGGGGATCCACCATCGCCAACTCGTGGAGAATTACCGGCGACGTATATGACTCTTTCGACAGATACGATGCTCGTTGTCCCTGTGACGGGCCTGATGCTTGGAATTGCGGGCTTCCTGGTTTCCATTGCTCCATCACCAATATTATGAACAAAGCTGCTTTCGTCACTTCGAAGGCTCAGCCTGGCGGCTGGAATGATCTTGATATGCTGGAGGTCGGTAATGGAGCCATGACTGACGCGGAATATGTAGCTCACTTCAGTTTGTGTAAGTAATGAGCTCTGTTAATCTCAGAATCGAGGCTTACTAGAACCCAGGGGCGGCCGTGAAAAGTCCTCTCATCATGGGGAATGATATCCGTGAAATTGCACCAAAAGACTTAGCTATACTCTCCAACGCTGCAGTGATTGCCGTCAATCAGGACCCGAGTGGAAGCAGTGCCTCAAAACGCTGGATGTACTCTCCCGGCTCCGCAGATCCATACGCTGGTCCCGCGTTGCAACTTTGGTCTGGAAATCTCAAGTCAACCACAGGCGGGCAATACAATGATGCCGTTGTCCTTCTTATCAACGGACTCAATGAATCGACTGTCATGAATGCCACATTGACTGACATTTTCTTTGACTCCGGTGCAGCCGGCACCGCTCCCCAAGTGAGTCAGTCATGGGAAGTTCGAGATTTGTGGGCGAATCGCATGAGTGAGGAAGAAGCTGCTGCAATCATTGCTGCCGCTTCGGTGGTGGGAAACGCGACCACGGGCTATAACGCTACTAAGGTTGGAGCAGGGAGGTATAATGCCACTAGAACAAGTTATGCCGATGGTTTAGCAGCGAATGATACGTTGCTTCTCGGGAATGTGACCACCACCGTGAGTCCATCTGGCACCGTTGCAGCAACTGTACCGCCCCACGGAGCGGCGATGTTCAGACTGAGAGCCATACCGACGTCGATAAGGAAGAGGGATGAACTATGAAGTAGTTGTGCTGGCAAAAATAAAGAGTGGTGGTTTGAAAAGGAAACTATAGCGTTATTGCAAATATTCAAATTAGTTTGAAAGCGTACCTTCTGTTTGGTGAGTTTGTGAAAGTGTTCCACTGTCTTACTTTGGATCAGAAGAAAGTAGCAACCGGACCGGATGTAGTAAGCCTAGTCGTGGGAAACTGTGTAATCCGTCTGACAGACAGTAGTTCCTTCACGCTTGGACGTGGTCTGTTTAAGGAGCTCATGAGACATGAGGATGATGTCCTGGACTTCCCTAAAACAGACTTCAGGATATCTAACTATCATCTTTGAGCTCTAAGCAACCTATAGCTCACAGGTTTCATACGGTGTCTGCTACATAACCTAGAATTCTGCTCTGGCTCAGTCTAGGCTGGGAAATATTGTAAGCATTCGAAGTGTGCTAACAAGCATGTCAATGGCAATCGGCTGATTTTGTATATTATCAAGCCCGTTTTGCCTTCTGCCGAAGCTGAAAGAAGTCTTCTTTCGGGAGTGTGATTATACTTATGATTGAAAGAAGTCATCAGCTCAAGTTTATGGGTGAAGTTTGTGTCGAGACTGCAATACCAGACACAGCTGTGTGCTGGTAGCATTCGACGGGAAATACCCAGAATTATTAATCGGGATCGATCCAATGGTATTATTACTCCGCAATGGTGAAACCCAGAGTAAGTCGTTCAGGAAGGACCTAGGAAGGCGTTCCGGATGAGGAAGGGGAAATACGATGGCATCTAGCTTCCTGTATCAGCTCGATATATTGAAAAGGATGGTGGGTAATCCCAATGAATTTTCTGTTATCTGCCAACTTGTATTCGTAATGCTTCGTATCTCAACTATTAAATCTCCCGTTCCATCGAGCACGAGGACAGAAACTCATATATGTTCATCTCGCTGAGGGTGTGCAGCGCCGCAGCGGACTGAAGGAAGTTAGCACCGATCTGGACCGTGCCTGCTTGTGTTTTTGGCAATTGTCTCAAACATGTCAGCATCATCTCAACTGACCCCATTTTTCGAGGTCATTTCGGATTCGGATTCTGTACCCCTTTTCGATTCGTGAGTAGAGCCTCTCTGCATGCTGCTTTAAAGTCATCACATGACGCTCGGCTCCTGATCTGCAGGAGGAGGCAAGTGAGCAAGCGAAATTTGCGTTGAAGATTCTGAATCCCTTCAGGAATACAATGCACTTCTATGCGCGATCGAAGTCTTCTATGACCAAGCTAAGCCCGAACCACCTCAAGTGAGGAGGGGTTCGAATCCTTCTGAGCAGACTCTGCATGGCACTACTGTACTGATTCTTCCGGTCACCAGCTTCAATGCCTCTTGGGTGCGGCGCACCGAGACAAGCTCGGAGAAGAGGGTGACAATCATTCCGCAATACACCCATCTTTGAACGTATCAATTTACCCCATTTGCCTGCTAGTGCGGTCGCATATCAGGTTGCAGATTTGACACCTTTACTCTATGATTTCCAAGCACGTCGTTGGCATCTGATACTGCAAACCTGCTACTGCTAGCAAAGAGTCGTTCTACATTTTGGATTCAACTTTGTGGGAATGCCTTCTTGTTCATTAATCCTCCACTGCTGTTTGGGACAAGAAAAGGGGTACTTGGAGAGGCGGTCAGGAAGGCAATAAGGTGCTGACAGGTGATTCTTTTGGTGGCTAAGAAACCCACCTGCCCCGCCGCAATTCAAAGTGGGCGCTCATTCATGCTGATAACTTGCTACAGCAGCGGATTTCACTTCTTGGGGTTGATCCGCCGGTTTGGTGTTTGGGTTCTGATTCTCTTCTTTCGCGGCCCCAGCGTTAAAATCTGACTGTATTAATTGGCTAAAATGTACGACTTGCGAACGATAACTTGCCTGTCAGCACGGAAAGTGACAGCACAGAGTACCAGCGGCCGCGACATGAGCACTACTGCCCGGAAAGAAGCCGCGGATAGGCTTCTGAATACTCGCATTTCACACAATTTTCTTCTTTTCTTGTCAGACCTGCTTTAATCCCCCTGCGATAGTTCGGTTCATCGTTCAACGTTTGCTTGAACATCAGAGAACGGTAATTTGTGGCAATTTTTCATTGGCCAATCTCTGATTGGGTTGAGTTGCGACCTGACGGATATAATTGGGTAATTCTACGACTCCCTGTTCCTTAGAGATTGTCGCCGCCGTAAACTTACATAAGGACTAGGGAGTTTTGTTATATTGTTTAGGGTGCAATTTGGAGTTGTGATGTATCAGCGCTGATGCATGAGAGTAACTCTGAAGAAAGACGTTTCCGACAAGATATGCCTAGATCTAGCATTTGGTCTTGCGAATCGTGGTTTCCGAGACGCAATTGCAAAATCGTACCAAAATGTCGAGGCCAATATTCATCTGTATTCCAGGAGCGTCACATTCTCCTCGAATCTACGAGCCGGTCCAGGCCGCTCTATCATATCGTGGATATACCGCACTGCTTCTTGCATTACCTTCAGTTGGTGGTAATCCTCCAACGTACGACTTCAGTGAAGACGTCCACGCAATACGAAACTTAGTCGCTCAAGTTGTTGAATCTGGTTCGGATGTTATTCTTGTGATGCATTCATACGGAGGATTACCAGGCGGAGAAGCTCTTCAAGGCTTGGGAAAAGCGGAAAGAGAAAGGTCTGGCCTCAGAGGTGGTGTCGTTAGACTTGTCTTCATCATGTCGTGTAAGTGCCTCTTATCTCTATGGTTCAGAAGGGATGATGCACATACCGGAATGCCGAGCCGCTATTCCACGGATATTTTGGCTAAGACAACAATCTCTCCACGAGAACCATCACTAAGGACAGAGAGTCAATAGGGCTAGCTCAAGAAGGATTTCAAGGAAGTCCTCGTGGAGACGTGTCTGCAATGTACCCATATATGCGGTGTAATGTCCAAGTCAGTACAAATAAGTTCATGAATCCCATTTAGAGCCTCCAAATTGTGTTTAAACACCACCTGCTCCGTTTTCTTTTCATAACCATTTTGGCGACTTTACAGCGTGAACTCTGACAGAGTTGACCAATGGCAGGCTGGTATAACGACGATCGATTCTAGAGTTGCAGCGTCTGTATTCTACAACGATTTGCCAAGGGCAGAAGGAGAGTACTGGGCATCACAACTCCTCCCCCAAAGTATCGGAGTCTTTTGGAGCAGGACAACATATGCAGCATGGCGATACATTCCCACCACATATGTGCTTTGTGGAAGGGACCAAAGTATTACGTTGCCGTACGCTGAGATGATTCTGCAAGCTGCCCAAGATTCGAGGCCAAATATGATCGATACGGTAGAGAGAAACGAGAGTGCAGGACATAGTGTAATGTTAAGTCAGCCAGAATGGACGGCGAATATGCTGAGGAGAGCGGCAGGGGAAAGGATATAGATTTATATATGGGTATTGTACCCACAAAACAAATACAGTGTGGTGTCGCCATTGACTTTGTAGTAGCATCATTCCTCCGTAAATCGCTAATCGCCAGATAGCGATTCTGATCTCTGCATCCGATAGGTCTTCGTGACCAGCAGGGACAGTCGCCGTTTATTGCTGAAGCCAGCTTGATGCGTGAAGCTATCTCATGCGGTGATCCGACGACAATCTGATAGTAATTACTGGCTCTTTATCCACGACTGACAGGATGGCTGAGGTAACCATCTATCATCACGATGTATCGCATCGCATCGCAAGATCCCAATAATATGGAATGTGTTCTTTGTGCAATATGTGGACCACACTCTGTTTCAAGTTGCGAATGTAGTGATTGGTTGGAGAACGAAGCGACAGCTATGCAGAGTTTGGAACATCAGGTCGTACATCTCGCACAGTCACAAAATAGTCGATTTCGGTATTCTTCTACGAGGCTTCTATTGCCACAGATGGCGATGATGCGAAGTCCTCGGAAAGTGGAGATTGAAAAGCATCTCTCGTGCGACCAGTGTCAGCGAAGAGAGGAGCGGGTACGATTGCTTCTATTGAAAGCATCGCAAGAACTTTCTTCAGAGGTAGCACAAGAAAGCTATAAGAACCCAAGTTTCCTACCAAACAAGACTTTATCATTACACATTTCTTTCCTGAAGCAAGCAAAAGCATAATCCTAAAATTTTCTTCTTTATTGTCAGGTACAATATCTCATTATAATTTTCAAGATGCCCGTCACAGAACGAATCATCCTTTCCGTTACTGGCGGTGTAGATAACTGGAAAGACGCTCTCAAGTTCATGCTCCAAACCCTCAAGAAGCAAGATGGCTATATCCGAACTCGATGGGGCCCCTGGTCAGAGAACGAGAATAACCTGGAACTTTTGATCGGTATGCGCGCCCTACCCGCTTTCCCATACTTTTACACTGAAATGCCATCTAATAACCCAACAGGTTGGGAATCCATCGACGCCCAAGCAAAGTTCCAATCATCCGCCGACTTCACCGAAGCAATGAACCAGATGAAGCCTGTTCTCTCCGGCAAACCCACAAAATACTTCATGCAACTGTTCCCCTACGCACCAAAAGAAATCATCGATTCAGCTATCGTTCAGGTTGTGACCATCACCGGGTCCACTGGCTCTATTGACTCTTTCCGGCCCGCAGTAGAGAAAAATAAGAGCGTGGAAGGATGTACCGGTGTTGCATCCGGCGCTGCGTTGGGAGAGGTGGATGGCAAGGGCGTCCCATTCGTAGCAGTCTGCGGATGGGAAAGCTTGGAGGCCAGTAGAAAGGGATCCGTTAAGGACATGGGAATTGATGGGGACGTGGAGGTGCACCATGTTAACTTCAGATACCCTATCAAGGGATTCAGAGGACTGTAAGGGTCGGGCTGGATTGGGATAGACGGTGGTCACTGGTTTGGCCGAAAAGATGAAAAGATGCTGATTGAAAGAATTTGAGCCGATGATGTCGCTCCTTTATAAATCACGTTTAGTTATAGACTTTCCGAATGCAAATTTCGTTTCTCTCTTTCCTTGAGTGTACATATCAATACAGAATTTGGCAACACCAGACAGAATGTCACAAACATCTGTCTTGCAGGCTATTCGATGTCATCGTTGATTGGTCTCTAGTAGTACAATCACCTGTATCCATTACCAGACTTACACCCAGGCACGAATGGCGTGGGAAAAGTCTATTTGTTGATTTTATACGGAGTCAAAGGAAAAACGCCACCAGGAGCTACTAATGGTATGATATAAGAAAATGCATATGGAACAGAGGGTGTCAGCCAACCCTTTTTCATCCCCCACCTCACTCATCATCCACCAATCTACCTGCATCCCATGCCTTCTTTGCTGCTTTTAGCAAGGAATCGAGATCCCCACTCGTCTCGCACATACCCCTGAAGACTGCCTCCTTGCCTTCCTTCTTGAGTAGTTCATGAGGATGTCCGTATTCTACTACCTCTCCCTTATCAAGCACCAGGACTTTGTCGTAATCGACAATTGTTTGCAGCCTGTGTGCAATAGTTATGATTGTACTCTTGAGTTCTCGAATGGTCTCTTGGATCTTCGAATCTGTGTTATAGTCGATTGAAGCAGTAGCTTCGTCCATCATTAGGACTTTGGGGTTCTTGAGAAGAGCACGAGCTAAACAAAGTAGTTGTCGTTGACCTTGGGATAAATTGTTCCCTGATTCTGTGACAGTCGACGATAGGTTAAGGAAAACGTTCTTATTTGTCACTGGTGTAGATGTTCCAGTGGGAGTATCTGGCACACCTTCAAACGCCACGAAGGGCGTTGCTGGCCGAGAGGCAGTCAATGGCGTCGATGGGTTGGTCGTCGAAGTGGCAGCACCAATCAATTGGACTCTTCTCAACGCAGTGAAGATATCTTCATCTGTGAAGAGATTGAACGGATCGAGGTTGCTCCGAATGGTCCCAGTAAAGAGCGTTGGGTCTTGAGGCACAATGGTAATGGAGTCACGAAGATCTCGTAGTCCAATAAGTCCAATGTCAACGTCGTCTATCAGGATTTTGCCTTCTTCGGCTTCCAAGCCTCGGAAAAGTGCAAGGGCGAGGGAGCTCTTCCCCGCGCCAGTTCGACCAACAATCCCAACCTTCTCCAAGGGTTTGATTTTGAAAGAAACCTTCTTCAACACGGGATCGAGATCTGATCTGTATCTTGTCGAATAACTGATGAACTCAACTGAGCCTTGCGTTGGCCAATTGGCAGCGGGTTTGGTCTCTTCAATGACAGCTGCTGCTTCTTGCTCAACGTCAAGATACTCTTTGATACGTTCTACCGAATTCATGTTCTGCTCATTCATGGCATACAGTCGAACAAGCCACAACACGTTCTCAGTGAACCCAATTGCATAGCTCAACGAGAGACCAGCAGCACCAGCATCAAGTTTGCCAATGCTAAGCACCACGAACGCTCCCGCAAAGAAAGCTACCAAGTCACCCACAACGTCAATTCTGAAAGCCAACCATCTGTTGGCTGCCCATAGATAGATAAAAGGTCTACTATGAGTGTTGATTCGTAGCATGTTATCCCGAATGAATCGTTTCTCGTCTCCATAGGCACGAATTGTTGTGATACCACTAAGAGTCTCTCCAAATTGTTGGAACAATGGACTTCTCTGCACCGACTCCAATCGTTTGAGATCTCTCGATGATCGAAGATAAAACTTTCCAATGGCAAAGTACATTGCGCTGATGAAAATTGCAGCTATCAAGAACCCGGGCGTAATAGCACTGATAAGAGCAACTGTTACAACAATAGCCAAAGCACAAGACATGACTCCAATTGCAATAGGAGCAACTTCTTGATCAACTGCCTCCAAGTCTTTGCTGAACCGGTTCATGAGCTGTCCGAGCGGGGTGACGTCGAAAAATTTAAACTGTGCTCTTGTGACAGCCTCCATCAACCGTTTATGGATCCTCCAGCTGGCTGTCAGAGATCCGAAAAAGAGCCAAAAGTCTCTGAATAATGCCACAAGCATGCACGCCATACCGATGAATGCATAGACGGTAAGATAATACGAGACGTCCACTTTGGGTGCGATCTGAGCAAGGAGTGATGTCTTATTGGGGTCGAAATATGGTTGAATCTGAGCAAACTTCGCACTCGCGACCTGGACGGTGGAAATTGTGTTGCCAATCAAACCGTTCACAGAGAAGCTGTGAGGGGCTACATTGTGATCTTCGATCTGGTATTGATTGGCCCATTGTCGAATCCAGATATTAGCTGCAAGACTTCCAAATTGCTGGACACCGAATACTAAGATTGCGAGAACCCAGAACCACCTAAGTTTCAAGTAAGTATATCAGCATTGGAAATGAGAAGAATTGACATACCAAGGACCCATAGCTTTTAGATACAAGACCATAACGGTCCATTTGACACCTCCTACAGCCTTAGTCTCTTCCATGGCATCTTTCTTAACAGCTTTTTCGACACTTTTGGCCTTTGATAGTCTCCGCTCACGAGCTTCGCTGGGTAATTCGCCGTCTTCGATAAGAGTGGCACCACTCTCATCGCCTACGCTCGAAGGTACTCGAGATGGCATTCTAGATATTTCAGCAGAACCTGGTCTAGACTTGTTGATGTCGTCGCCAAGCTTTCCAGATGCCATGACCTCTGCCGAAGAACCTTGAATTTCAATCTTTCCATTGTCAAGAAGGACAACGTAGCGCGATTGCGGTACACACAGGGCCAGATTATGAGTAACCAGGATACACGTACGATCGTGCATGAGAGGGCCACGGATGCAGTTGTCAAAGATCCATTTCGCGGTGTGGGAATCCACAGCACTCAGACAATCGTCCAGAAGAACATGCTTCGAGTTGGAGTATAATGCCCTTGCGAGAGAAATACGTTGCTTCTGTCCACCTGACAAAGTGATACCCTTCTCTCCAACTAATGTTTCGTCGCCGTTGTCTAAGATTTCTAGATCTCGCTCCAAAGCACAAGCGATTATCACGTCTTTGTACCTTCTCTCATCGAAGGGAGCAGCGAAAAGAATGTTGTCCTTGATGTTGGCATTCACGAGCCAGGCTTGTTGGGCACAATAGGCAACACTTTCAGTGAGACCAGTCTCAGGGTCAGGTCGGACATCCTCACGACTGTAACCACCAGGAAGGAAAACTTTGCCCTTAATAAGTGTCATTTCTCCTAGCAGAGCCATGAGGAGTGATGATTTTCCGCTTCCTGTTGGTCCAGCAATTATATTTAATTTTCCAATCTCAAATTTAATATCCATATCGATGAGTCTAAATGCCTCAGATATGGCTTCATTTGGCACTTCTTTACCACCCCAGGAAAAAGTTGCGTTTTTGAACCCAATCATCTGAGATCCGTCGTCGTCGAGATTGTCGTGACGAAGCTGAACATATTTCTCGGTCTCTTCCTCGTTAAGGAATTCTTCCACACGATCAACGGATACTTTTGATTCTTGGACATGTGCAATCATGTCACCCAGTTGATCTAGTGGTACCCGGAGAATAGTGAATAGTGAAATTGCTGTGAATGCAATGGATGGGTATAGTGGCTTCTTCTCAACTAGTGTATAAACAAGGAATGAGAAGAAAGTAATGACGACTGGCACCGTGTTCCAGACAGCAACCGCAAACGCCCAAACGATATACTTGGTGCGCAGAGCTTTCAGCTCTTCCGCACGCTTTTCCCCGACGATGCTGCTGAAACGCTGCTCCCAGGCAAAGAATTTGATGATTCGAATATTTTGAAGCACCTCGTTGGTGGTGTGAATACGCTTGTCGGTTGCTGCCATGATTTTCTTCTGGGCCTTGCCAAATGCTCTTGCGAAGCCAATATTAATTGGTAGCAGAATCGCCATCACAACCAGTCCAGGAATACTGCTATAGCCTAGGATCTTATAAAGAAGATATATAGCCACCACGAGCTGAGTTGGGGCGGCGGCAAAAAGAAAATGAAGGTAAGCTGTAATCTCGCTGACTTTGAAGGAATCCACGGACATCAGATTAATGATGGTTCCAACGTTCACTTGCTCGTCATTCCCTTTAGAAGTGGGATCAGCACTCTCGGTGCTTGCGGTGGTTGGATCTGGGTCGGATTTCTTGTCCTCTTTCTTCTTTCCACCCAGACCTAAAAGTTGCTTCAGCTTGCTAGGAGGCTTTACGTCATCTGCCTTGTCCTTCTTGTCACCGAGAACGGTATCTCCGCCCGCTGCAGCTTTCCGTCGCAATGCCTTAGCATAAATCTCTCCAATAATAATTGCTCGGAGCCTAATGCATATCTTGCGTCCAATCCAAAGGGCTTGATTATCTGCTAATGAGCGAAGAATATCAGTAAAGGCAAGCAGAATAACATAGAGCCAGATGACATTGCGTGGAGCAGTGTCTGGGTCTTCTATATATTCTAGAATTGCCTTTAAGAGGAGAGTCGGTGCAAATGTGAAGAGACCCGAGAATACAGCGTAAGCGCATTGAACGAAGAGAAGACCCTTGAAGTAACCCATGAGATGCCATGTCAGTGCAGTGGTTTTCTTGAGCTGCCTGTAGTCTGCCAAAACCACAGCAGCTTTGTCTTTTGGCATCAAGTTCCAAACATCACCAATCTCAAATGGTTTCTTATAACCATCCCACACGATTGAGTCTACCCATCCAAATGTGGCAATAGAGAACAGACTAGCCAAAGGCTCTCTCGAGGGCTCAAGGTCATCCTCCCATTCCAAGACCACCGCTTTGTTTCCTTTTCGTGTAGTTAAGGCAATTCCAAAGAGTAGGGAGGTCAAAGCAAATTCAGTGATAATGAGAACTTGGGCAGTGCGTGAGCGTGGGTGGATAATGGCGGAACGAAATATAATAATCGAGAACAGCCACATCAGAGCATACAGCGTCGCCGTATGATTCCATACTCTTGGTACTCTCCAGCTTGTGTTTGACAAACCCAGTCTTGCAGAGACAAGTATAAGAATGTAAGTCCAGGTAATGATCCCAGCAATAGTAGCGAATGCACCTTTCGAACCGTAGGCTTGCAGAATCAGTGCTGCAACATTGATTGCATCAACAACAACAATAGCCAGAAGCTCAATAACGACGATAGTATATTGCCCTCGGGGTTTGTCGATTGCAGCAACAGAACCTTTCGTTGTCGTTTTGGTTAACACCAGTCGCCCCCCGCTAATGACCAATCCCTCATCGTCATCCTCGTCTGCCGTAGTAGAGGAATCATCCTCTGCAGGTATTCTCGAATATTCGCCATTTTGGGCTCCATTTGTCCCATAGATGTCCGAGCCATTCGATCTCGACTTGTGCCTCGCATTCCTTTTTAATCTGACGTTGCGCTGAATAGCTTGTGATAAGAGGAGGAGGAAAGAGACGCCGACGACTATCAATGGAAAAAGAACTTTCAGGAAACTAGAACAATGTCAGCGTTCATTCCACCTATTGAGACATCATCGGCAGTCTTACTCCCTCTGCACGCAATTCGTTATATCATCGACCTGCCAGACCGGACCAGGACAATTGCCCAACATTTCTGCCACAGCTCCAATGGAGAAAGGATTGCTGAGACCGTGGACAGGAATTAAAGCTGAGGATATCGAAAGCTGCGACAATGGCGTTAGGGTCGCGCTGCAACGATGACCGGGAGGCTGGAAAAAGAAATTAGTCGGGACGAAGGCAGTTTTGAATTCTGCCAGAGAGCTTTGATAATAAGTCCAAGTCTCAGCGGCGCGCTCAATTGAGTATTCACCGCTAGCAGGGATAACTGTTGCTCTACTGCTTCAACGACCGGTGACGCAAAATAGAAAGACTTGCTTGGAACCCCACCTAAATTAATATGAAGATGGGAAAGTTTGGCTGTTTGATCCGGGATTAAGGTTGAGTTAAGTGGGGTTATTACGGAAATGTCATTTCAGAAGAGACAAGACAGTTGCCAAAGCTTTAAGGAGGAGCTATCTACGCTATCATAACTTCTCTACTTAAAGCCCCGCCATTGAACCAGGAGCTCAAAATTTGAAGTTGCACTAGAATGCGAGCATAAATACACCCCGCATGGAATCGGAGTCATCGTTATTGTGCAATTGAGAGAGACACACCGCTCTCGCCCGCACGGACATATTTGTCCAATCATTGTACGAAGTGTGCTAGGTGGCGCCTGATAAGTGCAATCACCTTCCATAAAGACGTCGAGGCGAAGGCTTGATGTTGTTCCGGGCACATAAGCATGGATGGGCAACGGTGACAAAGTTGGGATAATGATGTTCAATTGTACTAGCTGCATACCGAAAGAGTCATATCTGAGGCATGATCAATGAGGCCATACGCTGCTATTGCTACTATAGATAAGGTTGCAAATACCAAAATAGAGTCGATGCTTGGTAAATTGACACATTGTTGATTGATTATATAATTTCTTGATTGATCTCGGAGACAGTTTTGTCTATCACACGTATGCAGATAGCCAGGAAAATGAAGCGACTCTATCTGTAGAGTTCTGTGAGAAGATGAGAGTTAATTAGGATGGTGATGAATGTTGAAATTCTGATTGCACTTTAGACGGATACAATTATAACTGTCAGCATCATATGGCTAAATTTCTTTTGGCCCATTCATGAACCTGGGATCTTTTGGAGCCAAGATTTTTGCCTTACCAAAGACCGCATTTACGCCGTAATGTTTGGGCATAAATGAATATCGTCGTTCAAGTAGCCCAATTGAATGGGACTGGGAAAAAGGCCGCAAAAGAATGTCCCACTCGCGACTAGAAGACCAAGATCGGCGGGCGGCGTTTCGTTCTACACATGGGGCAAGCCAAAGTTACAGCGCAACCAAGTAATTATACAGGGTTTGATAAATACATAGGATTCGCAATTCGATCTACCAACCCCGCCTATGTAGATAGAATCAATAAATCCACCACGCAATGCATTTTTGATAAAGACTTCCAGGCTGTATGTTTTGGAGAACCTTCTCTCCTTTTGTGGTATTACACCAGATCTTCCACTCAACATGGAACACCCGAAAACACCCTGCTCGACTCCCCTTCCATGAACTTCTTTTATGTAGCCTAAATACCCAATATGAAGCAATGAAAGTTGGAAATGCTGGAGCTCTAGCCCATGACCATACCCTTCATGCTAGCCTGTGAAATCGTTAGTGACTATATTCATGAGTTCTTCTGAAAGTGAATATCAACATACCATGTCGCCTTCCTTGGCTGCGATCTCGAAGTAGCCATAGATAATACTGCAAACAAGTCAGTGGGTATAACTGGCAAGTCCCGAATAATAATTACTTACGTAACAGCCAACAGAATACCAGTTCCGGATCCAAGAGCACCCATCAAATCACTGGCAACTGAGAGAGCACCAATACAAGCACCACCGAAAGCGGCAGCGGTAGGAATGATACGCTTCAGCTCCTTGTACATGCTCTGTTCTCTGTGACCAGCCATGACAAGACCTTGATCCTTGAGTTGTTTTGCAACATCTCTTGGGCTTGATCCGGAAACCTCGATCCATGTCTTGGAGAAGACAGCACATGCGACTAGCATATAAACAATGTAGACAGCGGTGTGGATTGGATCGACAAGAGCTTCAGTGAAGTTCAATGGAGGGGACATATAATATGCAAGACCGGAGGTTGCGAAAAGTTGAGCAGATCCCTCCTTTGGCTCCCAGACACCGAAAAGTTGAACGAGGAGGTTTTCAGAGAAGCGGGAGTAGAGCATCTGAGAGATCAGGAAGACGTTGGATGAGAGAGCGGATTGCAACATGATGGGCATGTTTGAAGTATAGAATAGACGGACGGGGTAAGAACCACGAGCTCCACGTTGGCGGGAGGACTTGACTGGGATTTCGACACGGAAACCTTGGAGATAGATAACAGCGGCAAAGACAAGCAGGGTAGCAATGAGGTTCATGATGTTGGGGAGATTTTGGCGATAGAAAGCCTCTTGAAGAGCACGTTGCTTGTTTGGCCATGTAAGGAGCAAGTGGAAGAGCGCAATAACAGCACCCTCGAACTCTGGTCCACGACCGGTATTAATTGTCGTTGGGGAAAATGCCTTCCAGACAATGGATTCGCAGATGTTGGTAGCAATGAAAAGCGAGATACCGCTTCCAAGACCGTATCCCTTTTGGAGAAGCTCGTCGAGGAGGATGACAATCAAACCAGCAACAACCAATTGGAGGATGAGGAGGAAGACAACACCGGCACCGAGATCAGATGGTTGACCATAGAGACCAGTGAAGACATAGACGGTGGCTTGACCCATGGACAAGATGATGGCAAAGAGCTTCTGCGCGGTTTGGTAGAGCTCGCGATCAGATTTCAGGTCGAGGTTGACGTCAATCAAGTGTGTACCAGCAAGAAGCTGGAAGATCATGCCCGAGGAGATAATTGGTGAAATACCAAGTTCCATCAAAGTACCTCTGTTACTCGCCAACATCATTCGTAGCCAGTATAGAGGATCTGAGGTGTCTGATGACACAATACCATACAATGGCATTTGGCTCATGACCAAAAATATCAAAAGGGTCAAGCCCGTCCACATCAATTTTTGATTGAATGGGACTTTCGTCTCGGGTTGCTGCACCTCAGGGAGGATTGGCGTGAAGGGCTTGATGAGATCGAGGAATCGAACTGTAAAGTGAGGACAAGCGCATGGTCAGCAACATCTTTCTGGAGATAGGCAATTGCTAATTGAGCTCAGTGAGGAGAAGGGCACGGAAATACTTACGGCCACTCATCCTGGCGGTATTATGTCTAAAACCTCACAGACGTGGAAGAAGAGAAGAAGATGATAAGGAGCGACAGCGGAAAGGCACGTCGACTCTGCTTTATGTATCGCAGAATGTGCGCGAGGTGATGTGGAAGGAATTGACTGTTCGAACAGACAGATCTCAAGCTGTGTTAAAGAGCTCGGTAATGTGTCGTGGCCTTAGCTAGGAGACGCACGTGATCATTTTAGACTTAATTTGTTGCGGCTAACAGCTCCTGGTAGCCCCTGAAATGACTTGTGATGCTGGCAACAACGACCCCTGAACCATGGATTAGAAGGTGAAAGAAGTGTTCTCAGCTTCAACTTCAAAATGTGTGCCTTGCGTCGCACAAGTAGTTATGGTATCCTTTACATTCGGAAAAATTCAATCAGTACGTTTAAACTTTTGAGGCTTGGGTTATTGCACAAGTCTCTACGGAGTATGCAACATCCCCGCAATTCAACTTTTGTCAGCTAAATTGGCGGCTCTATCGGCTTCCGAATTGCCCATTTGCTCTGCTATTCAGCACTCACCGCATATGATATCACACATGCCTAAATGTCTCGCTCGCTGAAGGTTAAAAACAATCTCGTCTGTGTTCCACACTGACTCACTTCAGATCATCTAGTCTCTTATCACTCCCCATAGTTTAACAGAGAAATCAGATGAACACATTTTTGGTCCAATATTAATGCTATAGTTTGGCTGCGTTTACGAGTGTGTGAATACTCAATTTAATAGCGCTTAATTATCACCACAATTCAGTGAAATAACTTTTGCCCATTGATTTCACATTGCCAAAGCCGGTTTGAATGGAAGTATCCCAATCTCTTCAGGTATCCATACAATGCGAGCAGATAGTCCTGGATTCAACCCAGCTGTTAACTACCTAATCGTAAGTCGGCATCAGTAAGATTTGACTATCCATTTGTGCTGTACATGTACAGTCATTTTTGCCCCTGACCTACTAGAAATAATTTTACAGCTTGGAGTGTTTCCCTGTAGTGATCAGAAGAATGACTTGCAAAATTTTGAGCACGTCAGGCGGAGGAAAACAGTTAGCGATGGCCATATGCCTATTCGCGGCCTTTGGGTCTAATGTCGTGTTTTGTAGCACCAACATGTCTAGACGGCCACGTGGTAGCTCGTATTCTCAAGGAGCAACTAGAGGTACTTCATTCTTGCTCAGGTCAACTGCTTGACTACCACTGCCTCTTTTTGCCAGCTTCTTCATTAACCCGCGGTGGCGTCGACTTTTTAAATGGATCTGCCATTGCAAATCAGTCACTGCCGTGATATGACATGTATCACACGTCTGGCGGTACCACACATCTGGTTTCTCGGGAGCTTCACAGTCAGTGCCCAGGACTTGCTTAGCTGCATCGGAGATATCGTGAGGCAGCGGAAGTTCCTCTCCAGCTAGGAATTTAGCGGTGATATTGATGGCAGTATTGGAGACACTTTCTGGGAACACAGAAACATCACTACCATCTAGAAGATAGAGCTTATTGAGAGCGCCTACATTCGACAATGCAGTCATTAGCTGAAGCCTGATCCATCTTATCTGGCGCTTTGCGTATTGTCGTGTGGCAGCCTTCGTTTTATTGACGCATTCATCATAAATGGCTTGACGTTTCTGAGTCGAGATACCTGCTGATTCTAGGGCTTCTAGGTAGGGCTCGAATTCCTTCCAGCCGATCGAAACCCAGATACCACGAGTTCGATCAATAGGAAGACCCATTTGTGATTTTTTATGGAGGTATTCGCTCATCGATTCCACCTCTTTCAGCAAGCCGGCCTCCATCATCTTGTTGACCCGGTTGTTCAACCGCTCCTTCAGAATTTCGGATTCCGCATGGACCCAAAGCAACAAAGTAGAGCCACTGCGGACCATGTTGCTAGAAGCTGAGCCCTCATCCGCAGTTGCTCTTACCAACTCTTTCTTCAATCTCTGTTCCGCATACACGTCTGATGCTTTTCGGCCAGTTAACAAAAATATTTCCAGAGATCTGCGAATCTTTCTCCTCTCTTTGGGATGCCATCGGTCTGCCATTATTGGATCTATCTGCCGCAAAGAGTCTAACATCTCTTCTGTAGATGATTCCAAGATTGGGAATCTTTTTGCGACTTGATTGTTGGAAAGCTCGGTGGGCATTTCTGCCTCTACCTCTGAGGGCTCTGCAACCAGGCTTTCGTCGAATAGCAAGGACTGTGTATAGTAATGAGTCCCTCCGACTAGGATTGGTATGCGCCCTCTTGATCGGATATCTTCTATAATTTGACTAGCTTTTTGCTTGAACAACCCAACTCGCCATGGCTCTTGATCAAGGCCGATGAAACCTAACAGATGGTGTGGAACCCCTTGCTGCTCTGCAACCGTGATTTTATTGGTGATTATAGGCATTCCATCGTACATCTGAACTGCATCCCCGTTGATCACCTCACCATTGAATCTTCTGGCCAAATCCACCGCGAGCTGTAAGGCTGTGAGCTCAGTGCAGATTACTAGAAAAGGAGGCATACTTGCGATTTCCCGGTACCTGTTGCACCCAAAACTACCAGCAATGGCTCCTTAGGCACTTCTCTCACCATGATGATACGTTTCAAGGAGCGACTTGCATATTGCAGCATTGGTGAAGGATCTTCGAGGCTGGTGAAAATGGCGAATGGCCAACAAGGCTGAAAACAAAGACAAGGCGGAAATAGTTTCTTGCTGACTAATCCTTAGGTGGGTCGAAATTGTCCCACCACTTGTACGAATACGAGAAAATTACGGGTGTAGATACAGCTAAATATTGCAAAAGCATTGTAATTTCTTGTCTAAGGACACTCGTATAAACGTACATCAAGTGTACAGCCTGTATAACTGCGCGTGATATCATGTAATCATGAGGTTATTTACTCCTCTGTTGCCGGCAAATACTCCTTGATATGCCTGACCCAACTCCATGCCATGCTCCAATCCCGAACAATGCAAGCCGAACGGCCAACTGTACTTCGTTAAGACATGATGTCTTCTAAAATTGTTTCTAATTCCTCTTTCCGAAATGGTATTGATAGCGTCTCCGTCCCAAGAGCATCTTTTCGGCTTTGTATCATCTGATGATCATGGAATCTATAACTGTTAGTAAAGCAAATTGCCATTGGAATGGAATAACTCACTCCTTGAGTAGCGTTCTAAAATTCATCTCATTACTGCAAATGAACTCTTCAACTGCCTTTTGGTACAATACTCGGTATTCCACACCGAATTCGCTTCTTCCGGACTTCATTGCTGGAGGATCATCTGCATCCTCGTCGTCCTCTGCTTCGGTGACTACTCCAGCAATGATCTCCATGGCCGCTAGTTGCTCACCGATCAAAATTCTGAACAAGTCTTTGGCATTCTTAGGTAAGCTTTTTAATACAAAGCTCACACCCTCCTTTCCACCGATACGCCTTCCACTTCGCCCAAGCAATTCATGAACTTCATCCACAACATCAAGCTCTACAGAGTAGGGTTGAAATGTTGTACAATCATGAAAGACAAAATTGTAGGTGGAGCGGGAAGAGCTATCCCACAGCAGTGAGAATGAAGGGTGATCAGCAGAGGCAATAAGGTGGATTTGAGGGTGGGAGCCGAGGCGAGAGAGTATATTCTGCGTTCCAGGTCGGCGTAGGGGAATTTGGTCGATGGAGTGTATTATTACGGTGACGTGCTGAGTCTTGCTCTTCTCCAGTAGTGAGAAAACGCTCTCCAGCATTTCTGTAGGCTGAGAACCCAATTTCTGGCCAGGTTCAGCAACTGCAGTTGCTACAGTATTGAGTACGTCTCGAATTGTGAGACTGCTGACATAACCATTCACCACAACTATTTTCGGCATTCCGAAACTTAGTTGCGAATTATAAGTATAGTCGGCAAATTTCAGAAGTAGAGATCTCTTGGAGCCCCAGCCATATAAGCAGAGACTAAAATTTTGGCTGAGTTCGAATTGCCACTGGTTGAAAGAATCTTCAGAAAACTGCTCCAGATCTATAATTGCCTCTTCATGTGGGTCCTTGAGGTTGCGGATACGACAGAAATATTCTTCATGATCGAGCAAAGCGAGGGACGATAGGGTGTTATTAGAGGTTTTGACACGACCACCTTTGTTGTGGTAGAAATACTTCTCATGTGGAGTCAAATCCTGCGGAGGAGTAGGTGACCTCTTGCGGGCTATCGAACCCTTTTTCCGCCCACGCTTTGAGGGAGTTTCTGGAGCACCATCCCCCATATATTGAGGAATTATATCCTCGCTTTGCTGCCCGAGGTCGTCGTCTTCTCCTGAATCGTAGATGTGCTGTGCTAGATCTTCATCGTCCTCACCATTGTCACTTGTATCACCGAGAATTGTCCTCTCGATGAGGGTCCTCGTACTCTTCCGCCTGGCCGATCGGTCCGCATTTCTTTGTATCTTGGGGGTATCGGTTTCCGTACTTGCATTGGCTTTGACCGGAGTAGAGAATATGTTTTTGTTCAGCAGTGACTTGAGCGGTGTGGTATCACTCTTACGGCCAGCGATATATATCTGGTGGCCATTCCGCCTTTTCTTTGGTGTTACCACATCTGCATCACTTCTTTCCTCTTCATCCTCATCCACGTTTGCATAGTCCAAGGCAGCTAGAACTCTGCTTGGAGCTGAGCTGCTTCTCTGCGACTCATAATTTCCCTCAGAGGCGACGTCCTGACTTGACTGAACATCGTTGTTTGCGATTCTCAATATCCCGCTCCTGATTCTCTTCAGTGCTGGTTGGTAGTCGTTTGGTTCCTCTTCTTCGTCCACTGAAATCTTCTTCCTTTTCCCCATATCTTCCAAAACTAATGCCCAAAATTAGTTCCTGGGGAATGATGTGAGTCCCATGCTAGAATGTACACACCTTGAATACTTTTTGATCGCTGGTCGTTTAGTTTGACGCGCTCCTTTTTTGGAGTTCGCGCCGACAATTAAGGTTTGGCGCTAAAGAACGGGATGGATCCACACTTGGATTTTGTGGACATGGGTATCGCGACTGACAGTTCAAGTAAACAAACCTTGAAGAATTTGGCATTCACAAGAACATAACCACTACCACAACAATTTCAAGTTCGAGTGCCACTTATTCGATGGCGAATTGATGTTGCTGAGCCTCCACGAAAGCCAGATTCACTTAAGATGCTCAGCTGGTGGCTTGGAAAACCAGCCGATGGCAACCGCGTTCAAGGTATGTTCTGTCAAGTATCGTATTGTGCCCTTCTCGAGTACTCACCATAATTAGATGGAAACCATGAACTAGAACCACCCGAGACTCCAGCGCCAGTCTTCGCAGCTCGTGCCTTGAAAAGTGCAATTTTTGGAGCCCCAGCGCTTACGGATGACGAGACTATTTACGAAAGTGATGAAGAAACCAGAGAAACGGGACCTGCAGATACCATGAAGGGCCAACACCGAAACACTTCGCCGACAAGGCCTCCAGGAATCCTGCTAACTCCTGGTACTGGAACAACCAGACGGAAGACTGTGTCGTTCGGTAATGAAGTTGTGGACAAACATGAGGGAAAGCAAGGGCAAGAAAAACCAACAGGCAAGAGTGGCTTACCGGACGACTTTCCTGGGAAATACCCCAGCCCTTGGGTTTCCAAATCAGAATCGTCGAAAACTTCTGCTCGAAAGACCTCTCTAACGAAGCAATTGGAAGATGCTCGTGAAGAAAAAGGTAGTGTAACTACTACCTCAGTAAAACGGACTTCTTTGGACTCGAAACGACCTTTTATAGATGGGCCAAGTACAGAGAAAAAAGATAAGGGGAATGGTCGCGGCTCGGCGGTTTCGACTTCCAGCAGACCAAGAAGCAGTCAAGATCCACCACAAGAAATAGTGAATAAGAGTTCTGATGCTGATATGACTGTGGATCTAAACGAACCACAATCCCAATCAGGAAGATATTGGAAATCTGAATACGAGCAGTATCACGAGCAGGCAATTGAAGAAATGAGGAAACTTGCCACTTACAAGGTGCTTGCAAAAGACTTTGCGATGATGAAAGATGCCGAGGCTATCAAGCTGGCGTCAAAACTGAAAGAAGAACAGAAGAAAGTTCTTGCTATGGAGGACAAAATATCACAATTATCGGCTAGGATTGCTTCGTCTGGCCTCGAGGGGAACGATGACGAGTCGCCCGAATTGATCAAGGAACTTGCAAGGCAGACTGCCCTTGCAGTTCAGTATAAGAGTCGGGTCGAAGAATTTCGAAAAGCAATGGAAGGGAAAGAGACCAATGTTGGAAACCTGGGCGCCTCTCACAATGCACAGCATTTTGCTTCTCCACGGACTGAACAGACATTGCTGGACACTCATAACGAACTCAAGAAGGCTCGCGATCAATTGAAAGAAATGGTGACTTTGAAAGATGAAGCACGAAAGCTTCGTGAAGCTCTTGCAGATGCAGAAAAATCCAAGTTGAAGTTATTAGAGGAGAACACTAAGCTTGGCCAGCAACTTCTACATGCTGACTTACGCCTCGAAAGGGAAGCCGAAAAAAGCGAAAGGAAACGTCGAAGTTTGGAGGAACATCGCCAGAAGAAGGACGAAATGTATCAAAATCTACAAAAAGATTACGACAAGCTGAAAGAACTAGCAAAATCTCAACGCCGGGAGAGCGAAAGCCTCTTGAAGCAACGACATAACCAAGTCATCGAATTAAGGAAGGAAATTGCATCTCTCAAGTCTGCGGATCCTATTATTGATAATTTGCGAAAGCAATTGCAGAGAAAGACCGAGGAGCATGCTGAGGTTGTGGCAGGCTACGAGAAGCAAATTGAGGAACTGCGTGAATCCAAGGATAGGCTCAAAGAGCGGAGAGAAAGGGATCGTAGAGACATGCCTCCTCCTCCCAGCAATCTTCCTAGCTCTGTTTCCACGGGAGAGGCAACACACACCCGGGAGAGTCATATTCCGGTTCTCAGTCAATCAATCACTCGCCCATCAAAGACCCTTCCGTCTTCGAAGCAATTACGGTCAGATACCCCTAACACTCCTCAACATAGATCTTCACAGTCCGCGTTATCTGAAATAATTAATAACGCCACTGTGGATGCCATCCCGCCAAGGTGGTCAGGACCCGTGCAACATACGCCAGTACAAATGACACCTCTGGTAAATAGTTTCTCACATATGTCAATGGATTCACCAGAGATGCAATTGCCTTCCCCAGAACCATCGCTACCGCTTATGAGTGGAAGAGCCATTCACGAGAGGAATTGTCAAGCGAGTCCACGGCCGTCCATGTTCAATATACCATCCAGTCCTCCAAAGCCGGCTATCGTAAGACCACGACCCTCTGGCAACCTGACGAGACAAAAGTCCAGCAACGATCTCGGTGATCGCCGCCATGCCGACCTTGCTTCTAGCAGGCTATCAAGTACGGAAAGCTCCCGAGTGAGGGCTGCCATTCCACCTGAGAGAGCAGCAGCCGCAAAAGCCAGACTTGAGCAAAAGCAAGCGGAGAAAAAGAGACTGCAGGCTTTGGGCTTAGGAAAGGAGAATAGTTGAGCTTGAACGTGTGTTTCATTTCGGCATTGTTATGGAGTATTTGTTCTTTGACAGGTTATCGGAGTTAGCATACGCTATTTCGGCCAGTATGCAAGTTAGCAAGCGTTTGCTGTTATGATACCATGTTTTGTGGGTTTGGTGTAGTACATATTATAGGCAGGAGCATATGCATTCTGAGGCTGCTGGACGCTTATCAGTCACACCTACTAACGGAGTATTTCTGGTAGCTGGAGTTTCGAGAGCGCTACTATAGAGAAACTTGAAATCCATTATTATATTCTGACCTACATGTTTCGTTTTGGTTCTCTCTCGGCGTGCCCTCTCAGCCCAACAAAAACCTCTCTACCTCCTTATTAAAGGCCTCCGTCTCTTCCAGCTGCGGCACATGACTCGATTCTGCAAATTTCACCCATTTCACCTTATCAATATGTTTGAAGAAAGGCTGCATGACTGAGTCTTGCGCTTCGTCGTACTTCCCGTTGATCAAGAGGGTCGGGATCTTGATTTTGTGAAGCTCCTTGACAATGGACCAGTTTTTAAGTGAGCCAGTGATAGTGAATTCGGAAGGGCCGTTCCTTGAGGATTGTTAGTTTTTCTTCATGCTATATCAATCGACTTCTGCGAAAGTTGATAGCGAAAAGAAGGGAGGAGAAAAGCATACATGGTAGAATACACGGTATTATCCTTCTTCAACTCCTCGAAACTCTTTGCCATTTCCCATGGTAGAGGCTTCACTCTACATACGTGTCTGTCGTAGAATACTTGGATGGCCTGCTCGTACTCTTCTGTTTCTGTTGTGCCTTCTTTCTCACATCTCTTGATGGTTTCTTGCACGTCGGGAGGGAGAGCGGCAATTTGCTCTGAGCAGGCGGCGATCCAGAGGGGCCTGGGAGGTGGTCAGGAGATAGAGGAATGGAGTGAGAAGGGAGGAGATATTTATGGAAGTTGGTACGAGAACAGGAAGATAATTTGACCCTTACATGCTAGCTGGACTGTCGGCTATGATTAATTTTCGTAGTCCAGGAGGAGACAAAACTGCAAAGCAGGCGGCAAGCATGCCTCCCCATGATTGACCGAGGATATTGTAAGAAGTCAAAGAGAGGTGCTTCGTCAAATTATTCACTGAGTGTAGAGTCAGCTCATCTGGGTTTCCGTGTATTATATGCTCGGACACCGGCAGCAAAACTCACATTCATCAATGAAAAGATTTACGTTCCAAAACGAGCTCCCAGCTAGTTCTGGCAAGTGAGTTGAAGAGCCACATCCGATCTGATCATAGAATATCACGGGGATACCGCGTGCAGCGAGGGCTTGGATTGGAAGAAGGTAATAGTGTGAAACTCCTGGGCCACCGTGGAGGCAGATGAGGGGCGTAGAGTCTGGAGTGAGAGTCCCGTAGATTTTGTACCACTATGATGTGTGAATTTAGTCTGTGTATGGTATGGTTAAGATGGAGTTGGGTAGCGAGAGTGGATAGGGGTGAATGCGGGGTAGATTTTGTGACGATAATCAAGACAAGATATGGGAATGAAGATGATATTGATAGAAAGAGCTTGCATGATGGACATCGAGGATAGGATTCCTTGGATCAACGAGAAGCACTAGAGGAGGAAAGGAAAAAGGTAAAGTCAACTTCATACCGTTTTACATGGCTTTCCGGCTCCTTCTGGACTGAAGTCGGCTTCGCCTTCGGTGACTGGAATGTCAGAAGACATTGTTATGGATTTTGTTGCAGATTTCAAGAAAATTGATTGACAAGAAGAAAGAGCTTGAAGGGAGCGAAATGTTAGAGAAGAGAAAAATATTACGCTTGATGCTCAAAATATAATCATCATCTTTTGCGGCCGACCTTCCTGATTCGGCAGACGATGACATTCGTCTACTACGAAGTGAAGGAAATAATCGAATGGCTATTTAGGAAATCTTACACGTTTTGCTTCAATCAGAATAGACTTTTCAGATTTGGACAGGATACATTGGTCTTATCTGCAGTCAGCACGCTGAATAATATTCGACAAATAATTTTCTTAGACATTTGCCTCCTTATTCAATAGCCGTCGGGATTTGCAGGGCATTACTCAGTTCTCAGAATCATTCCTCGTAACAGCTCCTTAGCTCAAAGGTTCAATCTTGAGACTTCTGAGAGACTTTTGTGATCTCGTGCATGTGGTGCAACCTCATGTGCCCTGAGTTGTTGTCCATCACCTGATGGCTGCCCTACCTATTATTTCATCTCATGTTGCGTGGCACATTGTACAGGACATGGCACAGAAGCTGAGAGCCTGGACCCAACAGGACAAGGCCAGCCTTCCCAATTTTTGCGGGATCAGGTGGAAAACATCAGAACATCCAGGCGGCGTTCCCTGCTTGCTTTTAATGCATATTTTTCATGCCTCATGGTTCTATTTTTGCCTCTGCAATTTCGGAATTTACTCAAGTACCTGTGTACCGAATGAGCTCAAGCAGAAATGTCGTAAGGAATGAACTCATGCGAATCTTCGACGGACATGCGAAGACATCATAGTACGATGCTAACATGGCGGCGATACCGTAACAAAAGCACTAGATTCCGTCACTTCCCTTCCCTCCCCTCTCATTCCTTATCTTATCGGACTTGCATGAACTCCTCCTGCTTCCGCTCCTGCTCCTCCTCCCTGGCTTCATAAATCTACTACTAACCCTGTAAAAGGCACAAGAGGCACCAGTTCAGCAGCCGAACCGGCGTCGGAAGGGAAGGCAAAGTCCAGTCCAGTCCAGTCCAGGGGGTTGTGTTTGGGGCGAGACAAAAGGCAAACCAGCGCTGTGCAGTGCGTCTCGCGAGTTAGTACTTGTACTTTGCAAGCCGAACTCCAACTCGTCCTCACTTTCGGTCCTCGTCCTCGTCCACAACCTCGCCTTTGCCATTCTCTAGTCCGCTTCCCAACATAAGGCTGATATATTATTCACCGCTCCTCCAGGGCTTGCCATATAAACTTCTTTTCCTTCCGCATCCTCTTCGATCTTTCCTCCAACTCTGCACCACCAACGTCTTCTGTATTTCCAACCTCAAACCACTCTCAGTCACATCTTCGGTGTCAAGGACCATCACACGAGTCATTTCTGCACCACATACTACATTCAAGCGAAGACAGATCTTTGAATTCTTCTCTGAATCATATCCAGTCTTTACCAAGAATTAGATCGTTCATAATTCCAGTCCAGAATGGCATCCGCTGCGCGTCAACGTCTTATGAACGAGTATAAGGCCCTCGAGAAGGAGAAATGGGTCAATATTGAGGTACGCAATTCTCTGGACCATGCTCTGCACTCGTCTTGGGATTGGTATTCTTTTGCTCAACTGCTAACTGTTCACTCCAGCTCAATGACGGTGCTCTCTTCAAGTGGGACATCGCTCTGATCGTCATTAATCCCGATAGCGCTTTCAATGGTGCCTACTTGAAGGTAAACTTCTCCCCACCCACCAACCAATTCTCCACAGCTAACCATTACTTTAGTGCTCGATGAACTTCACCGATAAATACCCCTATGAGCCCCCAAGCTTCAAGTTCAATCCTCCAATCTACCATCCCAACATCTATCCTGACGGCAAGGTCTGCATCTCCATTCTCCACGCACCTGGTGAAGATGAGCAGTCCGGAGAGCTTGCCAGCGAGCGATGGTCATCTGTCCAAAGCGTCGAAACTGTCCTCCGTTCCATCCTCCTCCTTCTCGACGACCCAGAGATTTATTCGCCCGCAAATGTCGACGCTGGAATCCTCTACCGTGATGACCGAGAGGCATACAACAACAAGGCTAAGGAGGCAGTAACTAAATCACAAAAGGATATCCCAGCAGGATTTGTTATGCCAACCACCCTCGACGAAGCTCCTCCCGCAAAGATTGTTGAAGACGATGACTTTTGGAACGAGAGTGGAGATGAGGATGACTTCGGGGCAAGTGAAAGCTCTGGAGATGACATGGATTGTGACGAAGACGAGGAACAAGACGATGAGGACCAAGAATTCGACGAGGAGATGGAGGATTAGAAGACTTCAAACATCTTCTTCATCACACCCTACTCTGCACATCTCGGTCATACGGTCACACATCTCAAGGAGTAATACGGTCTCCATGGTCATGGTCATACGTCGAGGATGATATTGGCGTTTATATAATTGTTTACTGCATAGCATAGCATTTCAGGTGGGTTAGGGTTGGCCATGGAGTACGGATCATGGCAAGCATGGGGGCACCCGGCGTTTTTTAATGGACTGGCACATCGTTGCAATTTGGCGCCAGGAGAATCAGAATTACAGTGCTGTCTTTCAAGGTTAATTTAAGGGGAAGGCAGACACCGAGATATAACCCATACGTTCAGGCAGTCGTCGAAAATAAATGAATTGTACAGATTCGTCCGAGACCGGAAATCTTTTGTGACGGTGAGGTTTTCGTGAATCCGCTATGCTCACATACATCATCCTCTCTATCGTGAGATTGATTATCATATCGTGCACGGACCACATATAAAGAATGACAGGGATGTTGCGCGACCGACTACTGGAAGCTCTCGTCTCTTTTGCAAGCTTCCCTCCACAATTCAATCCTCTGTTGCAGATCATTCAAGCACTTCCTTTTCGAACTAGCTTCAAGATTCACAGACAGTGAAAGATATTCAGCTGGTGCTATTGATTTGCTTCATGGTTTGCCAATACTCAGCATAACAAATTCTCAACCTCGCAGGTTGCCCCAAGCCCTGTTCTGGAGCCATATGCCACTATGGCGGCTTTCCCTTTACCCACCGATGCCGATGTAGAAGCTTTCTTAAGTTTGGTACCCGACTTGCCTCGAGCTGAAGCTATCCAAAGACTGAAGGTTGGTTGTCGAAAGCTGTAAGCCCCGCATGTGCTAACTTAGAAGGGGAATAACAACAATATCGAACAAGCGCTGGGCGAATACTTTGACAATCCGAACTCTTTGAACGAGAAGGTATGAACGAACACACATTGAAAATTGCAGAGACTCATCAGATGAATAGTATGGCTGGAACGAGCAACAATTTAATAGCGACCGAGACGGAAATACAAACAACCATGGCATATGTGAGTGCATGGGGACACATTTGCTTGATTGTGGAGCTGATGTCTGCGAACAGCATTTGATATACAAGGCCCTGATGATCCAGGACCCTATGGGCCTCGACAATTCGATGGCGGTGCCCCTTCCAGACCACCATCTAGAACCAGCAACAACAAATCGCCCCTCAGCAAAATCATCGACCTGACTGCTGAACATGCCGCTGGTTAGTATATCTTGGAGCACCTCATGCACTTGGCTGATATTTTGAGCAGCCGATCCTAGAACCTCTATGTCTCACAATGACCACGCCGATCGAGAATTGGAAGAGGCTCTTGCAGCATCTCGAGCTGACCTCGGCATGCCCCCGCAAGAGAGTGGGATTACAGGCACTGATCAGGTTCACTTTGGCCCCGCCACCCGCAGTCAGTATGAGCATGGAAAATGGGATATTGTGCATGTGCCGACAGAAAAATCTTCTGTTCAAGAAATTATCTTGGATCCAGCACCTGCGGACCGGAAACGAGCTGTTGATGCACCAGCCTTTCTCAAGCCGAGCATTGCTAATCACCGTCTCAATGCATTGATTACCATCTACCATGAAATTCCGCTGCTACGAAGCATATTTCTCAATACTACGGACACAATACCAAATTACGGCTACAGCAATGAATGGTGGTCCGGAACAGCTATTTCGTTTAGCAGAACGAGTGTCAGCTCAGATGAGGACCAAGTTTACCCCGAAATTGCCAGGGAACTCCAACGTCTAATGGCATTCCTCGACAAAACGGATCGCAGTTATGGTTCGGTTGACGCTTTGGCAAGCCTTCCTGAAGTTCAGAGAGAAGAGCGAGCTTACGGCCACGGTATAGAATCATCGACCTTGTCAGCATGGGCCAAAAACTCCAAAGCCAATAATATGAGCGGGATCGTGAACCAAATCTTTAGTGTTGGGGTGGCTGGAGAGGAACGAGAGGAGCTAGAAGAGAAAGAATTCGCAATCTTAGAATTGCTACTTCCACATAAAGATTCTGCCCAGGATTCGCTTTACGATATTGCTGATGAAACTCTGTGGCCCGATCTGGGACCTACAGAACTTACTAGAAGCCCATACTTATCTCGAATCGCCGAAGTAATCGCTTTCAGAATCGAGGGAGGGGATGAGAGCAGGACCATTAATATCCCTGCTGTGTGGTACCCTGATCGTTACCTTAAGAATGGCAGGCAAGCTGCGTTAGACATGCGATTACAGAAGCGTAAAGTCGTTGAGGTTCTCCACCGAATCATTCGACAAGAAGAGTTTTTGACATACGCACCACTACCTTCAGGCAGAATCGCCAAAGTCACAGACCTAGTTGCGGCTGCTCTCAGGCATGACGAAGCAGAACTTGAAAAGGACCGGGTAGAAGATGTTGAGATGATGGAATCGCAGCGCTCAAGCAAAGCGGCCACTAGACTTTCCGAAGAGTTGAAAAAAATGATGGCCAGTATCGACAAGAAACTCTCGTCATTGAATGAGGAAAAAGAAAAGGCTCACGAAGCTCTGAAAAATCTTTCACGTCTGTTCACTGAGCCTACAAATGATCCAGAAGAGCCAAGGCTACACAAGTATACACTTCGTGGTGTTAGCACGACCAAGAGCACCATGTATATCTGCAGGAGAGCGGAGCCAAATTTAATCGATGTAGATGTCGATAGTGGTGAAACAAATGGTGTCGTGGATCAGTGGTGGAAGATTCAGTATACACCTACTGGCTCGAGTTCAGTGGCTGTAGAGGTATGCATCTCTGAATTCTCGCAATGGTACGATGGCTAATTTGGTCCAGAAAACCACTGAGGCAAAGGTCCTCGAAGCGGCCAAAAGTGATAGCAAAAACACAATATTGGTTTATGCAAGCGAAAAAGCTATGGACTACCAGAACATAGCATTACCAAAACCTTTGGAGGTAAATATGAACGAAGCATCCTTGTGTTCATGCTAATAGTATTGTAGACCTTTGTTCGTTGGGATAACACCACGTTCAGAAACGAATGCGAAGGAGCCGAGGGATCCCAAGGCTCAGGAGACTCGGAAACAATCATAGATGACCCACAACCGGTTGGAATTTCCTCTCCAGGCAAACGCAAATACCATGAAAGCTCATTAGTAAATCAGGATTCTCATCAGAATGGAGGTGTCAATGTCTCTGAAAAGGAACTCAGAAACGGCGAAACTTCCGTTCAAGCACCAAGACCATTGAAGGTCGCCTTTGGATCGCCTCTGGCATCTGTTGAAGAAGAGATCTCTCCTCTGCTCGGGGTCGATCCCTCCCTCGTCACTAAGGAGCATGAGGATTCAAATAACCAGGAGATGCAAGAACGCGGAATGCCAATGCTTACTGGTCGACCGGCTAATTCCAATCAAACAACTATTGATAGTATGGATATGGACCAAGTTATGGAAGACGCAGAGAAGGTTGAGGGCAGCGCAGCAACGGAAGCAGTCAGACACGAGTGGTAGATACCAAGTGAAAGGACGAGGGCTCATCGAACTCGTTTGACAGACCGTAGATGTAATGGCATTGTAAGGCATATCAAGCGAGTAATACCCATCTAGAAGCACTGTTTTGAAACATCTTTTGTCTACTGTGGCGAAACGTGAAAAAAAAGAAACCACGAACTACAATCACGGAAAATATAACAGAAAAGAGAAACTCACTTCGAAATTGGCCAATCCCACCCACGCCCACCTCTCGTCCACCTCATAGGATATCTAGGAAATCCAATACTTAAGAAAACTCACTATTAACCATACATCTACCTTAAAGGCATTATCTTCACCAAGCATCATGATAGCTCCTTGGTATGGAAGATGATAGTCGACCTAGTCGTTTCCTGGTTCGTCAAATATCGAGTGTAAATAACTTATTGTCAAATAATATACACCTCAACCTTCCACTGAAACATGCCAAAAAAAAACATGGCAAAAAACTCCACTACCTCCGTCGAATGGAGATAGCTTAGAAAGACTGGCTCAGTTTTTTCAAGTTCGCACGTTTGTGGTGAGTCACTCGATCGATTGGCGTTTGCGTTTTTGTTGTTGTCGAACTCGGGATCTGGATTGTTGACCAAAGTTACTGTTTCCTCCTCGCAGTTTGACTTGACCAATCCGCCAGGGGAATGGCACCTTCTGCTTAACCCCCTGGGGGGTAATTTGGTTACATACGTATGTTATTGCAGCTTGCGGCCTCACGCGGCAATGGTTCCAGGTTTCAACCTATTCCTCCCAATTGATTGTCGATTTTGCATAACAGCTGTGATTTGAAATCAGATGGGGCTCATTATCAATTGCAATAAATCCATTAGAACATTTACAGCATCCTTAGCTAGCTGCTCAATAATGGTATCCATGCAGGTGCAATATCAGTCAAAAAGCCAAGGATATTTCTTTTCCCCCTATTCAACTCGCTTGGCCGAGAAGCAATTGCCCATGCCTCAGCATTCTGTTTCTTATCCAAGGGGTTTCATCTTCCGGTCCGTCCGATGTCTATCAAATACTCGTCCAAAGTTTGTCAAATGAGATCGTAAACTTTTTGGTGACGCGAAATGCCCTTGTTCGAGGTTTCTTAATAGAATTTGCTGGGGTTGTGAGCAGTAACTAGAGACTTTGCAGCTTCCATCTCATTCAATCGGCTTCCAAATGATGAAAACAATTCGATGACTTTGTTTCCATTGCCAATCCATCTCGATCTCAAATTTTTACGCCTTCAAAATCGTCATGAGAAGCAGTGCTGCCTCTATTTATGATTTCGCAATGTTGAGCTTCGCGAATGTTCGACCCCACCAAGCGTCACCGCCCTTCGGCGGGGAACTACAAACTTGATCAGAGGTGGCGTGCAACCCTGATTTTGTGTCGTGCATGGTCTCTTCAAAAGGAACAATAACTACGCCGAACTTGTCTTCATCATAGACATTCTAAATCATTGGCCAATTGCAATCCACATTTCAAAGAGTCTTTGTCTTGTTCTGTGAGCTTAATCCGAGGCTATTCAGACTGCTTCCATACATACCAGCCCAGCACAAGATCAGGTGTTCGCTTTGCACATTCCCCCCCGACCACCACAACATTCGAGGCTCTTCCATCATCTGCTTCAGAGCCTTGTTCCTTTTTCACTAAGGGCACAGCTGATCGGGAATAAACTTGTCATACGTTAAAGAGCTCTCCATACAAGATACACTTCTCCTCCTCATACATTCTGCGGAAGCAAACAAAGGCATCGCGAAAGCTCTGCACAATTACAAGACACCGCAATCATGGTAGCAGAAACAAAACTTTACAACACATTGGGTGTGAAACCCGATGCGACCCAAGATGAATTGAAGAAAGCATACAGGTGAGTAGATCTGGTGGACAAGCAAACATTGAGCATTATGCAGGGAGCGAGACTAATGCATCGTACAGAAAAATGGCCTTGAAATGGCACCCAGATAAGAACAAAGACAATCCAGCTGCCGTAGAAAAATTCAAAGAAGTATCTCAGGCCTACGAAATCCTCAACGATCCGGAGAAGCGCAAGATATATGATCAGTACGGTCTAGAATTTATACTTCGTGGTGGTCCTCCCCCTCCCGAACCCGGTTCTGGCGGAAACCCATATGCCAGTGCGGGTGCAGGTGGCATGCCAGGCGGATTCAATTTCGGTGGTGCACCTGGTGGAGGTGGTCGGGACTTCCACTACGAGTTCAGCTCGGCGGGTGGACCTGGCGGTGGAGGATTCAGCTTCAGCAATCCGGAGAGTATATTCGCTGAGTTTCTGCGGGGACAAGGAGGTGGCATGGGTGGGGGAGGAGATGGATTTGAGGATATCTTTGGGGGAGGTGGAATGCCACGATCGAGACAGAGCAGTGGACGTTCGAGACCTGCAGGATTTGGTGCTGAAGCTGCTACAAGACGTGCGGCAACGCCGGAGGTTACGACAGTGGAGAGACCACTGCCTTTGACATTGGAGGAGTTATTTAATGGAGTACATAAGAAGATGAAGATAAAGCGGAAGGCATTTGATGAGGTGACGGGAAAGAGAACGACTCAAGATAAGGTTCTGGAGATGGATATCAAGCCGGGATTGAAGAAGGGTAGTAAGATTAAGTTCAAGGGGGTGGGAGATCAAGAAGAGGGTGGCCAACAAGACTTACATTTTGTCGTTGAAGAGGTATGTTCACACATGATGAAAACGTACAGAAGTCAATTGCTAACACGATCACAGAAAGTACATCCACTTTTCACCCGTGACGGAGACGACATCCACCACACCATTGATCTTGATCTCAAAGAAGCTCTGACTGGCTGGAAGCGTACAATCACCACCATCGACAAGCGGCAGATAAACATCGACAAGGCCGGTCCAACCCAACCTGGCAGCAAAGATGTCTACCCTAATCTCGGCATGCCTCTTAGCAAGAAACCCGATACAAGAGGAAACTTCGTCGTCACCTACAACGTCAAATTCCCTACCAGTCTTTCCTTTGAGCAGAAGCGGAAATTGAAGGAGATCTTGTAGACTATACGTTTCCTTGCTCATTCGAAGATATCGAGGAGAGGAGAAGAAAGAATGGAGAGAAGGAATCAATCATGTTGCATGGCACAAATTATGAATCGAGAGGAAAGATGGATTTCATAGATGCCACTAAACAATGTAGTGCGCATCTGCTTTGGTGTTTTGGCGAAGGGAGTGAGGGATTGAAATGGGAGTGGGATGAAGTGATGAATGCATGATGCGACGAATATTACAGGTACCGCTTTGCAATAACGCTTTTGGCGGTCCTTCTCTTGCTTCTGCTTAGTACATAGCGTTTTCGTCTATGAAGGATAGAATAATAATGTTCTGCATCTTTGAGAACTACCTGCACTCTTAATGTGACAAACCATTCGCTTCAAGTTAGATTTTGATTTAATGATCGAGGAGGAAAGATGGGATGTTACTAGGCTGGGTACACAAACCACTCGTTTTCAAGCCCTCTTTTGAATTTACAGAAAACATATGATACATGTTCTATGAGTAGCGTCTCGTAGCCATGATACAGTCCTCAATTGTGCATTGTTGAGCCGAGGTATGGAGTGAAAAGTGAGAATTTGTAACCTAACGATTTCTCTTTTTTTGTGGGAAGTTTTACCGCACATCGCATGTTTAAAGCCACTGCCCTGTATATAAAATATCCACTGTAGGTCTCCAAATAGGACAAATGCTCAGACAAATTGAATTGTATTTCCACAACTTCTTTTGCTGCATAGAGTGGCTTTGTTTTAAGCAGCAGTAAGTATACTTGAAGCGCGTAGTTAATAGATCCAGAGGATTTATGATTACAGGCGTCTTTCCCAGCTCTATAGACAATCTCCTCCTCATTTCTATTCTACTACTATACAGCCCCCCTCTATCCGTATTCTACAAGGCACCACCAACCATCTTAACAATCCACATCGCGATCCTGACTTGTATCCCCACCCTCCTCTCACTCTTCTCAAACTCCTCCATCCCCTTCACATCCGCAAACTCCATCAATCCATCTCTCTCCCCCCTCAATCTCTCCCTCAGCCCTTCATCTCTAGTGACAATCATCACCCCGGTCTCCAAATCCAGCCCATAACTTCTCTTGGTATAATTGCTACTACCAACAACACTTACGCTAGGCTCTTTCTCACCATTAATAGAAACCCATAATCCTTTTGCATGATAAGTCCATCCTTCCTTCTCGCCTACTGTTCCCCTTTTCCACTCCTTTAAAATAATGTCATCTTTTCGACCGACTTTATGTACGGACTGAAGGAATCGGCGAGACAGTAAAGTATAGGCAGCAGGAAGCAGGCCGGATACACCTTTTGAGCCGTAGAAACCGTTCGCCCACGGAGAAGCGGTGACTACTATGTTGTTGCGTGATGTGGTGGAGAGGAGTAAGGAAGTAAGAGAGGGATCGGGGTTGAAATAGCCGGCTGTGAAGACCCATGAGGAAGAGGTGAACTCAGGGAGGGATAGAGCTTTTAGGAGGGAAGTTATAGCTGGGAGTTCGGTGGAGGTGTCGGGATTTAGGAGCGGTGTGAATTGAGAGAGTGGGTAGACTGTTGTATTGTTCTTGGAGCTGTTGATTGAAGAAGAATTCGAGAGGGGCTGGATGAGTTTTGTAAGTATTGTGGAAGAAGCGGCTATGTATTTTGATGGTGACAGGAGAGGTGAAGGAGCCAGGTTGGTCGTTGGCCATTCTAGAGTATAGCCGGCTGGGAATTGGGGATTAGGGACAACCAGGAAGCTGAGATGAGAAACAGCATCATGGATTTGGGCGAAGTAGGAGGTGATTTCCTTGGAGGAAAAGACGTGATAGCGGTCTTGTCTGTTTGTGAAATAGTCACTTGACAAGTTGGCCCTGTAGTAATGAGCCAATGCGCTCTCCGTTCCAACAAAGCACTCACCCGGAAATCATGATTTCATCATCGAATCCATACAGCTTCATATGTTGTAGTCCCCAGCCCTCATTAATTCTCTTGGGGATATGTTTCTTTCGCATCCCAGTTAGATTTGGTGTATGATACATTCGTATCTCGACCCTTTCAGCTCCAAACTCGGAGACTAGAGGTGCCAGTAACGAAGCACATGATGCATTCGGCGACTCTCTTGTTCCCCGGAGGGCATCTGTCAGGATACTGAGCTTCAATTTAGGTTTTGCTCGAAGAGCCTGCTGGAGTGTAGAAATCTGAACACAATCAACAACCACACATGCATTTTCATAAGAATAGGATCATTACAAGCTCATGTTCTGTTTTTCCTATATACAAAGTTGACAGGAATATCCGATGCTCTGCGCCTAGGATCTTGCTCTGCTTCCATCAGCACAATCCTCCTTATTCCAGTCATTCGGCCGACCTTAAGTGTCTCGTAGAATTCTGATGGTGAACGCAGAATATGTATCTGTGATCCTTGGATCTCGAATTTGGGTGCTATTCTATCCAGCTCATTTGTAAAAACGCCTAACATCGACGCGGGTGAAGGGCTGGCTGGGGAAGCTGATACAGAGCTTGAAGTAGAGTATCGGCGAGGCACAAGTATTCGTGACCGGCAGACTTGGGGTCTTCGGGATGCTGAGTATCTTATTGCGCTTCGAGGTACGGCAACGGTTTTTAGGGCCCTAATGTTTTGAAGTGAGCAATCAGTGATCGAAATCTGCTTTTGGAGAGCTTTAAGAGCTCGTCCAGTACATCGAAGTGGAAAAATGACCGATTTTAGCGTCATTGTCATGGTGAGGCAAGACGCCGAATAGGCTATTGACAATGGCCTTGCTCGGTCGTCTTGAATGTCAATCCCTTATCTGCCCAATTGCTTATATTCTGGGTTTGGACATGATAATTGTAGTTGGAGGTACTGGCTGCACTTCAAGCTAGTCCGCTTCTGGAAGAGCCCAAAGCCGCCTCAACTCCGATACAACGACTCTCTTTCAACCTCAGAAGCCATTGAGCGCCCACCAAGATGTCAACGATAATAAGAACGTTGCGCAATCTGCGTCGAGTTGGTATCAAGGTATGTAAGAAATTACTGGAGGTTGGAAGCTTGCTGACGTGGATAATTGTAGGATGCCCTTCATCAAATGCATGTATGTGCCCACCCCTCCATGACAGCCAAACAACATACACTGATCAGGCCTTTTGATGTTTAGTACCAAGGTACGCTATATTGGATAGCTTTGGGATGGAAGAGTAGCTCACAGGTTGGCAGGTGATACTAAGGCCGGAACTCTGATTGCGAAGGATCGATTCGGCAACAAATACTACGAGAACTTGGAGGAGGAATTACCTCGTGAGCAGGCACTAAAACGCCGAGACATACCTGTATTTTGACATAGTATTAGTACGAACAAGATGGGTGGATTACAAAGAGAAGGAGTTTGATCCGTAAGTACCATGAGAGATAAGGGCGAGGAGAAATGCTGAAAAATAACTCCAGCTCGCAAATCGAGCCCGGATGGCACGCCTGGATTTCATACATGGCCGACAAGCCGCCCACTCAAGATCCTATTCTCCAGACTCAAGTCAGACCATGGGAATTGCCTGAACACAGACCGAACTATACTGCCAGCCGTGGTGCCTTCAAGACATATTCGACGTAATTATATCAGACCTTCAGAATGTCGGACTGTGTTTACTGACATTCTGGATAGTGTTAAGCCAAAGATTACTGCCTGGATGCCAACTGCTGCTCCAAGAGCTTAGGTCGGGGTTTATAGCTAGTAAATGGGTTGTACATAAGTGAATGGAGTTTTTAGCATTTGAGTCGCGACGTAGTGCTTCAAGTCTTACAGTAGAGTGTACTTGCTGGATGTTTGTTAGTGTTCGATTTGAGACGCGCTGATCGGAAAGTGAAATTGAGTACGCCCATATTCTCGGTAGTATAACCAGAGGGGAACGTACTTCCACTGGCATATACTGGTGTCACAATATTGACGCAGGATCTGAACAGGTCAAATAACATCATACAAGTACAGGGAAGAAAATCGAGTATCATTGAGAGCCATTATATCACTTCATCTAGCATTCGTCCAATGTTCCATAAGCTGCTATCTCCGGGTATCCTAATCCTCGATTCCACTTGTGCACATGGCCCTTCACAACACTTCATGCGCCCATGTCGTAGTAAATACACTTGGAGCTTCTGAAATTATAGATGAAGGCGTGCCTCAAATTGTTGTTCTCCTTATCCTGATGTGCCAACGTATTCATCGTATCATGGACCTCCCCAATGTATCTTCTCTCTGTTGTTGGGACAGCATGAGTGACTTGTCTCCAGCTCTCAGGATCTGACAATCTCGTTCCACGGATCATTTCCAATACTTGATCTGAAGTCTCAATTGCCAAGATTGGACCCTTGAGGAATTCGTGAACGAGGAGTCCAGCATTGGTCTGTGCCTGTTCGATAATGAATCGGCGATTAGTTTTCTTGCTCTTGGCAGCGGAGACAAGAACGCGGACATCTTGTTCTTGTAATGGCTCCGAGACAGACTCTTGTTGACTGCTATGGCGTTGAAGTTTCGCTCGTTGATGAGCTCCATGTCTCTGATCTCTATCTCTGATCTCGCCTCTCAACCAGCTTATAAGTAGACTGGTTGAAGGAATGTCCGCGTCTGCCACCTCCTTTCGGTCCTGGCTCTTGACCTTCAGTACAGAATCCTGCTTGATTATTACGACCCATGAATGTTGGTCATCTCGATATTGTGAAAGAAGGTCTTCGGGGGAGCGAGAATCCCTTGCAAGTTCAGCGCTGATATCATACTTCCAAAGAGTTTGGACAATTTCAACCCCGGTCGAGCGCAGAATTGCCGCATCATGACTAGCAACGAGGACATCACACTGCAAAGGCTTAGCTTACTTTTCATACATCAGACATGGTGTCACCTACCCGCTTCGTACTCCAAAATCCGTGGGATTCATCTTCAAGTTTCTTCGAAGCACTTTTTGCATTTTGTTTGGGGAGCCGAGCCATCTTCTCCCATGCCAGATTAAAGCCTACAGCATGTCTTGCGTCCGAGTGACTACCAGTCTTGTGTCGGTGCTCACGAATCAAGGAATCATACCGACCGCCGGCTGCGAAGACATCCTTAGTCTTGCGATCGAAAAGGCAGGAGAATATGACGCCGCCCTTGCAAAATTTCTCATGCAGACTGCCAAGAGGATTAACGTAGATTTTGCTACGAACTCCGAATCGCTTCGTGTACTCAATTACATCTCGTAAATGTGCAATAGCTGAAGAAGCTCTTTCGAAAGTATCTGAACCGTCAAATAGAGTCTTTAGCTTTGAAAAGGCTTTGGTAGGAGAATCTGCAGAAATTAGCTACGCCTTGTTGTACTAACGAAAGGTGCATACCTCGGAAGTCAAAACGCTGAAGATCATCGACGCTTGGTGCAGAGACACCGACGAGTGGTGATCTTAACTCAGTACGGATTTTGGGCCAATTGAAAGCCTGGACATTAAGCTTGCTGAGAGTCTCAGCTACGGCTGGCCGAATGCTGGACTCTATCCTACAAAAGTCGAAGATAAGGTTAAGAAGGTCAGAGTGATTAATGTGAAAGCACATCTGTGAAGATGTCAGGGATGGGGCGCTTTCAATAATTTCATCGAGAACCTTGATAACTTCTGCCTCTTTCAAAGCAAGGTCAAGGGTATCTGCAGAGACAATATCGAAGTCAACTTCTCCAAATGTTTGTGGCTGACCACCAGCATCTCGGTCCCGGAAGACCCGTCCAAATGCGAAGGATCGTGAAACTGAGGGCTCATGCTTTGCGATCGCTCTTGCATGCGGAAGCGTCAAATCATATGGCAATTGCAACAGAGTACCTCTTTCGTCTAGCAATTGAACGGCGTTGGTTCCGTACTGGTTCGAGCGAGGAAACAAAACGGTTCGTGCTGTCTCAACTGCTCCATGATTGCGAAAAATAGATACCAATCTCTGTTTGACTAGGCCTTGTAGAAGAAGGTCTCCAGCACTTGGACTTTGGGTTCCCAACTCCCAAGCATAGTCTTTGGCTTGACTGCTTGGCGAAGAGAACATAGCTTTCATCATTTTATCATAATATGGAGATTTTGGATCTGTTAGGCCTGCTAGAGCCTGGCGAATTGTCTCATTCTCCATCTGCATTGGAAGCTTGCCACTTTTGAGTAGTTCTGAGCTAGACGGCCTCTCTTTAGGGCTGTGATTGAGAAGTGATAAGATGATATCTGTTTGTATTGGCTTTTCTGATGCCTTGAATTCCTCTGGAAGCATAGGTTGTCTCAGCCTTAAGCCTTCACCGACGCGAGCTCGATCCATTCCTGGAACCAAGGGGCGGAAGCACATTTCGAAAAAGATGATGCCCAGAGAATACATGTCAACCTTACTGGTGTAATTGCCGCCTGCTGCTGATCGAACCTCGGGTGCGACATAAAATGCAGTGCCAATGCTCCGTGTCATATCTCCACTGATATGCAAGGAAACAGATGACATTTTGTCTGCAATGGTGTATTGCCCACTCGTCGCTAAACCGAAATCTCCGATTTTCACATTTGAAGCTGCATCGATGAAGATATTCTCGGGCTTGAGATCACGATGTACAACGTTGAGGCCATGGATGTGGACCAGACCTTCAAGAACCTGTCGGAACAAACGCCATATTTCTTCGTTGTCTTTAGCCAAGCCTCTCTTTATCAGATCGCGAAGTGTTTGCTTTTCACAGTACTCCATAGAAATGTAGAGGATAGTTCTGAAAGGTCGACTATAACGCGACCCGGATCTCGTACGATTGAGCACCTCAGAAAGGTTAGTACGCACTGAGGTTTTCAAGAGGCCACTGTAAATATACACAATGGCCGGGAGGATACTCTTACAAGATTCTGCTGTTCTGCTCCGTCAACAACTGAATTGTCTGGATGGGTTGAACCATCTCCTTCCTCGTCGGTGCCTTCATCTTCGTCTGTTGCACTGTCGTATCCAAACTCCACTTGAGGATATCCGCTTGACGACATGAAATCGAGACCTCCCGTGCTCATTCCAAACTCAATATTTGGTCCTGCTCCAGGCGACATGTCACTGATTGAATCTTCAGTAGTCAGGGCCTCAGTTGTAGAAGCATCCTCATCCAATTCCGATCCATCATATAACTCTTCGGTCCAAGTGTTGTAATACCCTGAATAATCTTGTCAGCATCTGGGAGTTCTCTTTGGCTATGCAAAGTGATGCTAGAATAGGAGTTTCGTGTTTCATCTTCAAGTTAAATTACGGTTTTAATATGATTATTCCAGGGAGCTCCCGCGTTTATTGTCATGCAGCCTGAGTGAAGGTAGGAGCCAGAACAGGTCGTGAAAAGAGAATAAAGTGATTCAACTTACGAACTACAGAAGGATGACTGAGCTGAGACAAAAGTCGTACTTCCTTTAAAACTTCTGTCAAAGATGCAGAGGACTTTTGTATGATCTTTTTAATGGCATAGATTTGGCCATCGAGTCTCTTCCTGGCTTTGACGACTTCTCCGAAGCCACCCTTACCTAGGCGGCCTTCCTCCACGAAGTCTTCTCGATATCTAGATCGATTGAAGGGTGCACCAGTATTCATGGAATCGTGCCTCTGCCTCCGGGGTGTAGGGGGAATGAGCGATGAAATCGACCCAAGCCTTGATGGGTCTTCAGATGAATCGTCGTCTAAAATCGGAGCATCTGTGGCCAAAAATTCGCAAGGCCCCAACTCGACGGCACGAGGTCTTTTCTTAGGATCCGCTTTGAACATTTTGAGAACAAACTCGTTTAGGGAATCCGATAAAGCCAAAGTGTCTGCTAATGCCATTGGTGATTGGTATTTTTGCAGGACAGTAAGTCCAAATATCATTTGCAAGAAAAGAATGCCAAAGTCCCAGACATCCGTTTTCTGGGTATACTGAGGTTGACTAGCATTCGCAATCTCGGGTGGAAACCAGTAAGCAGATTTGGCCATCGTTATAGTGTCTGATGGCTTTCTTTTGCCACCCAAAGAGTGAAGCTTTCTCTGATAACCTGCATCGGCAAGCTTCGGCCTCACCTCCCCATCTGGTGATCTGACAAGTAAAACATTGCCTGCATGAATATCTTCATGCACGATTCCTTTCTCATGGAGAAAACGGAGAGCATCCAGCAATTCAATAGTCCAGGAACGAACCTTTTCTACACCGAGGCTTCCAGCAATATCTAGAAACTCATACAAAGAGCCCTTTTCTGCAAATTCAATGAGCACACTAACGGTCCAAGATGTATCGGATTCGCCATCTTCGTCTACTGTTCGATGAACCTTAAAATCTAACATCTCGAGAAGATTCTGATGTCTAACCAACTTGAGGGTTCTCAATTCGGTTTCAAGGAGCTGCAGCTGTGCCTTGAACTTGTTGCTATCCTTGACTTCAGTTTCCAGGTCAGTCTGTTTTAGTACCAAGGTTGGGACATCGACAGATCCATTCGCAACCATCGGGCGAACTGTATAAGATTTTGAAACCGGGCCTCGGCGGATACAAACCTTTCCGGCCACTACTTGGAAGAGAACATTGTTGCTATTGGCATCTAGCAGACTGATCGGTTGCTCGAATGCTAGAGTTTCATGCGGGGCTTGCCCACTGACGCTCGTGTCGATTGACGATTGGTGAATAATTTGAGGAGGTCGATTCTTACGTTTTGTTTCTTTAGCTCGCTCTCTTCGCCGTTTGATTTCATCCTGAACCATTGATTCTTGTATGCGTTGTTCTTCTAAGCTCTCGAGCTGCTTTTTCTTATCTTCCTCTGCCTTGAGTTGCTCAGCCAATCTGATGGCTTCACTTTCATGAGCAGCGCGCTCTTCTTCTAAGCTAGGTAGTTCTTTCCCTGCAGCTTTAGCTTGAGCGGCATCCTCCAACACATCCTGGCAGGCAGTGACAATCTCCATAATCATGGCCTGTTCTTCTGCTACTAGCTCTTTCGGCTTGGTCTCAACAACCTTTTGTATCTTAAACTTCGTTCCATCTTTAAGTCCGCCGTCGTTTTTAATGCTAAGAAGTGGTGGTGTTTTAGGGTAGGTCGCCGTAAGAGTCACAGCAAGAGTCAGGGCGATATCTTCATCAGGAGATTTGATTCGAATTTCGAAGGAAGGTTCTGTTTTCTGTGCAAAGATATTAGTCTTAGCGATACCTTGGAGGGCTTTTAAGTCAACGTACCTTCCAAGGACCTGGGGCTGACTCTATCGTCCTAAAATCCTCACCGTAAATTGAAGCCAAAGCAATAAGCTCGTCCTGTTGGATTTCCTCATATTGTGACTTCTGGGCAGAAGAAATTGGTGGTTGGGTTTTTACGGTATTCGGTTTCAAGCCCGGAAAACCGGACGCGGATGTGTTTTGTTGTTGTGATTTCTTTCCCCATGGACTGGTTGGCGGCATGATGTATATCTTTCGCGGCTGAACAAATTGAAGGCTCAGAGAGAGATATTCTGAATAGAAACACGCAGCCGGAGCCGCGAGTTCTTATGCGCTTGGGGTTGACATATCTTGGGTGAATTTGGTATAAGTAGTATTCCAGGGTGGTTATAGTCGAAGAGTAAGAGTCAACAAACTCGAGATGCTGCTGGTGACAAGGCTGAGAATTGCATGCACGTCCCACCAATCACACCACTCTGCTCTCCCCCGCATTCTGCAGCTAAGATATTTACATACAAGCACGAGGCAGTGAGTCAAATTTCGGTCAGAACTTTTTCATCTGTGAAAATTTCGGGATTTGTTCTCGTCTCATTCGTACTGGGACTTGACGTATCTTGAAAGCTATCCTGAGAGCAATTGAATCTTCCAATTGCCCACAATGGCTTTCAGACCGCCTCCATCGTTGGCTGTCACACGACTGATAAGGCCAACCCTCTCACAAACGTCTGCAAGTGGAATTCGATACTATTCAGCTCCTCTCGATGGCGTAATCCCATCTGCAAAACAGAAATATGTCCCATCAAATGGTACATACCCAAAAGGATTTCTCGTCTCTGGCACACACGTCGGAGTCAAGCCTACGAACAAGAGCAACCCTGATTTAGCATTCCTGGCTTCGGAATCACCATGTGCTGCTGCGGCAGTATTTACCAAGAACAAGTTTCAGGCAGCTCCCGTCACCGTTAGTCGAAATATGCTAAAGAGACGAAACAATTCCGGAGTCCGTTCGGTGATTGTGAACTCAGGATGTGCCAACGCCGTTACTGGGAAGGGTGGGATGGAAGATGCGGAGAGTATGGGGAAGGAAGCTGACAGGTGCTTTGATGCGCCCAGCGATGGAAAAGGGGGAAGTTCGATTGTTATGAGCACTGGTGTAATTGGGCAGAGGTAGGCAATATCCGATCTTGATCGTTGTCATTACAATTGACGTGCTTTTACAGACTACCAATTCAAAAAATACTTCGCAAAATACCTGCAGCTTACGATGCTCTCGGATCCTCACACGACCATTGGATGGCAGCAGCTAGAGCTATCTGCACCACGGATACCTTTCCAAAACTTGTCTCTCGAACCTTTACACTCCCCTCATCTCCCTCAATTGAATACAGAATCGCTGGGATGACGAAAGGCGCCGGTATGATTCATCCCAATATGGCAACCTTACTTGGAATGATTGCTACCGATGCTGCCATTGCTCCCGCCCTTCTTCCAACGCTCCTGACAAATGCTGTCAACAAATCGTTCAACAGCATTTCAATTGACGGCGACACCTCCACAAATGATACTGTTGCTATTCTTGCCAACGGTGCTGCCGGAGGCCAAGAATTAACATCGGAGTCATCAGAAGATTACTCGGCATTCCAGAAAGTGTTGTCTGAATTTGCTACTGACCTTGCTAAACTCGTCGTCCGGGATGGTGAGGGAGCAACAAAGTTTGTCACCATCCGGGTCATCGAGTCACCCTCTGAAATCGGGGCACGCAAAATTGCAAGCACTATTGCCAGGTCTCCTCTAGTTAAGACAGCGCTTTACGGCAAAGATGCAAATTGGGGCCGAATTCTGTGTGCCACTGGTTACTCTCAGATTTCTGAGCCAGGTCAGCCCATAAACGAAGTTCCCGAGATCGTACCAGAGAAGACCAGCGTCTCCTTCATTCCCAGTGATGGCTCTCCCGAGTTGAAATTGCTTGTGAATGGAGAGCCAGAGAGTGTCAATGAGACTCGAGCCGCGGAAATTCTCGAGCACGAAGACTTGGAGATCCTCGTTCGACTAGGCGGAGGCAAGGAAGAAGCTACATACTGGACTTGCGATTACAGGTAAAGATTTTATGCGAGAATAAAAGGCAATAACTAACTCGTTTTTAGCCACGAATATATCACGATTAATGGAGATTACCGTACTTAGAAGCGATATTATACCACTGTAACGGCGTTAACATAGAGGAATAAAAACCCAATGCTCTCTTTCTATTTACCATCTCCTTGAGATCTGTTTCTACTTGAGATGTTCTCCCATACGCCTTCTGTATCTCTGGCTTTCTTATTCACGGTCTCCATATCGAAACCAGCAAGTAACTTGTAAGCCTTTCCTACCTCCTCTAACTCCATTTTTCCGATTACATCATCTATGTTCTCAAATCCGTCGGGGGCACGCTCATGTGCAAGCTGAAGCACATGATCCGGCCCGTTGGCCCGATTTGCGAAACATATCTTTGCGGTAGGTGGCAAGCGTTCATCCTGATATGCAGTCAATGCTGATGGAACATCTGGCTTATTTTTCAAGGCGGAAGAAAGTGCGACTGCATCGAGGATGGCCTGACTCGCTCCATTCGATCCAACTATGCGGTCAGAAAGACTCTTTAAAAGCTAGATGAGTTGGAACTTACTTGGATACAAGGGATGTGCCGCATCACCAAGAAGTGTTAATCGTCCGAATGACCATTTGTCAACCGGAGTTCTATCACACATCGGAAATTCCGCAACCTCGCTTGTCTCTTCAATCAGGTCAGGAATGCTCAGAAATCCAAATGTCCAGCTCTGAAAAGCGTCCTGAAATCTACTTTTCTCAACTATCTTACCCCAATCTGCTACTGGTGGTGTAAGATCGGGGTCATCCTTGTCCCTCACTCTCAGTTCCGCGATCCAGTTGACCAAGGATTTGCCTTCTTTCTCAGCCTGTCCTCCTACGGGATATGCGATGAATTTCTGGTCAGCATGCCCAGCCCATACCATAGATCTTCCCGTAAGAAATGGTGCCCGCTGCGAGACTCCACGCCAAAGCATGCGTCCCGAAAAATTAGGGGGGCCTTCATTGGGATAAAGTAGCCGTCTTGCGGTCGAATTGATGCCATCAGCCGCAACCAGCACATCACTTGTTTTACTGGGAAACTCTGCATCTATTGCTGGATCCGACCTCCTACTGAAGCTAGCCGTAATACTCCCATCATTTTGGGCGAAATTCACAAAGGCGTGATCCATATGCACCCTTTCGCTTCCGACCCTCTCCTTTACCGCATCAAGCAATAGTTCGTGTAGCATTCCTCTATGGATAGAAACTTGGGGTACCGCATATCCAGCAGCTTCTCCTCTCGGCTCGGAAACAACATAGTTGCCGAACCTGTTGTAATACCGCAACTCCGCCGTTTTGATTCCTACGGCCTCTAATGTTGGCAAGAGTCCTAGATTTCGTAGGACAAGTACTGCAGATGGCTGGAGATTGATGCCCGAGCCGATAGCTTTTAATTCCCGAGAAGAATCAAAAATATGAATGTTTGTGTAGCCTACAGCATGCAATTGGAGCGCAAGAACCAGCCCGCCTATGCCAGCACCGACGACAGTTATGGACAGATCAAAGGGCATGTTTTCTGATATCCAAAGGTGTTTGATAGAGAAATGTTTTGAAAAATCTGCGCCGTTTGCGGAGGGGTAATTCCAGCTGTGGGGTTGATCCGCAGTGGGGTAGTGCAAGCACTATGTTGGCCTCGGCAGGTATCTGGCAGTTGCTGAAAGTGTGAAAGTGTAGTAACACTTTACCCGTAATGAAATTCAGCGACAGCCTCCAGGCATCGAAGATTTGATACCTGGTGTCAAGGGAGTTGCAATTGGGTTCTGACATAGGTCACCAGAAAGCTGGATTAAATGCGAGAGCAAGGCACGACCAGACGAGTGACCTCGAAACAGTCTCCATCAAGGACCCCGCCAGCAGAGACAGTATCGCTTGTTTGGGGCACGGAGCTATCCTATAACTGCATACATTCTCTACTTTGTTCTCTCTTCCTCTTTTCAACAAGCATAAATGCAGAAGAAGCGAAGCTGTGACGCTGCTTTTGTCTCTTGGCCATGCTGTTATTCGCATCATTATCGAATCTTTCCCCTGCAATTTCACCGCCTCGAGTTAACTTTCGTGGGTATCAAATTGGAGAATCAAGAGAGCCATAATGGATGAAAGCGCCGACTTCTCTTGAACCGTTCATCCGGCAGCAACTCTTTGCTCTGTACAACACCTGGTCGAATTTCTTCTCACATTACGTCCATTGGGTTGTGTGCGTGTGGAGGTATCGGCGATTTGTTGTGTATCTTGACATTCTGAATATATGGTATTGCACAGTCCTTTAACTCTACATCTTAACATTTAAGCCTGCCTAGTGGTGGTTCTGTCAGCAAAAAGGCAGAAATATTTCAACCGTGGACAACTTATTACTAGTTTCTCCGGCGTGGATTCGATTTGTCTGAAATGTATTATGTGCTGATTCACAGTGTCTATGACAGCGCTACGTAGGCAAATGTCCGATCAGACGATTACGCAGGTGAGAAGCAGTTGGTATTCCTCGTACCTTACGAGCCATATGGCGTAAGTCCGTGCGCTTCAGGCACCTTAGGCTTAGAATCACCAAAATGAAGTATATAGAGTATATTTAATTAGGGGTAGACCAGCCCTGACGGTCTAATAGTACCTGGACCCAATGCTCCTGCTTTAAAATCAACTGATTAATCCATTCTTGTGGCACTTTTTCCCATTCCTCGAGTATTGCGGCTTCCATCTCAGCAACCGTAGTAGGCTGGTGTCTGCGCCTATGAAGCGACTGCTTCATTCTACGCCAAACCTTCTCAATTGGATTCATATCAGGGCTCGTAGAAGGGTGTGGCATCAGTATAATTCCGTGCGCAGTCCGGAAACGAGCGCAGCAATTCCTTATAGACCTATGCCCATGTGCAGAGTTACCATCTTCCATAAATAAAGGCTCCGCCGACGGCTTGAGTTGGTGGGTAATTAGCGCAAAAGCTTCGAGCAAAGGAGGTAGCTTTTCTAGGATTTGAGACAAATAGTCGGTCTAAACAAAGGCGCCTGTCTTACCAGATCCATGGATAAAGTAGAGAGGGCTCTTATAGCCATATCCAATTGCTCCCCACGCATTAACAGGTGTAGTATGGCCACGGTGGAACTGGTGCTAAATACACGTAGGATGGCACCGCTCGCCGCGTTTGCGAGTAACTTTCTGCTTCGCAGATCTGCCTCCAATAAGAAAAGTGACCTCGTCAGACCAGAGCACCTTTAGCCATTCTAAATGCCAGAATAAGTGTGCGTATGCCCAGAGTAGTCGAGCTAGAACTTGGGTGGCAGTGAGGTAGGGTTTCTGGCAAGCAACACAGCGATAATAGCCTCTTTGATGGAACCGCTTTTGTAGCGTCGATGGTGCTACGTCGAGTTTAAGCTCTCTACATACGGCAGCGTAGTCGAGGATACGTGTCTCCCAATGCTCAGAACAATATTCGATTATAACATCTATTTGTCGATCTGTGAGGTGCTCAGGGCGTCCTTTGCGGCCCTCTCGCTTGCGCTCAGGAGCCTCGTAGGATAGGATCTTGCGGATTGTAGACTCTGGGAGGTGATAGCGGTGCTGCAAATTTATTCTAGACACTTTGCCGAACCAGTGGAGCTGTCTAATTGCTTCTTTATGCTTTGTAGGCACTTCGTAGCCTGGGAGGTGGATAAAATCGAGTGGAGGTGGAGGGGTAGATAGAGGCATTTTTTTAGGTGGTTTTGGTGGGTTAGAATCGCTAAAGTTCAATTTTGTAGTGGGCAAAATACGCTGTAGCGCACGGACTTACGCCATATGGCTCGTTACCATGCAGTAGCCGCCCTAGACCCCTGGGTACATGCAGGGTTTGTCTCATCAGCCCACCACCGACCAATACACCAGACTGCGCCTGCAATTCGTTTCAGATTTGCCGCCTATGCATTGATCTAACAATAAATCTGTCGGTTTGAGTGATAGCCTTACGAGATTTTTTTCTTCGTCTTTTCTTTCTGTATATACCTTCTGACATGCTACTTGTCACATGAGTAAATATCATGGGCAAGTATGGCCTCGCCCTTAAATTATTCCGACTTCTCAAATCTGATAAATAGTACCCTCATTCAATATGATGAGGCAATTGCCACTTATAACCTGCTTTACCCTGAGCAAAGTATTCCAAGTCTTCTGAACAACCCGGTTTTCACCAACTCTCTCGGCTGCTACTTCGTCAGAGAAGACTCTCTATATCCAGTTAATGTTTCTTGCACCGAGGGCTGTTCCAACGTAACAAGTATATTTTCGAACTGGCCAAACTTTTACACCTGCTCATGGTATCCCGCTATATCAGAGACTCTTGTGGAGCCCAACCTCAATACAACTGCAGTCAAAACACTAGATAAGCTGGGGATCAAGTCTGGGGATCAAGAAATCTCCACGACAATATCTTCGACGATCGCAAATTGTCTTGCAGATTACTGCCAATCATCTTCAGAGTGCATGACCCTAGACAGTGCCCAATCCTGCTCTTTGGATAATCTTCTCAGCTCAAATGGATCATTCGCAGATTTGAATCGTACGGCGGCGGTAACTTGCTTGCGAGATTATGTTTGTGGGAGCACTGGGAGTGTTAACCCAGATATTGGAGGGTTAGGTGTGAGTGAAATACCGTTTGAGATATGATTTTCTAACACAAGCAGGTTATTTTAGCGCTTCTCATCCAATATAGTCTTTCGTTTCTTGGAATGTTCATTCATTTCTTGTTCTTTCTGAGATACAAAATTTCTCAAAAACTACTCCTCCGACGTGGAAAGTCAGAAAAGTCTGATCAACAGCTTTTGAAGGCGAAAACGGTGATGACTCGACACCTGGAAGCACTCACAAGTGCACTTGTCGAATTCCAGAAGTCTCAATGTTTCTTCTCGGCCACGCTTCAGATCGCAGCCTTGATTGTTATACCAACTTTCGAGATCGGGACGCACTTACGGGATGAAGTTCTTTTGAAGATCACTGCAGCGAATGCATTTGCACCCATTTTCCTTACACTCACACACATCGATTTTCTTGGGGGTCGAAATTCGATGTATCTCATGATACTGTCCTCCCTTTGTTTCATCCTAGGCACAGCAACATACTGGATGGCTAGAGTCACGCACAGAACCGCCTTTACATATTACACGTACGAGAGCCCTGCTGTTCCAGTCATGTCCTGTGGAAATATTGCGCCCTTTGCACCATGCTTTCTGAAGAACAATTTCTGGTGGTTCGGGCTGTGGCGGGGAGACACCGGTCTCTTCTATGCTGAGAGTCAGAGTGCAGGGCTGGCGGTCTGGATCATCACTTCAGCAATCTTTCTGTACAGACTCTCGTACACGTTTTACACGTCTGGATTGGCTCCATTGCCACCCTTGAAAAAATTGCTTGTAACAATGTCGACTAATCGCAAAGCCATTGGGTTGAAACTTCGATCTTACAAGTATTATCGGAAAGTGTGTCAGTTTTGCACGACGGTCCCTGGTTATATATCTTTCTCGAAGTTGTCAGCAAGGCTGTTGGTTTTTCTTCAAAAACCACGCTCCTGGGTATATATACAACTCTTTTTGGGCTTGTTAGCACTGTTGATGCAATTGGTCTCTGTCATTCAGATCTTGGAACGCTCTGCAAATATCATCGTAACCCAGATGAGTTTCGGTCAAATTGTTGCTGTGGGAATCTGGGTTCCGGTTTTGCTTGAATATGGATATCTTGAGCTAAGTAAGTCGCGCCACTATTCGATGAAGAGCTATGCGCTGATCCATCACTAGATGGTGCATCTAAGGGCACAGAATATCGACTCAAAGCCCCTCTGGTCGTTTCCAGCGGACCATTAGATGTTGGTGTATCGAGTTCGGATAGAGACACTGCAGCCTCAGGAGATGATTCGCAATCTACACCACAGGCAGTCGGTAGTGAGCATCGCCTTCTCCCTTGAGATCTAGTCATGTCGCATTCACTCGAAGCACCAGTCATCAGCCGGATACTAGTGTCACAGTGGAAATTCTCCTTGTAGGGATTTTACAAATGGGCCATCTGGATTGACAGAGTATCGTTTAATTAGGTTGAAGTAAGAGCCTGCTTCCATCTTGGAGTACAAGATCATGTTGGACGACACCCAGATAAGAATAATGACGAAATCAATCTCAGCACAGGTCGTCAGAGGTTGAAGTCTGGAGAATAGTACTGAATTATCCTTGCACTGAAACAAGTTCCATCTCTCATCCATATCTTTTGGTCTCCTCCTCGCACCAATCCCAAAATCTGCCCGCCTCACCCGTTCCACCATTTTGCTCACTCTTCATCGCACTTGAAAGATCCGCTCTGGGATAAGCATGCATCTTCCCCCAAGGCACGACGTACTTCCCACCATCCTCCACCGTGAGGCCATCATAAAGACCCGTCCAAAGCGCTGTATATGCCCCATAGACAGGTGGATGCATTGTAACCGACATGAGTTTCTGAATATACCACGGCACCGTATCCCAGATAGCCGTCCGCAAATTTCCAGGATTGAGACATAAGCTTATTATCCCATGCCCCCGAATTCTGTTGTCCAATTCAGAGGCTAAAAACCAGTTGCCGACCTTGGACATGGCATAGTACTTCGTTTGATCATTGAAATTAGAGCCGACTTTAGAGAGATCTGGGAATGCGATACCACCTGGTGGTACACTGCCTCCTTCAATGATTGGTGAGCCATACCAGGCGACGCGGACACTGTTTTTGGGTGCAGTTGATGCCGCTGCTTTGAGATATGGGAGTAGGAGTTTGGTGAGGAGATATGGGCCCAGGGCATTTGTGCCAACCAAGACTTCATAACCTTGCTTCGTCCTTTCTCCAGCAGGTGCACTTCCAATACCAGCGTTGTTCCACAGAATATCCAATTTGCTTTCCTGGGCTGCAAAAGCTTCTATCGCTGGTTTGATGGTTCTCAGATCGGCGAGATCCACGATGAGAATTTTGACTTGTCCAGAACGATTCGTGGGAGGAGTTGAGGTGATTTGTTTTAGTGCTATTTCAGCTTTGGTTTTAGAACGACTGGCCATGTAAACTTTGGCACCTTTGTGGTAGAGGATTTTGACAAGCTCGTATCCCATTCCAGCATTCCCTCCCGTTACCATGAAGACCTTTTCACTCTGGTCTGGGACATCGGCTTCTGTGAAACCAGGTTTGCCAGGGAAGAGTTGAGTGACGGAACCTTTGAAGAAAGCAGCTATGGAGGACATGATGACAGGAATAAGGTGTTAGGGAAGAAACAAAGTACAAAGGAATAGAGTAGAGTCACGAATAAATACGCATGTGCTGCATTCTTCTGTGCACCATGAAATTAATGTGCTTAGAGCTAGCTGCCATATCTGTGGAGGTCATCGTGCTTGAGTGAAGGATCCAATCAAGAGCACCACTCGGTGTACAAAGTCGCTCCAATCCCAACATACCGGCGTTGACAAAAGTTGCAATACTACCTTCAGAAGATCAGAAAACGTCAGAAATGGTCAGAAAATGTCAGAAAGATGTTTGGACTCGGCGTTCGCTGACTTTTATCGATTGAGGCGAACCAAATGCCGGTAGTGGAGTGGGGCAAGTCGGCGTTCGTCACAATATCACGTCCAGAATTGCGGCTCCAGCTGCTGATTGTCGAGACTTAGAACTGCAAGTGTAATGAGTAGATCGATAGAACCAACGAATTTCTGCAGCGAAGATATATCTACCTCTTGCCAAGTCCGTCACGAATCGGCAGCAGAGAGATCATCATTGGCTGCCCATCTCTCAATGGTAAAGGTTTCCACCCATTTCTACATGAAAGATTGAAGGATCTGTAAAGACGTAATAGATTGATCATCTTCTTGTCATTGAACACCGTTGGACTATAGGTTGAGAGTTTTTGGGGTTCGATTGAAAATCAATCGTTATGTTTCATTAGATCATAACTTCTTCATGCCTTCGCCAACTGCAGACCTTCGACCCATACTGTCATTTCCGCCCTCCGGGTATATAACCTCACTGGGTGTCGCTGACATCGCAAGATATGCTGAAACCAAAATCATTAGATCCACCGCATGTCACCATATCGTCCATCAAAGCCGGCACCACGTCTTTTAGACGATTTCTCCTCCTCTCTTGCTTGTCTTGTTCATGAAACCCAGAGCGACGGTCACCAAAAAGGTTCCGAACATAAGCCAAACCATAGCTGTTTCTGCTTGTATCATCCTACAGCGGCTCTTGGTGTCATTCAAGAAGTCGTTGTTCCATCCTTTGCTTCCTGGAAGTTTGTCTCCAAAGTTCTTCTCGACGCTAGGGGTGAACAGCTTGACATGGTCTGCTAGGTAAGCCTCGCTGTTGCAGTCTCCAACTTTGGTCTGTATGGCAAAGGCCTGGGGACAGTTAGATGAGAATGCGACAGAGAAGTTGAGCCACTTACAAGTCCGCCAGCAAGAAGGAAGAAAGTCGCAAGCCCATCAAGAGCAAGAACAACAATGCCTTGAAGTGCTTCGAAGAAAATAGCAACAACCCCAACTATGGCAATAAGAAGTCCAGCACCACCACAGAAGGTTCCATAGGGAATAATTGATGGGTTCTTTCCAGGTCCATGGTCCTTGATCAAAACGATAGAAAGAATGAGGACAACAAGACCAAACAAGATCTGTAAGCAAGAAATTTAGCAGCTATTTTGAAGTGGACTCCACAGTACAGAAAGGAATGGTTACCTGAGCACCGCGAGCAGCAAGTGTAACGATCATGATCAGGGTGGTAGGATATAGGAGGTTATATTATATATGGGAGGTACAGAAAATTTCAGCAGAGGTTTGTGCGTTTGGTATGGTTTCTATACAAAATATGCAAAAGGATAGGGAACGAAATGAGGGAATGTCCTTCATATATGGAAAGACTTTTCACAGGTAACGTTAGTGTGACTCAATATAGAATCCAACCAGAAAACCAGGCGTCCTTCCCCAGGCTGTAACATGTTGCTCGTGCCTCTAAATAAACTGAGCCAGAGAAAATCATCTCACCAGCCACTGAAAGCCGGCCAAAATTCCCAGGAAGAGACTTGATAACACAGCCCTGCGAGAGTAGGATGGATGCGTGCGGCACAGCGTTTCATGGCCACTTCCCCATGGCCAATCTGTCAAAACACAACATCGTCTCATCTTCACGCGCAGAATACTTCCATTCCTGGCGCTTGCCATCGCTGTGTGGATTCGTGCTTGTGATAGCCGGTAATGAAAGCTCAATTAATCCTCTTTTGTTGCCTGGCAACTACCTGGCAATACGGGTTGCTGTGATTCCCCACATACTACTCGGTATCTCAATATATTAAGAACCGGGGGTAGATATTGGAGAACAAGATGATAGGTAGAGAGATTGATGCCTCCTTGGTACGGCCGATCACGAGCAAGCTCACCTCCCTCGTCAATCATACCATTTTGGAGATTGTTGGTGGTGAGGTTGCTGCAGAAGGATCAGGCAGACCTTGAGGGGAGGTTGAGGGTCATGGCTCACCAGAGCCACTCTGTAATCCTTGTGTAGGATATCAGGATTTGCATAGCCCCCAATATTTCCGTACATTCTGCTGCTGCACATCAACTGCCAGCAAACTAGTTGGGATTGTTATGTGATGCCGAAATCATTCAGGCGAGTATCCGAATAGCCTTACAGAGTGCTGGGGAGCCGGAGCCTGAGGAGAAGTGGGCATACTGTAGGTACCCTGCGTTCGAGTGGGGAAACATTGAGGTCTGATTTCATCCGAACCCCTGGACCTCCCGGCAAACACGCTATCGAACGGCCTGACACCTTCTGATAACGACCAGGAAGCGCCATTACTGTGCTACAATAATATGCTTCTCAATGAGCAATACGGTCGACTCTTCGAAGTCGCAAACCATTGAAGATGAGATTGCAGAATTGGAGAAACGGTTGCATGATGCGAGGAGTCGATTGAGGGCTGGTCAGCCAGAGGAGGCTCTTGTGAGCTCTCCACCAAAGGTGGCGCAGAGTGATGGTAATTGAGTAACCTTCCCTTAGCATATATATTTCTGATATCTGTAGGAATCTTTGCTGCGTCATCTCACCATTTCCTTCTTCTTTTATCCGACTCAGCCCTACCACTAGGCTCATTCGCATTCAGTAGCGGTCTCGAATCATACCTGGCGCATACTCGCCCAAGCTCTTCCTTCCCCACGTTCTTGGAATTTTCTCTCTCTTCCTATGCCTCGACAACTCTGCCTTTTGTACTTGCAGCTCATCGGAATCCTATGGAGCTGGTAGAATTCGACGATGCGCTTGACGCTGCCATCATGTGCACAGTCGGGCGAAGGGCATCTGTAGCACAAGGTCGAGCTCTGCTTTCAATATGGGATAGATCTTTTAATTCTGCGCTGCCCGCTGGAGCTTCGGCAGCCGCTGTTGACATGCTGAAAGAATTCACGGTACTCTTAAGGGCAACCTCTTCCAATGCCTCTGGCGACTTGCCCACAGCGTCTGCTCATCTGGGGCCTCTATTCGGAGTTATTGCTTGTATACTGGGGATAAGCTTGCAGCAGACAGCATATGTCTTCATGTTGAGTCATGTGAAGGCTTTGTTATCCGCAGCAGTGCGTGCCAGTATATTTGGTCCATATCATGCCCAAAAGCTGCTGGCAAGCATGCAGGTCCAGAATGGTATTCAGAAGGTCATTGACCGGGAATGGAACACGAAGATAGAAGATGCGGGTCAGACTGTGCCAGTAATGGATCTATGGGTAGGAAGACATGAGATGCTGTACTCGAGAATATTTAACAGTTGAATTGACAGCCTCGCTTCTTAAAGCTCGACGCAAGGGAGACTAAAGTACATGTGACATTCCTATCAGACTTTGCCCCAGCCCACCGGAACGCCATTAACCATTCTAATCGCTATCACTGTCATATGCAACCAAAGGACCAGAGGGCGCCTTTGGTTTTGGTGCTACTGACGCCTGAGCTCCTTTCAAAGCTGCCAGTGTGCTACTAGAGAAAATGCCACTTTCCTCTGCCTCTTCTCTTTCCACCTGATCCGCCTCAATCATCAATCTCTGCTCTTCTTCCAATTCTAGGCCCTGTCTACCAATTGGGTTTACCGCATTTGGACCACGAGCAAAATAAATGTCGTCTGGTGCCTCGTACCCAACTAAACCGAAACCACCCTCAATTCTCTTTCGTTTCCTTGCTTCTGGGTCACGACCTTCGATCTCTGCCACGAACTCATCAGGTAATGCTCTGCGTACCGCTTCGGCAGCCTGCTCTTCGATTCTCCGGACCTCTCTCTTCTGCGCCATCGGATTTGGATCAGCAGTTGCCCATCTTACATTCAAAATCTCGCTGTGATCCAACGACTGATGAGCCATAGCTTCCTTTGCAAACTGTGCATTCGCTTCATTTGAATATGTGATAAATGCGACACCGCGGGTGTTGAGAACACGTACTAGGAAAGGGTTAGCATTTGCTGGGTATTAGAAACCACTGCACTTACTCCGCTCAATTTGACCCCACTCGGCGAAATGTCTCGCAACAACTTCTTCAATATCATCTGTGACATGTATCCTTCCCACGTAAACTGTTCGGTTCTGCCTCATGAAACTTCCAACGCCTCCCATATCATCTCTGTAATCCGAATGCTTGTCTCTGCCAAAAACATCCACATTCGGGTTGAACATGTCATGGATTCCGGGCAGCCTGTGCAAATACTCGCATTCCTGGCCCTTAGGACATATTCCACGCGCGAAGAAAAGACAAAAATAACTTCCAGGAACTTTGTCGGCTCTCGTATATCCTGTATCCTTTGCAACATTACAGCGACCTGCTGCCGCGGTCTTCGACAGATATTTATCCTCACGATCACCACCTGACCATTTGTTGTACCAGATATTGAAAATCGTTCCTGTCTGCGGAGGGGGCTCGGATTTCATTGTCGAGGGGTCTACTTGAGGTCGCGCTGGGCGCTTCTTTTTGCGGATGATCTTCTTCATCTTTCGCTCACCTGGCGCGGCGACCTCGTTGCTTGTAGTTGTTAAAGCTGTAGACGCTTCGCCTGCCTCTGAATCCTGAAGAGCCATTGCTGGCGGAGTTGTTGTTTCGACGTCTGCCATTGTGTATGTTGTCGCAACTATGTAGGCTGGATGGTGGTTGAAATCAAAAAGTTCAAAGCTGAGATTCACTGTGGCGGTGCAGCTGTTAGAGTTGCCACACCTAGGTAAATTGTGGGGTCGGACTCATCCTGGAGAGGTGTAGCCAAGATGTATCATTTGCGAAGTCGTACAAGATTTACCCTTATGTCGTCCGGTTCACCATGTTTTCCTCGATATATCAGTTTGTGCCTACCAGTGTAGAAGTTTTATTCTCTTCCATATATCGGGGCAAGCAGGACAATTTTCAAGCAGAATTTGAGAGGAAAATTCACCAGCAATTCATGTACAGGATGCACACATTCCAATTATTTTAAGGCTATGGCCACATTCGATGCCTATGACCTGTACCTTTGAATTTTTTGGGATCGGATAGTCCCAATGTACTAAGTAGTACTGCAATCTTTTCGAATTTAGCATTAGACACTTGTGCTATACACATAGTCGTAGCGCGCCCCTGGCTAAATTCACCAGACAGCTCTGGAGGTAATAGATTACTACATCTTGTTGAGAAGTTAGCTTGTCAGGTGGAGTTTAGAAGTTCAGTATATCATGGAGACTTGCAGCCTCTGCCCGAATCGCGTTCCACAGAGGCCAAGTATCCTGGTTTGTGACGGAGTTCATGTCAGAAGCCATCTTTTGGAGAAAACCTTCTGCCGAACGGAGCCGTACCTTGGCCTCGAACCGGTACTCTAGGATGCCGTCAGAATCAAGCATGTTTAGTATGTTCATTTCACCTATTCATTCCTTTGTGTGAAGGACGTGTGATTCGGTGCTGCTGGGAAAGAGAGCTGCTGTATTATGTTTTGACAACGAGCCAGATAACTGTTTGCTAGAATATGGATGAGGAATCCAAAGCAGCTCCAAAGTTGTGCAACGAGGCGCCTATTTCGTGATTGAGGACAGTATTGCTCAGCGGTAGTCATGAGTAGCTGCCGCAATAGCTTCTTAGCCAAGGGGAATAATTACAGGCTGCGGAGAATCATCCTAAGATGGAGAACTGGTTCAAGGTCCATGTTCCTCCGCCTCATTTAGCACTAGGAACAATATTTTTGCACTCAGAAATCTCGTCACACAGCTAGGATATTCAGTCCACATTTGGGACAGGCTTCGGGATGTGAGTCCCTTGAAATTCAGCATTGTGCTCACTATTACCTCTTCTTGATTGAATTTGTCCCATCATGTTTCTTTTAGGAAACTCTCATGCACATATGTCATAAAGTTCAGCAGCTGACCGCGGAAAAACTCAGAAATCGCTTCCGCCATCAGCTTCCTTCCTTGAAGTTTGCTCGCAACACTCAATGCAATACCCCATACTCACAGGGGGTTGTAGTAGACAAGGGTCAACCCCTCAACATGTGGAGATCATTGACTGGACGGAAAATTCCCCTACCAGTGAATCGCAACTTCGCCATACTCGGACTCTCGGTTGCAGCCGATTGTGCCAAGACTTGTACCCACTTAAACCACTATATCTGTTTCCAAACATCAGAATAACAACGTTCATCTGAAGTTTTGAGTCCACACGGTCCGCTAATCTCAAAAAACTTTCGTTCATTAGGGTATAGCTTGGCTCAAAATAATTATTCTGCTTAAAAATTGGGGATTTGTTTCATTCGTGGAATGACAAGACACGAATTGGCACCCCTGAGAAGGCTTGTCATTTCCTGATATTCTCAAATTGAGGCATTTGTAACGGAGGGACATGGAAAGCTTACTCGTGACAAGCGTAGAGTGGATCCCCAGAGACTGGACCCAAATCCTATAAGAAAAGCTTGGTGTTCTTGGGTTTCTTGTTTCCACAGCCAAGTCTATTCCTTGCTTCTCGTTCCTTACTTTCTTCAATTCGGTATTCTGGCAATATTAGCTCTCTCCCCACCATGAAGTTCTCTATTCTGTCCGCTGGGATACCCTTCCTTGCTTCGCTGGTAGCAGCCGTGCCAACTCCGACGGTCAATGAGGTCGTAGAGCGTGCCGATATTGCAAAGAGAGCAGCTATCACGGATATCGCTACCACTGGTTATGCTACCCAAAATGGTGGAACTACTGGAGGTAAAGGTGGTGTGACTACAACGGTCTCTACCCTTGCTCAATTTACCGCTGCTCTCACTCCTGAAGATGCCGTTGCCAAAGTTATTGTAGTCAGTGGGACGATAACTGGAGCTCAAAGAATCAGAATTGGATCGAACAAATCTATCATCGGTCTACCAGGAGCTAGTAAGACTTTCAGGAGTGATTTTAGATGCTGGAGACTGATATCCTCCAGAATTCGTTGGCGTCGGCCTTTTTGTATGGAAACAGTCGAATGTTATCATCAGGAACATTATCAGTCAAAACGTTCTCGCCGCAAATGGTGATGCGATCTTGATTCAAAAAAGCACAAATGTCTGGGTTGACCATTGCGAGTTGTACTCCGACTTGACCCACGATAAAGATTATTATGATGGTCTTCTCGATATTTCTCACGCATCAGAATGGGTTACAGTCTCAAACGTTTATTTCCATGACCACTGGAAGACGTCTCTCATTGGCCACAGTGACAACAATGCCGCAGAAGATACTGGACATCTCCACGTTACCCAGCACAACAACTACGTATGTTGCAGCATTTCTGGATTCTTGTTTTGACGTAGACTAACCAACCTCTTCAGTGGGCCAACATTGGTAGCAGAACGCCTTCCATCAGATATGGTGTCGGACACATCTACAACTCTTACTTCCTTAACATGAACACTGGTATCGATACTAGGTAAGAGCATCGAGCTTCAGACATTCCAGTCAGCTAACAAATTCAACAGGGATGGTGCTCAGGTCCTCGTACAATCAAATGTGTTCAGCAATGTCACTGAGCCACTTGCATCCCTCTATAGCGATAATGTTGGGTAAGCAAATTTTCACGCATTGAAGACTGTTCCGATGCTAATGATATATAGTTATGCTGTCGCCACTGACAACGACTTCGGAATTGGAGCCAACACTGCGCCTGCTGGCACCCTCACAACCGTTCCATACGCATACACTCTGCTCGGATCTACCAAGGTCAAAGCTGCTGTTGTCGGCGTTGCTGGCGCTACTTTGAAATTCTAGACTGAATTGCTGGCTTTTTAGAAAGTCGGATAGACGGCGAAGGAGGGGGGATTTTCTTGTATATATTTGCGCCGGGCGTATCTCAGATCCGTTCTGACACTATATTCTAAATTGAGCGTTTCATTGCCACCGGTAGCCCGCCTAGGTGCTTAAAATTTCCTTTTGATATATTTTGAGGCTTTGTTCTACATCGCAATTGCAAATGAAGTATAGTATAGTAGATACCAAGTTGGTGTGGCGTGAGCATCTCGCAAATCTATCACTCTATCATATCTGAACTTGATGATCCCATCACATGCTTAGAATTTGCTTCGTTGCCCCATTGTGTGTTCCTGCAGCGTCTCCCATCAGTAGCCAACTTTTGTATATTACATGTAAAGGGAGGTCTTGAAAATGCGAGCAGAGATGAAAAAGTAGTAACAGGTATGGAACAATTATATTCAATGTCGTGGGAGAGCCAGTGGGAGGAGCCAATAGTGGAGAACGTTATATTGGTTGATATAATTGGCAATTAAATAATAGCGACAAAAGACAAATCATAGAGAATTTATTATCTCTGGCAAAACGGTCTACTTCGAAGTCGCCGAATAGAATCACTGCATCTACAAGTGGATACCCCCAAAGCGCCGTGCCGAGGCTAGCGCCTTCAGGTACCCCAAGCCCAAAAGCTCCCCTGTTGCGCCCTGTAACTTAAAATCGGAGTAATTGACCAGAGACCACCATAACCTAACAGCACTTCTCAGTTCCACGGCATCAAGGACAGTCCTGAAGTTCAAAGTTCGGCACCTGCGATGTCAGAATTAGATACATAAGAGTGAAAACAAAGAGCGAGCGATGATCTTCCTACAGAGATTGTCACGCTCTGCCAGTCTTTGTCAACCATGTAAAACACCAATTCTTCGAGCGTTGGTAAGCTTCAACCTTGCTTGTGTTGTTTCCACTGACGGAATCCAGCTCTCAACCCCACCTTCTACCTCGATCACACATCGCGTCTACAGACAATTCGGTCAGAGCAATCAGCTGCTAGAAAAAAGATACTTTAGTCCACCCAGTAGAAATCAGGGCAAAAGATACTTTCCACTCAGGGATGAGGGCGCCAATGACGTGCACTCTGAGCCTTCGAGCGCCAGCGTTGGGAAGATATATTTCCCCAGAGGTAATAGCAAACCCGAGGCTTTGGACACCGAACAAATATCCCGTGTATCTGAGGAGGTTTCTATCGCATCCAATCTGAAAAGCCTTGAAGATGTATTTCGCAGCGAAGAAGAACGCAATCTAGTCGCCGGGGAGAGCCATTTTACTCGTGATCCTCCGCATGAACATATGTTTTTAGTAGTAGGAGGGTTCATCGTAGTGGGCATTGCTGTATATCTTGCGCAGGTCATAGTGGAGAGGGACATGCGGGGAACTTCGTCCATACCCAACATGCGAAAGCTCCAAGAATATATGGACAAATTGTGTCTCTCCATCCAGAGTATAGATGATGGCAGATACTATACGCTTGTCACGCAATACTTTCTCGCGCCAGGCTTCATACACCTCGTCTGCAGGACCTTTGCTTTATCTGGATGGGGGCCTCTTGCTTTTCGGTGGTTTCGGCTGCAAGGTTTTCTGGCTCTATACTTTGGCTCTGCCATTGCAGGGTCTGTTTGCACCTTATATGCCATACAGGAGAGAAGTTTCGGTCGCGTTGAGCAAGTGGTAGGTGGTTGGGGTGATATAATGGGACTAATGGCAGCATGCATTGCTCAAAATCCCAGTGCTCGCTCATTGGCACTCCTAGGACTTTTAGTGGGGTTTTCTACCGCTGGTACAATAGGAATTCTCGATGGCACTCCTTTCCAGAATATGGACCATGAAGGGGATCTTGGTGGAAGTGAGTAGGATTTCCGATGGATTTCTTAAGGCGTCTCAATTCTGCTCGAAACGGCTCCTCCATCAGCTTTGTATAAGATACTGACATCTGCTAGTTGCTTTCGGATTGTTGTTCTGGCTCTTCGTTTTGCGAAGGGGCAAAGCCGCAAGATATCACAGTAAATTGGTCAGGGTTGGGAAGTAGAAGCACAGAAACTACACGTAGTCTGACTTATCATACCCAAAACTACAAAAATCCGGCATGGATATATCCCAGATGTATCTGGTAATTTGAACTAAATCACTGCACCCACGGAGTCGGTACGCATGTCCCTCACATGCACATTTGATGGGAATCAAACAATCCATTTTGTAACTTTTAGCACAGCCTCAATCCTTTTTCTTGTCTTGGGTGTGCGAACCTTTCACCTATCAAGAAGCGATAGAATTCTTGGAAGAGGCTTGGGTGTTTGACTTGTCACGATTAGCTTCGAACATGGCACACAGACGCACACAATGTCCAAGTTATCTCTTGGGAGATTGCCAAGCGGCTGAAGATAGGATCTTATCAGTTGCCACGACTAGGAAAATTGGAGAATTGTGGATTGAATATTGTTTTTGTCCCTTGGATATAGTTTTGCAAATGTGGAACTTTTGTTTATGATGTGGTTCATGATACATTATTCTCACTCTCGAACAACCAACAGGGTCCTCCTTGCCCGTCCTGACCTTCTGGTCCTTCACTCAGGTCCCGTCCTAGGAAAGTTTGCCGTCGCAGAATGTTCATTGCTGAAGTCTTGTCTTGACTGTGAAGCACCCGACGTCCTGGTCAAAGGCTGTGCAAGCCAACATCTTGTTTGCGAGAATTGAGTTTTTCGCTAACTCCCTCAGTGTTCTACTGTGGAGCATTCAGTCCTCAAGCTTGCCTCGGTGGCCAGCGCAACATGCCCTCAACATATGCTCGAGTCATACGTCCCCAAAGGTAGTCTATCTCGAGATACGCCTAGGGAATCTCAGCATAGATAGTATCTCCAACCTGAGGAGGCTTCAGATAATCTTCTGGTACTCTCTCGGGTATCTGTCTGACTCTAGCCCACTCTCGGATCGCATCGAAGTTTTTGCATTTGTGATCGGTGTTAAAGTCCACAAATGCTTTTGGGTGGTTTTGGTCCCACCAGACTTGCCCAAGAAGCCCGGTATCAGGAAAACACATCAACTGTTGGCGAATAACGTCTAGACAGTGTGAGACATGATGACGAACAATCGCATCGTCGTTGACAAATGCTCCTTTGCCTTGAGAGCGATAGTAGTCAATATTGTAGTAGAGAGATTGTCGGAGGAGATTCAAGCAGTGAAGATGATGAAGGCCTTCGACATTGGCTGGAAATCCTCCGCCATATCTTGGTTGGATTTGGACTTGATCTCTTTTTATGCCAGACCTTTCGGCATGTCTAATAGGTACAGCTATACTCCTATCTGGGATAGTGTCAGTAAATGTAGGTTCAAGTATGGAGCAGAGACTTACAATTTACACCAAGTGACTCCCATGCGGCGTCCACCTCAGGTCCTGCTTCTCGTCGGAACTCGTTTTCTTTGAGGAGGGAGCCATTGAAGCGGACAATGTGAAAGGAGTTGTCGACATCTTTCTGAATTGGGGCTGGGATAACTTAGTTAAATACAACCTATGCAACGATTCGAGATACTTACACCACTTTTGGACATGCTCGAGGCAGAATGCATCATTGGAAGACCAGGCACTTCCCACCCATATCCCAAGTCCGAAGATACAAAGAGACACCAATGGGATGACTGCAAATGGTGCCCAAGTAGGGGCTTTCCTTGAGATTCTTCTGAAGGAAGTCTCTTCGGCTTGTGGCAGAAGACTTTCATAATCTTCGGCAGGCCGAGAGCCATTCTCGCCTTTATCCTCTAAAGCAGAATATGACATGTTGATATGCAGGAAAGAATTTCAGATGGTTTTGTTTGCCGGGCAAGTAAGTAGAGATATATCTAGAGACTGAAACGAGATCCGCCTATGTGGAACACGAAGAGAAGAGGAGACGCTCAAAAAGAACTTCTAAGAGACAAGCACCGACTACCCAGCCTTCTTTGCACAATCCACTCTTCGGAAGAAGCCCATACATGATGGCAATCCATCCTTGAAATGACGCAAGGGCTCCTCCGTGCTCGTGTTGGCATGCATCGGACGAAACCAAACATTTGGAACCAAAAGTAACAATCCAGAACTAGAACGCAAACACTACCCAACCCAATAGCGAAGTGTGGCGTGTCTTACGGCGTTTGCAAGGCTTAGTAAACACGCTTTATATTGACATACCGATACGAGACAATATTTTAGATTTTACGAGGCTCGGCGTGATGACTTTTATGTACCCCGCATCACGTAAAAACCTACCCCTCCACAGTCCAAATTCCGTAGCCGCAAGGGACTTTCTACTGTAGCTCGCTTGATGTCACACTGGCTTCTCGCTCTTAAAATAGCAAACTCCGTTCTACTTCACTACCCTCGCTACCCTTCCTAGGAAAAAAACACACTTGGCTGTTTCCGACGTGGCCTCTCTTCTTTACGAGATACAAAGTGGATAGCGGTGAGTTTCGAGTACGTGGTATCCAATCGATTGTACGCTCAAAGCTTGATGACGGACCGAGTTAGGGATGAGGGATGTGTCGGGTATTGACGTGTCTGGTACGAGTAGCAAAAGAGTAAATGTCGTCTCTTTTCTGCTCGGCTTGCTACATGCGGTGATACAACAACAGCTGTTGTGGTGATACAGGTACTTCTTCAAATCGGCCGAAGTTATCTCGTACATGATCTGGATCGGAGTCTCTTTGCCAGCTAGCTAGCTGTATCTCCATATGCAAGGCTGTGCTTGTCCCCGCCTAACGTTACATTGCCGATCGAATCAATATCGAATACTCTGTTTGCTTTCCTCTTTCTCTGTAGCTTGTCCCTATTCGCATCATTTTGGTGTCAGGTGTCAACAAACATGACTTGCAGATACGGTCTGCATGAGAGTATAGTCAATTGAGCTTGTGTATCGGCAGTTTGGTGACTTTGAGTGATGTTTGCCGTATGAGGTGCGGACTATGCACTCGTTGGCCTCATCTTCCTAATCCTTCCTAGTTGGGATAGCTATTGAATGCGGGTTACCCAGGGATGGCTTGTGTGCAAGTGTCAATACGGATCTTGACACACTTAGAAGAGCACTATGCTGGTGGGTTTCTTTGGGCCCCAGAATTGAAAGGTTCTGGTTGCTGTAAGAATAGAAATTTTTGCCAAGATGGTATCTTGATACCTCAACCTCGGGTAAAAGTCTTTCAGTCGTCATTCTGTTGGTACTTTGCGTAGCATACTTGATGTTATAAAGTCGGCATTCCGTCGAAGGATTTGGCTTTCCCATCATCACAACTACCTCTCTTTTCATTCTACAATCTCATCTCTGCAAATCTCCTTCTGTTCCCAAGACTCAACCTCTCATCAGGTTACCAACACCATGCACTTCTCAAAATTGGCTTTCCTGGCTGCTGCCTCTGCAGTACTTGCTGTTCCAACTGACTATGGCAATTATGGTGACTATGGCAGTATGTCTCTCCATCACTGACTTAACTCACACTTCTAATTTCTTTCCAAGACTACGGACAATACAACAATTATCCAGGAGTATCAACCTCCACCTCTTCTACTCCATCTCCCACCCCAACACCGGGATATGGCTCATATGGTTCTTACGGCTCATACAAAAGAGAAGCAGCTCCTGAGCCAGCGCCAGAGGCTGCTCCTGTAGACTACGGAAAGTATGGTGACTACGGCAGTAGGTTCTTTCGCCCCTTCATTCTCGAAATTGCTAACACTGAAAGACTACGGCAAATACAACAACTACCCAGTTCCAACCACGAGCACCAAGCCAACTCCCACCCCGACCCCGGGATATGGCTCCTATGGCTCCTATGGTTCCTACGGCTCATACAAGCGTGAAGCCGAGCCAGAGCCAGAGCCAGCTCCAGAAGCCGCTCCCGTAGATTATGGCAAGTATGGTGATTATGGTAGTATGTGCCCCCCTCTCAACCGCTGCTGTCTTATTTTAACATCAAATAGACTACGGTCAATATAACAACTACCCAGCACCAACAACCACTACACCAACTCCCACCCCAACACCAAAGGGATACGGATCTTATGCTTCGTATGGATCGTATAAGAGGGAGGGAGAGGTCGAGGATGCTGCTTAGGTGATGATCACGTGAAGTGTTATGAGGGGATGGGATATTGAGGTGCGATGGAGGAGGGGAAAGGCCTACGTAATGTCTGTTGGTTTTATGCTTATGATTGGTTATGAGAGCGAGTTCTAGACGGTCCTTATCTTAGTTAAGAGAATAGAGAGATGGAAATGAAAAGTTATGATAGCAATTTGCAATATGATCGTGACAATAGATCATCCCCTCTGCGCCCATACTTGCAACTTGAACGTAGATGTTTCAAACTTTCCAAGTTTGATAATTCATCGGAACTTTAAAATATAAAGTTTTTCTAAATGAATCTGGTGAATGTGGTCCATCAAAGTTCCCACACCAAGTTTGTTACGAAGGAGCCACCTAGGCTGTAGGCTGAGAGCCTATCTCTTTCTCTGTACAGTATTTTAGTTAGTCAATCAAGTAACATATCAGCATTTCAGCCTACGCCTGCGTGTCTCAATACCTTGGTAGCTACAGAAGTTCCAATGATGGAACAGCAGAGTTGTAGCCACGACATGGGAGGTTAGACAGTATAGTATTCGCCTCGTCCTGTGGCATTTCGTATTTTTTTGACTTGGCGCCGGAAATGCTGGCGTGATACCTATCACTGATGTCCTGCGCAATCCGGTATGCAGCGTCGATATTACTAATTGTACCCATCGGCTAGAAGGGAATATGTGGAACTTCTTGGCGACGAATTTCCTCCGACTCCTCGAGTACTACGAGGAGTTTCCGGCACCTATGCGATATATGGACGAAATAGTGGCGCCCAGTCGCGTATCTCATCCTCTGAGATCTTGTCTCTAGGCCAAAATTAAACTCCCTTATCTGTTCAATCACCTCATCTAGCATATCTATTATACCGATAATACATTCTACATGGACATATTGTTGTAATAGGAACTTATGCAAGAACTTCACTACTCCCTGCCTTCTATGGGATAGACTTGAACCATCTTTTTTTCCCTTCTTCGAACTCTGCGATCCTTTCCCCCTTGCATCTTCCCTTGTAATAGATCCAGGGGCTCCCTTGATCCTTCCTTTGGTAGTCGATGCCCGTCTACTTATCCTCCCAATTGTCATCTCTCTGCTGCTCCCCAGACGCATATTTCCCTCTTTCGATACTAGATCCTCACGAATACTCCCATCTTCTCTAGTCTGTTTACGCCTAATACTTCTGGTAATTTGTTTCTACTAGTACTCTTTACTTCAATAGACTAATATGTAAGGTAATAGCAGAATATTTAGGATACGGCTAAAACTAGGAACTTGTACGTTGACATCTCAAAGAAGTGATATTGTATTTTTGAAATTCAAGATAGTGAGCAAGCGGAGTAAAGATGTGTGTAGAGTTATAAGAGAAGTCATCGTATCTTTGCCCTCTTTATAGTATAGGATAGTATTGAGAGAACTTTTGATTTGTATTTATTTTAGAAGGGGTTTAGCTATTAGACTCTACATAGCGTATATTATGCTCTAACACACAAATTGGTCAATGACGAAGAAGCAATAAATATAATAGAGAGTTGGGTAAGGAAACTAGGATAGGCAGAAAAATAAACTCTTGCATCATCTCAATTAACCTAACTTAATCCAACGCTTTTCACTTTCAAAAGCTTGTAACTTCTCCAATGTCGTCTTACAGATGCCTACACGTCCAAAGTGACCACCACAATTTTCAACTATTAATACCACTACATCTTGCCAAGGGTAACAAAACATGAATTCGGGGTGTTTAGTATTATTGAGTATGACTGCGGTGAAAACTTTTCCCTCATTGTTATTTTTTTTGGATTGCCCTATCCCACTGGATATCCTCTTTCACTTGTAACCAACGAGTTACAGGAAGTGAAACCGCGATTCGTTCAAGCTCAATGGATTTTATGCTAGAGAGAAGATCGTGTGTGTTTGTTTTGTCCAGCTCCTCTAAGGAGTCTGGTACCTTGACTAGCGTGTTATTCTCTCCTTGAAGACGTATTTTGGTGCCGACGCGGCAACCCCAATATTCCGATTCAATCATTAACTCTAAACTTATGCTCCCAAGCCGACTTGCCCATGACCAAGAAGTGAATTCTAAAATTCTGACCGTGCTAGGTTCGTAGAGAAACCATGAGAGGCAGGTTAACAAAGCCTGCTCGACAACTTTAGGATAATCGGCAGTTTTTGGATTCGATGGCAAGATAGGAATCCCCGTGGCATGGTAGAGTGGCGCAGGGGCCAGCTCAAAAGCATGAAGGATGCCCTTCATAGCGTTGATTCTATCTTCTGGAAAAGCGAGGGAGCGTTTGGAGAATTCAAAGATGTACTCCATGATTATTAATGGATCACTTCCAGGAGATTTGATGCGGAGGGGCCCTTCAGGTATGTGTCGTCGGAACCTTTTCTCTTTCTCAAGATGCATGCTATCCAACGGTGGACTGAGGGTTTCAATACTATGCATACCATCGCACTCAGAAAGTACTTGGTCGTCGGTGAAATCAATCGTCGCTTCTGTGGAAAATCAACAGGAGTCCCCTCTCTCATTGCTGAAATCCACCAGGCTTCTTTTTTGATGAAACAGGGTGAAATGGCCACATACAGATAGAATTCCCTCCTGATACGTCCATCCTCGTGTGACCCATTTTGACCTTGCCAGTAAGATTTGGGGGTGTGGCAATGTCGAGGCTATGGTACGTTCACGAATTGTAATGCATAGTTGCTGCTTTCGTAGGGATCCCGCAATACCTGGGAGGCCATCATCAGGATTACAGGTAGCATCAATGATGGTGAGTTTCGCTCTTGCGTAGATCACGTCCATCTGGCCGATCTGAACATCTTTCTCTCGGTGATCCAGTTGATCAATACACAATCTGTCGACCCAGAGATATTGTAACCCAAGTGATAAGACAACCTCCACACTATCTGTTATCACTTTGGGACATTCAGAAAAGAGTGAATTACGGGAAGATTTGCCCGGGGATTTCTTGGTCAACTGGGCTGAGCCCCAGACGTATGAAAGCGCAACATAATCACAACCCAGCGGAGCTTTTACAATGGTTTGTGTCTTGCAATCAATAACATTGAAGTATGGCGAGAGATTTGAACCTGTCGTATCGTGACTGCAACCTGCCCTATGGTTTTGCTCGCACTAGGTCATACAATCTCTGATGAAATCCACGCTGAAATGTCCAGCGTGTATTAGCCAGATACCTATTCCCGCTGATTGAGTCCCCATTTGTGTAGGGAACAAGCAGACAGTCTCTTTCAAGGAACCACTAATCCTAGAAGCAGCATCGTTCTCGCCAGAATGGCAATCCTCATCACTCACATTGACAACCCCAAGTGCTGTTGCACCAGGGCTAGGAAACCTGGAGGGCTCTGTTCTGATGCAGAGGTTTGTTGCCGAGAATGCTCTAAGATACAGCGATCCATTGCCGTGGGATCCATTCTCTCTTGGAGCAACACACGCAAATAGTTAGAATAATCTGCATGTGGATCTCTCCAGCTCGAACAATGATCCAGCAAGCTTCATAACTAGCTCCCCAACCTGAAATTTGGACCGTCGTCGAAATAACTTATCGAAATTAAGATTACCATAGTTGTTGCATATAATTTCATCTTCATCGATTGCTGGTGTCGAATTATGGTTCCCCTTTGAAGCTTGAACAAGTATCGCCGAGGTGTCATCTTCTAAGAAGTCGTTGAAATTCCTTTTATGATATCTGGCCACAGGAACCTGATATCGGTTGCCATTTTGAATGTGGCGGGGATAACAACGAAGCGTTGCGTTTCCCACCTCAACTAACTCAAGAGATGAGGGATGACAAATATGTTCGCGGCTTATGAGGCAGCCTTAGAACCATGGAGGTAAAGATAAATATTCTGCCCTAAAAAATGAGGTGGACAGTTGAGCATTGGTTTTAAGAGACAGAATGCGAGCTATTTCGGTGAGAGAATTAGGTATCTGCTATGGGCGGGAACAATGAGGAATAACAAAAAAAAGTCAACCTTTCAGATAAGTAGTCGATGGGAGATCCACGTAGAGGGAAGGAAGCAAGCAGAGAGTCGTGCCTCATCGTCCCTCCTCCCTTCTTCTAGTCCTAAAGTGGTGTGTAACATGAGTTTGTATTGCACATCTCATCACTAGGGATCGGAATGGCACTACCAGATATGTATGTAAACAGAGGTCAAAGGAGAGAGTAGGCAAAGTCTTATCGTTTCATTATTGAGGTAAATATAGATACACAAGGTATACCCATAGCTTTAAGAAAGATTACCTGTTCTCCATCTTGCTGAGTGCGCACGATGTCAATAACTCCCTCTCCAATAGGACAAGGCTGACAGCTGGATCTTGAAGTTCATGATGGTACTAAAAATCTCAATAATCATCCAAAAGGTGGGTATAACTGCTCGACCGCAATCGGTAGCTTTGAAAGGGTGTAATATTAGGAAAAAATATTTTACCCCTAACTTGACTCACTTATGGATATCTGTTCCCCCGGATGCTTCCGAAAACTGGCATATTGGGCGAGCGCATTATGATGCTTGGCATAGCTTTTCGTCATCCATCGTATTGCTATACGGTGACAGTCCTCCGTACGCACAAGGTGTGGGATCGAGCTCGTAGTAGATATCCCGAGTGATAGCATCTCCATCTGCCAAGCCGGCACCGATGTATAGCTTGGCCAGCGCGAGAGATATTCACGTGCGCCCATATCTCTTTTGTCAACAATGGCGTGACGCATGTTTCCTGGTTTGACCAACGCCTCCGATGTGTTGGGCTGATAACGCTGGGGAAGTGGGTTTTGTCATCCTGTGATAGTGTATGATTTGACCTAAGGCCGTGAGCCTCTGATTGTACGGAACTTTCCATACTGTCTGGAATGATCTATTTCTGCAGATCCCACTTGGACAACCACAAATCCTCTATCCTTTGCTTAATTGTCCCTTAATTACTCGAGCGAGTGAATGAAAATCCTACTTTCTTCTCGATATACTCACTCGAGTACAAATTAGACAATCTTCTCCATTTATTATTCACTCGCTCGAGGAGCAATTTCCACCATCTTCAGCTTCTTCCCTCGCTCGAGGGTTTATTCCAACCCCATATAGCTTTTCGTCCAAGCTCGAAAATTCAAAAATGCGTTTAGGGCCATATTAGGATTAAACCATATGACAGTATCTCCCGCGAATACTCGAAGAGTTGAATTAGCAGATGATGGGCAACTTTCCCTATTCTTGCCTTACTCACTCGAGTTTTCGAGCATCCTGCACACGTCTTCTACAGCCTTTTGTCCGTACTCAATAGCAATAACCATCCCACTAGGATGCACAACCACCTTTTCATCTGAACACAGTCCTTCTTACACTCACATTTCCCAGAGAAACCCTCCGGAGAGTTCATCCAGACTTTTCCTACGCTTCCACGGCATCAATGGACGTTCGGTATCGAATCCTCTCAGCTGAAGTGGACATCGGCCTCTTTTCCATCTAGATCCTCCCCCAATTCTTCTCCTTTCAAGATCCTGTTCTTTGCCCGCATAATCGTCCTCAATCCGTACCTCGTATCTATTTCCATCGCGCACTCGTCCACAGTGGGTTCATCCACCCGTTTCACCTATTTCTAGAATGCGGGGTGCATATCATCGATCGATAAAAGGGGCCGAAAGAAGAAAGGAGGCCGGAGAATATTTTGTTGTGGATAGTGCTCTATAGTGGATCTCTTAGCTGAAGGAAATGAGTTCATGCTGAACCCTAAATCTGTTGAGTTTCAAGCCCTTGAAACAACAGGGAGATTTGCTGCGGCGGAGACAATTGTTTCTCCCCTGAACCACGGACACGTGATCTATCGATCCGAGACTATTTTCATCTAAGATGACTGGTATGAAGTTAGTACAGTGTCTTGCTTAAAAACATTTAGTAGTGAAACTAATGTCGCATTCTCAATCGTTGTTGCCCAATTCGGATCTCCCAATTAGGTTGCCGAACAAAAGAGTTTTGCCGAGATTTCGTGTATCACTGTACTTCATCAGACCAAACTCTCCCAAACCTGGAACAATTCAGCAAGCCAATTTTGAAACATCTTCGCCCAAATCCGCTACCTCGAAATAATATTCCTTACTACGAGAAAGGAGAAATGAATCCGTACAGCATATTCCAGGTAAAAGAGCAGCGCTTATTGACATAAAAAAATGATGTGGCTTTGGCGGCCGTCCGTAGCATTGGGACGGACCAGCTTATTCCAGAGGGCTATCCAGCCCCAAATCTCACAACATTCTTATGTCAACACGATCAGCATCTAGTCTCTGTATACCCATTCTGGAAATACCGAACAAACCTATTGAAGATCAGCGAGATTGGACCAAGCAAGTGATGTGAGGATTATTATCTACTCAGAGGATGATAGCAAGCGCGAATGAGAACCGCATTGAGCGACAAGATTAACCTCACGTCAGAGCCAGCTCAGTTGAAGATGATATTCCAAATGGCTTGCGCCCTATATCCGACGCCTACCATGCTCATTGCCCAGATTGAGCCATTACCATACGGAGCTCATAGCGGAGATGCGCTGGTTTTAAATGATTAGGAGGGACCATACATAATATTATTCAGCCCTCTTCTTGTCGCCAGCAGCACAGTCAGCATCGCATCCGCTTCCAACGAAAACACCGCAGCTTAAGTCCGCCGCTGATGGACGAACGGCCTCGGGTTCATGGAGTCATTGTGCAGCAATCCCAAAACCACGAACCCGAGCCCGCATTCGGATACGCACCAATAGGAAACGATTCGCATTTAAGGTAGATTTTAAGGTTCCGGGTTTTGGTAATCACCGTATTACTGATCTGCTGGCTGTGCGAAAAGTCCGGTGTGCTTCAGGATAGGCTCGGCCGTATGAGATGGATGACAGATGCGAGAAGTTACGACAAAGATTACCAACTCTGCCCAGAAAGATATCCAGCCGCATAGAATTATGGATGCGTAGTCTTCGGTGCTCGGAATTTAGACTTTACCATACGTTCGCAGCCTTGTCATCGAAGGTATGTGAACATAACGATGAGCATGAGCTTCACGATTCTTTCCGAGAATTCAGGATGTTCGGATAACAATGCTGCGGTTCGCACGGGAACATCTGGCCTGTGACCTGTTTAAGCTTCGAGTTATTTTCTGGAATCTGTGGAGAGGCATTTCATGTTGTTCACGGGAACTGTTGCTCAAGCCTTGCGGAAAAGATAGGAATAAAGATTAAGATTGAACCGGTTCTGGCGGACCGGAGCCATCCAAACTGGGCAACCTTCGAGAAGGAATTGAAGAAGCCACGAAGTGGGGGATGCAGACTGTGCATCTCGCATCGAAGCCTCGGATTCTCCACGGATTGATTGATTAACTGATTGAGCATGCTTAAATGTTGAGATTTTGCTGTGCTGTGCAATACGCTCCATGCTGCTGCTGCAGATTGGAATTGATGAGATGCAAGCGGATGACTCTACAGCGGGAACACCAAACGTGTTTATTTGCAGAGTTCTCTCAATTCCAATTCATCGATTCATCCGCGTATGAACCTCTATCCCGTTGTGAAAGGCAGTAAAAACCAATTGTCTATCTAGCCTAACTTCGCATCTACAGCTCAATCCGGGACAATCAAGCCCCTTCAACCCATTCAGCAGAACCGACCGCTGCTTGATTGCAACGAGCCACGAACTCTCATTGCGTGGAGGTGCAGAAGGGCGGGATGGAGTTGCTGCCTGATCTGTTTTGATACGTTACAGATTACTGCTTACTCTTTGCGTGCGCACTGCGGATGGCTGGTGAGCGAACCAGTCTCGCCAGTCCTTACAAACACTCTCAGGACGACCGTTGAGTGGTGGTATCGTATTTTGCATCTGGTATTCTCGGAATGTAGGCTGCCAAATTATTTGTGCGCTGGGCGCTGCGCAATTCGTCAACACTCGCGTGTCGTCGCATACTGCATACAAATCTCCAGGCTCAACACTGATGGTCGCGTGTAGGGCGTACCCTCCCTATAGTACAGGCGTACGATGCCCTTACCGCAATTACGGACAATCCGTGGTTTCGTGGAGGTGGAGGCTGTGTGCACTTTGTTTCCACGATTGATTGCGCCGATACAGGTGATTGTGGAGAAGATGAGATGAAATAGTGGTGATTATCAATTTGGAAGCCTTGATCGTCGCATCTGTTACAACCACGAGTGCGTGATCCCAAATAGTACCCACCTAGGTAATCAAGTCGTGAGAGCGCGAGTATCAGAGTGCGTCGGCCGGTCTAACAAAGAAAGTTCGTGCAGTAGGCGATGAGAAATTAAGGTTGTCTGAGATGAATCATTGGTCTTGGTGAGATTAGATGGAATGAATGAGAAACAGTGTTGTTAATCTGATATGATGGTGTCATTTCCTGCTTTGTCACGGTCGCAGAGTAGGTACAGTATGTCGTTATGAGCGAGGGTGATGAAGCAGATCATGGTCTCGTCTCGACTGTAGGGGTTTGTCATCTAAAGTGCGAGAAGAGAGCGTAAAGGCCGAGTTGAGTTTATGTCGTATGCAATCGTATTACGAAAAGGGGATGGCGGCAGAAGGAGAATGAGTGAGGGTGAGTAAGGAGTAACTGTAAAGTCCGCAAGCCGCTCGGCGGAGGAACGAGCAGAGTACGGAAATGCGAGTAGGTGGTGAGGTCAACGACACAGTTGCCTGAGTAGGCTATTGCTTGGTTTGGGACTGGTGGTGATGGTGTGGGGAAGAGTAATGAGAGAGTCACAGGCAGTGACAGTCAGTCAGTCCGTCAGTCAGGCACCACCTCATACACCGCAATGGACATATCGGATTCGGAGACAATCGAGTGGAAGGAGACTTTGGTCAAGAAGCAACCGGCTCTTTGAATTGCCTAATACAGTTTAGCTGGACTCTCGGGCTCTGTATCTTTCCGACTCTTGCATGTCGTTGTGGCTCGCTGGTTGCTGAGAAAGCGAGAAATGCGCGGAAGGAAAAAGGGTCTTGGTTGCGGGTCGTGCGTAGGGCAATGATGACTCGCAACAGGGATTACTTTGCTAGGATCCACGCGAAGTTAACAGACGGAGGTGTCGGGTTTTACGATGAGCCTTGTTGTTCGGGGCACGGTGTAGAAAGAACTGTACGAGAGAAATCAGCTGGATACATAATCCACCGAACATCCAGCTCAAGTCAGATTCTTTTCACCACTTCATCTTCAATACACAACAGACTCAATACAATACAATACAACAATCAATCTTCACCAGCAAGATTAATCAACATCTACCAACAATCACCACTTCAATCAACACTTCCCAAAACGTCTCTTCCACTGAACGCCCTGACTACCTTACTCGGCTACCTACCCGTTCACCGATTCCGGCGCCGCCAAAAAGAGTTGCCTTGAGTCATTCAGTTGCAATAATATTGCACCATCCACGATACAAAATGTCGACACTTTCCCAATCACCACTTCATTCTTCCTCAGTATCACCATTGAAGAGAAAAGCAATGTCCGTCACTCAAACTTACTACCTCGCCCACACTGCACGAGGCAAGCTCTCATCTGAGGCTGCCCGTGCAGACCACAACCTTCGTCTCCTCGTCGGCCACGCCAATCTTCTCGATTCTTTGATGCTCGAGCTTGCAGAAGCTGAGCAGGAGCAAGAGAGTTGGTTCAATCAATCTGTCAAGAAGGCAAACAAGACTGAAGAGCCAAAACACATCCAATGGGCTGATGCAATTATTGAAGAGCCAGAGGAGGATTGGCAAGCAGAGGATGCCGACTCCTCAGATTCCGGAGAGAGCGATTACGATTCTGATGATGATGAGATGGATATCGAGACCGCAGTTTTACAAAGAGTTCAATCACACAGTGCCATCGTCTCAGTGCAAGAATCAGAAGAGGAATTCGAAGATGATGGAGAGGAGGATTTCGAGGGTCTTCAATTACGCTTAACACCATCTCACTCCGTCCACCCACCAGAGCTCGACCACGATTCTGATTCCTCAGAAGATGAATCAATGCCACCATCACCTCCATCCGATACTCTCCCAACCTTCTCTGAAAAACAACAAATCGCTACCACATCATACTACTCCAAAGCCACACCTTCGATCCCCGCGTCTGAACAACAAGCTTTCTTCGATGAAGGTTTCTACCTCCCACAAAGGACGCAACCGGGTTTAATATCTGCCATCAGCGTGTATTAAATTTGGAGACTTAAGATCGAATTGGTTTTGATAGCGATTTGAGCGTTTTTCAGCGAAGGCGTTTTGGGGGCAAAGGGCAAAAATACCATTGCTTTTCATTGATATACACGGGGGATTATAAGGCGGTTACAAGTACATAGGTTCACACCACTCATGAGAAGGGATAGGAAAGGATAATTGGAGGATATAAGGATTTCATTTTGCTCCCTGATAGGTTGAGCATTGTCTGGTGGTAGAAACAAAGAATTGAGAAAGTTCAAAATAATTACAGTCTTATCTGCATGTGACATTTTACTATCTGTTTATCTTCCCTGTCTTAATCCACTTTCCTTTTCCTTATTCACACTCAAAGTATCTACCCACAATAAACAGTCATCATATCTAAATAATAAAATCTCTTCTCTCTAACAGAAAATCTCCATCCTCAATTTTCACCACTAACAAAAAATCAAAACAGAATAATCAGAAAATGTGCCTGCCTGCCTGATGAATCATCCACCGAACCCCGACCGGCATTCGGAACTTCACTTTCTTCGTCAGTTCGTCAGTCAGTCAGTCACGAAAGGCTCGCATCCCTGCTCATAATCGGTCAGATTTTCGTACACCTCCACCTCCTACTTCCCACCAGCACACCGCTTTTCAGGGGTGGAAGAGGGAGGGGTCTTCGTTTATCGTATTTTGGGCGACCTGTGCCAATTAACGAAGGCCCAGTATTTTGGGTGAGTGGGTGTGGTCGGAGCGGGAAGAGGGTTATTTGCATAATTATTTGGTAGGTGGGAGAGAGGACGGAGACGGAAACGGGATTTGGGGAACGAGTACGATTTTTGATAGATGTTAGATGGATAGATGGATGGATGGATGTGAGAAGTGCCGGAGATGTGTATTGAGGATATTGATTTGTAGAGTCTTCTCTCTTCCCCTCCATTTCATATTTCATAATTTCTACCTTTTTTCAGCATCCCAAATCATCACCCACTCACTCACTCAATACCTAATTACCCTCAAGGTAAAGGTAAAGGTAAAGGTAAAGGTAACGTTATACGGAGTACTAGTACTCACCACCTTAATTAAGGCTGTGCACATCATTACCTTACTACACCACCGCAAACCCAAACCCAAACCCAAACCCAAAATGTTGACTCAGACGGACCTGACCGTAATGATGGCTTACAGCCGACATCAATGGAAACACACCGCTTGCTGTGGTAAGAAATAGTAAGGTGAGGCTTGGAACGGGGCGTGAGATGGTGGGGTTGTCAGGTACGCTGGCATTCAGCAGCGGTGGAAGGCTGGCTGGAGATGCACTGTGCTGTAGAGGCTAAAAGCCAAGGGCTGAATAATGATGGGAGGGACTTTTGAGATGCTTTTATTGGAAATAATAATACCGGCACCATTTCAAACTCATGGATTGAGGCACGGTGCCTCTGCATCATTGAACTTTAAAAGGACTGGAATCGCCGATACCAAGCTGAGGTTTCTGGTTTCTATCGTTGGTAGGGAATGATTTGCTATAGTTTGTCCAGCCGAGTTTTATGTTTGCTCGTTGGTAGGGAGATATGATGTGTGTGTTGGCAATAGGAACTCGTTGCAGGATCTAGATGCCTATGCCTATGCGTTGGGCTTACGTGGGTAATTTGTAGGTGTTCGCCTGAATCACCATTTCTTGAATCGCGATCTCGATTCACGGGTGAAGAACGATTTAATTTGCTGGTTTTTTTCTTTGGAGATGCTGGAGAAAGCCAGCTATGGCAAATATTGCTACCTGTGCTCATGTGTAGGTTTATAGGCATCACTTTAAAGGCAAAATGTTTCTCCGCTTCCCCAGACTATCTTATTTTACACCCGCCGGCTTCGGGGCCCAATACCCTCACCAAGTCCTTCCAACTACCGTAGTCCTTAAACTTTAAGAGGAGTGAGTATCAGATGGTTATACCATTCCCGACCCCAAATCATAGAAATATCATAGGGTCTTCTCAGCTGATTGTTAGTTCACGATGGTGTTTTGGTATTGGATGGAAATATGATGATGGTATGATCGATTATGATAAGATGGTGTTTGCCCCCACCTTTTATTCCTACAATCCACTCTTCTTTTCACACCCTGATGGAAGGATACTTACAATTAATGGAGCAGAAAAAATACATGTGATTACCATCAGTTGATCCCTTTCCTCCAGGCTTCTTGAAATGAAGTGCGTAACGCACTGCGTACGAACATGATCACCAACCTTATTAACCACCTGATCCGTTTCCGCGAGCTCAGAGCCCGAGGCACCGCATCTACGGGTGTGCGATGAAGGTCTGTGATCGTGAGAGCTCTAGATCTCTGGCTTTGGGGTCGGATATGGTGGAGGTGTGTAAAGGAGGTGGGATGAGGCGAGTCAGATGAGTGCGGGGTGATGGGGGTCAGATCATACTTATCGCACTTTGCGGACCAGAGATGAGACATTGCATGTGAGCATTAGACCGGTCTGCCGGAGGTATTATTCTTCAGAATAATACAACAAATGAAATAGGAACCCCCTTTTCGATGGATCGTATGATTAGTGATACCTACGTAGTTTTCCTTCGTAGTATACTTTAGTCCACGATACACGGATTTAAGAAATGGATTTGAAATGATGGCATGTTTGTCAGCTTGATTATCAGATGAGCTCGGTAGCGGAAAGCTTACTTTGATACCAAGGAACATACATACCTTACCAATACCGACAGCCGCGCTGGAACCCGAGGGATGCGGAGAACGGATTTCAGGGTTTGCGGATTGCGGCAGTGGGTGAGCGGTATCTCTAAGTTGATGACGGTGAGATGAGAGTCGACGCACGTGTTAGAAAGTATATTTACGAGAACAAGCATTGGAGTACGAGACGTTTCGGCGGAGGTGGCCTTATCGTATTCGGATTGTATGATGATTGGAGATGAATAGTGTCGATGAGGGGAAATAGTTGTTAAATAAAGCTACAAAACAAATCTGTCACTAGTACTGTCGTCTAAATGCATTGTCCGAATAAGAATCTGTCCGCCAAAGATCGAAAAGTAAAACCGTATTGTCCAACTCCAAACCACATCTATTCCCAATAGACCTCTCCAACTCCAATCCAACCATAACCCCATCAAAGCTCGTCGACCTTCAAAACATAAAGCCTATCCCTCTTAACCTTCCTCCCCCAGTCCTTCTCCATACTCTGTATAAGCTCTTCCAAGTCCCTCTCCGCGTTCACATACAATCCACTCAATACCCTTGCTCTGGTCTCCACACAAAGCATCAAGAAAGTCCCACTAGCCAACCCAGCAGCTGACCATGTCATTGTAGAAGCCATTTCATTCAAGGTGCCGTGCAATTCTGGGTATTCGGCCATGTGTTCCGGATAGAGTTGGGTATGTACAGCAGGATCGTGTATCATGCTAGGACTTGGACCGGGGTTGACTGCAAATGACAGAATGCCTTTTGATTTGTATTCTACCTCGAGATGGTGGTGTAGTTTGAGAAGTGAAGAAGCGGCCACGGAATGAGCTGATAGAAAAGGCATCTGGACAACTGCACTGGGCATGACAGTACTGATAATGATACCACTTTGACGTTCAACCATAGCTGGAAGAACAGCGTGAATAAGTGAGAGTGGTACACGAAGATTAGATTCCATCACAGGCCACCAATCCTGCATGATATTCGGTTCCTTTGCGAACGGTCGAACATATGAAGCAGGCACAATGTTGATCAAAATATCCACCTGCCCTCGATATTTCTCGACCAATGCAACAATCTCGCTAGCTGCATCAGGAGCCATTAGATCGGCAGTAAGAGCCATGGTTGGCGAGTTGAATTTCTGCTTAATCTCTCGGAGCAAGGGTTCAAGAGATTCTGATGTTGGACCAACACAGCATACAGATGCCCCAGCTTGAGCAAATGCTAAAGCTGTAGATCGTCCAACTCCTCTATGAGCCTGAGTAATCAACACTATCTTTCCCTTCAATTGACCTTTGAAACGATATGGATCAATGAAAGAGTACGTGTCGCGATGCTTTGTAAGACTGGATTTGTTTTCCCATATCTTTGGCTTTTCGATATTAGGTGCCTCAAATGCAGGCATTGTATTCAAAAAATCGGAACTGAAATTGAAAGACATCTTGAAAACGATACAGAAACGAACTGAACGAGGCTACACTTGGCGTATATGAGGCTGACTTGACCCAAAGAAAGGAGAAAACAAGTCTTGGCGAATGATGTCGAGGTGCCAGGATGTTTTAGTGCCGGGAGTTATGAAAGTTTATCGGAGAATGGAATTGTCCGACCTCCTGGAAACGCCCTACAGATGTGTCATTGTTAGAAAGGCTGAACAGCCTTGCTTCAGGCGTTATCGGGTTTTCTTATGACCGTCGGCCTGTAGCCTTGTGTTCGACCGGCCGGCGGAGGTGGAATTGAGACCAGGTAGCAAGAAAGACTCATTCCAACATGCAGGTACTCGAGAATGCATGGCATGAGCACGCATGACTTGAGCAAGACTTGCAACAAGCCAACGTGTGCTCCGCGCGTCGCCAATACCGTTCATACGTCTCTACTGTCCGAGGTGAAAATGAGGACGGAACATAGGCCTTCTTGTGAAGTCTCGTTCACAAGCTGGCACATGCTGAGCCTGCGAGGCCTTCAAATCGGACGATCTTTCCCCCTGTACACTTACATCGAGTGGCAAGTAGCCATCTTGAAGTGGAGAGCGGATTTCATAGATTATCCATCTCTCCGGAGCTGAGCCTCCAAGTATAGTCCAAATTGAGTTTTCGGCTCTCGAGGTAGCTCGTCTTCTATGCAGCATGGGTTATTTATGGGGTTTCTTGCACGCTTGAATCCTTGATGAAGCATACAAGAGGGAATTATGACCTCAATCTCGAAGATAATGCCTCTCAAACTCTAATGTGAGGTTCATCCGATCGAAGAGTAATCGTTCAGACTTCGCAATGTCATATTCTAGTCCGAGTGTTCAATGTTTTGACAGAATTCTACCGTCCGGGACACTCGGGCTGTTATCAGGATACATGATATGTCCTTGTGACGGCGGCTCGGAAGAGTTCGCAGCTTGCATAAGCCAGGAGGGTTTTCGTGATGGGTTTGCTGCCGGACTTTGAGCTTGAATGAAAGAATGTGGAGACGGATGTTCGAGAAAGTTTATGTTCCGAATGGTCGGTAGAAATGTTGAACGGCCGTCATCACGTGAAGGGGATTCGGGGACTTCTGCTGGACCCACTTCAACTCCAGTCTGCTTCCTTCAACACAAACTTATCACGATATGGGATTGAGCTTGGTCCAAGTGGTTGCTTTGACTTTATAATGCAAACTTGATTGAGGATATCTTCGTAAGTTCCAGGTGCATGCATCGTTTGCAACACAAGTGTTGATTTGTAAATGATGGCCCTGACTGAGCTGGCTCAAACGTCTTCAGGGTCATATGCTGGCATTGTTATATATTGGCTTTCCGATCACGTTAATCCGAGAAGATTGATGTTTGAAACCAAGAGCAATGTTTATAGATACTCCATTCTTGTTCCTAGCATTGCATCGCGCGTACTATTCTTCCTGCAAATCATCGCGTTAGTGACATTCGCTATCAATGATCGGCATTCCTCCTCGCATTCTCTGGTGGCATAAGATCCTTTCAATAGTAATTTCCTCACACTTTTCATGTTACTCAGGATTCTAGAGTGGATACTCTGGCCGTCATGTATTACATTTGTTTATAATTTCCTATGTCTCCATCATGTTCGGGTATCGATCGGAGGATTCTCAGTTTTCGGTGACTTCAGAACCATCCACTTGCAGCATTTCAAAACGCCAAAATTTCCCACAGTCCATCAGAAGCCTCTGAAACTTATCGAAAATGATTGCAGATTTCCTTACAAACGAGAAAAGGGGCCTTGTCCAGTGTCCACCACTCCACAACCACCCGGCGCTGGCAGCCACGGAATCAACAAATTTCGACACAGACTCGAGAGACATGTCGGTCACTTCTCTACCTGGGTATCCTTTCTTCTACGCGATTCCTATCAGTGGCTGTGTTCAAGAGAGCATTCCGGTTCAGCATTGGTCGGAGGATAGTAAGGAGGATAGTAAGGAAAGTCCGAAGGATTTTCTTCCTCCTAAATACACTACATCCGACCCTCTTCCCCCGGTCAATGAGATCCACGAAATGGGAAATGGAAGCCCTGTCAGCGACAACTATTTTCAAGTCGACACCAAAATGTTCCCGGAGAAGGAATTAAATGATGATACTGCAAACCTCCCAAAAGCTTCAGAAAGTAAGCTTCCATTACGGAAGATTCGATATCCATCGCTGCCGATCGGACGCTGGGCTCGAGCTTCCTCCGAGGTGCAATTGAGTCAAAGTCAACATTTTGAAGCTCTAGAAGAGAGTCCAGAATTGTCTCAGAATCGAAAGTCTGCATTCAAGTCTCTCAAAGCGCGAGCATCATGGTCTCCATTCAGACCATCAGTGTCAAGCCCGCTGTCGGCATCTATAGATCCAAGTGATTTCGATGAATTATTCTCTGTCCAGGAGTCGCCAGTCGAGAAGAAGGTGGTCCCGTTAGTCGATACTGAGCAGAGAATACCTCTGCTTGAGAAAAAGCTACAACCAAATCTTCGCCGGAGTCTTCATGTTGGAAAACAGCTAGGGCGAAGCAGTGATGACATGTCAGAGGAGGAGACGATTCAGGCTGCGTTAATTGAGAGTATATACCTCATGTTGCACAATCTGCAGCCGACGTATCTCCCAAAGAGTTCTTCTCAAATTACGCCGACCCCAGTGCGTCATAGTCTCTACAGATAATCGGAAAACCTGGAACCGCGATTATTAGAAACAGGAGGGTTTACTACATGGTTCATGCTTCCTAGAATTATAGGTTTCGAATCGAGCTTCACCTTCTACAGGAGGAGATGGCTCGGGTGAGGACTGTTGGCTTTTCTGTCCTTGGTTCGGATAGACGCTGGAAGAGCCAATTTGCAGGCTATTTCTTTTGTATTGATACTGGAGTACTGGATCATGTTAACGCTACACTCCTAGTCCTTTCCTTAGTAAAGTTAGATACCATATCGTTAAACTTCCACCATTCACGTTCACGCTGTTTTCCGCATATCTGGTGCTTATCTCCTTCTTTCACTTCCCTTTTTTTCTGGATCCCCAATGAGTGTTGAGGGGAGTAGTCTGCCGAGACGTAAACATCCATTATTCAGCAAAATCATATCTGATACCAAGCGTGTTGCTGGAATAGTTCATTTGAATCTGCTCGTCCCTCAAGTTGTCGAGTATTGCATTTCCCCTGGAAGCAATACATGTATTTGATATTTTGGGAACGCCGCCCATGTTGACACCTGAACAAGACGCCTATGGTTTTTGGCTATTAATATCGTAGCTCTCTTAATCCGTTATTGATTCTAGACGCCGATTCCTAGTAGTCGTTGGAGTTAGATTCGCGTCACCCTTCCCAATCAGAAAGAAAGAAATGTATGTCAAAGATCGATCGGTCGAACATGAACCTCTGAATGATTGTGGGCAAATGGTAGATTCTTGTGGTGTGCTGTTATATTCGTCGTGATCACGTCCACTTCACCTTCAAATGTACATGATTGTACTTCTCAATTTTCCTCCTGAAATGTTACAAGGCTTTCAAAAATCTGCGAGGCAATACCTATTCTTCCACGCCAACCAGGAAAAATCTCGCATTCAAAAACTTCCCCAAGATTACACTTCCAGTTGATGGTTCTTGTACGACAGATTTGACCCGTCGTACGGAGGGACAATTGGCCTGCCCTCAACGCCCTCCCCCTTTTCCCAATTCTCGCAGCACCGAACATCTCCCCAGCCTACATTCAATCCACTTATCAACCACTGACCTGTCTCCCTCCCCTGTTTACTCACACTTCTCACAGGTCTTTCACCACTCTGCCCTTCTACAAACCCCGGGTTCGCTATCCACGTCACCCTCTTCACCACCATATCCACATCACGCCTCACCGACTGATGTCTCGGACACCACACTTCTCTCCAAATCTCATACTTCTTGAAATACACTGGGTTGACACCCCCGAACGCATCCATGGCATGTACTTCGACCCAATATCCGTGGTGATCCATACTCTCCACAAAGTACCGAGCTTGTCTTCCATTATGAAAAGGGCGAGATACTTCGAGGATGTAATCTCGACATGTAAGAGTGTAGAAAATATCGCTATCGACTCGGAGAGCGTCGTGGGGCGGAAAGTCGTAGCCTGCTATGTCGCCGATGAAGCGGTCTATATCATCCATTCTGGAGGTTTGCCAGTCCAGGGAGGAACCGTATTTGTACGGACGTTGCACTGGGCAGCAGAATATCTGTTTTTGCATGACGAAGGAGTAGAAGCGAGCTATTGGCGTGAGGAACGGATCCTCGATAGGGGCGGAATGAGTTTGATAATTTTTGGGGGGAAGAACCTCTGTGTTTGACTGGGTTCCAGTGTCTGGTAAAGCAGATTCGGTATGAGGTGAGGTGATTCCGAACTGGGTTATCAGCGCCCTAAATGAAAAAGATCTGTTTGATCTACTCACGGTTCTTTCTCTTCTTTGTAATGCATGTGCAGTATACCCCTTCCTATTGAGGTTGTGGTTATGCTCTCCATGATCTTTTACTGTGTTGAGAGCATCACCTAAAGATTCGGATGAGATGCCGTGATCTGTGTCCAGTACTTGAGTTTTTTCCGTTTTATCTTCGTCTTGACTAGCTTTGGCTCTTGGAGGATTGATTTTAAGTTTTCTGTGCTTCTTCTTACTCATATTTACTCCAAATTGGCTATCGAGTTCGGCTGAGAATGCGCAGTGAAAGCTTTTCTGTGGTGTGGAATCGATTTGATTTTTGCTTGAGGTGATACGACTGGACGTGCTTTCTTTTATGTTATTGCTGCTGTGGGTTGTACGTCTCTATTAAAATACTTGGAAGTTGTTTTCTTGTTGTTCTAGTGGGGGTATCTTGCGTCGAGCAGAGTTGCGTGAGGCGATGAAGGCTTGAAATGGTTAATGTGGTGGTTTTGCTGTAAGATTTGGTGTCGAGCATACCACTGGAGTTGAAGCCTAAAAGCTATTGAAACACCCTCGTCAAAATGGGTGTGCTATTCAAAACGAAAAAGCTACGAGAAGGTTTCGGAATTTGCTCACTCTCAGGCCCCTAGAAATGAAAGCCTAACTCGTTTTCATTACTAAAGTCATAAAGTCAAGGCACCAAGATGACTGATATCGAGACTTTGAGAAGGTATTGATCAAGAACGACTCATGCAGTCCGCTTGCGGAAATGTTTGAAGTGTGGATGAGATGAAAATTAGAAGTGTTTAAGTGTTTGCTGAAGGATGTCGAAGAAGCACCCCTCTGCTTCTGTCCATTTCATTTGTATGCTCTCACAACTCATTCAAACGCGAGAACTATGTGATTCATGTACCACCATATGGGTATCCGGCAGTTCCAAGGGTCAAAGAACCCAAAGAAATGACTCGATTAGGAGGAAAGCATCAGGAGAAAGGCATAGTATAGGTGAGCTTCAGGGGTGAATTTCTAATTCATCTTTCGTAACTGAATCTTCAGCGATATTGCGTTTTTGTAAGCACAAAATACATTCAATCTAACAAATGTATGGCTACAGGGCTGTCTTCTAGAGTAGCCTCGTTATTATTTACTTAAGGTCGCCGCCACACAAATATTTGTGAGCCGCTACTCACTTGCGATCTTCACGTAGGAACTTGGTAAGCATTATCCAAAGGAGGAAATGTAAATAGCAAATACAAAGTCGTCAGCATAGAGAGAGGATTTACCCATATCCATTTGAAAATTTTCGAAATTTGATAGCCTCCTCCGAATCGAAATATGGACTGTCCAACGTGATGAGGGCAAGGACTCCTTTGCAGCTCGTGCAATTCTCTCAAATTTCTGAAGCAGAGCAGAATAATTCCCAGACTTAATTTGGATATCAGCTATAGGCAAGTGTTTTTGGTAATAATAATCCAACACTACGTTACTCATAAGCTAATTTGTACGTGTAGACTATCAGCACTAGAATGCTGAGCTGATGGTTATTTGATTATTTTTTGTATGATCAGCTTCTCCAAGCAAGTGATCCTCCGCAACAAGCCATAGAAAGATGGGTATCTCACAGCCCCTCGCCAATGCTGACGATGTTACTCGGCAGACCAATTACAGCGTGCATTCCCTGAGTCACTCGCTAATTTCCAGGGGCTACTTTGTGCCAATAGTGGGGTATGGCGGGGTATTTAGTGATGCCATTCCCGGTTCGATATGCAGATTTTCTTTTTCATCAGCGTAACTTGTCAAGAATCCATTGCATATCTCTATATTACAGTACGCGCTTTGATGGAGTCTCCAAACGATATCGTTCTGAGTAACCTATCGCTTCACCGGAGTATTGATCCGGATCGAGTTGAGCAGAATGAAGAGCTTCACCAGCGTGAGTTCTCGCTGCCGCAAGCAGATAGCGGACGTGACGCATGTTTGTTCTTGGCTGCTGGATTTGTTGTAGAAGCCCTTGTATGGGGTAAGTAGCTTTTCAATTATGATACTTCAGCATAGCTCCGGTCTGCCATCTTGGTACAGGAATAGTTATGTGGATTCGACCAACTAACAGCTTTAAGGCTTCCCTTTCTCTTTCGGTATATTCCAGGAATACTACAGCACTCATGAGCCATTCTCGTCTGATAGCTCGGGTGTTGCCGTTATTGGAACGACAGCTACTGTATGACCCTTCCCATATCTCTGTACTAAAATCCTGCTAATAAGCTCAGGGTGTAATGTATATGCTTGGTCTCATAACATTTCCATCGTATAAAAAGTGGCCCCATCTCGCAAACGCTTCCAAATGGGCTGGATTACCGATCATGGCAGCTGCTTTAATAGCAGCCTCCTTCGTCAGCACGGTCGAGTCCCTAATTATCACCCAAGGAGCCATCTACGCTTTAGGAGGGGTGATTATATACTACCCCACGCTCCTCTGGATCGATGAGTGGTTTATTCAGCGAAAAGGTTTAGCCTATGGTATCATGTTTGCAGGTACTGGAGCCGGAGGTCTGATCACCCCTTTCGTACTGAATTTCCTACTCAACAAGTACGGATTCAGGACTACGCTTAGGATCTGGGCTGTTGTTCTCTTGGTTCTTACCTCGCCACTTATCTACTTTATTCGGCCACGCATTCCTCCTTCATTAACGGGACATTCTCCTCGCTATGGTCTCAGCTTCCTCAGGTCGCGAAGTTTCTGGTTATTGCAGCTAGGTCTCATGGTCGAGTCGCTTGGGTACTTCATACCATCCATATATCTCCCAACCTTTGCTCGTTCACTCGGATTATCTCCTTCAATTGGCACCCTGCTTGTTGCACTACTCAATGCAGCAGGTGTCGTTGCCACCATTGCATTCGGTGGCCTCTGCGATCGCTTCCACGTCACAACAGTTGTCCTGATTTCCACTGTTGGAGCCACTATGTCTGTTTTCCTGCTTTGGGGAGTCTCTACCGCCTTGCCTCTCCTTTGCATTTTCAGCATCGTTTATGGGTTTTTTGCTGGAGGATTCGTGAGCACTAATGGAGGTATCTTAAAGATGGAGAAATTGAAAGATCAGAACGCGGATGTAGGTATAATGCTTGCCATTATAAGCGCGGTAAGAGGAGTAGGCGCTGTTGCTAGTGGGCCCTTGAGTGAGGCATTATTGAAAGAGAGACCCTGGGTAGGAGAAGCGGGGTTAGCTTATGGTAGTGGGTTTGGAGGACTGATTGTTTTTACCGGCGTGACTGCTGCCGTGGGAGGGATGAGCATCTTTGGCAGGAGGCTCGGATGGATGTAAGTCGGCAAAGTAGCAAGAGAGTGCTGTGCTATGAATCCTTGAACCACTGTATCGTTGATAAGAGGGAACTCACCTCAGGGACACACATTCAAGAATATCAGAAAATTGTGAATGAACCAGGAATAGAAGGATTTCAGAAGCTTAGTTGAAAATGACAGGGTATTTCAAAAATGTTAAGTGCGAACAGATTTGAAAATCGATCCAAGCCATATCTTGTCTTGAATCATGGGGCCTGCTATAGTGATGATATTCAAGCAAAGAGATGACTTTTGTACTTGAACTTCGGAATCTTAGTCGAGGCCTGAATTTGCTAGTGGAGGAAAGATCCATGTTGCTCTGGACCGTCCGCAGAGCCGATCTTCTTTGCTCTTTAATATGTTATGGTCATCGAGATTTCGTATATTATACGAAACAGTTCTTATGAAGAACAAAGCTTTGTGACGTTGCACAGTGGGCAAGAGAGAACACTTGATCCTTGTCGCAGATTGTCAACGGTCGAGGGGCAATAATAAGGTTCTGGATGTCAAACCGAAGGAAAGCATGTAGAACAATTTGAACTCGAGATGAACAGGAAGTAGGCTTTTTTCGAACAATCAAAGAAGTATGCTCCTTTTGCCTTTAATATGTCTTGCTTTTTCTTGTGTAGGCAGAGACTCTACCTGTGTACAGCAGTGAACAATTCCCCAAACAACTCAGACCATGACTCAAATTACACACCACGGACTAGAACGCCAAAACGGCGCGTCATGCCGATCATTTAGCCGCATCCCTACACCTTACCAGGTAGCTATTCATCATTCTATTCACCTCACATCACCTTCGGTATCAGCGGTTGCTTTAATGCCACCTCACCTATCAATGCGCAGACCGTGGATACGCCTTGGATCTGATGAAATGTAATATAATCCAATATTCTTTTGTTCCTTTCTAGCCCGCCTGAGTTCCTCCTTTAATTGCATCACATTCGTTTACCCACTGTATCCCGGCTTGATCAGAGTTTCAGACGTATACACTTCATGCGACATCACTGGGCGCTGCCAATTCTACAGGTGAATAACTACCTCTCCCCAACTCAGATCGACTCGAAAATGCAGTCCATAGCTGACAAGATGATGTTCACTCTGCCAGACTTCATGGCTAGTCCCACGGGGAAGAAGAGCGATACCTCTCGTCCAAGGCCACTACAATTGTCCAAGTCATATTCAAAGCTGGAGCCATCTAGTCCAGACCGCTCAACGCGAGTACAACGTGCCAGTACTATTCAGAATGGAGTAATACCAGAAGGAGTCACAGTAAACAAATCGAGGATAGCTCAAGGGGGTGGAAAAGGTCGAATACTGGATGCCTTCGAGAAAAGCTCTGAAGATGACGAAAATGAGCTGGAGGAAGAAAGTAGTGGGAAATTGCCAGATGATTTTGACCAACTACCTATAGAGTTGGTTAGCTTGAGTGACAGGTGTGAATTCAAATTCCGCGACCTAGAAACCTTCTGACGTCCTTTAGCTTCATCGACTCCTTATCTGCCAAGGTACATCCAACACCTCCGAGCGTTGATAAACTATCTTCTTTATTTCAAGACTTTTATGGCGTTGCTGCTTCGCATATTAATACACATATCTCCGCGTTATCATCGCGGCAACATCGAAATAGCTCCCCAGCACCATCAGTTTCCTCACTGTCCTCCACAGCAAGCAAGCTTAGAGCGAAGGCAGCTTCTATCAGTAACAAAGATAGACCGAAGATCCCACCCGAGAGAAGGGATTCTGAACAGCAGATGTTGACGGCAGAAGAAATTGCTGGTCGTAAACGTGCTCGGAAAGTTTTGGAACATAAACGGGTTGCTTTGGAAGAGGCTGTGGAGAGGAGGGTCACTGAAGGGATCTATGATCGAATTTGGAGACACCGCAGTACTCAAGACGAAGCCCAGGACGAAAAGCTAAGGTCGAAGACTGCTGCTCTATCAGTTGTCGGCATAGGGTTGACAGACCTTGGAATTGATCTAGGCCAGGAGTCCAGCGAAAACCCCGACGCCACAGAAGACAAGGAAAAAGAGGTTAAAGCATGGCTTGAAGGTGCTAGAGAGGAGTTGAGTGCGATGAACAATGAGAAATACCCGCTTGGAAAGCTTCACCACTTGAAGGCTGCTCACAAACAGATCGTCGATACTCTTTCCCATTTCCATCCATCATCTTCGGCAGATGAGATTATGCCTATGTTAATTTTTACTTTGATTACATCTCGACCGGAGGGAATTGATGTTATAAGCAATTTGTATTTCATTCAAAGGTTCCGAAATGAATCCAAGATTGATGGGGAAGCTGCATATTGCTTGACGAATCTGGAAGCTGCTATCACCTTCTTGGAAACTGTGGATCTAGCAAGCTTGAGGGCGGATGAGGTCCCATCAGGACCGCCCAAACCAATCACCCCAAAGGTAGAGAAATTTGATCCTATGATACTTGGACTTACAACATCTCCTGTTGCTTCTGCTCCCGAGGTCAGCTCTGAAAATGCGAGCCCGACGATAACTAAAGCTCTCCCTTCACCAGCAGGTCTCCGTCCCCAGCTACAAGTCCATAATCGTCGGCTAAGCGATATGTTCCAGCCTCCAGCCGTTCTGGGTGCCGCTGGCGATGCAATCATGGATACAGCAGATCAAGGCTTCAAGTCCATTGGCAACAGCCTCGGAGATAGTTACAAATTCCTTCTTGGAAAGCTAAAGGAGAAGCAAGAGGAATCTAGTGGCCAAAAGGCAGAGATCCTTGTGCCAAAGACACTAGACGATGCCCGAAAGCTTGTCAGTACGCCACCTCCGGAAGATGAGGATTCCGTCAGCGGTGCAAGCTCTCTTCACAGCCCCGAAACCACCGAGAGGAAACGGGCAGACTCTGGGGCGAAACATGATGACAAGGTGCTTAGCATGATTGGGGGCAGAAAGCTAGTTCGAGACAGAAGTGCAGATAGCTCTCGGAGTGCAGGAAGCGGCAAAAAAGTTACATTCACTGAGGAGGGAGAAAAAGCTCCTTCACCATTGCACACTTCAGCGCCGGCACCTTCTTCATCAGCAAATCCAGCGATTGTGGAATCTATGCGAAATCTTGGAAACTCACTTAATCCTATGTCTAGGATTGCTGGTTTGAACTTCTCACGCGGTTTTGGTCGTTCCCCCACAACACCCACTCCCCCACCAGTTGCAAAGCAAATCCCCGATGGTGGTGTGGCAGAACTTACCACTGTAAGTCCTCAAAATTTCATACAATTCAATACTAATAACAATAGGCCTTTCCCGACTTGGCACCAGTCCTACCACCAAAGGAAACCCCGAAAATCGCACCCCCGATCAAGAAATTCATGACCTTGGAGAACCCAGGTGATTTGAAATTAAATGAGGTATTAGAGTTATTGAGAGATTATAGACGTTTAGCCACGGCGTTGAAGGATATGGGTGCTGTTTGAGTACTAAGATAGATATTCACAGTCTTTACATATTGGGTTTGGGATGGCGAAGGTGGGCATCTGCGGCGTCGGCGTTCGGTGGCATGTTACTTTGTTGTGGATTCAGCGTCATGGGATGGAGAATGGGAAGAGTGAGCGATGCTCCTCGCCTGGTTTGATTTTACACTCAAAATATCTATGACTCGACAGTACTATTCTAGGTTACGCCTATGGAAATTCAAAGCTGTGGTGCACCATTTTGACCATTGGTTTTCTACTGCTCTACACTGAGTACCCAAATAAAGCCAGTATGAATCGAATATTCATCATCGTAGAATCTCGTAAGCGCGGTCCAAACGAATGAATTATGATGGGAAAAGGGGGGGTCTTAAAAGGACCATATTATTCTGTTTGGCCAGACGCTCACAGGTGTATATTCATTATAAATGCTCTTCAGCTCGTGACACTAGAACACCCCCTTTCCCGCTCGCCTACGGCCGTCCTGCCTTTCTGAGAGAAACTCTTGGTCTTATTGGTCCATCGATCATCGATGTAAAATACGGCGTGCAACAAGGAGGAAATGTTTGTTGCACATCGTATTTGACGAGCATCTTGGTTTTAGAGTTTGAAACTCCAGAATCCAGTAGTATTTAAGAGTTTGAAACTCTTAAAGCTTGGTGTAAATTCTTCTGCTTGCCCAAAATGATGAGAGTAAAGAGGAGTGATTCATTGAAATATTGGGACAAGTTGCTACCAGATATTTTACATCTCCTGATTCAAACTCAAGTTGATTTGTACAATATACTTGTCTCGCTTTCTTACTCTTCGTAAGCTTCCTGTGCAAAGCGGAACTGTGAGTGCTACCTAACAAAGGACTATAGATAGCTCAGTCTAAGATTGCTACTTGGTAGAAAGCAGTCTGGGAGATGTAGCAGCGCCAGAAATTGAATTTAATTTGAGACGTAAAGAACTCTACTGCTATACAAATGAAATAGCGCTATTCTTTGCCAATATTATATTGATTCCTGTTGCATTTTTCATTCAAGCTGCGTATATTGAATCATGGAGTGCGCATTACCAATCACTCACCGTCCTGGGCTTGACTCGTCACACTTGTCCCACCCCTGTAATCCCGCACATGCACCTGACGACGAATGCTACCGATGACTGCCCGCTCCGCGCCTCTTTGATGATCGCCTTGCCTCGCATGCGGAGGTACAACAACATCATCGACTCTACGTACTTCGTCTTGGTTTTTCTACTTACGCCTCCTCTCCTTTGTACATTTCACCTTCACCAATATCTTTCAGCCATGCACATTCGTCATCAAGGATCCTCTAAATGTACTTCTGCTGGCAGAGTCACTGCGGGACTACTGCTTTCATTCCTCGCCTTATCGGCTCCGATTGCTGCCTCTGACGATGCGTCAAGTCAACAACAACCAATACCTATACTTTCTCCTATTATCCCGGAGCCACCGAAGCAAAACCATCAAGGGAATGAACACGTATTTGTATGTAATATTTCACCTCAGGGAAATTTGCTAACATATAGTAGACCTTACGGCATGTCTATCACCATGGAAACCTCAACAGACCGGCTTTACACAGAAGGCTCGATGTGCCGAAATCAGCGTCTGCATTATGGATAGAATCAGAGGATGGCAAAGTTGTGGAAGAACCAAGGCCACTGGTCGCACGAAGCAGTCCTACAAAAATTCATCGATTAAAAGACAGACGTCCTTCAGTGGTCGATCCGATGGTGGCGGCAGCAAGAGAGTACTCCTCAGTATGGGCTACATCTGCAGATGCTTGGACTTTGGATAATGTAGATGGTCCGGACGTAACACATATGGACACGATCCTTACTTTCGCCCAAATGGCAGCTAATGCATATGTGGAGCAGCCGGAGACGGGAGATTGGAAAGATGTCCATGGAGGCTTCAACAGAACTGATGATGTTGGCTTTGGTTGGGGTAGTGATGGACTTCGAGGTTACCTTTACGCAGACGAAAACAACTCGACTATTGTAATTGGACTCAAGGGGACAACCTTGGCCATATGGGATGGGGATGGCACCACAACGAATGACAAGGAAAACGACAATCTTTTCTTCAGTTGTTGCTGTGGGCAGCAAGGAAACACATTCTATCGACAAGTCTGTGACTGCGCTACAGGAACGTATACCTGCAATTTGACATGCCTGAAAAAGAGCCTGACAAAGGAGAATCGATATTATGCTGCTGCTCGATATCTCTACCAAAATGTTACGGCCATGTACCCGGATTCAAATGTCTGGTTAGCTGGTCATTCGCTGGGAGGGTCTGTCAGTGCTATGATAGGATTGACCTATGGGACTCCAGCTCTTACCTTCGAGGCGGTTCCGGACGCTCTACCAGCGAATAGATTGGGACTTCCTGTCCCACCAGGAGTTGATCCTAACAGACCTGGACAACGAGCATTCACAGGAGCTTTTCACTTCGGTCAGAATGCAGACCCCATTTATATGGGTACTTGCAATGGAGCTACAGCAACATGTTCGTATGCAGGTTACGCATTGGAGAGCGCATGCCATACTGGAAGGGAATGCGTGTTTGATGTTGTCAACATGAATGGGACAAGAGTATCCATCATCACTCATAAGATCATCTGGGTCATTGAGAATGTTATTAAAAAGTGGACCAAGGCTCCAGAATGTAAATTCACTCCAGAATGCTATGACTGTCCACTCTGGAAAGAGGTCACTGGAAACAACAGCAAAACTACGACTTCAGCAACATCCACTTCTACCAAGACTAGAACACGAACATCAACATGTCAAACCCCAGGGTGGTGGGGTTGTCTTGACGAGACGACGACTGGTCCTTCTGTTACCACGACTAGCTCAACAACAACCACTACAACTACAGTAACTTGTAAGACACCTGGATGGTTTGGTTGCAACGATGAAACAACCACGACAACAACTCAAAGCAGCACATCAGTACCAACAGCAACCAAGACCTCTTCTTCTACATGCAAGACCCCCGGATGGTTTGGCTGTTACGATTCTACTTCGGCTTCAATAACTCCTGCACCGACATCAGCAGATTGCAGTACACCAGGGTATATTTGGGGATGTAACGACGCTACCAAAACGGGCACCCAATCCCATGCTATAACATCGCCTCCGGTAGCACCAACACCGAGCCCAACCACGTCTCCAAATACTGCCACATGCGTCTCCAAGGTTTGGTTTGGGTTCATCTGTGCCGATCCATCTCCGGTTCCTACTTCAACACCAACAAGCCCTTCAGGTGACAAATCTCACTGTCTGAGGAGGAGTTGGCTTGGAGTTTGTAAGGAATGGTCAACAACGAATAACGAATGGAAACAAGAAATATAGATTGTAAATTGATTTAGAAGCAGCTCAGGTATTGGCTGGCGGACACGCAAGGCGTTTGGCAAGGCATAACAGGCTCTCGGTTTAGCATTAGGCGTAACATACATATGTTTGGGAAATGTACCTCCAATTTACTTGTTTGTCCACTCTGGCTTCTTCTTCTCTGCGAACGCCTTCATCCCAACCTTTTGATCCTCACTCCCAAACAAGCTGTGAAACACTCTCCTCTCGAACTCTACCCCATCTCTGATACCAAGATCTTGGCTCTTATTCACCACCTCTTTCGCGGCCATTACAGCAACCTTGCTGTATCCCGCAATTGTCTCTGCTGTTTTCAGACTGCCTTCAAGGAGCTCGTCCCAGCTACCAAAAGTCCTAGCCGCAACACCCCATTCTCCAGCTTCCTTGCCAGTGAAGTTCTTCCCAGTCAATATCAATTCCATAGCTCTCGCCTTTCCAATAGCCCTTGTCAATCTTTGGCTTCCGCCCGCACCAGGAATTGTGCCTAGCTTGATCTCTGGTTGTCCGAAATTCGCAGTCTCGGTACAGTATAAGATATCGCACATCAATGCCAACTCACAGCCTCCTCCTAAAGCATGTCCTGATACAGCTGCTATAATTGGTTTCTTGACGGCCGTTGTGAGTTCGGACCAGGATTCGATGAAGGAGTTTGTGTATGCTTCCGAGAAGGTGAGGGTAGACATTTCTTTTATGTCTGCGCCTGCTGCAAAGGCCTTTTGGGAGCCAGTAAGGAGAATGCAGGAGATAGATGGGGCTTGATCGAAGGCTTTGAGGGCGTGGTTTAGCTCTGTAATGAGGGGGGTAGAGAGGGCATTGAGGGCTTTGGGACGATTGAGAGTTACTGCTCATGTTAGATGAGAGAATATGAATTTGGGAGGACTATATACTTTGACCCACGCCAGGACGAGGCTCCGTTGTCTGTATAAATTCGTAGGATTTGACTGAGAAAGCGGAATAAGCTCTAGCTATGGCGGGGAGAAAGCTCCTTGATGCATGAAACTGGGAGGCAATTGGCCTCATAGCTCTGATTGTATTCATCTTGTGAAAGGTCTAGCTCTTTAAACTATTATTGATCTCTGAATAACCTCAAATGGACAATTGACGAAACAAAAAACGAAGATACATGTCAAGACCAGCTCAAGCACCATCCATTCGTAAAGATCAACCCACCTCCATACCCGACGTCGTACCGACGCATTCCGAGCTACCCCTGTATATATCACATGATAAAATGCGCTACGGAAAAACTAAGGCACCGCTGCCGACTCTTTGAAGTTCTGAAATGAGAGACAAGACGCGAACAGGTGTCGATTCAACGGAAACGGGAATTACGGGTTCGAACTCTACACTTTTTTGCGCCACCATCAACCACGCTCTCTACACCCTACTCATACTTGCAATCGAGAGATAGGTACCCAAGGAATACCAGCTTTAAAGAGAAATCGCCAAGATGGATTCAATGGAACCTGAACAAACCCCTTTTGCGGCTGTGAGTGCGCATACATCAAGGCTACAACGTGTAAGTTTTTCTGCAACCCAGATTGTTCTATTTTTCTCTGGGTGGATGGGAACTGATGAAAGGAATAGCAATATCAAGCTTGGTTAGATAAAAGCACACCTTTCGTGCCGTATAGATGGATTGGTACATTCATGCTCCTACTGATTTTCTTTGCGAGGATATTCGTGGCGCAAGGATGGTATATCGGTATGCTCACCCTCTCGACATCGCGGGATTGAATATGAGACTAATTGGAGACAGTGGCCTACTCACTCGGAATCTACCTCCTGAACCTTTTCCTCGCCTTCTTACAACCAAAGTTCGATCCCAGCAATGAGGTTATAGATAACGAGATGGAGGATGGTGCTGCAGGAGGACTCCCAACAAAGCAAGACGAGGAATTCAGACCTTTCATTCGAAGACTTCCCGAATTCAAGTTCTGGTACTCGGCTACAAGAGCTATTGCTATCGGATTCACATGCACATGGTTCTCCATTTTCGATGTCCCAGTGTTCTGGCCGGTCTTGGTGGTTTACTGGTTGATTCTCTTCACATTGACGAGTAAGTCATTGCTCTAAATTTAGACAAAAAGGAATGAAATATGCTAATAGTGGGGGTACAGTGCGACGACAAATCCAACATATGATTAAATACCGCTACGTTCCATTCTCATTCGGCAAAGCGAAGTATAACAAGAACAGCAATTGAGCTATGATCCAATGAGAGGGATGTATGAATTATTGGTGCATCAGGCATCACTGTACAAAATAGTGTGGGATGTACGGAAAGCATGGGAGAGAAAACTTATTACTGCCCTTTAATGAAATGACACCTTTCGATGTGCTGCTATACCTAGGGATTTTGGGCATAAAGGATGGGGCAGGCTAGATGCTTGCTAAGATAGAAGAATTGATATGATAAGCGATGCAATTCATTTGATCTCTTGATTGCGACTTTGAAGGCTTAAGGGATTATCGTGATTACATTTGCCAGGCATTGCACTTGTAGAAGCTCAGAAAAGGAGAAGTCTCTCTCACGCATGATAGCTCTTTAACTTGGTTCATATTCGCTACTTTGCAACTGGTCTAAAGAAGTGACTCAAATCTACATGGAGGATGTCTCTGTTATAGTAGCCGCTTAATCTTTATTTAGGACTGACACACATTATCAATACATATGCCTACCGCTTCCCACCTGATTCGATACCTAATAGGTATTCTGATAGTAAGGAGAATACGAAGCGGCTTGCAGATAAACAATTGACATGTGATTGTATCCGAATTTCAAATTAGACATAGCTGATAAAGCACTACTACTACGTTGTACTTCTATCTCACGACTAGGTCTCTTGAGAACACCGAAACCTTAGAATAATATACAATTACGGTGTATTTATGCTATTTTAATTGGTTATATACTCGACAATCTGCATCGCACATCCAAAGATCATGTGGTCTAAACACATGAGAAGTGATTACCTATTTCCACATTTGGTCTAGTCCAGCCCCCAAATATCCTCGAGCTGAAAATCCATCACCTAATTGTATTTCTCACAAGCTCATCTAATTTCTTCTATTTAATCCATAATATATCACATACACAAAATTTCTATATTCTTATGAGATGCTTTCAAAAGGACACATTTTTTTCCAAGGAAGTGTCTATTGATAGCCTAACAGAGCTCAGCTAGGCTGCTAGCGACTAAGAAGCTATATTGCCCTCTTTTGGACATGTGTTGAAATTTGGATAGTTTGCGTTTTTAGGCTTTTTGTACAAACCCTGTGCATCGATAAACATCTCTTCCCATGTCAGAGTACGCAAATCCTATTGATTCACCTCCACCTATATCTCCATCTCCATCTCCGCCTCCTCAACCTCGACCACCTCGTCGGGCGGACACCCTGCCTGTTCGATTTGAGAACTCACCGGCGGGCCTTTCCCGTACCGTTTCTGGACGTCGAGATGGACGAGCAACTCGTCAACCGCTGCCTGAGAGACGAGATTCAATTGAACCTCGGAGACGTCCACGACCATACGTCGCTGATGACGATGAGGATGTTTACGTGATTGAAAGGGACTTTGGTGGCTACGAGAGGCGTCCTTTCCCATCTCATCCAAATGGGATGAGATCAAGGGTCGCAGAGAGAGATTTTGATGGCGACATGCGGCCACCCCTTCCCCGAGAGAGGGTCGTGATAGAGGAAGATTATAATGGTTATGACCGACCTCCCCCTCCTATTTCTAGGTCGAGAATCAACCCTTTTTCTCCTGCCGATGATTATATTTCAACCAACGCTCGTGTTAGTCGTCCGGGAGAACCGATATATGTATCAGAGGACCGTCCAAGTCGTAGTCAACGATATGATGGTCGATGGAAGCCTCCAACTCATGGTCGATATGAGCGCTCAAGGACTCCTTCGCCTTACTCGTCCGTTGGAGAGGACGATCCAAGCTACCCTTCTGTTCATTATCGTCGTGGTGAAAGATCCAGATCATCACGCCTTCGACAAGTAAGAATTAGTAACAGGATGGCTGCATCTCCTATAGTAAACGACAGGCTCTATGCGGATGAGTACTCAGATGAAGAGGATCGTTCTGACTTCGATGTTAACTCGGAAGCCTACTCTTTCTCCCTTTCACGTCGTAGCAAAAGTGTAGGTCCTGAGAGTGTCGGGTCTGGGTCCGATATCTCTGAGAATGGAGATTCTACAGAGGAAATTGCTAGGAAGATTGGTGATGAACCGGGTTCAACGACTCGTGTGTATCGCTCGCAGTATACTGGCGATGGCATTCTCGGAGGCATTCACAAGGTCCAACTTGCTACCTTACCCGAAATTGCTCCAACAAACGGCAAAGGAGCAACGCCAATTTTTCAATGGGTGTAAGTATGATCCCAATAACAAAAACCTGTTGCTGACGTTTTAAGGCATTTTGAAGACAAGAATATGGATTTCGAGCAGTTCCAGGTCGGTGACTATTCATCTCTCGAATACACACTTGCTGATATCGCTTGTAGAGAAATGTTCTAAATATTGCTGGTCTTACTGATTTGGAACGAAATGCTGTCTCGAGATTGCTGGGCCGCACATACAAGAAGTACGACAGCCCCTTGCAATTTTCCAAACAATTGAAGACACGCTACATGACGCCTTCTTTTACTCCGGATACCATTTTAGGAGAAGTGAAACCAAAAGCCTCCAAAGCAAGAAATATTTCGTGGATGTGTGTGCCATATTTCTGTCTTGAGAAGTATGGCCAACAATCGGGCTTACGAATATCATCACACCCAATGAAAACGCTTTTGCAAGCTCGGTATTGGTCGACTGAAAAGAAGAGAGACTTACAACAGGCAGTATGTCAATTAACTGATACCCCAAACGAACATTGTTTTCATATTGCCCAAGTATGGTTGCTTATCCTTGATGACTGTAAGCTAGAGTACCCTCATAACTTCTAAAACTGACACGCGAAGCTCTCTTGATATCATGTTCGCGCTATTCCAAATCCTTCATGCAGGGAGAGGCTATCAAACTCATCCCAGCATCACTTTCTGAGTCTTCCAACTCTGTACCTCCTAATATTTTGGTATCTAGCAAGGGTGTAGCTTGGTCGTTGCCGGTAGATCGGTGTCAAACATGGTTTGTAAGTTGATTGACCTATAAATCCTCCCCAGAAATAAGCTCAGGCTTTTCCAGTCGTTTATTTCCCATTTTTGGGAATACTGGCCTCGAAATTTTGAGGTTAAGTATAATGAAAAGACTATCAAACCAGGCGACTGGTCCAAATATTTGGCTGTGGCTAAAAAGTCTGGTTTACGTTTGTCGCTCGAGTCGAGGTCAGTGCTCTAGAATACAGCAAATTACAGCCTGGGCTGACTTGACAGGTCGACCACCAAGGAATCTACAAAAGGCATCTTGCTGGAGGAACCACTTTCGGAAGAAACCCCAAACCAAGATACTGACGCACAAACACCCGCTGAACCGCAGTCACCTCCATCAACTGCGAACTTGAATCTACGGGTAGGGGAACATACAAATCGCCGATCAGGCCGTTCAGTCAATTTGCTACTGAAGGATGGCTTCCATGTTTTTACGTGGTCGAACCGAAGCCCAGAAGCCGACCTAGACGAAATGGATGCATTTCTCAAACACAAGACAAGTATGAACGATCGCTGTACTTACCGAGACTCCTCGTCGGGACGTAGAAGAAACGCCTATGAGTATATTGCTAGAACAAGAGTGGAAGCTCTAGGACGGAGTAGCACTCAGACACAACGTGAATGGTTTGAGATGAAAGTTGATATTTTGAATGCCGCCGATGCATTGTTCCAATTCTTCTTCCCTTCCGAGACGGAAGGCACAACAATTGGCAATTATTGGGCGGCAGTCACCTCATCGTTGAATGTACGTATTCTTCAATTCACTCACCATGTTTCAACATATGCTAAAACCTGTAGGCAATGGCTTCAATCGGCGTTGAGTTTCCGACAGACGAATTTCAAATGCCTTCAATAGACGCAGCAACCATATTGGAATGGCTGACACTGATAAGTCAAAAGACAACACCATTTCGAGAATTGCTGTCTTATATTGAAGTATCTGACTCTATTAATATTGAGCTACCTGAAGAGTTATCTACAGCATGGCTTCATCTTGTGATGGCTTTGCTGTACACACCCCAGAATATAGAGCTATTCGAGCATCATATTTCCTTATGTCATGATCTGCTCGATTTAGGAATGCGAAAGACTGTCCGACAATTATCCGATGTCAAGCTCTCTGACTATGTTGTCTTTTCACCATTCGATCTAGCATCTTTGATCACTTTCCAACTTGCACAAGATACTACTGACACTGGAAAGGATATCTCTGAGGTGTATATGGAATATTTGAAAGGACTTGTAAGTGTTTCTTATGTCTAGTAGATTTAATTAATCAATCAAACAGGAATCTGATATGGACGCAAATCCTCTGGATCGTGGGCATCAAGACCGACTAGACTGTATGAAGCAAGAAATAGCAGTCATAACGGAGACCCTTGAGATCCAAAGCAAAGTTCTCAGGCAGGCTCAAGCATTCTCCGCCCAACCAGAGATTCGGAGCAGAGTTTCACATGCGACCCACCTTGTGACATCAGGAAACCGCTCAAGGTCATATGCACAGAACTCGCCATATACAAGACGAGCAGTATACAACGATGATGATCCATCTCCACAATACCATTCACCTTTACCTCCGGTATATCAGCAATCGCCTGCCGGTTCTGATCCACAGCAGCAAGCACTCAGTCCAAGTGGAGTCAAAGGCCTTCTTGTGCAAGAAGCCTTAACTTTGGTCCACAAACGACTCAATGATTTCGGGCAGATTCGTGATCGGGCGACTGACTTAGGGGAATGGGTAATTGTCCCTCTGAATGCAAAGACCATATTTCTAATAATAACAGAACATCCAAAAGATCGACTCCAATAAAGACCGTCAAGAAGCAGCAGTATACGCCTTCACGATTGTAACTATCATTTTCCTCCCCCTAAGCACAGTAGCCGGTATCCTCGGCATGAACACTAACGATGTACGAAACATGGAGGTCGACCAATGGGTCTTCTGGGCGACAGCTTTGCCATTAACAGTTCTAATCATCACTATATGTTTGATCTGGGCAGGAGAATTTAGTAATTTCTGGGAGGGATTTGGCAAATTGTGGCGAAAGACTCCGAAGAATTATAGGCCGGTACCAGAGGATTATGGCGTGTTGGAGCGATACGATGATCGTGTCAGACCGAGCAGGAGATCGCGTACTATTTATGGGGGAAGGAGGGATACGTATGTCTGAGTGATGGGCAGGCAGATCTTGGGTCTTTTGGCTTGGTATATATATGAAATGGTGGTTGGATCTCTTCTACACACCACACGCGATGCGATATGCTTGGGTATCACCTTTTCACAAAGATGATAAGCACAAATTCTTCTCATAATACAAACGCGCTTCCACCGCAAATTATACACTCACGTAACAGAGCAACGACGGCCAATATATTGAAGAATGTAAACCTCTCGCGGTGACAATAGTCGTTTCTCCACAAAATACAGATATATCTGCTCTTATCTCCCATCCTGTTAATTTATGTAATAAGATGCAAATTACCATCTTCTACTTTTTTTTTTTGGTTTACCTGGTGTGCGAAGATCTATATATCCTTAATGAATTGTGGTCAGGTTGAAGCCAGAACCAATACTATTACCTGGACGACGAACAGATATCTGTTCCATGATACAAAATGAAGAAATAGAATTCACGTCACTTTCGGAAGACAAGTAGAGATATAATTTAGATTTACAATAATCTCCTCATTTCATATACACTGCAATCTCCTCTGCACCGCTCATCCACTCATACAGCTCATCTCTCCTTCTCTTCCCCACACCCTATCCTCGCCTTCCACCACCACCGCCGCTCACACAAAAAACACAAAGGAACCAGAGTGAAGTTTATTGATCTCTACCTCCTGCAATCGTCCATCTCGTCGCCACACAGGCACTAAAAGCCTTCTTTCCTCCTCTCACTTTCTCTCCTTCTTCCAAGTCAGATCCCATCTCAACGCCAAGAAAATGCTATACAAACAAGCGACCAAACAGCTAGAGACCCATCCACTTTAATTTTTGCTTTACAAGGTTTTATTTCCTCTCAAATGCTATGTTCCACCCCATATACCCTACAGTACGCTCGGTGAGTCTTCAGGTGGACTATCGGTATTCTCGGTAGGGAAAGGAGGAGGTGCGCTCTTCTCACCCATCCCGCCGCCAAAGTACTTGATGAATTCTTTATTCTCGTCAAACGGACGGGGACCTAATAGTCTGACCATGTCGTTTCGGTCAAGGACTTCTTTCTTAAGGAGCTCTTCAGCGATGATTCCGACTTCCGCTTTCTTCTCTATGAGGAGATCGGTGCATTGTTTGTAGGCTTCGTCGACGATACGGCGGACTTCGGAGTCAATTGTTTGCGCTGTTGCTTCAGCGAAGGGCTTATGGAGCTGCTGATCGTTGTCTTCGAAGTGGAGGGGACCGAGCTTCTTACTCATGCCCCATTTGGTGACCATTGCAGTGGCCATACGGGTGACTTTGTTGAAATCATCCGAGGCACCAGATGTCACACTCTCGAAGTGGATTTCTTCAGACACACGACCACCGAGAGTCATGGCCATACGATCCATAAGTTGATTGACGTTCATGAGGTAGGTGTCGCCAGCTGGGAGATATTGAGCGTATCCAAGAGCGCCTTGCCCACGGGGAATGATGGAAACCTTAAGCAGTGGGTCGGCCCATTTGAAGTACCAGCCACAAATGGCATGACCAGCTTCGTGGTAGGCTACCGTCTTCTTCTCCTCAGGGGAGAGAACAAGGGATTTCTTCTCAAGACCTCCAACAACACGCTCAATTGCTTGCTCAAAATGGCTCATGACAACTGATGTTGCGCTGGTACGGGCGGCTGGGAACAAATTAGTAATTGTTATTTAGATTGAGGACTTTACATACCTATCAAAGCAGCCTCGTTAACACAGTTGGCAATATCAGCACCAGAGAAGCCAGGAGTCAAAGCGGAAAGTCGTCCAGTCAAGAATTCCAAATCCTCGTGAGTGACGATCTTCCCTAAGTGGACTAAGAAGATCTGCTTTCGTCCTTCCATTGTTGGTCTATCAATCGCGATATGTCTATCGAATCGACCAGGACGCATCAGCGCCTTGTCGAGCACATCAGGTCTGTTGGTGCCGGCAAGAACAACGACTTGCTCAGTAGTATTGAAACCATCCATCTCAGTCAGAATTTGATTGAGTGTAGCTTCTCGTTCATCATTACCACCGCCGAGGTTACCTGACTTTCGAGACTTTCCAATAGCGTCGATTTCATCGATGAAGATGATGCAAGGTGTGTTCTTTCTTGCCATGGCAAATAGATCACGCACTCTTGAAGCACCAACACCAACGAACATCTCCACGAACTCGGAACCACTGACGCTGAAGAAGGGCACTTGGGATTCACCAGCTGTAGCCTTTGCCAGGAGAGTCTTACCAGTACCAGGAGGTCCAGAAAGAATAGCACCACGAGGGATCTTTGCGCCGAGTCTCTGGAATTGCTCTGGCGTCTTCAAGAAGGCGACGAACTCCATGATCTCGGCTTTAGCTTCATCCATACCAGCAACATCTGCAAACTTAACTTTGACATCAGTCTCATGGTTGAACTGCTTAGCTCGACTCTTGCCCATGCCGAATACACCACTAGCACCTCCAGCGCCCCTTGAAGCACGCTGTGACATGTAGAAGATAGCACCGATAAACAGAAGCGTGGGACCAAAGCTAAGAACGACCTTCCACAAATCCGTGTCCGCGGCATAATTAACAGGTATCCTCTCGGAAGTAGGAATACCAAGTTCGTACTGTGCTTCATCCAGCCGTCTCTCAAAAGACTCTACAGAACCAATGGAGAAGTAGTAGTGGAAGCTGGGGTTTGCGGCAGGAGAATCGGGGTACATGGATTGAGTAGCTTCGCGATGCAAATCGACTCGGACTCTGCCCTCGCTATAGACAGTCAATTTCTCAACCAGTCCCTTGTCGAGGAAAGTGCTTCGGAATTCCTGGTAGGTAATATCGCGGCTGCTTTCACCAGGGAAGACTGATCGGTAGAGGAGATAGGACACAAAAGAAGAAATCAGAAGGGTGCTCAGATCCAACTTGATCTCTCCAGCCTTGAACTCGGGTGGTTTGTTACCCCCCGCTTTCTTCTTATTGCCGCCAGGGAAGTTAGGAACAGAACGAGGTGGAGGGGGACCATCGCCACCAATGTTGTCGTTCGACTGAAAATCCGTCTTTTTGCTGTCACTCTTCTCGCCTTCCTGGCTATTTTTATTTACCTCATTCTTCCAGCCCTGGACGTCGTATTTGCGCATTGCCATAATTATCTTTGTGAATTTCGCCGCCGATGCCAGAGTCAGAGGTGCCCCCGCCCGCCGTTCATTCATGAACTCTCTTAATTCTTTCGGTATGCCTTCTTTCTTCATCCGCTCTGCCACATCTTCAAAAATAGACACCTGCGATGCCGGCAGGCCTTTTTTTATCATCTCCACTGTCTCATCTATTGCCTTCATTTCCTCGGCAGTCATCCTTTCCATTCCCTCTGCTAATGGAGGCTCGCTGGGTTGCTCTTCCTTTGCAGATTCTGCAGGCTTCGAGAGAGGAGTCTTGCCATCATGTAGGTTTTCTGTCCCCGGGGCAGCCTTTGAAGTTGGCTTTACATCTTCCTTGCTGGGATCATTTTTCTTAGCACCATTGCTCCCCCTTGGGTCCTTTGGCGTAGAGTATGACCGACCCTGCTGGCAAGCTAATCGAGAGGAGAGTAATGGAGTATGATTCGAAGAGCGGAGAGAGGATCGTGAGGCGGATTGGAGAGCTGATCTTGATATTCTAGCAAGATTGCTCGACTGCCGTAATATCGAGGTCATGCTTGCGGGGTGGAGATTGCAGAAAGAGAGTCACTGTATTGTGATTGCAGTGACTTTCTAGTGCTATCTCATCGGGACAAGGAGTCGATTGAAAGGTGTTGTCGTCGAAGTCGAGCTCACTGATGGCGAATGCTCATAGTGGTCATGATTATCAAAAACATCCTAGCGTGTTCCGCGGCATTCCGTTGTTATCACGTGCGGGAGAATCAATGTGCCGATTTTTAATTCATTCTAGGTTTAGATTGTTCTTTGAGCTCGTATTATATTTACATTATCTATATTGACACTTTTTCTCATGATGTTCTCAACAAACTGCCATAAATTTATTATGTTCGGACTGCAAATTGTCCCGCGGTGTAAAATCTTCGCGTGGAGGCGGAAAGTATCAAAACCTTAACTCCGACCACCAGTCTCTGTGGAATATCACTTTCCAATTGACTGTCTACTCGCACTCCTCCTATTCATTCCTGGTTTCTGCATTTCAATACTCTCTCCTCCATCCCATCTGCCACTCCTGCTCCCTTCTCCCCTCTTCAATCCCACCCCAGGCCCCTCTCCTCGTTCTGCCATCCCCTCATAACTATCCCCATCCCCATCCCCCTCAACCACGCCTTCATTCCCACTCTGCACAGCCGTTTCCTCTCCACTGCCCCCAATAATCTCTTCACTCTCTCCAAAATTACCTCCTACACTGATCATCGTGAACGGACTCGCAGTTGGCGCATCCAAGATCCTTAATTCTTCATCTGTAAACCATTTCGGGAGCACAAATGTTCGGACCGGTATGAGTAGGAGAATAATGATTGGGAATCCGACTGCAGCGATTGTTTGTGTAATCGCGAATGTGGCACCGAAACCAATGAGTTGAATGGCGACGAATATCCAGATAGCTAGTCTTCTTCGGATACGTTTGAGTGGTTCTGACGCTGGAGTCAAGGATTTGTCTTTGCACAGGAATAGGATTTTAAGTGTGATTCCATTCCCTTCAAGAGCCTGAACTCCCATGACGAAGAAAAGACCTGCGAGTACACCTTGAGGAATGAGATGTAGGACGATGAGAAGTGGGCCAGTCATAGTGCCTAGTGTGAGAAGACCTTGAGCCAAGTTTGAGAAACGCTGTTCCACAACATGATCGACTTTCGTGATGACATGGCCTTTGTTTGCGCCCTCTTCATTTGGATCAGACACGACTTTGGTAACGCAGAGAGAATCGGTATGGAAGGGTGCTTGAGGGATGAGTCCGTTGGGAGCAGGAATACCAAGAAGCCCAGCAACACCTGTAGTGATACCAAGGAGAAAAAGATCCCAGTGAAAACCGGCAGGCTTACGAAGAGGGAATTCGGTTCCTTGAGCAATCAAGGATGAGACTAAATTGTTAGCCGTCATGGTCAAAAGGTAATGGGTAGAAAACATACCATTATGATCAAAGTAAAACAAGATAGTCAGCAGTACTGCAAAAGGAATAGCAATAAACACATCGCCCACACGAATATCCCAGAAATGCACAAACCATCCTCTATCCGTTGTAGGGAAGAACGCCTTACTTGTCGGCAGCGTCTCTAAATGTATACCTCTCATCTTCCCAATATGCACGAACCCAGTAAAGAAAATGACTGTAAGTGGCGTCCCATAATCCTTTATAAACACTCTAACATAATGCTGGAAAAGAGGACTCGTTCCTACCACTCCACAGAGGTAGCCAACAACAAGCACAAGTAAAGCAATAACAATAGAAAGATAAAAAGCTTCATCACTTCCCTGCCGAGTCAGAACTTGTATTCCTTTCTGCAGATAGATAAAAGCAACGTAGAACCCGAAGATATCGCATGAGAAACGGGTTACGTATTTAAGTGCATTGCAAGAATTCGTTATGGCGAGGATGAAATGCATGACCATGGACCAGAGACCAACGAGAGCCATGAATGCGAAGTAGTTGGTGCCGGTTGGTACCATGATGTCGTAGACGGTGTAGTTGAAAACTGTTATAGGACCAGTGACGCCGACAATGACCAGAGGCTGAGCTGCGAAGACGGCGAAGACAACGGAGCCAAGGACAGAGGCCAAGAGGACCTCGTTGACCCCGTATGACATGTTGGTTTTGGTGAACCTTTCCGAATCAATAAAAACACAGCCTAGCCAGGGTAGAGCACTTACATATCAAGAGAGAAAGCCAAAGCCGGCAAGATACTATTCAAGTCATCAGCACTGCACTTTCAATGTTTCTTCAGGTTTCCCTCAAACAAAAACATCAAAATGAAGTAAATAAATAAATTTCCACGAACTTTGCAAAATACATATACACCGTAGCAGGCACAACTCTATAATCCCAAGCATCAATCCAGTCACTCGCATAAAACGGTGCCCTCCTCTTCACATCATTTATCATGCCTCTAAACAGCTGTATCTTCCACCATCTAGCCGTCCGTCCACGACTATCCTGTCTATTCAATCCATCTTGTTTCTTCACAGTATTAAGGAAATGCAGCCGATTGCGCCATGATTTACGCTGTTGGGGAGAAGATTGAGGTTCATGCTGTAGATTCCCGATTGAAGGGAGAGCATAGCTATTCGCAGCAGATTGAGAAGCCATATTGATAGTGGGGCACCGCTTTCAGAGCACGTCGCGAGCTGAGGATGGATATTCAGGCATTGAATGCCAGATGCAACCAAAAGAAAGTGGGGGAAGTTGTTGATGAGATGTTTTTGAAAGTCCAAAGGCCTGTAGACCCGCAGACGGTTCTTTTAGCTGTTGTGGGGTAGCGCTGCAGAATTTATGACGTTCTGCAGGCCTATGTGGGCCTGTTGAGGTGGGTGGCCAATAAGAGCAGAATGCCATTTTCGTGCATCTTGAGGCCGCTTGGCATCTAAAGCTTCACCCTTGAGATGGGATGAAAACGGATGAAAATCAATGATAAAAATGACTGGTGTATAAAATCAGAATCATAGTCTAAGGGTATCTTGCAATTTATCTACGCGATTAATATGAAAGCAAATTCAAGACCGCTCATTCCCAGCCACTTTTCGTCTTGCAGCATCTTCATCAACCCATTTCCCAATCCTCTCCCCAACATCGCCTACTAGGCTCTCGTATTGGGGTCCTGGGAAGAAAAGACCACAATGTGCCCCCACTTCATCAACACCTTCCATGAAAATTCTGATCCAGCACTTGTCTCGCTTCCCACCATACTCAGGCGGAAGCATACAGAATTTCTTGTCCCTTTTGGGCTTTTCATCCTTCACTGAAGTAGCCGTTGAAGGAGTCACTGAAGCCTGTCTTCCCCTTGGCGCCTCTCGAGGCTCAGGGTTGATAATCCTTCTCTTCTCCTCTTCTTTTTCCTCTTTCAATCGTTGCTTCTCCTCTAATTTCAGTTTCTTCTCTTGTTCCTGTCGAGCTTTCTTCTCACGCTTCTCTGCGATTTTCTTCCGGTCCTTGATTGCACTCTCCCGATCTTTGACAGCTTGCTGATAGACTTTCATTACACGCTTGTGTTCTTTTTCTGCTATTTTACGAGAGTCCTTGTCCGTGTAGATACTGAAATCAATTGGTTTAGGTTCAGTTGGTATTGGAGGAAGTGGCGGCAGAGCCGGCTCAGTGGAAGTTGGTTGGAGCTCCGGCTTTGCTTCTTCGGAGTTTCCAGTCGTTGTAGATACCAGTGGGTCTGGAAAATCATCTTCTTCAATTGGCATAGAATCGATGTGCTGCATCGGGGCTGGTTCTTGCACCTCGTTGTGAACGCCAGAATTCTCTCCTAGATCTTGCATCTGAATCTCGATTGGCGATGCATCTGGAGCATCCTCAAGCTGTTGTGGTGTCACAGTACCATCACGATGTTCTTCGACAGAAATCCTAGGAGTCGGTGTCTTGGATCGACTTCTCGATGGACTCAATGTCATATCCTGCATCTCAACCTCAATTGGTTGCAATAAGCCGTCCTTGTCAACCATGTGTCCGGGTGGAATCTTTGGTGCCTTTGGCCTACCTGTGCTTGCTGTGTAATAATTAACAAACCTGATTCTCCGAGTTGGAGGGTAATATCCTGGCCCTGTGGGTGAAACTTCACTCGCATCTTCCAAGGCACGAATTTTCTCGTATCGATTCTTGAGTCCGGGATAATCTGCCATCGCACCACCAAATTCAAGATGTGACATGAAGTATTGCTTCGTAGCATCCCGCAAACCATCAGAATGTTTGTTAACGAAATGTAAGATATTGGTCCAGCCTTTCCGTTCTGGTAGCCGCACATCATTTGGGAATGGAGGGTTGAAGAATGGATCGTTCGTCGGGCTTGCTAGGGGAGAGGTGATGGTTTGTACCAAACTTGGTTGTGATGAAATTTCCGAGCCAGAAGTCGAGGGAGCGTAACTTGGCGACGAAACCGAGGCTTGGCTGTTCATAGACGGTGTATTTGTTCCACTCGAAGAAACATGGTTTACTCTTGCTCTGGGGGGTTCTGGAGCTGGACGGAACAAGCTGCCCAATCCACTCACAACAACTCCAGGGTGCATTCCTAAAAACGGTGTATCGAAATTTATAGTACCCAATATCCGGTGACGAAAAGGCTTCCCTGTTGCAGGATTTGGAGGTCTTTGCAAGGCAACCTCTGCAGATAATAACCCCCCCATGCTATGCCCAAGTAGAATAACTTCTGTATTGTTGTTTTCGTGTGGTTCTAGCCTTTTAAAATATGAGCTAGATATGTTCAAAGGGGTAGGATAAGCCCTACCAAGTACTGAAATCATCTCTCGCGAATTCAATGGCCTTCCTAGATTTGTACCTGGGATAAATCTTGGTATGTACAACGTGGGTATCTGCCACGGTTATTGTGAGGAGGTTATGAATATGTGCTGGGAAGCTCTGAAAACTGGTTTCATTCCCCATGAATCCATGTATAAATACGAGCAATAGTGTTCGCCTTCCATCTCTTCCTGATTCCGACGGCACCAAAGAATGTGTTGAAGAGGATCTTGGATCGTGCGAACGCCATTGCTCCGATATCAGCTCACTTCTCCTAGCATCATCGGCAGAGTATGCTGGTGGAGCTGGTGTAAAGATCGCAGAGCTACCTCGTGGCGGTAAAGGAGGCGGGCGAGTATGCTGCGACTTTTCCAATAGCTGGGAGGGCGTTGCAAAAGTAGAAGATGAATTCTGGTCTTGTCGCACTTTTTCTGCCAATTGTGCCTGTGTAGCTGCTCCAGCCGGATTCGAGGAAGATGCCCCTTCGAAATCCTGGCGTCTCTTCTCATCAAGTTGCGCTGGAGTAGCCATATTTGTTTTCCGTGATGTCCAGAATGTTTGGTTTCAAGTTGGGAGTTGCATGTTGCTTTTGATTGTCGGCTTGTTTCGTGGATCAAATTCTTGGTTGTAACAAACCCCGCAATCTGGAAGCTTGGTTTATCGCGATTGTCGGCTGAGGCTTTCAGGGACCGCAGACGAGTCCAAGCATGGCATCATCTCGCATATGCAGCACATCTGGAATGTTTCAAATACAAGCAATCATCAGCCAAAAATAGCTTTCTTTTTTCTCCTTCGTATTTCTCACGAAATTTACACAAAAGTCCGAATTGGGATAATGGGCGTTGTTGTGTCGCACTGGTCAAAGTTGAGGCGTATTGAATCGGCTGGATAAAGTTTAGATCCGGCCCTGTTGGGCTGTAGCTCTCAGACATGCGTTGATGGCTGATCGTGAAGACGGAGCTCTGGACAAATCTAGAACGGTGGAAATCGCTCATCTTCTGCAAACAACGGAGATGTAAGGCATGTACGGAGGGAGTACCACAGTGGGTAGTTCGAACAGATATCTGGCAAGATATCAAAGCTGTAGATTCTCAGTGGTCCAGATTTAATTGAGGGTTTGGTGCTATGGTTGGCTGTGGTGAAAGAACAGGAGTCGGACAGTCAGAGACAAAGCTGATAGAGTGGCAATTGAGGGGTGGGACAGATGCTCACGACCAGTTGATTTAGTGTCATGATAAAGTGTGGAATCAGAAATCAGCTGGGCGATAAGAAAAAGAAATGACACAAACGCGCACAATGATTACGAAGTAATTGTCGTTCTCTGTACAGTACCTGACGCAACTCATCTGAGTCGAGTCTTTGGTTTGATGTGCAGCTGTTTTCCGGACCAATTCTTTGTGGCTGATGGAGACTTCTCCCACACAAAGCCAACCAAACGTTCAAGCCATCGACATGGACATCGACATCAGCCGTTTTGCTCTTCCTCTTCCTCTTCCTCTCAAATTTTGAGCCTCGTGCTAAATTTATCCTGGTAAAACGGCCTCTTTTCATCTGCCCTCTCGGACATGATAGGTCAAAGTGGATAAATGCTCCGTCGTATCCCCGTAATTAGCATCACTGTCGGCCGCCCATTGGCTCTCTGTCTGTAGCACGGGCCATTACACCTCAAGCGAAATTTGATGCCAAGAAGCCTGAACACAATGAGGAGTCCAACATCCATGGTCCACCAGGTGTCTGCTGTTTAATCCGGAAGATCTCAGAAATCAAATCAAATCAAATCACCTCACCCCAAATCCGTTTTTACCCACCGTCTACGGTCCCTCTACTTCTTCCCAACACCTCGTCTCGTCTACTTTTCGATGACGGCAATGAGTTGACGTTCCATCTAATATTCGCGTCAAGTCGCGGGCTCAATTGCATTCTTTTTTTAATTGCGCTGTAGAAACAGCAGCAACGGCGACGCTATGAGCGACGACCAACCACCTCGGCCATCACTCTTTCTGGCCAGGCACGACTCAGCTCATCGAGAGCATAATCACCAGCATCAACACCAGCACCAGCATCATATCTTCCATCGAGGAACTTCAGGCAATTCCGTCATACAATCTATTGTGACCGAAGTCGTAGCTACGGTTTCTGTAGTTCAACAGGTCGAGGTCGATACCAATGGCAACACATTCGCTATTCAAACGGTTTTGGTCAATGCCACTGGAGATTCTTCCACTACACTCGGAATAACAGAAATATCCTCGCCGGCTACTGCGACGGCAGCAAGCCCTGGAATAACTACTCCAGAATCAGCCGCAGCATCGACGGTACCTGGCGTTGTACCTCCACCCGATTACGCTGCGTCACAATCATTAAATATCAGTTCGGGGACCGCAACCTCCTCGACGTCCACTCCTTCGATACCCACAAGTTTTGCTTCTCTCCTAGCTAGTTCTAATTCCACAACTTGTGAGTCAATTGCTTATCGGTGGTGAGGGGAGAACTAACAATAATCCAGTAATATCAAGTGCGAGCAGTTTGACTCCAAGCTTCTCAAATTCTTCTACCTCCACGTTGTTATCAAGCTCCTCCTTAACATATCTCACGGCTTCCAGCTCTTCGTCTAATTCACCTACAACATCCTCTACATCCTCTCTTTACTCGCCTAGTTCATCTTCACTGGCTACGTCGTCAGCCAGTCCTACGGAAGGAAGTGGTTCTGGAGCAACTGGTGTGTCGGCGGGCACCGGGTCGTCCAGCACAGCTGCAGCTGGGAGTGGAAATGGTTCAAACTCGTCGTCGGTCTCTACGCCAACTGTGGTGGGTGGTGTTATCGGTGGGGTTGCTGCGGCCGCCATTTTAATATTTGTGATATTGTTTATACTCAGATGGAAGAGACGAAACCAATCGATGCTATCATTGGGTAGTGGCAATGAAGACCCGGCTAGCACAGATACAGCTCGTGGGGCTGCCGGTGGTCCAATTCAGCCTTCGGGAGGTATGACGGAACGACGATCACTCGCTTTTGCCGTGCCAGCTGCTCTTGCAAGCCTTACTGGGTATAAACGCTCATCGCAGAAAACCGAAGGCACAATGTCATCGACTGCCGGGAGTGAGCGAGGGTTCTACCGAGTTTCTGGAAGGAAGTTGCCATCAGTTTTGCAAACGGGTGGTGATGGATATGGAGGGGGTTTTGGTGAGTCGAATACTCTGAGTGGAACATCTTTCTACCGGGACTCAGAGGGCTTCTATGGAGGAACTGGCAATTCACCACTTACCCCTGTTGGCATGTCGATGCAGAGAGACAGTGGTGTTCCAGTGATGCGACCAAGCCCTGCTAGGACACCAGTAACTGAACATGGACCATTCTCGGCAATTCCCGCACCTCTAACTCCACCTCGTAGGCCCGATCACCTTGGTCGGTCACATCCTTCGCAGGACGGATCTCATACTTCTCGATTCACCGAGGAGGTCTGAAATAAGCCTTTTCGTCTCAAAGAAAGTCTGTGCCTCGGTTGAGGATCTTCCGATATCTGGGTGCTTTATCTTGACACTCTTTTCCTTGTAGATATGTTTGTTGGTGCGGTGAGGCACACCATTCTGGTTTGCTTCTGCGTGGATACCAATCTTGCAGCTTTGTTTTGCATTTGAAGGCGTTTGTATGAATCAGATGTCTGTCAGTATTTGAAGCTGAGCGATCTGGTCTTATTTTGGGTGTTCATGATGACTGCCTTGAACAGATTCAATTTTTGTGTAGCAAAGGCAAGGTCCCCTAGATGGATATGAGGAGTTGTTGCTTCTCATGATGGGGTTTTGTGTCACCTTTGTATAATACCCTTTACGAGGTCGAATCTTGACAGAGATTTCGATTTGGAATATATAATGTCTGCCAACCAATTTTTGAGGAAAGACGAATGTGATGTCTTTTGATATAGTACTGTGAAGACTGGATTTGTATAGAGATGGTAGGGCTAGGAAACTGATTTGAATACATACCATCTCCCACAAAACCTTCGTACTTCCAAGTGACGCAATACTTGATCATCGAGTAAGTTTCTCGGAAAATTGTCTCTACATCCCTCACACACATCATATCACCCGCAAGTTATACACTCCATCCGAACGCACCCGCCATGGCAAGCAAATAAAGTATCCTAAATGCAAGGAATCCCTCCCCCAAACAAAGCTTTCAGCACACCCAGAGTGGCGAAGCATAATGCTGATACAATCACATCTGCTTTCTAAGGCTATTTGTCAGGTACTCGGTAGAATCATGAGCTGGTCTGAGCGGTTGCATTTCTTGGGGATGTGTATGTCGTTTCAGAGGTGTTAGAGGTGGTGTGGGGCAAGCAGCGGGTTCGCATGAGGTGGGGAAGGGAAAGCTTGGTATGGATATACTTTGATTTTCGCTACTTGTAAGGAGAAAAGAAGAGCGCTTGGATGCGAAGATTAATAGAAGATACTTCGTAGTCATGGAAGTGGAGTAGAAAAGCAGATTATTAATGTAAGAGTCTTGATTTCTGTCTATTTACTTGGCTGTAAGTGTTAAGAATACTTGAACGAAGTACTGAGTGCGAGTTACCTAGTATCTTCTCTCCCCCTACAGACATACGCAACGCAACGCAACATCATCCCATCGAGATGAAACGGGATACGTAACGGGAGACTGAATGCCGGGGAGGGAAATCTTCTACGCTCTTCGAACGGACTCTTCGTTCACTACGAGAAGAACAGGGACGGCAACCTTATTCTGACTTCCCTGGCAGGGGGAACGGGTGTCACAGAATTGCTTCTTTTGGTGAAAGGTTATCTGATTCTGAGATCGTGGATTGAGGCGCAGAACCTTGTACATTTTTCGTAGTGGGGATTGGATGTCAGGATGTGTGATGTGGTTTTCAGCAGCGAGTATTGTTGGTAAGCTGGACGGATGGGAGTAATGATTAGGAGGATAGAGCAAATAATAATACAGAAATGACAAGACAGGCAATGCATCTCGTAGTTCTCAATATAGCATGTCCGTCCACCTTTTCGGCGGTGGGAATGCGATGATGAAAGCGAAATACGATGGATGCCAGTGAAATGGTGTGTAGCACCTGCAAGAGCAAAGACAAATGCAGCAGGATGATCGACGTCTGAGGGAATCAAGACTCTTAGACTCCTCAAGCGTCCAAGTCTTCTTTTGCTCGCTGTCAAAGTGTCATCCACTGTTTCCATACTGCCAACCCATTGCCAATAATTATTGCTCTATCGCATGCATGGCTGTCCATTTTTGCGGTTTAAGCTGTTAATACTTGTCTCCACTGATCCGCTACGACTTCCATTGCTTGGTACAAACTGTACGAGTACCTTACCTCTCACCTGGACCGTAACTCCATACTTCTACTACTACTCGGCAGCTACGCTACGCTCCCTTCCCTCCGTCGCTCACCCGAAAGTCCCCTTTTTTCCAAGTAACGAGAAACAGCTTCAACCGAAACCAAGCAAATCAGCTCCATTTTAGGTAACGGTCAAGGTCAAGCCTCGAAGCCTCAGTGTCAGTGTCAGCGTCATCTAGGTCTTGGTCCACCTAGGTAGTTTAATCTGATCTGAGCCACGACTTCTTGCTCCGAGTTCAGTCTAGGCTACCTAACTATCTACCTACCCCTCGTCCTCGAATCTTTGTGCAACACATCTTGCTATTCCCATCCCACACCATTATTGACGCCGAATGCCGTACTCCTCGAGTCATCTTCACTCCCACATCATATACACTCTCACACCTCCTTATATCTCCTGCAACATATTTCTGCAGTACCACGGCCACGGCCCACGAACCTTCAATTCAACCTTCCCCTGGCTATACTGATTGGTCACCAACTGAAGCATCCCTGGTAACTGCACACGCCCGCCTCCCGCACAATTTATTACTCTACCTACTGCTGTACTGCACGAGTCCTGCAACAACGGACCCTACGTAAACTCCGACCAGGCGATTACCACCCTCCAAGACAGGAACGCACAAGACGAAAACGAATAAGAGAGTCCCCTACCTAAGATCCCTTACCATTCCATACTCGACCGTACACGACCGTATAGAGCGTATTAGCAGACGACGTCGAGCAATATCCCGCACGGAGACGGGGAACGGGGTAACCTTTGACCTTTTTTGCAAAGTCCGGCTCAGAGTCAGCAGCCCTGGCAGTCAGTCAGTCCTGTGCTGTAGTCGTTCCTTTCTTCTTGCGATCTACACTTTCACGATCCGTTACGAACTTCCCCTCCCAGCATGTCGCAATCGCAATCGCCCATGATGGATCCACGTCACGATAACAACGGCTACCAGATGCCACAAATGGCAGCGCCACCAATGATGAATCCCCCACCACAGATTTTTGGAGGTTACGGAGCAGATGGCCTCCCAATGAATATGCCGGATATGTCGCAAGCTATGTTTGCGGATGGGACAATGATGGATGAGAGTATTGAGGCAAAGAGAAGGAGGATAGCAAGAGTAGGCAATGCGACTTTGGCTTTCTGCGATGGGAACTGACGGGTTTAGGCTTGTGATATGTGTAGGAAAAAGAAGATTAAGTGCGATGGAAAGATGCCGGCTTGCACGCATTGCATCAATTACAAGACGGAGTGTGTATTTACACAAGTAGAGAAGAAGAGGAACCCACCAAAAGGGTATGAGGTCCACCACGTCCTGTCGAAGTTCTGACTGATCGTTCTGTAGAGCAAAATATATCGAAGGCCTCGAAAATAGATTAGGGAGGATGGAAAGTTTACTCCGACTATCCGGTATGTTTCAATGTACTTACTCTTCTTCTTGGCATATCTGATTGTCCCAGGTTTACTCACAGAAGACGACAACGGACGAACGGATTTAGGAACTTTGGAGAAACGACTGGCTGAGAATAAGAGGGAGTCGCAACGGTTGTCACAAGCCCCAGGATCAAATCCGACGTCGCCGTCTCAAGCTTCGGTAGCTGAAGTAGGAAATGAATCAACACCTCGAAGCGCAGTCGCATCCCCGGAGCCACCGACTAAGAATGGAGAAAAGCGCAAAAGCACGACACCAGAGGAAGAGAAAGGAGAAGAGGTCGAGGCTTTGTCAGACATGATGTGTTCACTAGTGACAAACAATTGTGGTGAAACTAGATATATAGGTGGGCATACTTGTGGAGAGACATGAGTAAATACTGACTAAAGCAGGATCCTCATCCGGGTTCTCCATCTTCTCACCTAAAGGTATCCAATGGGTTAATGAAAAGACCGGCGACAGCTCCTTCCAAGAAATGATATCAGCTTCCTCGGTGGACGAGAATAAATGGATGTACTGGAAACCAGAAGTATTTGGAGATTTATTCGCAAGGCGGGTGTTCCGGCGACTTCCACCCAAAAACGAATGTGTATCACTGATGAAGGACTTTTTCGAGAACTTCAATTGCATGTTTCCGCTATTCCATCAACCTACTTTCATGCACTTAGTGGATCGGCAGTACTCCCAGGACCCTTACGAGGGCTCAGGATGGTGGGCAAGTCTGAACGTTGCACTTGCTATCGCTCACAGGCTTCGGGTTATGAGTAATTTGGTGCCAAAAGAGGAGGATGAGAAGGCTTGGGGGTATCTGAAGAATGCGATAGGAGTGTTTACAGAGCTTACGATGCGCAACACTGATCTTTTGAGTGTACAGGCACTTCTTGGTCTGGCTATTTTCATGCAAGGAACCCCGAACCCACAGCCCTCCTTCTTCTTGGTCGCAGCGGCCATTCGAGCTTCTCACAGTATTGGACTTCACAAGCGAGGATCTGGATTCAACCTCAACCCAGTAGAAATTGAGCAGAGGAAACGAGTGTTCTGGATTGGATATATGTTGGACAAGGACATTTGTCTGAGGTCAGGACGACCTCCCGCGCAAGATGATGACGATATGAATGTCGAACTTCCAAACGCAGACCCAGAAGATAATATTGGAAATATACCGTTGGCTGATGGTAAAGGGAAGGTTAATTTGTTCCGCCTGATGTGTGAATTTTCGACTATTGAGAGTAAGGTTTACAAACAACTCTACTCGACAAAAGCCTCCAAACAGTCAGACGGAGAGCTTCTCAATACGATTGGAGAACTCGATCATCTTCTGGAAGAGTGGAAAGATAGTATTCCCGTCGACTTCCGTCCCGAGCACGAAATTAAGGCTTCGCATACACCACTAATTTTGCACGTTGTCATGCTCCACTTCGCGTACTATAATTGTCTCACTACTATCCACCGGATGTCGGTCCATCATGGATACTGGACTTCCAGATTATCAAATTATGCTATTCAAGGTCTCAATGCTAGACCACTCAACCCTCGTGTGTTCTCTTCCGCAGCTTTGTGCGTATCCGCTGCTCGAGCGTCTATTCATCTGATTAAATATGTACCGCAAGGAGACTTCTCCTGTGTTTGGTAAGTTGAAGGTTCATCACTGGAATGATCCGACTAACCGTTGTAGGCTTATTCTCTACTTCCCCGTCTCAGCTTTAGTGACTCTCTTCGGCAATATCCTTCAAAATCCTCAAGATCCCCGCGCTCGCTCCGATGTCCGACTAATGAACCTTGTCGTGTCTTTTCTATCAATGCTCGGCTCCGAAGAAGAAAATGGTGGGGTGAAACGTATGTTGGGTGTATGTTCGGAGTTTGAGCGAATCGCAAAAGTTGTACTCGATAAAGCTGAGAAGGATTCTTCTTCAAGGCGAAAGAGAAAGAATAACGAAGAACAAGCTGCGAAAACCAAATCTCAGATGTCGACGAATGGTCCATCACAGACACCAATACCTGGTCATCCACAAACACCAGCTATGGCAGGTGTCTTCTCTCCAGGTACTATGATGGCATCTGGCAACAACGCATTCAGTCCTATGCCCACTAACAATGGCTCTCCAAACTGGAATCCTGAATACCCTAATGGCAACGCGAACGGAAGTGAATACAACATGACACCCCGTCAAGGCATGACCCCCTTCGCCGAAATGCAAAGCTACGAAGCCAATTCCCCTCTCAACATGAACTCCTTCCAACAACCCTTCGTCCCGCAAGATCTCTGGCAAATGCCCATGACTATCGAGTGGGACTGGGCTGATATGACAGGAGGCGCGTATCCCAGTTTTGAAAATGGCATTGTAGGAGATCAGAACCTTGGGAATGCGAATTTAAATCATTTGCAGGGAAATCATGGGGGCATGTGATGAGAGATGAGAGGGAACACTCTTAGGATTACTAGGGACTACCAGGGATCTAGAAGGATACGAGGAATTTATCTTCTCCACTAGAAGTGCGCAGGTATTTTTCAGCACAGATTACATTGGACGGAAAGGGATAGCATTAGCTTTGGCGTTTCATTTTTGATTTCCGATCTATCCAACAACTCGTTTCTAGAGCGAAATGAATTATATGTATCTCTAGTCTCTACTCTGTGCTCACAGGCGATTTTGGATGGAATGGTGGGTTGCATTTGTTTGTTTAGCGGATTTGAAATTTTGGGTGTAATACTTTGTAGTGTGTAGTCTTGTGGTCAACTTAGACTTGAAAAGGGTGGGGAAATGAGAGAGGGAGTAATGGATTAATGATTTGCTCATTGCACCTTTTTGATACGTGATGAGATTTTATGTGAAATTATAAATGTGAGATTTGTGGCGGCGATGGCGTCAGTATTTAAGTATATCGGTAGGGAAGTGGATATTTTAGAGAGAGTAAATATGTATGAGGCTAGAAATCAGGGGAAACGTAAGAGCGTGCCGTGTGGCTCTTGAATGGAGGAGAATGGAATGGTGGCGCCATGGAATTGAATGTGATAATTAAGATAAATAGACATAAGGTTTGACGAGCAGGTATAGATCCCCCACTCGATACTGAGGTTATGTTCGATTGTCAGATGTAAGATTATCAATAAATCAGGCAAAGATAATGGGCTTTAAATGGTTCTTTTATGCATATACATCTAGTATACACCCCCTCAAACGCCTTGCCGTGCCTAGATCTATCACCCAGCCTCTAGGCAGTGAGCTGCGAAATACCAGCCTGAAGTCGCTTTCATATTTTCCATTTCACTCACATTCCTTCCTTCTATTCATCGTCGCTTTCCCTCTCCACCTCCTCTACTTGGCCCCCGTCCTCTTCCTCAGGCTTCCCGAATGGGAATTTCTTAAACAACAATCTCTCCTTCACCGTCTGCTCATCCGGATTTTCAACCCTCAGATCAACGAAATCGGTCTGGCGATTGATAAGGTCTTCCGTTGCATTGAACATATTCTTCTTGATGAGAATATTCTTATTTCTTTGAGGACGGATAGTGATTTTCTGAATGAGAGGATAGTAATAGACTCCTTTCTGATGTAAACCATCTTTTCCGTCATATGCCACGAAGATGACTTCGTCGTCGTATTTGGAGCGCGTGTCACCAGTGAAAGAGGCTGATTCGTAAGGACGGATACGCTTGAATCTGAAACAACCTTCTCCTGAGCCGTTCTTTTGAGGATATAATTCCTCGTCTGAATGTTCGTCGTCCTGGGGGTCAAATTTGCGCTTGAAGGCTCTAGCATCGCTAGCGGTTTCTGTCATGAAGAACTCGTAGTCCATTGAGTCTGGAACCATTGGATTGTGTTCTGGGTCTCGCTCGTGGAGCTCTCGTGCTATTCTCTTGGCTTCCTCTTCTTCTTCAATGGGCTCCATGGGTTTTAAGAGGGAGTTTTCGAGTCGGATGTCGTAAGTTGAGGAGGGTGGAACGGGATTGGTGAGGAATTTCACGGAGCAATAGCCACCTGCATCGGTTTCTGCTGCGTGATCTGGGAGGAGAGGGAATGAGTCTACAAGCTTAAGGTGCTTTTTTGAAGGGTGTTGCATTAAGACGCCTTTTTGGAGGTTTTGAGAAGCATCCTTGAAGCTCTTCTCGACTTGCTGCTTGATACTTTCTGGCGATTCCCTATCGAGATTTATGGGTTTTCTCGCTCGAATAGCTGATCTGTCATTTGCTGCCTTGGGGGTCGCATCGAAGTTCTTTTTGTTTGTGTAGGAAGAGATATATTCTGTCCGTCGCAGGAAGGAGACTCCAGCGTCGGAGAACTTTGGCTTTCCCAGTGATGATAAAGGACGGAGGAGAGCGCGGTCATGAGGATGGACGGGAGGAATCTGTAAAGGTGCTTGAATAGCTGCAGATTGTGAGCTTTTGCGCCAGCACGGATCGAGCCAGACTTACAACTCTCATCTCCATCAAAAATACCCGGCATTCCTACCAGATCCAATGGCATGCCAAGTTCCGCATCGGCCTCTATATTCAATGGTTGATCTCGGGCCAACCGCGATGCGAAACCAGGAGTTGTGTATTGTCCACTTGCGAGGCCAGTATTAGGGATATCGAGGAGTTTGGGCGGATTCGGAGGTGGTGGTAAGGCATTGGAGTATCTGATTCGCGCAATATAATCTTGATGGATCATGCGCTGTGAGGAAGAGGACGCCATTTCGATAGTTGTTATAGGAGATGCAGGATGGCTGCGAAGTGGGAATTGAAGTTATTCAAGGGTCGATTCGCGATCTGTTAGCGCGAAATTGACAAGGCTGAAGTTCGACTTCTTTTTGAATAGGTAGGTACCGGCTCCGAGCTTGGGCAGTTGTCGCCTCAGGCTGCAAAGCCGAGTTCCAGGTTTGACAGAACCCACCCTGGGGATTTATCAGATTCACAATTAACTCCGAACAGGCTTCGACTTTCTCGTTTATCAAGTGCCACCCAACCCCTTTCCGTCGAATCCGAACCCGAGGAAGTACAGCAGTGCTTATCGTGTTCTGTAACCTTACACGTATGGATATCACTTTGGTTCAACTGCTTACTGATAAAAAATACATCGTTTAAGTTGCGAGTTTAGCTTCTTCCAGTGATCTCAATATGTGGGACGCTCCTGTAAGATATGCATCTGGTGTATTTCCACAAATGGGCCGGGATTCCATACTGGTGTCTGGCCCCTAATCCCCCTCTATTACTTGTTTATAACACTGTATAATCATGCTACAGTAGCGCTCTCCTATTTAAATGATTCTCATTCTTGTCTTGCTTCCTCGTTGCCTTGTTTCCCTCTTCTAAATCTTCACATTAACTTCCTTCTCTCCAAGTATGGAATCAGGTTCTTCAAAGATCTGTCTAGGCAATGCTCTTGTCATAGGTGGTTGTGGTTTTGTTGGGAGTCATATTGTTGATACATTGCTTTCCACCTATGATGCCTCCGTCTCGGTTCTAAGTCGACACAGTACGAAAGACTCAAATCACCATCCCAATGTCCAGTATCTCGACGCAGATATCACGTCGCTTTCCTCTATTCTCCCTATATTTGAAAGAGGAATGTTCGATGTGATTTTTCATACAGTTAGCCCACGGGCACTTGGAGCTACACCGGAAGAGCTCCAGCAGGTCAACGTCGATGGGACAAATTGTGTGATTGAAGCGTGTATCAAAAGTGGTGCCAAGGCTCTGGTATATACCAGTACTAACGCCGTGGTTATGGATGATCTCAAAACACCGTACATTGACAAAGACGAGTCACTGCCGGTCATTACTGGAAGTGCGAACAAGGATCCGTATGGGAGATCGAAGGTATGAAGACTTCTATTCTTCAGTTCCATAATCTGACATTAGCAATAGGCTGAAGCGGAAACTTTAGTTTTGGCAGCAAATGCGAAAGGTTCCCTCTTCACTTGCTCCCTCCGACCTGCACCAATGATTGGCGAACGAGATGGTGTCGTGACACCAACTCTGGCGGACATGTACTTCAAGGGGGATCCAAATACTCAAATAGGGGACAATTCTTCTTTGGTTGATTATGGGTATGTAGGAGATGTTGCCCGAGCCCATGTCTCAGCTGCTACAGCGCTTCTCCGAGAACATCAAACTACCGTACCAGACGAAGACAAGGTAGCAGGCGAGGCTTTTTTTATTACAGGAGAACCATGCCAATTCTGGACACTCTGTCGCCAGTTTTTCGAAGGCTTTGGGGATAAGGGAGATAGGAAAATCAAAGTCATCAGTAAGACCATGGCATTGGTGCTGGCAGGAATCATGGAATTTATGTACTGGCCGTTTGGAAAGACCCCGCCTTTGACGAGGCAGATCGTCTACTACATTTGCATGAACTCATACTTCAAAAATGATAAGGCGAAGAAGAGGTTGGGGTATAAGGTTACTGTCCCTCTTGAAGAAGCGATTCAAAGGTCTGCTAAAGTAAGGCGTCCTCCCTTTGCAAAGTAAATTGATTAACTGAGGCTTTAGTGGTACATGGACCATAAATATGTTGCCGACGGGGACATTTGAGCAAATAACGATACTTTGAGTATTGGTCGATCAAGATATCAGCATTCAATAGACGACCAAAGACTATGGAATCTCGGCCGGGGTAGTCTTTCCCAATAGTCGTTTGTACGCGAACTGCGTGGGATTTATAATCCTTATGCCCTTACCTTACTTCATATATGACTTCTATATGCCTAGAAATAAGGTTAGTCAATAAAGTCAAAGCAAGCGCAGTCGACATAACCTTCTTTTGATTTAAACTCGCCAATTATGTCTCTAAATTGCTCTCGCAATCGTCATTTCTGCTGTTTTAAATTAAATGCTCACACGCTACAAAGACACTTTCCTAGAAAAAATCAACTTTCTACGGCAAGATCTACTTCAACGCAGGATTCAAAACATCAGTTTGGTAAGATTGTGAGATACGTTCCAAACATGCTTTCTTTTTCAGATGTGGGAGCTGTGAAGGACATTTATGTGGGAGATGATACTTGTTCTAAGGTTGCTCCCAACATATTGTTTCCCTTCCTATTAGAAAGATGAAATGTGTTGATGATAAATAGTCATAGTTTTACAAGGATGACGATATCTATATCGCTGGCGCGAGAAATTAAACCACATTTTCAACTAGAGACGAGAAGTGGCACGGGAGAATGAGACGAGCAGTAAGTGGTGAACTATTGGGATGTTCCTTCAGCTTCGGACATTGCCTACTAGTCTACATTCACTAGAAAGCAGAAAATTGACTACTTTCAGATTGGGCCCGCGTCCAACATGACCTCAGGCATACAGCTAGAGACCTATGTGGATAAGGCAATCTAACATTTCATTGACACGACTGCTTCTCGCCATGTTGGAAACGGCGAGTTTGATTTGTCTCGATGGCTGCAGTACTATGCATTTGATGTTTTGGGGCAACTACTCTACGGCGAGCGGCACGGGATTCATTTCTAGGGGCGGCGATGTTGAAAGTTTCATCGCAGTCGCTGATATTGGTCCCAAATACTCATCCGTGGTAAGTAGGCTTCGAGCCTTCGATGTTATAGAATGCTAAATTTCAATTTCAGGTAGGCACCATGCCGTTCATTGATAATTTACTGCCGAAGAATCCATTCTTCCTCTAGGCGGTGAATCACGGACTCATCGATATGACTTTCGCGGTGGTCCCATTTGCTGGGAGGCAAATCGCCGAAAGGAGCCTCCGAGAGAGCACACTTGGAGAGGATGGAAACCCTAGTGGAGACCTACTGGATCGACTGATAGGACTTCAGGATAAGAATTCAGAGCTTCTTGCAGACCTAGAAATCACGAAGATATGTGCTATGCTTGTATTTGGAGGCTCGGAATCAACGTGGGTGTGACCTCCCTTCTTGAGCACATTGCGACTGACAAGCTCTCAGCGCCATCACGCTTTCAGCGCTCTTCTACTACCTAGTCAAAACACCAGCCGCATTTACCACAGTCCAATCCGAAATCGATTCTGCTCTGCCCAACAAAGAACAAAGCTCAATCAGCTTCGCAGCTGCCCAAAGTCTCTCCTACCTTGACGCCTGTCTAAAGGAAGTCTTTCATATCCACCCTGCAGTGGCTTCTAACAGCGAGCGTATCATACCAGCTGAAGGCCGTAGAATAGCTTGTCGTTTCATCCTAGAAGGGACGATTGTGAGTATAAGCAACTGGGCCCTCCATCGTGATCCGGGGATTTTTGGAGAGGATGTAGATGTTTTCGGACCAGAAAGGTGGCTGGAGATTAAAGAGAAAACAGGAGAGATGTGGAATCGTATTTTCCATTTCGGGGCTGGAAGTCACGCTTGTCTTGGAGGGAATGTCTCCCTATTGGAGATTTATAAATTGGTACCCGTCTTTCTAAGACATTTCAAAGGAAGATTTTGTGTTCCCAGAATACAACAAAGTAAATTTTTGGAAGTTGGAATTATAAGATCCAGATGAGGACTAGGAGCTGAAAAGGAAATATTTGTCAAGCCAGTGAATCTGAAGGTAAAACTTCGACAGAGGTAATGGGCTTTCAAGCCGCAGGAGGATTAAGGGGTACTAAGGACTTGAACGACTTGAAAATTGTCCAAAGTAGAAAACCATACTTCTGAATCTGAAACAGACAACTTAGCTCTAGAAGCCAGAAAATTTGGCCTAAGGTCTCGTTCGTCTTGATCTGGCATCAAGACTGCTATGGAGTGATTTGAATGACCAATAATGTGGTAAAAATTTCGTCCAGCTGATATCCTGTTGGCATGCGCCTCGGACTTAGAAAGCCCTCTACTATAATGTAACTTCTTGCAATCGCATACATAGCAATTACTGGAACGTGGATTATGAACGCGGCCCATCTTGGAAGCAAGCTTGCTACTCCAATTATGGTGGTTCGTTAAAGTTAAAAGATCGCTTGGCGAAAGAACCGGCAAACATTGTTCCAAGTGCCACTGCGATCAGATAAATGATGAGACGTCCTAGGAGAACTAGGCCTGAAGCTCGCCAGAGAATTCGCGCAACTGGAGTTGGAAAATGGAAATTCCTCCCAATCAGATGTATGCCGAAGTATACAGTCAGAAAACCAACCCAAAAATCGTACCAGGGATTTTGATGCCATGTGGTGGAGTTGTTTGGTGGTTGTCGAATGTTTAGATCTAATTGAAGTATTAACGTCGAACGAATATAGTTGAGCCTATATAGTCCCATTAAGAGCTGGGTACTCACAGGCCGGTATGGCACACGGTTGAATACGACTCCTATCCCAAACCAAAAAGGCGTGATCAGACTTGCTCGGCTGATCCGAGGTTTGACAAAATCCAAAGGCGTATGAACAGATCGCTTGGGCCCTTAACTCCAGCTTGGGCGACCATATCTGCTATCGGGACATCGCAGGACAAAATGATTGATGTTTCTACATCAAAGGGTTTATGATGCCAGAAGAAATATGCGTTAAGTGTGCAAAATATGAAGGCAAGGGTAGATAACTCGAAAGTGGAAAGGGCAAGTTGTTGAATACATCCGCCAACACATTGTACCGAAAACCATGTAATTTGTGCAATTGAGACAGCCCGAGCAAATCCGTCTGCTTTATTCTTGTCCCAGATCTCTGCCACTGTGATTTCTGGATACACAAGATGATTGTTCCTTGCAAGCCAGGCAATCTGGAAACCATCGATGCGAAACGCGGGAAAATCTGGACAGTTTAGAAGAAACCCGCCCATATCGGCAAAGTAAGCGTGCCGCATAGTCCATGGAGCACATTTGATTCGAGTTAGGTTTTCTTGTACCACCTACCTTTCCCCCGGATCTAGTTCGTTTATTGCACCCGATTCCCATTCCTTTTCAAGTTCGACAAAATCTTCCACGGACTATCGAGCTGAACGCCATTGCTCTGCTGCTATTCCCGCTGTCATTTCTGGGAAGAAAAGGGTAAAAATCATCCATCGGACCTTGTACAATATGAAGCCTCTCCGTGTTGTGCCCGCTGGAAGGACATTCAAAAAGAAGACGGACCAGGCTGTAGAAGGAGATTGTGACCGGACAGCTCATAATAATATCTAATGTCTCACGGCCCTCTGGCTGAGGAGTTCAACCAGCAATATCTTGATCCACAGGTTCCGTCACTTGGGCTGCTGCAAACAAGAAATCTGGCATCTTGGCTGGAGGCATGCTCGACAAAGGCGGAAAAGCAGAGACTCTCATCAAGAAGCCACGAGCAGAGGGGGTTTCGATGTTCTTAAAGGGGTATAACCCAACACAAAGCACAATAGACATCCTCGAATTAGAACTAGACGAGAGGATATATTTAGGCACACGCTGGACAAGATCCTGGCCTCATCTCGAAACCAGACTCTCACATAAATTCCATACACCTCTCACGTAGCGGATGTACGCGGGCGGCTATACTTGTCAGCCTTGGGAACTTGAAGACTGACCAACCGCACAGAAGATCGGATGGCATCATATGCGAGTTGGGGGCCGAAATCCGTTAAGGGTGAAAAATAGCCCGGTGTCCACATAAGCCTCTTTAGACTGTGTACGTGTACCAACTCCTGCTAGTCACATACACAGTACGCTGGGCAAGATTTGAGGATGTTCAATGCGAGCCGATTAGAAGCAGACATTGGTATGGAACAACAACGACCGCCACACATTGATAAATATAGGCTATCAAATGCTTTCAAAAGATATAGATCGCCACTTGGTCAAGTGTATAGATACATGAGTTTAAGGTTGTGAAAATTGAGGCTCATTTGTAACTAGCCAAGTGCAACGCTACTTTTCGACGCGAGACTCGCGTCTTCAATTTGCTGCTTGTCCCAGGTGCTCCGAAATCAACACCCACAACCTCAATGAAGCCTCCATCAACGGCATTGATTGCCTCTAGACCACGTATAACCTCAACTGTGCTTTCTGCATGTCACCCATTGAATGCCACTCACAGGAATGGTCCCTCAATTGGTCTGCGAGGAACCTCAGCCTCGTCTGTTCTACCTCGAGCTTCCAAGCTCTCAAATAGCCATGGCGTCCTCTACGAATCCTCTGCACAGTCTGCTGCAGTTATAAATATACATCAGAAATACAGAATATCGAAACCCCGTCAATTCTCGACCATGGATGCCACTGCAGCTTCAATTGAACGACACGACAAAATTGTGAAAGCTGTCTCTGAAAGTGTGCGTGGGCACTATGAGCGCAAGGAAAAGTTCCGCATATATCATGGCTCGACGAATAGTACAAGGCAATCCACATTGAAGAAAAATTTGGTGGACACAAGCAGTCTGAATAAAGTGCTGAAGGTTGATGTGGAGGCCAAAACTTGCTTGGTAGAGCCCAATGTCCCAATGGACCGGTTGGTCGAGGAAACTCTGAAATACGGGCTTGTACCTCCAGTTGTTATGGAATTCCCTGGTATTACAGTAGGCGGTGGTTATTCAGGAACATCTGGGGAGAGCAGCTCATTCAAGCATGGATTTTTCGACCAGACGATTAATTATGTGGAGATGGTGCTTGCTAATGGAGAGATTGTGAAACTATCTCCTACAGAAAGGGCGGACCTATTCCATGGAGCTGCAGGAGCAGTTGGGACATTTGGTGTGACGACGTTGGTTGAGCTCAGGTTACAGGATGCTAAAAAATTCGTGGAGACGACATATCATCCCGTATCAAGCATGGCTGAAGCGGTGGAAAAGCTTCAGAGAATCACCAAAGAGTCAAAAATCGATTATGTAGATGGAATCATGTTCTCAAAGACGCAGGGAGCGATCATAACTGGTCGATTAACAGATGTTCTTGAAGATGGTATGGCTGTCCAGCGCTTCAGCGATGCCCGTGATCCTTGGTTCTACCTTCACGTTCAAGATTCACTATCCAAAGCCTCTGGCGATGTAACAGAGGCCATTCCATTGGCTGAATATTTCTTCCGTTACGATCGTGGCGGCTTTTGGGTTGGAGCATCAGCTTTTGATTATTTCATGTTTCCATTCAACAAGTTCACCCGATGGTGGCTTGATGACTTCCTCCATACGCGTATGATGTACACTGCTCTGCATGCCAGTGGACAGTCTAAGAAATACGTGGTTCAAGATTTAGCATTGCCATATGCTACAGCAGAAGAATTTGTCAACTACACGGACAAGGAATTTGGTATATATCCACTCTGGCTCTGCCCGCTCAAGCAGAGTCCAATTCCTACCATGCATCCTCATATGCATGGGACTGAGGCAGATGGCAAGTCTTTAAGGCCAATGCTCAATATCGGTCTATGGGGCTTCGGTCCACAAAATCACGACGAATTTGTCCGCAAGAATAGAGCTTTAGAACATAAGCTCAAAGAGCTGGGAGGGATGAAGTGGCTATATGCGCACACATATTACACAGAGGATGAGTTCTGGTCTCAATTCGACCGGCCGTGGTATGAAAATCTAAGGAAGAAATATGACGCCACCTCATTACCATCCGTGTACGAAAAAGTGATGGTGGATGTCGAAGCTGAGAAGAAGGCTGAGAGTGCGAAATCTGGATTCTTCGGGAGATTGAGAACGACATGGCCTTTCGGAGGCTTTTACGGAATCAAAAAGGCGATCGAAAGCGGAACGTATGTCGCTGCGAGAAAGAGCAGCTGGAAAGAATTTGGAAAATCTTAAGAAGGAAGAGGAAGGTGTGTAAGAACAATATACCCAAATACATCGCTGCTTTTCACACGCGACCCTCCCTTCGTGTCTCCTGCTACACGTCGCGCAAATACTTCCGTCTTTGCTTTTGAAGGGGCTATTATCCAGGACCTTTCCAAAGCACCCGCCCTCATCAATCCATCTGCCCGGATCTTAATGTCCAAGATACACTTGAGCAGGATAGTCGACAGCTTCTACTGCCGGCTCACCCCATCTCGCCCTCACCATTGCCCTTGCTCTCTCTATTTTGGCCTCTCTTTTCTCTTCGCGTCGTATCAATTGCCTCCTCCATATTTCCCGTTTCACTTCATCTCTCCTCTGTCTTTCAAGATCACTCTCTCTCTGCACCTCCTCCACCTGTACCAATTTTCGTGGATCTGTCATTTCTCTCGCCCATCTTCTTATTGTGTTTTGGAAACACAACTTGCAGCACCACCAGAAGGCAACTATACAAAGAAGCCCCCCAATGGCCATACCGAATAGTTCCAGTGCTGCTAATGCTTTCGAGACCATAACGAGTTTGGCACTTGTGTTGGGGCGAAGTAGACGATCTTCCTTGAGAACGAATCCTTCAACTGATGTCTCGTTTGCAGTGAAGATGGATGACCCGCGGCTTCCCCAATCAATCGCGATTAGGGCAGACAGAAGTACCAGAGTTCCAGGCGATGTGTAGATCAAGGTATTGCCAAGGTTTGTTGAACCTGAGTGTTAATACAAGTAACTCATCTGCTCAATTGAGATATTGGGGCTTGAATTTTACAATGGTCGGACAACATAAGGACACAACGAAGCATGGCGGCGAAAATATGGACACCCTTAAGCGATTCTTGTCTCCGCTCAGACCATATGCAACACGACAATATGCCATCCTGGATCTTCAGGTGATAGGCTCCAACGCAACCACGCCAGCATTTGACACACTTTTCCTCAGCCTTGGCCCAAGTGAACTGGTGCCGGATACCCTACTCCTTCAACCATCGGCTCGCCCCACGCCTCTCTTGCCTTTGCTCTCTTATCCTCCATCTGTATTCTCTTTTCCTCAGCCTTCTTCTGCTCCTTCACTGCCGTCTTCTCCATGCGCTCCAAATCCAGGATTCTCCTCTTATTCATTCTCACTCTACTTTTCTCTTCTGTCTCTACCCGTCGTCTTTCCTTCCACTCCCTCCAATGGTGTCGAGAATGATACACTATAAAAAGTATGATAGCGCCAACGACAGAACCTGTTATTATTCCAGTAAGGCGTGGGTTAAGTATCCATCCAATTATCGTAGCGCTTCCAATGACGTACAGAGGACCTAGAGAAAAAAGAAAACACTGTCGAAAGTAACCATACATCGCAATATATCTAAATCGAGGATCAGGAATGTCTGCTTGCCCTGGCGATCGAGGCTCAATGACTGTGGACGACGATGCTTGACGGTGCTGGGAGGTTTGGTCCAATAACTTTTGAGAACAAAGAGCAGGAGAATATATCACAGTAGCTACCGTCGGTTTGGGCTTGGAGTTGAGACCGAATGTTAGAGGGCTAAATATATATATCTATGTATAAGAGGTGGGAAGTGACGCTAGCTGGCCAGCTAAATGAAAAGCAGCAAGAAAATATGAAAGAAGTGAAGTAGCTAGAAAACACACAAACTTACGAGCGAGCTTCACTTTTTCTTCAACCTGAATGCAGTCGAGCCAGTATGAGCATGACAGCTTCAGCGAGAGTAGAGCCTTACTTGTTCCCCCATGTCTCCAATCCATATTAGGCACCTCGCCAAGCTGTGGCTACCTAAATGCGATGCATTGCATATTAACTGACAACTAACATTGGGTATCTAGTGAACGCTTCCTCAAGGATTTGATATCAAACGGACCAAAGTCGCCCCGCACTCCAAAATCTGCCTCAGCCGCCCTCAAGACTCGAGGTGTACCTCAGCCGGACATGCAACACCAACTACCATCGGCTCACCCCACATTTCCCTGTCCTTCTTTCTCCTCTCCTCCAACCTTTTCTCTTGCCGCTCCAAGTCTCTGATTTTCTTCGCTCCCCTAATCTCTGCTATCTTCGTTGTAGCCTTTCCCGGCAATGCCTTTAATTGTTTTTGGAACCTGTGCAGCATATAGAGTACCAAGGCACCAGCAAAAATACTGCCACATATGATTCCCGTCAATTTGGGATCTATTATCCAGCCCACCATAGTGATGAGCAGGAACATGTAGAGGCAAAATGCCAGAGCCCAAAAAATGCTACAACAAGTATTTCGAATCATGGTGGAAGCAAGGCGTGGTCGTGAGATATGTTGCTTTTTGTTCTCGTTTAATAGTCGGAGCTGGTGGTCGTGTGGCTAGAGACTGACTTGAAAATAGATGCGTAATTATGAAGTTGAAAAATTGTTTCGGAATACTTCAAAAAAAAAAAGTGAGTGGTTTGCAAAGATATACTCACGAGACTGCCTGCATGGGAGCCTTACGCAAAGACTTTAATTTTCCTAGCTAGGTGGGCGTACTGCCAAGCCGAAGGATTTTGAAATGCTCCGGATCGACATATAATAATGTATTGTTTATCGCTGACTGGTTGTATATACCGAACAGGGGAGATTCGTACACATTAGTACCCTTGATTGACCACTCGTAGAATCAGATTTGCTCGCTCAAAGCAGCCGGAGAGGGTCAAGCACATCATCCTCATTCTACGAGTGGTTCATCAAGAGTGGTTGCGAGGTTGAAAGTCCCCAGTTGATACGGCAGGGAAGGAGATAGTGGAAGATGGATGTAATGCTCGGTGAACGACTACGTAGAAGCAGACTCGATTGAGTCCAAGTACTGTAATACTCCTCAGTCGTCAAAATGCACCATAGCAGGATACCCCACCCCCTCCACAACAGGTTCTCCCCATGCTTCCCTCTCTCTCCTCCTCCGCTCCTCTATCTCCATTAGCTCTTTTTCAGACTCCAGTCTCTGGCTCTCCAAGTCTCTTTCCTCTTTTTCTCTCGCTTTCCTTTCTTTGGCTTCTTTCTTCCTGGCTTCCTTTTCGCGCTTCTTCTGTGCTCTGGTGAGACCAGAGCTGGAAATATCACGACTGGCCCATATCACAATAATAAGAAAAGCGAAAATGAAAACGCCTCCAATAATGCTGCCGATGAGAACACCAGACATAGTGAGGTTGATGAGATGTGCAAAATGTGTTCAGAGATCCGGTTCCGAGAAGTGACTTGAGATGCACCTATAACCTTCTGAAGTAAGCATTGGTAGAAGAATATTCTGCAGGGATGACCTACAGTTTGAGGTCAATCTCTAATTGTGGAGACCACACTTCTTTCTCAACCTTAATTCTGGACCTCCATTGAATAGTAAGATTCTTAATTCAATAATTGAAATCGCTCGAGGTCCTTGATCGTGCGCTATGTTGATTGTAAGTGCAGAGATGCGCGATCAAATAAATGCAATGGAAGTGAGAGTGGATACGCAGGTTACAGAACATGAAAATCGGCGATAGTTCCACAAGTATGTGAAAGTGCCGCATGCCGCAGCTTTGCACAGCCTATTCATAGCCTTGAACCTGTTTTCACACACCACGAGTATTGTCTCAGCTCACGATGCGGTTTCGGTGAGAAGGCTGTGGCGTCTGCACTCCTCAGCCTTGAGACGCTGTCACCGAAGGTGCCAGGCAACAATGACGGTGGGCTTGCAGCCTTGATAACAAGCAAATCTGCATCTCAATTATGGAATAAAAGCAGAGCGCTCGGGACCGAAAGTTGCTTCCAAAGGGATCTCAATGAGCATTACAATAACAAGTACTTGAAGCTTTCAAACTTGATCCTTTGCAGTAATAAAAGGCCACGACGGCATAAGGCTTCAGCTACAGAGCCTGGAAGAACCCATGCTCACGCGACCGTCCGTCGGACAATTGATCCCAAGGCTGTATGAATCAGAAGCTACTTCACAAAATCAAATCATACCAGCACGCCCCCAAAACCATGAAACTCGAACTCTTTCAACGTGTATGTGTTGCAATTGACCCGACCTGATCGTGGACATTTCCTGCGCCGGAAAGGCTATCAGCGTCGAATGAGGCGACATATCCACAAATACAAAACATCTGAAGAGGCACTTGCCGATACTATGCCCTCTGCTTAGAAAGAGAACAGATCAGGCCGTCTGTAAAGACGTACGAGGCTTGGTTTTACTCGTTCTACTGTGGATAAGTTGTGAATCATTTGGGAGGAAAGGTCAGGTGTAGTCGCCGAAACAGTCCACAGTTAGCAGCATGTTCCAGGCCTCTGTCGCTAAATTCCAGCGACTAGAGGGCTAGTGCACGCTGTTGCTTGGGGCCTTTCACTCGTATCAAGTACTGCCAAGTACCCCTCTTTCCTGTACTCCTTTTGAATTGCATCAGCACACAAAGCTTTACACCAACATTGTCGTATCATTGATTGTACTGTTCAACGTTGGCGAACTCAAATAGCGAACTCTCTTCATATCTCTTCCGAGAGACTTGACCCATTGAACGTAACTTAGTATGTGAACTCGCGTTGTTCAAGTAAGGAAATATCATCGTTAAGTTCAATACAACTTTCCATATCGTTTCTTTCAAATTATTATCTCTATTTGATTCACGGATACCATTTGTCAATACTATTCTTCTGTATCTCTAGATGTGACATTGACATTACAACATTCAACAACGGGGGAAGTCAGCAGCAGCAGCAAATCTTCCTGTGGATATAAACCTTCAAAACGCTACAGCCGTCACATACGACCATAGACTATAGAGAACAAGGGATCCCGTCCGCTCTCCCATATTTAAACTGTAGATCGGCAGATTAGTAGTTGAGTGGGTGACCATCAGCGAATACCTGCTGTTGTATGTTTTTGTCTTTGGTTTTGTGTTTTTGTGGAGCCTCAAGCTGGAATTGTGCATTTTGTTTCAGTGTTGTAGGCGAGGGAGGTGGGGGACGGAGGACTCATCCATACCCTGAGACCACCTTGACATTGGAAGCTGATAATGTTATCTATATGCTCCAGATCAATACCTTCTCAAAAGATGTGGTTATTACTAGTGAAATGAAGAAAGTCATAGTCATGCATGCACCTTTATAAAACGTAACCTTGTCGTTCTAAATCGGCTACTTCTGGAGATGGGATACCTTCATAAGCTAACTCTGATTCAGTCTAAGACAAAATAAGAAGTCGTTACCTCCATATGTTGCTTAATTTACCAAGATCGAATCCATACTACTTCTAATGGGATCCTAATCAATGGTGATAAAAAATCAACTAAATTTATCTTCCCAAAGTCCCTATTCCAGTTGACCATTTCTAAGCTTTAGTGGTTCAGGATTGGACTTCAGTTTAGTAGGTATAGGTGCCTCGTTTAAGTTTCTTTGCAAGCATCCCTCCTGCACTCTTCACTCCCTAGACTCCTTCCATTTTCACAAATATGAAGCACTTTATTTCAACAACATTCCAACTATTTCAGCCCACCTTTCGCCTTGAGAAGTTCCGCTCGGCTCTTTGAAGTGGAGTTGAATGATCGGAGATAAACTAGTATCTTGGATGCATGACATAACACCAGCTCACAGGAGCCTTGAATGCAGAGTCATTTCGACGCTTCGGCCTCACACACGACAAGAAGTTCTGATCTGGCCAATCAAGTTGAAAGTCAAGACCAGAGACTGTACCATCACGAAATTGGCTGCAATTGATTCGCAGCATGTATTGGTCCTCGAAGCGCCGTGAGCCGGCTCTGGGGCTGAGCTGCAGCCTCACATCTGACCTCGAGATTGGCCTCATTGAACGTCCAAATCTAGTTTTATAATGTCCTCAATGAAGTTATTGAAATCATAACCCATATCACCTTACCGCGACACAATATATACATTTGCTCGTCCCTGGTAAGTATCCGATGGTCGTAAGATCTTACCTTTCCACGCGAAGGTGAAGAGGAGAAAGTTTGATAAGGCAGTAGCTAATGGACCACGCAGTCTTGTTCCACAGCCACGAAAAGATGGCTTCAAACGCCCTCGTATTGGCCTCTTCACAGTCTAGTCCTTCTTTTGCTCAAACTGGGTTGCTGTATAAGAGACGACATTCTCAGCTTCGATAGCAATTCTTGGACGATTATCCAAGGCAGGACTTGAGCCTCTGACAGTCGCCATAGCTCAGGCTATGGCAACCCACATCCCGATAGGCGTTCACGGCGAGAGAAGATTGAAAGAGACTATGTCTAGCCTGAAGTCTTGTAGCAGTTTTGGAGAGGTCATTTTTTTCGGGATCAGCATTCGACATATTCCCTACACCCTAGTGCAAACCTCACAGGGAGCTTCGAGTGTAGCACTCGTAGCAGCGTTGACTGAAGGACATAGTACAATGTGCGTCTTTTAATGAATTCTGATCAACGTAATACACTAACACTCGTCAGGTATACAGCTCATGTTATGTATGAAATGGCAAAGCTGACCAAGGCACCCGCTGCCTTGACTCCGTCTTTTTACGCAGTGGGAGCGGTATGCTGAGACTTGTGCCAGCCTTTTTTCTACTACGGTATTTGGCATGAAGGTTGCACAAATTACTCGCCTCTGCGGGATTCCCAGCGGCGCGGAATCTCCCAGCAAGGTCAACGCTGCGAGCGCCGAAGATATGGCAAAAGCCTTATGTGCCGTTGGAACACTGCAACACACACAATATGAAGCTGTCGAAATTGTTGGCGGTCCCTCTTGTTGCTGGTTGGCCGTATTCTCCGACTTTGTTCCGGGACATATGGTGGAGGTGTTCCTGCTTGATGGGGCTCTCGTCTATGCCAGCCAAGGGGCAGTATCTGACAGTCCTCGAGTTCGTTTTCGGGTCGGTCCTACCTCAACGACCTGGAGCAATGCTCTTAGCACGGTAGGCCGAACAAATCAACCTTAACTCCGAGGAATTTGTTCGAAAATGGCACCGCAGCGTTGACCCAACTCTTGCCTCCACAGTCGGAAGGCTTGATAGGGAAACTATGATCCGTGACTCCTTCACTTATACCTCTGAGATCCTGATGCCGGAGGGTCGCGGAGCAATTTAGTTTGCAACCATGTTTTCAGCAGCGGGAGTATTCTACTGCCAGAGCAGACTAGCATCCCGATACGCTTCACCAGCAGATTTTATTATAACTGCTATTGCTGTCATTCCCGAATTGGGCTCTATCGCAGATCTGCTCCACGAGAAAGCAGTTGAGAATGCCAGGCTACATCTAACTACAGCAGCTCAGCTATATGCGTCTACGACTACTTACTTCTCCCAGTTCACAAGATCGGAGAAAATGCCTAGTCGAATTGTTTGCGAAACTATCATCATTTTGGCATTTCTTCTTGGCGAGGTTGTGCTCGATGAAAACATAGGCATCAGAACTTTAGGCATTCGGTCGCTGCATTCCAAGTTGCTGAAAGATTTTAAAATGGGACAAGATGTTTCGGCACGCGCGTCAAAATTACGCAGGCCGTCAGCCCACCAGAAAACTGATTATCCCGAAAATGACATCAAAAGATGGAACAAGATCGGGCTGGAGCACGAGTTAAGCAAAACTATCGCAATGGACAAGGAAAGGACGGTCTTATTAGTCCAGCAAAGATTGTTCCTTGTCAACAGTCTTGAGCACAATGATGGTTCATTTGTGGAATTTATGGATTGGTTGATAATACTATACACTGGATTTCCAGCTGCACGGCTATCTGACATGATTCCACCGACAATCACTATATATCTGCCTTGTGTTCTGGGGGACTTTACTTCTACCTTGATGTGATTCGTGGACTGAGCGATAGGTATGAAGTATGTTCAAGCATTCACATTGGCAGGGGCCATATTCAATCATCGGATCGGGCGTATCTGTTTGTGCTCGATCAGCATCGGCCGGTGCTCTGGGAAGAATCATTTTTCCAAACTCCTATTCCTCAGGAAATTATTGATAGCAGACCAGGCGAGCTCAAAGTGGAAGCACTTGGTGACGAAAATATTGTTTTGTCATTTTATTATCGATTTCAAAGACAAGATAAAGCATTCAGTATCGGCCCGACCGCATATTTGCGATGTCTAGGATGGAAATATCACTACAAAAGGAATGGCAGGCCACAGGATTCGGCAACATATAAGACTGACCCGGGACACGATGTGGTTCCTGGGCACAGGTACTTGCCATACCGGCTGTGTCTGCCATATCAGAAATGGCTGGAAAATGAAAGTCTCGATTACCTAGCAGGGTTGGTGACTTTGATCGAAATTCGTCATGATACCATGAAACGCTGTCTACTGGCGTGCGAATCCAGACCGGATTACCTATTGGGCAATATGGCCGATTTGAGGTTTTTACTGAGATGCCTACCCTATCAAGTTGACAGCGCGAGTAATGAGTGCAGCCATTTGTCAGCGCAAATGTTTGAGAGAGCTATTGAATGTCAATATCGCGGGAAAAAGATATATTACTAAGGTAATAGACAGCCTTGTAGGTTTTGGTACATGAATTCACACATCTGACGCTGATTCCATTTTAGTTCACTGAGCTAGTGTCGTCCACAAGGCTCATAGCACTGCTCTCTGGCACTTTCGGAACGTTCGTTTCCTAGAATAATGCTCTCTTATGGCACAGTGACTATATTCTCAGGATAGTCCCCGATCCTGCGGTGTCAGGAGGAGCCTCCGCCTTCAAAGACAAGATTTTGGATGGACCAAGCAAGTAGGAATGGATTGGGAGGGTTTATATGATGCGGCCATCCATATCTCGATATTGCCATATCTACAAGGAGGGAACTCGTGCTGCAGGGACGTCGCTACAGTCGAACAATCCTACTGGAAGTCAGACCATGCAACATTGGGGCTTAGAATTGAGTTACATCTCTATGATGCAAATTTCCGAAGCCGTGATATATAACACGTCTACCATGAACAATTACAGGCAATATTGTTTGTGGTGGGGTGCTGTCGCTGTATCCCCACTTTTTAGGTTGGTTTTGAGTCTGAAGGAGAGGCTCACCTTCTCCGAGCCCCTTCAAGAGAAAGTCGATGGATTATTGAGGATGGATTTAATAGTGCCATATAGCTTTGCGGAAAGTTGATATTTGATCGCGGTCATTGCGAATTTCATGAGATGGGTTTCGACGTGTCCTATTGTGCAGTACCTGAAATTCTGATGCGCTTCAATATAGAATTTGTATGTGTGAGCTAGAAGTAAACAAAACAGCGGAATCTGGATTCATACTGGACTCACGATGGAACTTCCTGGACTATGGCGTAGCGGATCATTCTTGCTCAATTTCTACACGTCACAGTCCACGCCAGAAACCAGATATATCCCCAGCAAAAACCTTAGGTGCTCTTAGCAAAGTGTTATGAGGCTATCTACTCTATCAAAACTGCTGCTTAACGAACAATTTAGCTTATACATAACAGTGATCCTCCTCCATCTCAGCTCAGTCCCCACTACCGAGTTCCCCTAGCGACCCTGGTTCCCATCAACTTACAACTTACTAGCCATCCAACTCTTAATGAATTTCGCCTGCTCTCCTTCATCTTTCTCCTTATACCCTATTTCCAAATCCAATGACGGCTGATCATGATACTCTCCCTTTGCGATAAATACCTCTACTTTCTCTTTTCTGAATCCAGCTTTTAGTTTCTCGGAAAAGCGACGGATGCTATCGATGAGAACTTCTTGTTCGCCGCCTACAACGAGAATTTGTTGGACAGGGAGGTTTGCCCACCACTGGATGGCAACATGTTAACAATGCTCAGTGTAGATAAAGTAAGTGCGCTCGAGGATATACAGAGCTTGACTGCTCTGGAGCATGACAAGAGCAAGGAATTGTCAAAGAATATAACTTACAGACTCGTCGGCTCTCATAGCCTCATTCCACTCATCCTTCGCACCTTCATGCGGCCAATCACACCCCAAAAAGGCCCCACTCCACTTCTTTCCAGTCGGAATATTCACAACATCCTTATACTCATTCTCCTGAAAACTCTTATTTCCTGTTTCAAACGAGATCCAAGGACTGATCAGAACAACACCCAAAAATGGGGAATCAACAGACAATTTTGGAATCTTTGGGTGGGGATGAGAGATATGTGACAGAAGACCAGTTGCTAGATTGGCACCAGCAGAGTCGCCTGAGAGGAGAATGGAGGACGGATGGTATTTGAGATTGGTGAGTACGTGGTTAAGGAGCATGCTAGCTTGTTGGAGTTGGCGGGGATAGATTGCTCCGGGTGCGAGGTCTGTGTGTGTTCAAAACATATTTTGGATATGAAATATGATACGAGAGGCTTACCATATGAAAGCATCAAGACAGATACATTCTTCCCTCTCTTATTCAGGTAATCTACAATCTGGAACATGAATTCGAACATTCCTGCTGCAGGAGGGAGAACATATCCACCACCTTGGCACCAGTGGATTAGCTTGTTTTCCCACACAGGCTTGAATTGACATGTGAATGGATAGCGAAATACCATGGAAATTTAGAATCAGTTTCTCTGCCTTACTGCTTCCAATCCAGTGAGCTTTCGTTCCGTCCTCTAGGATCTCACTATTTGGTTCAACACCCCTCTTCTTACAGACGGCCGCATAAACATCATCTGTTGGAGCAGAAATATAACTGTAGTATGTTAGTGATCAAGTGGATTATCTTTCTCTTTCCCTAGAAGTCAAGAAACAATGTTTTTCGAAGACCAGGAGACGCAAAATGGGGAATTGGACATACTGTTGCTGTCTCGTGCTTGTCCTTGCCGTAAATGATCTCATGGCAGTGAGAACAACATGTCTGTAATAACTCTCAGGCAATCGTTCCTTACTCCTCGTGATACCTGTAATAAGAGCCACTGCGGCATTGCCAACTATCTCCAATTAGCTGATTGGCAATTGGCTTTTTCCATTACCACTTTCAGGCCAGTCCCCCCCGAAAAGAGATCTCCAGTATAGTCTGGCATAAAAGCGCCTGAAGCAGAAAGGAGAGGAGAGAGAGAAAGTACACACCAACAGACAGAATCGCCGGAACCAGATCCAGTTTTTCGAGAAGAGAAAGTGATTTGATAGTGGCCTGCTGCGAGCGATACGAAGAAGATTGAGAGCTCTCTTTCCCTGCTGCTTTCCCCGCCATATTGTCCTCTTTCTATCAATTTCTTCTTCTTGGCTAACCCAAGGTCACTTCTTTCCAATTCCTTATATATCTCTCACTGTCGTCGATTCCAGACTTTCCTTCGCAATTGACACACAAATGGCAAATGTACCTCCCAATCCAAATACAAAGAAACACACAGGTCCCAGTCGAAGAAAAGAGATCAATTGATGGTGATAAACCAGGGAAATACCCAAGAAACAAAGAAAATGAAAGAAGAGATAGCCGATACTTATTTATCCATCCCTCCTCGCATCGAAAGCATACGTAGGTAGCCCAGCTAGCATAATAGGCAAGTCCCTAGCGCATCCCAGACAAAACGTGCCTCGGTCGGAGGAAGAAGCTCAATCTACAGTGTGCTGCCGAGCATAAGGTCCCTAGGTAGGTTAGCTTGGTGGGACAGCTGAAGAAGTGGAGTGGGAAGAAGGTTGCCCCGCATTCGCTAACAGGTCGAGGTGGAACGTTTAGAGGGACAGGGGCCTAGGTACGTTTGCATTTGTACCAAGTAAGTCTAATATATTATTCTTTAGAGATACAAAAAGGCTTTGTACTGCGAGATGGGAAGATACCTAGCATTTCTGAGAATTCATAAGAGATATTCATCAGTGGGAAGATGAGTAGGAAGTCCAAGAGCTGCAACGGTCGCTAATTCTCCGCGGTTGATATAAGACGAGTTGCGAGCCTAACAGCGTCAGTCTGTGCGATCGACCTGGGCTGAGGCTCGCAAACTCCAAACTCTCCTCGTTCAATTGTCTGCTGTCAGTTACAACAAAACTCTAGCGGCTTGAGGCTTGGCTCAATGATCGATTCGAAGACGGGGTCTATATACGCAAATGAAATTCACCTTGCTAAAGGATTATCAACATGTAATAAATTGCCAGACAGTTTGGAAATACCCACAGCCAATACCTCCGTATTTCCAAGCATTTGGCTTAGCACTTACAGCACACTATTAGGCCTGTCAGGTCATTATGAGATGGAAAAGGAGATATCGAAAACTGGGTATCTTTCAACATCAAATTTTCATCTTCTAGACACAAAGCAGATAGATATGTCTCTCGCTTCGTCACTTCTTCAACTTCTGCATACCTCTCTTCCTTTTCCCGCCGACCTCTCTACCCTCCTCGATTTCCAACATCGCTTCTCGCTTCTTCTCACCAACCAATTTCAATGCTTCCCTAATGACTCTCGTCTCTAAATTGACACCTTCTTCCGTCCACTCTTCCAGCTGTCTACCAACTCTCGCTTCGATAGCTTGGACCAGCTGTACATCTCTTTGTCCAACAAGTGTGACAGCGTCACCTTTTCTGCCAGCTCGCGCAGTACGACCCACGCGATGGATATAGTCATCTGGATCGCGAGGTATATCGTAATTGATCACTAACCCCACCTCGGGAATATCCAGACCTCTGGCTGCTACATCAGTAGCTACCAGTATCCTTGCTGCTGAAGCACGAAACCGTCCTAGATTGTCGATTCTCTGACGTTGGGGAAGTTTGGAGTGTAGAGCTGTGACACGGTGATCGAGAAGTCGGAGGAGATGTGTGAGATAATCTGCCGTCGCAGTCCGATTACAGAAAATGATGACGGATTTTGGGAGGTTGACATCTGTGAGGAGGAACATATGGAGATAGTGTTCTCTATGAGTAACTGGAACCTGAAGATGCATTTGATTCAGTGACGCTGGAATGGCCAGAGTTTGGGTATCGACTTCGCAGACAAAAACTGGTGGTTTTCCTGGCGTCCTAGGCATGTCTTTCAGAGCCCGTACTTCCGGTGTGATGGTAGCTGTAAACAGCAGTGTTTGTCTCTTCGCCGGTGGGGGAAGTATAGATAGACATTCCTCGACATCCGGTAACATGCTCCCAACACTACCGCTTGCCAATAATCGATCGGCTTCGTCGAGTACCACCATCTTTACCCGCCTCAAACCTATGACTGTATCTTCTCCAGATGTTCGAATGTGATCCGCCAACCTTCCAGGAGTCGCAATAACGATATGTGGTCTCTGAGCAAGAGCTGTCGCTTGCGGTCGCATATCGGTTCCTCCAGTAATTAGTACAGCCTTGAGCTGCTGCGGCGATGAAATGGCTTTGATCTGTTCATAAATTTGCAAAGCGAGTTCTCTATTGTCTGTGAGCTTAGTCCCACCTATTTCACATAAACCTCATACCTTGTAGGAGTTAGAACTAGAGCAAATATGCCAAAAGGATCTTCTGCCCATTTTTGCAATATGGGAACAGCAAATGCCACTGTCTTCCCTGAACCTGTCCTGCTACCACCAATGCAATCTCTTCCCTTCAAAATTTCTGGTATACACCCCTTCTGGATACCAGTGGGCCTTCTGATTGCCATATTCTCCAACGATCTCACCAGCCATGGTTTCACGTCCAGAGAAGAAAATGACGTTTGAGGGTCGGTAGGTGCCAGTACCCCGCCATTCCTGATTTCTTGTTGTATCGTCTCTTTCTCCGCAATGCTTTTCACTCTTGATTTGATCCGCGAAGGCGCCGATACTGCAATTCGAGGTATGTCTTCATCGTCATCTTCGATTGGGGATATCTTTCTTCTTTTCCGCGATCCTTGACTATCGAGAGAATCCGAATCCGAGTCGGAAGAATTGCCGGATGATTCTTCGGATTCTTCTAGGTGATCCGATTGAGAGAATTCATCCAACTGCTCGGAAGATACCTGTTTGATCTTTGCAGATCCTGCATGGGATTTCTGTGCAGCCATAATTGTTTCCTGACTGTCAAGGCTCAGTGGATGAACCAGGCTTGTCGGAATTCAACTTTTTTTTTGGGGGCCCCTGTCAATCGAGAACCGCGCGCTAAGGCCGGGCCAATTATAAGCTCCATCGGAAGGCTTTCCGTCTGATCCCTCCACAAGTGAAACATCACCATCGTGCCACTCAAGGCACAGCGACGCAAGTCGAGTAGGAGCGGAGCACAGCAGCACAGTACACGCACACTTACACATCATACTGGTAGCTGACCGACAAAGGAAAACGAAGTGGTGACCGTTGACCACATTGCAGGTTCCATTGATGCGATACAGCAACCCGAATGGCTTAAGTCCTGACCGACACTCTCATGGCATCATTTGATTGCCTCTTCTATGCGACGGTCACTGCATGTCTCGCAACCTCCACCAAATTCGCACAACCACCGAAAGCACAACCAAGACAATTCGATCATCGGCGCAGGAAATGAGCGACTATGCGGTGCATCAATGCAGCCAGTGCGGAGAAGAAACAATGTGAGTACTGAGCGGGTGCGAACCTCATCTCATGCAAAGGAGAGTGAGAGGCGCTGCTGATCATAAACATCGTTTGATAATTTCATGCTCTGGGTCGAATGGGCAAGGTCATATCCAGAGGCAAGGTTGGCGTCTCGATTGCCGGTGTGCATCGATTCCAGTCTTTGGCCAGCCTTTGACGTCGAGCCATGATATGTGCATGTTGGATGTAACCTCAAAGCCTTTATTGGGCATTGTTGGACAACCTTAATGTCTGATTGTGTTGCACATTGAGTCTCTGGCCGCTGAGCCAGCCATGATATTGTATGTAAGTGGTGGACATTGTCTCGATTGCGGTTGGATGTTGAGGGCTCTTAATTTGTCTCTTACTGTTAGACATGACTTAGCTTGGAACAGTAAGAGGCACAAGAGGCTTATTTCATTACGGTTACATAGAAAGACATTCGATTGCCAGGCCTGAAGGATATCACAGGTAAGAAATAGAAGACAAGGAATTTCTTGCGGCTATCGTGTCGAGAAATAAGCAAATATAGTTTGCCGTTGAGCTTTAAACTCCTGCACATCCTGTCACTTTTGTTCGTCTCCTGATTTCAGGGCTGACAACGGACCTGGTACTAATGTACAGCTACTGCAAGCTTCACGAAAGACTTTTCGGACTGTGTCCTTGGGCAGAGTTCAGACTGCCGAGCAGGAATCCAGTTGAGATTACCTACAATCTTATTGTGTTGTGCTTTGTTGCAAATCCGACCTTTCACTGAAGACGTATGACTGCAGATTCTGACCACCATCGAGAGCAGAGATACTGACTGGCTATTCCGGAATGAAATTTCCTGCAAGCCGGTGATAAGACAAATCGCAGCACGCAGGTTCCTTTGCACTTGATCGTGTCCAGATCCGGAGCCGAGCAACGGAAAGTCTCGTCGTGGGCTTTTGGTTCTTGACGATACTTGTCAAGTCTTCACTTGCTTAGCTCGAGTGCTGCCAGCTCCATCCAATTATTATCCGCCCTCACCAAATAGAAGATACCCATTGAAGAGCAAGCCGTCTAGTGCTGAATTAACAAATATATACGCACACATCACTGGAACTCGTCTTGCCAGCAAGTCATAGCCTATCTAGGTACCTACAATCCTCATCTCATCAAACTCACCATACACTCTTTATTGTGGCCATTCACCATCAGAAGTACAGGGCTTCGCCGCCCCATCATCACTTACTCCCGTCAAGTCTCGGCCCTATCAAAATCGTCAACGGTCAACATCTACGGAGATATATCTGCCAACAAGCCCATTGTCGTGCTTCCTCTCCACTGTTTCTGGCCCCCTCTCCTTCGGCCTTCCCTAGCATTTGGCCCCCGAGCCAGGCCGGCATAATCGCAGCTCCACTGCAGGTGCTCCAGTACTGTAAGTCGACTCCACCAACACAATACAACACAAAGCTCAGCAGCATCCACCGTCTGTTGCCGTCAGCGCCAACGCCAGTGCCCTTGCGACAGGGATCGCATTCCCAGCTCTCACGACTGGCTACATCCCACATCGACCCCAACTCTTCCCTTGCAGCGAGCAGACAGCAGCACCTGGACACCAGCAAAAGAGACAGGACAGGCCTAACATCCACCCAAGATTATTATTGTCGCTGGCCATTCTTCCTCCAAGACGCGCAACCTACCTTCTTTACCATCATCCATCGCAAGCATCCTCACTTTACCCTTTAAACCTCCGCAGCACGTTACGAGTTGGGTTTAATACAGCGATCTTACTGTGCTTCGTAGCCGCCAACGTCCTTACTCCACTGTCGATCCGGTGACGGCAAGCTTGAAACACCTCTCACCCAGTGTTACGAAGACTGGTGACCAACCTTCCAGAACCTTGAATAGACGCAGCCGCACACCTTGGTCAAGGAAAAACTCGATTCCAAAGCCTCGACGTTCTGTCATATGACGCTTCAGTCTTTCCCTTGATTTCGACGACAAAGAGGTTCCATACCCCGGCAGGACGGACTGCTGCAGTGGTGGTCGGCAGAGCCCATGCAAGATCAGAACATCTCCATAGAGGGTACCGGGAACGGTGCTGCACGAGAGACGGAATATAGTCCTTTGCCCGTGGGCTCAGATTCTGCATACCAAGCTCAATATGTACGAACAACTCATTTTCACTGCTTAGTTTCCCGCGTCGTTCCAGCAAGAGGGGAAGAATGCTAATACCGTCAAGTCTTCAAGCAGTTTAGATTCATACCCACAACCCAAAATGTCCTCTCCCGCTCCTCTACTACGACCTCCAATTCCAGGGAGTCGCCAAAATGGTGGTGCCAGAACTCCAAGACTAGGACTTGCTATTCCACCATCACCCAGTGCCAAACCCGTCAGTGGTGGCCCTCGGCCTGGAGGGCTGTCACTCCAGATGCCCGGGCAGATGGCTCCTAGACCCTCTCTACCCCGACTACAACTAGCTACACCTATGGGAACAAATCAGACTCCATACGAACAATCCTCACTCCAAGGTCATAGTGCACAAGCAACTGCGGGGCAATCGGCGAGCGGAGGGAGTGAGAGTAGTGCAGCACATTCGAGATCAGGGAGCTTTGGACCTTTAGATGGACGTGCCAGTGGACCAACATCAGCAGGATCACAATATTCGGCGCTCTCGTTCGCTTCTCAATATGGCTTGAGACAACCTCAAGGGACACCCGATCCATCATCGGCTGTCGGGTCATTGTATTCTGAGCGGAGTGAGGGCGGGGTAGGAATGGAGAGAGATGGCAGTATGAATGGACTTGAGGGATTCGATAAGCTCAGCTTGGAGCGGGGCAGGACATTAGACGTGGAAGATTTGGATGATGATGGCTGGCGGGTGGCAAGCTTGGAAAATAGAATTGAAAACTTAAGTAGTCTTGGAGAGGGTGCTGGAGGCGCAGTAACGAAGTGTATATTGAAGGGTGGAAAGATTATCTTTGCTCTCAAGGTGTGTAGCTCGACGATGAAGGCGCCGAGACCTGACTAACTTGGCTAGATTATCACCACAAACCCAGACCCAGACGTCAAAAAACAGATCGTTCGAGAATTAGGATTCAACAAGGACTGTGCCAGTGAGCACATCTGTCGATATTATGGTGCCTTCGTCGAACCCTCAACGGCAACTATCAGCATCGCCATGGAATTCTGTGAGGGTGGTTCCCTAGACAGTATCTATCGTGAAGTAAAAAAGTTAGGCGGTCGTACCGGAGAGAAAGTCCTAGGCAAAATCGCTGAGGGTGTCCTGAATGGTCTCACCTACCTCCACGGCAAGAAGATTATCCATCGAGACATCAAGCCTAGCAACATCCTCCTCTGTCGCGATGGCCAAGTCAAGCTCTGCGATTTCGGTGTGTCAGGAGAGTTCGGAACGAAAGGAGATGCCAATACCTTTATCGGGACTTCCTACTACATGGCTCCAGAACGAATCACTGGCCAATCCTATACCATTACCTCAGATGTCTGGTCAACAGGTGTAACGTTACTGGAAGTAGCACAACATCGATTCCCATTCCCTGCCGATGGAACAGAAATGCAACCACGAGCTGGATTGATTGATCTACTGACTTATATCGTTCGACAACCTATTCCAAGACTAAAGGATGAGCCCGAAGCTGGTATCAAATGGAGTGATAATTTCAAGTACTTTATTGAATGCTGGTAAGTCCTAGATCCTAGTATTCTCTTTTACTTCCACTGCCTTCAACAAACTTATCACTGTTATACATCATCCTCTAACAACCGCAGCCTCGAAAAAGAACCCCTTCGCCGTGCCTCGCCATGGCGTATGCTAGAACACCCGTGGATGATCGAAATGCGTGCGAAACGTGTAAATATGGCACATTTCCTTGCCACGGTCTGGGGTTGGGAAGAGAAATGACTGCCTTCCAAGCGCCCCGCCGCTTTGAACGCCATCTCGGAATGACCTCATCTTACTACCTGTCCACGTATTAGCTACCACCAAACGAACATTTGAGGGGGAGAGGAGACCTGATTTACGGTGCGGGCATGGTGTTATCTTGTTTAATCGTTCATGAGGCAGTTACGTTGTGGTTGGAACTGATCAATCATGCATTTCCACATTCATATATATTTGTGGACGGCGTTTAGGAACGGAACAATGAGGTTTTGGGTGGCTGGGAAGGATGACTTATCGACTTCAGGCTACTAGGGTGGTGAAAGGCGGGGAGGAAATGGTGGTTGGTAAGATTGTGTGGTGTATTGGTTCATGATGTGATTGCATAGCCAGCATCATATTCCTTGCGATCCCTTACCGTCCGTCGGCATATATACCAAAATGAAACAATCTCGAAATTAGGTGTAGATTTTGGATGATGTCTTCCATTGAATGATCGAATGATCGAAAGCTAGCAAGTCTTGGTCTTTTAATAAAGCACAACACGAGATGAGGGTCCCAAAATAGACCATAGAAAGTATATCTTCCACCATTGAGGCAGCGCCACGGCTATCCAGAGCTTGTACCATCAACGCCTCGGTTGTCGTTTTTGTGGTCTTCCAACTGCTGTAGGGTAACGAAAGGTGGGGAATTGAATGGACTTTCGGTAGTCTGAAGCTGTTAGCTCGGTGTCCTTCGACATTGACATATCACTTACCTCTGCACCAGTAGAAGGCCGACTTATTAGAGGGAGAATCGACTGCATCGTTCCTCGCGTCTTTGTAGGTGTTTCTGGAGCACCGGATAGGGACGGAAGGTTCAAAACAATAGCTTTGAGCTGGCCTTCGAGATCGAACCTTGAGAGAGTCAGTCGTCATTATATACAATGATGGATTAACAATTTCCATCACCTCTTCCATTGTGAGGTTTTCATAGCCTGGAGTCTTGCCATTGCGTCGTAAATGGATGCTGTCATGCCCTGCCGTTGGCCATCTATGAGTAGGTCTCCGGGACGGGGCGAGTGAGGCTTCCTAGCTGTCACAATGTGAAGATTGAGATAACATGCACCAGATTCGAGTGCTTCCATCTCGACTTTCGGCAACTGCGCTTTCAACTAGAAACAAGACCATTAGATGACGCAGCATGTAGGTGAGGGAGTTATTGGTACTTTTGGAACCTCCTCCTCCAACTGGATTTGAAATAGAATAAATTCCTTGAGACGCTTTCCGGATTCTGTATCACCGCCAACGATCATAGGTACAATGACCTGTTTTACATCCCAGAAACTGAGCCAAAGTTAGTGTACTCAAAGTCTGAACGGTGTTCAGACTCACCCGACGCCCTCTAGCCATGATTTCAAGTTGGCAGCTGCTACTCCATCACGAGATCGGAGGCCAGATTTCAAACGCTCTGCGACTCGTCCTGTCCATCCAGGAATACACGAAGGAAAATCCTCATCACAAGCAGCTTCAAATCGGTCGGAGATTCTATCCGTCCAATCGGTTTTCGGTCCACTCTTATGTTCCTTGGGGTCAATAGCCTTCACAGTAACGGGAAGTGCTCGTGGTCGCGGGTCAATCTCGAGGAATTCCACAATACCATCTGGACGCAGTATTCTACAACCGTCATCAGCTTGAAAGTATGTTCGTCTCAAATTTACACATACAATCGAATATCATCCAAAAAGGTCTTATAACTCTCAACTCTATCGAAAATCTCTCTGGCCCTGATGAAATCGAAAAGATTGTGTGGAATTGGGTTGGGCTGAGCCTGCAAGCAGTTGATGTTTCGAATAGAGAACTCTGGTGCTTCTTGTGTCGATCGGACTGAACCAAAATAGTCCTTCGGATTGCCACTCTCAATGGGGGCGACAAAGTCGTCTCTATAGAAAAGTTAGCATTCATTGATCAGTTGGTTTGCCATGAAATGCCATAAAAGTGATCAAAGAGTGTGAAAATGTCCCTTCATTCAGTTTCTCTGCATAGAAGAGGAGGGGGCTTGTGGGATGATAAAGAGCACTGATCCTCTAATTTCTTCCACTTGTCATGGTGATAGACGGGAGTAGTATCACATACCGACTAACTACTTCCTGACGCACACAACTCCAGTGGTCAGTATCATCAATTCCCTCAACAAGCCAATCGGGACGCTCGCCCTTAAGTGTGAAGCACCATTCACCAGAGCTACAGCCCACCTCGAGAGCCCGAGGTGGTCCTTGATATACGGGAACAGATTGTCCCTCATGAGAGTTCTTTGGCGCAGCTTCGGGTGACCTAGGAGCATCCAGATTCCAGGATGATAGCTGGTGTCTTGTGACTTGATCGTTGATGCTGGTAGGGCGAGAACCATCAGTTCGGGGTAGAATTACCTTGGAGAACTCGTCTCTAAGCTTTAAGTCTCATCAGTACTAGAAAGCAGAATAACGATCTGAAAGCGTTCGCTAAGGTGGCAACTTGTGGGATTGGTAAAACTGAAGGGGGCACTTACACGATGATGGTAACCCTTTCTGATAACTCTGAGCAGTTCCGTGACTGTGAGATCACTTGTTGTAGGGTGTTGATTGATAGAATCTTCTCTGACAAGCTCTCCATACTCATTGTAAGCCATCGATACTTTGATACCCAGCCTTGTTTTGCTGGTGTCACGTCGAGTGGTAGACTTTGGGGTTTGCTCGGGCGTAGCAGAGGTTTTTGCAACAAGCTCTTCTGGGGTTACTATCTCAATGAGGGAAGAAGCACTTCCACATCGAGAAGGGCGTACAGGGGTACTAAGACTATGATTCGCAGGGGGGATTTCGCACTCCGTAGAGCCGTCCATGTTTCGGAGAGCAAGAGCAAAAGTTGAGATTTCGCGGACTGGCGTCGTAGGATAATCTGGCGTATGACTGACCGGTCTGATACTCAGCTGAGTAACATCTTTGTGATTGACCTCCATGACTTCTCCAGTATGGGAAGTAAATAGCAACGATTTGTCAGGATCCATGTTGGCATTGGGAGGGCTTTCGGGATAGATCGTGATGTCGAAGGTATGCATCAAAGGTGATCACGATAGCATACAACACGAACGGACATAGGCACAAAAGTCCTTGCAACGTAGAACTGACGGGAGAAAGACGAGGCTGTGGGAGAAAATCTAGTGTGGCTGTCATGAGGATTGAGAATGTCGTTCGCGCTGAATCCGGAAAGAGCACGCCTACACAACAACAAAGGAAAGTCCACGCAGATACTGGCAAGCAAGAACAAGCAGAGCGGAACTTTTGAGATCAATCCTCACTAAAATATCACACAGCCGACATTCTTGTCGAGATCTAATGCATTTTGCTGTTGAAATTGGAGACTTGCATCGAGTGTTTGTTACTCACAAACGGGAAGCGAATCCGCCCGCATCCGTCACAAACTTCAGTTGCATAGGTGCTCCAACCAATCCCTCGTCCTTCAATGTCTTTTGGAAAGCTTTAAAAGTATCTGAGGAGCCATGAGCCCCGAGAGCCGCCTTGTCTTTATAACTGTAATATGAAAGTCAGTGACATACAACGAGGTCATTAATTTTAGAGTCTTGAACCTTTCGAGCATAATGACCTCTTCAACCCCCGATTTTTTATTAACTTCACGGGTGATTTGATATTTCAGCGTCCCGGGCTCGTTTTTCTCAACATATTTTGAGACTTCATTGAGAAGCTCCACAACCTGCGATTGTGAGACGAGAGGGGTCAATGGCGGGGTCACGACTTACCCTATCGGTCTTCCCAGCTGCGGGATAGATGATGGCGACGAGATCTATGGTAGACGACATAATGATGTGATAGTGATTTGAGGAAATCTAAAATGAACTTGTTTGGAAAATGCAAAGGATATGCCGACTTAAATGCTAGCAGACTTTTTGGTTACTTACCAATCTTTCGCCGAGCTCCCACCCCCCCAAGTGTCAACCTCGGCTTGAATTCGGCGAATCACAGCGTATATGCATCCCCTTTTATACGCGAGCATAGGAAACTGGGATGGAATAGATAAGATGGAGATACGCCTCAGGCTTATCTCTGAATACATCCCACAAAATTTGGGGTGAGATATGTTGGTTGATGGTTTCAAGCGAAGCTTAATGTCATGCTTTGGATTTGTCTACACAAAATTTTGTTCGTTCCTCAAGGATGACGGATGACCGAGAGTCTGAATCCCTTTTGGCTACCTAATCTTCGACCCTTCCTGCAATTAAAGCTTCATGTGGTTTCATTTCGAGAGCTTGATGGAAACAGAGGTAATGAAAAATATCCAAAGAAATCACTTCTAAAGTAGTTGTTGCTGCTGCAGTTTCAGTTGGTAAATATATATATTCTCGAGTTTCCATGAGAGTCGAGAGAAGGGTAGCTAACTGGTACTTTAGGGCAAAATGCTCCAGCACAACACCGAGCTAAAACGAAAATAACCCGCTGACACACTGTAAATGTACTATTAAACAATTAGGTTTCTTCTGCCTATGAGTATAAAAGGTAATATCTGGCAAAGACGTGATGGCTCCTTCCAGCTCAGACCAATATGCTCCTTCCTCGAACCACCTATGCCTGGCAGCTCATAATCTCCCCAACCGACAGAGACCTTAAATTCAATCAGCCCATATCCTCAAGAATCGCTTTCCATTCTGATCCCTCCAGGATTTAGTCGCGTACAACATATCCGTGCATGATGGACAGAAATTTACAAGACAGCAATGAAAATGTCAATGACAGGTTCACCAATCCTTTTGATGCACTTCAAGAGACCAAACTCAAGTCACGTCGAGAACTCACATCAAGTATAGAGAGTCTCAGCCACTCTCCACTTAGCCCACCATCTCCCGGAAATGTTGGCGGTCAAAGAATCCAATTCTCGCAAGCCACATCAAAATTGAGATCCCTCGCGCTCGAGTATAAGAAAAGAAAACCCACCTCTCGAACCTTGCCCGGTGCCACAGGTCCCAGTTTAGAGGTTGGTATCCAAGAAAACACTGGTAGCAGACAGTTAGTTAGGGACGGCTATCTCACCACTGAGTTCTACGTTGACGGGGGATTGTTCGAGCCATCTCTTCCTTCACAGAAAACAGTTTCCGATGGAGACAGTAGCCGCAAGGCGAGGTCGCCTCCTGAATTTGCCAGGCCAAATCAGCGAGTTATCGGGATCGATGGTAACGAGAGTACGGAACATATTGGACCACTGAGTCCTAAATTCTGTACTCTCCCCCCGTTCATACCTGTCTAGTTAATGCTAACAGAACTTGAACAATAGCTCAGTCTCGATTTTCTACCCCTCGTTCTGGACCCACTAGGGCTGTCTCCGTAGCAGGCTCTGCTGCGTCTACCAGATCCTTCAAATCGATCTTAGATGATGGAACGTCTGAATGGGACTTCGAAGGACTCGTCGACTTAGCAGATATTGTACGCCAGGCACTGAAGGTATATCTAAACCTCGCAAGGCTGTCCCTGACACCACTATTCTGACATGCATGAAGGGCGGCGAATCCATTCCTGGCGAACATAGTAAAGACATGTATCAAGTCCTGGTAGGGCTGAACGATGACAATTCAGCGGATCTTGTTGACAACACCGGTTTCCTCCGCCTGAGTCACTTCGACAGGCTCCTCGCTGAGCTTTTTGATCTGAGAGAGCAGAAGCTCGGGGATCCAGATCTTGAAAAGATTGTTGAAAGAGCCCACGCCCTGCAGTACAGATGGAGGTTGAGATTCGGAGCCAGATACTATACGATCGGCAAAGAGAGAGAGGAAGCGATGTACCATGATTCTGGGCCACTTTCTCGCATGAAATTGATTGGGTCAGATAAGAATGACAGCCCAGTATGGAGTGTCGATGAGCCAGTCAGCTACGCCAATGCCCAACGAGGAGATCTAGGCTTTTCTGCAGGACGGTAAGCGTCTCCTGATCGTGAACCTCTCGGTTTTTCAACATGATGTCCAGCCCTGACTTTATCATCGACCCCTGAGACATGAAGATTTGTGTGCTAACTAATATGATAAGATGGTGGCTGAATATGTCGTGTGCTTTCCGGGATGGCATCATTGGCAGTGTGAATAGCATGCTCACAACCGGCCCTTATGGTGTGACTGCCTTGGTGATGATGGTAGGCGAAGAATTTGATGGCCCAACTCTAAATATGGTTGAGTATAGAATCACTGGAAGAGCGTCGGAGATACCATTCAACCTTATAACTTGCCCGAACTCAATCAGAATACTGAGAAGCAGTACTCTTAAAAGTAGATACGCGCCTGAAGCAGGTCTCAGATATGATGGACTGTGCGTACTTTATACTTCAAGACCAGGAGGAACATTTTCACTAACCTTGCGTAGCTATCATATCAAACAGCTTGGACACAAATTGATTGGCCAAACCGAAGAACTCTACCGATGTATTCTTCTCTTGGAGAGAGCAGATTCACAGACACCATTCCAGGAGGTTGTGAAAATCCCGAGACCCTCACAGCTGGACTATTATGCTATATATGATCGAATAGTAGGCGCCGATTACGCAGCACGGAATGGTGCCCTAGCCTATAAGAAGTGGAAAGACGTCGAAGCACATAAAGCGGAGGAAAACAAGCAATGGGTTTGGGAAAACTCGACCAACATTGGACGAAACCGTAGGAGATGGAAACTGGTACCTCGAAGACCGAGCTATAAGGCTTAAAGGCAGGCGGAGTGTAAGGAATACAACATGCAGTCCTTTACAGTACGCTTATCCGAGGGAAGTTGAAGGACATTGACTCCGGTGGACTACCATCATTCGATAGGATGACAGAGTATGGACTGAATTGGGACTGGAATTGTTGGAAAATGTAGGTATGAAAGTCTTCTCAGCTATGGTATTGATGAGTGGGGGCAAGCTTGACCATAACATCGGCATGACAATCAGTGGGTGTTTGCTTGCATAATTCAGATCATGATGAAGGGTAAAGACGACTGATGCTACATAGGTTTTGTAGTTTTGCATATACCTGTACTGTACCTAGGTAAGTAAGTGCCTTTCATATGAACGGGCTGTCGGAGTTGGCGGGGATACTGTAGTACTTCACGTGATGGTGGGGCATACGCTAGTACGCTAAAGGAAATATCAATTTTCGGCAGCATCAACTATCTCGAAAGTGAACATCTTCCTTCGTCAAGAGTGAATTATAAGTGCCATATTTCTATGACGATATGGAGGACTCGAATTTTGAGCAAGCGGATATGGCTAGCCCTACTTCCCAAGAATTGACTTTTGAACCTCCAAACAAACGCAGAAAAATTTCTCCAACTTCAACACTTCCACTTTCCAATCCTATTTCAGACACTACTTCGTTATCGCAACCAGAATCAACCACAGACTCAGCAGTATCTCAATTGCCTACTGATAAGGAAGTCAAAATGGTCGATCAAAAGACTAAATTCGCGCCCTCTCCCGATGGCTCTGGTTATAAGCGTGAGATTGCGGTCGGTGTGACGGCTTTTGTTAATGCCTCCAATGTTGGTTTTAGCGGAACTCTCAAGCAACGGTATGTAACTCATTCTTATCCCAAAGGTTATTCAGCGCTTCACAGGGTGTCTTGGAATTACTATTTCAGGTTTGAACCTCCATTGCGGGGTTCGCCCAGAACTACTTTTGCTTTGCACATCATGGATTCTTCCTCTTCTTATTCAATCGTAATAGAGGATGAACTCTTGCTATATCACTGGCTCTAAGAGGGCATAGAATACTGATTAGTGCACCAATCAATGGCAGTTGAGTGTTGGAGCGTTTCACCAGGTCATACTCAGCCTCGTCTTGCAGCAACCTGCCTTGCTCTTCATCAGTTCGCACTTCATCCGCTATATTGTGTTCAGAACCCGTTCAATCATTTGCGTCTCTGATTCTTCTCCTGCATTTCTCCTCGAATTAATTTCTGTCTAGCAGATTTTACTGACTTTGTCACAGCTATACCGACTTTATCGTCAATGAGATTGTTCCAGGGCAATCACAGGCTATCCATCTTACTGATGATCAAATTCCACAAAGTCTCCGAAATGCTCTTTACGTATGGCCGCACCTGACCTGCACACTCATCCTCACCTGCTAGACCCTCACAGCTGACAATACTCCCACAGAAAAACCGGCTTACCAAGGAAGAAGCTAAAGCGGAAGAAGCCAAAGAGCAAGCCAAGTTATCAGAGAAAACAGAGGTGTGTAACACGAGTCCTAGCCCACACCTAGCTGGACCCGATGCCGTGAATTTGATTTCTCTGTTCTAACACGCTCATAAGGATTTTCCTGAAGTCGCAGAGATTGTACCCTCTTCTGAAGATGCTGCCGATTCTTCCTCCAGACCTGAGGCCTTCGAATTGAAGTCAGAGGATGAAAAGATTTTGAATAAATACCTGGGTGATTCCAAAACAGCCTTGGTTCTCCAAATGTATCGCAAGATGATGTTACAGAAGAACGCCAAGCCATCCACTTTTGGATCCGTCACTACTGACCCTATCACCGACAAGCTTGAGCGAAGCAAATTCCATGGCGAAATGCGTCGCATCTTCAACTCTGCTTTCGAGACAACAGCTCCAGAGGGAGGCCGAGTTATCATCACTGCTGCTCCGGCTCAACCAAAGCGTTCACGTGCCAAGCCAAATCCTCGCGTTTCTCAAAACGATGCGTTACTCAAGGGCAAGGCTGGTTGGTTGGCCCTTGGTGGCGAGTTTCTTCATTTTACTCTCTACAAAGAGAACAGAGACACGATGGAAGTCATTGGCATCCTTGCTCGAGCTTTAGGAGTCAAACCAAAAGATTTCGCTTTCGCTGGCACGAAAGACAAGCGTGCAGTCACTTCTCAACGTGTCTGTGTGTATCGCCAACCAGTAAAAAAGCTTGCAGCATTGAATGAAAAGCTTTGGGGTGCTCGAATTGGTAATTTCAAGTATCAACGTCAACGCCTCGAGCTTGGAGAACTGAGCGGCAATGAGTTTGTAATCACTCTTAGAGATTGCAGCTTTGGAGATGATCCTACAGCGGATACCGTTACCCAATACAAATTGGGAATGGAAATTGTAGGCAACGCTGTACACCAATTACGCGTCAATGGTTTCATCAATTACTTTGGGCTTCAGCGATTTGGCACATTTGGTATCGGCACCGACGAAGTTGGTCTGAACATCTTGAGAGGAGACTTTAAGGAGGCTGTCGATCTTATTCTTGCATACAATGAAGACGCTCTGGCTTGCGCCATAAACCCAAACGCGCTGAAGAAAGTAGAGAACATTGGTCGAGACGATATCAGTCGTGCCCATGGTATTTGGACTTTCAGAAAAACTGGATCAACAAAGAAGGCACTGGATTTGATGCCTTCTAGATTCAGCGCTGAATCAAGCATCATCAAGCACCTTGGCACAAGAGGAAAGGAGCGCGATTTCCTGGGTGCCGTTCTGACAATTCCACGCAACTTGAGAACTATGTATGTCCACGCATACCAGTCATTGGTTTGGAATCATGTTGCCAGCGAACGATGGAACAGACATGGTGCGAAAGTCATTGAAGGAGATCTTATCATCAGCAACATCAAAGCTGCATCTACGAAGGAACAGGAAGTTGATGAAACCGGGGAAGTTATCATCCGTCCAGCAGCGCATGATACTGCAGTCACACACGATGACATTTTCGAACGAGCTCGACCTTTGACTGCTGAAGAAGCTGCTAGTGGCAACTTTACTATATTCGACATTGTCCTACCACTTCCTGGCTTCGATATTGAATACCCCCGAAATGATATTGGCAAATTCTACACCGAGTTCATGCAAAGCAAACGCGGCGGCGGCATTGATCCAGAAGACATGCGTCGCACGCAGAAAGATTTCAGTCTCAGCGGCTCGTACCGAAAGATGATGGGTCAAGTTGGCAAAAACATTACTTTTGCTATTAAAACTTACAACACAGAGGATGAACAGCTTGTTGAGACTGATCTTGAGAAGCTGAACAAATCGAAGAAGGGACCCAACGTCAATTCTAACTCGCCAATTTCCAAAGGCCCTGTATCTCCTTCAAAGGCTTCCACACCACCTCACAAAGTACAGACTCCTGCGAAGTCTAACATTGCCCCCGTTACCACTCACTCCCCAACTGGAAAGGCCGATTCGAAGTCACCGAACAAGTCACCAACCAACCCCACAAAGCCCACCACAGCTACCATATCTCCACATGGAAGTGACGGTGTCAAAACTTCTCCTAACAACCGACGCAGTCCCACTGCGTTCGACGAGTCCCCTGAGCTGCTTGCTTGGCAGGCACTCCCTGCCAAGCTTGCAGCGGAAGCCAAGGCAGCCAAAGAAGCTTGGGAGATCGAGCGCCAAAAGCCAAAGATCCCCTCCCCACCAGCTGCACAGCCCATGATCAAGGAGAGATGGGTACAAGTAGATGTCAACGAAAATGGCAGATACAAGACTGGAAATGTGGTCACCGCAACTCACGCTGTAACCAGCAAAGCTGATATCGAAATGACTGGGGTTGCAAAGCTAGAGGAGGTCAAGACAATTGCTGACTCGACTAAGGAGGAAGAGTTGAAGGCCGAGAAGTCCCCTGAAGCCAAAACCGCTGAGGCCAAGGAAGTCGAACAAGCAAACACCACACCAGGACTTCCCAAGCCTTCCAGAATTGCGGTGATTCTGAAGTTCCAACTTCCAACGTCACACTACGCTACCATTGCTCTTCGAGAGTTAATGAAAGCCGGAGGAGTCAAAACCTACAAGCCTGTTTTCAGCGCCGGACGGTAGAAGATAGACGACGGATGAACTGGTATGATGCATAGAGAGCTTTGCGAAAAGCGGAAGAAATAGATAGCAAACACAGGTATTGGTCAATATTGTCTGGCTGTAATATCTGAATGAATGAAGAATCTCACGAAGAAGAACGGGTATTCTAAACTTGCTCTCGTTCCCAGTGATGAGATCCCTACTGCCTTAACATTGAAACAAAAAAGTATCCTGATATTGTTATTTCCTCATGCTAGCAGCTCGATTCAGAGGGAATCCATGAATCTCTTGAGAAAATTCTCCTTTCGTCTCTCCTCTTTTTGTTCTCTTTCAGGAGAACCACCCATATCAGGCTCGACCTTTCTGATTTTTCTGCCATCCATTCATGACGAATAGCGATATAATCAGGATCTGAAGCACATTAATCCTTATTTTCCACCATCTCATAATAATCTTCATAAATGGCTTTAAAAATAAAAATAAGTATACTACTCATTCATACTCAACAATTTCTCTCCCTTCTGCTTCTCGGCATATGCTTTAATCCATCTCTCGGTCTCCTTCTCAGCCGACTCCTTAGCTTTCGCTTCCCTTGTACCCTCGGGAATCGATTTTACGATTTTACCCTTATACTCTCCACCTTTCTTGGTAGTTCGGTCAAAAGATTGCTCTGGAATAGTTGGAGTAAGTGTAAGAGAGGTGGTAGGAGCAAACGAAATGATTTCGTCGGCTGAAAGAGGGGTGAAGGACTTGGTACTTTCGACGACGGAGGAGTTTGTAGATGTAGTTGTAGAGGTAGAAGAAGAGGAAGGAGAGCGGGTGGCTGTTGGGGTAGAGGGGAGAGCTGGTGTGGGAGTTGGTGGGAGATACATCTTAGAGGTGTAGATTGCATGAGCTGCAGGCAATGCTGAAAGTAAAACTAATGTTATATGAAAATTGTAATTCGAGAAAGAAGTAGAGAGAAACAGACAGAGATTAATACATAGAATCTCTACAAAAAATTAATCACTTGTTCTATGTCATCGTAGGGCTGACATTAACTTTGATTGTGCTAACGTGATACTTAAGAGCGGGAGTATTTCCATTGTTGTAGATAGTTCAGCCCTACCACCTCACTGACAGAACCTAGCAGTATTTCTTAAAGCAAGCGTGACCCTAACGCCTTGTCTATGCACATTTTGTCCGTCTAAAATGCTTTTCTGAGCTCTACTAATAATTATAATCAAGTGAGGATGAAACCTCCGTACTTCACCTAGTTCCACAAAATACATGAAGCTTTTCCAGTTTCAGGCGTCCGGTATCCTTTTTCCGAACCTTGAATGGAAATTGGCCTGTGTAACATGCGATCTCTTTCCTGTAGTCTCACTGAAAATATTACACCCTTCTCTGGCAGCGTTTGGTGGTGTGTACACTACTGAATGTTAGCCTACGGTCGGTCATATGTATAACGAGACACAAATACATACGATGCAAGCTCACGGCAACATTTTTCTCATCCAAATTAGAAATCTTATGCAGCCCGAGTTCGTCGGCCATGTAAGTGACTTGGCCCTCCTCATAGAAAGTTTCCTTGATAATGGCTGGTGGGGTAGCATTGTTCCTCGGAAAATCGAACCGAGTCTCTTTGAGTGTGCCTTTCAATACCTTCATCAAACAATGAGCATCTGCATGATCATGAACTGGTGATCCTTTCCCAGGTGACCAGACAAGAATGAGCTATTCCGACTCATTAGTGGTTTTCTCTCGGGAGTTCACAATTGTGGCGACATACAAGGTTGCTTTTCCCATTGCCTTCATCAACGAGATTTCGTGTGTAGCCTCTGCTATGATCAGAGAAAGCGTATCTTGACCAATCTTTTTGGTTTGACGTGTAGTTCTGCATCAATCTGAACAACTCTTGGACATCTACATCTTCAGAATTAAGCCCGGACGAGGGACCGAGGATCCTGGAGAGGTCTTTAACGAGCTTATAAAATGCATCACTTTCAATTAGAGTGACTGAGCCTACTCCCACGGACTCATGAGTAATTGAAGGTGTCATCTTCGCTGCAATAACTTTTGCGTGAATGAAAGTTCTAGGTAAAGAAAATTCCAAAGACACAAAGAAGCAGCTTTGAAGGCGTGAGAAAAAGGGATTATGGCACAATATTTAGGCTACAATCAGGTGACAAGAAATAAGAAAACAATCAATGCGTTAGAATGTATGTGAGATTGACCCCTAACTTGGAAATGCTGAAAGAAATACCTATAAGTTGAAGCAAGTACCTCGTTATCTGTGGCACCATTGTGAGACTTTTTTCGGCAGTGATGCACCATGAACGTTTTGGCGGGGCAGTTTCTTTGACCCCTCCACTCGGTGCAACGACACCAACAACACAATCAGTCTGACAGGAGCAAAGGTTACCCCGAAGATGCCACCCAAAGGAAAAGGAGGTGACAAAGGTGCAGCAAAGGGGAAAGGGAAGGGGAAGGCAGAGGAGAAGGAGGAGAAGGGTGGCAAAGTCAAGGGCGCACAACAGATCAATGTTCGACACATACTGGTACAGACACTATTCTGAGGAGCGCAAATTCAGGGTCTGACAAGCTCGTAGTGCGAGAAGCATGGCAAGAAAGAAGAGGCCTTGGCTAAGCTGAAGACCGGCGCGAAGTTCGATGAGGTTGCAAGAGAGTTCTCTGAAGACAAAGCCAGGGCCGGTACGTGTCTCACTGTGGCCAATCATTCGGCGTTGTTTCGTATACTGATTCTCGATATAGGTGGCGCACTGGGGTGGAAAACCAGAGGTGATTTGGACCCTACATTCGAAGAAAAAGCATTTGAGCTCGAGGCTAGCACAACAGCAAATCCGAAATATGCTGAGGTCAAAACTGGGTTTGGGTATCACATCATAATGGTCGAGGGGCGGAAGTAATTTTGCGTATCAGAAGATCATGGAGTCTGGTGCATTCACATTCACAAAATCTCAGCGAGTTATGGTAATTCTTATTTTGCAATGCTGCCCATATGCCAAATCGATTGCCCACCACTAATGCATCATATGAATACATCCGGAAGGAAAGCTATGGCCAGTGTCTATCCGCACGAAACTCCTGTAGACTATCCCATTTTGCCATTTACTGCTCGGTCTGGAAGTAGTTGAGAAGAATCGAACGCTCTTGAGACTCCTCACCCCAGTCCTTGACGACAACACAAGAGCAGTTGACAACCTTGCGTGCATTTCCCTCACGGTCCAAAACACCTAAATTTTGTCAGCACTTTCTGCTGCAGCTTGAACAGAGATATACTCACACAAACCAGCCCACTCGCCCAATTGCTTTCCGTCAGGAACTTTGATGAGAGGAATCTTGTGCTCAGAGCACAATGCGACGACCAACTTCTTGTATGCCTCCTCTTCACAGCTCTCGGACAAGATACAGACATGTGCTTGGCGACGATCGAGGGCCTTGGATGCTTCACGGAGACCACGGGCAAGTCCGTCATGCATAAGGGCGAGCTTCAAAACACCTGCAGGCGATCAGAATGTGTGCCAGGAATCCAGAAAATATCTTCAAACCTTTGAGCGCCTCCAAAACAGACATTTGACCCTTGGATGCGGCATCTCCAGAAACTTCAACCTCGTCTGCCTCCTCGACGATGGGGCTCTTGGGCTCTTCTTCTCCGTCAGACTAAAAAGAATTAGTTGGTGCTGCAATTAGGCGTTGATGCGCCTACCATCTTGAGTTGTGTATGATATCTTCCTATCCTCGAAGAATTGGTTGTATTTTAGAAGTTGTAGTGGTGAAGTTTCTCGAGATGATCTGGTGCGGTGCGCAAAATAAGCGAGAAATGTGGTTTGAGTTTGATGCCTGAAGTTCTCGATTCCTTCAGGTGTCGAGGCACTAGCGCCCACAACCCACAAGTTTTGTGAAAAAAACCACTTCTTCTTTTTCCAACCTCATCTTTTTGACGACCACCACCACTTCGCACAACTCAACGAGGTATGTATGATTCGAATCAATTTCTTATCGGCTGCTCATGATGGGCTGAGGGAGAATCGGCATCTACTCAATTCGAAGGGGACTCGAATGGCGGACGGAATTTCGAATTCGATGCGACCAGACAATTTGAAAGATGCCGACACTACTCCTCTCTCTTGAACAAGCAGAAGAACCCTTATGGGCACTCTCCTTGCTTTCGACGAGCTGAAGAACCCTTTTGTTATCATGAGGGCACTCTCCTAGCTCAGAGCCCATAAAGCTAACCAACAGCTTCGCAGATACCTCTTTTCAATCCTACGATCTGAGAATCTCTTCAAACTGTCAAAATGACTAAAACCTCTGTCTTGAACGATGCATTGAACGCCATCAACAATGCCGAGAAGTCCGGAAAGCGTCAAGTCTTGATCAGACCCTCTTCCAAGGTCATCGTCAAGTTCCTCAGTGTCATGCAAAAGCACGGTATGTTGAGCAGAATTTATTTCATTTCTTTGCATCAGTTCGGCATGATAACTAGATGACGGTCTCACAAACACTACGACCATAGTCCTTTAAGTTGCCGATATATCATTTGCGAGGATCTTACACGTTCTCTGATTTCCCCCCTGACGTTACACGTTTAATCTTTCGCAACATACTAATATATTCTAAAGGATACATTGGCGAGTTCGAGGAAGTCGATGATCACAGATCTGGCAAGATCGTCATTCAATTGAACGGCCGGTAAGTTTAATCCATTGTGTTACTCTTTACAAATGCTGACAGCTTTCAGTCTCAACAAGACTGGCGTCATCTCCCCCCGCTACAACGTCCGTCTCGGCGAGCTCGAGAAGTGGGTTGTTAAGCTCCTCCCATCCCGTCAATTCGGTTACATCGTTCTCACCACCTCCGCCGGTATTATGGACCACGAGGAGGCCAGACGTAAGCACGTTGCCGGAAAGATCATCGGGTTCTTCTACTAGATGGGATAAAAGAAGTAGCATATAGGGCGTCTGGAGTACCATGGGCATGTACCTATCGTTTTACCGGACTGGAATTTAAGCCAGATTTGATACCCGATGCGATATCTTGCGTTGCTTGATTCGATCTTGCTGGTGGATGGATAGCTCTACATCAAAAGTCAATTCAAACTCATGGACTCTCAAGTTGATTTTCAATGCAATACATCCTTGGTTGTGATCATTTTGCATGCCGAGAAGTCTCGTTGGTTATAAAGGACTGGTGATTTCCGATTTGTGTTGCCCCGATCAAAAGCCTACGGGGATGCCAAAAAGTATACAGCAGGAATGTTCGCAGGTTTAAGACTAGTATCGTCTCTAACCCTTCCAAAAATGGAGCACTAGATATGTCATGTGCCGAAATATTTGCTTTTGGGAATAGTTCCGTTTGAAACAGGTTGTTAGCGAATGATTATTTCAAACCTCCCAAAAGCTAGATTCGAAGATGCCTCATTAGATTTCATGTTTCGTCAATATCCGCCTCACATAGATTGCAGAGATAGGGAATTCATCCAATCATGGTAAAACAAATGAGATAAGACTTGAAGCCAACAAGTACTGAAACCAATCTTCAAGGCGGCGTAGCATCCGTACAGTACCAAACATGATCTAAATCTGTGACCAGTTAGAGCAATGTCCAAAAACACGTTTGGAGCCTCGGTCTCAAGTTTCATTTGAGACCGAAGCCAGTGGATTAAGGTCACAAGTATTTGAGCTTCGGATGCCTGGAAGCTCAATTCTTTTGTGTTATTTTCCGCTCGCAATTAACAGCAAGGCTTTTCTTAGACATAACTTTATTCCACGCATACCGTAGCCGGGTTTTCACATCGATGACCCCGTCTCCGGCTCCACAGCATCACCTTCCGACCTGGTGGCATCAAGTATCATAGTCCTTGCTCGTAGTAAATTGCCTAATGGATCGCTTTCTCTACCTCCTTCGGAATTGATCTGCTGTCTTGAGATACCGACTTGGATTTGGCTACGCAGTACAGTCGCTTGCCTGTCTTCTGACGAATGAGGCATTGCCCCGTGATGGCCATCGTTAGTTGCTGGATAGTTTGGACGTGCCATTGTAGACATGATGTCTTCGAATTTAGGTGCTTGCTCTTCTTGCTCTTCAAGATCTGGCAAAACTATTGCTCTCTCCTTTCCTTGCAACATTTCATATAGCGCATTGGATCGCCGTCTTTGATCATCATTTACTTCTACCAATACCTCCCTCATCTGATCTTGCTCGCTGAAGTTGATGTTATGTTGCTGTTCCATCCTGGCAAAGAGGTGAGCACTTACAATTGCATCATCCGGATTTGAGCCTCTCGCGAGACATATTGAGCCTTTTCGACCAAAGCTGCAAGCTGCTCCTGCTTTTGAAGGCCCTGAAGAGACGTTTTCACAACTTCCCACTTTCCATGCTTATCAATAGGTATATCCTTCAGCTCGTAAGAGATTGCTTCCAAGACGCCGAACCCTCGATACAACAAAGCTGTTATATCCTCTAGCTCTGCCCTCCTGAGAGGATCCGATGGTACGTGGGAATGTAATCGATCCAAATGCCTCCGAATTTGCCGTTTTGCATCTTCAAATTCATCAACTAATATAATAAGGTCGTGTGAGGAATTTGCAGCCAGGCGTGCATTGACAGCGAGCGCAACAAGAATACCACCAGCGAAGGTCAGGATCCCAATAACGTTTCCAGCTATAGATAGACCACTATCATTGCAAGACAAGACACAAGTAGAGTTAGACATGCTGTCAAGTACTTGCCAAGCCCAGATTCAAACAGAATATTTGATGGTCTCAACTTTGTTAGAAGATTCAATGGGAGCAGCTGAAACCCTAGTGTGGTGTTGCATGCGGCCATCAAGCCAATGATGTCCTGCCATAGACAACCACAGAACAGAAAAGATGGCGTCAGCTTTTTCTGGTCACTCGCCCGAAAAAGTCTGAAGAGCGGAGGTACTAGCATATCACATCTTCGAATGATGACGATATAGGTACAAGTACTTCTACAATGGCACTTATCTCTAGTAATTATAGAGTCATGGGCTGTACGCAAAGTGACCAACCCTATTGCCAGCAATGTACGTGAGAGAGTGAGGGTAGCACCAATTCCAACAGAACCCTATATTTATATTTTATAGATATCACTGGTGGTAAAAACTGTCTAGATTCCATTATTCGTAGTTCTGTGCTTAGTAGCATGCCGATGATCCCTAAACATTTACGCCATGCTTGATCCGATTCAAGAAACGACATTGTCTCCCACTCCCTGCTTTTCAAACTGCAAGAAGTCCAGTAAGACCTTCTGAATTTGAGCCTCTAAAACTTGAACAAAGTAAATTATAATACAGAGATAATCTTCAGTCCTCCTGAATGGCATTTTTGTGCCATATGGAGAAATAGATACACACTTGATGTGTCGAGAATGGTGCCAAATGGCATTGGTCAACGTGCTTAGGCTTTGGCAGCATCTCGACTGCTTTGAGAACTGGCGCTCATCACTGGCTGACTGGTGGGAAGCGACATTTTCGACATTTGAGTTTGTCTGACCTTGGCCCATGCGTAAACAATACCACTGACGAAACCAATGAAAATAGCACTGACGCTACCGAAAGTGACTGGTGCCGAGAAGAAGATGAGACCGCTGACTGCGATAGGGAGTTTGTTCAAGGCTCCCACCATTGAGTAGGTAGTCGAGGAGGTGACTCGAATGCACCATGCTGAGCAGTACGAGATGAAGATAGTTGCTAGCCCAGAGTAAATAAATCCAGCGAGGAGTGTGTTTCTGGACTCGAGTGGGAAGTTCTTGGCAACATTTGAAGAGGTCCAGTTCTCGAAGATGAAGGAGCAGGCAAACAAGACTGGAATAGTCAAAAGGTTATTGTAGAACATAGCTTGAATAATGTTAGCCTGAATGTCGAATTTTCAGAGTGAGGAAAGCTTACTGTCCCAGTCTTTGAAGTTCATCTTCTTAATGACCTTGCGCATGGACAAAACATATGCAGCGGTACAGATCACATTCATTCCCATCCAAGCGTATCCAGCGTTTAAAGTCGACAAAGCCTCCTCAGCTGCTGATCCAACTGCTGCAGCTTCACCATAAAGAGCATGTTGAATATCGGCCCAGGCAGCAACTACAGAGCTGAGAACCATAAGTCCGAATGAGAAGAGAGCTGAGGGGGTAACACTTCCTCCAAACCACAAAACCTCTCCATATGCAATGACGATGATTGTCAAGTTCTTGAAGATTGTGTACACTGGAACAGACAGGAATTGAAGGGCTTTGGTGCTGGTATAGATCATGCCCACGAGAAGGAGGGAAATTGGGAACCCTGTGCCCCTGTTAGAATTCTGCCACTTTGATCTTAGTATTCCCAACCTACATGTCTTTGCCTTTTTTGCGTCAAATGGTGCCAGATTTGTGATCATTCCAAGTTGTTTGCAGATTATGATAGCGGTGATACAAACCAAAGACTATATCAATCAGCGGCTGGCAATTGTTCAAACTTCAAGGGTCCTACCTGAATTGCAAGATAGAAGAAGTTCAAATTCCAGTTAGGTCCGGATACACAGTATTTATTGGTGACAGTCATAGATATGGACGCCAGACAGTATGCTAGGATAGAAATCGGAGGGCTGTTGGTGATGTTGGACAAATGGGGATGTCCACCAGTTTTCCCGGAATTCGTCCTGTTTGCAAGGAAAGGATCTCTTGCAGAAGGGGAATTCCGCCCACTGAAGTTACGCATCTCAATCGATTCTCCGGGCATCTTGATGGCATAATCTTCATTCTTCTTGTCATCCATTGTTGCTGAGTTTGGAGTGCCGGAACAGGGGCGGGTCTTGAAAACGACGCGTGAGAGCTACTATCACAACAGGGGCCACAGAAAATCGTTTGGAGATGTTGCAGAAAAGGTTTGCTCGAAGCAGTGATCGTCTTATCGTTGCATCGGTTGAAGGAAAGTAATTTTCGCACACGGTCGATGGGGTCCTCAGGGTGAAAGAGTTGAAGGAATTAAAGTACCGTACTTGGCCTTTCCAAAATCTTAGCGGGCCAAATTTAGATGGGAATTGCAGGGATGTGACGCAGGTTACCAGAAATCGATACGAGAACCACAACCAAAATGCTTAAAAATGTTAACTTTGTGTGTGCACTTAAGTGAAGTCTTATCTGCGAAAACTGGCAATTGATTTTGATTTCATTCCAAATTGTTATAGCAGCCTTTTGCTGAGAATTTATTGATAAAGGGGTCAATTACATTGAGCCGGATTAGGTCTAGGGACACGCGTATTCTGAATCACGAATTTTAAAGTGGCTTTCCAACGCGTCCTGAGATCAAATGTCCCTGGTGAAGACTCCCAGTACAACGATGGCAAACCTTGACTCCCATGTAGCAAATGTACTCGACCGAGGTGATTCGGACGACGAAGATGCCCTCATTGCATCCCTCGAGGACTCCCCCGCCTTAGATGCCTTTCGCGAGCAAAGAATTCAACAATTGCATTCAGAATTCACGCGTGCGAAGAGCCAGAAAAACCAAGGATTTGGCAATTATACAGAGATCAAAGAGGAAAAGGCACTGATGGACCTTACAACTGAGGTCAAGTATGCTGTGGTACATTTTGCTAAAGACGATTTTGCCAGGTGCGGGGTCATGGATGGACATATGGAGGTATTTCAAGCGCATTGTAGGATGGAGTCGGTCTGATTGGAAGTAGGAATTGGCACCGAAACATTTCGATACTCGATTTCTCAAGATTAACGTCGAAAATGCGCCGTTCTTAGTCACCAAGCTCAAGATCCAGGTTCTGCCTTGTGTGCTGGCTTTCGTGGACGGCAAGAGCGTAGATCGAATTGTAGGATTCGAGGGGCTGGGATACACACAAGATACTTTTACCACAAAAGACTTGGAAGCAAGATTGTTGGCTTCTGGTGTCGTACAAAGGGCAAAGGCTACTGGAGATGCCGGAGTCAAGTTTGGGTACAAGAAGAAAAAAGAGGAGAGTGATGATGATGATTGGGATTGAGGAGAGAATCCTTCGAGGGAGGTAGGACGAAGGTTGTATATTCACTGGATGATTGAAAGAACACAGAAGCGCTTCTGGCACCGGGCAAGCATGTAATGTCAGCATGGCGGTTTATCTTAAAACTGCTTCCAAATACCCGGAATTAGTCGAGAGACTCTGGTCTACTTAGACGCCGTTCAGATACTTGTCGTTGAGCACGGGCAAATAGCAAGAAGCACAACTGCATCTACACACACCGGCAATGAGAGCATAGACGATAACCTCGAATATAGATCGCGGCTATGCTTATGCATATTTGATTTGTCAAGCCTAATTTGCAGAAAGCTGAATGTCGCCAAATTCGTATTGTATTCTGATGCTGTCGGCCCTATGATCACCTACCCTATCAGATATCGAAGCAATAGATTGTCGCCAGGATACTTGACATCGTGAATTACAATTTTATCGCGCTGTGAGATAGAGCCATGATTGGAGTAGATGGTTCAATTTCAAGAACATTACACCACTCTGTCCGGAATTGAAATAAATATTCACATGACTTCCAGCTTCCAGTGTAGACCAATAATGTTCTGTCCCAATCAATCATCGCTGCAAATTGAACATATCTTTAAATACGTTCTCGCCACTCAACAAATCAGAGGCTTCCGTGGTCCAGTGAGTTTATCCTAATTCAGTTTGCACTTCAGCAGTCACTAACAGTGTCCAGATGGTTAGGATTCCACCCTTCCACTCAAACAGTGAGCTAGGTGGAGGTTCGTGTTCGATTCACGGCGGTTGCACTAGCATTTTTTGAATTTTGTGTGTACTGAGAAAACTGCTATCCAATTTTTTGGCTTTCTTTGGAAGCAAAGTGTTGTGGAGAGCGAATTCGCGTATTTTAGGAGAGGGGGTCAGGAGGTGTGGGTCGGTTTCTGTGTGTTTTACTTTTGCTGCCGTTGGCGGCTGTTTAAATTTCATGGGCCCGTGATCCTATTTCTTTTGAGGCAAGGAAGTGAGTCTACTGGATATGTGTGACTGATGTAGATAACGGTAAGGTGAGTCAAATATGAGACTGTTGATGCTTGGTTTCGGGAAAGACTAATGCCCGGCGCAGAAAAAGCGTCAAACAAGCAAGCTCTGTGCACGATTGTGATCACAATGAGATATGCCAGAATTTTACACATTTTAACGTCATGTCATTTGAGAATTATGAAATTTTGTCGTAGCTTTACACGCCCACAATTAAGTAGGGAGGCCCAGTCCCTTTACCAGCACGCTGAAATACAAAAAGGTAAACAAAGCAATCGTTCAAATCAAAGCCAGAGAGGGTATAAACTCTAAACCAATCCAAACGAAATGCCCTACTTCGAAATCCAACTGTCGCACTTCTCCATATCAGGCTCGTCCAACTCCAGCTTTCGTTCGGCTCTGCTTGAGAAGTACTTGGAAACTCGCCCTTTCATCCGGTCCGCACCACTTTGTCCTCCCATCGCCACATCCAAGAAGTTCTCGCTTGCAACAGATGAGCTTCTTGACGAGTCGACTGAACTTGATCTGTTACCAGCTCCTCCAATACCATGGTGATATACTGATGCGATGCTCAGTTTGCGTGCGGTTCGGCGAGCGAGGTCTTCGTCGTGGGGTATGCTGGCTCGCTCTTCAAACGTGCGTGCATTACCGATGCCACCAATGCCAGTGAGAAAGATACCGGTTGAGCGAGTAGGTATCATACGAGGAGCGGATGGGACGGCGAGAAAGTCGGAAGAGAGTCTAATGTTTCCTGCGCCGCCAATGCCGGATTTGCTATATTGCCGGCCCGATTTGAGAAGAGAGGTCGTGGAAAGAGAGTCGGTATTGTATGCTGAAGACATATTGGAGATCGTTTGGAGATTGGTTAACTAAGAATAGAGTTGCTGTTCAGGGCTTTGGGACTATTGAAGTTCTGCTTGATGATGATTTGAAGCTGTGATTGTAGTGCTGATGATAGAGAGAGATGGTAAGGGAATCTGACACTGTTATATACTTACTCTATGAGTCTAGCCAACCTGCAGCACTCGTATGAAAGCAAAATCTCAACCAATCCTGTCCACATGATATCAAAATAGACATTCCGGCACGGACTTTGGCCTCCTGAAGATCCGGGAATGCAGTCTCCAGCTGGGAGCTCACTGCAGGGCCGAGTCAATGTTTGGAAGTTCTCATAATGCTGACGGTAAAGCCGGTGCCATTCCTTGTAACGAGCGTTCAAAAGCATATGATACTTTTTGGTAGATACATCAATTGGACAATAAGGCGAGTTAGGGCTGGCCAACAAGCACTTGCCGCTGCCCGCACAAGCCCCAAACTTTGGGGCGGCCTGTAAAGCTTTTATTGATGCAAATACCGAAGCGCAAGGCCCAAACGGTCTGCAGTGGCTTGCGTAAAGATCTGATAACCCACATATGAAGAACCAGACGTGCTCTTATTTTGCATCCATCCAATAGCAATACTGATTGCGGAACAGCCGAACGGAGGCTGACTGATGTCTCATTCCCGACTGAGTAGCCATGAATCGTTGGCACGAGGGAATTTCCCCAGCCGTGAGGTCGTTTCGTGGTCATAGCCACAACCAGCGCATGTTGCATATGTGGTTTGCTTCTTGAATGGAGGCACACATATGCGCTGTCGATCTCAAGTCATGAGGTTGGCCAGGCTTCAGGTCCTCAACATCGTGACCTGTCAGGCTTCACCGCTTACGCCGACCATGGCTGGTGGAAATTGCAGCTGATATCATGCCAGATGCACAAATTGGGAGGAAGTGTGGAATGAGTGTTCATTGAGGTCTTCGATCAGTTGAATTCAAAAGATTATTTGTTGAGTAGCTCGTAATTTGTACTAGTGTTAACCAAACAGAATGAAGGGGAAAGAAGGAGGTGATAAGCTCTCCAGCGTCGAAATAAATGTCCATGTCTTGGCATTCCTCGCCTTCGAAAATCCACCTTATCTGCTTGATCAATTGCATTGCAACAACACAATAAATTTTACAAAGCATAGGATATCTAATTAAAGTAATATATGGCCGAATATACTAGCTTTCTAATTGAGAAAATAATTTGGTGGTGGTTTTTATTATTATTTTGATATTCTCTCATTCACCCAGATCGGCCACTTATTTTGACGTAGGAGAGGTAAGCAGGTGAAATGGATTAGCGAGTGTTGCCCCTGAAAGCGATCCTCGCTTGCGGCCGAGCCCTGCTAACACACCCTGAACCCGATCCCCGAGCCCCCCAGTCAGGTGCGATGACGAGCGAGGGGCGCGGGGTTTGTCAAAAATTGTAATCATTCAACAGTCAATCTGACACCGGCATACATGCAATCAATTCGTCCTCCATACCCTTCTCCAATACAGCTTGATCAATCTTATTCCATCGCCACAATGAAATGCTACTGGTACGATAACGCCGATGTAAGATTCCAATCTCAATTCCCTTCTCTACGGGGTATCAGGCTGACATTTACTTTCTAGGGCGACCAGCGAGAGCCTCACGATTCCGGTCGATCAGTCAGCGAAGACTACCTTTCCAAACTTGGCGTACTCTATTACCGATTCGCAGATGAGAAGGATGTAGACAAGCTAGCGGCGGAGAGAAGCTACAAGAATCGCGATCTAATTACCGTGTCGCCTGAGAAAATGGGAGATATCTACGAGGAGAAAGTCAAATCGTTCTTTCACGAACATCTGCACGAAGATGAAGAGATTCGGTACATCAGAGACGGAACTGGATTCTTCGACATACGAAGTGAAGGCGATGAGTGGGTACGAATCTTTTTGGAGAAGGATGATTTAATTGTGAGTCTTTCGAATATACGAGGATGGTTCGGTTTACTCATTCAGACCAGATCCTGCCAGCTGGTATCTACCATCGGTTTACAACTGACACCAAGAATGTGAGTTGCAACGCAAACATGAAGATTCGTCCCTAACTTGTCTAGTACATTATGGCGATGCGACTTTTCAAGGAGGAGCCGAAGTGGACACCTTTGAATCGTAGTCCGGAAGTTGATGTCAACCCTTTCCGAAAAGAATACCTGCAGACTCGAGCAACAGTTGCTTAAGGGAGGAATGATCTGATGATTCATGACGAGTTGTACGATGAGCGAAAACAAGCTTTGCTTTTGAAAGGTGCACATGAAGTTTCATCATAAACCCTGGGAGGACTCTTACATGCCTCCAATCTAATCCAAATGGAAACACGTCGCAAATAAACGTGGCTTCTTTGACATGAAGTGATGCATGCGGCAATACTTTCTTCCTTTAGTATGGAATTTGTATAGCAAACTCAAGCCATCTTAGCAATCGTGACGATTAGACTTTTCGATCAGTATCTTATATACACCCGTTGTTGAATACCTCCATCTCCCTTGTCCCTCGCTTACATCAACAGCTGACACGAATCATCTTCGATACCACCACAGGGCCTAAAAGCCCAAATGGTACATAGTCAGTATCTTGAAAGAAAGCACCATTTGTTACCGCAAGTGGGACATATGCTGAGATAGTGCTGTTCATTCTTGCCTTCACAGCGTTGAATAGGGTAGACGAGACTTCTACACGAATGGTATTCAGGCCGTGCACCAGATACGGCGTCACGTCTGCTCTTGGATCGACAGGATCAATCGGTGGAAGTAGTCGCTCGTTGACCCAAGCACGTATCGTATTTAAAACAGGTCCAAAATTGATAAATGCGGCGACTTGTGAGGGATCGTGAGAAAAGTCGAATGAGGAGGTGTAAATCCCGATGCCGCTGACGTTCTGCAACCCGGGTATCTCGGTCCAAGGCTTCAGTGAGTCCAAGATTCCCAAGTTTATGGTGCTTATCTCACTGGCCGTGGAGGATGTGTTCGCTGTGGGATGGTACGATAGTATGTCAAGGGACCAGTTGCTGACATTGAATGATGGCATTGGCTGAACAAGGATAGGGACTGTTCGTCCATTCGAGAGCCTCACTGTTCCGGGCCCTGTTGCCAGTGCGATGATTTCATTTTTCTCATTCACTGAGAACCTAGAAATGCCTCCAGTGGTTGAAACAATGTGCGTTGGCTGATGCGACGACTTGTGGAACGCAATGATGGTTGTCTGATTTGCCTTCAAGTCGAGTGTTGTTGAGATGCCAATTTTAGTGATGTTATACATCATCAGAGAAGTGATATTACCTGTCCAGGCGTCGAGAACATATGGCGTCGAGCCTGCGTCCACTTTGAAATCGAATGTCACTAGCTGATCTGGTCCTTGATTCAAGATGAACACCATATGCAGATCTGCATTCATATCCGACCTCCACTGCGTATATATCCCTGGAGCTGCCTTCACGTTCAAAGCTCGTGGGCTGAGCTTCAAACTTTGTAGGTGGGCTGGTATCAAACTAGCGTCATTAAGTATCTGTACTAGAGAGTATGTCGACAGGAGCGATGTCAGACTCTTTGAAATAAAGGAAGCATTTCCATCGGTGCCAGTTCCATCTGTCGGAAGACTTCCAATAAATAGAATTGGTAGGCCTTTGGAAGCGAAATCATGCAACTTCTCAACTGCATGGCTGGAAATTTGAGTCTGATTGGAGAAGATCAGTGCCTTATAAGCTGCGCCATCTGGGGCCAGAATCCCGGACTTGACATTGGCTGCAGGTGATAAGAGGTTATCAGATGTCAAATATTCATAAGTGTAACCTCCAAAGTCAGTACATGCTATCCGGGAACTTAGTAAGGGGCTTACCAAAATTGTTCAGATTGTCGGAGAAGTAGACCTCCTTTTCGAGCCATGGATCCTGGAAAAGATAAAGGGCCAAATCTACGCGCGGAACCCCAGTCTGCAGGACCATCTGACACCGGGCCGTATAATCTAGCGAATCTTTCAAATGTCTCCAAGCTGGCTGTTTCTCGCTCCACTGCTCAGTGAATATGTAATAAAAGGCGGTATACCCTGGCCACGTTGTTCCTGGATACTCTCCCGTGTATGCAGCTCCGTGAATAACCATCATATTCACGCCAGCGGCGAAGGACTTTTTGAAAAGATCCAGAAGTGCTGGCACAAGCTGGAGGTATGTTCCTGACATTACTGCACCTACCTCAGTTGAGATTACATTTTGTTGTTCAAGATGGGCAGGCCCGACGAATTGGCGGTATAGATCGATATTGTCTTTGAAACCAAGCGATTCAAGTTCTGGAATGCCGGTTTTTGGAACGTCGGCGAGCTAAATTGATATTAAATTCAGGTCGGATACATATGCAAATAGTCGCGAATTTCCACGTACCATGTCGAGTGGAAGGTTATAGGCAGGTTGGCATGAGTGCTTCAAGCCAAGTGAACGTGCCCAGTCATTGAAGTGTTGTAGATACTCCTGATAGCCCTCATTTAAGGTGGCCTGGTAGTCCCCAAGATGAACACTCTTTCCACTCTGATCGTACTCTCCATACACCCACGTCTCGTTGTACGCGGGTAAACTATGGCCCCATTGGTTGCTGACATTGAAAAACAAAGGCAAGTACGGGATGGCACTATATCCACGAGCGGCCTCGAACCTTTCTATGAACCCAGGAGTCCAGAACAGTGCAGCTTGTTGCTCCATGCTGTCTTCCCAGGCTGTCGAGGGTTAGCCAGGACTTCATGCTAAAATCTGGGAGACAAACAATACTCCGCAACACCCCCAAGCAAATCTTTTATCTCATCATAGATGAGATGTTGATCCAGGAAATCAGTTGTCCTCCTTGCTCCAGCAGCACTGAAATGGTCTACTATCCAAGATCCATTACCCACAAAATCTGTGACATTGACACCACCGGTGCAGGACCTTTCATTAGTATATCGTTCGTAAAATGCAATGATAGCGTAATCCGAACCATTTTCAGGGGGCGTCCAGCTAAGAATACCATTCACGACTTTAGATGTGAGGTCAACTATAGCTGACTCCTGGAGCACCGTTTGGAGGATCGGGAGAGAACCCGCCGATAGTGTGATATTGACGAAGTCACCTACTTCAATGTCAGTAAAGTAGGCTGAAACAATCTCAAGAGATCAGAACCCACGAGAGATGATTTTGCCGGCAAGGACAGCAACAAGTTTGTCTTGACCAAATTTTTCGTGTTCCCCCATGAACCCAGAGAGAAACCAAAAGTCAGCTGCTTTTGGAATTGTTCCATTGAAAGCTTTCCCGCCAACGATTGTATCATGTCCATATCTGAGTTCCACCGCCAGACCCAGAGTTTCAGGATCGGATGGGACTCCTTGACCTTGGTTGGCACCAACTGCAAAGTCGAAGAGCATGCCATTGTCTTTAGCAGCTTCTAACCCAACCTTGAAGATATCCCGGAAGGCTGGGGTTCCGAATCCGTAAACATTCCAGTCGGTAGGTGGAGGTGCACCACCGCCCACTACATTTCCATACAAGTAAAATGGCAGGAATTCGAGTCCACCAGCTCCAACCGTGGCCATGCTAGCTATGTCTCGGCGTAATACATCTGGAGGAATACTGGCGTCAGGAAGCCTACGAATTATCAGAGAATTGGATGGTGACCACGGAGAATGTGTACGAAGGTACTTACCAGTACCTGAATTTAGGTCGGTATTGAGCACTGGGATTTTCAAATCCCTGGAGGATTGAGTTGGTAGATTCTGCATTGAGCACTGGAGAAAACAGTAATAAGAAGACGAAACATAATGGAGAGAATGCCATTGGAAAACCCAAATTGAAATCGGCAGATGACAGAAGGAGTTTTCAATGCCTCTATGAAAGACTCAGACATTGCGTACTACTTATACTCTGGTCGAGACATAGGATAGAAAATTATCTCGTTCTTTCGGCGCAACAGGATACGAGACATTCATCCCATGGGGTAAAGAAAAGTCAATTCGCATGTAAAGAAAGGCCTGTTGACATCACGGTAAGTAGACATGGCAATTCGTGCCTTGGCTCAGAAAGGCAGGGTTAATTCAATCTGCCGATACGGCCAAGAACAAGATATATACAAGATTAAGGTCTGTTTTCGTTAACGGCCCGAAAATGTGGAATTATATCTTGCAAAAGCGGGGAAAGCGGAATAAGGTATGGTAGGATGTCATTATTATTTCCCTAGCTTCTCTTCTCGTGAATTACTAAAATTCTATCTGCTGGTACTCTAGCTCTCCCCACAGACATGTATTTAGAATATCGCTCTCACACTCACGTAGAATGCCTCTCTCTCACAACCATATATACCATCTTCCTCAGAGGGAAGCCCTTGGTAAGTGACGTTTACCTTGCTAGGAGTTAGACATTATGAATACATCCCCTGGACCTAATATCTACGAGGACAGGGGAGAGCTACAGTGCGGTCCCAGTTATGTAGAACGTTCTGGGAAGAAGGCATCAAGATATCAATTGAAGAGAAGTATACGGAGGTGTGCGAAGCAACACGGTATACGATGTTAGATAGGTACCTTATAGGTATAGATCCACATGGCTCGGACTTATGTACCTATCAATAAATTAACCCCCGAATAGTGACATCTTCGGTACAACATAAACATTGACTGATGGCTCTCACGGACAAAGTCAAGCCGTGACCATGAGACTATGAGGATCCCAAGTGGAGTGCCTCGAGTGTCCTTGTGGACGCAAGTGAAGGGTTACAAGGGTGCAGGTGGACCTTGCATTCCCCGCAGCAAGGTAGGTATAGAAGTAGGTACCTCCAGCTAGGTTCATACCCCGCATTAAGAGGCCCGAATGAAGGTACTAGTACCGACTCGACGGACCAAAAAAGGAGAATTTGTATTTTAGCGAGTACGATGGGAACGGTAAGAGATGGACGCGATGAGAAGCATGACTTCTAAAGAGGCTCGTGTATTGCAACAGGTGAAAATTCTAACCTCTATACACTCACAGTCTTATTAAAATGAGCAACCAAAAACACCGATATTTATTTCATAAACAACGAGAACACCCAGCCTGGCCCCGTACGCGCCACTCTTGTCTTCTTTTGAAACTTTTTCCCAGGTCATCCAGATATGCTCTACATTCGGGATGACTTCACTTACGCGCTCTATCAATATACTCCAGAGTTAGTACCTGCTATCCTTGGGGTAGCATTGTTCTCTATTGGGGGCATTGCCCACATGTTTTTCGTACGAAAACTCCAGGCCAATTTCTTCATCCCATTCGCAATTGGATGTTTCAGTAAGCCAAATTGCTACGGATCCTTCAAATCATCATTCACCATCAGCAGCTAACGCCACGGCTACAGTGGAAGCAGCTGGATACGGTGGCAGAATATGGTCGCATTATGATCCAGCGGGGTTGCCAGGCTTCAGTAAGCACATGCCGTCTTTTTCTCGCTTTGGGTCTATAACTGATTTTGTTTACTATCTCCAGTCATCCAAGCGTTGCTCATTTTGATCTCACCAGCGCTCTTCGCTGCTTCTATATACATGGCCCTTGGGCGAGTTATCGAATTGATTGATGGCGAACGGCACTCGGTAATTCGATTAAAGTGGCTCACAAAGATCTTCGTGACCGGAGATTGCGTATCTTTCTTTGTACAGTCTCTAGGAGGGGGGATACAGGCAGCTGGAACTCTAGCTCTACTGCACGCAGGGGAGAAAATAATTGTTGTCGGCCTGTTCATACAGATATTCTTCTTCGGATTCTTCCTCATCTCGGCCGTCGTCTTCCACTATCGCATCAATTTAAACCCGACCGTGTTGTCGAATTCACCAGGGATTCCCTGGCGCGAGCACATCCACAACCTGTATTTAACGAGCGTCATCATCCTTGTCCGAAGCATCTTCCGAGTCGTCGAATATCTCATGGGCAATAATGGGTGGATTCTTTCGCATGAATATATGCTCTACATCTTCGATGCCATATTAATGTTATCCGTGGTGGGCATATTCCTGTGGCAGCATCCAGGCAGATTGTTTCTGGAGTGTAATAAAGGTTTCCATCGATCATCGGGGACTGAATTTGATTTGTTAGAAAGTCGTGAGAGAAAATAGAAGATATATTTAGGAGAAAAGGTTGCCGTGTGTGGAAAAGAGAGAATAGAAAAAGAATATATACCCCACCTAATCTTCACACATTTTCTTGGGCCATTGAACCCACTCAACTAAGTCAGGACCAAGTTTTGACTCAACATCATGCACGATGCATTTGTTCCAACATTCAATCCACCAAAAGGCTCTCTTGCGGCCAAGTATGCTGGCAAAATGTGCCATTATGATGAGCGATACAGGCTCTTGAATCGACAGGGCTGCAAAGAATCTCGGGGGCAAAAATGCAGGCCAGCTGAATATTAAAGCCAGATATGACTGATTTTCACCAGCTTCCTCAGCTTCCAATAAAATGCCATGGAGAATATCAATCGCCTGTATGTATGCATTCGCTGTTTCGCCGCGATCCTCGTCCGGTATTGATTTGACAAGGGATTTCAACTGTAGGATTTCCGGAATTTCTCCTTGATTGACTGCTTTGTTGACTCCTTTTGGACCGTTCTCGACAATTGGATTGAGATCACTTTTCAAGAGTGCTTCATAGTGTGGTTCCAGAACAGTCACCACTCCTTGGACCAGACGCATGCAATTCAGGAAATCCGACGTCGGATCTAAGGTTGGTTGGATTTGGGCGACAGCAAATGCATGAACAACAGTGATACATGAAAAGGCAAAGACTGCTACGCAATTGCCTTCCCCAATATCGCGGAGAGCATCCCGGAATCCCATAAGTGCACGATTGTACTGGTTTGATGCTTGAACAACAAAATTTGAGTTCGAGTTTGGGGTTAAAGTTGCTAAGTGGAGTGCAGAAATGCTCAGGATTCCTCGCAAGAGAAACGGGTGTTGAAACCCAATCTGGACGATAGCCTCACGCCAGATATGATGCTGCGAGGCCACGGAATCGAGCGTGGTGCATGTTTTCGTTGTGAAGTGGTGGAGAAGTTTGAGGTCATCGAGTGCCAAATCATCCGATATTGCACTATTACTACTCAAGCTTTTTGGTACATTGTCAGATCTCAGAACCGAGGACGGCGTGGGCGAGGGCGGATGAGGAGGACAGGTTTCCGGTAGTGCATGGAGTGGTTTCCAGGTTCGCCATGTACATTCTACCCCAAGACGGCTGCATGTCGAGCATTGAGGATGTTGCTCATCGCACTATGAGGCAAAAGTCAGATGATCAATTCCTCGGGGAGAACTGGGCCAAACCTTAGAATGTCTCTGTTTGCACTGGAGGCATCCTCTCCTTGATTTAGTGTGAGGTTTGCGAGGGGGCATTGCACCGGCGAACGGGTAAATTACCCTGGATTAGAACTGTTGATTGGACTGCAGTGACTGTTAAGAGAATAAGCCCTGCGAACTTTTGCTGTAGGTGACGCAGAGATGAAGGAATCGAGAGTTCATTGCAGTACATGCGGGGCATTTTTTAGAAGGATCAAAATCGGAGCTTAGCGACGTTTCGGCACGCGCGAAGTCGTGGAGGGTGTTGTGACTCAGGCTTTGTCTTCTTTCTTTCTCCTTTTGGCGAATAAGAATTTGTTGACATTTGCTATGTTCATTAATACTCTAGGATTCTTCTTGGGCTGTAGCTCTGGCACTACCTGCCTTAGATGGTGCAGAAATGCATTGACTTCTATATGACATGATTGCGTGCTTAGGAAACTAATAGCCGGATTATAATATAGGATCTTCTCTTTTCTTTATGTAGTGTATTGTGTAACTATACGCTCGAACGTCTAGTATCGAGCCTGCTATATCTTCAAGCGATGCTGAAAATCTGTCTTACAGAAAGAGTACGCCTAGCTACGAGTGGAAATCTCATAAATTTTCTACAATACGGGTTCCAATAACGGAGAGCTTTGCGCTGGTGAGCCTCATTTTGAGTAGGAGCTACATACCGACTGAATGAGAACACAAGAACCAATCAATGTAATATTGGGGCCCAACAGGCCGTTGCCAAAACCGCCTCTCATATTTGATCTCACAATCTCCAAGTCAGCCCGCCGCATCCCACTACGCACGACCCTGAACATCAAGCCTTTCTTAGCACGCCTCGTCTTTTTCCTATTGTGGTGCCCTGCAATCGATAAATATCTAAAGAAGTATCATACCTCACTCTTGTCATGCCCAATCGAGAATCAATCGATAAAAGAATGCTTGTATCGATTGGTTCAAGAGCTTTCTTCTCGTCAAGGATTAATGGTTCCACCTCAGGCGCTGTTAGGTTCGCAGACTTACTCATTAAGCAGCAGCTTGCTGCTCAAAAAATAAAGCCTGGGAGAGAATAATTTCTTGCTTTTCAGGCTGTACATTTCACATACAAATCAAAGGGAAAGAGGAAGATTAGATTATTAAATCAAATATTGTGGTTGTTTTTCCAAGTCAAGACACAAATTTGCTATCATGGAGGCAACCCAGCTACAGGAGAGACAGCCACAGAAGCAGCAGATGATGAGGGGAGAGGAAACTGGCAATGGGGAGAGAGAAGTCGTGATGGTACAACCGGTATGTTTCTGCGTTTCTAAACCTCTCTTCCTAGAATTCAAATATCTTGACAGAGATGGCGATAACCAAATCTCGAGCACATTATCCGTATCTAACGATGAAGTATGTCAAGGATGATACAGGCTAGAGACCATATGATGACGCCCGTCCCAGAGGAAGTAAGTATGCGAGGTGGAGGTGTGATCAAAGACGTGTTAGTGTATCACTATTGGGTTCTGAGCAAGGCTGATATTGTCCCAGCTGTAAGATTATCTTGTGCATTGAAGGTTGTAAGTGCGATATGTGCATGTTGTTGTGGTTAGGAAACGGAAGGGCAAGAATGAGATGTCAAATGTGGAAGAACTCGAAGGTGGTTTCATGCGAGTACGTACGAATAATATCAATAAGTTTTCGCATTAGTCGTTTTTGTTGCCAACAGTTATATTGGGATATTGGTCAGGAAGGTCTGTATTTTCAGTAATGGAAATGCCTACAGATGATCGACGACTATGCTTGATCTCACAGTATTTCGTAGCGCCTTGCAGAATAGATACGCCTAATGTCTCATCTACCTGTCAAAAATCGATCTCAATCTTGATATATCACCTCAAGTCAATGACGACCCGCCCATTGATTTTCCCTTGTTCCATTTCTTCGAATACCTATTTTTGTCTTTAGAACCATTAACAACAGATACATAAATCGGCTTACCTGTGTCAAGCTATCCATAGGTCTCAGCTGGTAGTGAGTCTTCACCAGTCCTCTCGCTGCAATATCAAGCGCCTCTTTGGCTTCCAATCTATTCCCCGCCTTGACAGCTATTTCAAGTTAGATTCTTCTCACTCAAATCATGAACCTGAAGTTGAACCAAACTCACCGATAATTCCCACTTCCATATTCATCAATGGAAACACCATCGCACCTCCTATCGGCACCCCTTCCCCCTCGGGCATCCCAAGACACACCAGCGTTCCTCTGAACCCAATGAAACTCACTGCCTGCGCGTATGCTTTATTGCTAGCTGCACAACATAAAACAGTCTTCACACCTGTAGGTACAATCTCTCGTACCGCTTCGGTAAGAGCTGCGTCTGTGGCGAAGGAAGTGAAATCTAGAAAGGCGTCTGCGCCGAGGGAGGTGCAGAGGTCCTGTTTGGATTCCACGTCAAGAGCAATAACACGACAGCCGAGAGCTTTGGCGTATTGAATCGCGAGATCTTAGGTAAGTTAATTGATGGATACCATTGAAATGGGGCTTTCATAGATGAGAACTTACGACCAAGACCGCCTCCGCCGCCCGTAACGAGAACCCAGTCCCCAGGTTTGGTATTGGATCTTTTCAACGCGGCATAGACCGTGATGCCGCCGCACATCTAGATGGATTAACGAAGCTCTGAATCTAGCAAATTCATATGTTTAAGGTTCTTCGCAAGCTTACCAAAGGAGCAGCGCCTGCGAGGTCGATTCCATCTGGAATAAGTGTCACGTATTTTGCAGAGCTGACGAGGTATTGCTGGAAAGTACCTGGAGTAAAGAATCCAGATATCTTAACTGAGGGGCAAGATGTCTCGCCGCCGAGGAGACAGTTTTCTGAGCATGTATTAGCCAGCTTCTTCTGAATAGGTGGCGGACCTTCGAGAGGGGGTGAGGAAGGAAGATTGGACGTACCACAGTTCAGACACGCATCAGCAGCATACTTTATCCCTACCTTTGCTCCAATTGCAGGCGCTGTGACTCCTGGTCCTAGTTCGATCACTTCTCCAATTCCTGTCCTTGTCAGAATTTAACCTCTTGCTGGTGGTATTGTGTATTCTTACCCTCATGACCACCAACTTGCCCTATTCTAGATCAGCATTCCCTCTACACTTCCAAACCATTGAAAGAGGCTTACCAGGAGGGACAGAAATCGGTAGCCCAAAAGCGCTAGTACAGAATCCATAATCTGTATGGCAAACACCCGAATACAACCTATTTCCGAATATATATCAGCATTTGTGCCCCTCTTCATATGATTTTCTTGGTCATAGATACACATCAGTCCCCTATTGTCAGCCGAGCGAACCCCTGAAAATCAACCCCACCATCTCCTACTCGCAAGGGACTAGACCGCCGTAGGAAACCGCAATACTGGACAACCCCTCCAACCTCGGCGGAGTTATCGGCCCATCTCGACTGATGAAAAAAGCGGGAACATTGGAAATACAGTAGGAAATCTCAACACATGTAGAAAATGTGAGAGAATAAATGATTGCTATAGAGGACATCACACCAGGAAATCACTAACATTCTGACAAGTACCTCTCCAGGCCCCGGTGCCCCAACAGCTATCTCTTCGATATGCGTTTTCGTGGTGCCAGGCTCCGTGTAGAGTATCGCGCGATTGACGCGAGCTTCCGTCGTCTCTGTCGCCATTCTATTGCTTCTTTGAAAGCTCCTCAATCGATAGTCTATAAGAAGATGCACTTTCTCTGGCGCAAGTAGATGATTAGAGCTGATTAACAGGAAGAGAAAATTGTGGCAAGATAGGTAGATACAGATTGAAGTGCGGAAGATAGTGGCTCCGTTGCGGATAGCTTGTGCCAAGCGCCATGGTGCCTCTTTCCAGCGGGTTGGGATGGTCCACTTCCCTCTTTCAGAGTATTGTCCGGACTTCTGGGCGGGTTGCATAGGGAGGGGAGTGACTATGAATGACTTGGAAGAGGATGAGGACAAAGTCGTGATTAAATTATTGCGGGAATCAGAGGGAGATATATGTGAAGTGTGCATACTTGGAGCCAGGAGAAGCTATATCCAAATAATATATTTCAGGCTGCTTATGTGCTCCGGGTTGCAAGACGTGTGGTGTATGTGGCGCGGGGCGCGATGGCCACGCTGAGCGCATCTGGTTTTAGGATAGTTGAGAATTTTGTTTTACAACCCTGGGAATATCGCTTTGCTAAGCTAGATTTGCAGGTGTGCTGTAACAAAGATAGTGGCAATTTGGTATATAGAGTCAAATGAGGAGTATGTCCTAAGAACAAGTAGATAGGCTCATAACAAAACATCACTAACCCCGTAACTCATTTTAACGACTTAATCCAGCCAATTAACGTGAATTCAGTCGTCCATAGCTACAAACGAGTCAAGCTTATTTGCCCAAGTAGGTTGTGTACTAAGTTCCTCCAGTTAGAGGTTCCAGCCTGAGTCAATGGACACAGGCTTCGGAACATGTGTTGAAATTCCCACACCATTTGAATCTGTAATGTGAAAGACGTCACTGGGGAACTCATCCACATTCCAAACTCAGATTCTGTATTGGGTACAGCTGGCAATTCATCCAGCTCTGCACTAGAATCTCAAGGCTCGACGTCTTCCGCATTGGCATTCGAAGAATTCTCTTCCCGCACTTTGTGACTACTGAATGCTATTAGAAGTCCCAGATCATAAAAAGCTTTCAGAGAGCCTGCAACAACAAAAGTGACCCAGAATTTCCCAGACTGGGCAAGTAGCCCGGTGATGAATGGCCCGCAGCTCTGACTAAAGGTTCTGACCACAGAGATGAACCCCATAACAGCAGTCCGCTCCCCAGGCTGTACGACCATCGATAGGAAAGCGGCTTTCGGAGCAATGTCCATTGACGCGAGAGATGACCTGATGATGAGAAAACAAATGGCTCCAGTGAGTGAGGATGGGATTGGTATCATTGCTAGAGCGATAGCGGAGGGGAGGTGCGTGAATACCATAGTGTTGATGAGGCCAATTCTCTTGGACAACGATGCAGCGACGACAGACGAAATAGCTGACAGAATGGCCATGATAGAAAAAATTGTACCGAGTGAGCCAGTAGGTATATTGAACTTCGAGAAGAAAAAGTATGTCACCCAGGACCTAAAATAATCAACGACAAATTCTACGGCGATGCGAGATGACTTACGCAGGAACGAGACCTGACGCCAAAGAGTCTACAGCAAATAAGCAGCATAGCCGGAAAACAATCCCACGACTTTCCCTACTGATACGTGGTAACCAGGCACGTTTCTTCTCAATCTCCTGGGTTTGTTCGATCTCACCTCGGGGCAGTAATGCGTCTTCCTCGCCTTCGTCCGCATTCCGGGCTGGCTTAGTAGTAATTCTGTGAAGCTCAACGTTTGTGCTCAGAGACCATGCAAGTGTGAAGTTGGCCATTCCAAGTATAGCATACGTGAAAAACACAGCCTGATAGGACTTAATAGAAGCCCAACCTAGACCATTTTGCAACTGCTGGACAGCCCAACCAGTGGTGAATTTCCCAGCAGCACTTCCTGCTGATCCAATCACCACATACCAAGCAAAAATATCGCTACGGATATCTGGCGCCGTGAGATGAGCCAAGGTAGACTCTTCGATGGAGGTGAAAGGGCCAATCTCTCTCCCACTTCACCAGCGCGTCAGCATTTCAATCTAATATACAAGGCCATGAAAACATACTTCGGACTGATGATTCCCACTACACCAGCGAATAACAAGAGCCAAAAGTTTCCACATGTAGCAAAAGTAAACCCTGAGAACGCCATCATCAGTGCTCCGATGGCTAGCACGTGCTTCCTTCCAATTCCATCTGCCACAAGACTTAGTCCGAAGCTAATGATGTCCCCCACAAAGGTCAAACTCATGAACAACCCTATTTGTGAGGCTGGGATATCATGTTCGTGGAGGTACAGCACGAGTACGATTGTGGAGCCTCCAAAAGAAAAGAATCTGATAAACCGCTGGAGGATAATGATTTTTGTGTCCAGAGGAGATGCGAAAAGGGAATGCAGCCCCAGCTCTTGGTAGAGACTCTGGAGTGTCATCTTTGATATGACTATCCTACGAAACCATTATTGGTATAAGGGTTTTGAGTTCATCAGAACGAACTGAATGTGTCGGTGAGAGGAGAAAGGAGAGCTGGATGTGGCTCACACTTCATTCGATAGTGTGTACAACGTGCTGAATTCGGCTAGGGGGAAAGCCTGCAGCACCCTGGCTGCAGCAGGGTGAACACCAAGAGGACCGCTTACCAGACCGCAATTCATGGCCAAGGACTTGAAACTTGCATTTCCCGAAGCAGCACATAGTCACGAGAATTTCGGAATTGATTCGAGGTGGTTTATCCTGAGAATCCGACATATGATATATATTTGAACCAACCATGCTCTCGAAGTAACAAAAGGCACAGAGATGCACTTCTTGGCATTCCTGCACTGCAACCGAGGCTGGATATTTTGTCTAGGAAACTTGACAACAGGCTGTTTGTAAGGTCAAGAAACCTGTCTATGAATCTTATTGAAGCTTCCATGCACAGTTGTAGCTAATTCCGAAACATAAACATCTATATATCCAATGCTTGAAAGTATGCATAGAGCAAAAGATACTTCGCGCATCATGCTGCAACTGGGTGATCAGAAGCTGCAATGTTACATTGATGCATAATTCTTGGGCCGTACGACTCTGGGAATTCTGTCTAAAGAAAAATTAATTATTTCCCTTTCAGGTAGTGTATTTGACTTACGATGGAATGCCATAGTGCTCGATTGTACCAGAGAATCACATCTTGTTCCTCATGTCGATGTGCATATATATTGGCCGGGTCCAGTACTGGTCGCATCAACCTGAAAGAGGTCAGCAAAATACAAAGCTCAAATTGACAGACTTACTTGTGCATGAAAGCTCTAACCTCATCAAGCTTGCTAATCACCGTCTCTTCTCCATCCGGACTACTTTTCAAGAAGAGCTTGAAAGCACCTTGCCCATGGACCTGTAGACTGTCCTCTCCCGTCACAGGATTCTTCCATACCATGGGATAGGTACAAACTTTATCCTGACTCCATGGTTTCAACTTATCCAAAGGCTTCTCCAGCCCCTCTGTTTCAATGGTATGGCCCAAACGCGTGCTATGTGCAGTGGACATCCACTCGAAACAGTGAGGAGCATACTCTATTTTGCTGTTGTACGCGATGTTTCTCAACTCTGGAGTCAAGAGCTCAAGTGCCCTAGATCCAGCAACCATGGCTGTTGCACCAGGTGCAATTTTCATCTCAGTACCAGTACCATCATCCCATTGTACTGTAACGTCTGGACCTTTTGGCGTGCGCACAGCGAGAAGACAGCCAACTCGGGGTGGAGGGATACTGTAAAGTGACCCATCAAAATGCCACTGGTAGAAACGTGACTTGCCAGCTTCTCGCTCTTCAGTAGGGATATGAGGCGGAAGATGGAAGTAATGATGATCAATCCCTTTGACTTTAAATCCAGGTGGGAATTGGTAGTGATTCTCTGGAACCTCGCCACGGCCCAGGATATGAACTTGTGGTTGGATTGGGATTGCAGGTCGATTTGGGAGACCGTATATGTCAACTCCGTTATGGGAAGTAAGAAAAGGATCTACTCCATGAGCAAAGCCACCAGTAGTCTCCTCAGGGTCGAATCTTCTGGTCAATTCGTATTGACTTTGGGGTAACAGCATATGTGGTTGTCCCTTGAAAACTAAGAGCTTGTGTTTGTGAAGAGCTGCATGAATGATCTCAAAGTCTGAATCGGTGAAATTGTTCAGATCGATGCCATGAACTGTAGCTCCGAAATCGACATTGCTTTTCAGACCGTGGTCAAGAGGTGTGACCTGAACATCTTTCACGGCAGAAGGCATAGTGTGCTATACTTTTCGAAAAATGTTTCCAGTATCCATCGACGTGAACGAGTGGCAGGTAAAGGGTGTGAGGATATGAAATAGAAGATGGACTTCATAATGTTCGAGGCTCAAGAATCGTCGTTAGGGTACGGCCTGGGTAAGCAGAACAGCTCGGCCGCATATCTTGATAAGAAGAGGACACTTGGGGAGACGATTATTACCGATCTACCTGCAAGTTCGGTCGAACCCCACCCTTTGATAAGAAGGAACGCCTCGGCCGAGAGTTCGGATGATATGGAATGAAACACATCAAAATGTCCGCGAGTTCTAGAGCTTGCGTGCCTCAAAGAAAGCGACATAAATAGCATCACTCTCCGGGTCTTAGGTCCCAATCCAGCATCACGTGCCATTGGCAAACTGCCTCACAATGTCGGACAATTCCAAGAGCTACTACCACACCACACCTAACGGCTCGAGGATTTTTGTGGAAGAGTGTGGTACAGGCCCGCTCATGGTTCTGATGCATGGCTTAGGAGGCTCCACAAACGCATTCCAGCCTTTGGTCAAACACTTCTCTTCACGCTTCACGCTGTTGCGGTTCGATTTTCCTGGCTCTGGATTTAGCACATTTGGATTACCACCAACGATAACAGGCTTCGTCTCAGACCTTAGATCAATTTTGGATTCGAGACATTCGCAGGACTTTCCAATTCTAGTAGGACACTCGTTAGGAAGTATAGTTGCAATGCATTATGCTTCTGTTTCTCCAACCCGAGCACTTGTTCTCATAGGTCCTGGACGCTCAGCTTCGCACATTCCAGCAGTCGTAGAGCGGATGACTGGACTTGCAAAAATGGCGAGGAACGGAATCGAGGGCATTAGAGATTCAACTGTCGCCAATAACGTTGCGCCAAGTTCATCTGATCTTGTGAAGACAATCGTCAGACAGATGATCAGTTGCCAGGACGCAGAAGGATATGCCGCTACATGTGAAGCTGTGTGCTCTAAAACTCATATCGACCCCGACTATTCTTCCATCAGATGCCCAACAGTTCTCATCGCGGGAAATCAAGATCTCATTTCTCCTGTATCGAGATCGGAGGAACTGAAGGGATTGATAGGGGGACATGATGGCAAAATCTTTCTGGAGATCGTGAATTCTGGCCATCAACAAGTGCTTGAGGACACGGAAGGGGTTGTAAAGGCCGTGGAAGCAATTCTCAAAACAATCTGAGCCCTCATGTATCAGAAACGGAGGGAAGAGTGTAAATACTATTCATAATGTTGAGCACGGCTGGTGGATCTTTCCCAGATCCAGGTCACATCAGATAGAATTTGATGGCGCTAAACCTAGTAAATCATCAAACCAATTGCCACTTCTAATGTCGAATGAGTCCGATAACTGTTGGGCGAAAGTGTCCACTTGCGGATTGTTTCGTCGGGAGCGTGTCTCTAAGTAGCCATATCCCTGTATGTCACTAGGAACCGTCATTTGTTGTTCGTGGAAAGTGTGAGGATGATATCGTTTATCCGTTCTATAGCTTGGCGTGGTACTGTTGGCAATAGGATTGTACCTCAAATCTACCATATATTGCTCTTCTTGTTGCAACCACAACGGCATGTGACATGCAGCTGCCGGGGAATTGCCTGAAATGGTCTGGTCGATCTCACAGAACTTCTTGACAAAAGCTGCCACGTCGAGACTATTTTCCGATCTTTTAGCGGGTGGTATAGCATCGGTGCCTCCCTGGCCATCAATTCCTGAGTTTCGGTAGCTGTGTTGATTATGCATATATTCTTCAGCTAACAGATCTGACAGGAGTCGGGTGCCACGAGCCGCGATTGAACTGACCCCAGTGCTGGCAGAGAGCACGGAGATTGTGTCTTTGATCAATCCCCGATGCTCCTCGTACTCGTGGGAAGATTGACGACGATTGAAATTATCTAAAGATAGAATGATCTGATGTCATTAGACTAATGATGAGTCCATTGATTCGAACACTTACTGCTGCTGCTACTGAAAACGCTTGGGTTGTCCCTGCAAATTCTAATCAGCATTCTACATGTACGGACAGAGGTCAAGAATCCTTCAACAATGGAAGGGCTCTTGAAATAAGACATTTTCGCAAGAGCTTACATAGAATAGGGCTATCTTCAGGAAGATCCTTCTTCATCTCGTTTATGATCGTTTTGGCGGCGGCCAAACACGCTTCCCACAGTTAGCCTACGACTTTTGCAGCGGCAAACTGCAATGGGCTGTGTACAGAATCTCAATTCTTGGATCAACTTACTTCTTCTCGTGAAGGCAAATCTTTTGTCATGAAAACTCATTCCAAGGAAACGGCGATGGATCATCTGAGTTACATCAGTCACAACGATCTTAATGGTAGAATCTTCATAAATATACGATTATCTTGTGAGCTGAAGTGATGGTAAGACATCGGCGTGCGAGTGCTACAAAAGGTGGCCAGTCGGGGACAATATCTGTCTGACTGTTCAGACATGATGGCAATTGTGACATAACGAGGTCTCTCATCATTTTGTCGAATCGAAGAACCTGATCATATTTTGTCTCAGGTGTATGTGCTTCCGATGTGCAATCTTGTAAAGCCGGCATAAGAGAAGCGATTTGAAAAAGAAAATTACCATAAACCGTCATGGTAGGATATGTAAGGGAGACGGGCCTCATTGTCTCTTCATCGCAATGCCTAGGCGGGCAGGTTGAGAAGTGAAGCGGGTTCACACCTGAGAAATACCTTAGTGCCGAAATCGACTTAACTCATGGTACATTCACACTGTGTTGAAAACTCACAGTATGTTTCCGAGAAAGGCACGGAGAACCAATCCTGGGTAGCAAGTTGTTGCCATACTCTACGACCGACCTCCTTCTTGATGGTACCCACCAATTGGTCATCATTTGATCCAGAATTTCGCCTTGGTTTGCTAAGTCTGTGTAACCCAATCGATTGAGCTATTCTCACACCAGAAGCAAGAAGCACAGATTGAGTGTTTGAGAAGCTACAGAATTCAGCAAACATGCTCCAGAAAGGGGGAGATTTTACAATACCCCAAAATGTGAGCAGCGATGGTGGAGGTTGTTATTGCTTGTACGCCATACACTATCTCTGTCAATTCAAAGCTTCTCAGCCAAATTGGGGGAGCAGTATTGCACCTACCATTATGGTATTGCTGGTATCTTGCCGCATTCAGACAATCAAGAAATGCCTGATACCACTTTTTAGACAAAATGCTCTGGTCATCTATCAGATCAGCTACGATTCAAGGGTACATGAACAGGAATTTACCTTCGCAGTATCCCCACTTCAGTACTTGAGCAGGTTTTCCACAAGTAATACTTCCGCAGATTATAGAGAACAGCAGTGCTATCCACTGCAACCCACTACTTGTCGGTTGAATATTCCCATTATCTCGGTCGTAAAATTCCTCAAGCTCTTGCCTGACTGTTGGAGCGTGAAAAGAACAATGCATGAAGAGAAGCCAAGTGGCGTGGTAGTCGAAAAGAGAATACATTTGTGATTTGGAAGGAAGTAAATCCTGCATTTGGAATATTTGCGGTGTCTCAATTGATATAGCTCCTCCGGTAAATGAGGATGGTGAGCTACCCCACGCCTGGGCAGCTTGGATCACGTCCCTTTCTGCCGATATTGTTGGATCATGACCAGGGGGAACTTCTCTGATACCATTTGTGAGACTACTATCTTTCACTCTGCCCCACGCGAGGAACTCAAGGACCGTGGCTGCATCCTCTACTTCGGTCTCCGAATCATTTTGGCCAGAGCTAGATTCCTCCTCTAGGTTCATATCAAGTGACTGGCTATTGATGGCAGAATTGTGTAAGTGTCCTCGATTCCTTTTGGCATGCTTAGCTGGGCGTTCAAAATCCTGGTGCAGCGAGAAAGTGGTAGCTTCCCTGGACGGATTTTCGAGACGAGGATCAATCATCGATCGTTTCCGAGACGGTTCACCATCGAGCTTTGCTTCGAGATGCTCAACCCTTTCCGCCAGAGTAGTTACCAAACTCAAAATTCTTTCGTTTATAGGTTGCTGCTGTGCTGAAGCCGTGGTATGGGCTGGAGCTGGCAACGATGCAACTGCTTCAGTAGATGTACCGCGCTTCTCAGCAGAATGGGATACATCAGCTCGGCGACATAGATTTGCACATCCCCTGGTAGAGAGGTTAGTACGTTGCAAACATCTTGAAGTATGTTACAGGTCACGAGCATAGGCTGACATCACGTGCCTTTTTTGACAATTGTCACACGGGATGACTTTGTTGCACTTGATCTTTCTCCTTGCACAATCAGCACAAGTCTGGGGTCTCCGTGACATGTTGTTGAGTGTATGGGAGTACCAGCGGGAGACTGGAAAACGAGGCTGTTGAACAGGATCACGGCCGGTTTTTCGGCGCCAAGTTTTCGCGTCTTCACAGCCATACGAGTAAAGCAGTCTTTATCCCGCAGTATCTGGTACGGCATCCGGCGAACTCACGATGTGGAATTTGAAGATTACCTAGGTAGGTTGAGCAAAGAAAACCACGAGAGGCGTTATCTTCGGGAATGAGCTCGGCCGAAGATCTTGGCATTCCCGTGTCGTTTTTTGGTACTGGCAGTCTTCTCTCCACTTTTGACATTTACATAGCCTCGATAGCACCAAGACAACGATTGATATTGAATATGCTAAGGTCCACTATATTCGCACATGTTATCTGATATCTGATATCCCATCGTTAGGTCGCTATCTCCACATCTTAGCCATGGCCCGCAATAGATTGCCAGAGGTAAGCTGGGGTCACTCCGACGTATGGTGAACCATGGAAAGGTAAGCTGCAGATATAAATCCCTTCTATATGCTGGCCCACCACTCTTATAAGCTTGATGTGGCTCTTCTTTCCCTACACTCAATTTTCATCGCCCAACTATGTTTGAGAGGGCAGGGGAATCGGTGCGCAGTTTCTCTTGGAAACTTCCTAAGCAAAACAGCACTTTAGCACCAGATCATGTTTGGAGCAATGCAGGTATGCTTCTGTGTACCGTAGTTGACTAGTTATTCGTTGACAATTAGCAGATCAGGACCCCGTCCCCGTCGAGAAGTAATGAATCCGGCATAATATATCGGCCAGCACTAACATCCAGACAGAAGGACGTGGAGCGGTGTCACCTTCGTCTTGTACTGGTTTTCTGATTTAGTTACATACTCTACATGGGCTAATGGAGCGGCTGTTGTGGCTCTGGGCTTGTCGCCTAGTGATGCCATCTGGATTGTATTCGTGGCTGCCATGTGCAACGCAATCCCGACTGTAATGAATGGTGCAATTGGATCAGACCTTCACATTGTTAGTGGAAATCTGATAACACCTCTGAAATGGAACTAACGTCTACAGCCATTCCCAATTGCTATACGGGCTAGCTACGGCTATTGGCTAAGTTATTTTTGTGTCTTGTCTCGTGGAATTCTTGCATTGTTTTGGTTCGGAGTTCAGTACGTCGAACCCTGTTCTTCCAGTCGGATCCCCCGAATGCACCCTAGTCTTGCGCCTATATAAATGTGATACTAGACGTTTCGTATACTGACTCCTGCGTAGAAGTGCTGGTGGAGCAACAGCTATTACTCAGATGATTACAGCGATTTGGCCTTCATACGCGTTTCTCCACAACTCCTTGCCGCTGTCTGCAGGCATCACCACAAAGGGCATGATATCATACTTCATATATCACGTCGTGCAGACCCCTTTCCTATTCATACGAACAGAGAAGTTGAAATGGATGTTCTTGGCCAAAACGATCCTTGTTCCACCAATGGCGCTTGGTATGGTTATATATCTCGCCGTGGCAGCAAAGGACGCTCCAAACTACTGGGACCAGAAATCTTCCGTAGCAGGCTCTGCTCGTGCCTGGCTATGGCTCTCAAGCATGACCTCAATTACCGGAGGATTTTCTACACTTGCCGTCAATATACCAGACTTCTCTCGCTTTGCGAGAAAATCAGGCTCTCAATGGTGGCAATTGCCATTCATCCCAATCTTCAAGATTGTGGTCAGTATCTTCGGTGTTGTCGGTGCAAGTGCGTCGAAACCTCTATATGGAAAAGTGCTCTGGAGCCCACTGGACATCATAGCTCAATGGCAAGGAAGCTCCGGTGGTCGTGCTGCTGCTTTTTTCTGTGCTACGCTCTGGTGCCTTGCACAAATCTGCGTCAATATCTCAGCTAATTCTGTGTCTTTCGGAAATGGTAACGTCTTCACCGTCCTATCGAAAATTTTTATCTAACTTTGAGAAAGACATTACATCGCTCTTCCCGAAGTATTTCAACATTCGTCGAGGAGTCATATTCGCAATGCTTGTTGGAGGGTGGGGCATGGTACCATGGATCATACTATCGAACGCCAAAACCTTCCTCAACTTTATGTCGGCATACGCGGTATTCATGGCACCGATCGCGGGAATCATGCTCACGGATTACTGGTTCATCAAGAAGAGAAAGGTTGATGTCCCAGCACTCTACGATCCTGAGGGAATATATGGCAAATGTGTAGGTCTACATGTTGCTTTCCTGTTAGTGAAAGTTCCGAAGCTGACCTCAGCAGAATTGGCGTTCATTGGTTATCATGATTCTGGTCATCATTCCGATGTTGCCAGCTTTGGCTCACAAGGTAACACCAGGCAATGTCCACATTCCCACAGCATTGTCCAATCTATTCGCCATAAACTGGTTGTATGGATTCGTGGCTGCATGTGTGCTATATTACGTTCTAAACATTATCTTTCCGGATAGACGAACTCTGATTCCAGAAGTTATTCATGGTGACACCGAGGTGGTTGAGGGAGTGGCCAACGGAAATGAGGGTACGGATGATGACAGTAGTCGCGCTGAGAAAGGTCTTGACACGAAGCAGCCTGTAGAGGTTCAATCTTGACTAGATTTCGGAGGAGGGCCGGCACTCTACCTTCTGTGTACGATTTCTGCTATTCGATCTTAGCTAATGTTTACTGAAATTATCTTATTGGATATGATTTCCAGACTGATCAGAGAATTTGCATTCACCAGCTTAGGCCACGTGACAAGGCAATATCAATCCTGCCTGACCCTCTGGCGGCGCAACCACTTTGAACCAACATATCACAGCGGCTAAAGATCAGCCTCGATTGGATCTTGACACCACCCCCTCTCCCTCGTCTCCTTGCAACCTCAGCTTTCGTTTTCCTTCTTTACCCTCAATTTTCTAGTAGGAACTTCACTTCCGAAAGCCATCGCTTCTATCAACATGGCATCAGCCAAGTCTTCTATGCCTGCTTCAATCGACCAAATCACGAAAAATATACTCCACCAACTCTCAAGCTCAACATTTTCTGCTCCAATTAGACATCAAATATCATTCCTTCCTCCCTCCCAGGCCCTAGCCCAAGAACTTCTCGCTGGACTAGTTCTTCTTCTGGAACCAGGAAAGCCACTTACAGGTGCTCTCCTCAAGGCTTTTGATGTCGCCACGGTTGCTGCAAAAGACTTTAAGAAAGAGTATCCCATGACTAGCAAAGTCCTAAAGACGATTGTTGCCTTGGTGATACTTTCTGAGGTGCTGCCGATAATGATCGACATCTTGGGATTCGCGGCCATGGGCCCTGTCAAAGGTATCAATATTCCTTCTTGTTTTCTGTTTTCTGGTTTTCTTATCCAGGTCCAACCCATAAGGGGAGCAATTACGAACACCAATAGTTGACACAATATCCAGGAACATGGGCAGCAAATTGGCAGGCAGGCTTGAAAGATGTACCAGCCGGGAGCCTCTTTTCTATTTTTCAACGTGTTGGCATGGTGGGTGTGAAGGCTGTGCTGTAGATAATGTCTGAGCCTCCTGTTGGTGGCCTCGTCGAGGTCGGAAGGCTGCATAAACGGCCTCAAACCAACCGCTGCCACACCGAGTATGCGCGCTTCAACCTCTACAATCTTCGAGTTTCCTTTCCATCAGACATGAAAACCATTCGATATTCACTTGTTTCTCTTCCCCCACTCTCAACACAGCCGTTTCTGTGTATCAAAACAAACGATCTCCGGGTTTTCCAACATAATGTATCTGGATGAATCTCTAATTATGAAGCGGGTAGTCGTAACCGTTGGTGCATTAACAACATGCTATGTCCTGGCACGATGGGCCATTAAGGCTCTAGGCTTTGCACCCTCAGGCCCTGTTGGTGGTGAGCTGTTTTGGTTTATTCGGCGCAGGAATCATCATATTAATGTTCGAATAGATTCTTGGGCTACTCGCCAACAATCGAAAATGGGCAATGTGCCGAAAGGAAGTTGGTTTTCTAGGGCCCAGAGATTGGGCACAAAAGGGTTAGGTGGAAAGGGCTCAAAATGATAAGCGTTATGATCATGAGATTAAGAGGAGACTAGAAGGATAGTAAGATAGCTCTGAGGGAAATTGATACTTCAGCTACTCCTCTTCTCTTCCAAAGCTCTCCTGGCTGCTTAATTCACAGTGCCATTCAGCCCCAATCTTTGATCATGGGTATTCAAACCTGTTATCTGTGAGGAGTCGAGAGGCTGCAGCAGAGGCCGCCAACCAACAGCTGCCACACCGAACGTGCAGGTGCTTCTTGCTTACATTTCCCTCTTCGACCTTCTCTCTGACTTTCGAAATTTATCATTGACTTTACATTATCTTGAATTCGACATATCGTCTTTAGCACATCAACAAGACTTGCAGCATTTCTCCAGCGCAATGGATCTTCTCTCGTCGCTCTTCCCCTGCTTCCCCGCCTCTATCGGAAGCAAACAACCTGACAATCTCGCTGAACCTCTCACTAAATCTCCTTCGCGCCCTCAGACTGAAGAAGAGCTTACTTCGTCCCTTCTCGCACTTCTCTTCACAACTGAAAAGCATGGTTCTGATCTCGACGATCAAGTCAACAGTCTAATTTCTACCTCATCATGGACCTCGAGCCTTGCAGCCCGCATTCTTGATGCCCTTATCAAAGCCCTCGATGCAGGAACAGCTATGAGTGGAGCAATGAAAGAGGCATTTGACAAAGCTAGTGCTGGGGCAGCAAAACTGGTTGAGGAGCACCCAGTCTTGACAGGCGTGGTTGTTACAATTGTTGCACTCGCCATCTTGTACTTGTTGGTACCATGGGTGATCGAGGCTTTGGGATTTGCAGCTTTAGGTCCCGTTGAAGGTAAAATTCTCTCCATCTTGGCCTTTGAAGATATCTCGATGCTTATATTTCAATAGGGTCTTGGGCAGCTGCCTGGCAGTCCAGTATCGGAGATGTGATTGAAGGCAGCTGGTTCGCCTGGTTTCAGAAATTGGGAATGAAAGGACTGGGGGCATAGGGAGTGGTTTGTTCCCTGAAAATCAAGGGAGATAGAGGAACCATATTAATGACTCGCAAAAGAGATTGATACTCCAACGTCTACCTCGTCCATTCAATGAAGTACAATCGATCCAGGTCCGTCAAGACTACACGGGGCTGTTCCATGCACAAGTACCTTTTTGACCTGTGACTATTGAACAGAGCACAATATCATCTCGCCTTGAGGGACTTTATGACGCTTATATATCTCCTTTTGGCTTCAGGGCATTGAAAAGAGAAAATATATGTCTTGCCTCGGACTTGTTTATGCTGATATATCCTAGTCAACTTCGAAGATTGAATAGAGGACACATTCATGTTGTTTTGAGAGACATTATGATACTGATATATGTCCAAACTTCCTATGCTTTTCTACATAGGCTAGACTTCTGAGCAGTTTAATTCGCATGACTTCCAACTCTAATTGAAAATAGCTGGATGATCGATGTACAAGTGATGCGTGAGGCTGAAAAAATGGCCCTGTCCCAGTTTCCAGACAGTGCTCAGAATTGAAGTTATGAGAAGAAATGATTAGTGAAAAGTGGAAAGAAAAAGTGCAGGTATATACATGAGAGTCTTCTCTCGTTGACATCAGCTTCCCAATGTCCCCGTTCTCTCTTAGAATTGGGTGATTAAATTTATCCCAAGCCGCGAAAATCATTACAAGGCGGCTCGCTTGACAAATGACGTTACCGTCGCGTTCTCAAAATAATTCGCGTTTCCCGGGTTAAAACATCTTAGACAATTGAGCTGGTCTCGACATTTGACGGTATCTTGCATTTCACTCTCATCCAAAGGGGAAGAGGATAGTGTTCCAAGCAGCACAATGTCTGCCGCAGATGGTCCCCCTCTCCGGACCGAGTCCTCGTACGTTTTCCCGCCCCTCACCTGAACGAACCATCTAACACCACCTTCAGTCTCTCCTTCACCCAAGGCCTCCTCCTTGGTCAACTCTCTATAGTCATACTACTGGGAGCTTTCATAAAATTCTTCATCTTCGGCGATCCCCCATCTCCAGATGTAACCGCCGCTCTACGAGCCACAGAACGCCGTTCCCGAACTCTCGCACACAAACGCTCTCTCCTCTCCCTCCGCTCTACCCCTCGTACCTCGCAACCCTTGAACAAAAAGCGTTCTTCAGTTCTGCGAAACCCACCGCCGTTGACTACGAATACGATATTGAGCAAAACATATTATAATGTGGATAGTCATCAGCCCGAATCGCTGGATTGGTTCAATGTCCTGATCGCGCAAACGATAGCTCAGTTTCGAAGTGATGCCCAGCACGATGATGCGATTCTTACTTCTCTTACAAAGGCCTTGAATGGCACCTCCCGGCCTGACTTCTTGGACGAAATTAAGGTCACCGAATTGAGTCTGGGAGAAGATTTCCCGATATTCAGCAATTGTAGGGTTATACCCGTGGATGAAGATGGATTTACTGCAGGCGTGGGGAGAGGAGAGAATGCAGGGAGGGAACATGGACGATTGCAAGCTAGAATGGATGTGGATTTAAGTGATTTTATTACATTGGCTTTGGAGACGAAGCTGCTGCTCAATTATCCCAAACCGCTGGTTGCCGTACTGCCCGTTGCATTGGCAGTTTCGGTGGTAAGGTTTAGTGGTACTTTGTCAATAAGTTTCATTCCTGGATCTCCGCTCAATGCTACAATGCTAGCATTCAGCTTCCTAGATGACTACCGGTTGGATCTTAGCATTCGGAGTCTGGTAGGAAGCAGGAGTAGGCTGCAAGATGTGCCCAAGATTGCACAGTTGGTGGAAGCAAGACTACATACTTGGTTTGATGAGAGGGCTGTAGAGCCACGATTTCAGCAGATAGAGTTGCCAAGTTTGTGGCCACGAAAGAAGAATACTAGGGGTGGCGAAGAGGCAGGGAGTGAGCCAGCGAGTATGAGTAGAGCAAAGGGAATGGAGATGCAGAGGGATTTGAGAGAAGAGGCCAGAAGGGAAGTTGAAGCTGAGGCTAGAGCGAGGGCAGAGGCTGAAAGAGTAGAGCAGGAGGGACTAAGATGGAGAAGGAGAGCAAGGGGAGAAGAATATACTGTGCCTGGCAAGTACGCGATGCCTGGAAGCATGCCGGGGATAAATATAACTTGACTTCACTGCTCTTTTCACATCACAAGCCCCAGAAACTGTGCGTCTCTTGTTGGAAGTGAATACGTATGATGCCCCGTAAAAGTTGACTATGGTAGCACCAGAAAAATCGTACAACAGTTTTAAGCGTGGGATAATACAATGGTAGGGAACTACATTAGTGTAGCATGCATTCTCAATCTATAAATCCATTCATAATTCAAACTAGAACTCAACCTATCTCATCACGATTTCAGTGTAATCTTGTCAATTGGTCAAACCCAATGCGGGCTGAAGCCTCAAGGGGTCGAGAATCAAATGTCATACGAGAAGAATCGTAGAGCAAGTACTATCAACTATTGAACAGTACTGATGAGTAATATACAACATAATTAACAATGCGCCGGATTATATGCTCCTTTCCGTCCTTTTATATTCTTATCTCTGAGTCCCATCTAGTATCTAACAAACCCACAACCCTTTTCACAAATTCGTCTAAACGAGAACGAACAAAGCGGCCACGGCACCGAACAGTGCAACAAAAGCACCGGTCATTATCTGGCTGGCGGCACTAGTGACGGTAGCGGCAGCGGTAGAGCCTGTAAGGGTAGCACTGTTAGATCCTGCTCCTCCAGAAGTTTGGGACGGTGGGGGAACGACGGTAACGAGAGTTAAAGTAGCCACTGCAGTTCCAGTTGGATTCGAGCCTCCAGTCATGGTGGAAGATTGGGGCTCGTAATCATCTGTTGTGCTTTGGGAAGGGATGGGATTAAAGGGTGGAGAGTAGTCTATACCTGTGGATGTGCCAGTGGCAGTCGCGTTGTTACCGCCTGCAAGGACGGAGGTGCTGGCTGGACGTCCGCTCCCAGGGGACAGAGTAGCGGTGGAAACTGAGCCTGAGGAGGTGCTGATTGGGAGAATGCTGAAAGAGCCGGTTCCAGAGGCACTGACTCCGGTGCTGGTAGCAGTTCCAGATGCAGAAGTGGAGGAAGAGGAGGTAGAGTTGGTGGCATCGCAAGACAGGTCGAAAAGAGGAGTTGTAGAAACAGTTGTGCCTACGACACCGAATTGAGGTTGGTTTGCGGTGTCGGTGTTAGCATCAACAAGAGTGTACCAGTAGGTATCGATCTTTCCGAAAAGGGTATTACATCCAACAGCCTCATAGTATGAGCGAGCATTCGTTGTGGATGGGACGGCGGAAGCAGAACTTTTTCCAGATACAGGCCATCCAGTCTCAGTGACCAAGACTGGCTTTCCATTGGCGGCGGCGACAGTGATGGCGTATGCATCGTTGAAAAGTGATGGTGCGTTGCTAATATCATTGTTTTGGGTAGTTTGGAAATACGGGAAAGTGTTCATTCCCAAGAAGTCACATTCAGCGATAACGGCAGCGTTGGAGCCATTTCTCCATACATCCCAGGTATCAACATGTCCAACAGGAATGTTCAGTCCTCTTTCGGAGAGTGCTGACTTGACTTGTTTAATATAGCTGGCAACTTGGGCAGGCTGTGCCCCAACGCCGAGCGGATCGTTCGAAAGGCCAGTAGGGGAGATACGGTATAGATCTTCAGAGCCAACGGAGATGCCGTTGATGCGACTTGTGAACTTCTCTCCATATGTGCTGATGGCTGAAGTCAGAGCAGCAATTTCGTTGTCGATGACGGTCTGTCCCGACGAAGCCCACATTCCAAGGAATAGTCTGGTGTTTGTAGAGATGGCAGCAGGAATGGCTGAGATGGGACTGTTGCTGGTGCCAGCTTGGATCATGGTGTAGAGTCTGGCACTGGTGAAGGCACCATCGGTGCCGGCGAGTCCTTTGGCAGCATTAAATTCAGCTGTGAATGAAGCTTCGTTCTTGACGGCTCCATCTCTGGTGACGGCACCGTAGTTGAATCCACGGTTGACTGCTGAGGCGACCGAGAGGGAAGCCGCGAGGGCAAGTAGAGAGGCGTGCATGATTAGTATATAGTATAAGAAACGTAACGACAGTGTTATTCAATAGGAAAATATAAGATCAAAGAGTCAAAAAGGAAGGGTTGTCGTTGAGAAATGTGGTGAGAAAAATCTGGGGTATGCTCTACGGGAGCGGGCCAGTATATAAACAGCTATTTTTGGCTGGCACAACTCTCATTTGCCATCACGGAATACGATGTTTTGTCTTGGGACCTGCCTTAGTTTGAGACCATCCCACAAAAAAACAACTGGCGAGGTCTTGGGGGTGGATTATCAATCCAAGTTGGGTATTTCACCTGCCCCTCCCTTGGCAAGGAGACGTCCGGATTGGGAACTTCTTGGAGCGGTGCAATGTCGTTTGGCTTTTTGTACAGATACTCTATATCATTCAGACTCCGAATGCCTTCGGTAATGAAGAGATGGCATTTAGAAAATTTGCTGAAGATACTAAGGGCTTGGGTATGGAAAAAAAGAGCTGAAAAGGTTATGACGATTGTGGCCAAAACCTAAACGAACCAACCATCTTGGCTCTTGGCAGCGAGTTTTGGTGAGAAAGGGGTAAAAAAAGCACATTCCTGAGACAGCCAGAAGGAAAGGAGCCTCAAAGTCTTTTCTTTTGGTGGGAATTGCACAAATATTGTGCTTACCAGCGAGCGAGTAATATGTTCGAGTCTTGTTGTTACAGAGAGATACAATTCACTAGCCAGCTCCACCGGCGTGGCAGGACCCAAATTTGCGCTGACATAAACCGCTGTGTACGCAGCAGTCGATGCAAAAATCTCAGCCCTCCTGGCATTTGTAAGTAGTCCAATAATTGCCCCAAATAGAGTCGTGAAAAGTGAGACAAGGCCCAACCGCACCTTCCAACTCGTGCTGTTCAGAAATGAAAGACAACCCATTGCTCCCACGAGCAGAATTCCGGCCAGAACGATGTCGATAAGATAACTGGCAAGATTCACTCGCTCTTCTGAGAAGTAGAAAATATCGAGATCTGGTTGGGGGTTCCGTTTCCGGTCCTAGGTAGTCCAATTTCAATTAGTGGGCTTCTGAGACTCCTTAGCGTCAATATGTGAATTCATATCCGACTTACACGGAAAACAACGACCAAACATAAATCGAAGTATTCTGCTCAACCGGTCATCATTGGACTGAACAAGAGCTATGAGGTCCTCTGGCTCGTCAAGGAAACCTGCCTCACAACCCAGAAGGACTGATCCTTCTCTCTCCGTGCAAAAATATCGCTGCATTGTTGCTTGCGCTCTGCTTGAAGGGCGACTGAAGCTCATCACCTCGCGCGCCTGAAATAGAGCTTCCCCTGTCGTTCACTCATCAGCTAGTGAGGGAACATAATTTAAGATGGAGACTTGCGGTAGTCTCGCAACGCTTCTTTAATCTGCTTATGGAGCTGGAGTCTCTCGAAAGAATCTGCTCCCAAAGTATCTCTCTTGCTCTCCGACACTTGTCGCGAAGTTCAGCAATCCCTCGGGACTTTTCCTTTGAGTTTCCGTTTCATTCTGATGTCGCGTTGCCTTAGCTCTCAGATCATTATAAGCTTTCGCTGCAAGTCGGACTCTTGTATCCTTTGGTCCTCGCTCAGCGTCAAGTCTGTCAAGAGTTTCGAGTCTTGCCCGAAGGGCATTTACGTGGCTTTGAAGATATAACAGGTTTCGGGCGCTCAGATGATCAAATTTGCGAAATATGGGCCCGTCTGTATCTTCCAACATAAAATGAGCAAGTGAAGGGAAACCATCTAGTCGAGATGGGTCTTGAAAGCGACCTATTGGAGCTTCGAGGTTTAACATTTATATCTTCCTGGATATGGAATCTGGAGTTGTTGAATCACAGGCTGCGTTCATATTAGGCCTCCAAAATGTGGCTGAACCGGCCGCTGCTGAGATCATTTCTCTCAACCTTGGACTTGACCGCCCTGAAAAACCTGAAAACCTCACAATTCTTTCTGTCGGCATCTTATCAGACACAATAGCGTGGAAGATCCTCAAATACTCACACAAATAGTATTCTCACGTTGCCATAAAGGTCCACTTTTATTTAACGGCAATTTGGTCCAGCAATTGACCGCCTGTAAATCCTCATTCTCGATTTATGTCAATACTACCTAGGTTGAGGATCCCAGTCCGAAGAATTACGATTGCACCGCCATGAAATCCTCCAACGAAAGTCTTCACCAAAATTTTACGAAAGCTATCTTATCTGATAGCGATGTATCTATACTAGATGCGGTAGATGCCGTGCTCCCGGAGACGCAGCAGCGTGTGGTTGAAAATGCCAGTGGTACCATCGCCACCGATGTAGAGAATGTGATGGACAACTGGTTCATCTCGTCGAGAGAGTGGGAGGCTCAGAGAACGTCCTCTGATGTCGCAGAGAAGAGAGCGTGGGAGGCAAGAAAAAATCTCGCATCCGAGCCAGAGAATCTTCGGGACGCTTGGTGGTTGGCTCTCAGAAAATCGACTGTGGTCGAATACGTTGCGAAACTTTTATCTTCGCAAGAGAGAAATATCGCAGCAGAGGGGTTCGCGGAAGATCTGGATAATTAGAAGGATATTGAAGTGGAGCAAAGAGGTTTGAAGGTCTTGTGTAAAGGCAAGAAGTACAATGATTTTGGAGACACTGGTGCTGGTCAAAATGTGATATCAGACCGTCGACGCCAGGAGCTCGGACTTACTTTGCGTCCGAAGCCAACAAACATCATTCCCCATGGGACACTCCAAACGAGTTCATTCACCTGGCACCGTTGAATTTGCATTAGCATTCGAGGACGATCCAACAAGAATGTTCACTGTCGTAGCACACGTGGTGCACACCTAACTTTGCATATGATATCCTTCTAGGAAGTAAATTCCTGCAGACAAATCAATGTCTGACTCGTTTCAACCACCGCTTTGTTAAGTACCTTTTCTCAGTTAAATCCTTATTGGCAATTTAATCTTCTCGGAGAGGCCACTCAACGATTTCAAAGCCACATCGGAGATGCTCCAGACCCTATCTTTGCCTTGCCGCTACCGGATCGTCTTGTAATGTGATGGACACGAGTTGGGCAAAGCAGAGGCGGCGATCCAAATGTTCAGAATACTATCAGGGCCGAATCACTGTAGTTTGAGCCGTTTTCCAGAAGAGAGTTTCAGGGAAACGGTTGGTGAAGCACACACTTGTATGACTTTTTCAAATGGGAAAGTTGTGCCTATGGTGTTTCGACTCCTCCCTGATTGCCGTGTGCCAGTCGTCCTTGGACAAGATTTCATATTCGATCACGATATATATTCAAAACATCCCACTTCCTTTGTCGACCAATATCAAGCTGACCAAGGTGATGAATTGATGCCAATGTATTTCCTTAAAAAGCACAAATTTAAAATGGACCCCAAGTCCAACACAACACCCCAGGACGAGCTGCCACGTCAATAAGAATGGAACCAAGCAGAGAGTGAAAAAATGTTAGTGACTACCTTCGAATATAGTCACTAACGATTAGACAATTGTCAAGAAATTCTCCCATTGGAATTGACTCTCCAATACACATATTAGTGAAGGGTATAGTGTATGACGCATATCTCGGTAAAAGCAAAGGACAATCGGACATAGGCTCTGCTTTCAATTTCACTTGCTAGCAGTTACATGCGATTCACCATTTCTCAAATTTTCTCCCCCACACAGTGTGCTATCCCTCCGTCTACCAGAATCTGTTTCCTAGCACGAGTCTTTGTGCTCCTCGAGAAAAGAAAAATTTTCCAGAGTTAGAGACTCGCCGGTAACGACTGGACCCTGGCGGTAGAAATATCAAAACCTGAACCCGTCCATCCGGGTGTACGTATAATTCTTGTCGCTGACCCTCCTCCAATAAATCTTCTGCGATGGATATAATCTGCGCATTCCAGAAAATCTATGCGGCAGAGGAGAGATGACCAACTCCATTTGTTAGGATGTCGGTACGTTGTACTACTAGCTTGTTCGATGTCTGGATATTGTGAGCCGGTATTCTTGCGCTGTGATGTCGTAGAGGAGGTTTGTTCCATGAGGAGAGGCGTCTTCTCGTTGATCCACTTTATTTTGTGCTCGATGAAGGTTCCATAGAGACATTTAGGGATAGACCTAAAGAATTCCATCTTGCTTCGCGCAACCAATGTGTATTCATCGTATCTCTTTGCAGATGACGGCGGTGTACTGAAAAAATTAAAAGTGTAAAGACGCAAGCCAATATCGAACGATGAATCTTTAGGTAGCACGCTGTAAAAGTTATGAGAAGCAGCAGAGGTTCATCAGAGGGCTCAATGAAGAGTTTAAAGGTAGACTCTTCATTCAGCCGAGCAAGGCTTTTTATGACCGAATATAGGTAGATAGGGATCTAACATATCCGCGCTTTGCAACTTAGGACGTAACCAGAACTCCTCCTGTGTACATCCTACTGAGGACTCACTAAAATGGAAAGAAAACCCCGCCTTAGTATGACTTCTTCCGCTCAAAATAAGGTGAAAAGAATATTAAGGTTCTAAAGCGGATAGAACACTCAATTTCCATTAGATCAGCTAGTATTTGCTAGATGAAGATATGGAGCAATGAAGAGAGAGATAACCAACAGACGACGTGAGGAATAATGATGACCACTTGGTTGAGCTTAAATTGTAACAGTTGGCATACTGGGCTAAGTAAAGGTTAGGAATGTGTATGGTTTGAGCAATCATATTACTTAATGTACGAAGCAAAGCACGAGGTGAGATTGATCTTGACCTTGACCTCTGACCTTGGTCAATTTCAAGGCCGCAACTGGTTCTAGAAAGATACCAGCGCACGAGTGCAATGAGGACAACCTTTATTGCCATGTATAAAAAGAATGAGTTCGCTCAAAAGATTACTATACTATAACATTCCGCCAGTTCGGCGGTTTTCCTTGAAGAGCAGGTACCAAATATAAGAAAGTTTTGAAATTAACCCCAACCTCTCGGATCTATCGTATCCGCACCTTTGGTGCAAGCCGAAGAGACCGGACCAGCTTGCAACAATATGCACCACAAACACTAATCCCATCCACAACGGAGACTTCTCTCGCATTGTCCGAGACAACCCACAGCAGCTATTCAAGAGCCGGCGAGATGTAGAGTCCGCGTTCCGTGCGAGCGAACGAATAAGCATGCCATTTAAGCATAAGGAATGAGGGTTAAGCCGAAAGGACTATTCCCACTGTCACTTGATAGATGGGGTCTAGAATCCAGACTGTCAGCCAGCTTCATCTCGGCGCTGCAATGAACGGAGGACGGCGTTTGTGGTGTCATCCAAGCTTCGCAACTGGTCAAAAAGCAGGGACGCGTAGGCGGATTACCGTGCTCGCAGGTTGTCGCCCGTTTGATATCGAATGTTTCCATATTAAGATTGTGATGAAATTTTTGCATAAAATATGTCGGTAAACGTGTTAGCTGGGTGGAAGGAAGGAATCGAACGGGTTTTGTATGGCGTGCTTTACTTTTTAGCCCATTTGAAAGTATACACTTTCCTAAAATTTGTCAAGGTAAGGGTGCACCGATTGCCACTGGTAGTATAGAAACCTTGGGCTAGGCGGGGCGCAGTCGATGATGAGGCTGCAATCAGCAGCAATCACAGCCCCTTGAAAACTTGACCGTTATGCTGCAACTACTGTCAACTGCCAACCACGATAAGAAAACAATCGACAGGTGCTGACAGTGTGGCTTTTTACAACGTCCTACAATTACACACCACAACCTCCCTCATGACCTGTCCTTCACCTCTTTTTCTTCTCTTCTCTTCCGATTCAATATTAGAAAGCATAGACTTTGTCTTTGAAGACGCTGACTTCGGCATCGTATCGCATCACTCCTTTTCGGAACTTTAAATTTGGGCAAATTACCTCTTGGCACTTATCCCTGCTCGACCATTTCAAACGACTTTCTGCTTCAATATATACTACCTCCTCATGGTTCCATAGACTCGAAAACTTTGATCTTCCCTCCGGCATCGAGCCAACAATCACTCTTAACCGCCATCATGCGTCGCGGCACCATCATCTTCCTCGTTATCAACCTGGTTATCATCGGGTTCCTCCTCAACGCCTTCAGTACCCTCATCTCCCTACTCTTCGAAGATGGCGCTGCAGACGCTATCCACCGTTCCGAGATTCCAGCGCCGGGCTCGGATTTGATTGAGAACCGTACGCAATTGATCCCGAAGATTATTCACCAGACATACATCAACAGCTCGATTCCCGTGCAATGGCAAGCTGGGCAGCAATCGTGCATCGATCTGCATTCAGACTATGAATACAAGGTATATTTCTACTTGCATGAAGTAGAGGAGTGCGAGAAGCTAATGAACATAGCTCTGGACTGATGAGAAATCCCGCGACTTCATCGCAACGGAATATCCATGGTTCCTCACAACCTTCGACTCGTATCCCTTTCCCATCCAGCGTGCAGACGCTATACGCTACTTCGTTCTCGCACATTTCGGTGGAATTTACATTGATCTCGACGACGGCTGTAATCGCCGCCTCGATCCTCTGCTCTCATACCCGGCATGGGTGCGTCGCACTGTCCCAACCGGAATTTCGAACGATGCTATGGGATCGATACCGCAACATCCATTTTTCCTGCGCGTAATTGAGAGTTTGGCTGGTTTCAAGCATAACTGGGGAATGCCATACATTACTGTTATGTACACAACTGGCCCTCTCTTTTTGAGCGTCATGTGGATGCAATACATGGGCACAGTTACCTCTCCCGATGATCGAGTCAGGATATTAATGCCAGACGAGTACAAAGGGTTTGCATGGTCATTTTTCAACATCACGAAAGGAAATAGTTGGCATGGAAAGGATGCACAACTTATCTTCTGGATGGGCAAGCATTGGCTCTTCCTCACTGTTTCTGGCTTTGCCATTGCAGGTGTTGTCGGCGCGATATTATGGTGGGGATGGAGTATTTGGGTTATGAGGGGCCGAACGAGTGGAGGCAGAGGCGGAATGAGATTATGGAGAAGGATAAGTGGGAAAGAGAGATATGAGCTGGTTGATCGGATGGCATAAGTAATGTTCATCAACGAAGCCAGATTTTGTAATCCGAGCAAAAGAGCTTCTAAGAGCTCTTTAGAACAGTGGTAGAAGGAGAAATGTCCTCGCTAGTGCAGCATATAGGACCCATAGACTCTTCTCTTTTTGTTATGGGGTGTTGGGACGGCAGTCTCATTTTGGGTAGCTTTTGTAATTCGAATAAAGTAATGAAATTCGATTCTTTACGACTGACGTATTTGTCCGTCCAGGATACTTTTAAGTGAACTTGCTGCAGATTGTTAGGGTTAATATAGTACGGGTAGTGCCGCATGTTTTATTTTTTGCTTTTCTCGTAGTCTTGCTAACCAAGGGTTCTGAAATTCGTTTCCAAGCAGCGCCTCTCTTCTTCCTTGTCCTTCTCGCTTTCGAACAATCCCAACAGTATAAAGTATCTTATTTTAAACCTCGCCCCTTACTTCTTTGTACATTTCCTGAATTAGAAGATTGCTCAGATATATAAACCTTCTTCATTCCAATTCACGACCTAAACACAGTGAGAATCAGGTTCTAATTGCACAGGGGAATACTACTTCTCAGTCCCATATCTGATGACAGTTCCCGGTTGGAGATTTGCGTGATGATGTTTGAGGATGTCGTAGTCATCTATAAAAGGATCTTCGGTCACTGCAGATAGTTCATTGGTTGGTGCCTTTTGTCCGACCTTTGTTTAATATTCATCACTGACTATCGTTTCTACATTTACTACCGTCGACTTTTTTCTCCGTTATTCCCTATTTTTCTCTGAGTTCACACAATTGATCTATCTCCTCCAACTTCAAACTTGCCTAAGACTTTCCTGAATTACTTGAAATCATCTTGATCTATCATCATCCTTCTTGAAGAGTCTATTGCCGCTTGTGTCAATGGAAGCATTTGGTGTTCATTGCTTAGTCCATGTGCTGATGATTCTGCTGTTGAGTAGTTCTTTGATTAAGAGGAGGATTGGGGAAAGCTTGTATTTATCGCTCGGATTTGGATTCGAAGGGTATCGGACGAAGAGGCACAGCGCTGAACTATCTCTAAATTGAATCTAAGTTTTGAAGCAAGAGAATATCGAAAGTGTGGTTTCGATGCATACACATCAGAACGACGAACGGAGCCCAGAAATTAAGTTTATAAACCGCTTTCTCTTGAACTAAACTCAGGAACAAAGAAGGCGCGATATGATGAACCTGCATGCTATGCCACGGTATACACCGGACGAAATTCTTCGTGTATATAACTTCTCTGCCGAAAGAGTAGCAATGTAATTTCTAATGGCTCTCTCGATACATCCCGCTACAGGAGCCTCGGTGGCCAAGTGGATAAATAACGATGCCGAGATTTGACATTTGCTTAGATTTATATGGATCAATTTGTAAGTTTGGGCATTGTGCTTTGATGCTACGGACAGGAAACTTCACTCTCGTCAATATTATGAAATTCTTTGAGCTATCGTCAACTATTAACTTCGTCGGAGAGTGACGGATAGACTCAGCCGATTTGGATCTAGTTCTCGTCCTCTTTGTACTATAAGTGGCAAGCCTTGCTATAGCCCAAAGGGCCTTATTTTGTTGGATGTCGGGTTTTTGTAGAGGAAAGGGAGCCGTAGACTATCGCAATCCTCAATGGACTCAAAAGTTGTCTAGTCCTTGGCAATCCTAGCTACTTGGTTGTCCCATAAGACTCCAACTTATCAGACTCATTAAATTTTTTTTTTACCAAAATTACGTACCGCTTACACAAAAAGAGTCAAGAGCAATGGCACTCTCTGTAGAAGAGAGAAACATTGCAAAGAAGGCTCCGAGTGAGGAAGATCGGGAGGCGGAGAAGAGGAAGGAAGGAGTATGAGTTAGGAGTAGAAAGGAGGCAAACTATAGTATATGCCCTTACAATTTGATCCGTCATATCCTTGAGCTCAGGTTGATTTCCACCCCTAGGAAGGATTAACTGGTCGCTGAACCTTGCAAGGAATCGTCACGTTACATATTCGAGATAGAAAAACAGGGAGGAGGATGCGAGTGTTTGCGTGCGAAGCATAGGCTCCAGCTCGCTAGAGGGCAGTTCCCTTCTATAATTAAAATCAACTTGAGATCAAGAATCAAGACCAAGTGAGTGAACCCAAATTCGAAGCTCCTTCCTTGAGAAACCTGAGGCAGTCGCCAGAGAAACCATAGGCTATATAACGCTCTGCCTCTCCCACAAACAAACAATAGGTCTTACCCTTGATACGGAGAAGAAAGATGGGTGGGAGGTGGTGACTCGGGAGGAGTATGTGGTAGCCGCTTAGCCACGAAATATTGCTACTAATCAGGCCGTGGGAGAAAACTAGGTTGATTTTGATTTCCCTGGAACCGTTCAATCCTGGCTATGCTGAGTTTAGAAAACGTCGGTTAGAACTGTCATCAACGGTTTCTACTGTCGTCAAAGAACCCTGCCGTCGCTAGTTTATTGCCTCCATAAGACGATATTTGATATGTGTTCGGACGAAAAATCCAGCTGGGATAGTCTAAGTTTTACCAGGATATCATCTATCCAGAAATTGCTACCCCACCATGACTAGCACATCCCGAGGCTCAACGGCTAGTCGTTGAGCTATTTCTATTGATGTTTGTCTACAAATTTTCGATTAAAACAATATGCACATATTTACATAAAATTTCAAGACTCGTGGTTTAGTGACGGAGAGTCACTTCCCTCTTTCAACTCATTCGAACCACTCAACAATAGAGTTCGAGTGGTTTGGAAGGTGGGATTCTTCTCTCTCTGCAATCCTTGACTTGTAGAACTATATGTATATCTTGGACGCAAGGATAGATGACATTGCAACGTGAAGAACTTTGGCTTAGAAAGGGTTTACTAGCTAACATGCCTTGTAGTGGGGATGGAAATGTAAGCGACAATGAGTGTGATCTGCTCTGAGGTATAGATGCCGCAAAAGTTGATATTAAGTTATGAGGGCACCCTTTCTTGAAAGTAGGGTATAATTTATTAAAGCATCATCGTCGATTCTTCAGCTAGAGTCGAATTCTCCACTGTCGTCAATTCTAGGACCTAGAAGGATGGACTATATTTCTTTTACTCAGTCCTACGCCGAGGATTCTTATACTTTATACCTAGCTCATCAAACTTTTGTGGTGCTCATACCTACAGAGACGATACCTTGTGCATCCAAGTAAAGTCAAGCATCTTGCCGACCATCACAATCAGAATTCATTCTGAGATACGCATATAGTGAATTGCACTCTATGAGATCGCATATATAGGTGGATTAAGGTGGCTTGTGCGCCTCCAAAACGCGAAAGGACGATAAAGTTATGCTAAAGAAAAGGTTAAGGGGGACTTTGCGAGCCGATCGCATAGTTCACCTGGCCTCTTATTTTAAAAGGCAAGCAGGTCGTGCAAATATTGTCCTTACCAACCAGTGTTAAAGTTCAAAGTTTGAAAAGGGATGCAACAGCAAGAACCTCAGGCTGTTCCGGATAGTACACAAGTGCGATCGCAGTGGGGCACAGAAGACTTCTGTGTAAGCCTGCCAGTATGTCAAAAATGTTCTTGTATTGCCCCAGTACTGTAGTGACTACAAAAACTTCCTCGGGATAGAACCGACCTGGTATTCTGACACTAGAGCAAGTATACAAACAACATGTGGGAATATAGAGGCAGATAGGAATCCAAATTATAATTGAGTAATAGGAGACTCGGCAACAGCTTTAGAAGCTATTGCAATTCTTCTAAACTCTTCAAAAGCACTTGGAATTAACGAATGTTTCCAGATAGTTTGCGACGAAGGACAGAGTAAATATTTGATTTAATTGATGTGATAATACAAGGTATATGGTAACATTACAGGAAAATATAAGCTATGCCAGGTTTGAGGAAAAGAGATGAATTTATCATTGGCGGTGGGAATTTCCATGCTTTCACGTGGGAGGAGCCGCTCCAGCTCCACTAAGGACAAGGATTTCAGTTGATCAGGACGATTCGAAGTAGATGGGTGTTCTCACCTTGTATTCCAAGGCAACATTTTCCGGGAGGCTGTCACCTGAATGTTTGTGTTGCCAATTCCGAAGCCTTCCTCTTGAGATCAATCCTCCTCCTGAGAACCATCTCTCTTCCCCTTGCTTGATACTAGGTAGCATCTAGGCTCTCTGAGGCCCTGAAATGGGGCGCCCACTGGATACTGGACAGGTTCCATCTCTGATATCGCTGTGGCGAGGTGTAGAGCATAGTCAACTAGAAATTGTGATGGAATGGAATATGGTGCTCTCTCCAAAATATGTTTTAGAACATGGCTCGGACGCCAAACACACTGATCAACTATGATCCACCTTAGAGGGCTATTTGCTGCTGTGGACCTGTGAATCAGTGGTAAAAAGTCGTCTGTTGAAGGAGGTCGTTGTCCAGTCCATAGTGCTTGTAGCATCCCCATAACTGCATCCTGTAAAGAGGATATGAGAAGCCTCTCAGCGACCAACCATAGATTGATCAGATCTGAATCTTGTCGTTTCTCTGCCCGCCTTGTCTTCTTTTCTGCTTTGGCATAACTAGAATCCATCTCGACATAATAATTGAGTTCACTCTCAATTCGTTGTGTATAAAGCCATTTGACGAAGATCCGGCAAGAACGTTCATTTAACCCTTTAACATCGAGGCAACCACAGGTCACTGCAGAGAACATGTTGAATGAATGCATTATTCAAGCAGGAAACAGTGGCAAGAGAATTCTGTGACAGTCTTCAATATTGAAATTAAAATGACAGGATATTCAGGAACATATTACTTTTGTGAACTGTGAATGGCGCATCGGGTTCACCTTCGTATTGTGCATTAAGCACTACCATTTTGGACGGGGACCTGCTGACGTAAACTTCCAGACGAAAATGCTAGATGGAATAAACCTAAAGAGAAATCTGGAGTGTTTGACGCTTCACTCTTGAGACTCTTAAGTGCAGGCACTTTGGCCGATTTTGAAAATATTACATCTGACTCTTCCAAGGATCTCTTCCTCTTTAGCCATGATGTTGATGGTGCCATTTGCCTTCTCATCGATAATGTTTCTCTACCTAGGCTACCTTTAGGACTATCAAAATGGAATGTGCAAGTATCAGAGGACAATTGTTTCAATAGACAAAAATGTCTCAAAAAATATACTTAAATCATGTCGAAACACGCGTCCCGTGTCGTCAAAAGCGTGTCTGAAACCCTGCAGCAGATCCCCAGATTCCCTAGCCCGGGAACCCCGCAAAGACGGGAACACCAACATCAGCAAATCAACGCAGCAACACACAGCCATCAAGCTATGCAGCCAATCGTCCGAGTTGTATAACAAAGGAGATGGACATCCAAGATGGGGGAGGTTATCTTGATCAGAATTCAAGTCAGAATGGAGATATGGGGTCGCCGGAGAGTAGCAAACCGAGGCTGCAACTGCCGTTGAGCTGCGATCCACCAGGTCCTGCGAATCCGGCGAAGCAGATGGTATGGATTGTATGTATGCTTTCAGCTCTCAATAATAGCTGCTTGGAAATGTCAAGCTGGTTTCTGTATGAAAGAGCTGGATCTGCCAACACAGCTCTCTCTCTTATTACTCTTGTTCAACTCGCTAACACTGTCAGGTTTTCGGTGCAACTGGTCATATGGGCCGTTCACTCGTCCGCGCCTGTCTCAATCAGAACGACCTTGTCGTAGCTGTCGGTCGAGTCTTCGAGAACACCCTCCCCTCGATGCAGAACTGGCACCAGAACTGTCTGGGTACCCTCTGCGATGTGCGAGCTCGAGAATCTGTGGCAGAAGTCATAGACCTAGCTATCAGACACTTCGGACATGTAGATATCATAGCGAATTGCTCCGGCTACGGAGTGATAGGAGCATGTGAGGATCAGGATGAACATGAGGTCCGGAATCAGTTCGAAACGAATTTCATGGGGACTCTTCATATTATACAATTGAGCTTGCCTTATTTCAGAGAGCAAGGCGCTGGCAGGTATCTAATATTTAGTTCTACGAGTGGAGCTCTGGGAGTCCCCGGATTGGGACCGTATTGTGCTACGAAATATGCTGTGGAAGGATTGATAGAAGCGATGTTATACGAGATTGACTCATTCAATATTAAAGCTACGCTCGTGGAACCAGGTTTGGTCAGAAGAGATGAACCGGATTGGGCATCGAGTCCTCTACCAACTTGGGGACATTTCCTGATCAAACCAGCGAGTGAGCCATATTCACAAGCCAATTCGCCGGCTTTACATGCGAAGAGAATGGTCCAGTGGCTGGGAGACAAGCAGCCTACGAGTGCTGTAAAATGTGCGGAACTGGTGTGGCAATTGGGACATTGTTCATATCCACCGCTAAGATTATTATTGGGAAGTTATGCTATTGAGAGTATCCGTGATCGACTGAGGTCAATCATCGAGGAGTTGGAGGATTGGAAGCACTTGCATTTCCCGGTGGCAGCTGATGCTAATATTGGCGAAGATAGTAAGGATGAGGAGGGCGAGGAGATGGGGTCGGTATCATAGGTGGAGAAATTATATTAATCAAATAAGACATGAAATTCCAGATTTTCCGCCAACATGTGGCGTTCTTGAACTATATTGAGGATATAACCAATACGGTGAAGTAAATGAAGGAAACAGTATTATGGATCGCGTTGTAAAGCAAAGCAAATTATTCTGCGGGTCACGAGTGGAGAATCTCAACCTTAGCTAGAGAATGTAACACCGATTGCAATTGAATGGATGAGTCTCCAAATACTTAGCATAATCCACCACTGAGGATTTTGGGGGGTTTTATATATCAAGCAGTAAGATAATCCCTGAACTAATAATGTTCTGCCTCACACGAGAGAACTTGAAAAACGAGACGAAGTGATTCATTTTAGAATTCAAATTCCGTATGTACAACTGGTATCTATTGCTCGGAACGCCGCTGACCGTGCATCTTATTCAAGTACAACCCAGTAATCCAGTTGCGCCTCCCAAACTCCACTTATGCCAATGTCTTATTTTGTCTCATCATCGTACCTCAGGTGCTGCAGCAACAGCTAAATCGTTGTTGATAGCACCAGCGGAATTTGCTCTTGGGCGTCTCTCAAAGAGTCTTCTCCACCAACCCGGCGCATCGAATGGGCGAGAGCCGCCGTGAAGAGGTGGATACACATCTGAGAAGAAGTACCAGATATGTCCAATTACCACACCCATAATCTCATCCTTTGGAATCATGCCATGAAATACCAAGCTGAATCCCATGAGAACCCATGGTAGATATGGAGCCGTGAAGACGAGTAAGCCGAGGAAGCTTAATTGAGTATCTGGGTTACGGCGGGACCAAACGTAGACGAGTGTAGATGATAGAGGTTGACCCAGGAATGGCATTGAGACCAATGGGGAGAGACAGATGAGACATGTTGTTGCGTAAAGCATCATCCATGCGAATTGTGCTGGGGAACGTCCGGAGGCTTCTTCTAGTAATCGGGAGTAGCGAGTGAGGAAGAAGACATGGAAGACGAGGTCGAGTGAGAGAGGACCGAAATAGAGGAAGGTGGAAAGAAGGCGCCAGTACTATAGCATGTTAATACAGTCCGTGAGTAACTGATGAGGGGTTATACTTGAGATTTGGCAAAGACGGCCCGGAAGCTGTAGAAGAGTTGAAATGGCGTAACAATTTGGCATTGAACCAAAGCACTCGTTACTACCACAGCTGTTGTCCACCATCTCGTAACGACTGGCATCTCCAACCACCATTGTTCCAAAGGGAATCCGGCTCCTCCCAGACCAGCTTCACCCATCATTTGATCCATATTGTAAGCTGTTGGATGGGATGACGTCTGCGAAGGGTTCTGAAGACAGACGAAAGCGTACAGACGAAGCTATTCACAGCTCTAAATCTGCAAACGGTCGTTAATCATGAACAAAGAAAGTAAGACAAAAGATGTTGAGCTCCGTACCGTATGGAATGATTGAAGTGGCCTTTCGGACTTAATATGTAATCTGATAACGAGGAAGTGGCGCGTGGCGTTATCGGTGCACCGCCACAAGGTTTAAGGCGGCGTCGCGAGAGGTTGTCCAACGGTATCCAGATCGGAAGTAAATAAATGATCTCGAAATAGCCCACCACCACACTGTATCCCAGCAATTTATAAATCTCGAATTCACTTTCACAAATTGGGTCAGAGAGACATTGGCGATCTCCCATAAATCAAAATTAAATCACAAATCACAAAATTGAGGAAATCGCATCCTCACCCCCCCCTCGCGTCTCCACGCGAGTACGGCGCGTCTAGCCACTTAATTTACTCCACCACAAACTTCCGAATCGCATTCCTCACTGCACTCCAAAGCGTCATTTTTAGACCTCATTCCAGCAAGGGCGAGATACGCGACGCGCGCGGCTCACAATGTCGCAGGCACGGCGCATGAGAGCTAATCTGGGGGACGATTCGACACCTGGTTCAACAAGAAAAAGAGGTCGACCATCTGGAGGTGGAAAGAGTGTTGCTTCACCATCAATGGGCCCCAAGAGAGCTGGACGTGCGGGTGCTGCCGAACGTGAGTTTTGAATCGAGATTGCGGGTTGGGGAAATGCTGATTGTGGGAATATAGCTGGAGATCCGATTCCTATGCGCAAGAAGAGGAGGTATAAGCCGGGAACAAAGGCATTGCAAGAGATTCGAAAATACCAACGATCTACGGATCTTTTACTTTTGAAATTACCCTTTTCGCGTCTGGTGGGTTACAATCGCATGGTGGTGGATTCTGAAGCTAATGCGTTTAGGTTCGAGAAATTGCCCTGACTGTGCGTCCTGCTGGTGCGGGTATGCGCTGGCAATCGCAGGCTATACAGGCTTTGCAGGAGGCATCAGAGGCATTCTTGGTGCATTTGTTTGAAGATACGAATCTTTGTGCGATTCATGCCAAGAGAGTTACTATTATGCAAAAGGATATTCAATTGGCGAGAAGGATTCGAGGTGTATGGGGTGGATTGGGTTGAGAAGTTTGAAAGATCTTGAGAGACGAGATGACAGTTGTGTGATTAGGGGTTTGGACTTGGTATTATTTGGCATTATTTGGCTATGGTTTGCGAATCGGTACTCAGGCGTTCATAATGGGGTGGCTGGAAGGATATCTAAGAGAAAGGCTTCCTCGAGCTTAGTAAGTGATGAAAGCAGTAAATACAGCTTTCGCCAGTATGCATTGTTTTGACTCCTAGCCACGGCTTTGGGGTATTTACAAACTTCACTTCCTCTTTGATTTCAGCTGTATGAAACTGTCGTTCCCTCCTCAGCTGGCTCAAGTAACTTCCATACACACTTTATATCCTTCTTCGCAAACATGTCCAAGATCACCTTTGCTATCCCGTCAAAATTATCGGTTGCTAGAGCCAAAATAGTAGGGCCAGCTCCCGACAAACAGATTCCACAGAGCCCGGGGTGAGATTTTGGTGTGACTGATTGCAGAATTTCTGGTAGACCAGGTATCAGACCTTTCCGGTATGGTTGATGGACTTTATCTTGCATTGCCAGATAGATTTGTTCAGCATCAGGTGGTGACCTTCCAAGAGCAGAAGGGAGTAATGCTATTCTCTGAAGATTGAATACCAAATCAGCTCTCGAGTATGATGTTGGCAGTACCTCTCTCGCTTTTGCAGTGGAAACTTCAAATTGGGGGATAATAGCAATAGCCTTGATCTCTTTTGCCCAGGGGAACTTCATATAATGTCCAATACCAATTGGTGGCTCTGGGGGAGCATTTCCGGTATCGACACCTCCTGCTGGCTCAGGGAGAACCTCACTAAGAGGAATCTCTTTTCTTTCTGTGTCCTCTGGACTGAGGTCGTTGAGATACGTCCCCACGAATCCGCCATATAGAGCTGCTGCGACATTATCTGGATGCCGTTCTACTTCTATTAGTACCATACTATGTTTATTACGAGGCAACATACCAATCATCAAGCAATAATCCAACATCCTAGCTTTCGACAACCCCAATTTGCCCACCTCATTGCCCAGCGCAACGCCAGCCACCACCGCCGCACCAGACGACCCCAATCCTCTCCCTAACGGAATAGGATTCACAATATGTACCTTCGTCTCCTTTGGGAACGCTCTCTGGCCATGACATCTTAGCACATAAAGTGCCGTCCTCGTAATCAGGTTACTATCGGCACTGAGTGGTACCTCCTCAGCACCTTCTCCCTCATAGGTAATCACGCAATTGAGCGGCGCACTCGAGCTCTCTGATTCGGTTACGTCGACGCGGATTTCGAGCCATATGGACAGAGCGAGACCAATGACATCGAACCCAGGACCAATGTTTGCAGATGAGCAAGGGACGCCTGGATATCTTTGTTAGGGAATGTGTAAAATTAGGCTAGATAGATATAGGAGGCTTACGGATGGTAATCATGGTGAGGATGCTGGCTAATTGAGCAGAGGACGAGTCAATTGAGATATTTGTAGGTGGGTGAGGTTTGGGGGTGAATCATCGTCTGTCAGCCTTGTGCTCGTGGTCTGCTGGGTTTTTCGCAGCCGTATTTTGCTGGGGTCCGTTACCGGGAGGTACCCCACTTAGTTGGAAGGTCTCCGTGTAAAGCGGCATTAGGATGAAGGACATTTGAGGAGCTGTATGAATTGCAACATAGGTAGTGACGGTTTTATATGAGCAGGCTTTGAATATGTATATATATGTATGTCACTATTGAGAAGCAGTTGCGACATATCCAATGTTCCAACTCCCACCATCACCCATTTGCTGAAATTATTTGTTTCCAGACTTCTCACATGTTTCTCTTCTGAGCAAAAGCTGATGCTGCTTTACTCCAACGACTCAGTACTTTGAATAGTATTGCTTTTGCTTTCCTCCTCAACCCCATATTTAAAGTTAAATGACTAATAAATGTATGATGCAAAATACCCGACAAGAAGAGCCCAACCATTGTGCATCCAATAGCTATGGTTTATGTCTTCATCAGGTATTGCCTAGTCAAAGTCCCACAAGGAATAAAGTATTTAACAATCATATCAAAGACTAAACGAACCAAAGGCAGTATGATTTCTCTACTCCGCAACTCCATCTATGTACTTTTGACAATTCCTCCATTTTGGTATCACCCAACGCCATATCAACATATTTCTAATCCCAAGATTCCAGGTTCTTCAAAACACAGCCCTCTCCAGATCGAGGAATGAGTCTACCAATAGTGTATACCTTCTCCCCAGCCGCCTCTAGCTCGGAAGCTACTTGAGTGGCATTCTCTTTGCTCACGATAATAACCATTCCGATACCATTGTTAAATGCTCTACCCATCTCTGCTGCAGTAACATTTCCATTCTTCTTCAACCATTTGAAGACTTCAGGCTGTTGCCATGTTGCAACATCGACTTCAGCTGCGAGATTATTGGGCAAGGCGCGAGGGATATTCTCGGAGAGACCACCACCGGTGATGTGAGATAGACCTTTTAGCAGTGTCTTCTTGATGACGGGAAGTAAAGACTTGACATAGATTCTTGTAGGAGTTAGAAGACTCAGTCCAGTCGAGGTTTCATTATCCCATGGTGCTGGGTCCGTGTATGGTAATCCTGCACGAGCAACAATCTTGCGGACCAAAGAAAATCCATTGGAGTGGACGCCATTAGATCCCAGACCAAGAAGCACATCCCCTTCAATCATATCGTTGATTCGTGGTAATCGATGTTCTGGAAGCATTGCACCAATAGCAGCACCTGCAGCATCATAATCTTCCAATTGGTACATCCCAGGCATCTCAGCAGTCTCTCCACCAACAAGAGCACAGTTAGACTGACGGCAACCCTCTGCAACTCCTTTGACGAAGGCAGCTGCGTTTCGGGGATTCAATTTGCTGCAGCCATAGTAATCGAGGAACATGAGTGGCTCGGCTCCTCCGACGACTAAATCATTAACATTCATGGCAACAAGATCGATACCAACAGTATCGTGCTTACTCATGATTTGTGCAATCATGAGTTTGGTTCCTACACCATCGATAGCGCCAACCTGACAACATTAATACAATTAACATCACCCGAACGTAGTAACTCACCAAAACAGGAGCAGTGGTGTATCCAGCCTGCGCAAGATTCACTTCACCACCAAAGCCACCAATTTCAGCATCAGCTCCTGGTCGCGCTGTAGATCGTACATCCGCTTTGATTTCTGCAACAAAGTCATTACCAGCCTCGATACTAACTCCAGCAGAAGCATAAGTCAACGCTTCCTGTGTAGCAGCTGTGGGCCTGAATGCCCTGTGAGCAATATCCTTGCGGAAATATCTTCCCTCAAACTTGACGCAGTCCACAGCTAAAATAGTTAGCGTTGTTGCAAAAATATCATGAATAGTTCATACCAGCATAAGCTTTCTTGACAGCTTGTTCCAAAGTCTCAGCAACTGCTTGTACGGCAATAACTCTGCCACCTGCAGTTTGCAATTGTCCATCCTTAATCGTGGTACCAGCATGGAAAATATTCGTGTCTGCTGGAGGAGCATCAACTGTCATGGGAGTGCCTTTGGCATAGCTTCCGGGATATCCACCCGCTGCCATGACCACTGTAGCGCTCGCTCCAGGTTTGATATTGACATCCACATATTCCAATCTTCCTTCAGTACAAGCCAACATGATCTCTGCAAGATCGGTGTCATCGCTCATCAGAGGTAGCAGGGTCTGCGTCTCTGGATCTCCAAATCTAACGTTGTACTCCAACACCTTAGGACCATCCTTGGTGATCATTAGACCTGTAAAGAGGGTGCCAACGAACAACATTCTCTCCTTTCTTAATCCATCAATTGTTGGCTGTAAAATATTTTTCTCCACCTCAGCGATCAACTCCTTAGACGCAATATTCGTAGGAGCATAACATCCCATTCCACCCGTATTAGGACCCTGATCTCCATCGAAAATCCTCTTGTGGTCCTGAGCTGGTGGGAGGGATTTTATAGTATGTCCGTCACTGAATGTCAGAATGCTAAGCTCATCACCCTCCAAAAACTCCTCAATAACGACCTCGTCTCCCGCAGATCCAAATTCCTTGTCAAGCATAATCTCTTTCAACGCTTTCTGTGCCTCCTCTTTTGTAGCAGGAATAATAACACCTTTTCCAGCTGCTAATCCGCTAGCTTTCAATACCACATTGTGATTGATACTGTCAAGATATTTCTTCGCGTCTTCGTAGTTGGAAAAGTTTTCGTACGCAGCGGTAGGGATATTGTGTCTTTTCATAAAATCTTTGGAGAAGGTTTTGCTTCCTTCCATGCGAGCTGCAAGTTTGGATGGGCCGTAGCAGGGAATCGAAGCAGCGCGGAAATAACCCTCGATTCCATCTACCAAAGGGGCTTCTGGGCCAGGCACAACGAGGTTGACATTGTGTTTTTGTGCTAACGCGACGAGTCCGGGATAATCATCTGCCTGCAGAATGTTAGCTTTAATATTCAATTGGTAATTTGCGACTGTGAGAAATTTGATCCTCGTAATTCTCCGCTCTCCGCTGTGAAGTCTGCAGAATATAGCATCTCTGAAGCAAATATTTGTAGTTCGTCGACAAATTCCACTTGCGACGCGATTCTGACACCACAATCCCCAAAAAGTAAGAAGGATTCCATACCTTAACACTAGTATCATTCACAACCTTATTTCTCGCGCCGGTTCCTCCATTTCCAGGTACCTATTGCCATTAGCCATCATTCTCCTCCCCTTCATTCCCCCTCAAAACATACGGCGATAATCTTTTCCACCAAAGGCGACTGACTCAATCTCAGGGCCAGCGCATCTTCTCGGCCCCCGTTTCCAACCAGCAAAATACGAAGTGAATTTGTAGCCATAGTGACGATGGGTGTTTGGCAGAATCGGGGGAAATTGGTGAGGTTTGGAAATTTCGGGGGAGGGGCAGATTTTTTTTGGAGGGGTTAAATGCCCCTCCATATTTCGGAGAGCGCTAGGATTGATTGGGTACTGTACAGCATGATATATGTTAGGCGTAGCGTCCACCTCCAGATCTACCTTAAGTTATGATTGATCTTTTGTGGATACAATTGTGAGCTTTGAAATGAAGACATAAGGTAGGCAGAATCGTTCCTTGTACTAACAGACATCTGGTGGGTTTAACCTTGACGTTATGACTTATGAACATTTTCTCAGGACAATTGGCAACATTATCGTAACCTGGACAGCCGACGAGTATGAAGTCAGCGTGGGAGTCGCATCCATTAATATATATATATATTTATTTGCACTACTATGATACAATCTATTTTGACATCTTATACTTCAATCCATAGCTATCATACACACCGCTCAACTACCCTTTACAATCCCACTGCCCTTCTAACAACCTCCATAGTCCCCTCCGCACTCTCTCTCGCCTTCCTCGCCCCTCTCTCTGCAACCTCATTCAAATACTTTCCCTCGCCCTCCCTCATGACCCTCTCCCACTCCTCTCTAACACCTCCCAATCCTACTGCCACCACATCCGCAACACCCTTCTTAAAAGCACCTAACCCCAATCCTGCCATCCCCTTAGCAATAACATCGGGTTCCCTGCCCTCCTCATCAAAATGACTCATCAATCTCAAAAGGTTCGCAACACCGGGTCTCTGTTCAGGATCCCAGCTTACGTTGTTAATACTATCTGTCAATGCAGCCATGATTTTGGTCTGGATGATGGAAGGAGAATCGGTAATCAGGATACGGGAACGGGGATCAGATGCTGATTTCGACATTTTGGTTGTCGGGTCTTGGAGGGACATGATACGCTTGGCGGGGGAGAGAATGGTTTGAGGTGAGATGAGGTGAGGCCCTGAATAGGTGTGATTGAAGTTTGTAACGCATTCGCGGGCAAATTCTAGGTGTTGGGATTGATCTTCGCCAACTGGGACGTGGGTTGCTCTGTGTGGGAGTTAGCATTGAACATAGCAATGATATCATGTTTAGTGGTCAGAGGAGTGATGGTTATATGATTGAGGTAATTGGTACGAGATTGTCAGAAAGACGCACCTATGAACTAATATATCTGCTGCTTGTAGTACGGGATATGAGAACAGTCCGAGTTTGAGTTTACTCTTACTGCTTTCATCGAGAGGGCTAGCATTATCTTTTAAGCTGAGCTTGCTCTGTATAACATTGTCTCATCAGCTTTACCCTATTAAAATCGCCACAGAGTAACATTATGATGTTGCATATGCCGCGCTCTCCCGAACTCGTTACCCTCAAGATAGTCAAGAGCAGGGAATAGAACTCACCTTCCACTGTGTCATTCGACTCAAATATCCCATACTAGCTGTACAGCTAAGTATCCACATTAACTCTGAATGTTGCATTACCTGTCTCCATTAGCTACTATCCCATCTTCAAGCTTCACATTCTCTCGCCCTTTCACTCCTTGTTTCTCATCTCACATCTACTGTTACCTTGCCCTCACATCTCACCCCTTTTTTCCGACCTCATAGGTCCTAGTAAGTGACAATTAAGAACAAAAACTCACAGCACTCTGCTCAAAAAGCACACATTTCTCCTCTTTCAACCCAATCGCCAACAAACTGGCCAAACACTCCCGCTTCCACCTCTTGAGATCACCCGGTTTCTGAGGGACAGTTATAGCATGGAGATCCTGTTTCTGTTAGTCTTGCCCCCTTTCAAATCAGGTTGGCATCATAAGATCATATCCTTGTATGTATACTAATACAACAACCGAATTATAATCAATTCTAAATGGATAAATGCCTACTAAGCATAGCCTCCTTCCCACTAAAGAAAACCAAGTGCACTTAAATCTCAAGAACGGCTATGCTTCATATTCCGCACCCCTCAGAATCAAAGACATGTGAAATTTTAAACCCAGTTCAGGAAAAGAATAATACCAAAACTTAACGAAGAATAAACTAACCACAATACTAAACAACAACTTCGTCCTCTCTCCCCCCCTCTCCCAAGCATCATCCTGCAACCTCCTCCACGTCCTCAAAGCACCCAGATAATTCCCCAGATGCGGAATCCCCGTTGGCTGAATACCTGAGAAGATGACTTTTGGTGTATTACTCTGCGTTTTCTCGGACACTGATTCCGTAGTGGATGTAGCGGATAGTGGTGATGAGGAAAATCTTTTGGGTGAGGGGATGGGGATGGGAGATGAGATATGAGAGGTTAGTGAATGCCGAGAGCGAGAGAGTAATAGAACTCTTTTTTGGGCTTGCCGGGTGGGAAAAGACATTTTTCGTTGGGATTCGAGAAGATGGGAATGGTACGAGTTGATAGAATTTTGAGGTTCTACTCGCGATTTAGACGCGAGGACACGTGATACTTGGTTTGTTTCTGATGGGATTTGCTTGGTAGTATATACTTAAGATGGGTTTATAATATGTAAAATTCAGGGTAATCCAAGATAGGTTTGTTGTATTACGGATTTAAGGGGAAGAAGTTGGCTTATGGGATGTGGTAGTTTGGGGATGATGGTTGTAGTTGTTACGTACATTGCAAGATATTATATTCCAAAACCACCTTACTCACTCTTTTGCATTTCTCGATAATCAAAAGAAGCCGAAGCTAAACCATGAGAGATATCTATTCTACACTTCCACGGCTCATATTCTACAAATCTACCTATCATACACTAATATTTCCCCTTGTTGCCCTTATCAAACGGCGAAAAGTAACCAGGCGGTACATTACTACCCAACTTCGGGCCCGGCCCAACCTTCGATAACCTCTGCATAGGTCCACTGCCACCTTGAGTCATGCGCGCGTTCTCTCTATTTATAACCTCGATAGCTTTCTCAGCCATGTCTCCCCTCTTGCTGAATGCGAACTGGGCTAGCGTTTCATCGAGGTTTTCCTTCATTTTCTCGACTGTGGCGTCCATGTCTTTGCTTACGGCTGTATATTGTTAGCTTATGCTCTCCTGTTACCTATCCCAAAGAATGTGGTAAGGGAGTGAAAGAAAGGAAAACTTACACAACCCTGTAAACTCCCAGACATTAGCCTTCATACCTATCCCATAGTACGCATATTTCCTCAAGAACCCCAACCAGACCTCCACAACCTCCGGCTCCGCATCCTTAATCTGAATCAATCTCCTCACCGTCCTCCTCTCAAAATTCTCTTGACTCTTCTTATGAATGAATGATCCCCTAGGCACAGTCCATCTCTCTGTAATCCTAGGTAGAGGAACTGGGCCCGAGGCTGGCAGACCGAGATAGTAGGCAGCGCGGAGTGCGAAATCGCAGAAGAATTCGAGATTGCGGACGTTGTAGGAGCGGAGCTGGAGATCGCAGGCTGGGACGCCGTAGGTGGCTTCGCGACGTAGGGGACGGAGGTAGACTGCTTGGACGGAACGGGGGAGACGGAGTTTGGCGTCTAGGACTTCTTGGAGGGTTGTCTTTTTGGCGGAGGGGGGACTGGGTTGTAATTAGATTTTTTTATGCTTCTTGTTTAGATGGCGAGGGAGCATACAGTTCTGGTTCTTCTGATCGGATTGGTAGAGTTGGGATCCGGCGGTCTTCAGGTCCGGCAGATCTGGGAAGGAAGGGAGACGCTCTTAGCCAGGTATCTTCTTCTTCTTGAGGATATGGAGAAGAGGCATCTGATATGGAGCGGCGAGACAGGATTGTAGAGGGGGAGGTAGTACTGGGGCGGATGAAGGAGTTTGCCTGCACGATTGGATTAGCATCAAGTATCCTTTCCTCATCTATCCAATTTCCAGATCATTACCTTCCCCGATCGCACCAGTGTCCTCAATGGCAGTCGTATCGACGCCGAAGTCGCCATGATGTGTGGTTGTGTTGAAGGTCAAGCAGGTGGTTCTTTACAAAATATTTCTCGGCTGTTCCCGAGATCGTGGTCTGTACAAGGCTGCAGATGCATCGCTACTTTAATGTTACAGCACAACTTTCACAATTCGTCCATAGTTCCCAGGTTCTATTTTGTAAATATGGCTTTTACATTTGAAGATGTTTCTGCAGCAGCAGAAATTATCAAAAACATTTTGAAAAGCTCGGGTGTTCCTAAAATTGGGATTGTTGGCGGTTCAGGACTTTCTAGGCTGGAACACGCGATTGTGGGGGAGAGATGCGAGATCCCGTATAGCGATATTAAGGGATTTCCTGTTAGTACTGGTATGTCAAGTCATTGATTAGTATGGTAGTCAAGAGCCTTTGCAGCAAATAGTGCGAAACCTGAGGAAGTCATGGAAGTTTTCACATGCAAGAGTGGAGCGAGATGATAAGGTAATTTTTGTTTTCAACAGCTAATCTGTATAGTTGCCGGCCATGCTGGAAAGCTCGTCTTTGGATACATTGGTACTTCAATGACACCAGCAGTTTTGATGAATGGAAGAGCACAGTATGATCACCACCAGTTGACGAAAACTGCTCACATTTCAGTTATTATGAAGGGCACGAACTTCAAGCCACAACATTTCCTATTCGAGTACTGAGCCTCTTGGGAGTCAAGACCTTGATAGGTCCGTTCAAAATCTCAACTCACCTTCACCTCACTGACAATCAAAGTCACCAACGCGGCTGGAGGTTTGAACCCTGAGTACAAAGTTGGAGATGTTGTGGTTTTGCACGACGTGAGTTCTTTTATGTACCTACATGCATTTTACTGACCATAGAAGCATATCAATCTTGTAGGACTCGCAGGATCAAATCCTTTACGAGGTCCCAATCTCGTTCAGTTTGGCGAACGCTTCATACCGATGTCAGAAGCCTATGACCTTGAATTGAGAAGAATCGCTCATCGAGCTTGGAAGCATATTTCCGAAGAAGTTGAACATAATAAAATGAAGATGCACGAAGGTGTGTATGCATTTGTAGGAGGTCCAAAGTGAGTTGAACATAACACCGGGGTGTTGACAGCGGCAATGTTGGCCGTATCTCTCCCTAAATATGACTCGAGATAAACTAGCCACACTTTTCCATAACATCTATTGTCATGGTATTCAGCCTGGAATAGGTGACTGACGATATCAGCTACGAGACCAGGGCCGAATGTCGAATGCTTGCCATATTAGGAGCTGATTTGGTTGGAATGAGTACTGTGCCAGAAATCATAGTAGCAAGACATTGTGGCATTCGGGTTCTCGCAATGAGTCTTGTAACGAATGTAGCTGTCACCGAGAGAGCCCCTCGAGGAGATGATCCTGACCTTGCCGACAACAATCAGACGGAGTTGGAGGACAAGCTGAAGCAGGGGGCAGCAAGCCATACGGAAGTGCTTGAAAGCAGCAGGAATGCTGCGGACAATATCAAGGTATACATGCTCCCTCGGTTCCAGACTCATGCTGATTGTTGCAGGAACTGATCATCAAAATTGTTGACTCTGAGACGTCCAAGTAGTGTTTTCTTGAAGCTGGTATGTGTCTGTCGTGTTGGCGTTGGGCGGTACTCTGCGGCACCATAGCATTTTCCCGTTGCATATATAGCTTGACCCTAGTATGGATGTACCAATCATCTCTTGGAAACACCACCCTTCTTCCTCATCTCCTGCATCTTCTTATAATGTGCTTTCTTGCCACTTGTCTTTGCAGCTTGAATATCATTATACTTCGACTTGAAGCGACCAGTGGCTTGCTCTCCAGCCAGGACCTCCTCAACCAGAGTACGTTTACGTTCTTTGTTCGAGAGTCTCTCGTTAAAGTACTCTGTTGGTCCCTCGATGATAGTACCGACTTGAGAGAATTCTGGGATTTTGCCCTTCGAATTGTCTTTCTTGTAATGTCTCTTAGGATCAAGGACATCTCGCATACGAAGGAGTTGAAGGTCGCGCTTGAGCTCAGGAGTGAGATCTGTCTTTGGAAGGTTGAACCAGTTCGCACCAGCAGTAGCTTTCTTTTCCTAATTTCTATTAGCTGTATTCAAGCAAATTTCCAAACAGAAAACAGAATGAGTTCTTCTCAGCGTAACTATGAATATAAAGACATCATTTTTTGCAGGCTGGTACCCAAGACGGGACCAGATTCTGCGTCATGGTTTTTGGGTTAAATTTTCCTCATCGAAGAATTTGAAATGAAAGAGATGTTGTGTGCATACCTCTTGCGCTCGCCTTTTGACTATGATAGGATCCTCGACGACTCGAATGGTATTTGCCTGTTTGCGCTGGGCGTCGGTGACGAGGTGAGAAGGATTGACTTGTGGGCCTTGGGCGGTATGAGTGATGTACGATTCGATTTGTTTGTCGGACTTTATTTGAGGAATGCTGAGAGGGGTCAGTGATTTCTGTCGCAATGAGGTTCGATTGAAGTACCTATTTTGCAAAGTCGAAACAAGAGCAATTTTGTTCTGTTCTTTTCCCTTGCTTCTCAATCTCTGCTCGGCATCCTTGAGCAATTGCTTCAGCTGCTCGTCAGATAAATCTTCGTCCGCCATCTCTCGTGGAATTGTTGCTTGCCGTTGAAAGCTTGCTTTGATCTGTGAACCAAGCTTTCAAAAATTTATTTCGTTCTCCCTTCGCTCGCTAAGAAATTTCGTGGTCAATTCACTAGACCTAAATAATACTAGCGCCAACATCGGCCCTGGCGCAAAAGTCGGTCAGGTGAAATGCATTGGGATCGGGAAGGCAGGCGGGAAGAGAAGTGGGAAATCGTGAGCTGAAGAAACGAAAGATGACGATGTCGCAGGCCTCACTTTTGCAGCAGAATCCTCCTATTCGTTATCAAAGTGGCATATTGAAGATTTGGGCATCTACGGTCGGCCTCTACATCGGCCGTGGGTGCGTTCATCATACAGATACGGACGTGGGATATCTTGCGCTTTTTTACCTACGGCACCAAGTATTCTACCTAGACTTCATCAGCCTTGCAAGTAGAGGCGGTGGGATGGCATCGAAGAGGGAATGGGATGATGCGCAGTGCAGCACACACCTCGAAAATAACCAGGCTGTCTACCTTACCAACTACCTTACCTTACCTACACACTAAAAGAAAGTGTGGTGGACAACGCACAGCAGAGAACAAGCTGGCTGATGCTGCTGCCGATGCTGCTGGCTAGGTACTGCAGCTGCATGAAAAGCTGCCCAATGTAAATGGCAAACACACATATATACCGACCATGGCGCGCTCATGATCTTCCAGTCCTGTTCTCTGGTTTCTATCCAGTCCAGTCCATCCAGTCCTTCCCCTCAAATCGAAGTCGAGAGTAAACCCCTTCCTGACTCCCCACACACCGTATTCGTCGAGGTACATAGACATACATTTCTGGTCGAGAGGTACCTACCTGCCTGCCTGCCTCCTGTGCCTACCTAGGAACTTCCAGGTTCAACACCACAAACCCACTGATCCAGCCAGTGTTTAAACCTCCCGAATCTCAACGGCAGCTTTAATTACCTTGACATACCATACATACCATACATCCCCAGGAACAGCCATCTCATAGGTTCTGCAACGGGTCACGTTCAGGTCACCAGCAATTAAAACCCGTCGACGCACTCGCCCTCCGTCTGTCATTCGTCCTCTGCTCGCCTCGTCAAAACCCATCACACCCATCAGTCATCCAGCCCAACCCCAAACCCAACCCCTCCACTTCGCCCGCCAGCCGGTACGATCCATCCATCAACACCAGAAGCCAATCAGCACGTCCGCAACCCAGAGCTATCAACAAGCTCAAGTGCAGTCGCGCATTCATTCAGCTTCTTCCTTAATACAATTATCGAGCGCATTCTCCATTGCAATCGATAACGATTCGAAGGATTATCATTGATTGTGTTGCGCCCGGAAGAGCCTCGGACGTCAGCTTCCGAGAGAGATTCGAGCACCGGAGTTGAAGCAAGCCTACGAAGGAAAGCTTATTGGGAGAGCGACACATTGAAAGACATTGAGAGAGATCTTTGAAGAGAACAGCAAGATGGATCCTCCACCGCCGTCAGCGCATGGCCAAGGACAGCAGCGTGCTCAGCCGCCGTATGATACAAATCATGGTGGTCATTATGGTATGTACTTCCCAAATAGCCCAAATAGAGCTCCTCTATTTCCCAGATAGAAGAAGCATTGAGAATCGACAGAACATAGCTAACATGATTATCAGGCGCCAGTGCATCGGTACGTTCATTCAGCTGAATATACATCTCACATGGACAGAACTGATTCTTAATAGCTCGCAGCGCAAGGTTACGCTCCCGTCGCAGAATTCTACACCGGAGCATGGGCAAATGTAGGTCACCCCTCTATTCCTCTCTTCCCGTGGCAGATATTGATGACTTCAGGTAAATCAAGGTCTTCACGGCACATACAAAGACATCTTAACCACATACTGGCAACACGTAATCTCGCACCTCGAGACCGAAACCCACGATTACAAACTGCATCAGCTACCCCTCGCACGCATCAAGAAGGTTATGAAAGCCGATCCCGAAGTAAAGATGATTTCCGCCGAAGCACCTATCTTGTTCGCCAAAGGGTGTGATATCTTCATCACTGAACTTACAATGCGAGCTTGGATTCACGCCGAGGAGAACAAGCGCCGTACACTACAACGATCAGATATCGCGAGCGCATTGGCAAAGAGTGATATGTTTGATTTCTTGATTGATATTGTGCCTCGTGAGGAAGCTGCTGCGCATACGAGAAAGACTGGTGCTGCTCAACCACCACAAGGTGTGCCTCCTGCAGGTGGTGCTCAGCTACCACCACAGAGTATACCTCAGCAACATGCCGCTGGACATATGCCTCCCCCTGATTACACACTCGGCCATGGTCTTGCCCAGGAGCCTGATTACCGCCAGCAAGGCAACATGTATGCACCACAAGTTCAACCTGGTCCTGCTGCTCCATATGGTGCACCTCCACAGCAGATGTATGGTGAAATGGAAGGAATCTACGGTTACCCCGCGATGCAAACCCAACAGGTATACCATCCGAGTCCCGGAGAAAACCTCAACTGACCTGTGAAGCAAATGTACCACGTTCCACAGCAACAACAACGTCCCCAAGATCCATCTGTCGGCCAAGACCCCGGACACCAATATCCCCGCCATGATGGTGGAGAAGGCGATGCTGATGCTGAAGGCGAGAGAGATTACGAGGTTGGCTAAAATGATTTTTGAGGAGGCGATGGAGCTAGTTTGGATCGAATACGGAGTTAGGAGGCAACCAGTACCCCAAATCGTGTGGCTATTTCCTCAGGCGATTGCTTGGATTGTAATGAACCAGAAACCAGAACCAAAAGTCCAGATTGCGTTGAACAGTACTTGAACATGGCTTGTATCTCGTGATATATAAGTTTACTTGTTTCTGAATCTGGATGCGAAATTCGCCAAGCCTTCGTTCCTCGATGGACTTTGGACGACGGAATGTGTAAGCCTATCATAGTTAGTGTCGTAACGACAGTCGTCAGGGACAAAATCGTACTTCTCCAATAGCAATGGCCCATTCATAGCATCCACCCTTCCAAATTTCTTATTTCTAATCGAGATATCATAGAACTCATCCGGATTCTCCGTCAACATCAACTGCACCGTCTGCTGTAACTCGTCAAGATTCTCTTTCAAAATAGGTGCATTCTCAAGCGTATCGACAAACTCAGCGAGATAGTTGACGTCCTTGGCAAGAGCCGCTACACCATTAGGATTGATCTTCTTGACGTCTTGGGAGAGAGGAAGAGCGAGTATCATGTTGGCGGCATGTGAAAGGGCGTCAAAGTAAATCAGTTCCTTGATTTCGCGGGGAAGGCCGAGGAGAGTGGAGTTCATGATGTTGGAGAGGTATTGGATTAGAGTGTGCATGTAATTGCTTGGCTCGTTTTGTAGTGATGGTGCCATCCTGAGAGGATTAGTAGAGTGAGGATGAGAGGGCAAGAAGCTTACCAGTCGTATTCTGCAGTTTCTACCAAGTCATCAATTTTGGAGTTGACTAGTTCAAATATACGCTTCTCGGCAGTCTTTTTATTGCTCCTGAATTCCTCGGTAGCATCCAAGACAATGGGTCCACCAGCTGATGTAGATGATCGAGCAGCTATAAGGAGCTGTTCTAGCTCTCTACATGCCGTTTCGAAATGCTCTAGGTTGATGAGAATTTGTACTATCTGACCCAGAAATGTCGAATTTAGACGCTCCACAAGGGACTTGCAGACTTTGTCCGAGAGTAATTGATCCAAAGCTTGCTTTAAGGTTTGGTCGATAACATTGGGATGCTGGAAGTGATTGTCTGAAAAGAAGTAGAATTGGTTGAGGAAGTTCCTGATATCAATGCAGCAGAGAGGATACATTTGAGAAAATGGAAGGACACATGGGAATCTGATAACGTCAGCTGTGTACTTCTAATTTTTTAAGGCACTTACGTGAGCTCCTCTCTGGACTTATCTGGAGTGAACCAAGTGACGTTGACCACCTTGTCATACTCATCGATATTGCTAATTGGCATAGGCATGTAATCATCAGTAGAAACAATCTATCAGAGTCAGTTGAGTATTGCTATTCGAAGTGGTTTTCTTACCTCTTGGAAATCATCGCTAAACCTCTTCTTTAGAAGCTCAGCATACTTGTCGAACAATTTCAAGAGAAAATTGTCCAACGCTGTCACGGAATATCCCCACCCATCCATAGTCTGAATAAACATTGCAATCACGCCTTTCATTTTCAGTATCGATTCAGCAGTTTCGACATCGTCGAGTGCCTTCGTAATCAACTTCATAGCACTTTGGCACATCGAATCCCAAAGTTCATCAACCTGTCTCTGTGAGCAAGAAATCAAATCAATAATCAATAAAATGACAGGAATTACCTCAACTGGGGATCTCAAATTATGTGCCTTACTCATGGTCGCTTTCTCTATGATTGCGAATCCAGCAATACCTTCCAGCAAACTACTCAAACTTGTTTCATCTTCTGCCATCAAGTCCACGGAAGTAGGAAGTAACAATTCCTTCTGTCTTCTGCGAGTTGCTGCATAGTCGGCTCTGAATTTGTCACTTTGCCCAAGTGCTTCGTGTATATGCAGACATTCAAATAACGGTGTAAATTCAACCTGCAGCTCCTCATTGTCTAGCACATCGAACTCTTCGCTTTCATCAAATACCAGCTCAATGGCAGAATTCAATTTGAAGTTGCGGAGAAATGCATTCGATTCCATGCGTTCCTTCTGCCGTGTTCGTCTGAGCTCAGTGTGATAAAATGCCACCTCTCCCAAAAATTGTGATGTCTCTCTGATTCGGTACAGCCAGGTGTTCAAATCCGTCATAACCGCTTCCGAGATAGCTTTCTGGGACGAAGGTATCGATTTCTGAATTATGTCTGCCAGCTTGTGCTGTGTCGCATATTTGTTTTGAATCGTGGGAATTAAATACTCGTTTTGTAAATCGTCCAGCGCCTTAAGCGCAGCATAGTACTTCTTCTTTCGAATCAGATCATGAGCCTGGTTTACAGCGTGCAAGATCTTCAGTGATTCTTTCAATGCTTCCGACGCTTCAGCAATGTTCTGCTTGATTGCTTTGGTGTCTACCAGCGCCTCCTTCTGCGCAGCCAATTTCTCTGTGCTGGCTTGTATCGATTGGTTGAGCTGCAGAATTTCTGCTGTTAGGGCAACGGTTCCCTCTCGTACAGTTTGCAATTGATTGACAGAGGTAAGGAACTCATCATGCTTCGTCAATCCAATCCGCTCAATATCAGCTTCCCTTTCCTCAGCATACTGCGACAAACTCTGGGCAAGTGACTGGGTCCGATTCAAGTTCGTGGCATCTTTCAGGGCAGGTATCAGCTGGTCGAGGTAATCTGCATCAGAGGAGGAGAGAATGATCTGGGAGCATGTCAATAGAGCTTCAGTACCTAGCTATGCAGCCTACCTGTTGTACAGCCACTCTGTAATCGTCGTACTGAGGCGCCTTTCGCGGCATCTTTGTATGATGGTGATCGTCTCAAACAAAGCAACTAGAGCAATGGTTTAGAGCCGCACAAGAATGTTCCACAGCACATTCGAGCAGCTGGTGTGATCGAAGTTGTGCCTAGTGGTTTCGGAACCATGCGTCTGGCTTTCTGGGCCGAAGATGGGCCGTGCCACCCTTGTCGATAGCCAGAAAACCTAAAATTGACAACCAACTGCCTCCATCAATCGAAGCTTCAAGTCGGTTTCTCCGACTCATTCGCTTTCGTCGGTATCTGCAGGACACAACGTCAACTTGAGAAGGGAGCTATTCATTCAAATGAGAGTTGAATGCCGGCAGATATTGTGTTATGGGCAGGGTCAATCTCATATCTAGTAGACATGATAGCAACACAATTGTCTGTATAGTTCAGAGCATATGAAGCTCAAAAGCTTTCCAAAGACCGAGGGTAGCAGTCTGCCCGACGAGAAACGGGTCTGCTATGTCTTGTATATATAAGAAGGTCACCTATTGGTAGTGTCAGCAAGCTTGCCTGTGTAGCCTTCTCTATTGAGGAGTAAAGAATAGGGGTAAATGTCTAGAGCCTAGAAGCTTTGACATGATGCAGAGCTCTGAGAAACATATTTGGATATCAGTCTTCACGAATTAGTCATTCCTTTAGGCGGGCAATCATATCCTCAGCCGATTTCAAGGAACCCTTTGACATGGTGGCTTTAGCCTTCGAAGTCAATGAAGCAGCCAGGCTCATCGAGAGCACCTGTTCATTGCGACGGGCAAGCCTCGAGTTCCTCAATAGACAGCCCCTTAGACTTTTGATTAAATAAACCGGGTTCTTGAGAATAGCTTGACTTCCAATAGCATAGTAGCTCGTCTCGAACTGAGATCGTTATTCCATACAGCCACATTTCTAGTTGAATTACCCGACGTTCTCTCTCTGAGTGCTTGCTCTAGTGTTTTGTAGACTGTTTTTCAGGATCTCGAGCAAAGTGCAAACAGGTTTTGAGGACCGAGTTGCGTTGCATAGCTTGCTGAAGTAAGTCGTGAAGTTCTCAAGCTATTGACTACCTGCCCAGCAACGATGTGCTCAGAGTCCACATACTGGTATCCTTTTAATATGCACTTTTGATCTACATTACACTGGTAGCGAGTTCTCTCGGCGATTCGCGACGCTCTTCTCGGGAAAATAGCTATTTCCACTATCATAGCTAGTTATTCACAGATGCCGACACGAGAACAAGATCTGATAAGACAATATTTTCAGATGCGCCAAGAAGGCCCATTTCAAGAATCGCCAGCTGAATAATTTCACTCCTAAACCCTGCCAGACATTTACTAAGGTTATGGGTATGGGAGTAGCAGCTTCAGGAAAGATGGTCTTATCCTTCCATAGACATAATCTCACGAGCCAATTCTCATGACAAACAGTTTCCAAGCAGTGCGAAAAGCGCTTTTGGAGAGATTACGTCGCTGTGACTAGAAATTGAGGTCACTGTCTATGACATATGATGCCAAATCGTACTCAATGCTTAATTCCCACTCAGTCCACAGCCAAGTGTATTATCCCTCTGCTATCGTACTCATAATCTTGACACCGAATTGTCCGCTCTTTGATTCCTAGCCCATGTAATTCCACCTGATGTGCCATAAGCATTGATTGTTATCTTTCTGAGCATCGCTACCATGGCCATGCCCATGATGCCGTTCATCAGGTATCCCTCCATATGCATCATTATGGCGTTATTGTCTATCTTCGCGGTCCTCGCTGCTGCTACCACCCTTTATGTCCTCGTCGATTTTATGAAGCCGATTTTCGTTCTTGAAATGCTCACTTCGTCGGAAGAGATAATCGAATAAAGGATTGTGTTTCGAGGACAAAGGAGCTTGTAGTCTCTTAGCTTCCTGCAGCAGACATCAGTCTCGGCCTCAAAGCTTGAGCGTTAAAAGAAAATGCTCCCAGTAATTTCTTTGTCTGCTGCTTCTCAGGGATTTTGCTTACCTCCTTCTGCTGGATCACCAAGCGATACTTGTGAAGAGGAGCTTCTTCGTATCGGGCACGAACTTCGTGAGCAGTTACTTTCGAAGAGAGGAGTTTGGTCGATTGCCTTCAGAGAGCTGGTTCGTTGAAGTTTCGGCCTCCAGGGAATCTCGGGCTCTGCCAGCACTTTAACGAACTTCGTGAGTAGCTGCTCCCGAAGAGGGTAGGTTGGTCGACTGCCTGCAAAGAGATTGTTCGTTAGCGATTCGGCATTTAGAATCTGACCTCCTCTGCTAGCAGCTAAAAGCCAGATCTTCTTTGCCCGTGAAATGAACTTCGTGAGCAGTTGCTTCCAGAGAAAGTAAGCTCGTCAACTACCTGCTTTGAGACTGGTCGACGCTCCGGCCTCTAGAAGATGTAGTTCTCTGCTAGAGCCATAATGACCTTCGTAGACAGCTACTTTTGAGGAAATTGACCTCGTCAGTTACCTGAATAGAGACTGCATATTCACATTCAAGTCTCCAGCTGACGCTGCTCGATGCTAGCATCTAGGAGCCCAGATATTCTTTGTGCGAGAGACCAGCTTCGTCAGCATCTGCTTCTGAAGCGAGTGCCTTCGTCAATTACTGTGCAGAAGCTGTTCGTCGACAGTCCGGCCTTCAGAATATCTCGTTTTCACTACGCAGCAGCGAAGATTGGCAAATTTGACTTGCTCATTCGACTCGCCAGTATTGTGCTCCGCGGAAAGCTTTGAAAGGCATCACAGTTTCATCTTGCTCGCCCCAGCAGCTAGGAATTGCTGTTCTTCGTTCCTTCGTGACATACCTTGCGTCAAATTGGACTTCTGCGCGCATTCAGTCTACCTTGAGACTGATAGTACTCCGTGTAGACTCTGTAGCATCCAGTGGCTTCTTAAATTCAGCCAAATTACACATTCTGCGCTTTCTTTTCCTGCAGCTCGTCTTGACCCAGGGCGGAGACACCTTTTTGAGCTTCCCTCGTGCTTATTTCATCTTTCATGCTTATGCAAGCTGGGTAGACTAGTGATTCACATGCAAACCACGACCTCCCACCCCCAATCTTGCGAGTCATGCTTCAATGCTTCATTGTCGCGCAGTCCTTTGATGGATTTTGTGCTTTGTGACATTGTATTACTAGCAGACAGGGCATAGGCAACTCAGGAGGAGCTTTCTTGTAGTAACTTGGTAGCCCGGAAACATGGAGTAGGGCAATTTTCCACTATTCTGACTGCATTTGTGCCAATTTTTTATGTGTATTTTGGGGCCTAGCATGATAATCCGAGCACCTATGGGCTCAGAAGTTTACCTTGCGATAATGAGCGTCTATCCTCTGCCCCGGGAGGTCGTCGTCCTCAGGCCAGCGAGTCTCAAATATGATGTCGCCGCCCCGCTGTCGGCCAATAGAACAGCGCCGTCAAGTGGCTCTTTCCCAATCTGCCGCATCGTCGACCTGCTCTGTCTATTTAAGCCCTTCCTTTCTCACTTTCTGCATTCTTCCACCATCCTTCCTACATCACACTTTTTCTTCTTTTAATTTCTCCTCTCCCAACACCAGTACTTGGAACAGCTTTTGATCATCATCCAGCTTGGTACATACACAGATGTAAGTACACACAAACAGACTGTCTTCACAGATCACATCCCCAATCTACCATCATCACAGCTAACATCTCACAGCCTTTACACTTGGTCACAGCAGCTTTCGTCCGTACTACACCAGGTAAGCTCGTCTGATCTATTTTCCTCCCGCTCATTCACCTCTCGCTCGCTTATATTTCCTTTTCGGGGCAAGCGCTAGCGCGCTCCTGATCTGGAGTTCGTCGTGGTCTTGGATTTCGCGCCCAGTTTGGCGTTCGAGTTCACAGATCACAAAAATTCACGCATCGCATGATTCATAAAAGCTCTGCAGCTCGAGTTGAGCATGGCGTTCGCGTTGGAGCTGGAATTCGATGTGAGCTATGCGCTCGCTTCGAGAATGATGCTCGAATGACGGCTGGAATTCGAGGCGACCTTGAATCTGATTTCACGTTCGCGTTCGGTCAGATTCTCGCCGTCGACTTCAATCTCGTTTTTCAAACTCAAACTTTGCGCCTGGTGAATCCGTTTCATGATGTCATAACACTGTTCGCTCCTTCCCAAATCTGCTTCGCCGGCGAGTGAATGAAGCTAGTCACATGACCGGCCAGCTTCCCCAGGTCTATTTAAGACTTCTCTCGGGTCGGATCAACTTGTTTCCTTTTACATCATAGCGTCTTTGCTAGCGTCTTTGCTAGTGTCCTTTTTTTATTCCCCTGCTGACTCATCACCTCACCTTCAGTCATTCATCAAACTCACCATGGAGAATAACGACTCACCCCAATCTACCAGTGGGGCAGACTCATTGAAGTCTGTCACACAGACCCCGAACACTTGGTATTCGCCTGATGCTTTGTCGTCCACGAAGTATCAATCTTCTGCAGGATTGGACTCTTCGCTGGCACAATCCCCGTCCGATCCATTCATCTCCACAGGACTTCGGGCTACAGCCGTTCCCTTCACCCCTGCGCCATCAGCATCGACCCCGATGTCAATGACCGGAACCACATCCCGTCCACTTCCGGGTACCATTGAACATCTCGACCACATCATTGCTGCGGATCAGGCTGTTCAATCTCCTTCCAAGGACAACAGCAGTGGTGACTCTATCCATTTCGGGGTCTTCACGACCGAAACGAAAATGACCAGGAATCTCAAGGTCTCCAGCGTCTACAACAAGTGCGCCAAGGCAAAGTTTGATGAGATTTTGAGAGTAAGTACTTGGTCCCGATGTACCATCCTGTGTTCATACTGACGAACAATCAGAGCATCGACAAATCCGGAACAAAGAAGCTGGGCACCTTTCGGGAAGACGTCGTTGGCAACAATGTATATGTTCGTTGCAGCAGCATATCCGATGCCAAGATGTTGTTTCAAGCCTTTTCGAAGTTGGCGGAAGACTTGATTGTTGAATACATTTCAGCGTCACAAGTGGCTTCGGTGAGTATCAAGCTTTGTCCATTTTGCCTTTGCTGATTGTATATCAGGTTGTTTCACCCAAGTCCAAGGTTATTCCTTCTGCCCATGAAGGTCAGGTTACGGTTCGCGTCAACTATCCGCCAAATGTTGGCGACACCTCGAAGTTTGATGAGTGTGTCCGCGAGCTTTTGTCCAATTATGGCAACCTGTCAGCCTGGATTAAGGTGACAGCTACCGAGGCAGGAATTCTGCATTTGATCGTTGAGTTTGACGATGTTTCGCTCTCATCTCGGGCCATCCGGGCTTTGGATGGAATGGTATGTGAACCTCCCTGCATGACGCTGAATGGATTCTGATTTCCCCAGTCCCATGATGGTGTTGTGCTCTCTGTAAAGAAGCATACACCTGACGTCACACCAGCTGCATTCGATGCCAGACATCATCCAATTTCCACGCCCACTCGTGCTACTGGCGGTGATTCTAAGGTTTTCCTTCAAGCTGTTGGATCCATGTCGATGTCGAGTCCAGCCGCAAACATGACACCTTACAGTAGGGATCTGCCTCCGTTTGCGTTCGGATATCCCGCAGGTTATGGTGGTCTTGTGACGGGAAATACTGGACCTCCGTTCAATATGGGACCGGTTTACTCCCCATCGCCGGCCGGTCAACGCCGCGGACCATCACCATACGGCATGTCTCCTTTGCGCAACCAACCACCAAGCCCAATGAATGTCGTATCGCCAACATCGTCCATTCATTCATCAGCTGTCTCTGACCATGTCGATGAATTTGAGCCAGGTGTTGGCAAGACCAACATGGAGATTCTTCGTCAGGAGTGGCAAACCCCAACTCCTAGTGGTTTCCGACCTAGATACGGTGGTGACCTTCATGCACGCCCAAGCCATCGTCGCCAATTTGCCCAACAGCTCGAACCCTTCCGCCGACGATCGTTCAATCAAAAGGACACCAAATTGACATTAGAGATTCTCGAAGGTGGCCAAAACCCAAAGGCAACTGTAAGTACTGCCCGCTTTTCTGAGTATTCATTCTAACCAGCTACAGGTCATGGTTCGTAACATCCCAAATAAGATGAATCACGAGCAGTTGAAAGCCTTCGTTGATCAGACATCATGGGGAAAGTATGATTTCATCTACCTCAGAATCGATTTCTCCAACAACTGTAATGTTGGGTATGGATTTATCAACTTCGTGAAATCAGAGGACATCATTCCATTCTACAAGGCACGCCATGGTCAACGCTGGGAAGGTTTTGCATCTCAGAAGATCGCTGAGATCTCATATGCCACTATGCAAGGCACCGAGGCTTTGATTAACAAATTCAGAAATTCCTCTGTTTTGTTAGAATCCCAGCACTATCGTCCAAAGGTATGTTCTCAGTCTTCAAGAGCTTGGCCAAGCTAACATTTTGTAAGTTGTATTGGACTCAGTACGACTTCCAGTCGTACGATGACGATGGAACACCTGTTACGGATGAGCTTGCTGATCCTCGCATTGGCGAAGAACGCGAGTTTCCTTCTACCAATAATACAATGAAATTGAAGCGCTCGTGTGACAATGCCGAGATGATTGGTAAGATCTGACCATTCAACTTCCCAGCCATGTACTTACTCCTTCAGGTCTGTTTGCTCCAAGTGCTGGTCAACATCTTCGTGATGAGCAACGACGTCGTCACTCTAATTTTGATCGTGGTACTTTGGCTGCTTCTCGAGAGGAGCATGCGTTCGAGCAGGGACTTTTACCTGCCTATCGACCTGCACGTAATCCACGATACAGCCCTCACAAGGGTCAAGGTTTCCAACGCAGTAAGCTCTGATGGTTCTGTTTGCAAGACGTTTTCCTGACCTTTCTCCAGAATGAATTTTGCACAAGTCCTTGATATTTCGAGTCTCAAGTTCTTGAACTTGGATTTATTGCAAACAACTCCACTCCTGATTCTGGCGACACCGTTGCATATGAAACCTGAGGGCTAAAGACTTTTGCGATTTGTGGACATGGGTCAGATTTTTCTTTTCTTTGGTGGATGACTTTGGGGAGATTTTTTTCTTTCTTTGGCGGATGGACTTTGATCGATGGACTTTTTCTCTTTTTAGGGACTCCAAGTGACCCCTTCATAATGATAATGAATGATACGAAGGGATGACCAAGTGCTCTTTGCTAGCTAGATACCACCCAAATCAGCTCAATCGAGCTCTATGAATGCAAAATAGACCGTTGTTTTCAAAACTGTTCCCCAGGTTGATGTGCCTTGACGATTGTGATATTGTGATTCGGCTCCCTCCTTACCTTAGAATTGATGGGGCTTTCGTTCGTGACCTTGCAGTTGCTTTATGACTTCGTTTCGTTGATATTTTCTTTGTCTGCATCATGCTTCTTTCAGCCCGATCCTCCCTTTCTTAAATGCTTCTTGGCTACACGAACTCGCTGCTGCCGTTAGTATTTGATCTACCTACGCACAAGCAAGTGTCTCAATTTTTCGCCAGATTTGTAGACCTCCAACGCAAAAGCATCACTTGATGCAAACTGCGAAGTTTCATAAAGCATTATTGTTCGTTAATTTTGTAGACCTCTGATAGACTGATACTAAAATATCGCTTGATATGTATCGCGAGCTCTCAAGCAGAATTATGATTTGTTCCCCCTGCAAATATCATAGCAGAGTGTCATTTTAATTGTGCTACGAATTTTCATATAGTATAATTATTCATCATTCCTGCGTAATATTGACACAAGTCGAATACTTGACGACTTTGCTGAGCTTTCTGCAAAGCTGTGATGTTCGTATACGCTATGGAGTCGATGCATCTACTTCAGGTCCCCCTTACCTTGGGCAAAAGTGAAACACCTCTATTGTTCGTTACGTCTATAGATCCTGAAAGCAGCTGCATAGTTTGATGAATCTGCTGAACTTGGAGGTAGGTCTATTATTCGTTATACTTGCGAAATTTTGAGACATTAAAGACTACTCGATATATCTGTCGAACTTTCTAAATAGCTGAAATAAGTCATACAGTCCACGGACTCGCTGCTGCTGATCACGTCTGTTTTCTGACGAACACGTAAGCGGTTTTATTGTTCGTTAAGTCTATAATATATCACAGCAAGCATAGAGCTTGACGTATGCCGCGGACTTTCCAGTAGCCTAATTACATATTGCATCTGCGGGATATTCATATAGTAGAGTAATTTAATATCTCTATGAGCTTTTGAAAAGTGACAATACACGGTTTAGGGAAGGACTCACTGCTTCTATATTATGTCTGATCTGAGTTCAAGCATAGAGGTATCTCACACTATCTAGCAGACTTTACAATATCACTGCTGATATATCTTTTAACGCATCCTTTGCACTTTCAAGTTGCTAAATTATTCAGACATATAAAGAGCTCTCTATCTTCAAACATCAACTTCCTAAGAACAAGCTTTCACACCCAGCGACTTTCAAAATTCTGCTCTTCTAACTTGATTACATATCTCATCGCTCATTATCTATCTCATATACTATCATAGAATACATAAATATCCAATCTTCTCCACAGCACAACCGAGGGTCTGGTACCCAAAACTCCAACTCCATGCCAATATGCTTTAAACCATGAATGCGGACCTGATATGCGGTTGATAGAAAGAAATTGGGGTCTAAGTGTGACGTGTTGAATTGAGCATGGGGTAAGAAAGCAAGAAAGCAAACGCCTCGCTATGATGATCTGATGAATGTAAAGAAAGAATATGCATGGTGATGGAAGAAAGGGAGGAATACCATCGCCAGCTCCATCTACTCGGTAGGTAGGGCAGGTAACGGTTTCCTCGCAATACTGAAACTCTGTCTCTTCTCCCTCTTCGAACTCGGCGTACTCGCTTCCACACTTCCCTCTCGGACACCAGTATCTCTGACTGGTATCCCGCCCCCGACCAATCCCTCTGCTCCAACTGAATCTCTTAGAGGACTTCTCTCAGGTAGTTGTGGGTCGGGAGAAGGAGAAGGATATTCTGTTCCTCTTTCTATCTCACTCCTGCTTGACTGTGGAGCCGGTGACGAGTTTGACAGAGGCCAATCTTCGACTTGTCTCTCCCTCGGAGGAGAAGAAGCAGGGAGATCATAATCCGGAGGTGGGGTTGGCCGAACGAACGCTTTCCTTTTCTTCGGTGTGCGGAGAGGTGACTCTTCCACTGGTAAGGCAGGAAGATCGTTCTCAATCTCGATGGATGCCTGTGGAGAGGGAGGAAGCGAACGATATGAAGCATCAGTTGTAGATTTGACGGAGTCCATTCGTTGCGGTTGCAGATGTGTTGAATATTCTTCAGCCGAAGGAGGTGTGAGTGTGATATCCTCCTCATTTGAAGGGGAATGAGAATGCGAATATGCGGAAATGGGCGTAGGAGGGCAATCATCTCTACTAGTACTCCGCTCGTTTCTCCGACGATCATCAACTTCCAACCATCTCCTGTCTCCTCTCAACCTTGTAAACTCGGGGCTCTCTGGATCAACTGGACTCTCTAAACCTCTTCTGATTGGGAATTGAAAGTCAATTGTTCCAGTCGATGACACTCTGGAGAAGATTACCAATCCAAGGCAAAGAAGAAGTAGCACAGATTGGATAATGCTCATTCTTTTCTGGAACACAACCTCATCAGCAAGGATATTGAGTCTCGTACTAATAGCCAATATCTCGCGCCTACTCTCTTCCCTCTGACTTTCAAGACTGATGACAGTGCTTTGCCAGATTTCATCATACTGCTGTCTAAAATTCCTTAGCTCGCTCAGCACAGTCGAATTCAGTGTATCAAGAAAAGTATTGGTCTTCTGCAACTGCTTCTTCTCAACTTTGGTGAAAGCTTCGCGGAGAATTCTAGATTGCTCGCTGATGTATTGTAAGGAAAGAGTGGAATTTGTCTCTAGGAAGTTGAGACGACGTGAGACAGCTTTGAAGAATGATTCCTGGATCGTAGGAAGGGATGATGCAGAGGAAGTGGTGCTGCTCGTTTTGTTTTTGATAGATGATGTAACATTTTGAGCTTTGGTAGTGCTTGTGCTGTAAGTCTTTGCGTTCGGATGGGATGTTATAGTGGTGGGTGAGTCTGAATTGGATGTGACGTTAGACTGCCTCGATATGACAGATTCCGAGGCAGTGGAATTTGACACCACAGCAGTTTCAGCTTTGGGAGTCATTAATATGCTAGACGTCGAAGTGAGGTTTGCCGCCGCCGCAGCAGGGCTTGGAGAAATCTGGCTTGTCTGAATTATTGAGCTGGCGTTTGGGGCCGCTGTGGAAGATGTAGAAGTTTTGGCGATGGGGGCATCTGCAGGAAGACAGACATCCAGATTCGAACCTGCTGTATCAGAAATCCTATGAGTATTGTTGAGAGCATAGAAGTCAAATTTCTTCCATGGGCTGATCTCCATCCTGGGTTCCGATTGTAAGGCTTTCGTAGCGTTGACAACCATCTCCTGAGCAGTCTTGGCCATCGCCTCTGTTGCAGCCTTAAGCTTCTCCTCCGCCCGTACCGCTTCTGCGACAGCCTCTGGTATATATTGATCCTCGGCTTCACTCTCTTCCCCTTCGTCCTCTTCACCAATCGCCTCTGTTTCCTTCCAACTTTCAAGCATTCTGGTACCGTGTACTCTCACCAGAGAAAGCGGGCAGTAATACTCATTCCCGTAATGGCTCAAGAACTCGATCCTGATATACCGTGCCCAGATTTGTGGATTCTCAATAAGAAATGCCTGTATGTCTCTCGAATTCCTCGCCTCATATGTGCCAACATCTTTCCACTTGTCGATTTTGACAGGATAACGATCGGAAACACTAACTCTGAATTGGCGGATCATGGAAGAGAAGAATTCGTAATTGGCCAATACTACAGTATCAATCCAGATATCTTCCTGCAGGGCATTAGCAAAATTCTAACCCTAGGGAGGGGTACATACCGAAAGCTCTATTATAATAAACTTGTTCTCCACAGAACACTCTGAAAGCATGTACGAATCCTTGTTCTCAATCAAGACAGCCTTTGAATTTTTAGCTCCCTGGTGCGTTTTCAGAATCGTAGCTCCAGCATCGAAGCTGGCATAGGAGAACCTTTCCTTGCAAGTCTTGCCGGCATCTTTACTCCTGTAATTGTCACTCCCTCTCGCGACTTCCTCTGCCTCTACTTTCTCTTCCTTCTCAGCCTGCTTCTCTTCCCTTCCACCACTCCTGAACACCCCAAAATCAACTTCAATTTCCCCTTCCTCTCCTAACCCCTCAAGATTATTCTGGAAGCTCTCTGAATCCCGTTTCTTTCCCTCTTTTCTTCCTGCAATCCCAGCTTGTCCAGCTTTCTCCAACGTCTGCTTCTTCCACTCCTCGAAACTCAGGAATGAAGCATCGTTCAATTCGCCTGTTTCGAGATCCGTACTCGAAGGATCAGGGATCTCCGTACTTGTCGGGTTCGGAGTCGCAGATTCAGTGTTCGTCCCGTTCACATTCTCCTCCGGCCCCCTCACCGTCGCATTCTCACTGCGCCATGAATTCTTCAAGCAGAGCTGCGGCAGACTATCTGTAATGTAATTGATCGTCCGGAATTCACACGTTCCATTCGAAATGGTCGGGAGCGGTGAATCAGCACTCGTAGCTTTTGGCGCTGGTGTAATGGTACTCGCTTTCACGAGCGCAAAGCATTGGAGCAGGAGTGCAGTAGCCAGGACAGAGCGAGAGAGGAGGTGCATGTTGGCTTCATCTTTTCATAGCGGGGTCCTGCTGGGAAGGAAGATGATATAAATGTTGGGAGGAAGTACGAGTGGAGGCTAAAGTGGTGGGTTCAGGACAGCTTGGAACTTTTCGCGGAGCAAGGACGGCGACGGATTGGTCAATTCGGGTTGATGATGGAGGCGCGCATGTAGGTTGCAGGATTACAGATGTCAAAGCAGGAGTTTATTGCGATTGATAGGCGGTATGGAGCTGCAGTTGTGGCGGAAGTGGCTATTTTCCTTGCTTTGCGTTGAACTCTGAGGCTGGCCCTGTTCTGGTCTTTTAGGGGTCTGGAATCCAGTGAGAAATAATTCACACGTGATGCCCTTTAGAATGGATCTCGAGGCTCTTTTAATTTCTTCTCCCACTTTTGTTTCAGACGTTGAAGAATTCCAAGCAAACTCCATTGAAGAAGGGAGAGTAGCAGATCTTACAAATCTCTAAGCTTTTGTTGAAAAACGCCATGCCAATTACCATCCTCTGCCTTGCATCTTGTCTTTCGCATCCATGGTACCGCAGTTCAAACCCACCATCGCCTCTCCCAAATCCTCACTCACAGCAGCCAGCACCTTAGGATCATTATAATGTGTAACAGCCTGCACAATGGCCTTCGCCCTCTTACTCGCATCACCAGACTTGAAAATTCCACTCCCGACAAAAACACCATCACAACCCAGCTGCATCATCAACGCAGCATCAGCAGGTGTAGCAATACCTCCAGCAGCAAAGTTGACAACTGGTAATCGACCCAGCTTTGCAGTCTCCTTCAGTAATTCATATGGGGCCTGGATATCCTTTGCCAAGATCCTTAACTCGGGATCAGACATGGCGCCTGCTTTTGCGATCTCTGCGTTGACAGTTCGCATATGACGGACAGCTTCAATCACATCTCCTGTTCCTGCTTCTCCTTTTGTACGGATCATGGCTGCGCCTTCGGAGATACGACGGAGAGCTTCACCTAAGTTGCGGCAGCCGCAGACGAATGGCACGCTGAAAGGGTGTTTCTCGACGTGGTGAGCGTGGTCGGCGGGTGTAAGGACCTCGGACTCGTCGATGTAGTCTACGCCAATGGCTTCGAGGATCTGTGAGAGAATATGTAAGTATATTTCTTTTCGTCTTGGAGTAGAATAGAGGCAGAGGTAAGTACCTGGCATTCAACAAAGTGCCCAATTCTCGCCTTCGCCATGACGGGAATAGTAACCGTAGCCATAATCTCCTTGATCATCTTTGGATCAGACATGCGAGCTACTCCTCCCTGAACCCGAATATCAGCTGGCACACGCTCCAAAGCCATGACTGCCACTGCACCGGCTTCCTCTGCTATTCTGGCCTGTTTCATGAGTCATTTAGTTGTCCCGGAGGAGAGGAATTGGAATGTGTACCTGCTCAGCATTTACTACATCCATAATAACACCTCCCTTCAACATGCGCGCCAGACCAGTCTTCACAGTGAAGTTTGCTTCGCCCTTGTTACCTCCATTGGAAGTTGAACCATTGGTGCTGCTGGTAGGGAGTTCGGTGGCCATTCTTCCAGTGTGATCGTTGATCATTCCTGTAAGTATTGAACGAGAAGACAGTTATTGCGGTGGAAAGTGAAGTATCAATTGAAAACTCAAGTTTGAATAGCCAGAAGATGTAGGTCGAAGATGAGTCTTCAATATCAGGTCAGGTCACAGTCACTTGCCAGAATGAGTAGGTAATGCACCAAGGGCATGGCAGGCAAAAAAAAAGTTCATCCGATTCTAGGAGGGGTCCACCCCTGCGCCATTAGTAGTTGATTCCTCCCCTCCATCGCCGTTTAACCTTCGACAAAGTAGACAAGTACCAGAGCTAATTAATAATATCACGCCCTTCACACTGCTTTCTCTTGGCTTCACATCCACCTCATATTACTCAAAGATACTTGCACGCCTACACTCTACTGCCGCCGAAACCGGATGCATGTCATCTAATACGGAATTCTATAACGATATTTATACATGTGAAGAGGGAAGACGGGAACACCCCCGCGTATGTATGAAAATGAAAGGATGTGGATGTGGATGTGGGAAAAAGTAAAAGAAGTTTCCCTTGTACAGTACTGTACCCCTCATTACATGTTCCAGTCGTCCCTCCACCGTTATGCGCGATTAACCCGATTCAACCCGGATACCGAGATCTGGGGTTTGTGTGCCGAATGGGCGGAATTGGGAGTGTAGTACGGAGGTACAGCCCATAAGTAAAGTAATAGCGCTAGCAAGGGGGCCACCCTGGCCCAGCACCTTAAGCCTAATAGAGTAGCAGCGCGTTAGCAGCTCAAAAGCATCAAAACACCATAGATTTTATACTCACTACGCGTGCTTTAGGCTATTTTGAAGCTTCTATTCCACCTAATTGACAATGTCAGACTTCTTAGGCCTCGTACTCAATCCGCAAAGCTCTCCTGAGCGCCCGCATACACCTATAGGGCCTATTCCTCACCCTCCAATCCGCCGGCCCAAGGCACCAGAGCTTACTCGTGATCAAAGACGCGATTGCCAGCTTTTACACTCGATTGGCTGGTCCTATGGCCAGATCCAGAAGTTTAAGGGCTTCTCTATTCGACAAATAGGGACTGCTTGTAATAAGGCAACTCCGCAAAAGCGTTCTGGCCGGCCACCAGTGCTTACTCAAGCTCAAATCGAAGAACTTGTCGAGTTTGTTTGCGCGTCTACGAAGAACCGGCGGATGTCTTTTGCACAACTTGCAGAAGTACTCGATTTTGGAGTAAAGAAGCAAGCTATTCGGTCTGCTTTACTCCGCGAAGGCTTTCACCGCCGTCTAGCAATGCGAAAGCCACCGATCTCAGAGAAAAACCGACAATTACGCCTTGCGTGGGCTTTAGAACACGTCGAGTGGACAATGGCACAATGGTTTGAGATTCTTTGGACAGACGAGACTTGGATTACTGGCGGAAGGCATACAAGGACTTGGGTAACGCGTAGAGCAGGCGAGGAGTGGGATCCGACTTGTATTGTCGAGAAGCACCAAAGAAAGAAGGGTTGGATGTTTTGGGGTTGCTTTCACGGGTATACAAAAGGGCCAGGCTTCTTTTGGGAGAAGGATTGGGGCACTATTAATCAAGACAGCTATTGTGCACACACGGTACCGATAATACACGGTTATATCGAGCTTCAAAGACGAGAAGGTATATACTTAAAGCTTATGCAAGATGGAGCACCCGGACACGCTGCAGGAGATACAAGACAAGACTTATTAGAGCGTGGAATTGAAGTAATCTTCTGGCCACCTTACTCTCCTGACTTAAATCCAATAGAGAGAGTATGGCATATTATGAAGAATTACTTGCAAGATAATTACCCTGAGAATATGTCATATAACGCTTTAAGGGGGGCTGTGAAGGAGGCGTGGGAGACGGTAGGACAATTTGAGTTTGAGGCATTAATTAGAAGTATGCCAGACAGGTGCCAGGCGGTTATTAATGCAAATGGACTCTTTACCAAGTACTAATAGCTAATAAATATGAGGTTTTTGACATTTTGGCTTGTGTGGAGGGTGATGCCTTATTAGGCTTAAGGTGCTGGGCCAGGGTGGCCCCCTTGCTAGCGCTATTACTTTACTTATGGGCTGTACCTCCGTACTCATGGTTACAGCACAGGTGCTGAAATACAATATTTATTTGCTGCTGACAAAAGTATCTACAACTCATTGAGACCAAGTTGCAATTGAGAAGGAACACAAGGTATTCTGGGTAAGTGCATGGGTTGGGGTATGCCAATAGAACAATTTGGTCTTAGTAATTACTCATCTTTCTCCGAGTCCATTTTTTAAGGTACACAATCGGTGATGTCACTAACCTCCAACCTCGCTTTGATATCGAGCTACCTCAGCTACATTCCACCTCCCATCAACAGCCTACCAACCACGTGCACCACCTTCTCATTAATTCTCTACATATTCACTCCCCTTCACAATACCGTATCTTTCTTCCCATTCCTGTCTCCCTGCCCGATTCATTCTCTGAAATTCCCAATCCTCAGTCCAGCCGACACCTCAAAATGACAACCCTCCTCCTCAAACCCACCCTCTCTAATCTTTTCCGCCCGCAAGTCATAGGCGCATCTCTCGGATTAGGCATGGCTGCTTATACGCTCTCTCCTTACTCGCCGTTCAGGGAGTATCAATTTGTGAAGCCGTATAAGATGGATGGACCGGGGTCTGGAGGTTCGGCAGTGTCGGGGGTATGTTGATTTTGTTTGTCCTTGTTGTGTTTGACTTATTCTGTGACTCTGTGATTTTGTGGAAGAGAGTGAGAGAAAGGAGGCGAAAATCAAGGAATTCAGAGATTGTGAATGTGTGCTAGGATCGAGGAGACTGGGAATGAGTGAACATTTGGAGATGATAGTGGTGGAATTCGGGCAGAGGAGACCTGGGAGCTTGAGCCAAAACGAAGCAGAAAATTCAGCGATGAGAATATGTTGAAGGAAACGTGCCTTTTCCAGAATAACACTAACCACTTCATACAGGTCTTTTCGCCAGAAAATTACAAACAAAACGCCCCAGTCCCAATCATCAAAGAAGGGAAACTGAATGAGAGTGCTGTCAGACAGATCAGTAGTGGAAGTATTATTGGTAAGTCTCGTTCATATTATTTCTTGCAATTCATTGCGGATGGGGTATGAGAAAGCAGGCGGGCTAGAGGGTAAAGCTTTGATGTTGTAAGTCTGGAAGCGTATAAGGCATGAGGGTTGTGGTTTTGAGGAAGGAGATATTTGATTTCGAATAAGAAAAATCAAAGGGAAGAAAGAAGTGCTGATGGACTGAAAACAGGTCTATGTGCTGGTTTGGTAGTATCCACCTTCTCAAAACCGCTGGCTTTGATACTCGGTCTCTTAGTCGTTGGCATTCAGGTACTTACTTCCCTTCCCCCCACATTTTCCACTCGCTTTCCAATAAACATCACATTCACACTGTCCCCCAATGTCCCGCGATTTCACCCCACTACATCCCACATAGCCCCCATTCACCAACCGCCAAGTTACTCCTACCTAACACCCACCTAGTACGCCTCTTCTAAAGGAATCAACATTATTCCCTACAACCGACTGCAGCAATATTTCACATCCCTCGACGTCCGCAGTGCAGTGCAAGATAACGTAGCTTTCAAGATCTCATTCGGAACCACTTTTGCATTAGCTGCTTTTATGCAGTTCTAGTCTTCTACCTCGAGAGGTAGATGGACGTGTACACTATGTAACAAATCTGTATTAGAGTTAAGCAATACGATGAAAGCTTTCCTGCTTGCTTGCTATGCCACACGCTGTCCATTCATTCAAATTTGAAGATGAGAAATATGATGCTCTGCCTTGCCATCAAATTTCATACCGCATTACAGCTCATCTAGAAGTCACAAATGACTAAAATGGCTCAGTCTCTCTCTCCAGCCATTTTCTCGCCATTGCATTTCCCTCGAAATACTCCTTGGTCTTGGCATGAATATCTGCATGATACTCATTCAACCAATGCTTCTCTCTCCTCGTCAACAAACTCTCATCGATCAGTTTTCTGCAGTAAGGCACCATGGTAACATGCTCGAAACCCAAATAAGGTTTGTCTCCAAACTTGTGTTTTGTCTCGGCTTCTTTAACCATGATGATGTTCTCAATACGAATACCGAAGCTGCCATCTTCATAATAGCCTGGCTCGTTGGAGATTACATTGCCTGGAGCGAGAGGAACTTCAGAGTATTGGATACGAGTACCGATTCCGATAGGACCTTCGTGGACGTTGAGGTAAGATCCTACACCGTGGCCGGTGCCGTGACGATAGTCGAGACCTTCCTCCTGTACAGCAGTTAGCTTCGTAGGCTCATGTTGTATGGATGTAGAGACATACCCATAAGAATTGTCTAGCCAGAGTATCAAGAGCAAAACCTGTGGTGCCTTTGGGGAACACAGCCACATCTAGTGCAATATTGCCTTTCAAAACGAGAGTATAAGCCTTCTTCTCCATCTCGGTTGGCTCGCCAAAGTGAAGGGTACGTGTAGTGTCCGTGGTACCATCATAGTATTGAGCTCCGGAGTCGCACAGATATACTGCATTTGGATCGATGACTGAGCAGTTTCCACGCTCCGGCATGTAATGAATGACAGCCGCATTGGCGCCAGTGGATGAGATCGTATCAAAAGACAACCCAACGAAGTGCTTATTCTTGGATCGCAACTCCTCAAGCTTATCTGCAGCTGTAACCTCATCAATCACTGCTTTCTCAACGGTGAGCTGATGCTCGAGCCAAGCGAAATACTCAATCAGCGCAGCACCATCCCGAATATGACAAGCTCTCATTCCCTCCAACTCAGTCTCATTCTTGACTGCTTTGGCATCGCCAATTGGACTTCGCAATTCCTCAACCTTGGCTTCACCTCCTAAAGCTCGCTTGAGGGCCCATGATGTCTTGGTCGACACTAAAAATTTCTTGACCTTGGCCTCAGGTGGTCCATTACCATTACCAGCCTCAAGTGACTGACCAAGTGTTTCACTATCCTCGAATATTCTCTCGTAGGGGCGTACAGAGATTCCATTATCTTGAAGGTATGTTTGGCACTCAGTACTGAGTTTGCTGGAATCGACGTAAAGAGTGGCGGTAGTGGGTGTGATGGCGGCGTAGGAGAAGAAAACAGGATTGTACGGGATGTCGTTTCCACGAAGGTTGAATAACCAAGCAATCTCATCCAACATCGAAACAATAAACCCAGAACTCTTTTTCTTCTCCAGTTCCTTCCTCAATTCTTCCAGCTTCGTCCTTACATCCTTTCCAGCGAATTGCTTTGCCAATACCTTTACAGGCTCGCTGGGCTTCGGTGGTCTGCTTGTTCCCCAGATAAGATCTACCAAGTTCTCCTCAATAGCCATCAAATCTTGTCCACCTCGCTTCTTGATCTTCTCAGACAACTTTCGGGCTTCAGGTGCAGTTATGACTGTAGGATCAACACCAACAACCTTTCCACCCTCTGATTGATCTGCTGACCATTCTTGCCATGTCGGTACATCTTGTAGTCCCTGCTTCAATAACAGCCAATTGCCATCCAATTGTTTCGCAGCTTGATTGAAGTATCGTCCATCCGTAGCAAGGGCGGCCTTCTCATGAGTGATCACAGCACAACCCGCAGACCCGGTAAACCCAGTTATGTATTCTCTTCGTCCATCACACGGTGCAATATATTCGGAGGAGTGACTGTCTTCAGAAGGAACAACTAGACATCTTGTTAGTGATTTTTGAGCAGTGGGGTGACAGCCACTCACATACTGTATATGTCGACCTTATGCTTCTTCATGAGCTCCCTCAGCTGAGCAAGTCGGTCTGTAGTATCTACCTTCTCCATCTCTGAGTCTATCGTATGGTTAGGTTTGTTATTTGGTATTCCAGTCCAGTCAAGTTCTACAAACCTCTGAACGTGCCCGTAGAGTAAGTGTTGTATCGTATGGAAATCTGAATACTGCGGGGTCGAAATTGCGTAATAAGAGGTGGTTGAGTCTTTATGAAAGCTTTTTCAAGAGCCCGAAAGTATCGCATTGGTTCATTCAGGAAACCCCCCACGAGACTAGATCCAGCTGCGGAGTGACGATGGCCGAAGGACTGTAAGATTGTAATAGATCTTGTGGGATGGTAAGTATGGGAAATGCAGCAAGTTTCTGTATCCGGATTGGGTTCAATGACTTACTGAAAACTTCATTGACAATTCGATAATGTTTTCAGCAGGATCCGGGCCAAAGAACGAACACCGGGCACCTCCTAGGTGAGAGTGGGAGCTGTTAGAAGCGGCATAGTGAGGAAAGAATCTAAGATAAGGCTGGCTCTGCAAATTCCGGTGGCCTGGCTTGCGAGGCAGACGCTGGAAGGCTGCATAGAACCGTCTTCTGAATCTTGAACAGCGTGCGAACCTTGTCAAATACAAATTCACACGAAATTCGCTGGCAAAAGAATTTATCAACTACACAGGGGATTCCTTTCCTATGTAGCCACTTTTCTTTGCGTCCTTGTGCGTTGCGTTGCAATCCTCGCCTTCTGCTCTTTTACAACACACATTTTTACTGCCAGTTACAGTTACAGCACATTGAAACAGCCCACCTCTTCGTCTCTCCCGCTCCAGATCTTTCTGAGGCCCGACCATGGCAACCACACAAGATGGGGACTTGCCTACCTCTCTGGAAGAAGTTGAAAATGTGAGTTATCTTTTTCATGGTTACAGATCTACGGGATTTGAAGGCTTTGAAGATTCAGATCTGGCAAGGCGAGCCCGGAAGGGTCTTGGCAGCAGAATCAGCTGGAGACAAACCTTTCAAGCCAGATAAAACGCGTTGGCTGAGTTCACAACGAAACTCACTTTCCACCCGTAAACAAGAATTACCGACCCAAAGTCATGTACAGCGCGCTGAAAGAGCTCATAATAACCTCATCTTCTGGCTGGAATCAGGATAGCCAGTCAATTATTGAAGCACAGCGGGTGGACGGAGTTCACAACGAAACTCAGTTTCCGGCCTATCCTGTTGCCAGGCTAAGATTCTAGTCCAGCGCGTGGAAGGAGTTCATGTTGAACCTCGTCTTTCGGCTGGAAACAGAATTACCTGCCAAAGATTGAGTACAGCGCGCTGAAAAAGTTCATGACGAAACTCACTTTCCACCCTGGCGATTCTGTTGCCAGGCAAAGATTCTATTTCGGCGAGTAGACGGAATTCATCACAAATCTCGTCTTCCGGCTGCATATAGGATCGCCAGAGAAAATATGAAGTACAGCACGCTGACGGACTTCACACTGAAGCTCACTTTCCGCCTCAAGCCTTCCCTCGAGTGACTTGAGAAGAATATACTGACCAAAGATAGTTGATCACAGAGTTATACCAACCAACAAACACTCAGAACATCAACAAAGTCCAAGAGACGTTGCAGCGATTGCAGAAATCTTCAGAAGGATGGCAATTAGCTACGGCTTTTATGCATCATGGCAATGAACATATTCGCTTCTTCGCTGCTCTAACGTTCATTGTAAAAATCAATACGGACGGGTGAGTTGACCTCTTGAACCTACTTATTTCAGTCCTAACAGATTGAAGGAACTCGCTAAATGAGACGGACATCACGAGTCTCTTGAATACACTGTTAGGATGGCTCATCAGTTCTATGGAGGCATCTGAAGGTACTTTGGTGGTCCGGAAATTAAGCTCCGTCTTTGTGACATACTGGATGACCTTTTTCTCGCACTGGACACTTTGTGTTAAACACTTGATCTACTGCCTCTGTGTCAATCGGCCGGAACCATACACTGCAATGGACAACATCGATGAACAAACATTGGTCGACCAACTTCCCCAAAACAGAGTTACACCCATACTCTGGATCTGTGCGGCGCTGGTCGAAGAAGTTGGAAAAACTGACTCAAATTCGATGAAGCAAAATCAATTTCATCGGCTGGTTCGGCCTAATATCGAATCTATCATTCCCCTACTGCACAAGTACATTGCAAATGATAGTGCGAACATCAAGGATAGACAGGAGGCAATGAAATGCTATCTGGTATGTATCGCACGCTTATTTCCCCTCAAATCTTTACATACTAATTAAGTAGGCCTGTGTTTCTTATTCACACCGAGCATTCATAGACCATGATGAGAGTGTTATGGAACCGCTCCGGACCTTGACTCAACCAGCTTTGCAATGTCTGGGCAATGACGATCTTTATGAGATCACAATTGAGCTCTTTTCCGATATTCTCCAGAACTACTCCACCTTCCTCAGAGAAGGTGATTTTGAGATTTTAAGGGCAATATTGAACAGCGAATGGACTGAGAACAAATATAAGGCTTTGGTTGGCGGGGACTATGATTTTGACTCCTTGCAGTTTGGAACGTTTCTGATTGCGTTCGGAGATGCTACTGTTACGGACCTTGTGAGGAGCTGCAACTCCCCCCAGCAAGCAAAGTTCCTGACGCTTCTTGCCGGTCTTGTCGATGCTGACGGCCTTGCCGTTGCTGAAGACAGAATATATGTGCCCGGACTGGAATTCTGGAGTACCTTCGTTGAAACAATTCTCAATGAAACTTACGAGGATAAAGATCCTGAATGGATGACTGGTAAGTTAAGTGATCTTTCCTTTGGTCAAGAGATGCTAACATGCGCAGCCGCACAATCCTACGTCGATCTCGTTATTGAAAGATGCTTTAAAAAGTCTCAATTTCCGCCTGCTGATATTTACAACACCTGGGATGATGTCGAGAAAACCAGTTTCAAGGATGCTCGTCGGGATTTTGCGGATCTTTTGCAGCAATACTACATCACGACAGGTATCCGCCTTCTTTATGTCTTCGTGACTCTGATTATCGAAGCCAGCGATTCGAAGAATTGGACTGCCCTCGAAGCAGCTTTATTTTGCATGTCATATTTCGAAGATTCCACAACTGATGTTACCGACCATGATCGCAATCTGAATCAAGTGTTTACACCAGCCCTGGTTGAGCAATTCAGCCGCCACAACGAGATTCCCACTAGATTGATGAAAAGCTTCCTCGATCTGGTAGTCGCTAAGGCTGAGTACTTTGGTCGGGAATCTGCTCAATTGCCTGCAGTGCTCAATATCGTGTTTGTGGCCACTGGTTCTAAAGCATTGTCAAAAACTGCGGCGACGGCAATCATGAAGATTTGTTCAGATTGTAGAAAGACACTGTTTCGCGAGCTGAACACGTTTCTCCAGCATTATGTCAACATCGCTTCTAATCATGAAGTTGAGGGTTTGGTGAAGGAGGCTGTAATCCAAGGCATTTCATCCATCATCCAAGCTTTGGAAAATGATGAACAGAAAGTCGCAGCATTAACAATTCTACTCGATTGCATCGAGAATGATGTTAAGAAAGCTCACGAGCTTCTCTCCACTGTTCCTCCCTTCGACACATTGGTCAACGAGCCCAAAATGCTTGAAGCCGCCATGAATCAGAAGGTCGTCGGGCAGAACCTGGCAATCCTAGCTTTGAAATGTCTCGAGGCAATTGCAAAAGGCATCCAGGTGCCTAATGATGTACCAGTTGATCTTGATACGGATGGCAATTCGTCATCTTCGTTATTCTGGACTCTCGGAGCAGGTCATGGGGTTCAAGAACGAATCTACGGTCTGATGACCTACATTTTCAATTTCCATGATCCCTCATACATTGAGTACATCATTTCATTTTGCGCCATTCTGCGTCTGGGCTTCCGAGAAATGGAACCTGGACCTTTCGTATTCCCCCCGGAAATGGTCGCAGAGTTTTTGATGAAGACAGATACAAACAGCAAGCACGTGCACACTGCTGTTTCTACAATGTCTCAGTTTATCAGCGCTCAGAAAGCCGGGGGAAAGATGGAAGTAGTCACTGCTTCGTTGTTAGTATATGTGGCCCGGCTAGTAAATACGCTCGTGTCATGTAAGTTATAATCTAGTTTCCTTTCACACATGTCTAACACGAGCATAGCTCCTTCCCGGGATCCCGAAACATCTCAAGCCTGCATCGAGTTTTTCACGCGCATGCTGTTGAAATGTCCTCAAGTCTTCATGAGTTACCAACCTGCCGCTCAACTCGAAAGCTTGTTCATGTTCGCTCTTCAAGCACTGACTGCGACGGAGCCTTTGGTGAAGCAGACGGCGGCAGAGTTTTGGGTAAGCATTTCAACTATACTGGAAGAAAATTTCCGCTAACATTTGTAGGCCACATTCGTCAACCTTTCCGGCCAGCCCAGTGATCCACAACCTGCCATTGACGATGCCATGCTGTTCCTCGGTCCACTCCTCGCAAAGGCTCTGATATTTAATATCGGCGGCATGGCAGCCCGCAGCGACCTCGAGCGTTTGTGTGAGCCTATTAAGAAGCTTGTCATCCGTCAATTACATGCGAAGGAGTGGCTAAACGCAGCTCTTTTCGACCAGAATTTTCCGTCCCAGAACGTTGAGGCCAAGGAGAAGACCGGTTTCGTGGAGAGAATTATCAATTTGCGAGGTGCTAGAGGCACCAACAAGTTTGTGAAAGACTTCTGGCTACAATGTCGGGGCAGCAATTTCGCTTATGCTTCATGATTTCAAATGATACCCTCAAGGTGGATGGGCGATCTATCTTTCTCTTTTCTGCATTGGAAATTTTACATAAACATTCAAGACCTAGCATGAGGCTACCTGTCATAATAGAAAATAGAAAATGCATATCATAGACCCGAAATCATGGTATTGTAGTGACATGTACTTGCTTCGGCTTGTTTACTTGAGGAGCGGCGATTTTAACTTTTTTCAAAGCCTCCAGCTTGCTCTGGATACTGGAAATCGAAATTTAGACCCTGTCAGCTAGAGGCAAATACAGACAGAGAGATGGTAATTACGAATCGTCCAACAAAGCTAGTCTAGAGAAGCAGCCACACACAACCTGCTCATCCTCGAGCAACAATATCGGAGACATCGACCACACTGTCACAGTCTCAGTTCGGTGCCGCCCCCACCCTGCATCAAGTCGACGTTCCGAAGTCCTTCACATTCTTCTCAGCCACGTCCATGCCTTTAATCGAGCTTTCTTCATCGCAAACATAAGCAGCCCAGCCACTAATTCCTTTCAATTTCCGAGTTTCAGATCCTTTGGAGGCAGACAATAGTCGCCGTCAAATCTACTGTTGCGAAAAGACATGTGTAGTTGGTGAACTTGTTTTCCCGCAAACTCCAGAACAGTCGCATTGTCATCAGACGAAGTGATCTTGAAGACCGTTGGTCGTGGATGTAGAAAGTCCTACATATTGAGGTCTAGATGCCCCACAAGGCAGGAAGAGTTTCCTATCAAGGGATTGAGTCTATCGAAGCTACCTTATCTATGGTGTAATCAGGCGTCTAAGATGCCGATAGAGTTTGTGTAGCCACACATCTTGGGGCGTGCGTTTATATCTTATAATAAAGTTGGAAAGGGGACCAATGCGGTATTTGTCGATTCTATTCGACGTCCTTTCGGTCCTGGCTACTCTGTCCCGATATCCTATGGCGAACTTCCGAGGCCAAGATTTTCTTGTTACAAACAATTGTCGGTGCTTGATGGTGTACGAGCTCAATGGCAGCTCGTGAATATTTGCGCCTCCAAATGCAAATCAGAAGCTTGTCGTACAACAGCCTCAGCTTCCACTTAGACTACGATTCAGACTAGCCACCTCTTTTCACATGTCAAGTTTCATCCGTTTTGGTGGATTGCCAGTCTTAGCTGCGTTCCCGTGCTTCTCGAGCTCCTTTTTCAATTTGGCCTCATGAAGTCGAGTTTCGAATAACGCTTTCATATCGATAGGGGTGGAAACTTGTCGAGGTGTAACAGAACGGGAGCGGGACGCTGCCAAGGGTGTCAACTTTCTGGGCAGACTCTCTTCTGATCGTTCTCTCTCTTGAGATCTGTAGCTGTGAACCTCCTTACGGTTTATCTTAGCGCTGTACGTCTCCCATTCTAATACCATCCGCTGGGAATCTTTCGCCATTCGCAACTGGGCCCGGAACAATTGGATTTGGGCATCTGCGTCTAGCTTATTCCACAGATCCAACCCTTCGGAGAATTGAAGCTTCGATATGACGGGCGTTGTGGGTGGTGTTTCAACTGCTGTATTGACCGGAACTACGACTCTTGGGATTTTTGCTGAATGTGCAATGCGAGGATCTTCCTGGGTCTTTTGTTTTTCCAATGTTGCATGCACTTCTCTGCCTCGAAGTATGTCAAGCTGTATGGCCTCCAGTTTTACTCTGAACATTTGCCATAATTTCTGATCACTCTTCGCGGGTTTCCAATCGAAGAAGTCTACAACATCGTAGAATTCGTCAAATATAGCAATGATCTTGGCGTGTTCTTCTGGTGTACGAGGGATTTCAAACAAAGCATGCTTGAGTATTAAGCTTTTCAAGAAATCGTGAGTCGCGGAAGGCCAATGATCCTGTAGGTTTCCGTTAGCAACCTAAAAAAAGGAAAAACCAATAAGACTTTACACACATCGGGGGGAGATACTGCGGTCACTAAGCGGATAGGAGGATCTTGCTGCAGATTTGTTGTAGGGGGAATGTAGGTCGCAGTCGTCTGTTCCGGCTGAGATATATGATATATAGGAACTTTAAGAGGGTTACAGACATGTGGCGATGGAGAAATTGTTCGAGGTCGAGGAGGGAACTGGTTATTTGTTGGACTCGGCGATAAAAGAACAGGCGGGTTTGAAGCTAGGCTCCGCTGGACAAGCCTAGGTTGCCTTAGCACATCGGGATGAGACGAATAAGTGTGAGATTGGTTGATATGTTGTCTAACGATCAGTATCTTTTAATCGTCAGGAGTTTACTCTATATAGTTACTGTAAAGTCCTGTCTTCGAGAAACCATAAGCCGCATCCATTTACAGGACAAGTAAAATAATGAGCATTGTCGCGGAAGGATGAGAATTCAGATGATGCGGATACTGAAGCCATTTGTTCTAGAGGCTGACAGCCACCGCGAAAAAGTAAAGAATTTGAAGAAAGTTAAAGAAAACATAAAGCCATGGCCGAATGAAGAGACGGCGAGAGCAGGAAATTAAAAGTGCTCGGTCGTGATGTCAAAACGCGAGATCAGCTGACCTGTACTGTGTACGCGTCCACCTATTTTGCTTGCCAAGGCAAGGTAGCTCTCCTTTCGGACACATTCCTTCCAAGTATCATTTTCACTTCAATTTGCACGAGTTCCTATTAAACCTAGGTTTACTTGACAAATGCACAAGAAATACACCATAGTTTACCTACGAGCAGAATTCGTCCTTCAACGGGTACCAACGAAACAAGGTGCCTTATTGCTCTGATATTGCTATTGCTTCATGCCTTGTACGTTTTGAACTTGCTTCCGTCTGTTTTTCAGCAGCTCTTTTCAGCCTTTCCTTCTGCAACCTCTCTTCGTACAGAACATTGAAATCAATCGATGGGCGTTTTGGATCTGGAGGGTGGGTGTGAATCGACCTTGGGACTTTATCACCATTCTTTCCAGCTGGTAATTGTTCTCGAGAGCTTGTCTGTAATCGCTGTTCGGGTTCGACGCTGCTAGAGCGAAATTGCTCACTTTCGGCCACTTCTTCAGCTCCTACTTCGACGCCACCGTACCCATCAACTGAACCTGCGTCAGAGCCCAGCAAACCGGCACTAGCAATACGATATTTCTTTTGATCTTTTTCAGCATAAATTTTGATTATTTCCTGTGTTAGTGAGTCCGTAGTTGTCGCCAATAGTGGCCGGGATCGCTGCGATTCCGACTGGGAGTTGCTGTGAACAGTTTTGCATCGCTTGGATGCTTGGCCTTCATCATGTGTAATATATATTACATCGCCGACAGCAACTGGGCGCAGATTTTGGGGTCTTTGTTGCGCATCTTCATGATGTCTTCCGGAAGCTGGAAGAGTATGGCGAACTTGCGCAATTATGTGGTGCTGTTTCTCTAATTGTGTCCCAGTTAGAGGGTAACTCAAGAGAATTTAGCTGGCAACCTGTTCTTGATTTGCATTGTTGGGCAGAACACATGTCGGGTGTAGCTGATTGATATTCTGCTGTGGTTCCACAATCGCCATGTAGTTGGCAATCTAGTGATACCCAGTATTTGGTTCCGACTGAATCAAGCCAATCTTCGACTTTACTTTGCAGGAGATTTGGGTTCGGTGTTTGGGTTGCCATCCTCTTGGATTGACGAATTTGTGTAACTCATCTTCGATGCTGGCTATCGCTCGAAGATATGTATCACTGCCCTTACGTTTTCCCGCGACTCCATCCTTTCTTATGAGAATTTTCAACAGCGATACGGCCCATGGCAGCCATTCTTCGCTCTATGCTATATCAGAGCCTGATCGGACAATATGCTGCAAAACTTACCTAGACCCTTGGGAGATTCAGCCACAGTCGCATATTCAATTGCTGCAACAAAAGCAAAGACAGACAATCAGAACGATTACTCTCGAGGACGATATTCATGTTCCCTCGTCGCCCTTGGCGGAATGGTGTCTCCACTACGGAGAAGTATAGCACCCATGATCTGCGAACATGAGCCGCGCCTCCTAGTGATGAAGTATAGCGCCATCAATAGTACGAAATTCGCCGGATTGGGATGATATACCAACAATCCCGAGTATGAAACTATTCGAACGCGATTCGCTCGGGGCCTCTCTAGTCTAACGTCAAAATACCGACCCCGGCCTTTATGAATGGCGGAATATTACTAAACGGGAAGTCTTGAAATTGGGTTGCGCTAAGATGCAGAATATAAATCCTATTACCATGAGCGGCAAATCTGAGCAGACTTGTGTATGAAAGCTACTTGTCTTTAAATATAAGCTGCTCCGAGGACGGTCTCAAGAGCCTCTGAAAGTACTTCTGCCAACAACGACTCGAAAATCTCACACAGACACGAAGCACCCGAGAAAGAAACTGGCCGAGCTAATGAAGCTTACGATGCTTAGTATTATGTTTCAATAGAAAGAATTGTCTAGAAATCGCTGACAATCATCGGTCACATGATTAGCTTTTGCTATTGCTCTGGAAGCAAAGCACATCCGTAAGCATATCTGTTAACAACTCCAATCATTTTCTTTCATGCTGATGCTACTATCGCATCCTGGGGATGTAACAAGCCCAGCCCAACTTGCCTAGGCCAAGAATCAATATTTTTTCTCGACACAGAAGCATTTTCTCCCAGCGGATGAAGCTTAATTACCCGCAGCCAAAACAGCCACATATTAAAACCAAGCCCGCCTCGCCGCTTCTTGCAACATTTCGATCCAATACGGACATATTGATATGCACCCCGCGTTCGGTAGGTCACGGTAGTTGGAGTTTGGACAGGCCGTCCCCACAATTGGATAGTTCTCGCCGTCAGTCCGTGTTTCAATGGTCATCGAGGAAAGATTCACGATATCGTTAGGGGTCAGCTGCTTACTTGCCAGATTGCTATCTGTTGGACTTACCATGGGTATGCTATCTATCATGGGAAATAAAAAGGCCGGTGCGGCAGGCAATGAGAAGGTGGGGAAACAAATTTTCATGCACCTTCACAATGATTTCAAGTTTCAAGTTTGCACTTGCTTTCTGGCTCTTTGTAAGCGTGCTCGCTTCTCCTTTTGATGTACAGGAGCGAGAGACCTATTTTTCTTCTTCCTGGACGGACGGAGCTGGCAAAGTCAATTACAAGAATGGTGCTGGCGGATTGTTCAGTGTGACATGGAGTGGCAACAAAGGCAACTTTGTTGTCGGGAAGGGTTGGAATACTGGTAGTGCAAGGTAGGACCCCTCTATCTTGAATCTGATGGAGCCAGCACATTGACCTCAAAGCATAGAAATGTAACCTACGATGGGACTTTCTCTCCCAATGGCAATGGCTACCTTTCTATCTACGGTTGGACCACAAATCCACTTGTCGAATACTACATCGTCGAAGCACACGGAACCCATCACCCTGCCGACAACCCAGAAGCACAGATAAAAGGAAACTTCACCTCTGACGGAGGGACCTACGAAATAATGACAAAGATGCGCAAGAACAAGCCTTCCATCCAGGGTACAGCTACATTCCCCCAGTTCTGGAGTATTAGAACTGTGAATAAAATAGGCGGGACAATCAACACTGGAAACCATTTCAAGGCATGGAAGGATGCTGGGTTAAAGATGGGAAATCATAATTATATGATCGTTGCGATTGAGGGGCAGGACAGTAACGGAACAGCGACGATTACTGTGGGAGCTACACCAGCTGCGACACGTAGTGCTACTGCCATTATCACTTCAACGTGAGTTTTATCTCTGGCAGAAGTTCCAAAATAGGTCTGGAGCTGACTGTGTAGACCAACACCGAGGTGATAGAGGCGACAGTTCCGTCTTGGAGAGGGGTGAAAATAGTAACCAAGGCAGGGAGCATGTAGCCTGTACTTCAATATCTCGGGGTTGACTTCAATATAAGACAGTAGTACAGATGATCTCCCCAACAAAGGCGTTAGGGTAAACTTTGATGTTTCTCGGTTTTCTTAATACTAGTTGATCTTGATCAGCTGCGCTTGTTTGATTTACAGTTAGTGATAGATTGATGGCGCATCACAACTGTTTATGAATTATGCGAGTCTAGTGGCAAAGCCTAGTGGCAAAGCCTATGTCTCTCCAATCCAGCTATCGTACATCTTGACAGCTGCTATGTCTATAATTGAGTTTTCATTGATATCCTCCATAATTCTACCTCCAATTCTCTAAGGCAGCCTCCCCATCTTTCAATTCCACCAACTTCAAGCTCTCACTCCAAAGTTCTTCCTGTTTCTTCCTATCCTTAACTCCCTCCGGCACCTTATCGATCACATTCCCGTTTACATACTTCGCCTTCAGTCCCTCTTTAAACGCTCCCTTTTCAAAGAATACCTTCACAAGATCATTTCCATTTTTCTTTGCTGTTCTGATCAATGGATTCTCGTAGAATGGGGATATGAGATGACCAATCAACCAGATTATTGTCAGGACGCTCTTGACAAAAAAAGGTGCGTTTCTAGAGATCCCTGTACCACCAACCCACCTATAGACAATTTAGTATGGACTGGAGAGAGTGAGACAAAAGGCGAGAGGCTTCCAGCTGCTCGGAACCTGCTCGCCTTTGCTAATTTTGACAAATGTAGGGCAAAATTCGACGACGTACCCTGGATCGTGACCTAGAACTTCTACCTTGGAGTACTTTGGATCGAGATCAAGACGGCGCTGGAACTCATACCTGTCAGATATTAGCATCAATCCCAATTACCTCGCTCCAAATATTCATGACTTCCATTTCAAACCCGGACGAAATGAAAGCAAAACTTACATCCATTCACAACACAGCAATTTACTCAGCGCATACCTCCTCTGACCAGTTTTATACACATCATAATCTTTAAACTTCTCCTCTCCTCTACTCATGTCTTTAACACTCGGTTCCAAAATCGACATTTTCTGCTCCTCACTCGAATAATTCTGGCTATTTGCCCTCCAATCAACCCACATCTGCGTACTCCCTACAAAAACCACCTTGGCTCCATCTGTATCCATACTCTCTAGCAAAAGTAACGAAAGCAAAAAATTAGATAGATAATTCACCATAAATGTCCGTTCTATATCCTTTTCAGTCCAACACTGGCGAGCCGTATCTGCTACCCCTGCGCCGTGGAAAATGCCTTTCAGAGGCGGGATAGAGCAAGTAGATATCCGTTTGTTGAGATCAGCGCAGAAAGTACGAATGTCGAGATCGGAAGAGAGGTCGACACAGAGGATGATGTATTTGTGTTCTTTTGGGCCGGAACGCAGTAGCTGACTGAGAGGGCCTGCTTTTGTGGGGGATCGCACGGTATAAATCCCGAAATGTGTGCTTGCAAAAGGGGAAGAAAGGAATTGTGTAATGAAACCAAGGGAGAGACCGCCATTGGCGCCAACTACGAGAATAGACATTTCGCGACTGAATTGTGATGAGAGGTAGTAAGAGAGCAAAGGATGACAGAATGATTGAGCTGAGTGAGATTACATTTATATGTCTAGCTTGGATTTATGTTATGCATGGCACATAAGCATGTGTAAATCCTACCCCATGTTCTGAGGGAATTCAGAAACAGAGCATCATGCGATCCGTGCCGCTTTGGCAAATTATGCTATTCTCGATCTGGCATCATCAATACGACCCAACGTCAACGGAGCTGGCACCTGCTTCTCCGCTGCCTAATAAAGCGACAGATAGCTTGATCCCATTCCCCAACTGTCATATTACTTGGAAGTGGGGTTGGATTGTAGACTACTGTATCTCAGGATGAAGATCGAGCTTGGTTGGAGGGCAAATCCGAGCTGGACAGGGGTGAAGTAGAGAGATGATGAGATGTTTAAGGGTTGAACGTCTAATGAGAGTCTTGAAGAAGCAGTTAGCATCAGAGCGACTCTTGATTGTTCGAACTGAATACGAGTGTAAGAATTAGATATGGAAAGATTTTGCCAATTGAGCAGTCGTCTCCGGAGCTCCTATTGTCAAGTCTCCAGGTACTTAGGATAAGCAGGAATAAGCCAGACCAGAGATCTCGTGCGTAGAAAGTGTATTGGCGGGTAGCATTTCATACAAAACGTAGCTTTCAGACGCTGTGTATGCTCGCTCCTTTAATTTTGGCGGTCAAGATGAAGGCAGGACGTGGAGGGCATGTGTGAGGGGGAGATTCGCTTAATTCTGGATGGCGACGTATTTCCTGTTGTGCAGCAACCTATTCTGGTGAAACAGTTCAGCAGAAATTATTGTGATGCATTTTAATGTGGCATATGTTGTATATTGAGTCAGATTTATTACGCAGGCTACGCCAATGATATTAAACAGAGTTTGATATCAAGTGGACCAGAACCTTTGCCCAATCCTGAATTACACCACCAATACACAATTCAGACTCCATCCAATGCTGGTCAATCCCCCTTTAACGCCCTCACAATACCCTTCTCGGATCCAAACTATCAATTCTAGCACTAAGAGCCTTTCCATCAAATACAAACTCACTTATCAACTTTCCTGTAGCACAACTATTCTGGATGCCCCAACAGGTGTGTCCAGTAGCCATGAAGAGTCCTTTGATACCTGTTTCTCCAATCAGGGGACCACCTCCAGTAGATACAGAAGGCAGATAGCAAGCTTGCTTGACAAGAACTTCGCCAGTACGAAGAGGCGAAGAAATGGAGCCGCAGAAGGATATTATATCTTGGCATTTTGACTCGTCGCACACGACTAGATCACTTGATTTGGGGAGTGGAACAAGAGTATCTCCTTCGCCTAGAGTCTTGTTAGGTGGCATTTTTGCAGCGAGTGAATAACTGACCACATGCGTAAACTGTGCCATCTGGTCGAGCATACATCTCTGGGCTAACTGTGATTCCACCTTTCCGTTTGCCCTCTTTTGGCAACTCAATCTCGCTGAATACTGCATATGGGCTAACATCTGCTTTGATAACCACACTATGTGCTCTCATCGCTTCAATAGGTGCTTCAGGAAATACATGACTTGTCCATGGCCCAGCAGCGAGTATGACATCTGTTGCAGGTAGGGTTTGGATATGCTTGCTGCCCTTCTCTTCGTAGGTAACACCTCTCACACCCTCTCCAAAGTAGTCAATGGCAGTAACAGATCCGAATATGATTCTTGCTCCAGCTTCTGTAGCAAGTTCTGACATAGCAGTTGTGAATTGAAAGGGATGCACTTGCGCTGTGGTCGAAGGATTTCCCATCTCCGCGTATGCTCTGATGCCGTCCGAGTCGAACCAGTCCAGATCTTCGGGCACACCTTTCACTTTTGTACCTTTCTTATCGGTCTTTGGAAGCTTATTCCATTCCTCTTCTTTCTCTGTTGGCACAGCTCCATTATTGGGATCCTGTATCCTGCCCTTGGCTCTCAATGAACCACAATTCAATGTTCTATATCCCCACCTTTTTGCGCCATCATGTTCTTTCGCCAACTCGGCATGTAATTTGTAGGAGAGCGGAACGATATTGGAAGGGTATGCCCATAATGCTAATAGCCCACCTGCTTTTCCTGAAGCGGCTGATGCTATTGATTGGGCTTCGAGGATTGTGATTTTTGTCGTGGCGGGGTTGTAAGAGGGGTGGCGGGTAAGGAAATAAGCTGTCGTACAACCTATGATTCCGCCTCCTGTAACTTATCAGCATTTGCTTTGAATTGTGGGTAACACACTTACCTACGATGACTATATTTCTCTGCTGCGACTCTGCCATTATTGTAGAGAGATTTCGTGCTTGTCTCCTTGCAATTCCAAGCATAAAGATGTGGATGTTTGCCACAGCTCTGGATATGCTAACAGCTGATTGTCAACTCACCAGCCACATTCCCCATTTTATCCGTCCCGCAGCTTTCTCATCGTATCCGTATTCGAACCTCTTTTACCCACTCTTCTTATCGATAACGATAAAGCTTTTTGTTATGGAGCTCTCTTCAGATGCTCCTCGGTTCATTCGGATTTTCCCTGCACATCTGTCTGTCCTTCATTACCAAACCGGAAGTGTCGCAAGCCGAGGTCACAATCTAGAACCCTCTGCTTCATCATCACCATTGAAACCTTTTACAAACCCAAACATCTGCTCGCCCTCAGACTCACAAGCACCGACTTTCAGCCTAATTAATACACTATTTAAAGTTCATGCGATCCCGATTGATTTGCTCAAGAAGCTTATTTGAGGTCAAGAACTCGCAAAGGACTTTTCGCAGCTATTTAACAGCTGTTGCGCCCACTGTCATATTTAAACCTCTTGCGCCACTATACTTCCGCAATACAACTTCGCAGATACATAGACGTTTCATCAACATGTCGTCCGCTACCAGCTTCTTTGATTTCAAGCCTCTCGATAGTGAGTTCCTCTCTACATCTTGACCTCAGTACGAACATGCGAGATCTTCAATGACGCGTGCTGGAAAATTACCCCTCCATAATCATCCCACTCCCTCCGAACCACTTCAACCTCAAGTCTAATGTTTTTTTCCACGCAGAAAAGGGTCAACCAGTTCCTCTCTCCACCTACAAGGGAAAAGTCATCCTCATCGTAAACACTGCCTCAAAATGTGGGTTCACACCGCAATACCAAGGCCTTGAAGCTCTCTACAAAAAGCTCCAAGCTTCGCACCCAGACCAATTCGTCATTCTGGGCTTCCCTTGCAACCAATTCGGTGGTCAGGAACCAGCCAACGACGAGGAAATCCAATCTTTCTGCCAGGTCAACTACGGGGTCTCATTCCCTATCATGGGCAAGACCGACGTCAACGGCGATAAAGCAAATCCTCTCTTTGAGTGGTTGAAGGAGGAGAAGCCTGGATTGTTGGGAATGAAGAGAGTCAAGTGGAACTTTGAGAAGTGGTTGGTGGGAAAGGATGGCAAGGTCAAGGGACGTTGGGCCAGTACTACAAAGCCAGAGAGCTTGGAGAAGCCTATTCTTGAGGAATTGAGCAAAGCTGCTGCTGAGAAGGCTGAGTTGTGAGGAATGAGGGAAGGTGGTTTCTTAGCGTTGAGTTTGCATGAGTGAGCGTGGTCGGGCTTAATAGCTCACCTTCATGAAAATGTTAATAAGGGCGATGGGTGATAATGGATTGCAATCTATGCCACCTTTCATGTACATGTATCTGCCAAGTATCTCTGTCCAAGGCGCGAAGTAGCTCTCTGTGGGGAATGCAGCTCCAAATCTATGCCGAATCGCAAAGAGGCCAAAAAGTCATGATGAAAGGCATTAATGAAGCGGAAAAATTATGATTCGTTAATTACACCCCAAATGCTTAATCAACTAATTCCTAGAATACATATGGCAATTTCCCTCCACCCCCAGATGATTCGCCATCCCGAAGTATCGTTTTAGGTTTTGTCCACAAGTCACATCAAAAGCCGCATCATAACTCGCTATCAAAAAATATCGATTTCTATTCCAACCCAATTTGCTGTCTAAACTAATCTCCACACGCCATCAACTTCCTCAATGCCCACCTCACGTCCCTCATCCAATGCCCTCCTTCCAGCCTCTAAAATAGCAGTCGTCGCAACTGTATTCCTCAGCGTAGGCAAGCCTCTCTGATCCAACACACCAATGGCTCCCTTACCCTCCTTATTAACCTTCACACACCCATCCACAAACTTCTCAAAAGAAACATATCCGTATCCGCCCTGTCCAGCAAAATTCCCCTCCTCATCGGGTGCATACCGCATGTAGAAAGGATTATACCACATCAATTGTCCCAGACTATCATCTGCAACATCGTATCCTCTCTTCGCCTGATCGATTCGGATCTCGCCATTGGATCCCATGTAATGGAAATACTGATTAGAATGCACGCCTGCTTTCTGGGGTGCGGTCCAAGATGCGGTATACACGGCTGTAGCTCTCTTACTAGGATCCGATTTCAGGACCCAGTGCACGAGGAGAGAGATTGTGTCTTCGGTAATAGGATCACAGCCTAATCCGACTGCCACGCCTTTACTAGCTGATGCAGAGACTTTGACAGGTGTGTATCCTCGCTGTTGTACCATGCTCTCGCAGATATCGATGTGATGCGAGTTAAGGTAGTAAGAAATATCTGAATCTACACCTGCCCATGCCTTGAAAGTCTCGAGTTGGCTCTTAGGCTGGCTCATATACGAGTAGAAATAGTTGAAATCTCCCAGAGACTGAGCTTTGAAGCGAGCATCCGCGTAGGCGGGGTCATATCGTTTGTGATGCTCGATGTAGACAAATACACCGTGTTTTTCTGCTGCGGCAAGCAGAGCTTGGTGGTGCTCGAGGGTTTTGACAGCGGGCTTGGTGATCAGCACGTGGATGCCGCGCTCGATGGCGTAGAGAGCGATGGGGTAGTGAGTTGTGTCTGGGGTGAAGATTGTGATTGCGGAACCTGGGGCGAGAGCATCAATGGCGGTCTTATAGGCTTCTGCATCGCGGGTATCATCAGCGGGGTAGGATTCGAAAGAGGTGTCGAGATTATTGTAAAAGTTTGTGATGTTCTCTGTAAGATGTTCCCCTATTCCCATAATCGTTAGAATTTTAAAACATTGAGGCATCTGAGAAGTTGAGGATATACTTACGGATAGCGGGGTATTTTGAGCCAGATGTTCCAACCATAGATAATTTTCCAACTTTGCCTCTGCGACGCAAATCAAACATTGTCAAGCCCACAACTCCGACTTTCTTGTCTGAACCTGATGCACCGGTTCCTACGAAACCAGTGGTGTATTCACCAGTTCCCACCATCAGAACATCCAGCTTCTTTTCTGCCGTGCCAGCAGGCGCGGGGTGAGTAGGAAGCTCAGCCATCTTGATCTGACTAAAATCACAAAGAACCCAATCACTCAATTGCTTAATTGAAGCCTTCTTCAGCTCAAGGAACAGGAGTAGAGAATGGGTATGAGAATGTGAATGAGAGAAAGAAGTGGGAACTCATCCACGACATCATAAAGGAATCATGCGATTGCCATTTGGATATTGTTGTTGCAGTTTGGCCGCAGTAACCAATCTCCGGGTTCTGACGGGAGGGAGCTCCTGGACGGGAAAATGGAGGGGTAGAACGGCCGGAATCGAGTTCGCTGTGAAATAATCCGGCGCCAAGAGGTGGGCTGGGAGTGACTGACGGTCACAGTACTAACCTGGTTGTTTTAAGAGGCTTGGAAGTAGAAGTGGGAGTATGGGGCAGAAAGTCTCTCCAGCTCTTTTGGCGTGAATTTATTATTCTGGAGATAATAATTTATGGAGGTTATACTTTCTGGAGGCAATTATACCATGTTGGTGGAAAGCCCAATAGGGAAGAAATAAAGGGCAAGAATATTGTGCAAAGTATATTCCAATGAGAAGAAGCCAGCCAGGGTACACTTAGTCATTGAATTGAGGAGAGATGGCGACTTGGACATATCCCGGCAGAGCGTGGTGCAGATGTTGGGAAGGAAATAATTCTCCTATTGGTATGAAGGTTGCATTGAATTTGGGCTTGGACGAAATCTGAGATTCAAAAAGGGAAGTTTCAAGCTCCTTGGTGTCGCCTTGGACGTCTTGAGAACGGAATGCATTTATACTCCTATCAGTATTCATGATTTGAGTAATACTGGCTGAGGCATATACTGAAAGTTAAGATCTCCCCTGGTGCCTAGTCAAGCCCAGAGATCAATAGACAAACAATTTGTCCTAGTCCTCAAAGCCACAGCCAAAATACGAGAGATCTCGAATGTCTCTTTTCATCGAGCGGCAGCAGCAGGATTGCTCATATTACCCAGGATGATAATATCCCACCATTGTTGCTTCCAATAACAATCATATCCGCCACAGAGAATTCAAAAACCTCAATGCTCACAGTAGGTTGGTAGTCCAGGGTCGTATCAAGGCATTATTTGCAGAGAGTCCCGGGCCCTTGAACCTGAAAATCGAAAATCCACCTTTGAGCTCTGGGACTTTCACGACCCCGCCAACCCCTCCAAAAAGATCAGCCAGTGCAAGCACTGCGACATCACGTTCCAAGTACCGACCCAGCTCATCCACTTTTCAGGCTGTAGAGATACAGTATAGATCTGGTTCCATTCACATAAATATATGGATTCAACATTATCCAAATAACATCTCACATCACAGCAGTGATCACCACCTACCCTTTAAGTCTCCCGGGTTGTCCATCTCTATATTGCCCCGCATTTGTCACAGATAACAGCCTGAACCTGCTGGACAAGCCGCTCCCCAAATGATCTTCGGGCGTTGATACCCCACGCTCGCAGTCGGTGATCGGATGATCAACAACTATAATGTGATTCGTGGAATAATTATTCCGTCAAGACTGCGAATAAACCCTCAGAGCGTAAGCCCTCAACGACATCCATTGAATTTCTTGGTCCAACCCAATTCTCACCTCTCCAGATGAATGAATCCCAGCACCGTGCCATCGACCCTGCGTCTAGAAGCCGTCACGAAGTCATGCAAAAAGACTCAAACAGAATGAATTTAGTCAACCCTTCTCCGAGGATGCTATCTAATTCTGCGGGAAGAAAGGACGAAATTGCCTCTCTTGGAAGCTTAAGCTCGTCTTGATATTAGAATGGAGAGCTAGTCTTTCTCCTTCACATCTCGGCCTTTGTGCCGACATCTTGCCCGCTTTTCAACTACTTTAGTTGCAAGTCAGTGGCACTGCTCGGAATAATAACATACACCGAGTGCCCCCACCAGACTGTCGCCAGAACTCTCAATCCACACCATCGTTGTGCATTCGGGTTTCCGGGATATTTCTTCTTCCTGTTTCTCTTATACATACCGATCCCCAGTGGTGAGAGGCAAGTTTCAAAGACCTTCCGTTCTCGGCCTTCTCTCTGGTTTTTTTTAGATTAATATACCTCATCCTTCCTGCTCATCGACATCTCTCTTCCTCTGTTCAGTCTCCTAGCCTCATATCTCTCGTATTCGAAAAGTCTTTCTACTTACTTTCGTATATTTCTATCCTTAAGACCACAATCATGGCATCCAACGGAGTCAATGGCAGCAATGGCGCAAATGGGCACGCGAGCACTCGTCGTCCTCTTCTCCCAGGTATCTACGCCCCAACAATGACCTTCTTCGACCCTGTCACCGAAGATCTCGACATCCCCTCCATCAAACGCCACGCCATCCGTCTCGCAGAAGCTGGTCTCGTTGGTCTTGTAACCATGGGTTCAAACGGTGAAGCAGTCCATCTCTCCCCCGCCGAAAAAACGGCTGTCACCCAAGCCACCCGCGAAGCACTCGATTCTGCTGGCTTCACCAAAATCCCCATTATTGTTGGAGCTACCGAGGGCTCAGTTCGCGGCACGATCAACCTGATCAAGGAAAGCGAAAAGGCAGGCGGCGAATACGTGCTCCTCCTCCCACCCTCTTATTTCCGTGGCCTGATGGACGAAGAGGCCGTATACAACTACTTCATTGAAGTTGCAGACGGCAGTCCTCTACCTTTAATCCTCTACAACTACCCCGGTGCCGTAGCCGGTATCGATATGGACTCTGATCTCCTGATCCGCCTCGCAAAGCACCCCAATATCGTAGGCACGAAATTCACATGTGGAAACACCGGCAAATTGACACGCGTGGCACTGGCTACAAATGCAAAGACACCATTCAGTGAGGGAAGCGGTTACATGGCTTTTGGAGGCATGTGCGATTTCACAGCACAAACATTGGTTAGTGGTGGCTCGGGTATCATTGCTGGAGGCGCAAACGTTATGCCAAAGACATGTGTTAAGATCTGGGACCTGTACACCGAAGGAAAGAGAGATGAGGCTTTCGCTATGCAAAAGATCTTGAGTAAAGGCGATTGGGTGCTCACCAAGGCGGCAATTGCAGGGACAAAAAGCGCGATTCAAAGTTACTATGGATATGGTGGATTCCCACGCAGGCCGTTGAAGAGGTTGGATGAATTCAAGACGAATGCAATCAAGGAGGGTGTAGAGGAGGTCATGAAGCTAGAGAAGAGTTTATAAGGGGTAGAGTGTGGCGATTGATGCATTGCTATTTTGGTTGTTTGGCTTGGGGTTTTTCCTTTGTCGGGTCTACATATTGCATATATATTTGGTGTCACGTGGTTGAGGATTATAGACGACAAATTGATTCGATCTTGGGTTAATGGAAGAATTGTTTTCACTGTCCGAATCATCTTTCACAAGTGTAAATGGCTAAGTTGAGGTTGTGTGCTAGGATATTCCACGTCGTATCAGGTGTGCATTTGTCTTGCGGGAAGATGAAGACTTCCTTGCGAGTGACAACTGCTACCATATACTTTTCATAAGGAAATCATCACTCGGCTACTCGTGCCGTATTACTCCAATTCCTATTTCTGATCTCTGTTGACTTCGATCAATCTAGTCCTCCAATCCCAAGCCCGTACACAAGTAAAACGGTCATTATACTGTGTTTCGGTCAAAGGAGGTAGTCTCTTTTTAACATTTAACTCTACATGCTCTCATCAATACACCAGAAAGAAAGAGACGGAGAAGAACGGCAGTCGAGTTTTTGTTTGAACTTCTGCTAACATGTCAGCAAGACAGGATAGTCAGGCAGGACGAACATTTGTGTAAAGTACGTACGGGCTATGACCACCAAAACAGATATCGGAACGACGCCATGTGTGTTCAGGAATCTACCCTTATGCTTCCGATTAAAGTCTGCCCATTTTGAAGATATATGCAGAATTTTTAATTACGAAGTATACCTCAGGTCCACCAAGTATATACGCCATATGGTTCCAGGCTACTGCACCTGTAAGTTCGCCTAGCAAGAGGCTTTGAGACCCTGATATTACGTGCTTGATTCGAGATTTCAAGACGACATTGCCTCAATGCAGTGTTCATACTCATGAGACTAGAGTTTTATATAAGCATGGAAATTTTACGCCCACTCTCCTTCAAACAACACTTCTAACATCGTCACATCTAGGAACGAAGTCGTAGACCGAAAGTGGGTAACACACGTGACGGATCACGCGATCCACCTATTTATTGGCGATACTTTCATCTTCAGACTCATACTCTCCAACCACACCATTTTCAACTATGTCCGAAAGCCATCAGCCAAATGACGAGGCTCAGCAGCCACTCCTGGCCGACACTCCCAGCCAGGAATATGGCACAACAGAAGAAACCCCCGCATCAGCGGACACAGAACAAGGCGCCTTTGCTCGAAACCTCGGCACCATCGAGGCTTTTGCCATTATCATCAGTATCGTGATCGGAAGTGGTGTTTTTACATCCCCTGGTTCTATTGATGCGAATGTTCCATCGCCGGGTGTGGCACTGGTGATATGGCTCGTTGGTGGGGTGTTGGCTTGGACGGGAGCAAGCACTCTGGCTGAGTTGGGCACTGCGATTCCCGGAGAAGGTATTGAGCGCGCTTGTGAATAATAAAAAACGAAATGCTAATTGCCATGATAGGAGGTGTTCAGCCATATCTCCAACATATCTTTGGAGATGTTTTCGGCTTCTTAGCTGCATGGACTTGGGTTGTAGCTGTCATGCCGGCAACCCTCGCTATTTTAAGCATTGTTTTCATTGAGAGTATTTTCTCCGCAGCTGGCGTCACAGATCAGGCTGGGAGAATAGAGCATAAGCTACTCTCAGTCCTCGTTCTGATTCTCATCAATGCGGCGAATTCGATCAGTACGAAAGCGAGTACACGCTTAAACAATTTCTTTGTTGTCATGAAATTCGTTACTATTGCTTGTGTTGTGCTGGCCGGAATTGTGGTCGTGATTCTGGGACTTTCGAATCCGAATAGGGATGTGGGAGGTAGAGATTGGCAGACGAAACCTTGGTTTGGATTTAGAAAGACGATAAACCCGGATGGTAGTATCATCGACTGGAAGGATTTAAGTCAATGGGAGATGCTGGGTCACTACTCTGCGGCGCTTTATGGTGCTCTGTGGGCCTATTCTGGATGGGATAAAGTGAGCGCCGTAACTGATTAACCCCAATGGCGACTAATATGTAGCAGGCAGTCTACATTTCGAACGAGCTATCGGCGCCAGCACGCCAGCTGCCACTTGCTATCAATACAGCCATTCCGACAATAATTTTCTGTTTCATCACTGCGAATGCAGCTTACTATGTTCTTCTTCCCTGGAAGCTGGTTTCCACGACTGATAGCGTTGCGGTTGTAAGTCTCGTGCCATACTTCCCCGGGTCTCGTTGATTAAGTTGAATTTGGCAGACTGCTATAACTCGACTCTTGGGTCAAAGCTTCGGTGTCGCCTCTGCAGTTTTGGTCTGCCTCGTCGTCGCCGGATCACTCCTCGGAAACTCATTTGTCGCAGGTCGTATGGCTGTCGCAGCTGGTAACAAGAATTGGCTCCCTCCTCTCTTCGCTGTGGTGGGCCACGTTGGTCTTAGTGCGTCATCTGAGGATGCATCAACTGAATCATCGAAGAACGCTAAGTCAGATGCTCCCATTAACGCATTACTTCTATCAACAGTCCTATCGACATTGTACATATTATTCGGCAACTTCCGTGCTTTACTCACTTTCAACGGTCTTGGGGAATTTTCATTCTTCTTCTTGACTGTTCTAGGAGCGATATTACTTCGATATCGGGAGCCAGAGTTGCAGCGGCCGTACAAACCCCTCATTGTGATACCGATCACTTTCGCCATAGTCAGTGGATTCGTCGTTGTGAGAGGGGCTATCTTTGCACCATTCCAAGCAATTGTTTTGCTTATTGTTTGGATCATTGGGGTAGCATTTTACTGGGTCAGACGGTCGTGGAATGGAGAGACTGCAGAATAATGAAGCAAGTCGAATGTGTACGAGTAGTCAACATTGCGACTTATATCTTGATAACAAGTTCTACTCCAGAATGCATGTTTTTTCTACTACTTCCGACGAAAAGAAAATTCCGTGCTTCATTTTCATGACCGACAGTGCTTCTGATTTATACTGGATAATCAAATGGGTATGTTTATGTTTAAAAATGGCCACCCCTTTTGGTAAGCGAGGCCTCGTTACAACAGCCACTTCCTGTGGCGAGAAAAATACAGCATATTCAACAGAATTGGTGTCTCGAGTACAACCTTGGAACAGTGTTGGACTAATCTTAAGGGGCATTCCAAGAGCAATGACAAGGCGCGACAAGAGGCGATTGAAATAAGCGGGTAAGATATACGGGTGATGGTTGGGCGTCGCCGCTAGCCAAGTCGCTTGGTATCTGGGCGACAAGAGTCTACCGTGACGCTGCACAGCCGCGACAAGAACGATTACGACTGGAAATTTCTTGGAGACAATTTATCAAGAAACTGGTCCCCAAGCTTTTCATTTCTCCTTGTTTTACTCATTCATTCTCATACTTCGACTATACTTTTTTCTTATCACGTCACGAAATTTGATCCAAGCCGGATTGATTTCCTCTTCACTCGTTCAGAGCATACGACCGGCCCTTTCACTCAATTCATATTTTTGTACATTTCATTTTTAGTTTTTACGTGCTTTATAATACAATATGAAGGTTCTCACAATTTTGGGCGCGCTGGCTACAGCAGCTTTTGCTACTCCCACAGAAAAACTTGAGGCGAGACAGACATCTTCTGGTGCCCTACCTACAGTTACAGTGAAGGGAAATGGTAAATGGCACATTTGGTGAATTCGAGCACTTTTGCTGATAATGACTAAAGCTTTCTTCGCTGGGGACAAGAGATTTTACGTTCGCGGGGTTGCTTACCAGTGCGTATATTTCCATCCTATCAATTCAGAGCACGTCATGTTCTGACATTAGAATGTTATAATTCAAATTTGCTGACAACAAAATAGACCTGGTGGAGCAGCAGATGCTGCTGATCCGTTGATCAACATTCCTAATCTCAAGAGAGATATTGCCAACTTCAAGCGTCTTGGGATCAACACCATTCGAGTCTACACAGTCGACAATTCGGCATCACACGACGAGGGCATGAAGCTTCTCGCGGACGCAGGTATTTACCTTGCCCTGGATGCCAACACCCCTGATTTCTCCCTCAATCGCGCCACCAACCAAACACTATTCCAATCCTACAACGAAAACTATCTTCAAAGCCTGTTCGCCACAATCGATGCATTCGCCAAATACTCGAATCTACTTCTCATGATCAACGGCAACGAAGTCATCAACGAGCGCAACAACACCATTGCAGCTCCATACATCAAGGCGGTCCAGAGAGATATGAAGGCGTATATCGCAGCCAGAAAGCACAGAAATTTCCCAATCGGATACGCAGCTGCAGATGTAGCTGAGAATGTTGACCAGCAACTCGCATATTTCGACTGCGGCCCAAATGGAGTCCGTGGTGACTTTTTCGCCTTGAACGACTATTCTTGGTGTGATCCATCCTCTTTCACCCAAGCCGGATGGGACGCGAAGGTGCGCAGATATAGCGGATATGGAGTTCCAATTTTGTAAGCAGACAATAATCTCTTGTTGTAGTACTCAAACTAACAAAAATAGCATGGCTGAATTTGGGTGCATCACCAACACCCGTGAGTGGGGTGAGATCTCAGCTCTCTACTCCGCAAACATGACCTCCGTCTACTCCGGTGGTCTCGCATACGAATACACCGCCGAGCCCAACGGCTACGGACTCGTCACCAACACCAACGGTCAAGTCTCTCCCAACGCAGATTTCAGACGTCTCGAAGCTGCCTACAAAGCTACTCCCAATCCAACCGGCGACGGAGGCTACTCTGCCACAACAACTGCCTCTGACTGTCCACCTGCTAGTGTTGACTGGGAGGTAAAGAACAATCTCATCCCAGCTATGCCTAGCGCAGCAGCAGCATTCATGAAAGATGGTGCTGGAAAGGGGCCAGGTTTGGGAGATGATGTCACGACTAGTCACTATGGTGGAAAGTCTTATTCATCTGGTTTGGTTGAGATGGATGGAAGTGCTGCTTCTTCATCCGGCACAACTGGCACTACCAGTGGAACATCTGGAGCTTCTTCCACAGCTGCTGCTGCTCGTCTGTCCATCGGCCCCTTTGAATTCATCTTCGCTGTTCCTGTCGTGGTGGCTATCGTGGGAGTGTTTGCTGGAATGGGAATGATGGTATAAATGTGATGTTAAGAGATTGATAGCTGAGAGTCAGATTTAGCGCTTGGTTACGGTGTGTATTTGTTTCTGGTGCGTGGTAGACTTAGAAATATGTATTTCGTACTAGCATTTTCGGGCGCGATTTCAGGGGTGTGCAATCAGACTCAAGTTCGTGCTTGATGTAGGAATTGAAAATATTGTATTTTATCTCATGCAATGTGCCTTTCTAACGAATCCTTTGCCTCCTGAAGATACCACGAGTGTGGGAAATTGTCGCATCTGATTTAAGTGTGTGGACAAAACAATTTATCCTGAAGGGTTGAACTCTCATAGCAGCGAAGAGGCTGTCCCTACGGCTTTAGATCTTCATTGTCTCTCGAATATTCTTTGTGCGTGTCTAGTAAACTCATTAATGGGATATAATTCGCAGTTCCATTCTGTACCTTCTATGTATTCTAGACCTTTAGACTTTGAGCGCTAAATTTCTGATAGTGGTAGGATTCAGCGGCCGTTGGGGAAACAGTTGCAAGAGTGACTGCCTATTGTGTTGACCTACAGCACTAGAGCGCACCTTGGTGGACTGTAGCTGACGAGCAGCGGTGCTGTATTTCAATATCACGTCCCATCCTGTAAGTATACATGCCGAAAAACACCTCTAATCCACACTATTATTTGCATGACATCATTTGGTGATTCATATTTCGTAATAGATCCAGAGTATCCCAAACCACTCTTACCAAAAACTCCATGTTCACATCGTCGGTTTACATGCTGAGTTGCTAGTTTTCCTGTCGTGGTTCCACTACTAAGCTTGTACGCTCCCGTACACTTCAGAAAAGATTTTAGCTGAGCTCTAACGGGTTAAACTACAATTTAAACGATCTTATGGGTTCCATGGTGCGTAATTCAGTATTTATTTCTGCGCTTCGCTGATCAGTAACCTGACCCAAAGTAGGTAATAGATTTTAATAGTCTAAAAAGTAGCATAGACGTGCTTATATCTGTTCCTACCATGGAAGTCCGGAGCACAATATTTCATTATTCCATTACAGCTATCTCAGCCAGATCCCGTCGTACCACTGCTGACCCTGCTATGGTTCCGGCGTTGAACTTTATGTCAAACTCACAGAGTCTCCGCACTTTGTGTAGTAAAGACTGGGTTTCCTTCCGCTGGTTTTCTTTAGATTGACCAACCACAGCGCGTGCTTCAAACCCGATACAATCCCGAACTAGCAATAATTTGGTACGGGAAAGGAATCAGACCCAATTTTGTAGCGGAGGCTGTAATTCAGCGCCTCCTCTGCGTGTTGATGGCCACATATGCATTGTGATACACCAGTCTGGTTCAATTATCGTCTCCCAAACCGCAGGCAGAATGATCTCTGATTTTGGTCCAATCAAATCATAAAAGCCTGCCTGCACATGAGGCCCGATCTTTTCTACATGGAGAAATGACTGTGATGAGTTTATGCATGCTCTGCACATAAAATGATAAGAATTGAGTAGAATAAATGGATCGAGAGACAATTTACCTGCCATGTGTGGCATAGTTCAAACGGGTATGAGAATTTACGGCCCATGGCATCCTTGAATTTGATAGGGTTTACAGGCCGCGACTCCTTCCAAATTCTCATAGACACTTCCCATCCGGGCTCGACAAGATGCTCCCAGAGCGGTGGGAGAATAACCTCGTTATTGCGACCAATAGGGCTGTATTTGTAATCTTTCACGTCTGTTAGATCAATCACCCCATTCGGCACCATCATATGATTGTTGTATCCACTTCACCATATTCTAGCGTCATTAGACATAGTCTGAGCTAGTATTTTGAACCAACTTACCTCCCAGGCATTACCCAAGTGGTAAGGAATTGGGATTTTTCCGCCTTGACTGTTGGTAAATTTCTACCGGAGCAAGACGTTGCTTCTCCTTCATTCTTGTTGGGACCATTTCCTCGAATGAACTTTCGGTTTCAATTCCATTCCTCTCTGCAGGAAAGCCGTTAGGGAATTCTCCCCGTTGCTTTTCGTCAATCTGTCCGTCAGAGTCTGTGTCACCGGAGTGGTCAGAATGGCCATCTCAGTATTCCGTTTCATCTATCACGGTTTCGGCATCGGTTTTCAAGTTGTTAAGGTACCTTTCAAGCACATAGTCTGATGGTCCATTACTGGCTTTGGAGTTATGAACCTCGTCTTGTAATCAAGAAATCTTGGCTAGTATTTGGGAGATTTTATTTTGCATCTGGCTTGTGCCGTGCTTGAGCGTCGAAGTATCTTGGAGGATTTGTTCCGTGTCACCCTAATGTCCTTTAAGATAATGCTGTTTAGTATATTGTAGATGAGATGCCGGAGGGCATGGGCTAACACGGAGACACAGTCTAGCGTGATATTCAAGGTCGACTTGTGTACTTCTAAATTGGCCTGTGGCTTCGCTAGCTTGGCTTTACCGGAAGCGGCCCATGTAATTTTGGACTGCCCCTTTATGAGTTCGCCAATTTGTTTGACTACTTCTCTGCAATTCAAAGCGATGCTGCTAATCTCCTTGACTACGTCACCATTAACTAGGAGGGCTGTATCTGCGGGATCTTTAGAGTCTTCAACCAGAATCTCGAGTATAGCTTGCAGAGAGGAAAGCTGTTTTTAGACAAGACACAATCTCCTTGCGTGCGTGGCAAACGTTTTTCCATCACTCGGAAGTTTGGAGTTGGTTAGACTGTTAAACTTGTAATTATCTACTGCAAATAGAATTCGGTCATTCAAGTGAGGATATGTAGACAAAGATGAGGTTGATGCCGCGAGGCTGGTTCATCCATGTTACACGTCCAATTCTTCCGCCAGTCACGCGCTCCGCGTTTGGTGGTCAAACCGATAGCAATTTGAAAAGGGATTTAATCAGCCTTCATGCGCTAGCCGGGTTCTATATTACCTATTTTAAGACCTTGGTGCAGAAAATCAGACATAGAACAATATCAAAAGCCGGGGGGCAAGATAAGTGTTACAGCATTATTTGCGTTGGCACCTACCTAGGTACCTACGATGGGATGGAGTGACGATTATGTGATCTAATGTGACCAAGGGATGTTGGCTTTTATGGGAGCACCATTGTGCCTATAAAATACCTTACCAATATATCGACGTGTATGCTCGGGTTGCTCATTTGTATGGGTATATTCTTCAACTCGCATTCGCGTCAAGTGATAAGTATCCTCTTAGCCACCCGTGGACCTCGTGCATTGTAAAGTTTCCAGAAAAACAATTTTCCAGGTAATTACTTATATGATGGGTTAGGGCTCTGGGCGTTCTTGTCACACATGTTTCTATAGTTACAGATGCTGCCTGTGTGACTATATAAAGAGTGATAAGCAAATCACTCTCCTTGAAAGAGACCTTCATGTTCTGCCTGGCTGTCGCGGGGCGACTACCTATGATGTAGCATAAATCTATCTTATAAAATAATCGTTGGGAGTCTGTTTTGGCTCCTTAAAGACTATTGCCAAAACTTGACAAAAATAAGATAACAAGGTCCCTGGTCTACATCTTGCCTGATTGCCGATCAAATGCGTGAGTAAGATACGGGTACTGCTTAGGCGCTGTTTAAGGAGCTCAGATGAGCTAGGTGGTAAGATGAGGGCGAACAGTGCTCGAGTAGAAGCGGCAAGCTCACTAATCTAACAGACTTCAGAACGCAGAAAAAGTTGTATTCTACTCCCATGGGCAAGTATGTTCATCCTCTGTATCTGCTAGGATCATAATGATCTACAATACGGCAGATCTCCTCGATTTGCTCCCTTTCCTCTAATGTCCACCTCCCATCATCCGTTGTCCTCCAAGAGTTCACCGTCCTTCTGATTTCATTGAACATCGCAGCGGACCTTCTCTTCATTTTGTCAACCTCCGGCTGCTCATCTTCAATAGAATCCTGCTTTCCCCAAATCTTGATATCCAAGGCATAAAGTTGCCTCATTAAATCCGAGCACCTAGCTACTTCTTTCGACATATTTTGAGGCACCTCAGGTATCTTATAGGGTTGTCTTGTTTTGGCTTTGAGAGGAGGATTGTAGTTGGTATGTATCCGCGTTTGGATTGGATCTGGAGATCTTGAGCCAAGTTCGACGTCCGATTTCCCATAAGATCTTGGTGTTGATTGAAAGCATCCCATTTTGAATGCGTATACGACACCAGTAACGATGGCAAGCAAAATCAGAGTTATGATACCGTAGGCTAAGCCAACGATGTGCGTATGTGCAGGACCGGTTGTTGCTTTGCCAGCTCCTTCGATAACAATGAGGCAGCCAGAATTAGGACAAGATTGCGGAACCGAACAGACTTTCGTGGTGGAGTTGATTTCAATGCTCTTATAGCTATCGAATACCCAATCTTCGTATGGTAATTTCGGGTATCCTTGCCAGTACGGTGCTTTGTCACAGCTGTATCCAAGACTTGCAGCTTCTTCGTGGATACCTGTGGTATTCCTCTTACTTTCAAGATCTTTTAGATAGCCGGGTATAGAAACGAGATTCAGAGGGAAAAGCTCAAGTCCCCATCGCCTGGTCGTGGTCGCTAATGCAAAGACAGGAGAGATAGCTCTGTAGTCGATGAAATGCCAGGCCTCCATGCCCACGTCCAAGTGGAAAGAAATGCTTCAAGTAAGGAAGGTGGGTTGACCTCTCAACCAAAATCTGGCTGTACAATCTGTGACAACATCTGAACGTGAGCTTATCATTTACCCCGCGCAGCCTCGTGCGGCTGAGTGGTCATTTTTCGGTGAGCATATTGAGACGTATTTATAGTCTCATACGTGTAAAACATGATTGGGATTTAGATTGAAGGATTTAGTGTGCATCATGCAGCCTCATATCATAGTTTGTGGCTTTTGACGAGGCTTTCATGGTGTCTTACCCCACCCCGCCGTCGCCCGATTACAATGGGGGAATTCCAACGCGGCTAAAGTTGCCATGTTATAGAACATTACTTTTTCGAGGCTCCTTGTTTCCATTGTCTTATTACGTTTGAAATCGAAAGATGCACGGTGCGAGGCTGAACTGTGATGAGAACATGGTGATTTGCCTACAAAGAGATCAACCAGAGAAAGGCCCCAATCAATCCACTCCAAATACGCGGATACGTATGTTGGAGCCTTTATGGATTTTATCTTGTCTTAATCCTCAAATTTTGATTGTCTAAACGTCCTTGTGATCGTATACTCATTTTTCGATGCTCTTGGACATATCACGAAAGATGCGATGATTGCAGTTGATTGTAGTCTTACGTTATGGTAAAAAATTTGCGTGCTAAATATTCGATTTTAAGGATAAATTGATGGTCTGACAAACTCTCGACGCCGTGATCACCACTTACTTTCCTTCTCCTCCCATAGTCCATCCGATCTCTTGCAATTATAAATTGGTCTCGTAATGGTAAAGGTTCTCCCCCAGACACTCCACATCGACCCGCACATTATGAAGCACTCGAATTTTGACTTGCATATCGACTGTATTGTATTTTCGTCGCCGCCCTGGTTGGCGTGCCTCCTTCAACGCAACCTTAGGAATATTTTTGAGCAGAATATCCATGTCCACAATCTCGTTGGTATCTAAATTGCGAAGTTTGAATTAGCTGGGTGCGATCGAGGTGCAGGCAAGAAAAATGACACCAAATAGTAGGGACGAGCCTCAAGAATTGAAATGTGGGATCAGAAAATTTTTCTTACCTGTAGGTAGGGCTGCCATAGTAGTAGGAGGATCTTCAATTGCTGTTGAGATGAATGTGACTCGAACTTTCTCTCCGACATTGATGCTTTCTGAACTGAACCTCGTCTTGAGGCTATACGGGTATGTTATAGGCGTGTCCGGAAGAATCAGGTCGCCTTTTTTGATCAACCAGAAAAGCTGTTTGGGAACAACTCGAACACCGTTGTACTTATCCATCACAGAGTCACTTGCTTCATGTTGATAATCGGCATACTCTTGCGAGACACAGACACCATAGTGCCTTGGACACTTTGTGACCTTTGGTGGAGGAAGCATGCCAATCCCGAAGCCTCTCAGAACAGCCCCTTGAACAACTGCACTCCAGCAGCCAGAACTGTCTGCTTTCTGGACCGGAATACCTCGACGACTTGCATACTCCTTAACCTGCTTCTGGAGGTATGGACTCTGGGCGAAGCCACCCGAGAGAAAGATATTCTTGGAAAAAATTAGCTCGACCTGGGAGTATTATTCGACCTCTGATACATACACCCACTCTACATTTGACCTGACCACGGACTTCACTTTTGACTTGTGCAATCTGGCCCGCAATCATCCTGATCGTGCCCTTGATGCAATCCTCAAACATTTCTTGCATATCAGCGCTTTACAGAGTTAGCTACGAACAAGCGGCTTATATGATATTACCTACCTCTTGAGAGTCAATACTCCGGCTTCGAGATCTTCGATCCCCTCTACATCATCCAAAAAGTTGATATCACTAGGGATGTCAATATCTCCATCTTCCATACCACTGTAAGCATGCTTAATTCGTTCAAATCTTCCCATCAAGACCTTCCCGGCTGGATGAAGCACAAAATGACCTCCAGAGTCATCTTCTTTCACAATCTGATCGGGACTAGTCAGTTTGGGCTGTAGCCATCGTATGAAAGCCCGGTCAATGAATGTGGACCCGTACTCTCCTCCTGGTGTAGGTTAAGCAATGCGAGCTGAGCTACGCGATTGTTGGAGCAAGCTTACCGGAAACACCACCAACCCGCGAGAGTTTCAGAGGGTTGAGGCTCTCAATAAAGTAAGATACCAAATCCTTTACAGGTTGTTATGTCAGCTTCTCCAAATATATCACTTGATTCTACTTACCACCGTCCCTCCCCCCGCATCGCACACAACGAAGCATTCGCCCTGAACGAGTCAGTCTAGAATCAAACATGATCAAATGAGATAACTCACAGGGATAAAAACTCGATGGTCCTTTCTAAGCGTGTCCTGAATCGTATACAGAGCACATGCCTCTGGCTCTGATATGAAGGAGACATCGCGAAGGGTCGGGAACATTCCTGGGTGGAAGGCAGCCATAACTGCTCGGAAAGTTTTGTTTGTTGCTTCATATGACCAAGACTGTGAACCAGTCAGAGAACTGTCCAGTAATATGGTGTTAGATTGACATACCGCTGGATGTGTGATTACCATGTCAACTGGAATCCTGCTCAAAACGTGTCTCCCTCTGCCGACCAGATGTTTGTAAAATACCTTGGCTATCTCACTCAGATAGTCAGCAACGATATCGACAGCATCCTTCGTCAGATGCTCAGGTATATCGTTTGTAACATGAAGCTTATCCACCAAGTGAAGTCCCTTGACCAGATTTTTGAGAATTTCCAACTCTTTCTTAGTATTCCGCGGCTGAAGCTCCAATTTTGTCCATCTTATGATCTCTGACTCCTGAGATATCGAGTGACCCCATTGTTCCTGAACATCCTCACTGGTTCTATTAGAGTAGGATATTTGGGAAGGAACTTTCTCGGTTGTCCCCGCCGGCCAACTTCGGAAGACCTTGAGATCGTTCTCCCAATTACAACTTCCGTTTCCCTCATCTTGCATCCACGCCAATCCTGCTTATAGTCAGCATCTTAAGTTATTTCTAACTCATCCCATGGATATTACCTGTATACGTGGTACCATAATCAAGTCCTAGAACAATTCGAGGACCATTTGCTGGGGCTGCCATCTTACAGAAATCCACCCAAGCTGGAAGGTATTGGACTTTGTCCCAGGTCGAGATGAGATATGCTATGAGAGATGACCTAACTTCGCAATTTCTTAGAAAAGATTCTTACATCACATTGGATTGGAATTCCAGCCTTGCGTCTTTTCACAAGAGGTAAGAATACGCGGGATGCGTGATGCAGGGATAGTCTGCACTTGATTCAGCCTGACGTGGAATTTCATCGGGTGGCGTTCAGGGCATTTGGAGCTGAAAAAGTGCCACAAGGCAGAATACTGACGCTGCAGAGACATGCCAACCACAAGAAGTGACCTTGCAGGGAGGAGATAGGCGATGGTCTCAGTCCGGAAACAAATGACCTCAGATCGGTCTCGCTGCTTCGGAAACAATTATACAACCTACGGTGTGGGCTCAAATGGTAGAGACCGACTGATAGCATTTTGTACAGTAAGTAGGCCACAGACATGACAAGGTTTTCCCAAGGCTGATTTAATCACTAATACTCAGGGAAGCGGTTATTTTCTCAAACAGCAAAAGATAGAAAGCAGCTCCCGCCAGATACCCAAAATGGGATTTTTTGGTCCCAGCACCGATGCCCACGAAGAGAAAAAGAACCTCAAAAGACAATTGAATGAAGAAAGAAGAGCCAACAGAGATGCGGATCAAGAAATTGGACGTCTCAGAGCTGCCCTTCATGATACCGAGAACAGATATCGCCAAGCTGCTTTTGACAACAATAGAATGAGAGGAGAACACAATGACGAGCTCACCAGAATGACTATCGATCATTCCAGTACTTTGGATCAACTCACCAATAGACACAATCAACTTATAGCTTCAGAGAGGAAGGACCACACGGATGAGATCGAAAGAATGACGACATCGCACAAGAGGACCGTTGAATCACTCAAGAACAATCATGATCGAGAGATGAGTAAACTCTTGGCACAGCTATTGGACAGCAAAGATGACTACCAAGGATGGCCAGACGATGTTTTGAAGGTCAATTTTAGAGAGTTGCAGCGGCAAGTTGAGGCAATTGGGTCCCATCGACACCAAGAGTTCAAAATTCCTGTCAATGCTCAGCTGAACTCTCGTTTGGACCCCACAAGATTTATAACTCAGGAGAAAGAGACCAGGCTACAGTATCATCGAGTCTTGAAGAGTTTGATATGGTCTATCATCGTTGACCAGTACTTCTCGATACCTTTTGGATTTGGAATTCTCGGCCCTGGTGAAGGACAGAATGAGTTGAAAGGAGTGTATCTAGCATGGCGACAGCTGTTCCAAAGCTCTGCCAGTGAACGTAAGATTATCAAACTTTCTCAATTTCTTTACTCGTGCTTCAAGCTGATATATGAGCGCAGTTAATTCCGGCAGTGAAGATTACGCAGTCTTCTACCAAGATTCGCTTGCAAACAAATGGCGATCAGCAACATTTCAGTATATCCAAGCTGCTTTGACAGAGAGTGGCGAGGTTCATAGCAATTTTGAAAAGCTCATAGTTATCAGAAGCAATCAGAATACTGATTTCACTGAGCGAAGAATCATGACACTTCTTGCAGAGGTCGCCAACACATCGGGTAGCACCGTTCGCCGAGAAATGGAGGGTGATGTTCGAAAGATGGTCAACTTAGCACGGGATATTTCAATCCAGTTTGGGATCAACACTGCACAATTGCGACTTCTTGTTCCACAGCATGGGGAAATAGTGGAAATTGGGAAAGAGTATCAAGACTGTATAGATGCCGGCCAACAGATGGGAAAGTCTGTCACCGTTGAGTTTGTGACAGTTCCAGGTCTGCAGAAGGTTGGGAACGGTAGATCAGATATGGATACCAAGAGAATCATTGTTCCTTGTGATATTCTGAAGAAGAAACAAGGTCAATTCTGAGGTTTTGGGGGATTGATATTGGGAAGATCATTGTCGGCATATCTATGCTTTCAATTTTCCATAGACAAGCTTCACATTTCTAACCTTTCATCCATAAATTCGTGCATTAGATTCAACATTATTTTAATAACACACGATATCGAAGAGTAAACTTGTGCCAGGCCCTACCTTGCGATTTCAGTTCCGCTCATCCGCTCAAGAAAGACTTACTCACAACCTCTCACCGACTGAATGACTTACTCAAATGCTCTCACCGTCTCACCGAGCCATCTAAGATCCAGGCTCCTATTTAGTTCATGATCCAGGCTATTTTGATCCCGATCAAACATTCACATGTATCAGAAACGCATTGCTTAACTTTTCTTATCGCGAGGCTCTGCCGTATGTAAAGTATCTCGTACAGTAAGGCGTTTTGCACTGCCTCCACCACACCGAAACAAGGCGAACATGCCAACTCATCAGACCTACCTGCAGCTCACACCCCTGACAATATTGATGCAGCCTGATCACCCCGCATACTGAAGTGGGTCAATTTGAATCTCCATGGGTTTTCTTTTTGTGACTAGTGCGAGGCTGACTCGAGGACGTGAAAGGGGTTCCTGGAGCTCGAAGTATAGCGAGGAGGCTCTTTGTTCAACGGCACTTCGCATTTGTATACCCTTTAATGGATGATGATTGAGAACTAGTTGTTTAATGAGATACTGTACCTTATAGCATCCAAGATGAAGGGCCTTTGGGATTTACCGACAAGGATGGTTGATCCAGGGCTCAGTCTGGTGGTTTGGGATGGAATTGTTGCATTTGTTGTGGTCTTTCTCACAATTCTTGGGATGCTCATGAAATCGAAGCACTGGACAGAGCCTTGGATCTTACATACTGGCATGGTGTTATTATCTATGTAAGATTTTACTTTAGGCGATATATTTGTTTCTACTCTACATTAGATTCGTACTGACAAACGAATAGGTGGTTCTTCACTCACTGGATAGACATAACAATCCACCACTTTCGTGTCACCGTAACGTATGGCTTTATTCTTGTCGACTGTCTATACAACAGTTTCAAGATCATTTCGGATGTTTTCGTCTTCCTTGGTACATATCGAATCCTGCTTCGATACAAAAGCGTCCATATTTGGTGGGATTGGAGCTTATTATCTGGTCTTTTCTTCGTGTGCTGCTGGCTGCTGGCCATCTTAGCATTTTATCACGTTTGCTTGATGTGGGTAACTGCATTCGCCTGGTTGTCTTTTGCAGATGTAGATGTTATCAATAGTCTAGCCAAGGGAAGTAGTGCGTTTGCGGTTGCGTACGCCGTGCTTCAGTTCTGTTTAATGAGCTTTGTGGGGTTTACGGCTTGGGCTGTCTACGGCCAAAAACCCTATGAAGTGGAGGTATGCATTTTATCTCCATGTATGAGACTATCTATGTGACTAATCATAATGTAGTCTCGGACAGCCTTTTTCGGGGTGTGTGTGTTGATGCTTCGCTGCTTCTGTGAGGTTGTTATTGTTGGACAACTGGATCGGAATCCAGCTAACCTGGCGGGAATAGCGAAAGCAAGAGATGGCACATATGGGCTTTTCAGCATATTATTTCTATTGTGCATGCTGGCAGCTGTTCCCATGACTGAAAACGTGCCAGTTGTGGACCCACTCGTTGCTGAAGAAAGGGTTGAGATCAAGGAGGCCAGAGCAGATTTTGCAAAAAGATTGAACGATGCTACAGGGAATGGAACTGCAACAGGACCTACGATTGATTCAATCATCGATGAAGCAATTCAAGACTTGGGAGTTGGCACCACTGCGGCCATTTTAACAAAGAAGAGGGAGTTGAAACGGCTGAGAAAACTTTATGCGGGATATGAACCTATAGTTAAGTGGCAGCCAGCGGTGACTGCTCAGAGCACACAGCGGGAAGACTATAGCAGTAGGAGGACACGAGCTCCGAGGTACGAATATTGATCTAATAGAAAGAAAGTCCCCATTACATTCAAAACTGCCATTTGCTCTTCGCGATCTATGCCTTTTTTCGCACACGCAAATTCTAGACCTAATTGTACATTGGAAGCTAGGCATCGGCAATATGGAGTTAAGGACTTCTGATCTGAAATTTAGCGACGTTGCCCCCTGGAAATGCAGAGCATCAAGGGTAGCAAAGCGCCTGCTAGAATTCCTCTGAAGCCCGGCCCCCGCCTGTCCCACAAGCCAAATCACAAGTTAACGAATGCATAAGTACAATACGATTGAAGAATAAAATTTCATAAATGCAATCTATCCAGAAACTATGTAAACCATTTCTATTTAACTCCATTTTCTAATCCTCAAGTAAGTACCCCAGATCTGAGCGATGCAAACGCCGTGGACATGGCAGGCTCAACATGATGTCTCGGCGGCGGTTGATAAGTCAATGGCAGCAGAAATACATACCGCACCAAAAGTCTATCATGATTTGGGATCACATGTACATTCTGTGCCGTATGCTTTGCCAATTCGCACCCTAACATCACTTTCATGTTACTAAGTGCACTGTGTCTCCAGCTCTGGCCTGTGCTTCCTGCATATGGCTGTGATGTAGCTTGGTTGTCTGCACAGTAGATACCAGTTCCGCCTGCTGCGCCGTGTACTTGAAAAGGTGAATGGCTCTTTGTTCGAAGGCCTTCCGTGAGAATGAGGAATAGACGTGAAGCTTGTGTGCCGTGGAAGACAGGGCCGGTGTTGCCAGCTATGAAGTGATTGTTGAATTGCATTTCTTGCTCAGGTGGGGCATTCATCATGAGAAACTGTTGTGTATTCGGCATACTTGGTACCCGAAAACCGGCGGGGGCACTTAGCATGAAACCTCTGAATTTGAGACACAGCCATGAAAGCAGCTTCTCTCTATCAGCCGCCATCCCATCTGGGGCCGCAAGTGCTTGTTTTAGATTGAATGTCTTTTGATATGTTGTCAGTGGCGGGAGCGAATCGATGACAGCATGTAATCGAGCTTTATCGATTGGACAACCTGGAAGAAGTTTGAGTCCGGATTGGTCCCTTGCTGCTGCATAGACAGCTGTTAGAAGAAGGTCAATGGCGAGTGGATCTACAAGTAAATTATGTAGCCTGACTTCGAGTGGCGCTCGTCGAAGCTTGATGGAACATGCCTTGGTGCAAGTGGCTGGCTTCCAAAGTTTGATATTCAGTGAGCCTAGACACACATGACATAATGCAGGAGATCCAGTCATGAACTTGTGTATGCCATCGTACATAGTTTGGATTGAACTAGTGCCGCTTCGGAGCATGGCTTGAATCTTCCTATTTAAGTAGTATGTGAACAGACTTGGTTTCGTCGTACAGACCTGCCCGTCCGGTTCACCGTCCACTGCGGGCTTCCAATCTAAATGATAATCTTGCTCTCCATCCTCACCATTGGGGGATAGATGAGAACAAAACGTAGAAGCCGAGCCACGAAGACAAAGTCTGATTACAAGAAGTCGTGCTTCTTGTGGAATACCTCGCGCTTTGCGTTGAAGATCACTCAACCCGGTCAGTGCGAAGGAAAACTCATACTGCTTATGGCCCATTGTCTCAATGGCATGTGCTAGACTTTCTGGAATTTCAAAATCAATGACTCTCCCCGTTGTAGTATTGCTAATGTCGAGTTCGCCCAAGAGGGTTGCAAGTTGTGTTGGACTTTGCCTTTGCAATCTCATTCGGATCCCTTCCATATTTTTTGCGTCAATAATAAGCTGACTGTAATCAGACTGGAGTGTGGAGAGGAGAGATTCAGTTCCGAGCCAGAGATAGTCTTGTACGGATGTTGAAAGTCGCAGCACCCTTCGAATGAGATCTATGGCTGTTTTGTCTTGTTGGTTGAGCTGCCCACTTCTCCTCCAAATTTCAAGGGCAACCCCAATCCCATGATCTTTGCGCTCGTCCCACTTTGAACCTCCGGGGTTAGATATTCTGTGAATCAGACGAGCGCAAACAGCTCGTCCGTTATCAGAAGTGTTTGCTAATGCAGTCAGGCATTTGCAAATACTTCCAATATTCTTTCCACCAGGTTTCAAACAAGATAGTATGACCTGATGATCTGGGTTCAAGGTCTGTCGGTTGTTGATGATACTGATGATCTGTTCAGCATATCCTTGACGGACAGGAAAGTATAACCAGGTGAGATTGCCCCTCGACCCTTGTTTCTTGTACATATACTGTACGGCATCTGCATTCCCAGCTATTGTTTTCCACCAGGCGATCCTTTGCTGAGTCAGTCCGGTACCTGTTGCTGGGAGCGCAGAGAGAGCTGGGGCTATCAATTGACTAATATCAGTCACGAATTTTTGCCAGTGTTCGAGAGGAAGCTGATCCGACATTTTCGATAGGTATTGCGGACCTTGATCGTCCATCAATGCGGATAGTAACAGTAGCCAGCAATTATCCTGCAATTGGTTGAGCTTTCGTCGTCGTGCAAGGTAATTTGCAAAATTGATGCACGACCCCTCACTATCCAATATGATCATGGACTTCATCTCTTCGATATACAAATCATGCTCCTTTAGCATAATGAGGAGGCACTCGGTATATTGCGGGTAGTGAAAGCTTTGAATCTTTTCCAAAGTTTTGGCAAAATCCGAGCGCATCGATCCAGGGTGGGACTCCCAGAATTTCACTTCTTCTTGAATTGCAGCCAATGTTACCGGCTGGCCTCCAGGATCGCAGAAGCCACCAAGCGCAAATGCCAAGTACGATCTGAATCGTTTGTCAATGGTTTCGGAACACTTCGAATCGCCAATTTGTCGGAACATGGAGAGTATTGCTTCCCGGGATGGAAGTTGTTTGAGACGTTGGAGAAGCTCTGGGGGCAAGTTGGTGTGAGTATTGGATGCCTCAACAATAGCTTTTCCCAGATCAAAAATGTACATTCCCATCACCTCTCCAGGTCCTTTGGTAAGTAGCGAAAGAAACTTTGGTTGAGCAGCTTCGATAACTGTTTTCAATTGCCCCGCTAGCACTGTAGATGCTAGATGAACATTGCGGTTGAGAGCAGGCAGCGCGTTGGTCAATGAAGTCATTTGGCGAACTAAACTTAACTGAGACTCTCCAGGAGCTAGTATCATGAGAATACTTTTGGAGTAGGCATCGTTATTTTTGAGAAGCGCATCATTGACAGTGGACATGGAGTTTGCGTTCGCTTGGCTGTCGATGCAAAAATGGACGAACAAGTCCAAGGCACTCGGCCCAACTGCATGAGCACGACATAAAAGACCTAAAAATTCCCTAAGCATCTCATTACTCTGAGGAGCGATATCGATGTGCTCGTAGCAGTGAGGATCCGCAAGTATCAATGCCTTTTTTCTCGTGAAGGGGTCTGGTCCGTCGAGATCGAAAACATGCAAAAGCTTCTCCCTTTGCGCTTCCGAGAACTTCCCATCCTGCCACAATTTGATACGCTCCACATTGGGCCTCCAGGTCCGAAGCCACGCCCATGATGGTAGGTGCTCGTTTAGAATGGTGACGGTGGTATTATTCAAGTTCTCCGGAAGTGTTTGAAGCCATGAAGAACTGATGTAAGCATTCAGATATCTCCGGCTCTCCAAGTCCAGTTCGAGTCCTTTTCGAATACGCACCCATCCTTGTGAACTATAAAGTGATCGGTTTATGATACCGATAGATACTACCACATGTGAGGTATTAACATTGAGCTCGTTGATTAGGTCCTGAAACCCGTGTCCGGCGTGGCGATCGTCGTCGGAAATCATGAGCAGAAAACGAGCAAGCCTTAAGTCCTTCTTTAGAAGCATACTGCTCCTAATCCGACCACCCAGTGCAACACATCGAAGATACTTGGGTGCTGGGACATGATCCTCCAGAGACAGGAGATATCGAGGTGCTTCAGCTTCTGAGAAAGCTCTCAAGCAAGCCAGTACTGCCAACGGACGATAAATTTGGTCTCCCAGCGCATAGTGATCGATTAATCGATTTAGCACCAAATCGAAGTTTGATGAAGACCGCGGATTGATTTTTTGATCTCTCCGTATATAATCCGTTGTTGGTTGAAGTAATTTGTCAAGGTCAACAGACTCGCAAGGTGGATTTCCAGTCTCCAAGAAGCTCAAAGCTTCCACACATTTTTTGAGCTCTCGGTGCCATATTGTCCTACTCGAACTATCCGTATATTCTTGAGGCTCTGGGACGACAGCTTCTGTTGGACGGCCAGGAGCCGGACGAGTATTGACTCCTTCTGACCGGTTTTTACTTCTCAAGGAAGAGGTGATCTTGGATGAAGACCACTTCATCCCTCGAGTATCAATTCATCGCCGACCCAAATGTGAAGCCGGTTGGACGGGACCAACACAATCCGAGAGGAATTCTTCAAATTTGGATCTCGATGACTCCAGGCAGAAATGCAGATCGAAAGATTCGGTATGGTGTGCATAATTTCAAGCCTCATGGTCAGCTGCTCTTAGCGCTTGGCTTTGGGGCAGGGCAGATTCAGTTGCCGGCGTGGGGAGCCTGGTAGATAGTGGCGTTTAGGAGGGCGGACAAGCACCCGTCCAGGCTGTCCTTGCAGCATGCACTTACTGCAGGTCTCACCCCACAGAACTCAAACATACCCCTCATTTACACCACAAAATGACTCTTTGTTGGACAACGCAGAAATGTCCCTTTTTAAAACAATAAGGCTCTCAAAGGAAATGCACGAGATGTCTCATCTTCAATTAGTAATGTGTAATGCTGCAAATATGGGTTCTCTGAATACTTTTTCAATGTTGAATGTCTTCCCCAGAGCCTGACTCATTGAGGCTGAGTGGCAATGGATGACGAGTTGCATCCTATAATCGCCCTTTACGATGCGCTTGAATGGCAGCCTCAAAGTGTGCCTCTTCACGAGAGCCTGCTTGAAATGTGGATTCAATATGGCGACGAAGGTAGAGTTTCCACCAATTTTCTCAAGAAAAAGCTTCACGAAGGACAGCGCTCACAATTTTACAGAGATGGCAAAAGGAGTCTCCGAAAATCTACTGCAAATTGACCCTAACAATGAGGCTGCAAAAGGTTATCTGAAAGGACAAAATGAAAGAGCATCTAAGGCTAGGGGCCCTCCTTCAACTCAAAAATCAAGAATGCCAGAAATAAAATCAGAAGAATGGCAATCCATCTCAAAAACTTTGACACAGAATTATTCCTCCCTCAAACTAGAAGCTAAGCTGCTCCACGAAGAACTCACTGGCTTTCTCGCCCTATCTGGGACCCCTCTCCCAGATTCAGAAATGCTTGCCAACGTAAAAGCAATAATGGAAGGCCAGATCAGCAAAGCAGTTCCTGCCATCAGCCCCGTCGCTGTTCGTGAAACCGCGAGAGCAATTCAGAAAGAACCCCGCAAGAGCCAAGAACTGATTTTGCGAGACTTCGAAGACTTCATTCAATGGGCTTCCTATCAAGAACCTCCTCTATCTACCGACGAAGTACGCGCTCGCCTATTGAAAAGGAAAACCTTACTCGAAGCAGCTCTGCCTGAGCGCATGGAACGAGATTCAGCTGCTGCGTTTGCAGTGATCGAACGCGAGTTTCTGGAGAAGAAATACGTGAATGATGAGACAATGCTGGGTGACAAGATATCCGATATCCCGAAGGGGAATTTCTTCGTGAGCGAAGATAATTATGCTTGGGATATGGATGAGCTGGTGCAAGCTATCAGTGCTGGCGAAGGCGTGATGCGGAATCCGTTGTCGAAGAAAATGTTCTCCGAGAGTGATATCAAAGCAATTATTGCTCATCCACTAGGACAAAGATTGAGAGCCATGCAGTTGAAACAGAGTGAGTTGAAGAAAGGAGTCAGAGAAGCGACGATTGAGAGAGTAGAACATTTGGGCAAAGTGATGCTTGAGACAGATGATGTGGATGGCGCAAAAATCAGGGAGGCGATTGAGGTTTTTGAGGGCTATGTGGCTACGATTCCGGAGAGTGAGCAAAAGACTATTGCCGGGTTGAAGATTGAGGCTACCGATCGATTCAGTCGGCAGGCTTTTGATTACACAATAGGAGAGAGTGTGAGCGATGCGAAAGCTAATACTACGTGCTTTCATAAGGTACGTGAAAGGGTCTAGGATTGGAGAATGCACTTGCTGATACTTTTATATAGGTCGGGGACTTCCTTACACAGGCTGCTGCTTATCTTCGAAGGCAATGATCGACTTTATGTCCCTCCTGCGAAGACGAGGCACGACGTACCGTTGTACCACCTTTGGATTGAAGTACCGAGAACGACTTAGTGAGCAAATACACTTGTCAGTGGAGGTTTGAAGGATCACAAACTGAGATCTTAGATTTTAGGCTAGATAGTCCATCATGTCTAACCCATCTACTGGCTGAGTTCACTCCTCATCTTCATCGCTTCTTTCCAGACTATTGTGCAGCTTGTGTTGCTTCATAAATGAACCACATATCCAACCAAGAAGCGCGATCCCCAGCCCTGTGAGGAATACGGCTCTCAACGCACTCGCAAAGCTCGCTTTCACACCCTCCTCCCACCCCTTAGGCAAATGCTTGAGCTCATCAAAGCTGTCTCTGATTCTTCGGATTTCGTCCTCAGCGCCTTTCTGGCCGTCAAACCTTCCATGTAGATTTGCGACAAGAATGTTTTGGTAGACTGCACTGGCGATGGTGACACCAATTGTTGATCCCGTAGAGCGGAAAGCATAAGTAGCAGATGTGATGACGGCTTGATGATCGTGGGACACCGCTGATATGACGGCCAGTAAGGTTGTCGTGAGCATGCCTCCATAACCTGATCCAACGAGGAACAGATATATATAAGAAGGCCAACTTGGGCCAGAGAAGGTTAACGTAGATAACAATCCAGTTCCAAGACAGAGGTTAAACAGTGCCAATTGGGAAAGTAGCTTATACTTTCCTGTGTGATTCATGATCAAACCGCAGCCAAGAGAGCCAACTGAAGCTCCCACAGCTTGAGGAATCAATCGCATGCCCGCCGCAGTCGTAGACAGTCCCTTGACCTGGAAGAAGATTGGGATATAGAATAGCCCCATATACACGACCATCGTGGTCAGCCAGTTGCACAGGCATGCAGCTGCAACAGTTCGTTCGAGAAGGAGCCGGACGGGGATGACGGGTTCAGAGGCAATATACGACTCGACATAGATGAATCCGCAGAGAGCAGCGGCAGAAAGGGGTAACGAGACGAGGACAAGAGGGTGTGTCCACGGTACAACGTTCCCTCCAGAGTTTAAGCCCAGAAGAAGGAGCACAAGTGTGACGAGGAGAGTGAAACTACCCAAAAAGTCCACTCTCGACAGCTTCGACTTGTCACTCTTCTTTGCTGGAACATCAACGACCCACCAAACCAGTATCCCACTCACGACAACTGGCGGCACTTGGCTCAGAAATGCGACTCTCCATCCCCAGGTATCGTTCACCCATCCTCCAAATATACCGCCCAACCCTGCACCGCAACCAAAACAGATATTGCCTATTCCTTGAATGACTCCTCTTTTTCGCAAAGGCACCAAGTCGCTAGCAACGAATGTAGATATAGCCATCAATCCTCCACCTCCCATTCCAGCTACGACGCGACCAGCGATTATGCTCCATTCTGTGCCCGCAAGCCCACATATCAGATTTCCGGCCGCAAACAGAATATTCGATACGACCAAGCCAGTGCGACGACTGAAAATATCCGTGAGTCGTCCGCTGAGAGGCTGACAGGCCGCATTGGCGATGAGATAGGCAGATGCGAGCCACGAGAGGAGGGAGAGGGAATTGAAGCTGGTAGAAATAGGTGCTGAGAGGGTTGCGATGATGGTGCTATCCAATGCACCCAGAAATACGCCTACATAAATAGCAGAGAGAGTAACAACAAGTCTGCGCGTCGATATCTCGTTCGGTATCACGGTCTCCTCTGTGCTACCTTGCGCGATTGAGTTATCGGTGGGAGGGAAAGCTTTGTTTGTATCGTTGTCGCGAAGGAGGGGTGTTTCTTCGTCGGCGCGCAAGGGCCCAGTGCTATTGATAGCCATTGTAGCTGTAGGTTAAAGAAGTGGATGGGAGGTAGAGGAGAGAGAGAGGGAAGAAAATTTCATACTTATTTAAGAATGTGGTGAAGAGTGGGATATACTATGCAGATTAGAAAATGTGCCCATCGGCGGTGGATCTGCGTTTGATGACGTCCGGTTACGGCAGTACGGCGTTAACAGCTCGGTATTGCAGGCGCTGTCAGCGTTTTGGCTGTTTCCTCTGCATATACCCGGTGCACCGGGTGGCCATGATTGAAGGTTTGGGTAGATAGAGTTATCTGGCGATGCTTCTGGCTTCTGTGTGATATTGTTTGAGTGCTGAGGCCCAGAATGAAATCATTTTGGCAGAAGCCAAGAATGCATACATAGATTGTGGATAAATTATGTCAACCGTAGAGATGTTGCCCCTGAAACAGAACCCCACTGTTAGCCGAAGCCCCTATATCATCAATCTTTGCCGCCAGCTCTGATGTTTGTGCGAAGTTGCTCTTGTTCCAGTTTCTAGAACGCCAATTCAGCTATCCTACACACTCCTCAAATAACACCTTGTACTTCTTCCTAGGTATACTGCATCATTTCCCCATTTTCAAGCGTTTATGGTCGTAGCACACGGAAGTAGTTTCAATTCCAAATGTCCCTTACAAACTCCTATACCACGGTTCAGAAACTTTCTGTACAAACAGCCTCCATCTCCTCCGCAACTGCCACTCTTGAGCGTTCCTTCGAACTTATGCTCAAATGATTTTGGCAAAACTGTTTGTTGATGCCCTGTGGTAAATATCTTAAGCCAGATAACCATTGTAACGCCATGATTGTCGAATTAAATGTGGCCAGTCTCCATACCACTACTTTACATGAGTTATGTGGGAGGTGCCCATTTATTTTCTGGCGAATAGATGTCACGCAAATTGGCCACCCTCTTGATTTCCTTCTCACTTCCCCTCTTTGCATAAATCCAGATTTCTCCCTCTACGCGTTTTTCAATCATCTCCGCAGACTTCTTATGACTTGACTTCGCATCACATACCCCTTTCAATGACACTTCCTTAGGACAACTTTTTGTGATTGGGACCCGGAACTCCTTGTCTTTGGTCTTTGGTGCTTTCTCCTTATAGTCTGAGCAATTTCTTACCCCCTTCAGAACTCCGTGGAGGTCTTCGAGTATTTGTTTGCAAGATTTTCTCTCTTTGTCATCGAAAAAAAAAAAAATTGATATCCAGGTAAAGCCATTTATGTCCTTTGAAATTCGGGGGAAAATTATTCCCACAATGGGTGATTGAAAAGCGACTATGGCCGCAGGAGTAGTCCTGAACCAGTATGCCACACATTGTAGGGGGCTGCTTGCAGATTCTAAGTAGATGGGCTTGTCTATTTTTTGGCTTTCAAGTTGTTGTTCCAACGGCGTCTGGGATTAAAAGCAAGAGAGAGGACACACGAATTCAAGAGAGCTCTCGGTGGAATATAAATTGATAGATATACATATCTTCATGAATCATTCAATTTATGATTCACGATATATTTCGGCAGGCCATAAGTAGCCACTGCGTGAATCATGACAAGCGAACTGATTCATTTCGCTTTGAAGTTCTATCATTGTGAAAAGATCCACCGGCAGACAATTTGAACATCCTAATTGTCTCTCTTGCCCGCTTTCTAAATTATTCGGGTGTCAAAAGTATAAAATGGAGCCATCATCTCACACTCTAGTGCTTCATTGTGATTTTAACTAGCAAGACTCTCACTCTCCTAGAGTATAATAGCCAGGTCGCCCCAAATGTGCTCGCTTATTACTTTCTGCCTGCTCTCATGTGTTGAATTTAGCTGCGCCACCACTCATGCAACCATTGACAGGGAGGCCGCCAACGTTATTGGTGCCCTCCTTTTACATTCGTTTCAGAGACTTGGGAACCCTAAGAGAGATAAGTATACTTGAGCTTCCTAATAAACCACAGTCAAGTCGTGAAAACTTCTCAGCTTGTTACCTAAATAAAACCTGTTTTAAAAATGTCGTTCTCGCATAATGCTGCCGATGATGTATTTGCAGAACCTCTGATCCGGATGAGACTTAAGAACGATAACATACATGAAAATCCCAAGCCAAACTCAAACTTTGGGAAAGAAAAGCTTGACCCAGCAACTGAAGGCAAGGCGAAGGGTCCAGTGTTCACATACAATGTGCCTGGAAAAGGGATCTTGGATGTTGGGCCAGAAACAGAAGTCAATGAGAAAGACTTTCCAGTCTGCAAAGTCTGCCACCACTTGAATCCAGATTACGTTCGATGCGAGAAGTTTACACGTCCATCACTCGTGCCATGGGTAACAAAGGAGTTTCAAAATTCTGGAAAAATCCGGTCATGTTCTTTCGGTATCTCCAGAGCAAAAGTGTTAGTGGACAGCGCAAACAGAGGATGTCCATATTGCGCTCTGGTCTGTGGAGCTCTAGCCACTATGCTTCATGATCTTACATGGGAGTCGAAAGATTGTTTCATCGATATTCAGCTTGCATGGGGCCTGCCAATAATTCTCAACTTCTGCTACGGGAGCCGATGGATTGGAGAACCCTTACATGGCGATAACAATCCTTTAACGATTGGACTCCGGGACTTAAAGCTGGAGGATGAAGTCCCAGCTCATTGGCAAGTTGAACAAGTTGCCGATGGCTCGAGACAAGAGGTATTTGAGCTCTATAAGCCGGAGAAATCACTGGTGGGCAATGCACAGTGTTTCCCTGATCTTCGTCATCTTGGAAATGCACCCGAGCGTTTCAACGATCTTGACTGCGAGCACAGTTACGGGGAGATGAACAAAGCAATCCAGCAGTGTAGATCAAGCAGTGGAACACATACCAGGTGTCGTGTCCTTTCGACGGCAAAGCTTCCTCGAAGGTTGCTTTATCTTGGAACTCAAGCAGATCCGACGGTCAAGCTCATTGAAACGAATGGAAAAACTTGTCTGTACAACACACTCAGCTATCGATGGGGAGATCCACCACATTTTAAAACAACAAGATCAAACTGGAAGCAGTACTCTGACCAGATAGCGTGGAAAAGCCTCCCGCCACTGTTCAAGGATGCAATCACTGTATGTCGTAAGCTCGGAATTTATCATCTCTGGATAGATGCCCTGTGTATAGTACAGGATGATAAAAATGACTGGAACGAGCAAGCTCCGCAAATGGGCGATATATACGCCAATGCATACGTGACAATAACTTGTGCTTCTGCTGCTTCCTCGGCTGAACGGATTCTTGGACCTCGTGCTTCTGTATGGCAATCGAAAACGTTTGGGCTTAATGATGAATTGAAACGTCCTACTCTGTTTAAAGTACGCCAGCGGTCAGTTTCAAACCTGACAGGGGATAGGGATAATAATCCAGACCATTTGGCAACCCGAGCTTGGTGAGTGCAATATTCTCTGGATATTGGAGATGTGAATTCTCGCATCTAATGCGGAGAAGGACACATATCTATTGAGATGATTACACTGGTGTATATCTAGTGCATAATTACTGCACCACACTTGTACAATCCAGGAATTCAGTTAGCTAATTCGAGAATGTATTCGTAGGATCTGGCAAGAACGTCTTCTCTCCACAAGGAGCTTGATATTCACAAACGCGGCAATGAAGTTCGAGTGCCGAACTGCTGCTGTTTGGGAGGACCAAAGACATCCAGGACATTCATTCCCTGCTCGTATGGACCAGGATCCGGGCATATACTGGATAACTTTGATCGAGGATTTTACTCAAAGAAATATCACATATTCCACTGATCGACTTGTTGCCATCCAAAGCGTGATGGAAAAGCTTGAAAAGAGATACAAGTCAACACCATTAGAATTGACCCCAATTTGTGGCTTGTGGCGTGAGACGCTGAATACGACTCTTCATTGGCAAGCCAAGAACGGTCGTAACAGCCTCCAACCACATGCTTCATACGTCGCTCCAAGTTGGAGCTGGGCTAGTTTGGAGGGTCCAGTCTGGTGGACAGTCGGACCGGCAGACGGACTTCCAAGAGAGGACAAGAAATGGGATCTGAGGTCTGGAGGTATAGAACTGCCCAAACCAGGGCAATTGGCAGGCAGTCATCCCTTACGGGAGACACTCCTTCTAGAAGGGAAATTTGTGCGAGGAACCGTTGTGAAGCAAGGCGGGAACTATGCCATAACGTTTGCGAACACTGCATCATTTGAAGAATTTATACCTGATTGCGAGTTGGTGCCAGTAGGTCCTGTTCCTGGAATGAAAGGCTACCACTACTCAACGCGAAGGCAGAGGTTTGGGGAGACGGTTCAAGATGGGGACTGGTATGGCCAATGTGGGTGTCTTTTAGTTGTGATGATGGGTCAAAGTGGCACTTCGCTCGTGATTGCCCCTTCCGAAGAAGACCCAAATTACTGTGAGAGGATTGGGCTTTTGATACATCACCCAGTTGCGGAATTTCTGCGGCAGCCGAGAAAGATGATGCGCGTTCATTAAATTCCGTCGGAGTTTTGTCTTCTGAAATAGACGAAAATTATGAGGATTGGCATCTTTTAGTCTGAAAACTTGGGGGCGCTGAGAGAGTGTTTGATAGATCGTTGCGCTTGCATTTTGACGAATCTATCGCTGGGAAAGACAACCATTGTAGCCCACCACCCACAACCTCAGAGTATAGCAGTAGCAGCCTAGACCCTAGGGCTGAAGTGAAACTCCTCATATCGAGATTCACAATTTGGTCAGTCTGGCTACAAGCAACGTTGGACAGCTAATTATTACCTAAGTTTAGGACTAGAGGCTTAACATTACTGAGAGCTCACGAGTATGCAAAACCAACGTTATGATTAATATTACAATGGCCATCCTTTGATTAAAATGACACTCCAACCCCCCCCCCCCCCCCCCCCCCCCCCCCCCCTTTAGGCCCTAGATGTTCGTGGCATTTGACTACCATCCTACTAGCTGCCGTCTGATTGCCAACCTTTGACAATTACGAGAGTCTTGTAGTCCAAATCTTGGTAGGTGACAACCTCTAACCTTTTATGTAGGCAAGGAGCAGAATAACTCCCAGAGTTACAAGAGCTGTGAATATCTTCACGTATTGGTTGTGCCCCATACCCGTAATTGACACCTGAGCAGTGCAAAACCTTTTCGAGTATGTCGACCTTCAAAATTTCATCCACTCTAGCCTCGCTCTTGTAGAAGGCTTCGGCATAACGGATTGTACTTTCTAGAGTATGGCGGTGCTTTGGATAGGGAAAATGTGCGGCTCTGTTAATATCGGGCTGTGTTCGAGGCAAATTTGGGTTTAAGGGGCAAAAGTGGACAAGAACGACGTAGTGTCCGCAACTTTTCTCGGTGTAGTGATTAACTTTGATGAAGCACATTTTATGGAGGAGTTGATTGACGATGCTGAGTTATTTGTGGCTATGCTGCAAGTAGAGAATGAAGAAAGGTAGTATAAGCCAAACGAGGGCCTCCCTTTGATATAATTCTATATGCTCGAGTCCCATGTATGTATTCTGTAGCCTGTGAATCATAATACATCTTAACATTTTACGTCTAGAGCTAGAGTTTTTTTTTTTTTTCGACGCCAAGGAAGTGATTCACGTCTCTATATTTGATCATTAGCCAACTTCCTGAATGACTGGAGATACTTTATAGCCTGTTGCTGAACAAAGAGACAACCTTGACAAATTCTTCCATGCAAATGACAGATAGGCAATTTGTTAAATTTTCAAGGGCTGAGATTCAAATACGAAGATCGTGTAAAATCTTATCATTACATGCTACACAAAGCTCCTAGTATCCCAGAAGATGGCTCTTCCTCAGGTAAAGAGAACACGACGCTTCGTATTGTTAGGCTTCAAAGTGATAAAGTGTGACACTTCATCAATGGTTCGATGGTGAGAAAAATAGAAGAAAGTAACCATTCTCAAATCCAACGATATTTATTTCATTTTATTTTCGTATCAAGAAGGCTATGAAACGACTCGCAAGATCCCACATCGATAATACATTATTAAGGGGCAAGACCGAGGACTTTTCCCACCCTTTTGAGTGGCGACAACGGTGGTGGATAAAGGTTATCCCAAGAATCAACTTTACCAATTTCTTTGCCGTAGCAGTTGAAACAGGTGACTGTCTCAGCTATCGGTTTTGACACTGTATCAAGCCTCGTTGTCGACTTCTGATCAGTTTTGTCAAAGTGTTTGCATTGACGCAGGTGCTTGAAAAAGGGCGATTGTAAAATGTCCGACATTCTCTCGATGCTCGCATCGCCCTCTGCTTCTTGAACAATTTGGCCTTCGACCTTCGGACTGGGGAATGGGTTTTCATGGCAGCGTTTTCCGTGGAGGTGTGCGACTCCAAACACAAGCCTGTGACGTGTCTTGATTTGGCACATCTTGTAATTTCAGTTTCCTCTTCGAAATTGCTCTCCTGGGATGGTACGGACTCAGAAGTTATGTCCACTCTGCTTCAGCTTTGTTCAGGAGTTGAGTGCAGTAAACGAGGAAGATATGTTGGATAGATCTCGAAAAAGGTGTGGGGTTGGAATCCTTTAACTTTTCCACGGACAACGTTTGGAGGGCCTCCAAAACATGTGAATCATTGCTATTTCAGCAGAGAATGTTCAGACGCTACCAAATTTTTCAGGGAGGACGGACTGACTTGAATCGTTGTGAATCATAGTGCACTCGATGCAAGTAGGGAATGCGTAACTTCAGATAGGCTGCGAGCAACAATTCACCGTGGAATGATAACTCGGTAGGAAAATATGTTATGTGGCCCATATTTGCTAGTAGGAAAAAAAATATTCACCAATATCAGCGTCACTTGGGAGTTCATTCACGGTATTGTGATAACTTCATCGAGTTTGATCAAAGGTGCAGACCCTTGAAATAATCAATTGTGATATGGCTGCAGCTTTTGAGAAGTGACAGATGCAAACCATTGAAGTAATCCAGAAATAACGATGCTGAATTGCGAAACAAGGTAAAAGTAGAGGGTTCGGTATGACATGGTGAGTAGGACCTGGCAATGCGGGAGAACTACTCCGGGAGTTCATTTGCATGTCGATCACCTCAATCGATTCCTACCAAACCCAACTCAGCACACCAGTCCATTATATCAATCATAGAGCTTGTTGTTGATTCGAACCTATTACCTCGTGAGAGGAGAGGCTTGTCAAAATCCATCTATTTCATCTAGGTATCGAAGACCGTAGGCATCACAAAAGACATACACCATCAGATCGCCAAACGCCTGTTCTTTTCGTACAATCCATTCCCTCCTTCTCCTAGCTCTCAGACATTATCATATCGTCCGTCTGGAAATTGTACCCTCCCCCCGGGCCCAGTAGAAATTGGTGCCGCTCCACTGTATGCCCCACCGTAGCCAGTCGGTTCATCGTGCACTTGTGGTGGCACATATCCCCCACCGTATGATGATGGTTCATCGAATCTGCTTCCTACATTCGAAGGAGATGTTCTTCCATATGCACTTCCAGCATGGTCGGGGATTTCGTGCTCATCAGCATTGTGTACAGGAGCGTATTCATCGTCATGAGGTGCCGTTGAGAAAGCCTCCTTGTCAGGATCGATCGTAGTCGCATTATATGGTGCTCTCGAAGCTCCTGGAAGGTATCCTTCCCTACGATAATACATGCAGCCGTAGATTGACAGAAAAGTGGTGACAATCCACAGCAACCTGTCGAATTATCAGCTCTGCCCCTTATTGCCGCTGAAGAAGCAAATACATACCACACAATTACACCCAGTGCCACAACTGCTTTACTAGCACCGCAAGCTCCATTACACTTCCCACTAGAATTGAAACTAGCTTGCGAAGCAAAAGCTGTAAGCCAGAATATCATGAATAGCAGATCAACAACAAATAGCACGTATGGATTGGCAAATTTGCGGGTTCGTGGGAAGCGGACTGTCATGGTAAGGTAAATGATTGCCGGAACCGTAAGGAAGCACTATATTCCCCCCTATCAGCGAATTGTAATTGACTTCAAAGGACAGTTGCGAGTCTCACCAGTCCAAAGTACCAGCCAGGTCTGCCATCAATCGATTTGGCCTTTCTAAAGACCACTATTTCCATTATCCACGCCACCAGTATCAAAGATGCCTGTCCGACATGAAGGCCCAACTTAATCTTCTGCGTACTATGAGGATCGAATTCCACCATCTTCAATCAGGCTCTCGCTTTCGGGCTGTTGAAACAGACAAATCAGTTGTAGGCAACAGTCAACAGAGCTAAGTAATCGACGCAACGCCAGGTGTTGTGCAGAGTCGAATGCGAGATGCGAAGTCGTGAGAAATGAAGGTCAGATAAGAGCAGAAGAAGAGAAGAGATTGCGCGGATTGGGGCTTTTTCAGCGAGGGAGGCTCATCGTTTTGAACGCGTCTTCAGCTTTCGGGTCGGATGCAGGAAAGGTTGAGCAGCAACGAGAGACAGGCGAGGGGTTAAAAATAGACGACAAGGCTTATGGAGAAGGCTGAGACCAGACTCGAACAACAATTTATTCGATACATTATTCACATTTCAGATTTTAGCATTCTTTGAAGATTTATCTGAAGTATCTTCATCTGATTTCGCGATTGATATACTTTCTAATTTGGCTAATCCATATTTTTGTTCCTATTTCGATATTTTTCTTGGACTGCTCAAGCCTCGTTTGACGAAGTTCTTGGTTGCTACCTAGCAACCCACAAATTCTCCCTTTTCACTCGTACCTCGTACCAACGTCATCGTATTGCGTTTCCATGAATCCTTCAATCTTTTCATTCAAACCTTATAAGTCATCCCCTAATGTCATCTTTGTTGCAAGTATTCAGGCGCATTTCTTCTTAATGCAAAGAGCGATCGAAATACCAATTAGGCCATGATGGCGGCAGCACAACAACCGCTGTGGCAGCCTGGGATTCTGTGGCGTGCGAATCAGCAGATCAACGGCAGACACCAAGAGGCTGAGATATTGGTGGCTTACAGCCAGCTTGGCTGTGTTGCGCTTCTGCCGGTCAATTCCGTCACAGTGGTTCGGGACACGGCAACAGGGAGCCTTGGTAGTATTTTTATATTACTTTAAATTATGAACTAAAGTTTTTGGTCAGCCCCATGCCTCGTTCGCACATCTATAATCTATACAGAACTCTTTCTTACATCAAAGTTTTCTTCGCTGTACTGAAATGCAGTTCCCCTTTCCGTTGGCCAGACGCGCAAATACTGTATGCCTATGTGAGACTCGTTATATTTTCAGGGGATAGATCGCTAAGATTATGGGCTTCTCTAGTGACTCGGATGTCCCCTTTTACCTCAGTGTCGGAATGCATGCTTTCAAGTTCTCCGTTACTGCATGTATCAACCTTCATAACGCAGAGCCAAGTCTGTCAAATTCGATTTTTAAGTTCTACCCTTCACAGATTCTTCTCGTGTGTTATATCACTCAATTTCATGATTCAGCACCAGAAATACATGACTGGACTGGCGATCGTAAATTATCTTGAAGTCTTCATTATTTAGTGTCCGGCAGATGCCATTCATGATTAATATTGCGTTAAGGTAGGTTTGCAGAAGACAGTATAAAGGGTGCCGCATCCATGAGAACAATCCATTGAGAACAACCACACACTCCACCTAATCTCAAATGGAAAGTCCAGCTCCATCAAAAGGTGCATCGTTGTGTACTGTACAATCTCTACACTCAGTGCAAGCACCTCTGCATTATGTTTTATCAAGATCCAAGATGTGAGGATCATGCGAAGGAGAAGGAGTTCTTCGTCCCTATGGCGAAGTTAAAGCTTTCTCGATAGACACAGTCAGATACTGCCTCTGGCTGGAGACAAAACACGTAAAGGGAGTCAAGGGAGAGTGTCCTGCAGATATGAATGTAACGGCTGTCCCCTGTCAACGGACCGGGAAAAGGTGGATGGTTTAGTTGGATAGAGCTAGAGATTTCATATTTGATTGAGAAGGCAAAAGGGGAATGGGGGACGAAGAGGATTCGTGATTGGGCATAGTATGTCCCATCGATCCAAAAGCTTTGGGAATGGATAGTTGAATGGCGACAATGCCTGACCCCAAACCTCAAAAACTGTACGAAGTGACACCGAGCTCTTGATTCACGTTAAGATACTCAAGACAATCTACTACTTTCAATATTTCTATCCATGAATCCAAATCTCAAGAAGTGAACATATATTCACAACATGACTAGTCAGGTCTTACTTTCATAGTTATAAAACGCCATACCCCTCATATCAATTCTCGACACCCATTTCATAACCCTGTTTTATTCCCGAGCATTCTCTGCAATCAATAACTCCCACTCACAATTTTCAATCACACCCGCTGCAATAATTTATCTGCCTGTTCAAAATGTGTATCGAAAAAGTCGAGCACTTCCCTAGTTGCAACCACCTTGTCTCCACCATCTCTCACTCTCCCCCAGAATATCAGCATGTACGAATCCACTTCTTCAAACCCAACTTTTACTGCAAAGGCCTCTGGTACAACCTCCCTGGCGTTGAAAGAGAAAGACCATGCTCCAGACCATCCTTCAAAACGTCTACCTACGCAGACTTCATGGCGTGTCCCAGATATAAAATCAAGGGAGCTCCAGAGGAGAAGGAACTAGAGCAGAAAGAGCCAGCAGAACAGAAGCCAGGGAGCAATGCCCCAGAGAACAAGCAACCAGAGGATAAGAAGCCAGCCGAGAAGACTTTGACGATCGCAAAAAAAAAGTTCTGTCGTAGATGCAATTTCCAGAAGCAAACCAAGCCAACGCTCCAGCGAGTATCAAGTTTCTCGCGCGTGGCAAAGAAAGATGGCCTCGGAAAAAGGAGAATTGAGACAGATAACTGGTTTGCTTCTCGAGAGGAATTTGAAGAGAGAAAAGACATGTTTGTTACTGGTATACGGACTGTCCAGACTATGCCTAATCTTGCTGAGTATGCAGGATAGTGTATTGTAAAATGCTTTGAATTTGGTGGATTGGGTCAGGGATTGATTTGTTGCACCTGTTGTTACTCACTTGAATTTGTTTGTACTAATGCGATGATTTTGAAATTGAGGTTCTCATATATCAATGAAAACTGATGTATTGAGTTATGATAACGGCATCATCCAGCGAAGATGGTGATGGTGATGGGTGTAAAAAGACTACTGTATGCAATTGAAGGTAACCTGGCTCGAAACTAACGAAGCAAAAGCTGTACAGGAATTTGTGCCGTTGAAGGATCTCTTGATCGCTGGATTCTACACAATGCAATATGTAACATTCGGATATGGAAGCACAAAATTTTGGTTAAAGTCTGATCTTCTCGACTCCTTTACCTGCCACTCGTCATGACGTTGATTCAAGCGCCTCTATGATCGGCGGGAATAGCATTACAATGTACTTTGGTATAGTTAGAGTCATAATGTTAATATGATTCTGTCATCAAAGCTCGTGAATCATCCCCCTAAGTTTTGGGCTTGATCAAAACTTCTACAAATCATTCCTCCAGAGGAAGCAACACCTCCCTCGTTCATCTGCATCACCTCCATAACCAACAAACCTCCCAATTGCTCTCATTGCCTAGAAAATCAAAAGCTCGTAACAGTTCTAGTCGATATGTGTGGGATCGAACTCATTTTAATTGAGGGTGGTGAGGCTAAACTCGAAGTGACTCGGTGCGAGTCCAATCTAGAGTTAAAACCCGGAGAACTGAAAAGATGCTCGAAAATTTTCTTACGCGGACGGAGTGGATATGGGACCATCACTCGGAAAGGGAAAAGCTCTGGGGGTGTATTGACGAAACAAATTACGAGAGACTCGATTTCGTGGTCTGCTGCCCAACTTTTGATCCCTGCCGCGATCTCCAAGGGGAATTCAACCGTGGTCCGAAGAATCTCAGCACGAATGAAGTTACATGGGAAGTTTACACATGCGAAATGCAATGGGAATCGGCCTTGTAAAGATCCAGATCTTATTCTAGCCTTACCCGGAGGTACATCAGGAACGGATGTTCTTGATCTGGGCCTGAAGGCAGGAAGTCATGATAATTAGGATTTACTCTATCCCCCCAAGAAAAGGCGCACTAGATTTGGTGCGCATGGTCATGATCGTGGCAGAGGGAGTTGGGTACAGGAATTGAAAAGGTATGAGGAACAGGGAAAAGGGGAACAACAACGTAGACCTCGACCCATTTGAAGGCTTTCTGGGGTGTGTTTTGCATATCTTGTAATTTTTGCTTTGCCTTCGAGTTTAATGAATCATTGCTTTGTTCTATCTGACTTTAACACAAGTGGGAGACCGAGGGGGAATTCTCGTGCTAAAAAATCTCGTATGAACATGATTCTACACATCTATGCTTTGTTCAATCGATGGATCCTCCATAGCTCGAAAATAATCAAGCTGGCGACCAGATACATTGTGCCAGCAAATATTTGAGAATGAAGAAATTCGCTGGTAGAGCCAGGGCTCCGAAGTTTGAGCCCAATTACCTCTGCGACTAAGATACACATCAGCTCAAAGTTACATGTATGTGGACTTGAAATACTCACATGTCGTTGGTAGCACGATAACCAGCCAGGTAAGGGCTAGCAAAGATGGTAATTCCTTCAGACCAACAATCTCAGTACAGATTGGTCCGATGGTCTGAGTGCTATCAGCAATGGCAATAGAAGCATGAGGAGGAAGCTTCTTACAACCCAGAATACACCCAGTATCGCTCCGTTGATGAGAACGTACAATATTGTAACCCCGTATGAAGTCGCTGGTAGCCATATTGCAAATACAGAGAGAGCACACAAAAAGGTGATCACCCCAGCAGTTTCGATTCGACCAAATCTGTCGCTAATGACCCCTATCCAAGGTCTGCCAAGAGCAGTTCCAAGATTTAGAAATGCGGTGACACTTGCAGCTTGTGCTCCATTCAATCCAATAGACCGAGCAAAGTCTGACATCGAGAACAAAAGTACTATATATCCCAGCATGCTAATGAATGACCAACTGAGAACCAATATGACTTCATATTGACGAAGTAGGCGTCGGTCGAACGGATGTTGTTTGGGCTGTATAATTCGATTCCGGCTTCTGATGGCAATAGCAGCTAATATGTTCATGAACCCGCTCACTAAACCGCAGATTCGATGTGCCCAAGGGAGCGAGATGTGACTGATCACCGCCCGCGCCGTGAAGGAAAACATTAACCCGCCGATACCTGACCCGGCAGCACTAATTCCGTTTGCAAGGCTACGTCGGTTGTGAAACCACTGCGAGAGGATGGTGATGCTAGGGATATAAGTAAACCCAACTCCGAGTCCAACCAAAACTCCCTGCGTGATGTAGAGCTGCCAGATCGTTCCCGCGAAAGAGGCTGAGATAAACCCTCCGGTCTGGAGGCAGATGCCGATTGCAATTGGAAGATGAATTCCGTAGATGCGTGACAAGATTGTTACGACAGGTGATACCAGCATTGCCATCGAGAAATTAAGCCCTCCGATGAAGGCAAAGTCTATCTCATTTCCATCAGAAAAGATATTGTTTTCCAGATAGTACCCTAGGAAAACATCATATGACTAAAACGGTGCGTCAGTGCCATCCTGTGCGATAGCTCGTCGAGCTCGTGTTACCAGGTAACTCACAGATACAACACCCCACGTAAAGCAATTGATAGTGAAGCATGCAGCAACACAAATCCATCCATAACCGCCATCTGGAGTCGGATCAAGATCAGAGGGACTAACGTCTGAGCAATGGCTAGGATCGGACTCTATGACGGCGATTTGGCGTTGACAATCCCCATTCTCAAATGGGCGGGGCATTTTAAATCAGCTTTCATAACGGAATCTGTGACGAAGATGGAAAAATAGAGATAGTAGTTGGAAGGAAATCAATAAATATAAGATGTAATCGATATGTCACTGGAACACAATGTAGCATCTAGAAGTGCTGGCCAAATTGCGATTGTCATCTTGGTCTCAGAGCTTGGAATCTAGGTATGATACCGAGTACAGCTATTGCAAATATTCAGGAGAATCGAAGCCTATGCAGGATCGGACAGTTTTTGTCTCGAAATCACAAAAGAGGAATAAGGATGAAGACACTGGAAAAGGAAGGAGGGGTACATGATTAGTCAGCAAAGGATTGCCTTCCTGTCGCCTCCGCATCATCAGGTCGCCAGATTCACGTCAGACTTTATGAAATGAGAATACCGACCTTTATAACCAACAACCAAGCACAATATCGAAACGGAAATGCCCCCGAAGCGTAAAACAAAGGCGAGGCCACCTTGTAAGATCATCCTAAGGAAACCATGCTGAAGGGATTTCTCTCAGGCCGAGACCCTCTCCCGCGTCCGGGAGAACCAACGACGATGTCGAGCACGAAGACAAGAGTACATCGCGGAATTAGAGCGAAAACTAGAGCGGTGCAAAGCCGAGGGACCTTCAAAGAAGTTTGAAATACCACAAGATACACTGCATAAGCTCGAGGAGGAGAACAGAAGATTGCGGGAGCTTTTGAGTCTGACTGGTGTTGATGAAGCCCAAATCGACACCCATATTAGTTCCGAATCACATAAATATGGTGCTCAACAGAGTACAGAAATTCTGCCTCCCAGTGAAACAAGCAATACTGTATTTACAGCGGAGGGTCATGGCCCGACCTCACTGGTGCATGAAGATGTAAGTCTCGAAATCCAATGGGATATTGTTATTGTTTTGACTAATGCATTTCAGGGCTTGAGTCTGAGTTCAGATTTTCTGGACTTGAATTCAATCTACCAGGCAGAGGATTTCGGAGATCTGTTCGATACATCCTTCCTACAGCTACCAGCCACCGGACTAGACATTTTCGAACCAGAAGATTCTGTGCAAAATACAGCTGGCAACCCCTCAGCTATCGAATCACACCTTGACGTATCTCATGCGCTTACGAGCGAACATAAGTCTCCCAATTTCGAACTCTGCGAGTCTATCTGTAGCAAGACCAAAGTGCCCACAGGAGAGACACAAGAAGATGCAGACTCTACTTTGTGTACCGTTGCATATGACATGGTGCGGCAACACAATAAGAAGGGAATAGACATGATTGAGATTGGCATTCGTCTTTGGAATGGGTTCATCAAAGCCGAAGGTGGATGCAAAGTGGAAAACAAATTGCTATACAGTGTGTTAGAGTTTATCAGCGGTGAAAAATATTGACTGGTTGGAGATGGTTACTTTTTCATTCACTCCAGCTTTAAAAACCACTAGCCTATGTCTAGCTTTTCGCAATCTTACTTTCGATATTCTACACGATACACCAATTCCTGATTCGCTCTGAATCACGTTCTCGCCCATTGGAGTCATGCCTATTGTTCCGCTCCTGGCTGAACTTGCGCTCCACAAATTCAACATCGCGAGCAATCGAGCCTGTGTTACAAGCCTGGCTTCTCCGTGTAATTTTATCAATTCTGTTGCACAGAAACCTTTCTCGAAGGCGCCACAATGTGTAAATGCGATGTTCTGGACTACGCCTGCGAACACTCTCGCTTTCTGGCGACTCGATGGCAAAAAATACACCTTCAAACAACCCCGTTGTGCGCATGGAAGTATTTCTGAACCAGTCTGACATAACTCGCCTCACTTCCGACAGGCGCAGATTCGATGGCCTCAAGCAATGCAAAAATTTTGGAGCCGCACAAATGATACCCGTGAAGGAGAGAAGCTTTTCATGCGCCATGAATTATGGTCCATGCAATGGAAAACGGGAACTTGGCTCGTGGGTTGGATACGATGAGTATGGAGTGGAGCTACACAATTTTGGGCAAATGCTGGGACGAGGCGAGGGTTTAAGGGCAAAGCTGAGGATCCTGTTACAACAGGCTATCAAAAGTGGTAACTGGAAGACCAAGTTGAAGGACATCATGCAATTGGGACGGAGGCTGCATACTTAGCGTTTGCCCTCGACATTCAGGATATCCAGTCCGGTACTGAGAGCTTGCTCAAGGTCATTCACAAGCTGGACTGGGCAAAGCTACCTATGCAGGCTGAATAATAACAACGTTGATGTTCTCTGGAGCTCAGGTATTAAAAAGAAGAAAAAAAAAAGATTCAGGTTCCTCGTTTCCTCTTAGACTGCCACTTTCTTGAGTAGTCCTCAAGACATCCTCACAAGACATCTTGTACTTTACAAGAAATTCAGTAAGAATTCAGCTCAGCTCCCTTGCTAAAGCGCCTACCCTTCTCAACATGTGCTTTCTCTCAGTTACATACTTCAATTGTTATCACGTTCGTTGCCAAATCGAAATCTGCAACCAAAACCAATATTATCGTTCCTCAATCCAAGGTGTTCCTACATTCAACAATCAGGAGATTGCCCAAGCAGAGGCTTTCTACAAATGGCACCCAAGTCCTCGCAAAGATGAGAAAGGCAAAGATATCCCAGAGCCAGAATTCGATGTCTTTGACCCAAGAGAGGACAAGTTTGAGGGTCTAAGAAAGTGTGCTTATTTTAATGATGTCACATGGGAGCAGGCGAACCGTTGTTGTGATAAGCCCAATTGGGTGGAGAATGGAATTCCGGGGGGACCGTGTGACAAAGCGGCAGGAGACCGTTTTATGGGAGACGTCTCAGTTGTCGGTGAGGAGTGGACGTTCCTGGGATGGCTGGGTTCATGGGAGGATTTTAGCAAGATTCTGAGAGGTGAGATTCAGTGGGATCAATGGGATTGAATGAGATGCACGATACGTTGAACATGGCTTTGGCCAGCTGGGAACAATCAGAGTGACTTTTGATATTGTGGATCCAGATCGTCTAGGTGTGGAGGCTTGAAACTACCATGTCTGTAATTCAATTGATTTACGCTTGGAATACCACTCTTGTATTTCAAATGATTTACTCTTCGTATTTGACATACTATAACAGTATCTTGCTATTAGTTGAGTGATAAATTGTTTATTGCTATTCATCTCGTAGAAAAAACGTTGAAGGCTGGAGTATTCCTGCTTTAGTTTGCCTGGTTTCCTTGCAGTCTCCCTGTTTGATTTATTCGATGTATGTATTGGCATGAACTAATAACTAGTATTTTGGAAAAATCGATTCACGCATTGGAGATCAATGGATGACTTTCAAACGTGAATATATTCTCAAATGAACTTCAGATCTTCACCTTAATCACACCTCAGACTAACTTGTGTATAAAGTCGTGTAACTATTATCCTCCCTTGCCGTTCACATACATACGCCTCTGGTACTTTAGCTATCAGCTATCGAAATATGATTTCAATTCAAAGTCTCACGACTAGAATGCAAGTAGTCTTTACATTCGACCTTACTCTATTTAGAGAGTGCAATGATATTTTTGCTTCGCTCCAGCAATACTTTCGAGGCAATTTCAACCACACGAGAAAGAAAAGTCGCCCTTGCTGTATTGTCTCGGCTCCGAGATTTTCTTTACCATGGTGCCTCCAGGTTGCCAGTTACTGAGAACACCCATAGAAGTTTGGCGAGAGATCTTGAGGTTTTGTTCTCGAAGGGCGTTTTCATGTCACAGATTCTACCTGATGGAGATATTGATGAAGAAATGGCAGAACGAAATTGGACTTTTGAGTAAATTCTCAAAGGTTGGGTCCAGGCTAAGAATTGTTTAGGGACCGAATGTACAAATCGGTATCACAGGAGTTGCATAGAAACATTGGTGAAAGAAGATGAGTTGGAGGTAGTATTTGAGGGGACAGTTCAACTCCAGGAAATAAGATATGTTATACCTGATGGATGAAGAGTTGGAGTACCTGGCAACACTGCGTACACCCAAGGGGTTAAAAAGCATGACTTCGACGGAGTGCAACGAAATCTTGTTATATCAACATCTGTTTAGACAATCATCTTAGACTAGACTCAAGTAACTCATAAGTCAATGTCCCCTTAGCATTCAATAGTCATACCCTCGTTGCTTGACCCAAACTCACTAATTATTCACCAAGCTGTTCATATTCTCAACTTGGTAGTGGAACTCAGCACAATCATAAAGAAGCGGCTTAGAATGAAAACGACATTGATAACTAAAACTAACGCAACCTTGTTTCACGTTTTAAAGTATTTTAAAGTCTAGTTCTCATTGATACAAGATATCAGGGAATCAAATCTACTAAGAAACGGATCTCAAACATGTTTCTCGTCACTCTTAAGACCTATACGCAATGTCCACACTCGTACCTCAAATACGACTATATTCCTTCCCGCTGGGAGACTGCTGGAGACAGAAGCCAGGTGAAAACAATAATAAAGCAGCTAGACGAAGCTGTGTCAGAAGGTGTATCCACGGCAATGGACCCATATGGCCACAGAGCAAATGTAGGATGGAGAATATTCAATTTGCTCAAGAAACATGATGGACAGAGATCGCTTTTTCGACCTGAGATGAATCAAGGAATGTGTACAGATCAAGATGGAAAAGTATGCGCAACAAGGGGGTGGTGGGAAGGCAAGGTCATAAAAGACGGAGTTGATGGAATTGTGATTGAGAAGTGGATTTATACGATATGATTAGGAGCCCTTTAAATGTTGAGGGATAGCAAGGGGGAAATGTGGCTGTCGCTGAGAGACTGCTGGTGAGTGGTCTAGATTTGGAAATAAAGAAGCATGATTGAACCTGGAGTGCGAGACTCAAAATTGTGATGTCAAAATCAAGATTTATTTCCCTGATTTTGAAACAGGTACGAGCTGCATCGAAAGTCCCCTCGGAAATAGGCAAGTACAAGACTAGAGCGGGGTAGCAATTGAGGGATACATCTTGCCACAACACTGTAATACTTTCCTTTATCAACACATTCATCTACTGCTGAATCAACCCATCGCATTTATATACTGAACGCCGGCAAGCGTGACTGGCATACCTTAGTATTCTGATCTAGATGCTAGACTATTTGGCTCGAGTCTGATATCTCACCTTCATGTCAATCCGAGCTACGCTACGTCAACTACTTTTACTCGACACTTATAGCCTGATATAAAAGTGTAAGACTGGAAGGCTTTATTCAAGAGCTTTTTTCCCTATACATCTACTACTTTTACCTTTCAATTAAGCTGCAACGTCCCACTTTAAAGCTTCGAATATGGCTGTCGAAACAATTCTCGCCGCTCTCGGTGCTTTGATTCTCGGCCGTAGCCTCTATCTTGTCATTTTCTTCCTATCTGTATACATTCGATTATCAAGGATCTCATGATATCACCACGAAGGAAATGCTGGCAAACCATTCGCACTCATTACCGCCTCAGCATATGGGATTGGCTAATGCTTCGCGAATGAACTCGCATCACGAAAGTTCAATCTCATTCTTCATGGACTAAATGCGAAAAAGCTAGCAGAAGTCAAAAAGGAGATTTTGACTGCTCACCCTCACCTCGAGATTCGACTCTGGGTGTTTGATGCTTTTCACTCTGTCGAAGCGTTCCCCGACGAACGAGATCGAGGATCTGGTCAGAGATGTGCATCTTACAGTTTTTATCAACAATATCGGGATGGCGTTCGAGGTCGAGAACATGCAGGGTCACTTGCAAATAATCACTGCAAACAATGTCTTCACTGTCTTGCTCACCAATAAGCTCCTCCGTGTATTGACAAAGAACTCGTCATCTCTCGTCCTGAACATGGGTTCAGATTCTGATTTTGGTGTGCCCTACTTATCAACATATTCAGGCACTAAAGTGTTCATTCGTTCATATAACAATGCACTCCCGGCTGAAGTACAAGACCAGAAGAAAGAAATTGAGGTTATTTACACGTCGCTGTCTAATGCGAAATCGGTTCGGAATTCCTGGGTTGAGGTTGGTATCAACTCACCTAGTGCTGAGGCTATGGCGATGATGCGTTTGAATAGAGTAGGATCTGGAGTTTGGATAGCTGATGGGTATATATTGCATGGACTGGCAAGATTTGTTCTGGAGTCTGTTCCTCAGAATTTGGCGGGACAGCTGATTTCGGATGGTGTCTGGCCGATCAGGAAATATTTGAAACAATCAAAATGGAAATAAATGAATTTAGCATTCAAATTATAGAAAAGTTGTATGCAATGATAGGATGAAGTTGCACAGAAAACTTCAAATGCAGAACCGCAACGGATATACATCCATCACTCATACTTCTGGTTTTGAAAGTTCAGGCAACCAAGCATTATCGACGTCGCTTTTCCCTCTTTCTTTGCTGCCTGAGTCTGTATATATCAAATTGTATTGCATGTTGTTTAGCTTGGAGTGGAAGTTGTTTGAGCAAAGTCAATAACATCTTGAGACTGCCTGATCTGGTCACGCTTATTGGCGGTGGAGCGCGGGACAAATCCGAGCAAATGGGGGATGACAACATCGCAATCTTTCGATAACAGGAACAAAACAGAATCCCACTCCAATGGATTTCATTCTCAAGTATCAGGAGACCGAAGCCGGTTGGCTTAGCTGCCACTTGCGAACCCACGTTTCCATTCAAGTCATGAGACCGAAAGGTGGCGTGACCACATTGCCACTTCGCAACCCACACATAAATGAGTAGACTCAAAGCAGATATTTCCCGAATACAGTCTCCACACTCAAACCACACTATCAAAAACACTTTAAAAATTAAATCGAAAATGGATCTTGTCAAAACTATTGGACCAATCGCCATCGAGCAGGCAGCGAAATATTATGTCAATAAACAAGTCAACACTCCTGCTAACAATCTCGCGACAGAGGCTAGAGAGAACAATATCAAAGCTGTGAAGAATATCTTGGAGAAAACGCCGGGTATTGATAGAGCACCTGCTCTGGTTTCTGCCTCAGCAGAAGGGAATCTGAACGTTCTGGATCTCTTACTAGAGCCTCCAGCGGAATCGTCACACCACCACCACCATCACTCTACATCCGACGCCCCTCTCAGAACTGTGAACATAAACGTTTGGTCAGGAGGAACGACTCCTTTACTAGCAGCCGTACGCAACGGCCACGTCCGCACCACAAAATTCCTCCTCGAAAGCGGAGCAGAGCCCGATTTCTGCGACAAAAGCGGATTCACGGCGCTACAGATAGCTGCTAAAGTAGGAGATCTAGATATCGTGAGAAAACTGTTGGAATATGGGGCGAATGTCGACTATAGAAATAGCGATGGCGATACAGCACTCATCGTAGCCTCCAGATGGGGCCATGCGCGTACTGTACGCGTATTATTAGAGAATGGAGCTGATATCGAAGCTAAGAATGCGAAAGGAGGGAATGCTTTACTTGTGGCTGCTAGACACGATTGTGTGGATGTAGTAGAAGTGTTATTGAAGAAAGGAGCAGATGTGAGGGTTAGAGATAAGAAGGGGAGGGGGGTGTTGCATAGAGCTGTAGAAGGAGTTAAGTTTGTGGAAAACGTACCTGCGAAAGTGAAGGAAGGGATGGTGAGGATGTTGTTGGATGCTGGTGCGAATCCAGGCATGAGGGATAAGGGGGGAAAGACGGCGGGACAGAGAGCAAGTTGGTTGAATGGTGGAGAGGGATTGAGGAGGTTGCTTGAGGGGAGAGAGTATAAGGGGAGGGAACACTCTTTTGAGGGAAGGAGATCCGGGGAGGTGTTGAGAAGTAAGACGATGTGAGATATGCTTTGACATCGAGACTGAGATTGAGGGATGTTAGATGGCGGGTTTCAGCACTCGTCAGAATAATATTGTGACCGACAACTTCCCTCCATTTTGGAGAATAAGCTAGCTTCAATGAAAATTAAAATGCAAGGATCAAGAGACTGGCCCATATTGTAAACTAAGCCGTTATACCAACCTCAATCACATCTCCTTCTACCCAATCGAGGAAAACACCTCGCTTAACCCCTTTCCCTCGAAGTCGTCCAGAACACGTGATGCACAACACCCCCAGCTTCCTCCACAACATAGATCAGCATCAAGACAATACCGCGGAATTCTCATGACATGTAGACGAATCAAACTGTAGTGAGAAATGCGTAGAGAATAAGAAATAAGAAGGATATTCCTTTTACATTCACATGAAAAGGTATACAAATCCTGTTTTAAGCTCCATAAGCGAAGAAAATCGACGTCATGCCCCCTCACCTCTGCAAAACCAACGATGATATGAAATATTATCCTAGAACCAGAACATCTGTTTTTAATTATTTGTTGGATAGCCACAGTGGCGTAGCTTTCTTATATTCTTTTCCACTTCGGGTGTTTTAATCATATCAATATATCAATTTGTTATCTCCGGGGATATTTACTCAATCAATCCACAAGCGATCAACACACCCGTCTGAAGATCTTCAAGATATCAAAATGTCTTCTTCCTCACCCAAACAACCCTCAAAACCACACCAACCACCAAAATCCCCTGGATCAACAGATGGAGAAGGAGAAGGAGAACCCCTAAAACCAACATCCACACACGACAAAGTCCTCTCCGAGATCTCCGCCCGTTTCGCCGCGGCGCAAGCAGCCCAAGACCTCGCTGCCTCTTCCCGCGAGCACGCAAACAGTCTCTCAGATGACAGCGAAGAGAAATGGGCTGCGCTGGAAGAAGCTGCGAAACAGGAATCCATCGCAGCAAAGGAAATGAAGATAGTAAAGAGATTGCAGAGTGGAGTGTGGCAGGGAGGAGCAGCGGGAGCGGGTATGGGAGCTGGGGTTGGGGCGGGACTTGGGACTGTAGTAGGTAGTTTGGTTGGGGGAGTGGTGGGGATTCCGACTACGGGTCTGGGATTGCTGGTTGGTGCTGGGACGGGGGCGGTGCATGGGCCGTGGGTTAAATGGGGAGGGGGGAAGGAGGAAGAGGAGGGGGAGGTGAGGACTGAGGAGACGGTTGTAGAGGGGGGGAAGTAGGAGGGTTGATGTTGGATTGTTTACTTTTATGTGTTATGAGGAGGGGAAATCAGGGATGAAATGAATCATTAGCGTAGGAGAGAAAGATTGGAATCATGGAACGTGGTAGCATTGTTCAGGCGGTTGCATTGTTGGAGTTAGAGCTTTTGGAAAATGCATTCCCAATGAGATTATGAGTTAAGGATTCATTTGTATTATATGCTTGTGTACGGAGAGTATGAAACGAGTGCTTTGCTGTAGGCTCTAGATGTGATATAAGTGATGTTTCAAAAGTCGAATAACTCAGGATGGTTTATTTCTAATGGAGGTTAAGCAAATAAGATGTTGCTCGAGACTTGGAGAAGGCAGTACGTGATTGAAACATTGCCATATACCCAGAATTATGCCTGAGAGCGGAAGGAGAACCATTCTGCTCATACTATAGAAAACGTAATTAGCGTTGTTGGAGTTTTGGGAAATTTGTTAGGCAAGTACACAGAAGGACACACAAAACAGCAAATGAGAGAAAATATAGGTTATAAGGTGAGATGTAGGGATTAAGAAGATTTTAAAGTTAAAAGAAACTTCATGTAGGGTGAGATGATGGTTGAAGTGGAATACATGGTGGATATGCTGTGACATGGAAAGCAGCATAAAGTGACATCACGTGGAGTCTTGTCGAATCATGATGACTTGGAAATATAGAATGCAAAACAAAAGACTAGAAACATATCAAATATCTGTAATGGATGCTGGATCATTTCTCATGCTTTTGGAAATGGCCAAACAACTGTGCAGTTACTATCACGTGATGTAAGTGTTTGAGGTCCACGTGGTTTCAAAAATACCTAGCAGGTACGAACTGTGTTGGACTTTAATAGACGGGGTCTGGCTCTGACAGCTTTAGCTGAGGATTTAAAGGTGGAATGATAATCAATACTCCTTTTTACCCCCGAAATATCTCTTACTAATGAGGAAACTCGACTCCGAATTTCGGGCATGGGATATGGTTGCTTCACCGAAAATTGCCTGTCCTTGGCACATAATTTGCTCGTCAAGACATGAGGCTGCAGTCTTGATGCACACCTGCATCTGCTCACGTCTTGTCACTAAATGGAGTGTCAGACCCCGCTTTTGAAAAGAAAAATTAGAACAAATTCCTTTTGACGACGAAGGTACAAAGTATGACAAGTGACAAGAAGATTTCAGATAAATCCGTGACACCTCTGTTTATCAGATGATCTAGCCGACGTTATCTAGCTGTCTCGGTTTTCTGTATGAAGGGTATTAGGAGGTAACACAGAATGCTGTTAGATCGTGGGAATGGTTGAAATGGAAATCATGTTGGACAAGAATGTGAAAGGTGGAAGTGCAAGTGGGAGGTAAAAGAGGTGTATATAAATTAGACATGTATACTTGTACAATTACAAGCATACGAATTGAATTCGCAAGAATTCCCTCAACCTACCATCGTCTTCAGATATGGAAAAGTGATTCGCACATTTATCGTGCATCTCTGAATGGTCTCGAAGGTGTGAGATGTGGCCGTAACCCATGCAAAAAGTGGCTGACACAGGCCACCCCGCTCTCTGTAATATTATGTCTGGCTCCCTATTCGCTCAACTATTGGTTTCGTAGAATTCTAGCAGCAGTCCCTGAGACTCCACCGGCCACAATGGCCTGATCATTCCGTCAGAGTAGGCTCAGAAAGCATCCGATAATGATTTAATTGTGAATAATGCCCGTGGGAGTTGATCTGCACGCAGAATATATAAGAGGACGGCATACACCAGCTACCTTTGAGAAAAGAGAAGCCAGATCAGATTGCTTTTGTGTTACGGAAACAGAACCGTTTTCTCTCGCCCTCTCCAGCACATTTCTCGACTATATTGCGCGGTGCTTTGCGGATGGGGAAGAGGCGCAGGGGAAGGAATTTCGACTCGATCTAGGCCTTCAGGATGCGGAATATGATTCGGCCACTGGTTGAAGCCTCACTTGGCACATATTCTCCTGCCCGCATCGAAGACAATGGTAAGTGACAGCAGGATATTCTTACGTTTTACCGTGTATCGCGAGAAGTTGTTTGCTCAAGGATACGGTACGATACGATACAATACGATACGTTGTGCAGAGGGTACAGTACAGAGATACCTACGCCTACGAAATCTGTCACTAGGGATCAGCAGGCACAAAGCGGAAGCCGGAAGTCAAATCCCTGGACTCGATATCCCTATCCCTATCTTACGCACTGCTCGTGGAACGGTACTAGGGAATCCGTACAGCTGGAAGTGGACGGTCTGCGAATCGAATATAACAAGGGGTTACACGACATCGAGGTGGCCGAGGAAAAGCAAGTTCAGCGCGGGAACAACACAAATATATTACAACCAGGAGAGAAAAAGAGATTCGAAGGAAAGCGTGGTACAAGAAGAAGGGGTAAAAACTGCATACATACCACGTCGAATTTCTGCACCAACGAATTCGGCTGCTTCACCTCTTACAAAACTGCATAAAAGCCCAAGGCCGGACAATAAAATAGTTGTTTCACACAACTTACTCCCTTCGTCCATCTCAGCATCATCCTGATTCTGATCAAGATTGCGACAGCGTCTGTGTCTGACTGGGCTCTCCACCACCGTCATCGGGTCTCTGGGTATTATCCTGGCAGTGTCTGGTCAGCAGCAATTGAAGTGTTGTGGGTGGTTGTTTATGGTTTGTGCAGGCTACCCGACCCCTGACGGTTAGAATTCCTTGGTGCCCGCGGTTCGCTGAAGTTGAGCTGGAGCCAGAACCCGCCAAACTCGCACCCTTCTTAACCCGTCTGTCCGCCATCCGGCTGCTCCTCGCTTGTCTCACCTCTTACCTTTCCGCCTTTGGCTCAGCACCTTGACCACCTTAGACCTTCAACCTTCAAAGCTCTTTACAATCATCTCACATCACCTCACTACTTCACCTTTACTGCCACCAACCAACAAAGCTCTCCATCAACACCCAAAGCTGAAATTTATCTCTGCGGAACTTCCCTATTCAATACCACACTAGCTCTGCCACATATGCAATGCCACTAGAGATGCGTCCCAACTAAATTCACTTCTTGGCGCACCCATCTTCCCATTCTATTAATCGCCGTAAAACGCCGCATCATGGTCTCAACACCACAACTTCATCGACAATCCACGCCGCAGACCGAAAACGCATGACCACAAACTTTTACTTGTCCGCATACCCCGTCAACCACCGCACATCTGCGCAGAGCAACACTAACATCTCCAAGTCGTCGCTCTAGGTATCGCAGCTCTGATACTGGTCTCCAAGGCCGCATCAAACCCCGCAGCCATGATTTGGTACCTACTGTATCCATTTCGAGGGTACGTACCACCGCACTCTACACGTTCGATACCACATCTGATGTCTTCATAGTACTGTTAATGCACCGGTCCTTGATCCCAAGCATCCGTTGCGCAATCTTCTCACTCGATATGGCATCCATGCTACTCGTCACCCTGTTATCACCCTCCTCATTTCTGTAGCTATCGCTGCGGGTTTGATCTACCCATTCCCCTTCCTCTATACCAACAACTGCACCAATGGCGCTTCGAATCTGCCGCATCATGTTTGGACTTCTGCGCAGCCTTTTGAGGGTTCACAGATGACACGTCCGGATGTCGTTATGCGGTCTGTCTGGGTACATGGTATGTTTTAATTTTTCCTATGTTATTCTTTGTTCTTTTTTTTTTTTCACAAGTTCGCGTTCTTTGCTCTGCAACTTGGGGTTGGGAAGATGCATGGGAGTGGAAGGAGGACAATCTTTGTGATGATGCGAAGTGGTACGACACGGGTTTCAATCTCACCACTGGTGGCCACACTGGATGGAAATGGGATACGATTTTTGGGTGTGCATTCAATTCTTCTACAGATGCAAAACAGTGTGAGAATGTCGGTCTGATCATGGGTCTGCACATGGGATGGACGCTGGGCAAATTCTTGGCGGGGATGGGCTGCTAGTATGGGTCTGACGCTACACGAATTTTGTCCCATGAATCGATCTCGAAAAAGGAGCGATGCACGACTATTCGATTATTGTCGTGGGGTTGGGATGCGTCAGCAATGCAGAGGGGCGTGAGGCTTGCGGTGCGAGGTGCTCAATCTGGCAATGGACATGCGAGCACAAACCAGCGGCGACATCTGCGGGATTCGAACATCCAAGACAATCATATTCGGTGTGTGCGAGGTGTCCGCTCTACTCCACCAGGACTTTTCGACCTATACATAGTGGCAAAAAATACATCACCACAGCGGCGGACCAAGACCGCACCCTTACTGGGGTTCATTGTGAGGAAGGGTTTGAGAGAGGTTGAAAATGTTTGGATTCTCTGTGGTCCAGATTCTATTCTACCTCGCCGATAATACAGCTCGTCAAAATAATTCTGGGCCAATTCAGCAACGTTCCTCAATATCTGCTTCAGAAACATGAAGCGCCGACATGGTTGGATATAATTTCATGGCAGCAGGAGATAAAGCAGGCGACGCGATCACCTATACGAATTTTTTTCTACAAATGCCAAAACATTTGGCAGGCTGCAGAATGCTTAGTGGATTAGGAGTCGTGCGGTGTCTGCAGGCAGCTCTTTCTACCCATCCTGGACCTTCAAAGCTTCATAGCTGTGGAAAAGACACCGCAAAAATATCCAAGAATAGCGAGCATGCACATAAGAGCGCCCATTCATTCTGCTTATAACGGCAAGTCAAAGCGTGTATTTCGTCAAAATACCATGAGAACAAAGACACCAAATGGGATGCAGCACGATTTGGGGTGTTTTTTGAAAGCAAATACAGTCCCAACATATTCGGCGTGATTCAGCTTGCGCGGGACACCGTGAGCTCCTCGCTCTGTTCACTATGGACTTTCGAAAGCTATACCAAGCTGTGTGAGATACACGACATATCAAGGTCACAAAGTCCCTGTCATTGGTGTTCGGTATACTGAAGCCCACTCGGCGTGACTTGAGCTGCTACGCATGATGCCAGCTATTCGGTGTGGTCCAGTTCGCTCGGCACGCTATAAGCTACTCGCCTCACTTCCTATGGACTTTCGAAAGGCTATGTACAACGCCGTGAGATACCCTACGACATATCAAAGCTGGATAGCACTTACCATTGTCGCCAAATGTGCGAATGCCCATTCGGTGTGATCTGAGTTACCCCACGTGGTGTAGGCTATTGGGCGCAGTCAGCCTACGCGGTGGGTTATAGCCCACTCGCTCTACTTCCTTTGGGCTTTCGGTATCCACGTTAAGTGGCAGGAACCATACTACGACATATCGAGTCTCAAACGTGCTTATCATTGGTATTCGGCTTGTTGGTCCCCGTTCGGCGTGATCTGAAGTACCCCGCGTAGTGCAGGCTACGCAGTGGGATACAGACCGCTCGCTCTGCTCACTTTGGACATTTGGTATCTACGTACTACTCCGGGAAGCATATCACGACATATTGTGGCTAAGGGCACCTGCTATTGGGCTCTACCGTGGGACCAGCATTTCACTACGTATGTTTGGCGTGATGCAAGCTACTTGGCGGGATATAGACTATTCGCTCTGCCCTCTCTAGACTTTCGCAGGCTTCATAACGCGACAGGAGAATCTATAGCACCACGAATTTGAGAAGTACCCGCTACCTGGGTTCGGTGTGCTAGCAGCTATTCGGTGTGGTGCAAATGATTTGCTCCAGTCACTTTACAGCTGTATTTGAAATTAAGGCTACACCATACAGTTCTTGGCATGATCGTCACCACCATCGTCGGTGTTTCACTTTGATGTAGCAACACATGATGGGAGCAAAACACATCAAGTTACCGAAAGTTTAGTCTGGTCTGAAATAAAAAACCATGTCATGGAATGGAAAGAGCGATGCATAGGAGGTCTGCATGGACCACAATCTTGCACTCCCAGACAAAGGCTCACTCTAGAGTCTCAGTGCGAGCGATTTATCTTCGATTGCCCGTTCGCCGAGCTTTAGATCCTAAAGCTGAATCGCAACATCATCGACAGTTGTTTGGAGACAAGACAATCTACCACCGCTACTTGTTCAAAGACAATGAATTCGAGCCAGCTTCCAGACCAGCTACACACTAGCTACTCATAGCAAGAACATAGCAAGAACGACCCTCCTTCTTAGGGTCAATCATCTTGCTGCTTCCCATCATTCAATTCCGAGCAAAATATGTCAGCACTCTATCGAAATGTGGCAATGATTAGAATATGCCAGATCCCTTTTACTCGAGAGCGCAAGTCTTTAGTCAGCCAACACTTCTCGGGCATCTTGTTTCGAAAGCTCGCTTGCTCTGTTTATCTACTTCTTTTCTTATTCCCATTTTTCAGATTAGTGTCTGTAATTTGTGGGTCCTCGGAGCCGTTGTTGAGCGTGTTTTGTTCAGTGTATCATCGAATCCTCACTAACTGGACCCAGGAAGCTACATGAAGGCTCTAGATAAGGATGTTCTGCAAACCGCTTTGGAGATCCAGGATACTCTTCTCGGACCTACCATCAATTTCAACCCTCGAAGACCCAACAATTCCGTGAACTTGGACCATCCTCTGGCACCACTGACTACGGATATGAGAGACACTTTCCATGCAATCAACGGCCTCAGCAACTCGTCCTGGTTCTTCCACTCGCCTCTTCAATACTGGAACTGCTCTGAAGACGCAATTCTCGAGGATCAAGATATCATCACCACTGTCAACCAAGGCTCTACTCGATCCACCTCGGTCAACGTCACCTTACGCCATTCAATTGTGTTTAGTGGCAAGCGCTTCGAAGATCAGAAATTGGTGGCAGCCGATGCGTTGGTTATTACCTTGGTTCATATGCTCGATTCGCCAGTAGGCAGACATTGGGAACGCAAGGCCGAAGAACTCGCTTTAACAAATTCTGGGAAATGGCGTCTCTTTCCATCTGACGTTAATTCGCTTTCCAAGACTCTTTATGAATTCCGATTTCAACCCCTTTCGTTATCCGATGACATCTTACTCTGTTTCGCGTATCTCTTCTACGCGGTCTGGTTCTCCTGGACTCTACTTTGGGCCCCCAGACTCGAAGCTGTCAAGTCTCGAATAGGTCTTATGATCACTCTATTTGCGCAAGCTGCCATGTCAGTCATGTCGAGCTTTACCATTTGTGCGGTCTTCAAAGTCGACCTTTCCCAGATACCTGGATGGTGGTATCCGCTTGTCTTCTTCATGGCAGGCATAGAAAACAATATCAGATTCGTGAAAGCACTGATCGAAACTCCAAGCCAGAGCCCAACTAGAATCAGGATTGGAGAAGCTCTCGGCTTGACCGGACATATAGCCTTGGCTGGAGTCTTTCAAAATCTTGCCATTCTCTGGGGCTTAGCAAAAGTCGTTTCGCCGCCTATTCAAGCTTTGTGCGCATTTTCCGCTATTGCCATTTTCATCGATTGCTTCTTCACATTCACGTTCTTCACTGCTGTTTTCAGTGTAGATGTTCGTCGAATGGAACTCCATGATACACTCTTTAGTATGTCTGGGAAAGGAGGACAGGATTTGGTTCCAGGAAACATGAAACGACAAACCTGGATGGATGCTCTGCAGAATGGAGATGCTCCCTTTGTAACACGGATTGCCGGTACGATTGTAATGATTGGCTTCATCCTCATGGCTCAGTGGCATTTCTTTGCAGACGAAACTTACATGCAGACAATGGCCAGATTGTACCAAATGTTGAGATTACAGTCTCAACCTGCCAAGCCAAGTGCTGCAGCTTTGCTGTCAGTTGACATTCACCAGGCTCGAACGCCAACTGCGTGGCTTCGGATGCAAGATCATGAAACAGCCCACGAGGTTATTCAGGTGATCAAGCCAAAAGCAACCAGTTACATCGCACGGGTGTACGATCCATTGATATTTGTACTCGATGGTGCGGATAGGACCCCAAATCAAATGGGAGTTCGCCCTCTCCTTCCTGCTGCCTACGATTTCGTGAAGCATCGCCTTGGAAATCATTTCATTTTCGTTGTGGTTATCGTCGCTGCCGTTTCCCTATTTATGAACTACCTGCTGTGGGATGAGTACATCGAGGTTGAGGAACCAAAGGAAGAGCCGCTTCTTTCCGTGAGAACACTGAAGGGAGGACATTCTTTGGATATCATGCTACTTGCTGCAGAAAAACTAGGGGTGATAGCAACTGTGGGTTTGGATAGATGGATCCGAATATGGGATGTTGGCCATGGCGGCATCATGAGCTACATTGTTCAAGATCCCGAAACTCTGAACATCGACCCATTTCCAGTCGTTGCCGTTGCTATAGATCAAGATGCTAACTGGCTCGCAATCTTGTCTGGCAAGAATTGTGTTTATCTTTGGAACATTCCTGAACGAAGATGGGGACCAACCATGGAAGTTGAGGTCAAAGGACGCAAACCAGTTGCATTTTGCTTTGGCCGCGATGACTCGGAATTCATTGACCCAATCATCATTGTCCGACACAATGGTGTTATGTCAGAGCTTAAAGTCGAGGCCAATGAGATCAAGCAATTGCAAATCTGCCGCAGTCCTCTCGTTTGTGTACGTCAACATCTCGAGAAGCCCAACGCTAGTTCACCCAATCCTCCAGCCCGGATCATCACCTCTTCGAAGAAAGGCTGTGTTCACATTGCTTCACAGATTGGTACTGAGTGGATTTCGGACGGTCTGGAGATTCCATATTCCTTGGACGACAAGGAGATCTTGTCCATTCTGCCACTTCCTGCGCTGAGCTCCTTCCTGGCTGTCCGATCTCATACGGTTGACCTCGTTGATGTCCAAACCCACAATGTTACGCACACCTTCAACACCCAGGCGATGAAGGCAGAATCTCTCCGCTGCTTCCATTCCACCCGTCGTCGTCCTCAATGTGGATCGGTTGGATTGTCCAGTCTCGCACTTGCATACACTACCGCAGAGACTGGAAAGGTCATTCTCCATTCGTATCTGCCAAGACGTGAGGGTGATACAATCTGTTTCCGCGATCCGTACACTCCAGGCAGCAAGACCTGCTGTCTCTGGAGGGAGACGGTGGAGAACAGATTCGAGGTGGAGAACCCCGGACAGTGGGAGGCGTTGCACGCCGGATACCTTGTCGGTATTCGGAAGCGCATCACAGAGACCAAGCCAGTCCCAAAAGCCAACACTGGTGTCCGTCGACGTGGTTCCGCTGCACAATCACCCAAGGTTGTCGAGTCGGACGAGAGTCTCTTCGAAGTCTGGGCCCTCTCATCTCGTGGAGAGACATTCGCTATGCCCCTCTACGGCGAATACGAGCGCAGTGATCTCTTGTTCCCCACCGTCGGTCCTATACAGAAGATGAGCAAGCAGAGCATCGTTGTCCCCATCGGCAACATCGTCAAGATCATCACGATTGGAAATGATCGTTTCGAGGCCGCTGAGGGAGGTATGGATGATGAGGCTTTTGTTGGGATGGTTACTGCGTCTGCAACTCGTCGGAAGAAGGGTGCGCATAAGAAGACCAAATAGAGTCATTTGGCAGGCGTTTGGGATGGCATTTTGATGACGGATGATACCCCTGGCCGGCGTTTGCTTTGCTTTGCTTAGACGGAGATAAACGAATGAATGATAATTGAATGATATGATAAGATTGAATGTGTTTTTGATGAGTGATTGTGAACTGATGATGTTTTTCCTTTGGTTCTGTACGCTTTGATGGGCGGGACTTCAGGTTTATGATCATTATGGGATCACTTTTAAGAGTGATGATTTTCCAATCCGATTTGGAGTTTCAAGGTCTGCATATCTCCTACTTTCATACTTTGATTTATAGCCATATTATTCTACTTTTTCGATTTAGGCTTTAGAACATGGCCGCACTGCCCACGGCACGACCGGAGAGACCGCCAGGAGTAGCTTCAGAGTCTATAATTTCCTGTGGATATTTTATTCGACCAGGATATACGAGAAAAGATGAAACTGAATCAGCCCAAGCTCGGAACGACCTCTGAAGCAAGACGCTGCACACTAAGATCATGCAGACGAGTGGGACAACCGTGTTTGTGAAGATAGAACCAGAAGTCCATAGAACCAAGGCCACGGTAGTACATGCTGGTCAAACAGACTTGCAGTTAATCTTGCTTCTTCATAATTTCCTTATACTTCCGAACTTATCTCATGATCCTTGAAGTATCACATGATCTTTCAAATACTCTCAAAACTCCACCTCCTCTTCACACATTTATATAATCACCATCCTCCTTTACTCCCTTCCCAATCTACTTCATCCTCTTCTCCCAAAATCATACATCTATTCATAGAATTCAAATTCTCTCTCGCTCCTCCCTACACTCTTATATCTTGATTATACTCCTTGTATCTGTACCTGTACAAGTACAAGTACATGCATGTATAATTCTATCCTACTACTGGCTATTAATAATAAGCCTGAAGTTAAACGGCGGGGTACATTTGATGTTTTTTACGTGCTTATGTTGTGTTACGTATCACAGAGTGATATAGTTTGTAGATTTGTGGGAGGGATTTCGTATTTGCTGGTGATAGGGGAGGGTGTACCTGCATACGTTGCAAAAGAGGTGACATGGGAAAGAGAATGATGATGTGTCGGATGGGCGCCACTTACGCCTCCGCATTTCGGGTTTTAATTTTTGTTTTGAGATTTAGGGAATGGAGGATGAAGTGATTGTCGGGATGTGCTATTCTACGAACTAAACTTCGTCCAAAACCAACATTCCAGAATTATAAATCATAACGCTCCTCCTATCTTAAAAGTCTCTACCCTTCTCCGTTCCTTCCCCTTCCCGCAATAACTTGGATCTCTCCCATCAGAACCTAGGATAGCCTACCCTTTAGCTACACAACCTTGTATTCCCCTTCTTCCTCTCCGTACCGCAAAACACTCACGAGATACATGAGAATTTTCTAGCAAGGAAAGCATCCTTAGTTCTGGGAAAGGATGGTTAATTTGTGTATCGATCAAAGTGGCGAGTCTTCGTGTACGTGAAAAGCCGGTAAGATAGTGTAACGGGCGGGACCTGGCAGGTGAGCCGGTCAGATGGGCGTTATGGGAGGTGATAGGTGATGGAGTGGGGTTCTGGTGGGAGTATGAGGGAAATGAAGGAGGTGAATGCAAGTAAGTGGAAGGGAAAGGAGAATGGGAAGGGAATATAAATTCCTTATCCTTCTCTCTCCTCAACCTTCAATTCGAGAATCAAACACTAGATCACAATACCAACAAAACACGCCCCAATCTTCCAAAACAAAAATCTTCACCGTACAATTCCTCTCTCACAATAGTAAAATGAAATTCCTCAACATCCTCCCGGTCTTCATTATCACCGCCCTCTCCAGCCCTCTGACCCTCCTCTCCCGTACCTTCGGCAGCTGGACCATCTCTGGCTTCACCCGTAATTGTCAAGCTCTTACATCCTGTACATACAATTTCAACATCACTACTCCAGCTGGAGTAAGTCCATGTACGACAGTTGACACGGATGCAAATCCGATTACGCATTCGTGGTATGGTGTTGCTTGTTCTGAGGTACCCGTATATGTTCTCATCTCCATCCGTGCATTACACTTTCTTTCCCTACTACCAACTTCTTAGCCTGGATCCCATCCAAACCTTTCAATTGAAGAGAGCTGATGGATATCCAATAGACCCCATCTTTCCGCATCTCATGGGGTTATGATCCCACTCCCGTCACAGGTGATTTCAGCGTTATGACGGTTGTGAATACGACTAGTAATACAGCTGCTTGGTTTGGATACCCGAAACCTAACGTTGGGTTACCAGCGAGCGTGGTGACTTATCCTACGAATGGACCGAATGATGTGAAACAACTTTGAGTGGTACAGGCAAGTGGATGTGGTGAGAATATTTGAGGGAAGGGAGATGGGTTGGGGAGATTGGGAGTTTTGGATTTAGTCTAGGATCGAAAGGTGATATTGAATTCTACTAGATACATGCTCAATTATGCGTGTCAATTGAAATTTTTAGCCAGTTTCGATTGGGAAACTGTTGATGAAACCTCCATGTTTCCTAGGGTCTACATAATTTTGGTTGGTTATATCTCCGCGAACCCAGCTTTAGAAAACCCGAAACTGTTCTTTCTCTAAGAAATGATTCTCATGAGGAATTCAACACTTTCTGACACAATTATGTCTTCATCATTTCATTCTTCGTTTCTTATCGGATACTACTGTATATCGGCATGGAAGTTTGGTGGTGCGATTCGAGTCTCCACCAGCTCCACTTCATCCCATCTTTGATCTTACTCAACACTACTCCTTCCCCGGCTCGTGGTCTCTTTCCGAACCGGTAAAGCTATGGTACTTCCATTCTAGGTTACTTCTTGCTGATAAGGCTCACATTATAGTTCTAATCTTGGGATATGTTCCGAATACTTGGCTAGTAATCACGTCTCCGATCTTGATATATACCAAAGTTCAAAAATGAGTACCACTACCACAAATTATGAAAAGGTCATTTTGAACCTGAATTCGCCTTATGGAGATGTGATCAAAGAGATTTCAGCCACACCACCTCGGCCAAGCACAACAGGCGAAATTCCTATGATAGATCTGGCAGGCTTACAGCCCGACAATGACACTGCACTCTCCCTAATAGCGGCAAATATCAAATCGGCAGCTACAATCTCAGGAGTGTTTTATATCAAGAATCATGGAGTGTCAGCTCCAATTATTGAAAAAGCAAGAGCAAAATCATTACAGTATGCATAACTCCCTCTTTGAATTGTGTATACAAAGTTAATCAACGCAACTAGATTCTTCAGACAGGATCCGAAAGAAAAGTGGAAAGTGGAGAGAAGGAAGTTTCATCACCACAATGGTTGGACTGCCCCAGGAAACGCGAAGGCTAATGCCGCCGAAGGAATCGATGTCAAAGAGCAATTTCGATGGCACTACAATCCATCTCACGACCCAATGTACGATCGGTTGCCTCATCCTATACCGCTATCTTCATTGCCAGATAAAGTTCAGCCGTATATTTGGTCGGATGACAGGATTTGGGATAAAACACAGAATGTGGAGGGGTTCCAACAAGCAGTGTTAGAATATTGGAAAGAATGTCTGATCCTGGCGAGGACTCTTACAAAATGCTTTGCCCTTGCGCTTGGAGTGGAAAAAGATGAATTCGACAGTCTAGTCACGTATCCATGCGCTGATATAGCATTGAACTACTATCCCTCCACGCCACCTTCTTCAACCCCGTCTAGTTCTACCGCCACACAACAATATGGACTTGGCTCACATACGGATCTACAATGCTTTACCATTCTTTACCAAGATCATATCGGTGGTCTCTTAGTCTTGAACAAGGATAATGAGTGGATCGAAGCTAAACCCATAAAAGATACCTTGGTGGTAAACATAGGTGATTTTCTGAGCAGGCTGACGAATGGAAAGTGGGAGAGCACAGTGCATAGGGTTGAGATAAATAGGAGTGGGGAAGAGCGAATTAGCATGCCGTTATTTTTTGGTGAGTTGTTACATCATACTTGCCTTTTTCACAAATGATTATGTCCATGTATATGTGGAAAGTGCTGAATGAAGACAGGATTCAATCTCAATGAGAAATGTGCAGTACTTTCTACATGCTTGGAAAAGGGAGAGATGGCGAAATTCGAGCCGCTGTCCTGTGGAGAGGTGAGTAATGGTGGCACGATTTGAAGTGGCATGCTAATAATTTGTGGTAGTGGACCGAGTTGAAACTGAAAAGGAGTTATGCAAGGTAAGCCGCGATGGTTTGATGATCTCAGTGATCTGATATCTATCAAGCTATTGTACTGGTAAACAGTTCACAAATACTCTGATATATGAGGGGACTAACCACTCCGCTCGCGCACTCATTCTCGGTCAAAAACAATTCGTATGTTGTGAGAAGTAGTGAGACGGCTATGATCTCTTACATTTCGTCGTGCTGCCCTCGGGACGCCCTGCATTTCGTCTGTCATTGTCAGAGTTACTTTCTTTTTCTTTTTGTTTATTATATCTACAAGTACTGTGTTTTGCACACTAACATTCAACTCTACGGTACCCATCCAGATTCGATACAACCTCGAAGGGATTCCTCTCGGCATTCTAGCCCTTGTTGACTCCACCACTTGGGGACTCTTCAGTAGCACTGACAGTGGCTACTGTTCGTTCTTTGGTACCTAGAATGAAAAAGACTGATATGGTGAGATGGAATTTTCGGCGGTAGTTTTAAATTGCTTGATATCAGAGCCAAATATAAGGAGACAAGTAGATTGAGGGTCAGTGACATGGGAAAGATTTGATAATCTACCAATTAAGAGCAAATGCACTGGGGAGCTATCCGCCATTGTTGCACGTGAGATATACTTGGATCAACCAATTTTCTTGCAAGCAGTACTTGAAACCACTAGAAAGATAGACAGATAGAATAAATCATGCTCTAGTATAATTGAAATTATCACGGGCAGATACGCTCATGTCTCTTCATCATATATTGTCACTTGCCATCCAGAACGACCGCACAAAATCAGGCGGGGCATTGTACCCCGCCTTTGAGATTTCGATACATAAAATACGTCTTTTCCCAAACTCAGTCTTGCAATATTTTGTTCAAGAAATGTAATTCAACGACGCTTTTGAAAAACCGTATCAAAATCGTAAACATCTGATAAGACTGTCAAGCATGAATCAAGCTTCGGACAAGACTCCTAGCCCGCTTTGGCGCATCGATCCGTGGTTCGAGGTGGATCTCCACAATCGCTCCACCGCTTCTTCTTATCCCCCATTTTTCAAAGATCTGATGATAAGGAGGGATTCTTCTGCGCATCAAGACCAAAGAGGCAGGTGAAGAGATAGGTCGCGTTTTATCAGACTTTTTTGTCGATTTATTCTTCTCATTTCATCTTTCTCTGGCACGGCTAGCAATTTCGGGCAAGCTCCCCTGTCTGTTTTGATACTGATGGTGTTCGTATTTCTAGGTCAGAAATGAGGTATTCCTAACCACCGTTCTAAGAAGTCAATATTTCAGATTTATTTTCACCTCTATGATCAAATAAGTTTGATACCAAGACTCGATAAAGTAGGACGAAACGATTCAAATACAGCGAGTATTTTCGGGTCTATTGTTCCTCTTAAAACACCTTGAAGAGAACACACTTCCTTTCGATTTGGACTATTCCATCAGAGAAATTATGGGAAGCATCGAACCTATCCCTACAGACATTTTTCCGTGCGACAATTCCACGACTTCCTTCTGGAGGACCGAACTCGATGAGCTTGATGACCATCGCTCCACTTCAGAACTTCCAAAGTCGTGCGATATTCTCATCATCGGCGCAGGCTACGCAGGTATCTCAGCTGCGTACCATCTTTTAGTGGGCAATGAATCGGCAACACCAAAGCCATCAGTGGTGCTTTTGGAAGCTCGTCAGGCATGTTCAGGAGCAACAGGTCGAAATGGTACGATCTTCTCATTTCGATTTGACTTCTCTCCACATCTAACAGAACTTAGGGGGACATTTGCGCCCATCAGTATATAGTCGCATTCCACGATACGAGGAGGAATTTGGCCTCGATGCAGCAGTCGAACTCGCTGATTTCGAACTGGATCACGTGACTGCCATTGCGGAGTTGGTGAAGAAGCACAATATCGATTGTGATTTCCAGCTCACGAGGTCATTTGATGTGCACCAAGTGCCTGGGGCTGCTGAGAAGGCAAAAAGAGATTATCTGGATCTGAAGGAGAGGGGTATTGCGAAAAGCACAATCAATGATTTGGAATGGACTGATGCGGATCGATGTGAGGAGGTAATCCATAAATTCTTGCCTATTTTGCTCAAGTCATATACTAAATCATCCATAGGTCAGCGGGGTTAAGAATAGTGTAGGCTGTTTCTCCTTCACAGCAGCTTCTCTCTGGCCTTACAAGCTCTTCGTATCTCTTCTCCGCCTTTCCCTGGCTACCGGCTCCCTGAATTTGCAAACACATACTCCCGCCCTATCCCTCCATCCATCTCCAGATTCCACACAAACCGCTCCGAAATGGAATATCATTACCCCTCGCGGACAGATCACAGCTTCAAAAGTCATCGTCGCAACAAACGCCTATACAGCTGGTCTCCTCCCCGAGTACACTTCTAAGATAGTGCCTTCAAAGGGAATATGCTGCCATATTACTTGTCCACCTGGCATTACTCCGCCGAAACTACCATCCACATATGGTCTTCGCCTTGCAAATGGAAGCTTCGACTATCTGATACAAAGACCTGATGGCTCGATTATCGTAGGAGGTGCTCGCTCCACTTTCTTTTCTGACCACAAGAACTGGTACAATAATGTTGATGACTCGACACTCATCTCGCCCGCAGCAAACTATTTTGGAAACTACATGCAAGACAACTTTATCGGATGGGAGAATTCAGGAGCGAAAGTTGAGAGAATCTGGACGGGAATTATGGGATATAATTCTGATACACTGCCGAGTGTGGGAGAAGTGCTTGGTAGGGAAGGGGTCTTTGTTGCAGCAGGATTCGAAGGACATGGGATGCCGCTTATATGGTTGGTGATGAAAGGCATTACGGAGATGGCCACAGAAGGAAAGAAGTTTGAAGAAGTTAGGATCCCGAGAATTTTCAAGACGACAGAGGAAAGATTGCTGAGTGGGGTTGATGCATTGGCGCCGAAGAAATGAAGACATTTGGCGTAAAGAAAATAAAGAGAAGACGTTTTAGGTGCTGGAGCCCATGAAGACTATAAGAAAGGAGTGAATTTCATTTGCTTTGAGCATTTCTATCTCTATCTATCATAACAGCTAGCCGGCTCACAGGAAAGTTCCCTGGCATCTGCAATCGTGACGGAATTTGCATGAAAACTTGAATGCTCCAAAAGGTCGACTAAAACTGCGCAACAGTAGCTCAACAAGCATACCACCCTGATATTCAATTATTACATCACTTCTATTATTATACTAAAGCTGTAAAATATCCACGGCTCCTCACGATTCCATAGGATTAGAACAATAGAAAGAATGCTGTAACACCTATTGTAGTTTCCCCTAAGGTAGCTATTTCCTTCATATTGTCTGCTTCTATACCTCCTCGTTAGCCCCTGACGAGCTACCCCACCTAGCCCTAATTACCCCTCTACCGAGCACGCTTAATCATCTTCAGCTTCAAAACAAAACCGTTCAGAATTACATTCTAAGCTCCAAGTCCAAGCCTACCTCCTTTTTCTGGATGCAAAAATTCAACCTATGCTAGTAATATAGAGAACAATCGGACACCATGTTAAGCTCTAGAAATCATAATGGACTCAAAAGGCAAAAGTAAAGCCGCGACGCGGGTTCGAACCGCGGACCTAGGGATAACTAATTTTTCGCTGCAATCCCTCGCTCTACCACTGAGCTATCACGGCTAGATATGTAGTTTAAAGCTATTTTGAATCTTATATGTGTTACGGGGAGGGCAGGGAAGAAAATAAAGTGTGACTCGAATAGGAGGATTTTGGGTCAGCTTGTGGAGGCATGTGATACGTCACTTTCCGTAGGTATTTATTGGCAGAATGGATGCTTGATATGTGTCAGAAAGCTCGCTTCCGTGTTGCTTGTATTTTCTTGTTTTCCACCTAGCTTTCGAATGACTGATATCTGTTTTGATCTCAAATAAAATTTATCCGCGCGGGTATTTGTCAGTGAGGCTTTGCGAACCTCCCCTCCTAACCACGCCCAGAGTCGTTTCTCTGGGATTAATATCCCCACTAAGCTCATTTTTTGCAATAACGAATACGTTCTCTGCAAGACGATAGTTCCAGGTCTCTCGCCATCCAGGTATCATTATCCTTTCTTGTCCCTCCAACGCCCCGTTCAATATATATATGCTCCATATATGCTTTTCTATGTCATGCAGCTCACACAGATCTCTTGTTCACTTTGTTATATCCTTACCCACCTAATGCTTTTCCAATCAACCCCTTACTCTTCTCGCTCATCGGTATCGCCAATGCAAGCGTATGCCCCTCCTCCGTCATCTTCCCCCACGTCTTCCTCACTATAGCAATAACCTTCTCTTCGTCCCCTATATCCTTCTCAAACTCCTCAAACTGATCATCTAGAAACACAAGACATGCCACATCTTCCAATATCTGTGTCTCCTCATTATTCCTCAGATCCTCTTTCCGAATCAGTGACGCTACTTCCTCTGCCTCTTCTTCTGTAAAGTTGCAACCTATACATATAGCTTTCGTAAGATCGGCTTGCCGTTTTTTGAGGAAGGTACGCCAAGCAAAGTAGCCTGGTTTTGTCATCGGGTAGCTGGATCGTGGAATTTCCCAGCGGCGGAAATGTTGTGCGCGGATTGCTACTTTGAGGACGGGAGAGGCAGATGGAGCGCGCAGAGAGAGATAGTGGGTCATCTTGCGGGCGTAGTGTAGTTCGTAAGGGACATCGGTGCCATTGGAAATGTGGATTTTGGGGTCGAGGGAATGGGCTTCATCGATGAGAGAGATGGCTGCTTCATAGTTTTGAGCAGCCATTGTGAGGGCTGTTGGGTGAGGAAAGTGGTTGCAGATTCGCACTTATTTTCGAGAAAATATTCGAAGAGGAGGGACAGATGTGGATGTGGCTGGATCATGAATGTCCGAGGAGTTTGTTGATGTTTTCATTCTTTCCTTTTGGTGACGAGAGAGGGGTTGCGATAACGATAAGCTCCGGGCACATGATCCGGATTATCATTTACCCGGCCTCCCTTTATTTCATTCTTCCCTTTTTTCCCCTTTTCTCCTCTCAGGTCTCGTTCGTTATATTATGTATATTTTACTTGAAGCCTTGAGTTTCAAAAGTCATTTATTGAGCCTTGAGCATCACACCATGATCTCAAGAAACACCATTTCTCTTACTTCTACACTCTCAGCCCAGATGGAAATTGCCCAAACATGACAGTCAGCATTTGGCCTTTTCTGGGGGTCTGCAGAGGTATGGTTTGACCTTTTCTAAAACTAATAGGCATCATGATCTAGGCCTTAAATTCTCTAAGGAATGATCCGTGTCGAACCATGGCTTTGGTTTTCTCGTCTCCAAATCGTTGCAGGGAAGCTGCAGATATCAACAGCTACTGCATTCTGGCTATATAGCACGTACATCTAGGAGGTATTGACATCAGCGCGAATGATACATATTCGTAGGATCATCTTTGATAGCTATTATCTCGGTTCTTCCGGCTCAATCATCCTGCGAACTCTTCTTTCAATCCACTTCCAGCGGTCAAGCGTCTATTAGTTGCGGGGCCCCAATAACCCCGCAGCTTGGAAGACTCGATGCAAGGTTTACAATAGCTCTATGCCTCGATTGAGCTCAATTACAGGCGGAAAATTTCTGGCAATTTAGCCTCAATACATTAGCCAGTGAACATGTTCCAACTTTTCTCTGTCTCTCGTTCGCCAGACGTCACTTGGAAAGATTGACGCAGGTACATGTGCGGAGGGGAAATACCTTTATCCATCAATTATCAAGTTATTTCTCTTTTCACCTGCCAAACTTACACGCTTGCATTAATCTCCAAGCGGAGATCGTCCGATATGAGATGAACTGAAGTCCTCAATCAGTTCAAGCCCCGCCCTATACCCCTCTCTAGACGCAATGCCTCATTAGTGAGAGGAAACACGGCGCGGAAGCCGAAGTCTTTCCATTTCCTATGGAGAGTAGATTTCACCACGGAAATATGTATATATGAGATTTCTCTCTCCCCTTCAAGCATTTTTCGGGAAAATTGTGCACCCGGAAACCTGCCCAGCGAGGCTTTTCAAGTCATGGTGACCTTTCGTCTTTCAGCAGTGGTCAGTGCTGTCACGTCACTCATCACTTGTGTACTTGCAGTTCCAGCAACATCCAGCTCAAACGATGGTACCAAGAGTTTCAAATATCAGTACAAATCAGTAGCTATCACGGGTGGAGGTTTCATCACAGGCATCATTGCCCACCCTACCGAGAAGGATCTGCTTTACACCAGAACCGACATTGGAAGTTCATACCGATGGGATGCGCCAAACGACCGATGGCTTCCTCTGACTGACTTCATAAGTGAGGCAGATGTCAACTACCTTGGCACTGAAAGTTTTGCTCTGGACCCAACAGACCCAAACCGCCTCTACCTCGCCCAAGGACAATACATCACCCAAAACAATTCTGCTTTCTTTACTTCGAATGATCGAGGTGCAACCTTCAAAATTTACCCAGCACCCTTCCCGATGGGATCAAATGACTTGGGTCGAAACAATGGAGAACGATTGGCAGTCAATCCTTTCAAACCAAACGAGCTCTACTTTGGCACTCGCACAGCAGGGTTATGGAAATCTACAGACAGAGCCCAAACTTGGACCAACATCACCAACTATCCGGATGCTTCTGCCAATGGAATCGGGATAGTCTTCGTCATTTTCGACCCGAAGAAGGAGGGGACCATCTATGTGGGTGCTAACGTACCAAATGGGCTCTACTCTACAACCGATGGTGGAAAGACTTGGAAAAATATCCCTGGTCAACCAAAAGACTGGAGTGCTGTCAAGACCGACCCAACTCAGCCCCCTGGAAGTACTGGGCCTCAACCAATGAAAGCTGTTTTGGCATCAAATGGTGTTTTGTATATCACATATGCCGATTTCCCAGGTCCATACGCTGTCAAGTACGGAGCTGTCTACAGCTACAACACAAAAACCTCAAAGTGGACTGACATCACTCCTGGACCGACGAATTCATTCCCAGTACCATTTACGCCACAATCATTTCCTCCTGGAGGTTATTGTGGAGTTAGTGTCGACGCTAAAGACCCAAACACACTCGTCGTAATTTCACTCGATCGTGACCCAGGCCCAGCTCTTGACAGCATGTATCTATCTCACGACGGTGGGAAATCGTGGAAGGATGTTACACAGCTTTCAGCACCATCTGGAACAGGTGGATATTGGGGTCATCCAATCGAGGAGGCCGCATTCAAAGATGGAACACCCGTTCCTTGGTTGAGTTTCAACTGGAATGCTGAATGGGGTGGTTATGGAGCACCAAGTCCAATTCTTGGTGTCGCTAAGTTCGGTTGGTGGATGGCAGCAGTCCTCATTGACCCCTTCAATTCCAACCACGTCATGTACGGAACCGGAGCAACTATTTGGTCTACCGACAACCTCAATAGAGTTGAATCTAACTGGGCTCCAGACTGGTATATCCAGGCTCAAGGTATCGAAGAAAATGCCGTGCTTGCAATGATCAGCCCCACTGAAGGAGCGAACCTTTACAGCGGCCTTGGAGATATCAATGGCATGCGTCACGATGACTTGACAAAGCCCCAACCAATGTTCCTTCAACCTGGATTCTCAAATCTCGACGGTTTGGACTGGGCAGGTCAAGCTCCAAATGTCATCACTCGATCAGGTGGTTCAGGAACAGAATACCCGGATGGTTGTGGGAACGGAGCTTATTCTACCAACGGCGGTTCGGGCTGGATAAAATTCCTCACTTGCGCTCCAGGCGTAGGTAACACCACCTGGGTCAACGGTTTCATCGCTGTCGACGCATCCGCCAAATCCTTCGTCTGGGCATCTCATTCCCAAATCGCACCAGCTAACACCAGCGGCCCTTACGCAACTCAAGATTTCGGCAAGACGTGGACTGCTCCCAAAGGCCTCAGTGTCCAAACGGGCAATTTCAGCGCAGATAAAGTCCAACCCAAGACCTTTTATGCGTTCGATGACGGTGTCTGGTATATCAGCACTGATGGCGGTATATCCTATAAATCCAAATCCGCAAAAAGTACTGGTCTCCCTGCGGGAGCCGGAGCAGCACCGGTAGTCAACTTCCTCAAAGCAGGTGAAATCTGGCTTCCACTCGGGAAAGACGGGCTATGGCACTCTACCGATTTTGGATCGTCATGGTCTAAGATCGGTCCTTCAGCTCTCATTGCATCTCAGTTCTCGATCGGGAAACCAGCGCCGGGACAGAGCAACCCTGCGCTGTATCTATGGGGATACATAGCGAAGGATGGAAAGCAGGGTGTTTACCGATCTGATGATGCGGGTAAGAATTGGGTTAGGATAAACGATGATGCGCATCAGTATGGTGGACCGAAGTTGATTGTTGCTGATACAAGGGTGTATGGAAGAGTGTATTTGGGGACATTTGGGAGGGGCATTGTGTATGCTGATATTGCAGGCGGAGAGGGGTCTAGTGGGGTTTTGCCAGGGACATTGAGGTATTAGATGGTTGAATGACATGCTTAGTGTTTATTGAATATTGAGTTATAATCATAGACTTACATTGATGTCGCTATTTTGAGGTGGAAGAGTGATTTATCTGTGCTTAAGTGCATGTTTATTACAGTTTCTGTCTTGAACATCCGACCCTCAAAGGCAAAATTCTCGTTAACGTTCGAATTAGAACTCTAGACTCTTAAATCAAGCCAATATTAACACTGGAATTTCGTAACCTGGGATTTACCGCCAATCTAGCCTGGGTGTGTCTATACCCTACTTTCTCTACCCGATGATGCGGATGATACCCGTAACTTCCTACTATTAACGTGCTCATTAGAATTTGAGGCCGCCTTAACTATTTAGTTGTGTAATAACTTCTTATTAATGGCAGAACTAAATAGTAACACCAAGTTTTAAGTGGTCATTGTTGTCCTCAACGACGTCCGACCCTCGAAGTTCAAGGAGTAATTGAACGGTATCTGCGTACCTGTTCTCCGCTGCGCGGTAAAGCAGCGTCTCTCCAAGAAAACACCTAGTATTTATATCCGCCCCTTTTTCAATTAACAGCTTCACCAGGTCTGAGTAGCCTCGTGCAGCTGCCAAATGCAGAGGTGTCTCCCCGGCTACATTAATCAGATTGACATCTGCTCCACGTTTAAGGAGTAGCTGAATTGTCTCTTTATGACCGCTCTGAACTGTCACATGCAGCGCCGACCCTGGGAAAGATTCACACGGAGCATTCACATCTGCCCCTTGTCCAATCAGAAACTCCACAGTACAATTCTGGGCTGTTCAGCAGTCCGAATAAGTGGTGTACGACCATCACTATCCCTCGCTTCCAATTCACTCCCTAATTTTAGCAGACGGGCAACTGCTTCTGTCAGTCCATACGTTGCTGCAAGTGCGATGCCTGGAACCCCTGTTGGGCATCCAAGAATAATGTCCGATGTTATCCCAAAGTTTCTGCTGGCGTATATTGCTTGCACCAAAGAAGAAATGACTGAACTGTTGCTAATAAAATCGACAATTCGCTCCTGAACCGTTTCGTCGATATCATCTTCAACATAATAAGCCCAATTCACTGAGCTATAGACAAGAAGATCAAATTCTTTGAATCGGTCCCACATCTCTTCACTTGTCGAACAGTAGCCTTGTCGAAAAACATCCATTGACAAATACCGAATGCAAGTGAGTAGGACTTCTGTCCGGCCATTGGAGAATATGGTTGCCTCATGATCTCGGAAATATTCTTCTGTCGTGTAGTGAACTAGACGGATGACCTGGCTCTCATGGTCAATGATCACAAGACCACCACAGTCGGTAATTATCTCAACTTCGTCTGGTAGTCCTTCTTTATCCAACATTGTATCTTCTGGCTCAAAACTCATTATGGCCAAAGCATGTTGGATTTCCCCAATTCTCAATGGCCGAATGGCGTGAGTTATCCACAAGAGAACTCTCATCGCTAATGTTGATTCTTCCGAAGGTTGTTTTCTAATTCGCTCTAATGCTTCGTCATATATCGTATCACTGCCCTCTGGCAAAACATCTAGCGCTTTTCGAAGTCCCAGTGGGCTCGTTTGGGTTTTCAGAGATTCCAGATGTAACTGTGCACGAAGAAACCTTATCTTGTAAGCATTAATCTCCTTGAAAAATGTACTTTCAGCTTACATTCCTTTTGCTTTCGATGTCAACTTCTCCACTATGCTTGCTTCGAGACCTGGGCTCTTCTTGCAGAATTTTACCAGCTTCGGCGCTTTCGAGATCTGGGACACGAGATATTTCTCAACGTCTTCATCACTCGCTTGAATCTCCAATGTTGTTGCTTCTCGAATCATTTCTTGAACATCTCCCAAATTTCGAGAGGTACAAAGAAGACATATCCCATGTGTCGCTCCCTGTAAAATCTCAATAAGTTGCCTTCTCGTTTCTTGAGCGCATTCATCCAGGGCGTCAATTACAATGTAGACGTTTTCAAATTCCGAGATGAGTAGCTTGAGTAATTCCGACAACTCACTTGTACCTGGCCGAACATTTTGAGAGCCAAAATTTATTATACAGCGAATGTAGGCGGCTTGGAATGGGATCGAGGAGATGGGCCAGTTGCTGAACAAGGCTACCGATGATATTGGGAAGTGTATGTAGACCTTGACTCTTATAGTAGCACTACGCAAAGGCAAGTCCTGTTTTCTGCTGAAATGGGTAGTTTTGAAGTTTTGATATGATTGCGGACCTAGAAACAGATGTTTAGCATGGTCAAAGAACCAGAAGACGGGGAGATTCACGTAAGAATTGTTTTTCCAACTCCCGCTATGGCATATTAGCGCGTTCTCTATTGACTATACGGGGTGGGCTTGCGCATTCCAGGGCACCAGAGTACTCTTTGATTTCCGTTGAGCCACTTTTTGAATTCTTTCGTGTCGAACAACCATCCTACCGTACCTTCCGTTCGTCGGATCATTGTATCGCTCTGGACTGCAAAGAAGTTTAAGGGCGATAGCTAGTCGATAATTGCCTTGCTCTCAGCGTCTACAAAGAGTCAGTTCAATCATCCTCATCATAAAGTGCAGCCATACTCATGTGGTACTTAGAGATCAGGTTTGTCAAATTGCTGACTTGCGAGGAGACAAATTCGACTTGCTCTCCAGAGTTGGTCGCAACTTCCCTCGGAATAATCAGCTTTTGATTGGACATAACTTTTGCTCTTTGACTTTACAGGTGGAGAACGTTTATGGCCGCAGATAAATTGTTTCGAATGTCATCGACGGTCTCCATTAGTTTGAGAAGAGTACCCTCACGAAAAGGGTATAGCAGACGTGTTCCTTGTGCATGGAGGTTTTGATGAGAGTGTTTGTCCATGAACTTTTCGAACTTTTTTCAGCTCGGCCCCCAGTTCCTCAATGCACTCGACACAGATCTCAATACTTGAGAACTCTACTTCCTTCGCCTGAGTGGGGACACCTTCTTCCGCCAATGAGCCCTTCAATGCGTCAAGTATACTTGATAGATTATTTACCGAGCCGAGCATTTGAGCAACAGACTTAATCGAGTCCTTCCACGATCCATAGTACTGTATCAAACCATGGCATACCTGGATCCCGAGAGATACGATGCCGACTGCAGATCCGGCTGCACCGAGTTCTGCCATGACTATCGGATTAATTCAGCAGGAGTCTAGAGCCTTATTGTCAACGGATCGGAGAGGTTAGAGGAACTTCCACGAACAGTTTCAGGCAGCTGTCTCGCTAACAGAATGGCGGAGCAAGTGATGGAATTTTCAGTATGATTTACTCTCATGTAGCTGTGCGATGCTATTTCTCCAACAAGAGCTTAAAACTCGGTGAGGGTTCCAATGGGGTGAGGCTGAGTGAAGTTTACATATTTTGTTGGCAGATTTCATGGACTTCGGCTGCGCCTCAAGCCACTCTGCCCAGGTGCCCTGTCATGCCCAATCATAATACAACCCTCATGGCTTACACAGGAGCAACTAAGTTAGCAGATTTACCAGATGCAGGCTTCACAAAGCACCCATACAGCCAAATACCTCCCGAAACATGTTGTTGAATCTGTTTGCAAATCTTCAAATGTCACACCGCTCCAAGCTCCTTCCTTTGCGATGTCTACGAACGATTTTGTTGACTGCATTTATTCACTAGTTGCCCAATTTCAGGCAAACAATTCAGACACTTCCACGTCCATGATTTCAGTTTGAATATTACTTGTAATACAAGAAAGGTGAGAGGGGTATCGTCGAATTCATCCGCAAAAGTACCATGTGGCTTCCATTGCCTGTCAGCTTTTCTAAACTCTCCACCGCGTTGATGGCTCCAGAGATAAGAGGCTCATTTTGACATTGGTAGGAAGACTTGCCCCCGCGCCCAATATATAGCTTCTTGACCTTCTGAAAGTAAAGAGATAGGAGACTTTTGCAAACAGCTCGATACCTCATTCACTAGGTCTCGTCCCATAGATGCTATCCACCATGCATTCGGATTTCTGGATGTTCTGTCAAGTAGAACTGCAAAATACATCACAATCAAAATTGCCACCGGCTCCAACCTTCGCATTGCTAGGGTAAAATCTGGCCCTACCACCGAAGGAAAGGAGAGGCAGTATCCTTGGAGAACATTTCTCGCATCCTCTGCGTAACACTGACGCAAATGTCTAATCGCAGATTTGTACATTATCATCCTTGAATCATCCGTTTCTTTAGAAAAGGATCCGAGCATCTGCAAGCTCACAGTCTCAACACAATCAAGCGCGCGTGAGGTATCCGCATCGATGAGATCCTGGTCTGCCCCTCCATATGCAATTGCAGCTTTGAGAGAGCACTCGCTGTCTATCAGCCACTGTATATTAGTCCATGCGATATCTCTCGCGCCGACCATCATGTCGTAGGCTTCAGTGATCCGTTCCAGCAATGTCATGTGCTGCAAGGGAACAGCGAAATTGAATATCGCTGCAATACACCCGAAATAGTAGAGAAGATTGATATTCTCGCGGTTTATACATGAGAGATGAGAACGGAAATCGACGCTAGCACGATTACTGTATTCGAGTGCTGCGCGGAAATACGCCGGGTTGGGAGTTGGCGACGACATGAAGAGGTCCACGGCCGATATTGCAAATATTCCATTCATGATGTATGGATTACTGAGCGCGGCGTTAGGGAGATATTCCACTAAATATACCTGGTCTTCGGGTATGGCTTGAAGTCCCAGCCATGTGCGTGTTGACCAGCGGTTCATCAGCTGGAGTTCAAGAAGGTGGTTGGAGGATGGTGTGTTTGAGAAAGCAGTAGGGCTAATGGTCATTGATCTCGCGGGGGAAGGCGAAATGATTTGTAAAGCCATAGATACTGGAGAAGAGCTGGAAGAATCGCGACTTGTGATTGTGCTCGTGGTCGACACTGACGGCGTCAACACGTCAGTGCTGGATCCATTAGTACGCCCGTTTTTCACACGACGTGTCAATGCCGAGGAAGTTGATTTTTTCTTATTTGGTTTATATCCTGTCTCTGGAGGAGCAGGATATACACAATCTAAAGCACGAGCAACACAACCGGCGCATGGAGGACCTTGTTCATCGCACTGGACACTCGTTAGCATGACTTCCTTCAGGCATAGGTAATAAACTTCAATTGAATTTTATACAACTTGCCTTGACGTGTCGCTTCTTACAATTTTGACACCCTCTTCGGGACTTCTTGTGAGATTCCCGCTTTTGCTGCATGATGGAATCGATGAAGTTTGAAAGAATAGTTAGTAATTGTAAAAGGTTAAAGGTTGCAGCGGAGGCAGACGAATGGCCCCCTGCCTTGATTGTGGCTTAGCGGGTGTTTATGTCAGCACTAACCCCGTCTCAGTTGTCTTACCCCTCCGACCAGGCCTTCAAGTTTACAAAATACAAACTTCATTGAGATCGATTCCCAAGATATATGGTAGGATATTTTTCTTCAACAACGAGAAACGACACTCTAACTCAATGTCCACACTTATCAGAGATTTCGAATAGAAACACACTACAGAAGGAAGAGTATTCCATCCGTTCGGAGGGTGCCAAAAAATTGTGTCTCTTTGCGACAAATAATTTCCCTACGAGCCACAACCAGAGCACAGAAAGTATATCCTCAACAAAAATGACAAAATTTAAGGTCCTGCCCAGAGTCGAACTGGGGTTCCCGGAAAAATCCAATTTTTCTCAGAATCCGATGTGATCACCACTACACTACAGGACCAAGTTTTGATTGGTGGGCTGAAAGCTATTGCAATACATGATGGCTTCTGGAGGGCCTTCGGGTTGCACAAGCGAGGGTGCATGGATTGAGCCAAACGATTTGTGGATTCCGGGAGCAAAGACATTTTAATTGAAGACTAAAATGGGGGCAATGTTCTCGGAATCCGTTTCATTTTATTTCTGAATCTGTTCCAGTTGTATGGCTAAGCATTTATTTCTATCTAATTTTCTTCACTAAAGGCTGGGCAGAAAATCGAATAGTAAAAAAGCGCAAGACTTCCATGTAAAACAGATCAAATCACGTCCATTTCAAGTAAGAACAACGGATTTAACAACAAGTATGCTAATCTGACTACTGCAGCTAAAATTCTCCCAATCTGGTATCATTGACCACGAAAGAAATCATCAGAAGTTAAAGAAATCATTCATCAATACTCCCAGCACGAACGAGACGTCATCCAGAACACCAAACAACCACTTGCAAAAAAAAAGTTAGAAAAGAGGAGGAAAAGGAAACTATTGAACCAATAAAACAAGCTCTCAGTAATCTCTGCCTCGATGAACCTTTCGAACGTAGTACTCATCATTCCAACCTGGGATACGAATTTTCTCCCTCTCAGCTCTCCTCTGTTCTCTTCTGACAAATCGCTCAGTCTCCCAATCAAGCCTCACCCCTTCTCCAACCCATCTTCTCAACTTGAACGCCAAAGGCACTCCTCGATCAGCACTCTGCTCATATAGGCCAACTCTCCCATGTCGCGAGCGATGAAGCGGATAGATGCTGCGGCTGCTGAGACCGTAGCAAGTAGACGAGACAGGATCGAGATTGGAGATGATATTGAGATTCAACTCGGGAGGAAGAGAATTGATGTTGATTTTTCGAGCGCGGGTAGCGGGATACTCCGGTTGGTAAGTGTAATGAGGTTCGTGATAAGGTTGTGTGTGGTAGGATCGGTCTTTGGTTTATTAGTCAGTCTTGACATTTTGAAAGCAGGTATACCTACCTCGATAATTGTGACAAAATAAAGAAGCAGAAACTGAAGGCCGAGGCTGGTAATGAGACGGTTTGAGCTTCCTGGATGTCCGGCGAAGACCCCAGCGTCGTCGAGGAGGCTCGAGTGGAGTGTTGTAGCAAGGCGGGTATGCAAAGTAGTAGTTCGACATTCTGTTGTGCTCAGATTTGTGGATACTTGTGTTGGCAGCGATTGATAGCGAGTGAGATTTGGTTCAAGAGTAATGAGTGTATAGGTTAAAGTTTTAAGTCAGAGCCGGGAGTATGGTTTTGATATGACGGATCAGGGTTCAGGTCCACATTCCTCAAGCCCTGTGAGTAAGACACAATGAAATCATCAAGTCATATCACAAAAATGTCACATCACTTATTTTCATTCATCACTTCTGAAAATGGAGTCAAAGTGTAAACTTTCTACACAACTCACACAGATTCCTGGCGTAAAGGTTGTCTGCTGCCACAACCAGGTTCTATGGGCATTTCAGCTTTGACATCATTTTTGGAGGCTTATACTGTCCATGATCCATTTGTTTCTGAATTTATGGTCAGCTGCTGATTGGATGTTGCAGCACTCGCCCATGATCGATGCTCGTGATCAGTCGAAAGTTCTAGATCTCGTGACTCTCATCACTGACCCCCTTTCGCAGGCACGTGACTACCCAGAACTCAGTCCCATCCATCTCACACCTTTTCTGCATTCTCGTTCAGTTAGTTAGATCAAAAGGTGCAGGAATACAATAGAATTTTTGGAATTTGGAGTTTCTAGAGATGCGCATGTTGACAGTGGTGTCAAGCTTCCTTGATATACCAAGTATTTCGGATTGACGTGCAGGTCGAGACATAATTAACGTGAAAGGGCAAAAATGTGCGTGAATTAAATGTGTAAGCACATCGAGAATGTATCTATGCCAGAGAATCTTCAAAGAATATCCAAATCGTGATAATTCTACCAGGACAGCAGAATATCGATGGATAATTTGGAACAGGCAGGTACAGAGCACGTTCTTTGTCAAGGAAATAACTTCGGCAACCGCCTCCCAGGAACTCACTTCAACATTCAACCATGAATCTTCATGCACTCTTTATTATTATTTTGTGGAACCTCATCCTCAAGTCGGCAGACACTGCAGTTCATCTTTCTGCCCAGATTGGTATACATCATACATGCGAGACAGTCTTGAAAAATCAGAAGGACATTCTCTCCTTCCAAAATCTACATCTAGCGCAAGCACATCAGTATGGCTTCTGAGACTCTGCAGCGAATAAAGCACCAGGAGAAATCAGAAATCTCCAAAGCTTTTTGTACCATTCAAGCTTCAAGTTGTAAGTTACATATCTGCTAGATATTATGGCAGCGTTGAATGTACAGTACAGTACTAACATGACAAATCAGCTTCTCAAACGGGAACCAACATTACTGATCTGCCTATCGAACTTCTTCTGCTCATATTCGAATACCTTACCCCTGAATTCTCAGCATGCCTCGGCCTGACCTGTAAGCGATTCTACACATTACATCGGCAGCTCCATGGCACGGTTCGCCTCTTAGATTACACCAGAAATTACATCAACGGGATCCATTTGTACGAGTTACTGGACAATTGGAAGCCGAACAGATATTTTTGGAATGCCAGACAATCGAAGTGGATTACGCTGGAGCGATTACAGGATCTCAACGAGAAATGGAAGTCAATATGGCAGGTGCAGCTTCGAGGATGTATCACGTTTGGAAAAGAACCAGAGAATATCGATGAGGAAGCGGTGGCAGAAGAAGTGAGGAAAATGATGGAGCAGCCTATCTTTCAATATAGATGGATTTTGGCACCTAAAGAGTACTGGCGATAAGAAATTCTCAATGCAAGGACTAGGTCTTTGAATTATGTTCTTTATTTCCAACTCCTCATACCTCATAAAGTGGCATTCTCATCAATGATCTTCTCTTCGATCCATCTCTTACTGATTGTCTCCTCGAAGGTGTGGCAGAATGTGCTGACGAATTCCCTCTCGACGGTATCTCCATGAAATCTAAAATGACTTTGACTACCTTGGGATCTTGAACAACTTTCGGATGTCGCTTGGCAAAATATTTCATATACTTGTATATGGAGTAGTAACTGTGATATCATTAGTGTCAAACTCTTTGCAAAGAGTGTCACATATATGTAAGGGCCACAATACCAAGATGCCACATTGACGGCGAATAGAATGATCTTGTATGGCATATAATATAGGACAGCCAGCCAGCTGGCCCTCTCCTTCTTCCGGCGTAGGTGAATCTCGTTGAATAATACAACATTGATAAAGTACATAACGAAGGTAGCAGCAAAAAGAATAGCGCAGAATTGAGGTCGGATAACCAAAGAGATGGGTAGAACAAACGGAGTGAGGAGAAAGATGATGGTTTCGTACACCTATTACAAATATCAGCTCTGTTGTAAGATTCCGATGAGTTGGGGAAAGCTCTGCATACCTCCTGCCAAACAAAAATCTTAGTACCTATCTCCCAAAACCCTAATTTCCATGAGCATAGAATATATCTCATGTTCCAATAGATATCATTGACAAAGAAAAAGTTCCATCGGTAGAATCGTTGTTTATACACTGTCATTTCTCCAAAACCGCCACGGGCTTCGCCCTTGTCCACCCAGAAGATAGATGGTGGCGTCTCAGTCTCGACGAAGATCTGAGTACACATCAGGATCCTACTTCCAAGCTCTCGGGCAACGTGACCGAAAAACCAATCCTCGCTGATACTGAATCCAGGGTGGGCGTGAAAAGTTTGGATCAAAAGCTCTCGGTCCCAGAGAGCTATAGCTCCATGAGGGAATGTAGCGCTACCAAGCTTCCCTGCAAAGGCGCGCTGAAGGCCACTGAGTTTGTATTCAATATCCTGTGCTTGATGGCACAGGGTCCCAGGAAGTCCCCCAGGTCCAACACTCTTAATTGTGTAACCGATACATTTGATATTACCCGTCATCCTGTCAGTAACAACCGGAAAGTCTGGTGGTAGATGACAATCATCATCGATAAGAAGAGTGAATGGGAAGTCTTTAGAAATATAACTTCCAAGAAATTGCGCTATGATTTTAGAGCCTATTGGACACCATGTATGGCTGACATTATATCTGTCACAAACTGCGGCGGTGTTATCGAGAGGCTCGAGGGAATTGCCGTTAGCTACAACAAAGATGTTCTTGGCTGGGAATACTTTTAATGCGGCTTCGAGAGTCGCTCCGATTAGGGATTCTGACTTGTAACACGGAATGATCAGAGCACAGCATTCCACACGACTCCTCGCGCTTGCACTCGACTCGGATTGTAAGTCAACTGGATCTTCCACCGGATCCTTTTCGAAGAAGATAAGGAGTGGTCCAAAAGCATAACTAGACAGAATTGAGTCAGCCAATTACTCCATTTTGAGACACCAGGATATTCTCACAAAAAAGCCGTTCCAGTGAATATCGCACAACCTCCTTGCAACACAAATGTCTCCGCTAAGAAGATATACATCCACTGCACCACTCCTTTCCAAAGAGGTACCCCGATAAGAAGTAGATATAACGCTGCCAATAGAAGAGTGTAACCGATATACTCAAGCGTCTTCTGATAAATGACGCTTCTATGTATGCTGGTCTCTATTTCTTTTGCTTTCTCATACAAGTCGTGCAAAGTGTTGTTCCGTCGTCGACCTCGTAAGTAATTGATAGAAACCGTGGAAAATTTGCGGAATTTAGATGCCATTGAGGGGCGACGGTTTTGAAACCCCATTGAGTGGCGAGGCATACGAACGTGGTTGTCATCTTCAAAGGCCAGAGTTTCGAACCCCTTGGAGTTGCGATTCGGTTTGTTTTGAACGGCTTCAAACCTTTTAGAGTGGCGATTCGATTTGTTATGAGCGGCTTCGAACCCTCTGGAGTGGCGATTCGGTTTGTGATGAGCGGCTTCGACGTGTGATATATCCGTCCCGGGAGCTCCTTCAGGGAACAAGAAAGGTGAGATTTCCGTCAGAGGGGAGTGAGGAGCGTACTGGACGGGTGATAAATCACCAGTGGGAGAGTGATCACGTGAGGTGTGATGACGGCTGGAAAAATAGTCTGTTTCTTCGGCTTCGGACGGAAACTCATAGTTCTCAAATGATGAACCCAGTGGATGCCTGGACGTGAGTATATAGCTGCGGCGCTTGAAAGCGCGCTCTGGTATATTCTCGGCTAACACAGACAGACTGTGATCGCTCGCAGAACGTTGACGTATGAAGCCAGATGGAGTGGAAAGCCCTAGGAACTCGGCATGGGAATCCCCTCGTTCTCTGAAATGCGGATGAAATGAAAATCGCCTTCCCATTTGCGGTCGCCGCGTTAGATGTCCGGGTGAAGGGCCATTGCTTGGTTCTTGAAGTCCCGCAACGGAAACCTCTACGTTGGTACCCTCTCCTGCACATTGTGCTACAATGGCTGACAAATCGAATGTCTCCTCTCGTTGGAAATTTGTAGACCTCCTCTTGGATTTATTCGGGATTGAGAGCAATGAAGGGGGGATGATTATGGCTGCTTCGCCGTGGAAGAGAGCCATCTGGTGAGAATCTGTATGTTGAGATAGCTATCAAGATCGAAGGAGGAACGCCCAGACTGATTTCCGCCATCGTAAGACGTATGATAATGTAGCCTTGGTGCGTTTATATGAGCCACGGTTCAGCGGAGCCGATTCAAAGGAGAAACTCATCTCATGGACCAATATAATTACCTCACCCACTTCCACATTTTGAGGATATTTGAAACTAGGTATTGCTCAAAGCAATATTCTATCCAACCGGGGGTTCAGGGAACCTGCATCCTGAGAAACGACGCCATCAACGTGGAGGGTTCCGCCCTAGCGTTGAGTCTCGACGGCATTTGAACTTCGCACGCCCATCACGAGAGTGTCACCATGTGAACGTCAATAGCTCGAGCGGCCGCTCTTCTTCAGTCCTGTCTTCCTTTCCTTCACTGACCGGGGATGATCGTACGGCGATCAGGAACGATCGCTTTGGTAGCCGCGTTTTGAGTTTCCTCATAGATTTTGAATCAAGGTGAGGTGGCTGTAGCGATCTGTTGCCGGTAAAATTTTCTGTTCTTGGTTGTGGCTTGATACACATTTGAAATAAGCTTTTATTGATGTCTCTATCAAGGACCAAAATCCAACCAGCATTATTCAGAATCAGTAGAGCTTCTCAAGCGCCTGGCGCCTGGCGTCTGGAGCAACCCGAGACAAAGATAGTTTTCAGTTTCAGTTCCAGTCTCAGTCTACAGCCGATGGAAGCGAGCTGGAGTACGCAGGTACAGTGCCGATTGTGGAGACACAATTAATCCGGGGAGTCCCTATATAGGGGAGAAGTTTACTCGTTCGTTCGATTCGCTCGGCTCATTCCGGATTTGATAGAATGCCGGCTTTGACGGCCTCAGTAGTTGACATTGTATATAGCTGACCAGATACTCACAAGCTTTAGCTTAATTTGAGTTCCATCATCTGCGGGGAAAAGCTTTATGCTGGCGCTAGTGTGACGATTTGAGCAATCCTTCCAAAAATCGCCGTAATCTGTTCCAATGGTTCTTTGCTCCCCCCTGGCGGATCTCCCCACCGACCTCTGCTAAGGTTTTTCTCCGCAGCTTTTACACATGTGCAGCAACCGTGATCTCCGGGTCCTCGGTGAATCCTCTCTTTTTAGTCAAGCAACCATGACAGTGCAGTTTCGACTAAAGCATCGTTGCTCATATCCTCGTTGTGGATCAAAGACAATCTTGTCCGAGATTTTGGTTGTCGTTGTTCATCGAGAACTGCAGATGGGTTGATCAGGAACTTCCACATCCAATCATCGAGTACGAATGATTCAAGTGAAGTCACTCGGCATCGATTCTGGAACGATCGAAGCCGCCCAACCTAGTAGCTATCAGCCTGACAACTGGCTTGAAAAAGGAGATTTACTCACTCCAATGTCTATTACCGGCCAGTACGTTTTCAACCTCATCAATGTTTCAAAATTTGACAACAGGTACACTCTGGCTTTGTCCACATCACCACCACCCAATAGTAAAGTATGAAGGTGAATGCTTGAAGACACAACCAATATATGCCCAATTATATAGTAAACAAGTTCCCCGCCTTGACGAGCAATCTCAGATACCATGATTGCATGTTTCTTACATTCGTAAGCCAGCTGGTCATTATTTTTCGGATCCAGGAACGGATAGTACAGAAGCTGCCGGTAGTGATGGTACCCAATATGCATTGCAAGGAAGGTTTTCCCAAATCCAAATTGTTGAAAGTACTCCAAATTCTCCTGGCTGTACCTCAATCTCTGTGGAAGTGCATATTTCCATTCGTCCAGTCTAGACGCTAGCCGACTAACGTGGAAAAGTTGTGACGCCAATGTCATTCCTGATCCAAGTCTCACGAGGGTGTCTAGGATCTCTCGGTAAAGATCTATAGTTTTCGCCATCTGAGTCCACATACCGTGTTGGGATGGACGTGAGTGTAGTGCAAGGAAGTCTTCTTCGTCAAGTAGCAGAAGATTTTCCACTGGAAATTCAGTGCTAACGGGTAGTACAGACGCATCGGCTGAGCTCCACTTTCAAAGAAGTCAGCATTTATCCGGACAGGATTGATTAGGTATATGTCATGCAGAAAAAGGTATATGGAGAACAAAAAGTGTCCCATCGTACTTTCCCAGTGATGACGGTCGACAGATAAGTGCGTTTATACACTTGTTGGTCAACTAAACTCAGCCCCTCGGTTTCCCAAAGGCGTATGGATTGACAATGAAGTCGAGCCAGTCCAGTACATATATGCTTCGCTTTTACATCGCCTTCACCTCCGAGATGTTGAGATATCAAAATGTAACCTTGGACAGATTCTAAGCTTGGCCTGATCATTTGCCTCTGGAGAAGGTCCAAAGCTGCCGCCGCATATCTCTTTGCAAACTCTCGAGGGTCATCTCGAAAATATTCATGGTCTGAGAACCTGAAAAAATTAGAACTTATTACATACCCTGTGAGGTACGCTACTCACCTAGCAGAAAGAGAGATGACGGCAAATATTAAGAATTCCGGAAGCTGGCCTAAATCAAGTCGGGAAATAAATGTAGGCTGGTGAAACAAAGTATGTGGTCCATCGTGAATTAATCGGAAATAGAGGTTTACAAGGTCGCCAAGAACATGCTTCGGTGGCAATAAACCTGTGCTGGTCGAGGAATTCCCAACGCATTCACCTCCAGCAAGAGGCGTTTGGTTACTCTTCGGAGCAATCTCATGGCTCTTAATGCTGCGTGCTATTAAGCTACAAGATATCGATTGAGATTTACATAGCTGGCAGCATCCGGTATCGTCCTCGAGAATCGGAAGGCATTTGCGCTTCCGGATTCTGTCCAAAACGACGTCAGTGATATTTTCAATATCCCCCACGGAATCATTCGGATCATTACCTGCAACTCCGGCATGCATGCGATCTCCCACGTTTCTCCAACATTGATATCAACTGGCAATTAGATGAGAACACATCCCCGAAGGAAAGATATCGTGGGGCAGAAGGATGTTTACAATTGCGGTGAAGTCAGACTTTGATTGGGCTTATGCCCGCTAGGGCGCTAGCATCCCCTAGTCCTCCGCCAAAGCCCACACCAGTTTTCATGCCAAGGCCGCCCACTTTTGACTTCGTGTTGCCCGACCCCTTTTCGGTGCTCCATGCTGTACCTTCCTAGAGCTTGACTCTTAACTTATCTGCATGATCATGCTAATCGTGCCTATTTTGCTTGGAACTGCTATCACTGGAAATTATGAAATGTACTTGAGAGCTTGGTACCCTTATGCCCTCGGTGCAGGTTGCGCCGAGAGCTTTTGGCAAGTGCCATGTAAAGAAACCATTCTCAAAATGTGAGATAGAACACTCTACTTCTGTTTCATCTAGCAATAAATATTCATATACACGTCTTACACAGGCAATTTTTTCGCTCTTGACACAATGAGAGTTCCTACGCCTGTCGAGGGCATTTCGCCGGCTTTTCCGGGCCTTTGGGATCAATATAATTTCTCTCCAGCTTCCCGGACTCAATATCCGGTTCGAATATACCGTGTCACCGGGGATGTCGAAAATGAAACAAATCTTCTTGATTTCAAGAGCACCATCATTCGAACTCTGCCTGCAACGAATGGCTCGTCGACTGGAGACATTTATTCCTCTATAACTCTTGATTTTGGCAAAGAGGTTTGCGGTCCAGTGACGCTACGAAGCGGACCACAATCTACTTATCATCAAACAATTGCATTTGCATACGCCGAAAGCGCACAATGGGTCGGATTTGAAAGTGATGATGCAACATCCCTCAGACCTCACGTTCATGACGGACACTTTGAATTTCAGATCGGACCCAGCGAGACATACACGGTGCCGTTAGAAAAGCAGAGAGGAGGTTACCGGTATCTCACCATATTCACGAAAACGAACGACGCAATTCTGGAGATCGAAGAAGTATCGGCACATTTCACATCAATGCCCCACTGGGAGGATCTGAGAGCTTACCCCTCCTATTTCTATTGCAACGACGAACTTTTGAATAGATTGTGGTACGCATCTGCTTATACGAATCAATTGTCGACATTAGCAAACGATCAGTCTCGACGATGCGAAATTGACTCGGGCTGGTTGAACAATGCAATCTGCGGCACTTCTGGGAAGACAGTCATAACAGATGCTCCTCGAAGAGATCGGACAGTGTGGGCAGGGGATTTCGCCATAGTGATTTGGTCACAGTTCGCTACTGTTGGAGACTCCATTTCTATGCGCAATGCTCTCGATACACTATTCGATGTGCAAAGCCAGCAGGGCCAATTTCCCTGGGCTGGACCACCAATCTGCCAATTCAGTCGTGGTGATTATTCTACTCTACCTGAATGGCCATATATGTCGGACCCATATCATCTTTGGACAATTCTCGTAACTAGGCACTTCTATCACTTGACTGGAGACTTGCAATGGTTGAAACAGAAGTGGAAGCAGATTTTGTTAGGAATGGAATTGGCTACTTCAAGAGTATGCGTCTTAATCCTTGTATAATGGTGGGACTTATTGACAATACTAGTTTCAGGCAAATGAAGGACTATATTACTGTGTTGGGATCTTGGATTGGGGACGGACGTCAGTTGAAGGATTCAACCTTTCCAGCAACATTCTCTTCCACGAGACACTTCAGAAGATGGCACCTCTTGCAACACTGCTTGGTCAACCCGATATTGCCGGAAAATGGAGAGAGATAGCCACAACACTCAAGCCCAATCTGGAGAAGTTCTGGGACCCTGTAGCAGAACTTTATGTCGACAATCTGAATAACAGAGATCTGCATCCTCAAGACGGGAACTCTTTAGCCTGCTGGTTTGAGATCACTGACCTTGAACGGGCAAAGACAATCACCAAGAATTTGAAAAAGAAATGGGGTCAATTCGGTCCAATCAATCCTGAATGCTCCGGACCCGTGTCCCCATTCATTTCGGGATTCGAGCTACAAGGGCTCGTTCGTGCTGGCAAGATGCATGATGCTCTTCAAATGATACGTACTGCATGGGGATGGATGCTCAATAATCCATTGAGTACCGGTAGCACGATCTTGGAGGCTTGGGGCGGTGATGGCCAGTTTAAATATCCGTTCTACAAAGACAAGCCGAGCTACATTTCTCACTGCCATCCATTTTCCACTGGACCAGTGAATATCATGACCTACGAGCTTTTGGGACTTAACATTACTGAAGCTGGTGGTAAGTCTTGGGAGTTTAGACCTATTCCTGGGGATTTGGAACATTGCGAAGGAGGTTTCACGAGCACATATGGTCTTCATTCAGCAGGTTGGAAGAAGGAGAGGAGGAATGGTGGTATTGTCTTTTCTTGTTGGGTTCAAGGTCCAGTTGGCACAAATGGCAGAGTGAGAGTGCCCGCGGTTTCTGGTCAGGTTGTCTCTGTAAACGAGCAGGCATACAAATGCTCACCTACTGAGGGGTATCACTGGATAGGCGGTATAGAAGGCGGGAAGCATCATAAGATTATAGTTCTGTAGTCATCAAATGTTGAGTGAAGACCAATGAGCTTCATTTCCACATATATGTAGTTTAACTTGGAATCTTATATTTATGGACTTTCTATTTATGAAGGAAGAAGAGCGGCCATTCTGAGAACGCTTGAGCAGTGAACGTCTTTCCAATTTTCAACAATTTTACCCACTAGCATCCAAAGTAAGCTACTCTGTGACTTAGCATAGTCCAGTATCCTGACATCCGACCGATTCCGATGCTCAAAGGTCATTGTCTCCTCACAGGAACATGGAACCGGAAGCCAACACTCGGTCGATAATTTCACTCCATATCATCCCGGGACCTGTGGAGGTACGCCAAGACACTTTGATTGACGGGGGTTAAGAGCGGCGTTCTAGCCAATGAACACTGTATTTCGCCGCCTGTAGCGTGCCGCCTAGGCTTTCTCCACTATATCTCCAGACCCCATCCCAATTCCTTCCCCACGACAATCAAACTTTTCTCTCCACAATCCCGACGTGCACAGAACATCATGGTAACCCGGAACCTTGTCTTCGGGTCAATTCAAGACGTGTGATACTCTCAGGCGAGCTCTTGGCTTCTCGTACCGAACTTTGGAAGATATAAGGAAGCTATGCCCATAGATTGATTCCTATTTACCCATATGAAAGGTCAGTACGCACGAGAAAGAGGATACTCAAATAATCAATCATGAATACCTACGTTTTGTTGATTGCCTTGGTGGTTGCCACCGGCGGCTTTGTATTTGGTGTCGATTCAGGTACTTCTCTCCGTTTACCATCTTTTATATTCAATACTGATATTCCACAGGTATCATTGCGACGACACTTGGCCACAAAACCTTTGCTGTATATATGTACGGCCCGTCAGCAAAGAATGCATCGTTGACTGGTAAGCCAATCCCAAAACCATAATAAGATAATACTCAAAGTTAGCAGGTGCAATTGTATCATTATATAATGCGGGACAGGCATTGGGAACCTTCATCACTGGTTACAGCGCAGATAGATTCAGTCGTCGGTGGACAATCTGCGCTGCGGGAGGGATGGGTAAGTTCCGTTTCTGTATGTAGTATCTTACGCAAAGCTGACCCAAGAAGCCACGTTCGGGGCAGCACTACAGACGGCTGCTCAAAATGTTGGTATGATGATCGCAGGAAGATTCTTTGCAGGTCTCGCCTGTGGAATGATCCTCGCAGTAGTACCTGTCTACATTGCCGAAGTATCACCTCCTCAGAACCGTGGACTCATCGTTGGTCTGCAAGGTATGATGATATCAATCGGATTTATGGTTGCGAATTGGATTGGATATGCAGGTGGATATGCTTCGGGAAACGCACAATGGAGAATTCCTCTTGCTATGCAGATGCCTGGAGCTATTTTGCTCCCCGTTGGATGTTTCTTCATCCCATATACCCCACGTTGGTTGGTTGGCAAGGAAAGATACGAAGAGGCAAAAGCAGGTACGAACAGCACTGACATTTTCAAATCATAGCTCACATATTTACAGTCATAATTCGCATCCACGATGATCAATCTGACGACTTCTTAGCTCAAGAGTTCAAACAGATCCACGATCAGATTCTACTCGAAAACGAAGGGCGAAACACAGGTCTCATATCTTCCGTCGGCAAGCTATTTTCCCACCAATATTTCCGCCGTACTGCCACAGCTTGTTTCATCCTCATGATGGGTCAGTTGAGCGGCTCAACGGTGATCCAGAATTATCAGAGCATCTTCTATGCTGCGGTCGGATACACTGGACGAACAGGTCTTCTCATCAGTGGTATCTATGGATTCATGGGAGTATTTGGACAAATCGCATACTTGGCATTTGTTGCAGACAAGTGGATGCGGACACGCACTCTTTGTAAGATTCACAGCTAGAAAATATGAGGACACAGGAATTTTGTTAACGTTATACAGATATTGGTTCAGCCTTCCTCTGTGTCATGATCAGTATTATCATGGCACTCTCTGCCGAGTTCGGAACTGGAACCACATCACAAGCTGGACCTCGAGCGGCCATTGCATTCATATTTATTTACTCATTCGGCTACGCATTATTCTTCAACGCTATGGTCTGGGTCGTTCCCGTCGAGCTCTTCCCATTCTTCCTTCGTTCCAAAGGCTTGGGTCTCGCAGTGTTCAGCAAAGCTGTCGTCGCAATCGTTCTCGCGCAGATCACTCCCATTGCTATTGAGAACGTTCACTGGCGATATTATTCTCTGTTCATTGCAAGCAATTTCGTTGCTGGCCTGGTGTATTATTTCTTCTTGCCTGAGACGAAGGGAAAGAGTCTCGAGGAGATTGCGGAGCTGTTCGGTGATGCTCTGGCTACTGAACAGCTGGAGGATATTGACACGAGTGGGAAGAAGGGGATGCATGTTACGAAGCATGTTGAAAGTGCGTGAAGGGTGATTGACGCTTACATGGAAAATTGACCACTCAGGTCAGCTATAAAAAGAGCAAGGACAGCATCGAATCGCTATTTACCTAGTCAGTTATCATAAAGTGATACCATTTACTTTTCTACGAGAATACCCTTGCGCATGTGCTGGACTTGAAGTTGACCCTCATTTCGCCTAAGCCCCTTTCAATCTCGTGACTACTTCCAGGAGTCCCTTCCCCTCAGACTGAGAGTATATCATGGCAGATAGTTTCCTTTCCTTATACTATCATAGTTATGATACCATTCTGCACCTACAAATCAGCCTCGTCCAAATTCCTCACAAACAGCGTAAACCATTTCACAGCGTTAATATGATTCACCACCGACACCCTCTCATTAACCGTATGAATCGACCCAAGACCCTGTGTATCATCCTTATCATACCCTGGCGCGAATCGGAAAATATGTTTCGTGATATCCCAGAAAAATCTTGTATCCGTATTTCCAGTCATGATTCCAGGTGTCACGACGATGTCTTCGCCGTAGACGGCTCGCACTGTTCCGGCTAGCACAGAGAAGGGACTAACGATGGAGCCATCAGACGGTGTAACAGGAGCAGGGTTAAGGAAGTAATTTGTGGGATAGGAGAGGATGATGGAAGATGCTTCTTCGATACCGTCGAAGGCGTGGAGTTTGAGGTTGTGTTTTTCAGCCACGTGAGCAGCTACTTGAGCGAGGTGGTCGAAGACAACCTGGACCGTTTCTCCAACTGAAATAATTTTGTCAGCGAACTTCATCACCCTCTGTACTGCTTCATATGATGTATCAAGCAGGTTTAATATTCGACGTACCATTGATGCGGTGGTTGACGATAGCTTGTGCACGCTCTGGCAGAGCATTGATTTTTGCTCCTCCAGAGATAATGTCAACAGCTTGCGAGGTTTGCAAGAGATATTTGATTCCAGGCCCTTGCTTGGCCGCTTCTAAAGCCAAGGGATCTTTCTGTGCTGCGCATGTATGATGAGACTGAAGGCGGTCATCGAGAAGTTTCCTGAGTTTGGGGTCAAATTTGGGGGAATAAGCGGCACCACACTGAAGTTGAGTAAAATATGGATTCTCATCGTAAAGGCGAGTTGGGTATTGTGTTGACTCAATGAGGTAAATCAGCTCGCTGAGAATACCAATACCGGTGTGATCCTGTGGGATGGAAGAATGGCCACCTGGTGTACGGATGGTGATGATCACGTTGACGGATCCTTTTTCTGCGGCACCAGGTTTGGCGAAGACGGTCCCCCAGGCTTCCTCAAATCCTGCTCCCTCGTCGACAATTACTGCGACACCGTCGTCGCCGTATCGCTTGTGAATTACAGCGGAGAGATTTCCTGCTCCATGATAGCCGAATGTCTCCTCATCGTAGCCAAAAGACAGTATAATAGTCCGCTTGGGTTTGAACCCCGCTCCAAGGAGTAATTCAACTGTCTCCAGACTCGCGATGAGCTGATTCTTGCAATCGCTTGCACCTCGTCCCCAAATGTACTTGCCATCATACGCACCACTCCAAGGAGGATAGTCCCAGGATGGAATCTGGTTTGTCAGCAGTGAGCTTCTTCTATTAGAATTTCAGAGTCTTACTGTCTCAGGTGGTACAGGTACTGTATCTTGATGAGCCAGGAGAACCGTGGGCTTCAACTTAGCATTGCTACCTTGCCAGGTGTACAATAGTCCATGAGTGTTGACTTTCTCCACTTTCAGGCTTCTATGTACCAGTGGGAAAGTCTTCTCAAGATATTCATGGAAGCCATAAAAGACCTCCCATCTCTTATCGACACCAACGTCTCCAAGATCATCAAAAGTCTCAGTCTTTATTTTAACGGCACCAGACAGGCGTTCAATAGTGGCGTTCTTGAATGCGGGGCTAGAGATGAAGTCGAATGCCTTTGCCAGCTGATCGTCGTCTCTTGGGAAAAGAGCATCTGGTTGAACACACTTAGATGCATAGTTTGGAGCAGGTTTAACTGTCCATCCCGGAAGAGGCGCGATATGAAAGATAGCGAGATAGGCCAATGCAAGTGGTATCAACGCCCAGGCAATTCTGCGTCGGACTCGGCCTGCGACCCCGGTGGCATCTATGGGGTGGTTGAAGTCGCCAGCAATGGGCAGAGATTGGTCAAGATGTGTTTTCTCCATGGTTAGAGCTTCAATTCGCCCTCGAGAGAAACAAATACAAGTGAAGCAATGAAAAAAGAACTCCTCGTATTAGGCAAAGGAGAATGTTAAGAGAAAGAAAGCTGACGTCGCTTCGGGGTTATCAGAGGGGTGGAGTTTGATTGACATTAACCATCCCACTCTTGGCACCCCGAACATAATTCAGTAATTTAGTGGGCCAATGCCGACATCTTAACACCGCGGATACGGGACGACCCTCGAAGGTCTTTACGCCTAGATTAAGTCACCAATATTGAAGTCGTAAGTTAATATGAAGCTGAAAGGAATTGTTTGTTTGACAGAGGATGTTTCCAGGCCCGGGGCAAACTACCCCCTTCGCTAACTCAAGAGATGCATCTTGACTTTCGAGTCTCCGACGTTCTCTCGCCTTTTAGACACCTCAAATGTCAGTATTTGGCAGTGTATCCAACGTCTTGATCTGGCTTGATAAGTGCAGATCAAGCTGCAACAGCGCACATCCCACTGGGCAGGATGCTTTAATTTGCCATATATCCGGGAACACCCACACACACTTGCACAAAGAGGGGAAGAGGGTAGATAGAAAGAGATTCAACGTAACTTTCTTGGATATTGTACCCATGAGCGCCATCGCTTCATATTCACGGAAAAGTCGTACTTTTTAGGCATCTGAGAGCGACCACGTCCAATTCCTGGCTCATGTTCTCCATATCTCTACATATGTACCTGCACAGGACCAGGCGGGTTCGAACATATTGCTACGTACTGTTCATCGCAGCTTCTAACTTACCAATAATGGAGCAAGATCCCTTATTTTAAGCCCCTCTATTAGACGGAGACAGTGAACTTTTAGAGAATGGGGTATGTTGCGTGCTTTCGCGTCTTGCTGAGCAATATCGCACATCTTCCTAGTTCGGAACCATGTCTTCTTCAAAGTGGCGAGATACAATAGTTGAGCCGGTCAGTGTCGGGAATAGCACAAGATAAAGTCAAGCTATAGCCACCGGAGCATGAATGCAAAACGAACGCCTGCCTCACAACGATTTGTATCTACTTGGTTCATGAATATGTCCCTTATTGTTGACGGAAACGTCACAACAGACAAGACGCTATCGAAACATATTACGGCTACAAACATTACACCCGATCCAATTCCCATCTACGAAAGTAGCAAGGAGAAGGAGGATTATAAGGCAAGCATTGATAATATCAACAGTACCAGTTCAGACACCTCGATAGACGATGAACCCCAATATGATTTCACATCAGCAGAGTTTAAAGACATACCTGAGCTTGTCCGGGAAGTAGTTGGTTTCGAAGATGACACTTCCATTCCGGTGTTGACGTTCAGATCATTCCTACTAGCAGCGGTCTTTTGCACGATCGGGAGTGTAGTATCACAAATATCATAGTGAGAAAACTTACGGCTGGTGGAATTCATGTTCTAACATCTAGAAAGCTTCCGAACTACATACGCCCCATTCCCAGTGTTTTTCGTCATTCTTGCGTCGGCTCCTCTTGGTCGTCTTCTTGCTAGGTTTCTGCCTGCTTATACTGTGCCACTTGGACGATTCTCGTTCTCGTTGAATCCAGGTCCTTTCTCAATTAAGGAACATGCCATCATTGGTATCGCTGCCAATGCCGGCAGTCAAGGACAATGGGCGAGTAAGTAAAAAGGTTTGCGGCTTGGTCAAATCTTTTGTTAAAAATATGCAGCATACCTCCCAACGAACGCTGCATTGTACTATGGCATCACGATGAATCCTGGTACAGCTTTATTCTTCGGCTGGGGAGCTTCTTTACTTGGCTTTGCATTCGCTGCAATGGGTAAATAATTCGTTCGTAATAAGTCTCAAAATATTAATATAGCTATAGTACGAAAGTTGCTAGTTGATGACCCCGAATTTATCTTTCCACTTTCTTTGCAGCAAGTCACCTTATATCGAAGTATGCAAGGAGAGACGGAGAAACACATAAAGACAGAGAAGAAGCGCATGAAGGTCAGTGTCTCTATCCGATCCGGGAATAATCATACTGATGACACGTCGAGGTGTTTTGGATAATACTATTCACGATGTTCGCCTGGCAATTCCTGCCCGAATTTATCTTCCCGTTCGTGGCGTCTCTAGCGCCTCTCTGTTGGTTTGCGAGTAAGAACCACACAGTTAATTTCCTCGGTGCTGGAAGAAAAGGGATTGGAATTCTGAATATCACTTTGAATTGGTCGAATATCACATCTACTGTGATTACGTACCCGTATAGTGTTCAACTGGTCATATTCGTTGGATTTGTCTTGACTGTAAGCTTTTACTGATTTTGGTACATTTGATCAATGAGACTGACCAGGATAGACCTGGATATTGATTCCTATCGCCTACTTCGGTAATCTTTGGGGCTCACCGACTTATGATATCATGTCGAATGGGGTCTTCTTAAAGAACGGGACAACGTATCCTTTCACCTCGCTGAGTGAGTAGATCATATCTCGTTCACCTCTACGGGGCACTTATTTATAATCTTCTAGTCTATACCGATGCTAGTGGAACACAACACGTAAATGAAACTAGGTATGAGCAGCTTGGTCTGGCTTATTCAGGTGCCCAGTATACATGGGAAATTTTCATGGTGGGCGGTATGATGTCTTTCATGTAGTTCTCCCATATTGACAAAATGATGTTAGTGGTATGCCTCTTATATATCATCTTTCGTCTGGTGTGGACTGTTCCTCGCGCCTAAGATATCGAAGCTATGGAAAGCAAGAAGAGAAACCGAACATTTTCACAAAGACCGCCTGAGGTAAGTAGTTACAGAAAAGCTTGACACTGCTTAAACTCTGACAAAATAGTGTTCTTATTCAAAAGTATCCTGAGATGACCAAATGGTACGTGTTCTGTATGGAAGCTTTTGTAGGCTACACAGGCTTACCGAAAGCAGGGAATGGGCGGCGCTCACAGCTGCACCAATTGTGATACTCTTAGTGATTGTAGCGATGAGGTTGGTGTGGATGCCTACCGTAAGTAGTCTCAGCTAGTTACAGTGATGCTACTGTGGACGTGTTTCTAAATGCATTGCAGTGGACCTACTTTGTTGCACTCGGATTTGGTGCAGCCGCCATGCTGCCCATGAGTCTCGTGTATGCTGTCTCAGGATACTCTATCAAAGTCGGTTTCTTCAACGAACTCATCTACGGTTGTATGTATTTATTCCAATTTTGTGTTTGCAGCACAGGAGCTCACATCTTTTCAGACATGATCGAAGCAAAAGGCTCTTCCCGCCATCCACTTGGGCAGCTTGCTTACCGAATCATATCCGGCAACGTATGGTACGATGCGCGTGTTGTTCTCGAAGACCAAAAGGTACGTGAATCTGAGACTTAATTATCTTATTCATGTTGTGTCGGGCCTTCGAGCCATCAGGCAGCTGACCATTTCAAGATTGGTCATTATCTACATATTCCACCACGAGACGTGATCGGGATGCAAATATTTGCCAACATCGTCGCACTACCGGTCAACTACGGTGTTATGCGCTGGGTGCTTGCCACGAAGTTTGACTACGTCTCCGGCCGCAAGGTTGATCCTCAGGGTCAATGGACTGGGCAAGACTTCAAGTCTTACAATACAGCCGGTATCCAATATGCACTTGTCGGCCCGAAGAAGCTCTTCGCATCCTCTTTCTTCCAGCCTGTGCTATACGGTTTTGTTGCCGGTGCAGCTGCTCCTCTAGTGATTTGGCTGCTATACAAAAAGTTCCCGCGCGCGAAGTTCGAGCTGTGGAATACAACCATTTTCTTCGCCTCAGCAGCAACGTTCCACGGAAATCTCAGTACCGGGCCATTTACCGCAATCTTGGTTGGAACTTTCTTCAATTTCTACTTGTATCGCTATAGACACAAATTCTGGAACAAGTGGGCTTACATTTCAGGCGCGGCATTGGATACCGGGTTCAACGCAAACCTTCTTTTCATCTTCTTGTTTCTTGGTACAACAGGTGCGGTGATGGTGAATTGGTGGGGAAACAATGCCAAGAGTATTGAAAGATGCTTTGCGTTGTGAGAACGGGAAATTTTTCTATGAGGCATACTTTCTTCTGATTATAGAGTCTGGAGCCCAGAAAGAAGGGAAAAGAATATAGCAGAGCGTAAGGTGGAGAATATGGTACATAAGATTCACCTTCGAGGCCGTAAAGCTTGGATCGGAAGATATTTCACGAGCCATTGTCGTACTATGAACATGATTCTCTTCGTGGACTTCTATCGCGTGGAATGTAGTGGCTAAATCAAGTAACATGTAGTGGTAGACAATTCTACTCAACGAGATCTTTATTTGATCAGCATAGCAGTTTAGATACTAGCAAAGAGTCGGCATGGGACGGGACAAACATGTCGAATTATTCAACAACGACCCGTCTTTTGGTACTTGGTATTTGAATGTTCAAGTACCCCACATCTCTTGCCTCATTTTCTGTAGTAGTCCCCGCCATATGCGTTCTTTCTTATCCCTCCTTTCTTCGAGCCAGGTTTGATCGTACCAGTCCAACCACACCGTCTCGTCGTCTGGTTTGATCATGGTCCCAGATAGCCTCAATTCGTTTGCCGTGAAAGACGCCCTGTTGAATACACTTCTGAAGATCTCTTGGCTTCCATCTTTCTCACTCAGCCAACTGAGCAATTCTAGGTTAACATCCTTATAGCCGCACAAGTAATGGAATACTGTATTTCCGTGGACATCTTGCTTACTCAAATCGGTGATCCCATTCTCCCACAAATATTTCACCATTTTGGTTTGGCGCTGATGGTCTGGTATTGGGGTTGGAGGGTTTTCTTCGAATCTTGGGGATGGTCTTGCTGTAAGGTCGTTGTAGGCGTGTAGATATCGAGTCTCGTGAATGCTCCTGTAAATAATCCGTGAACACCTTTGCACTTCGTCCCCGCAAGCAGGCAAACATGCGATATGCAATAACGTATGCCCAAGAGCAGTGACCCCAGCATTCCTGAGCGGGATATACTGAACAATATGTCTGATAATGTCCAAATCCAACGTTGCTACAGCGAAATGTAGTAAATGAACCCCGTAGACTGGCGTTCGTAGGTCAAAATTGATATTACGTTGAGAAGCCAGGTGATTGAAAGCTTCATATTGGAAGTCGTAGTGATAAACCACGGTTGCCATCAAGGGCGTAATACACCTCGTTGGATTCACCAGCGGCATCGTATTTGGATCGAACCCGAGCCCGAGAATATGACGCAGCATCTTAATGTTCTTCCCTTGAATGGCGCCGTGTATAGGACTGGAGACGCTCAGACTGCTGTGGGTGGGAGGGGATGGTACATAAAACTGTGGCGTCTCCCAGAAGCTTGAGTCTGCACCAGCTTCCAGCAGTTGATCAAAAATATCAATTGACCCAACGACCGCGGCGTCGACTAACGAATGAGCGGACCCTCCGCGTGGGAAACAATCTGCCTCGACAAAGTCTTGCTCGCACCAGAATGGAGCCATGCCTTCCCAAAATCGGTCTTCAACTTCTTCCGAAGTTAAACTAGACACTTGAGGGAGGTTCATACATCTTAGCATCTCATCCCTAGTCGCCCCATCTAGGATGCCTATTCGTTCAGGCTCGAAGATTGGAATACAAGGCCGAAAGCGTAGGAAAAGCCCAGCATACTCTTCCATTATGTAGAGTGGGATACCGTTGGGGTCTGCTCCTGCTTTCAGGAGAGTCTCAACGTTTTCTGGAACATATGCTCGAATCGCTTCCATCAAGGGGGTCGTGATACCCACATCCATACTATTGACAACCCGAGTACTGCAAGGTCCAAACTCAGACGAGACGTCTACGTCGGTTGAAAATATTGGGTAGCCATTCTCTCGTCTTTCAGCTATCTCATCAAGGGATAGTGTTTTATATTGATCATTTCCGGTGTTGAGTACGGCTTTTAGAATGCGAGGATCAGCATACGAAGCTGCTTTCATCGAGGGCGACAGCTCTGTTTCTTTGCCGGGATATATTAAATCTCTTGGGAGAACAAGTTCGTTGACCTTGATGGGTTCGTTATCGATCACAGAATCGACATCCATGGGCATCTCACCGTCAATTGATTCCGCTGCCAATGTCACGGATGACGCTCTCGAGGAAGCCATATTGTATTCTGTTCAAATGCTGAGTGAAGCTTTCGCATCTATTTGAGATATAAAGCGATGCGACTGGATTGTTGTAATGATGTCCAGTAAATGAGGTGAGGCTGCCTGTTGCCTTGAGTCATGCGGTAAGGCAAGTGATAACAGGCAACAATGCCCCGCGCTTCAAGCCTCAAAATGACAACATGTCACTGTCATTTGCGTACTGTACTATTGGGTAGTAAAAGGGCAACAAGACGAGCTGATACTTTTGAAAGCCAGTGAATAAGCTTACTATTATAAGCCAAAGGGCGTAAAGGGCGAGAAGGCGATGTATGTCAGGCGACATCACGTGATCAGAGGAAACACTTGAGGAAAGCACCCAGGGAGCCAATGGAAGTGAAACCTCTTTCAACTATATATGTACAGGATTAAAAGTTTCAATATCATGTAGAGAAATAGGAATCACAGAGGCTTGAAACCACGCATATCATCCTCCACAATCTCTTGAACCCTCTTCTTGTACGGGCCTAGCCCACCAAAGAAGAACATCGTCGCTGTCTTTTTGCCTTTTATATTGGCACCAAAAATCCAAGAATTAATCTTTCTGAACAAACTTGCTGAACTCAGTTCATCACAAAGGCGAGTCCACTCCAACTCTGCTTCAGGTTCGGCTTCTACAACAGCATGTGTAGCTGTATTTCCATTCGTGTGGCTATTTCCATTTACTCCATTCGTTCCACTGGCGCCTTGACTCTTGCCTGAGTCCTTTCCTTCTGCTTTTGCAATGAGATCTGAAATGATTTCGACATGAGTTTCGATGGCGGGGGGAATATTTGAAAATGGACCATTTGGTCCTGTGATCATGAACAAATTGGGAAAGTTGGGGACGGCAATTCCTAAGTACGAAGTTGGTCCAGTCTCCTTCCAGTGGTCCTTTAGCGTCTCTCCACCTCGTCCTTGAATCGCAATGCGTGTATAGTTCCCATCCACGGCGTCGAATCCTGTCGCGCAGATGATCACATCCAGCTCGTATTCCTTGCCATCAGCGGTCTTGATACCTTTAGGCGTCATCTCGGTGATTGGATGCGTCTTGATGTCAATAATATCGACGTTTGGGTTGTTGAACTGCTCATAATAACCAGCATCACACAATGGCCTTCGTGCATAATACTCGGTAGGACAGAGCTTCCGTGCCTTCTCTGGATCCTTCACAATTATCCTTATCTTGTTCTTGATGAAATCCGATGCTTCTTTGTTTGCTGCCTCGTCGACCGTGATGTCTCCAAAGGTCCAGAACATGAAGCGGAAGCCATTACCAATATTCCATGCCTCTTCATAGATTCGTTGCCGCTCCTCGGGGCTTACACTGAATGTTTTTCGATCGGTCTCCGTGAATCCAAAGCCGAATAGACTGTTTTTCGCTTGGTCCCATATCTCTGTGTATTGATCATTGATGCTTTTGCGGAGCTCTGGTGAGACTGGACCATTGCCTGCTGGAACACTATATTGAGGGCTTCTCTGGAAACAAAGAAGCTGTTTGAACTCGTTTTCCTTTCCCAATGCTGTAATGACTTGGACTCCTGTGGACCCATTTCCGATGATACCTACACGCTTTCCCTTCAAGTCCGCGTCCTGTGGCCATTTGGCTGTGTGATATAGCTCTCCTTCATATTTATTGAGATTTTTTATGTCAGGAAAGTTGGTTTTGGAGAGCAAGCCTAGTCCAGTGATGAGATATTTGACTTTCAGCATCTGGTTGGTCGATAGCATGATGGTCCATCTTTTCTCGGTGTCATTCCACTTGGCAGTTTGAAGCTCAGTGTTAAATTGGAAATGTTGGCGCAGGGAGTATTTCTCGACCACATGCTCGAGGTACTTCAGAATGTCCGGTCCTTGGAGATACTGGGTATTCCATGGATAGTTTACAAGGTCTTCGTGGTCCCACGAAAATCTGTAGAGGAATGACTGTGTGCTATTTGAATTAGTCAATTCACGACACTTTAAAATTAGAGTGCTTACTCTGACATAGCGCCGGGATAGCGATTCCAGTACCACGTTCCTCCTACATCTCCTGCAACGTCAACAGCCTTGACAGCCAAACCTTGATCGAGCAATTTTTTGAGCTGATAAATGCCACTAAAACCGGCACCAACAACCAATGCATCAAGGTACTCTGGCTCCATTGAAGACATTTTGAAATGTAGTTTATTTGATTGTGTATGAGCTCTCGACGGTCTGGGCAGGGCGTTCAATGATGAAAAATGAAAAACAAGGGAAGAAAGAAGGAAGAGTGCAAGCTATACTTTACGACTTTATAGCAAATAATTTACATTCTCTCTGGATACAGTCTGTGACAGCCAAAATCAGTCGATTCAAAGGTTGCTATGTCAAAAGCGGGGTAGGGGGTGCGACCCCGCGAGTAGATGGCTGCACTAGATAATAGACTTACACTAGCTGATCGTTTCTCTAATGGCGATAAAGTAACACGATCGAGATACAATGACTGGCCTATAGGAAGTCTGCGTCGGTCCGAGAACCTTGTTGAGGCTCTTTTCCGATGAAATAGGGGTCTAGACATTTCAACTTCAAGGAATTACCATATAGCCGACGCCCGGCCAAATTTATTGTATCTCAACACTATTAGATCAACTGAATCAGGTATTGTCATATTGCCGAGCGCAGCGTAGTCAGAATCTTTGTTGAATTTTGGCAGTAGTAAATTGGCTGTTGCATTGCTTCCGATATATTTATGCTTGTTATCAAGAAAATAATTCAAGCCATTAGTAAAAATCTTCACTGAAAATATCCACAACACCTGTTTCCTTCTTTCGAGCAGAAGTTCCATTGAAAATGGCCACTTCACCCCAGCAATGCTCGTCCAATTCTTCCCCTGAACCAGCTCGTATACCACCATCCTGCCCGCAACCCTCAACTAAATGGCGCGTGAGTGCAGTTTTCACAGAGGATTGGCAGTGGTCCTGTAATCTCAACGATCATCGATCATGAGGGTTGAGATGCATAGATACCGGCGAGAAGATACCAGACTTCACCGCTGTATTTTGCGATAATTGGAGGGAGGCAAAAGTTGAGATATATAATCCCAAGAGCCAGTTTTTCTGTTCTAAAACACGACGAATGCAACAACAGAGGAATAAAGTAGGTAAAGATCTCCAGGACGATGAAATAGATGTCACACTCAGCGCCTCCGACCCAAATCGAGAACTTGAAAGATGCATCTCCCTTTTTACAGGCGTTTGGGATACTTCTGAATGGTCTCAAATTTTTTTGAGCACGGAATCCAAGCCGGATATTGATTTGATGGATTCTTCCCCGTATGCTTCAATCGAATCAGAGGACGACCCGTTGTCGCCTTTGACTCCTCAAACAGATGGCAAGGTAGATTTTTCAAGGACTAACATGCATTCGAAAGCGTCAGCTGAGCAAGCAACTTCTGGGTACGAGGATGATATTGAACAATATCATTGGGACATCTTAGAGGACATATGGTTTGATCACGATGTGATAGCTTTCGTTAGCCAGTAGTGGGAGACTCTTCTCCAGAACCCGGAAAGTAAGGAGGACGCTCGCTTCATTCATGCCAGCCCCTTGATCCCCCATTCAATACGCGAGGTGGGTAAAATGCCGGGCAGCCACATCAGACGATAGTCGACACCCGAGGATGAGATAGAAGCCTCACGCCGGCATATAAGGCGGATTTTCAAATGACATGGGAAGGAAGTTCGACATTGGGAAGAACTCATTAGCCATCCAGCCCATACCCTGGTACGTTGGGGAGCTGAAATCGATCGAATGCAACATGTCGTTTGCCGGTATACCGTTCGCAAACCCATTGTCGTTGAAGAAAGGTATCGAATCGCCTGCAAGATATGCTCCAGAGACACTCGAACTTCTCAGATCGATGCGTGTGGAAGTATCGGTGGGTTTGGTGTTATTGCTAGACAGCAAGAAATCAAATATTCTCATTACCCAACTTGCTGGGTCCCATCTCTCTCTTGCTTCACTGATTACCATCTGGCAATTGTCGAGCGCTGACCTGGATAACCTTGCGAGTGTGTCCTGCTGCTGTTTGAAGCCTCGATAGAATACTATCCCTGCGACAAAGAACCCAGAGAAGGTCTCGTGAGGCATGATTCCAAGCATCGACACTGTGGTGAACGCAGTTGATGAGATGACCTGAGCAGCTGATTCCGCAATCTGGGAAGACGAATTCATTGTTGATAGGTATGAGCCATTACTTGCTAATCGATCCGATTTCTCAAGGTGGTTAAGAATAATGTGGAGGTGGAAAATGATTTTCAAGCTCGTTGAAAATATATGTGGAGTCGGTTCTTGTAGCCAGCAAGTCATGACTGCAGGTAGCTCGGACTGCCATTTATCTAGCTTCTCATGTAAGCATGCTGTCTGAGTGACATTACGACAGGCGTCAAATCGGGCTTCGACAATGTTTCGAAGAATTAGAGATAGTCTGGAGATCTGAATCTGGTAGTGGGCATGAAGGACGCTTTCCCCAGCAGTTCCATTCCCTGGGACATCGTCATGATCGAAGTCCTCAAGAACCAGTGACCCAGTATCGCACTGTGCGATATTGAGTCGGAAGGGCGACCCAGTAGGGCAGCACAATAGGCATCGCGCACTGCGAGTGCCCAGAATAGTCGCTTTAGCAAACTCTTCCTTTTTCGGTCCATATCCACGGCCGGCTCGATTCTGTGCAGTCCTAATGATTCTGCTACTGTAACACCGAACCCTACCCAGGAGCACGGATTCCAATAACTTTTCATTTGGGGGCCCCAGAAAGAAAGCATTATCACAGTCTGGAGAAGCACAATCTTGTTGGTTTCATACCCAATGTCAAATAGGATCTTTGCCTTGTCATAGAACTGCCGTCGGGCGTGCAGCCTTCCCTTGAACTCCGCTCGATGCATTACACTCGAATCGCAGAAGGTGGCACCAATGAAGCAAACGGAATGTTGTAGAATCCAAGGCAATCTCTGACTCTTGAATAGTTCTTTGAAATCGCTCAGGTCGACGATTGAATACAACGGACAAAAGCGCTCGATGAAAGATGCAACCATTGCTCGTAGGACTTCTGGTGTGGGACTATCAAAAGCCCCTTTCAATTTGAGATATCCGATGTCCTGTGATGACAGATGCGACGGATGTACATTCTGCTCAACTCTAGTAGTCTCGCCACACTGTGAAAACTGTGATACAGCATCATGTAACGCTGCTCTGTTCTGGACCTCTTCAAGAGCAAATGTAAGAGGCGACGCTCCACTCATGAAAATGATACCACATTTTGTGGATATGTCCTCGTAGCTCTGCTCTTGTTGCTCAAGGAATTTCTCAAACATCGACGTGAGTGAGTCACGTTGTTGCCGAGTTATTGCAGAGGTCTCTTCGACTGGAGGAGTGCGAGATTGGTGGGAGTCTTCTCCGTGGCTGTGGCACCCAGTGCGAAGCCTTGCTCCAGTATCAAGCCATTTGTATCTGTAGATGTTGAGATACCAGGCTCAAAGTCGACAGCGTCCATACGATCCCGATTCGTTGCGCCAGTCGGTAATGGTGATGCGGACGTTTCATCAGATAATGGAGACACTGGTATACCGTTGATATCCGGCTCGTGCTCTCTTGGCCTATCTTTCTTTTCCTGTAGGCATTCATTCTGAAGCCTGCTCGGCTTTCTGACATATGTCCCTCTTTTGGAAGGGACCAACTTGCAGCTGGCAGACTCATCCACCCGACAACGGCTGCAAGGAACTCCAACCTCTGTGACATCGCATTTCACTTTTCGATGATTGCATGTCTGGCATGCTCGCGAGCTGCGAATTCGCGTACGCGTTGTATCGCTGACCGCGGGCATCTAGCCGAAAGTGGAAGAAGCCGTCTCCCTGATTTTATCATTACTCGAGGATTGTAGCTGGAGATAATGTTGTGTGCAGCAAAACCCAGGTCGCGGGGGTGTCCAATTCAATTGAACAGTACTGTTGGTGTTAGAGTAAGGAAAGAAACAACTTTGATAGAGCTGATAATGCTGTTTGCTTCTAGCAATATCTGTATCATGGTCTCGTGCAGTCAGCAAGCGAGAGGGAAAAGGGGGTTGTGGAAGCTAAGTTCCCCGCATCGGCTACGGCCCTCTTCCGACTCCATCGGATATATGTTCTCTAAGGTACTTGTATCCCAAGAGTTTTGGAACGGCTATTTGAATTCATAAAACCGAGAGGCGGCGAGCCTCATTACCAATGGTGAATCAACCTTCCCATTTGTTGGTGCTACTTCCATGTGATATAAGTTCAAAGAGCGGAAAACTACCTATACCTAATCATGGTTTCACGTGACTAGTAGTCATCACTTCCAATGGAACAGAAGCTATATATGCACCCATGTCACTAGAGTACATTTCTGAATTGGTGTAGAAAGATTGAATTGTCTCCGCTGTTGATTATGTCTATCAAATCGTGGTCATCGCATTTACAGCGCGAAAACGGCATGCCTCCAAGCCGCAGCAGCAGCCTCCCTTTTGTGCAAGGACAACAATTGGCTGATAAGTAACGAGGCAGATTGGGGGGAAATCAGACACAAATATTCTGCATTGAAATGGTAACAGCCTCTTCGAGCATCCAAGATTCATAACACTTTTTTGTTTCAGAAACTGACGTCTTGCGAGTCTGGGAAAATCAATCTTTTATATCCATTGGTAACTTGGCACTAACCAAGTTTGGTTCAGCTTGCCAACTACAGCAGTCAAGGTGCACTGAATAGAGAAGCAATCGTGAAGACAATTTCTCAACTTATGCTACTTCTCAATCGCGCGAGAGCATAAAGTTCTCGCAGTTCTAAGTCGGGAATCGGAGGTTTCGAGGATTTTCATTGTCCCCTCCACCATCATCACAACGAAGGGATAACTCCCCGTTGGTAAGTCTTCAACCATTCAACCTTGAACACCAACGATGAGTAAAAAGACTGGCTGTGTCTCGTAGCACTATCGCACCCGGGCGAGGATTCAAATAAAATGCAATTGAAAACTCGCTTGTCCGCCTCACTTTCATCCCCAAGCGTTCATCGCAAATCATGCCGTTGCATTCGAAACTGTGGAGGCCAAGGTCCTCCATAAGCTTCCGCAATATGATTCGTAAATGGCATTTCGAAAGTTTAAAATTTCAAAAAGCTTCTGTGTTGAATACACGATTTGGAAAGCTGTGATTCGTCCGCCATCGTTTAACCAGCTGCTAGGAAAACCTTTTCTTCTTCAAGAGAAAAAAAAAAGCCGCATACCAACATTCTTCTATCCTATTTGCTGATGGGCAGTCAAAGTCGATCAAAGCCAAATAGCCTTGAAAAATCTGCAATTTGGAGGCCAAAACTCCCTTGGCGTTAATTTTTCGATTGGTACGAATCGCGTGCTCCGCCTAAAAGATCCCTCAAAAGTTCAAAGATTCCCAATATCTACCAGCACAAGCAACCGTTTTTCTGAATTATGATTGGACGACCCATCTCATGCTAAGCCCTTCGCTGCAGCTGGCGCCCCAGGAGCTAGAAGTTTACACAGCCTCGTTGTGTTGGAAAGCACTTCCTTTCTCGGCCAGAAAAGAAAAAGTTGGAGGCTGGAATTCGAGTGGCAAAATCTTTGATCGGTTTTGTCCGAGATGAAAAGTGTAAGAAATTTAAAAAAGGGTGCAAGGGAAGCAGAGGTTTTGGGAAGCGTTGATTGGCTGATGGATGAGGTTGGGAATGTGGGGTCGAAGGTAGGGGATTTGAGACCGGTGAACGGTTCTTTGTGAGATGACTTGTGAGAATAATTCGAGGTACCAGAGGGAGATATAGTTTGAGAATATTATCACGACTATTCAAATATCTTTGGACTTAGCGATCGACACCGAATTCGCTCTCTTTGTCGAGCTCAAAGGAAGCATACAATGGCGTTTTGGTTATCATACTGCCATCGCCAAATCTCCTGCATATTCTGAACGAAATGTCTAGCCAGTGAGCAAGTAGTTCAGAGACATTTCCGCCTCGGTTTGTCGTTGCTTTCTTCGCGCTATAGGTTGAAAGAAAGACAGATCAGCGATCCGCCTTTTGCATATGCAGGACAAGTTTGCAGCCAGTAAAATACCACCCAGAGAACGCTTTTTCGTGCATGGCTTTGCTTTGGGCCAGAGTTCGAAAGCGAGGCGGATGATGCTTCCCAGATTTCAATCTCCTCCATATGCAACTTGGATCTGCAGCCTAGGGTGAATTTTACAGCCAGTGAAAATTCGCGAAGAAAAGTTGGAGGCCGAATCGTTGTCCGCCTTACTTTGCTATTGGTGTCTTGGCACCAGTCCCAATCCATAGAGTTAAAGCAAGGCGGATGGTTTTAGTTCGATTTTCTAAAAAATTGGTGGGTAGAAAGGAGGGAATAGAGAACGATGATTGGTGGGTATTTTGTATGACATTTTGGTACAATGAAAAGTGCGCGAGTCACGAAAGTATCACAGGGAAGGGATATTGCACCCAGAACCGTCATTAATTCGTGATATCTTATTGTACAATGATTGATCCCATTCCTACCATTCCCATCCTTCTACCAAACTCCTCCAAATGCAATTCCCAAACACCTATATCCAAATACGAACCCCAGAATTATCCTTGCCACTTGAATCGGCTCTCTCTGAACATGCTCACCATACCAGTAGGCAAGAGTCCCTTCTCAACCACATTCAGGCTTCCAAAGCGGGCAATCATGTCAGCAGCGTACAACTGTATGATCCACTGTTGATACGGGCTTAAAGTGCGCCAACTTAAACCAGCGCCGACAAATCCAGAGACATCACGAGTCATCGTGACAGCTTGAACTTCCGGCTCCTCAGTCAATTCTAAATACGCGGTGCGTAGGTTCCTGGAGGTTTGCTCGCGATATTGGGTGTATTCCTCCATGGTCAAGAAGGGCTTGCCGTAGTACTTCCTGTTGGCCTCCACATCATAACTGCGTCTGGGGACCTTGCCCTCATCGAAGACTCTCTTGAGGTGATGGTAAGCCTTGTCCTCAGCCTCGAAGTATTCCTCCATGGGAATATTGGTATTTGGCTTCATGCTGCCGCGGATGAGATACAAGTCGATGAAAGGGCTCTTCAGATCGAGACCACCCATCGAAAGTGGAAAGTAGAGGTAACCTTCCGGGATATTTTCCACCTTGAACTTGTCCGAAATCATCTTCTTGAGAGTTGAAGTGACACTGCCGCCAGTAGATGCAAAGAGCTTGGATTGAATGCGTGCGAAAGTTTCCAGCAACATGTCGACGTGAGCGATGCCAAAGGAATGGGAAGGTCGACCGAAGTTATTGATAAAGAAGCGGCAACCGTAAATATTCCAAGCATGAATCCACTCGAAGATAGACTTGCAGCGGTCGAGTTGGAAACGTAGCTCATTGATATGCTTGTCAACTTGCTTTTGGTCAATGAGGAAACGGCCAGTCTGAGAGTCTAATGTCAAGAAGCCCCAACGAACTTCACCCTTTGGAAGGGAGTGATGAACTTTGGCAGGCTTGTCCTTGGGAGTTCCAACCTTGGTAACGCGAACGCTGCCAGTTTTCTCGGGATTGAAGTCCAGTCCACTCAACTTCGCAAAATGGGTCATAATTTCCCATCCTTTTACGCACTGCTCCTCAGAACCCCAGAACCAGATGTCATCATGCAAGCGGTACAAACGAGTACCATTGCTTTCCTGATTGAATCCAAAATCTAGACAGAACAGAACTGTCTCGGCGAGGAAATCACTGAGGGGGCCTGAGATCGGGGTACCACGCTTGCGAGTCTTGACTTCTGCATCAGGCCCATCTTGTACAAACTTCATGGGAGCCTCAAGTGCCCGACGGAAGAAATCAATCCAACGATCGGAGACTTTGAAGAATTTGAGAACGGCAAACATGGAGGAATACGGCAAAGACGGACCAAACCAGGCGAAATCGGTACGCACAACATTCACATCCTCCCCAAGATGAGTCTTCATAATTATTTCGGCAGCCAAGGTATGAAGAAGGGTTTGAGTGATTTGCTGGCCCGTCTTGCGTGTGTCATTTTCATCTTCGCTGTCGTCATCATAGCCCCCGCGCTGTTCGTCCAGTTTGCCTTGGAGTTGCTCCAGAAAGATATCGTTCTTAAAATGTTCGTGACGTGCATCCTCTACAGACGGGTATGATTCGGGACCAAGAAAATAGTCTCGACGCTCACGGTCCTCTGGAGTAACTTTCTGTGAGGAAGACTTCCATACCTCATCTGCACGTTGGAAGGTTTCAAATACACCCTTGAAAAAGACAGACCACTTAACACCAATATATCGCAAAAGCATAGTTTGGAGAAGATCTTCGTCATGGTAAAAACGGTATCGACCATTCAGCTGCCGGCGTTGCTCCACTGCAGTTCCCTCAGAGTCCCACTGCCACTTGTCCAAAGCTGACATGCGCATATTTAAAACATCAGCAATCTCATCAAGTACGACCTTGTTGTTGAGAAAATCGTTGAGCACCTTTCTCTTCTCGTCAGAGACCAAGTCGCTGCGAAGAAGACCATTGATGACCCATAGCAAAACACTTTGATCGAAGTGGATAGGGGTTGCCATCTGGGACTCGAACACCTGGGTCGCAGTGCATATATGCTCATAAGCTGTCTTGATAGCCTTCGTTGAGTTGAAGATTTTGGTAAGATATTCGTCAATGGCCTGGGTGTTTGTTTCTTTGGCTTCGAAAACCATGCTCTCCCACTTCTTCCGCTGCTCATGCATCTCCTTCCTTCCAATACTCTCAAATCCCATCTCGCCTTCAGATGCCGTCTCAGTAGCTTCCTTGCTTGTATTAAGCCATTCATTGACTAATTGGCCAAACAGAGAAGCGTATTCGTACTTCAAGGTCTGAACTCCAAGCTGCTTTTCAAGCTTGGACTGCCAATCTTTCTGGATAGCACCGGAGACGGATGGATCCATGTGAGCCTGCTCCATGAAGCGTGTAATGTTCTTGAACTGGATCGAAGTGTCGCTTTCGATTTTGTTGAAACCAGGCATGACACCACTATTGATATGGAGTAAAAGCTCAACCTTTTTGTGTTGGTTGGTTTCATTTTGGACCATAGAGAGGAGCTCTGATTTGGACACTTCAAAAGCCTTGCGTTGATTAGATATCTCGTCGAGTTTTATGGAGGTGATGGAGGAAAGGGTTTGAGAAAGAACATCGGAGGAAGCCATAATTGTTGATTTCGTGGTGGCAAGCAAGTGAGGCGAGAGGAATTAAAGAGGGATTTTTGGTGGTAAAAAGAGAGTGTGTAAGTGAATGTGTGTGATAGAGTGAGCTGTGAGTCCTGGCTCTTGGGTAAAGATGGTGTGTTGGGTTTGGGGAGGGCAGATGGATGAGGTTGAGGCTGAGGAAATCAAATTCGAGAGGGTACAAAGCCCACTTAAATAGTTTACTCCTATCAGTCGAGCTTCAACTTGTTACCTAGAGCTCTCAATGTCATAGTGGTCTTCATGCAAACGGCGAGCTCATTGTGGTCTCTCCTCTTCAGTGCCATCAACATTTCAGCGGATAAATGTCACGTGTGAGTCATACGGGAGGCGGCTCTTTGCCTTTTCCGACACGCCGAAAAAGACCACCCCTTTGAAAGGAGAGTCAGAAGGTGAGTAGCCGCATGACATGTTCAACTTGAGCGGTGAGCTTTATTGGGAGCCGGGGAAATAGGCACGCACAAGTGTCTTTAGTAGGGCAATTCAAAAACGACATATGTAGGGAGGTAGGCAGCATTTTTGTCCTAAGAGCTTGTCCTCATAGATGCAATTGCAACCAAATTCGGGAGGCTAAAAATGCTTGAGCAAGAGGTATTTTCATACGTATGTAGCCATTCTCTTGATAGAAACATCTTCAATCATCGATTCAAATATTCAACAGCAAATGAGGAAGGGAATAAACCACGTGACATACTTGTCAGACGGGATAGCACTGGATGCACAGATTCAAAACCAAATTCCATATCTGGTGATAGGTCGATATCTAGTTAAGCATAGGTATAAAAGATGAAAGGAGCAATCTGTATCTGTTGACGGGTTGAATCAGAAAGAGAATCACCTCAAGCTCCAGTCAACTCTGTGAGCCCGTTCTGCGAGTATCTACAACTCATGAATCGGTGCCCTTCTTCCGAAGAAAAGACTAGTCAATGCCTTTACTGTGAATTCTGCATCGAGTGGATATCACTGGATAGAATAAGAGCGTAGTTGAGTGTCAGAATTCCAACATGTTCATGGAAAATTGCCTGACCTCATCAAAACTATCAATTGAATGCAAACAGAGCAAACATCAAGCCCCACACCAGGCTTTCCTTCAGCCTCACCCACAATAGCATTTCCAGACTTCATGTAACCTTCTCTCAATGTCCTTTCCTACTGTTTCCGAATTAGTGTTCGCGGAACAACACAACCATAACTTTTCCAAAACTCTTGGTGAGCTCAAACGTTCCAATCTCTCAATCCGCAACCGCCTGGAATCGATCCTGCAGGACGCAGCCTTTGCTCGCACTGTCGCGCTTGCATACAGCAGACCCTTACTTGCCAACGAACGCTGTGGGAGCTGGTACGTCGATCCTGAGACCAAAAAAGACAGTGCATTTTTTAAAAGCACAGATGGTCACACCAATGCCTGGAAGTTCAGCACAAAACGACTGAACCTCCATCTGCTGGACACAATTGGGAAGAATGATGGGTGCGTGCTTATATGCTTCATGAGATGAATGCCGTCTCCTAACCTTCCCCTAGATGCATAATCATTGACTCTACGAGGAGGGGAAAGCGTAAGTCGCTCTGCTGCATATGTCGTTCCCATTACTCACCTCTCTATGCAGGAATGCCAGATGCCTTGAGCAAAACTATCCCGATATGGTGCAGCACTATCAATGTTGTCTTATTTCCAAACGAGCCTGAATATCATGAGTTGTATACCCCACCTCAAATCGTTTCCCGGTCTGAACACGCCCAAATTGCTGCCCTCATCCCCTCTTTCACAACTACATTACGTTCTATGGACATCCCAGTCGAAACGCTCCGAAGCAAAATCACAAAGCCTTTACGTCCATTCTGGATCACGCCAGAATCGGATATTGCGCCAACTACATCCATATTTGACAATTATCATCCCATAATATGCTGTACTGTTTCGAGATGCGTTTTAGGCGGGGAAATGAGTGAAGGTGGCTATATTCAGGGCGCCGGAGATGATGCAGAGAATTGGGCATATGGCTTGACACCTCAGGTATTCTGGGCATATAAAGAGCAGCTTCTCGCCACTCCCGAGTCTGATTTTCCAGATGTCATCACCAAATTCGTCGAACGGGGGATTCATAATACATCAGTGGAAGAAGCATACGTGATCAGGCCGGGGTGCTGGCTATTCTTCACAAACTTAGCGGCGCTGTCTAGGAGCGAACCGGATCCAGACGCATGCATAGTCGAAATACTTCCCAAGGTCACAGAAGAGAGCACTTGGCGCCTGTCTCCTTCCCACTTGCGACTCGGACTTGGGCCTGGTAAACTCGGCAGCAAAAATCTTCGTGGAGCTCTACCTCTCATAATAGAATTTGTGAGTTCCAACTTAGGGGTGGCAGGTGGTGAGGCAAGTCTAGTCTCAGAATGTAAGAAACGCGCCATAGTTGCTTGCGAAGACGGCCGCAATATATCAGCTGGTGTTGTCCTTGCCATCCTCTGTCTTATTTCACATGATATCGGCCTTCTTCTGTTGGGATCTCAGGTTCTGCCTAAGCCCGACAAAAACATGATCAAGAGCCGGTTAACCTGGATCACTGCTTCCAAGCCCGATGCAATTCCCAGCAGAGCAACGATGCACAGCGTCAACAGCTTCTTAATGCCACCGCCTGGATGTCCTGGCGATGAAGCTGGCTCGGGGATGTCCGAATACCTTCGGGCTTTCTTTGCAAAAGCATGAAAATCACATCATGGTCACATCTATTGATGTGCTTTGCGCAAATAACTCGCTGCAGCTTCCAGCGAGCACCGCGTTGTACCAATAATACACAATATATGAGACTGGAAAATTACTCGGCGCCATTGATTCATCATGATGTCTCATGATAAGATTTAAGGTGTATGCAACTAGGAAACACATAGAGTGTTGATGTACATATATGTGCAATTGCCTCAATACCTTTCTTGTAGCGTGGCGAGGCAATGAGCCTGCTAGCGATCTTCTTCATCGATCTGGGATAATTTGACAGGACCCATTTCACCCCAGTGGGAAGAAGCACAGAGAGGAGCGGTTTCTCTACCAAACTGGTGGTTTCTTCGTTCTAGGCTACCAGGATAGTTGTGAGTCGAAGAATTTTGGGACTTTGTGATGAAGTTGGTAGTGTTCTTTTCGGGATAGAGCCGAGGAGGGTTTGGCCATTCCATCACCGGGAGGGTTTATTAATTTTAGCAACTTCTGCCGACAAGGAAGGGGCTTCGAATTTCAATATCCCGTGAAGATCCCCCGACCATATCATTAAGCATCTGTTGAAGGGAGAATTTCTCTCTCTGTGACAATTCTCGCTCTCGTTGGATTGATAAGATCCGTCATCCTAAAAGTGACACCCTCCAAATGCTTCTCTGTCTTCAGCGTCTTGACCATTGCCCCATTACAAGTACTGCTTCCTTTCTCCGCCTTCACTACGTTCATAATCTCGCTATCATACATGATCACAGCATGGGAAAGAAGCCCGATCGGTTCCTCGCGAAGGATACTTGGCTGCATTCCGTACCAGAACATTGTTACGATAGAAAGGCAGATCCCACAAAGAATAAAGACGATTATATAAGCCACGGGGCTAACGACAACCAATCTCTGATGTTGGGTTGACAGAATTCCGGTAGAGTTGACCGATTTCAAGATCGGCCGGAGCACAGTGGTGCTGACCAACACGCTGTATATGGACGAGAACAGGAACTGTGTTGCAATTGTAAGTTCTTCGGGTAAGAGTGGTGACACTGGGTTGTATCTCTTCGAAAGGGTGTACACAAGTCTGCCAAAGTCATTTGCTTCAAGGTCAGAGGTTGGATTGAACCCCCCTATGCTGTGAAGATTTAGCTCCAGGAAAGTCGATACAAGCTGTGGCCGCACTGATTTTGCGTCATCATCATTATTTTGAAATGAGTAGGTGGATAGTTGGGAGCCGGGATTGGTCATCGATAAGTTTCCTGGGCTTTGCCAGTACGAGGGAATGCAAGATATTAAGGATAGATTCGTCAATGAGTAGGAACCTTGGTTGTATAGGGCACTGAGAATACTTAATCGGCTATAACTGCCATCTAAGCATACTGTTGACCACGTGGTCAAATATGTTGTGTTTGGCACGACACCTGGCAGTGTTTTATTCCTGATATTGAGGTTGTTGGTAATATCGCACCCACGATCATTCGAGGATATTTGCAAAGTCAAACCTGGAATCTGGCCTCCAGCATCAACAATACGAGTTACATGGTAATCAGTTTCCGGGATGATACGACAATTGACATATGCTGAGTAAGCTGTAACTTGTACTGTTAAGTTTCCAGATGAAGGTCCAGCGTCGATACCTGGTGGGGTGAGGATCTTTGGGAAAGCATATTCCCCGTCCGTCCAAGGAGGAGGATGTCCATCATAAATCCGAAACGCGGATGCAACATCCATCATGAGCCTCAAATCAGGGATGTCTAACACACTCATGTCATCGAAAGATGTACTGATGGTAACCGATACTGCTGAGTCGAAATTGAAAGATGCATCAGTGAACAGAAAAGCCGTGAGAGGTACCACTGCAACCGTCAACAAGACTGATAACAGCATGTAGACTCCAAGTACATTGTGTTTATTTCGAAATGCAAAATAGAAGCTGTATAGAATGGGATATGCCCGATAGTCCAGCAAGATTGTCGTTTCCGCTGGACCTCCCTTGTTGAGATCTAGAAATGGCTGGAGCTCGACAAAACTTGTGACGGAAGATGAAATCATCATGGTGTAAAGCGTCATCATGAATGCTGGTAAGGTGGTATAGAGTATCCCTTGGGACCACAGAGCTTTTGCAAGTGCGGGGTGATTGGTGAGAAATGAAGGTGGGTTGCCGAGTGAAGCGAATCCGGAGCTTTCTCTCGACCTGAAAGTCCAGCATCTTGGTCAGCACGAGACTCAATCTGCAATTTTACTTAGAAGTTCTGTACTTGGTACAAACTAACCTAGAGTCGAGTGTACAAATCGCAATCACGATTGAGAGTGTCAGAAAGAGAATGAGGGACAACCATGGCCATTTGATTGTCCGAGACCTCCATTGTTTTGGGTGAGGATGACATTTCCGTAAAGCTGAAGGGATAAATCGAGATTTCCTCCATAAAGCACGCCTATTAGACTGTTGCAGCGACGTATCTTGTTCAAAGGGCTGCAAACTCGGAGGTCGGTTGGGATTTGGGATTGGACCTGGGATTGAGGTTCCTAGGCCTGTCCGGCCTGCGTCTTCAGATTGTGCTGCAACCGGGGAATTTGAAGGTACTGTTACAGTACTATCACTGTCATTGCGAGGTTCATGTACTAATGAGGTTGTTGAAGCATCATTGGTGAGAGGTTGAGTTCTGGTACCTGAGATAGAGCTCACTAGAGATTCTTGGCTCGTATCGACGATCTGAGGCGGTAATTGAACAGAACTAGTGCCGTGATTACGTACTGGGGCGATCGCTTCTGATCGATCTTCAGGCGGGTTTGAGGGACCATTGTGGAGAGGATGAAGGTCTACTGCAGCTTCTTCCATATTGTGTGATGTTAGGAGACAAAACGATACGAAGTTGACCACTTGGGATTGACACACCTCCAGCAACGTTGAAAATTTCCCTATGCTACACCTTACGTACTCCCTATATGTTATTGAATTGCACCTCCTACACAACTCAAGTCTAGCCGCTTTTGAGAATTGCCGCACCCGTGGCGCGAGTGGCTGACATTCTAAAAATCTCCATTGGCGATTGCAAGCCTGCCACATGATATTTTGAAACAACAGCTCATCGTGTGCCCAGGAACACATAAAAGCAATTACAGCTGAAGCCGCGTTGGAATTCGTGGCGGCTGTGCTTGAACTCAAAAATTGAGTTGAAAATGCTTGTCCGCCCCAATTTTCAATTAGTGAACCAACAACCACTTACAATCCTGTGAGGATACGAAAAATGATTTCATCTCTTTGTGCACCCAAAGTTTCTGTCGCCATCTGGGATATTGCGATATGGTTATTGTTGTCCGGTCTTTCAAATGCTGTTCCTGGGAGCGAATTCGTCATGGGTATGGTACCTCCAGCCGAGTTTTGTCTTCCTTCTGCACATTTAAAAGAGCTCTCGGGTTGTATTGCAATGACCGATTACACCGCACACTGCAAAGAATTAGGTACTACAGAGGAAAAGTTTAACTGCTTTTGCCAGCAGGAAATGCTCTCTGACTACTATAAGTAAGAACCACTTCTGGCTTTCTGATGCTTCTTGGGAGGGATTAGTCGCATACTGATATTGTGATGGACATTCAGATGCCAAAGCGATGTCACGCTCTGTATCGGCATGCAAATATTAGATCCCATCTTCAGCAGCCTGACAAATGATTGGCATACCCAATGCTCTGCTCACTTTGGCTCTTTGTCCTTCACACCCACCACTCTCCCCGTCTCAACACTTACGACTACATGGAGGGAGAAAGATTGCTCTCGCCTGGCACTCAGCTGCACCAGCGCAGACTATGAGACGAGCAAATGCGCGAGCACTTATCTGCCAGCCCATACGACGAAGTATTTAAGTTGTGTTTGTCGGGAACCAGTGTACTCTCTCTTCTCAGAGTGCCAGTACAATGGAAATATCACTTGTAAAGCGACCTCAGCCGCGGAGAGCAACATCTTGGGATATTCATTCTGCCCCTACTTTCGATCCGGAGCTGTAAGTTGCTGTTAATTATTTGCGTATGGTGAATCCTTTCTGACATATGCTGGGATAGTCAAGCCTTCCTATGGACCTAACCTCGCTCATAGGAGGCCCGCTCACGTCTCAGTTGCCTTCAATATCACAGACCGTCCCATCAACCATTGCTAGTGCTTCACCGAGTCTCACCTTATCACCGCCACCAGTGACAAAGCCAGGTTTACCTGGGACAAGCATTCCCACCTCAACGCAAGCGGCATCTACATCGAGCAAAGCCTCTTCTGCGACGGAAAGCGCAAATTATCCCGGAACAGTATTATTCTTAGCCTTGTTTGTGGCCGGATTGGCAAATCTGATGGTACAGAGATAATTCCAGTGCATTCTGAAATAAGTCTTGAGGGCTAAGTGGAGTTTATGCTGGAACAAGCAGAGTTTGGCTTGCATTGCTTGTCGTTCTAGTAGTGATCTTCACGAATGACATAGGCTTTTGGCAGTTAACTAACAATCGAGACTTAGCTTTCCGTACATTTTTCGACTTACAAGTGCCTATGATAACCGCAGACAAAATTGCGTTCTTCCAGTCAACAATCGTCACTGACCTTGACAATCGAGATATGACATAGGTTAGAACATACATCTCATCTTTTACCACGCCAGAAGCTTATCTCTACGTGATGAGTACGATTATATGAGGCTATATTTTGATTATGATGTCAAAGATTAGGCGAATGCGAAGGATGGGACGATCTTTTGGGCTAGATCTTGAGATTCGAAATGTTCAGATGTCGGTCACATGACCTGAAAGTTTCTTAGGACGAGGATTGCTGCTTGACTTTGCAAGAAGTTCAGGAACAAGAAAAAATGGGCGTTAAATTCTTTCTCTTAGTGATGAACATAATATTTATACAGAATTTGATTTTGGGTTGCGAATAATTGGAGATGGTTGAGTATCTTTGCGCCCCACGTTCCTTCGCTTTCTCCAACTCACGATATGTGGAACCAGCGGCCATACCTCAATTAATACTCTGCCTGCCACCACTTACATCTTGTCTTTATTCACATGAAGCAAACTTAAAGCCAATTGAACAAATATAAAACACTGCAATTGTGTGAAAATGCGGCGCATAGCCTTGTATAACGCGTAGATAATTGATATTTCGCATTCGCTTAATTTTCTTGGCTTAAGGGGCATTATTAATATTAGGGGGAGTGGGTGAAGAAGGTAGGATATAAGAATGTCTAAGACGCTCTAGAAAGGAAAATAAAGATAACTCACTCCATATAAAATCTGCTGTTACCTTGATAGAGTGGCAGACTTCAAATTCACTTGATCGCTATTTCATTTCTCTCCCATTCTCGGATTCTCCCAACTCAAGATGTCGACTCGTGTAGCATTAGAGTGTTCAAACATTAGCCTAGGTTGTCTAGTAGAAGATACTATATACGGCTACTATCCATCCTTAGGATTCAATGCTTTCTTCGTCGCCTTTTTCGCGCCATTTGCCATTATTCAGCTAATAATTGGCACCTGGAAAAGAACATACTTCTTCGCATACGCCCTAGGTCTGGGGTGCATCACAGATGCAATTGGGTATGGAGGTCGGGTGATAATGCATTCAAATCCCGTGAGGATATACTTGACTCTAAAGAAAGTCTGTAGAAACTGATTCGAAATAGTATGATGATGTTGGCTTCAAAATCCAAATCTGTTGCCTTGTTCTTGCGGCTGCTTTCCTTGCAGCTGCGATTTACATCACACTAAAACACATCGTTCTTACCTTTGGATAAGAAAGGTCTCGAATTTAACTTCGTTGGTATACCTGGATTTTCATTACATGCGATCTACTGTCCCTCGTCCTACAAGGAATTGGTGGCGGTTTTGCAGGCGGGGCAGGTGACGATAAGAAGATGCGAGACACCGGTACCAATCTCATGATTGCGGGCATCATCTGGCAAGTCATCACATTATTTGTGTTTGGATGTCTGGTCCTTGACTACTTCGCCAGGACATGGCTGGCATGGAGCACTCTTGATGAAGAAGCCAAGAGAGCTTTGACAAAGCTGAGCTTCAAGGGTTTCTTGATCGCTGTGTTTGTTGCATATCTTACAATATTTGCACGATGCATTTATCGTATCGCGGAAATGATTGGAGGTTGGAAAAATTCGATTATGCAGGATGAGGCAAGTTTTATTGCTATGGAAGGATTGTAAGTCCATCTTATACACTGTCTGGAGATTGGTCCTCACGATGACTAGTATGATCTTGATTTCCGTTCTGGTTCTCACGATGTTTCATCCCGGCTTCTGTTTCCCCAGATTGGCAGGAAGAGCAGTTGTCAAAACTGTATCACTCGGTGAGGAAAGCGAAAACGAGCTATCTCAAGCTCAAGGAGATGTAGAGAAATGAATCGTCCCTTCACTTGATTTTGCTTGATATCAGCATGGTGTTTTAGCGTCGGAGTTATAAGAATTTGAGCACGGCCTGATTACTCGGTAACATGTATTAGACGATATAGAACGATCATCGTTTAATGGTTTGAAAAACACAATAAATGTCGCGGCAGATACCTATATTATGACGATGTTAAGGGACCATGTGCATGTATGGTGCCTGCCTAGCTCCAGGCTCGCGAGCCCTGTATTTTTTTAGCGAATTACCCCTCTCCAGCCTATCTTTGAACCTCCAGACAATATGGAACATATCTTACTGAAAAAAGTGTGTAGATGAACTAAGCTGAGAAGGCACAATCAAAATCATGATGAGCACGAAGTTTAATCCCTCATCCAAATGTGTGTCAGACATGGTCGGTCAAGTGATACAATTTAGGCATTTGCCCCCATATTCAGCCTCAATTCCAAGCGAGCCTCTCAGCAAGGATCGGTACTTTATGTCACACGTATCTCATTACCCCACAATCACGGCATGTGTTGTCTGCAAGCCACGGTTGTTCATATGAAAACTCCAACCGAGGTTTGGCGTACACGTCTTAGCAGGAATGATTGCGTTAATTGTGGCACCTGTTTGATATGTATATACAAAAGTACAAGAAGTATAGAACCATTACGCTATGCAGTTCCCCATGTCTACCCTTTTTCATGAATTACTTATTTTCTATCACAAGTTAGCGAGAAGTGACAAATTGCTGGGGATGCTTACCCAGTCCAAACAGCTGGGCCCGGGCAGGTGTAATTTTGAGGAGCGGTGGCAGAGGTAACATCAACCTGAACAAGTTAGTTTTGCTTTTCTTGTACGAAAGTAGTGCTACTTACTCTGACACCTGGATCGGTCTGAGGAGCATAAGCTGGAATAGAGGTCAAGAATGATGCGGCAGGTGTAGCTGTTCCAGTTCCAGTAACCACAATTTGAGCACACTCTGGGTAGAACTGGGGTGTGTTGGCCTGGTGTAGGGCGAGGAGCTCATGTCTGATCAGGTAGTTGCCTGGTGCAAGACTAGCTGGAATGGTGCTCGTCCAGGCGAGCTTCTTGAGAACTTGACCGGTTCCCCAATCATCTCCTTTCAGTAGACCTGATACAAGACCCAGTTGGTCGATCTTGAACCACCCTTTCGACTTGCCATCACAAGCTTTGAAATCTCCTGCGCACTTGTACATCCAGACCATCACTGGTCCTTGAGCATGCGTCCACTGGGCCCATTTTGCGGTGACTGTTGAGCCTGCTGCAACAGTGGCTGAAAGTGCTGCAGACGTTCCACCGTTACAGGTCATCATGGGATCGGTGACGGTCAAGATTGGGTTGTAGCCATTTGTCCATTGTCGTTGGATGGATGGTGGAGAAGAGGATGGCGAGTATCCAGTGTATCTATTGCATGTTAGATGGCTTTTTGAGAGTTTAGGAATAAATATTGAAAAAAAAAAATGCAACATACCCTGGGTAGGTGGTACCGCCAATAACATAACTCGTAACTGCACCATGGGCAGCAGCTTCCGCCGCAAGGAAAGCAACAATCGAAGCAAGTGTGGAGAATAACATGATGACTGTTACAAAGACTGAATCTGTACTATGTGCGCGGACGATTGAGAAGAGTGAGGTGAAGTACAGAAAAAATTGAAGAAGGGTACATCTTGGCAGATATATATCACTCTTACCCCGGACTCCACACCCCGCAAAACGCCAATGGCTCACGCGCTCCAAATTGTTTTTCTAGAAGAAACTAATATATATTACTCCCGCGCGTGACAAAGAAGGGTAAATCGGAACGAAACGCTGTGGCTATTGAACCGGGTGGTAATTAATATATTAGCGACGAGCCAATCAGCAATCTGTTTTGAGAGAAGTGATGGTAGCACCTGCCTTGGTGCTGGACGTAAGCATGTAGATGAAGAGGCAGAATATTGAAGGAAATTGATGAGGAATGACGGAGGGAAGTTGATTGCCAAGTTATGTGGAGGAGTGGTATCCTGGTTGAGGAACGTAGCGGTTCCGAGGTTGGTGTTTATTCGATGCTCTGTTTCATCAAGCTCAGTATTTAGTATGCGCCATGTAGATTCCATACCTAATTTATAATACTCAATTGAATTCAAATGACTGAGCAACTCTCTACTAGGAAAAGGGTAGGACCTAGACTACAAGACACGCCTGTGCTCACGTGATTATTTCATCTTTAACATGTCTCCTAACTTCGTGTAGATAGAGAGTGTTTTGGGCAGCGATACTCCTGCAAGCGAGTGGTACTGTATCATCGGTCCTTTTCTGCTGTATACGTGCGTGTGCTTTCTGCATTTATTAACCCCGCAAGCCATACAGATCGTCACTTGACGGACTAGTTCAATCGAGTTTTGATTCTGTGCAGCTGGGGCCTATAATTCTCAGAACATTCAAATTTCATGTCAGCCATGTCTTGTAAGTTAGCCACGGATTGAGCTGTAGTTCGAACTCGGATGTTGGGGAATGGCATGACCTTGAACAGCGATCTCTGCACACCTGAATGTTCTGTGCTGCAATATTGACATATTGGTTATTGATTGAACATAGAACCACAAGATAAGGAAGGAATACAACACAAGAAGCCCAACGTCTGACGATGATTGAGTTCCGCATAAACGAAGGAGAGAGGTGTGCATCCACCCCCACAAACGATCTTGCATCCTACTACCGAAGCACCTTGGCATCTGCAAAACAGAGTATATCCAGATTACTTCTTTCCCGGTCCCGCCGAGCAGGCTCAATATAATGGAAATCCGGCCAGTAAATAAGTTGAGCCTCAGATACATCGCGGATGTACCTTCATTCATTTCCTGAAGAAAATGGAATCTCGGAGTGGGCTCCGTCCGAAACGATATATAGAATTTTATACCATACCGGACTGCATCCAATCAAAGCCCGCTTAGCTCAATGGTAGAGCGCGTCACTAGTACGTCTAGAGCAATGACGAGGTTATAGGTTCGATTCCTATAGCGGGCATCGATGCAGAAAAGTTGAATTTTTTGCATGTTTTTTCGGAGGTGTTGAGTGGAGAAGATCTGTTACAGAATTTTCCGGCTGCTCGTGTTGACCGCCATTTTGCCGAAAAAAGGTGGGCTTGACCCCTTGCCAAGAGCACAGTCTACTTCCTCGGATTGGTTCATTCTTCTATTATTCTACTTAGCGAGTCGAGATAACTTGAATTTGCAAATGTGAGGGAATGGATTGGCATCTGGCTGTGAAGTAGAAGAAGATTGGAGAAAAAGCTCAGGTTTGAAATTGAGATTATAAAAAAGGGTGTGCTCAATATAGTTCCGTATCGATTGTTGATCCTCGAAGTCTGGCCCAATTAGTCCCGGATCCTATAATTATCAAGGATCTCGCATTTGAAATGCTCCATGTAGCATGTCTTGATTGCGCTATACGAAAATGTGCGTTCTGACAATATCGGTGCTGATGTGAGACGGGAAGGAACGAAGCAAAGCATTGGAGGTCCGGATGAGAACTTCGAATTCCTTATTATTATAAAAGTCTTGTGGACTCTTTCAATCAGCTGAAAAAGATCTCAAATCAGACAAAATTGGAGAAGAAACATATCTCACAATGCGGCTCACGACCCTCTTCATTATGCCTATCTCTCTGGTGTTGGCAGCACCACCACCTTTCGGACCATACAACATCACCTCATGGATCTCCGACTGCATTCCGGGTGAATGTTATTACTCTTTCAATATCGATTTTGCTCCCGACAACTCCTACTCATCTACTTACACCTCGCCTACCGAGCCATCTTTCACCGCGACTTGTTCAGGAACAGATCAGCAAGGGGCACCAAAGGCTTGCAGTGATTTGAAAGTGTCTGCAAATATCACAAACATCTATGGGGGCCGAGGAGACTTGATCGTGAAACACTGTAAGTTGATTCTCAGAATGTTTAAGAGTTTAGCTGAGAAAGGTAGATTGGACCGTATCATCAGCCCCAAGCACTAAGCCGACCCAGCATTTGCTAACCGCAACTAAGAGCGTGGAGTTATATCTCGGCGGCCAGCCCGAAATATTCCAAATATTTGCAACAGAAGAGAATGTCGATTAGTGAAAGGAAGATGGAATGGTATATTGAATTATGAAATGAAAGTTTTATACCAACATTACTAGAAAATTCTTATGTAAATTGTATAAGGATGTATTATGGTGTAAAAACTTCCATATCTTTGATCTTTGATCGCAAACTTTTATAACAGTAGTTCGGGGATTTTGAAGCCGAAAATCTGAATGGAATCCGTTTATTTTTCTCGAGGTTAATCATTATTATTGCGCTCTCAAATAACTTCCCAATATTGATATTTCGATCATTCTACCCAGCTCTGGCCGGCGGCTATTCATTATTAGAGTTATTTGATACTTAAACGCTGAATTTCCAATAATTTTACCCCTGATATATGAAGTTTGGGACAAACTCTTGTCTATTTCGTCCCACTCAGGTTTTTGCGTTTGCGAACCAGTCTCGTGCGCCTTCAGTCATATCAAGTTCTGATACGCGCTCTTTACATGCTGCAAGGCTGGTGAACTGACAGAATATGGTCACACTACCCTAGTTTGTGTCGCCATATGACAGAGCAAAGCCTTCGCTCAGCCCCCGTGGCTTAGGGCGACCTGCATATGCAGCCTCACTCACCTTTAAAGATAACTTACAAAGTGCACGACACTCGGAATCGAAGATCAATGTAGAAAGATTTTATCCGAACTTTGACTCAGCTTCACGTATTCTGCATGGCGTGAGTGCCTTCCACGATGTCTTTTGGCTGGTCAGTGGGCGACATCGCGAAAGCCATCGGGCTCCTTCACAAAGTCGGTCAAGCGTTGAAGGATTCTGGAGGAGCTTCGTCTGATTTCCAGGAAACGATCACGTTTTTGAGGAACTTGTCGACGACTGTACAGCATATTTCCGTCTTTCAAATTTTCGGTAATGACCCTGGACTGGTTGCCAATCTAAAAGGCCATTGTGATCTCCTCCGTGTCTCTCTGAATGCTTTTCTTTCTGAAATAGAGCCGAGATTCGGAGACGCCCTTGGGCATGATACAAAGTGGTATGCGGTACAGACTGCTTCTAAAAAAGCCCGATGGGCACTTTTTGTATCAAAAAAGGCGAAAGAATTTCGTGACAAGCATCAAGGGTCGCTGACGGCGATAGCAGCAAATATGGCCCAACAAACACTGTGCGTACTTCCTCTCCTCGAATAAGAAATAGATATGGCACTGTTGCATTTCACAAAATCAAATCATCCAACTAAATATCATCCATATAGACAAAAGGTTGCCGCAGTGTCCAGCGAGGTCGAGGAAAAGGTGGCCTTAACAATTGATACTAGACTTGATATAATACTTGGAACTTTTAAAGCATCCATCCAAGATCAACGCATTGCCCTTGAAGCTTCTCATTCAAATTCGACTGCACTAATCACAAACAGAATTTCCGAGTCGAGTTTGGAGAGTACAAGAGAACTAAGGAAGCTGGCTATCTCAATTCGAAACTTGGAGGAAATGCAGCTCGGTTACCAATCGACTCTGGATGCAGTTCTGGCCGATACGGAGTTGCTGGTTGATCTCCATTCCTCGCCAATAACCATGCATGAGCAGACCACTGCTATCACAAGGCCGCAATTTTATCGTACAGATGCCACTGTACTTGCAAGCCAACCGAACGAGTTCTCAAATATTTCATCACCTATTACTAAACCTTCTGGTTCCGTAGACAAATCCATCGATGACACTCACACGAAAGAATTATGGCGTGAAGCAGAGCCGGAGGAAACTTCAACTAGAAAACTTCAGATCGCCGCACGAGATCTGGGCGTCAGCACATGGCAGACATTTTTACTCCTCCAAAATCTTGTCCACGAAGTCATGTGAGACCTTTCCCTGTCAAAAAACAAGGCATAGCCTCATTGATACAGATTACTACTGTTGCCATATCTTATAGTCTTCTACCGAAACAGAATCTACCCGCTGTTACTCTTTGGCGACCACTTCAAATTCGAAGATGCCTTGGGAAGAACCAGCCAACTCGCTTGTCTCGAATTCCAGCAATGGGAAGTAGGTAGTCTCGATCTTCATCTTTCTACTGCCGTGTAAGCTAAAACGGAAACAGCTTTTTAATAGATTCCTAAAGGACAGCTTTCTCGGTTCCCCGGGCTTGTCCTATGTCCTGAAACAGAAATTTCAGATCATGAACGGCTATAACAGCATTCCCATCTCGAAACAGACATGGGCCACTGCCATCCAGCCTAAATGCAGGATTACAATGGCGATGCTCATTGACTCAGCGGCCATTCAACCTGGAAGATGTGCTGATCCTACATGTCGAGGCCGTCTTGTGTTAACGAAGGAAGTCTGGTATAAAGCCTGGTAGTCATCAGAGTTCCTTCCGAACCATTCATTTCTGACATAGAACAGTCCCATGTGTGGAAAGCATATGTACGGATTTAACGTCTCCTGGACCTCTTTATTAAGAGATAGCCACGGTCAATCGCTTGAGATAGGACCTAGAGATGATGAGACAGATGAGGTGGATATTGGAGATGGGGATCAAGAGAGCGCTGTAAATGTGGCTCAGACAGATTATATGTCCAAGTTTAAGAGGCTTGCTTGGCGTGCTGACTCTTCAGCCAAAACACAAGACGAGAACATCCCATTGCCAGTTGATAAAAGTCCTCCGCCAGAAGTCGCAGTTTGCAGAACTGATGGATGTACCGAAAGATTGCTTTCAGGCAACTTGTATTGCGTCGAACGTAAGCTATAGCAGTACTTCATCACTAACTACCCTCACTAACAACGAGATGTAGATGTGCTTTCATCAGCAAACAATGTCATGGGTGAAGAACCAGACGAGGAAAAGGAAAAGGAGTTGAGATTTAGAGAGGAAGAACACGCTGAACAAGGTTTCAATTCTGAACTGAAACGGCTGGAAGAGGCAAGGCGGAATCTGAAACCGTGGGACCTTCATCGAGGGATGTGGGAAGGTAAAACTTTTATCAAGGAGAGACGAAACGCGATATTTTATGATCTGCCGGAATCCAGCGTGTTATTTCGTGAGCTTGCGAAACTCGATCCAAGTGCCGCGAGGGAGAGATTCTATGACTAGGTAGAACTTAGGAGTCTTAGTATTTTCTGCGAAACGAGGAATAAAAGGTTCTATCAGTAAAAGTCCCGTCAACCTCGTTCATCCTTCCCCCTATGGTCCCTGATAGTTATCTCCTTCCGGATTTTCGCAACCTTCGGTGGAATAATCGACTCTACACGAACAAAATAACTGCGTGGAAAGACCTTCTTGTTTAGTTGTGAAAGACCTATTACACAAGGAGGTGGTCGACTGAGTGAACAATGATCCATGGCTCATTCACTTGAAATTTCGATCTAGTCTGTCACAGGAAAACTTTACTGTCATTGATTTTACAGATAATCCGTGGCACCTAATGTAAACAGAACCACAAATAATACAAATAATAAAAAAGGGTAAGCAGCTGGTGGTCTTCAGTAATTATGGCATTCTTGTCTGAGTCTCTAAGTATAGAAGGTCGAGCCCTGGAATGATATGACAAAACACTAGAAAATAGCCGAACACGTGCCACACGTGACTAGTATAATAAACACTGATTTCAGAGCCCTTTTACACTAAAAGCAAGGACGAAGAACAACTTAAGATAAAACGAAGTTTTCATCCAAAACATATTCTTCTGGCAATAAGCCAATGTCTTTGATCTATGCACCTGCGATTCTGCACAATCTCCCATTCTGCGAAGGCAATCCATTTTCGGTCTTCACCTCCCATCCCTCACTACCCACTGTCGTCAACGCCCAAAATAGCTGCCACGGGTCTCTCTCCTTCTTGATCCTCAACAGTCCCTCATACTTGTTACCCCAAAAACTATGCTGAAAGTCCGGTTCCAAAGCATCAGCCTCATTGATATAGGCTCCAGATCCCTTCGTCGCTTCTCTAATAGGAGCCATGTACGTCTCAAACCTATTGTACTGTTCAATTTGCTGAGCTGGCGTTTTACCAGCAGTAGAGACGTCGAAAACATCAGCGTGCATGACTGTGTTTCTGAAAGCTGGATTGACTGCGTTGTGAGGATATCCAGCTACCGCTTCTGAGGGGCCCATATGTATACCGTGGAAAGTGTAGCCTCCTTCTACAGAGTTACGGATTGAAGCCATGGTGGTTTTGAAAAGAGGACCGTCATCCCAATTTTTCCGAGGAAAAAGGCGAGTTGCGAATCTACCATCACCTGGTACATCACCCTCGCCATGTCTTGTTGTTCCCCACTGGATGGATTTGACTGGTTGCGGGTTTGTAATATTGATACCCAATACGTTGAGATCGTTGATAAAAGGTTGTACGAATGCAAATGTCTCGCTATTGGTTTTCCCTGGCATTTCGATCTGTACGCGGAAGGAGAAGGCGTTGGGTCCGGCAGGGAAGACATAATTATAAGTCGTTCCACCATTATCGACCACATCTGCTCCGAAGGCGAAGAATCTGTCAACCCCTGCCCAGAAAGCGCTTACGTTTGTGGCCATTGCTGATGAGAACAAGATAGTGGATTCAGAAACATTGATGGAGGGGTAGGCTTTAACTACCGCTGAGGTGACCACACCGTAAGTGCCTATATTATCAATTAGTAATCTGCATCTTGTTTGTCTTTAACTCGAAATATCTTTCAATACTCACTTGGACCACCTCCTCTCAGAGCATAATATAAATCTTCATTAGTATCCGGATCAGCTGTAACGAATCTCCCGTCTGCAGTGACAACCTGCAGCGAAAGTGGTTGATCGGAGCCTAATCCGTAAAGCGAAGCTAAAAGCCCATGACCACCTCCCGCCATCCAGCCTCCATAAGCACCAACAGTTGGGCCACTCGGTATAACGAGACTCATGTCATTGGCATCCATATACTTATACGTTTCCCACCCTTCGAGGCCGGCACCTACACGTGCAGCCCTCCCAAAGTATTTCCCATTGTGATACTTTGGAAGGTACTCGAAGTCTTTGAGGAAATGTGTCCAAATACTGATAGAACCTGCTCCAGCTGATTTCCCTACGAAGTCGTGACCAGTGTTTCTGGAATCCAACAAATGTTAGTGAAGAGTCCGCGTTCCCGTCTAGACTTGAAGAAGTTTACTGACTTGATAATTAGCCTAATATTTTTGTTCCTCGCGAAATTTACTGCGATCTGTATTTGCTTGACTGTGGTAACATTGACTACATAACTCGGGAAGCCTCCACGAGTACAGTTCGTAGTTGGATTGAGAATCGCAGGGCATGTGCTTCCTTGAGTCCATTGACTCAGTACCGTAAGTGGATCATCAATGTAAAAACGAGTACTGCTGGCATTGCGGAGGAGGAAGTTGCATTGAGCGGCATTGAACAGTGGTCCTGGGTAGCATACTGCGGCCGGTGGGTCTGGCTTCAAGAGCGCCCCGCTCAGAGAATTATTCAACTTTGTCCATTCTTCGTCAATTGGCCACTCTGGGGTTCCTGGGAATGATTTGCAATTAGGTTCAGATGGCTTATAGGTGTGAGATTGGTGATAGCTGCCAAATCTTATAGCTGGAAAGTTGGCAGTCTCGGCCTCTGTAAGTTGTATTGACTCGAATGGGAAGTTGATGCCATCGACAACCGTAGAAAGCGACAAGACGGCCGAGAGTACCAAATACCGCATTTTGACGAGTTTTGAAACTTACTAGCCGATATCACAGTCTCCCTTTTCTTTGGGAGAAATGATCAACGAGAACACGCTATGTATATGAAGTTTTGAGTTTGACCTGATTGCTATGTCGTGTGGGGCTGCTGTAAGCCATCGGCAGCTTTTCATGATATTACCAGCATGGAGAAGATAACCCTGTACCTGCAGATTTCCAATAAACATATATAAACAGGATATCTTACGAGCTATGTTCTCGCGTATTGGCAGCAGGTAAGCTGAAAACATATAATCAGCATCAAATAACGAGGTCACGCACGAGGCACGAATTTTCTATATGGTACTGACGCGATTATGAATATATTAATAAGAGGAGAAGTATAAAGGCAAGTCGGCAATGGCGTATATACTCTGGAATGATACGCTCGGTAGAGTGGGAACACCGGATAAACAGCTACCAGAAAGATACCCCTGCATTGGTCAGTGGTCACCTCAATTCGGCTTGTACGGTAACAACCTTCTTCTTCTATTTGTATTGCATTCGCGGTAGCCCTTGTGATTGGATATTATGTACGCTTCATTGGGAGAGACCAATAAAGTGGTACCCCAGCTTGGAGAACATATGATACTTAGTGAGGGAAATGTAACGCTCATGCAGCTCGTCTGAAGTTTGCGAATCCTTGTGTACGACTCAGCGGAAGCAGGTAACGTTATATCCTGAGGTACAGAAAAAATGCAGAGAATCAATACATGTAAGAATGAAGCTGGTGGTGATCCTAGTCGTGGGGCCCCCTCTTGGGTTGCGGTTGAAGAGCCTCAAGTGGGGTAATCATCACATAACTTATCTATGTGAGAAGTGTGCTTTTGAGATGGCGAAGTGCAGATATCTTCAATTAGAGAACATTATTGACAAATTAACATATTTACAAATATTCAAAGCTACAGAAAATGAGACCTTGACATATATACCCGCACTCCAGAACAGGGATGGAGAAGGAACGAAAGCAACATTAAATAATTACGTAAGTTATCAACGAGTGAAACCAACTTTGTCCTTAATGCGAAAGATTTTGCCAGCTAGTATACGTCTGTCTCCCACTGTTCCTACCAGCTGGAGATGTACTACCAATATCCGGCGACCCATGTTGAGTTGCGGGAGACACTCCACCATCCACTAGACCGGTACTTGCTGACTCTGGACCCATTTCCACCAGGCCTTCTTTAACCAATGGACTTATTCCAATACTTGGCCCAGTTGCCTTAGGTGGATTCATAGGTGTCCATCTGCTACTTCCTTCTCCAAGTTCTGCAACTCCATTGCCAAGCTCGAGACTTTGCGTAATAGGTGTGCCGTCCAATTGTACAGCGTCTTCTGGTGCTATCGCTTGTGTTGTATTCACGTTACTACTGGAATCGATCTCAAAAACATTGGGATTGGGTGATGAAGCAGGTGATTGGTAAGGCGGTGGACCAGGGGTGAGAGGTGCCTGAGAGGTCGTCGAGATATGCTTAGGAGCATTACAATTATTGTCAATTGGTTGGCTGGTGTAGTATCCCTCGCCCCCTGATTTTATATCAGTTTAAAGTGGAGATTGGAATGGTCGACACTTACCAGGACTCTGCGTCTTGCCTTGACTTTCTTCCATGTCAGGACCACCTGGTACAGGTTTGTAATCGTCATTGCCGATCGGCTGGTCCTGCTGAACGTTTTTGCTAGAACGCTTTCTCCTTTTGTAGACAATCCAAAAGAATATCGCGATAGCTAAGACAAGTATGGCTGAGCCAGCTGCTGCTCCTCCTGCAATAGTTGCGTAATTGACTGTTGAGACTGGAGTTGGGAGTCCGGTGGATGAATTCGCTGCCGCGGGAGAAGTGGCCGATACTGGCTCATTTTTCGATGACGATGTTTTTGGCCCTAATGAGCTGAATGACAACGTCGCCGAAGGCAAAGCTTTCGATGAAGCTATAGACGTTTTCGGAGGCGGGTCGGGTGGCGTACTATTGAACTCGGCTGCGAAGAGATCTGATGATGGACAAACACCATTTGCCTTGCAAGGATCACTCGCACAGCAACCTTGAAATTGTGGCGATGTCAGCGAGCAGGTGTAAAAAGGAGCCGTTGCTGGGCACTTTGCATATTGTGTATAAGAAGATGCATTGACTGGTTCATCGTTCACATCAAGACCAGGACCATAACCTAGCCCAGCGGCTCGAAGGTTGCCCTGAGGGCAGCCTTTCCCATCACATGGGTTCGATGTACAGCAACCAAAGAAGGTAGGTGACTGTGCTGTGCATTTATACCTGATCATGGATGAGTATCATTTCGAAGTGCTTAATAGTTTCCCTCACCATGAGCCCCCGTTTGGGCAGCTGCCGTAGTACTCTCGTTCCAGAGACATATGGGAGCTGAAGACGATTGGTTAAGTGGCAGGTTAAATTGTGAAGATATTGGGAGACGTGCTATATTGAAGGTCAAGACAGAAGAGAATTTTCTCATTGAACTGAATCGCAGAAGAACATGTGCCAAAAAGGAAATGTTGCCGCAGAAACGGTGAAATTCGAATTCGAATTGAGGGGAATCGTTAATAAAAGCTGTTAACAATCTAGAGTGAGGCGCAGTAGGTGTGCACAAGACCCAACGTCATCCTATGTGATTGAACTGGTTCATGAGACAAAGGATGGCTGCAGCACAGTAGCGCATTTCTCGGAAGTAACAAACACTTGGCGAGCAAAGGTTTGGGTGTGGGGAAGAATCCTCACGATATGATCAACATATCAAAGACGTTGCTGACACCCTTTTTGGGTTCTATTTCGAGAGCTTGAAATAAAGGGAAATTTTGGGCAATTTCAAGGGGGCAATGATCGTCACCGCCAAAACACCAACATGACGATGGTTGGACCATTGTGTAGCCATCCAAGATTTCATGCTATTGAGGGGCATGAAAAGCAAACTCTGCATCTGGCCGCATGTTGGTACTATCTTGGCATAAATTGTACACAATTGCTGATAATGACGTGGAAGTGGAAAATTGAAGCTCGATAACATATCACGGAAACCACGCTCCGAACCCGAAATATGAGAAGCTCGATCTTGAGATTCATTGCATGAAAACTTAAGGGAGTTCTGTCAGAAGGAATGTTTCTGATCCCAACATATGTTGGTTGGTGTCAACATTGACTGCGCAGAGTCACAGTCGTGAACTGGCTCACTTGCCGATGGTTTTCTTGACTTGATCACATGATATTAGTGTAACATATATCTGAGCGGCAGAGTCTTGTCGGCTTTTTTCCAATCAAAAACATGCAAATCTGTCCCGATTGACAAATAATCATATCATGTTTGCATTAAGATGTTTACAACTCATACTGGCCAGAACATGGCATGAAACACACTATACTTTTGTTAACACGAAGTAGTTTGTGAAATCACACCCCCTAACAACACAGTTAAATCAGCCTCCAAATCATTTCTAGCAGTTGCGAGGTCTACTGACAGCCGCTTGCTTACTTAAATACCATTTTGTGAGTGCCTACCTATCTAGTAATGCAATCGCCTAGTCATCTCTTAAGATCCGTGGCAAAAGATCTCAGCTCTTGAAGAGAGAAGAGTAAAAAAAACATAAGAGAACGCTACCAGTTACAAGATTGGGGCTTAGCTGTTGACTGATCGAGGACGAGGGGCAAGTTTCGAACAAGAGGAATGATCATAATTGTTGCTACTCACCTACCGGATTCAATGTATGTTATATCTCCAACGGAATCAAAAGACGGATACAAGTAGGTCAAGCAGAATTGTTGCCAAAATGTTGTTTGCGCTACTGGTCTTCTTCTCGAAACTACAAAACACACACAGATATATGAGGAGGATTTCCAATGTGCTCACTACCATTCCATACAATATGCCTCAAAAATACCCCCCAAGCAATCCAAGGTCCCTCTGGAGTCGTTTGAGGCCCCGCACGAGCTTAAATCGCTGGTACGTCAACCCAGAATCTGGTATCGTCCGTCTTATACGAAGACTTGGAATCAATCTGACTTTGAATCCAATACACAGCATTTCGATAGTCTGCAAGAAAAGTATTAGCACAAACTTCAAAGTCTTTTATAATGGTATTTTTGGATCAAGGTATTCTTACTGGCAATATCCTGAGTATTTGGATTTGCGAGACCAGAAGCACCATTTCGATGACCGGCGAACCATGTAGAAACCCCATAATAGTTCTGGCAATCATGAAGACAAGTAACGTCTGCCTTTAAGTCAGAGCTTTAAGTTTTGAAGTTAGTCTCGTGCATATCTTGACTTGTGTTTTTCTTACTTCAAGACGGCACCATTGTTATAGGAGCTCTGAGCTTGTCCCTTGAACTTATTGCAGCACACTCTGAGCATTCCCCAATTTTGCTTGAAGATACCAAAGTTGGCGGAATCCTCTGGTACATGGTATAAATTAGAAGCTTATGCGATTTCAAGAATGTGGACTTACGGCTCTTGTTATCCCCATAGGCATAGTCAGCTTTCATGTTCTCCGTCTCGAGCATAGCTGTAGCCATATCCAAGGTGTTTCCACCGGCAGCAGTGACAGCCTGCTTGCGTGTTCCTAGACCAGAGACTGTGTAGGATCCAGAAGATGCACGTTTCTCTACTGCAAAGACAGGAGTTGCGTTCTCTGCATTCGTTGGTGTAGGGACCGCCATTACTGTAGAAATGAGGGCTAGCCCTGAAAGAAAGACTTGGGTGAAGTGCATGGTGATAAGAATGTAATATAGAATGATGTTAAAAGATAAGTATGAAAAATGAGTTGGATGGTGACCAAGAAACCAGAAGCTGGGGGAACAATACACAAATTTATATCTCGATTGAATCGAGTGTCCTTACCACGACACATTGTTAGGATAGTATACACTCAAAATGCCTTAGGACGTTCTACTACTCAAAGCTGTATATTTTCCGGATTAGATATTACGGCGCAACACCATCCGCCTCGAATTGAGAAATGAGTATCCACTCTCCGTCTTCGTGAATCCATTGCGGGGTATGCCTAGTCACCCTATGCGGGGATAGCAATGAAATCATTCAAGAAGTTTTTAACTGGCAGCAAACTTCAGAAGTGTGGATGCGCTCCTTGAAATAGCAGTAGAAGAAACTCAAGGATGCATGAAAATTTGATTTCTTTAACAGGCCAAACAAGGTGAAACCGTATTTGGCATGTGCTAAGGGCAATAAAACTGACATCCTGTCTTACCATCCCCAGATCGGCACAATCCCACCCGTGTCTCCCTTGCTCTTGCATCTATCATACTCACTCTTGAAGTACAAATTAGTAATACTGCCTCTGACTTTACTTAAACCACTTGGCGCGTGTTTCATATAATTAGCTAGAATACGCGGCAAGAGGTATAGATAGCTACAGCGGGATGAAGCTTTCCAAGGGAATTCAGATACGGCTGTTAACGACGTGCAAAAAGCGTGTTCGGGTGCTGCCAAAGGAAGACTGCATTCCAGAATTTGCTCTGACTGGTGCAAAATACAAATTCCTCCTTCTTCAATCCATCGGCCATCCGAAAATCTCCTAACGTGGTAGCCTAGGAATGTTCCCGAGGTGATTCACAGTGGGGTCCTCGGTCCAGGCTAGGCCTACAATGTCAACGGAGGCGATGGTCCGAACTTAATCTTAACCGCATAGATAGTTGACGACTCTTTGTGAGTTAACTAACTCGATATGGTGGGAAATTAACGACGAGTATCCTGTATGTTGTGCTATTCATTGTGGAAAACATTGAAGAGCGATAGCATACTTGCATACGTAATCGTGTAACAATCATGACTGAAAGTTACCTGCCACCTTTGAGGGTGCGTAATCCGTAGCAGGCCAAGGATCACACGATGAGTTCTTGAACTGAAGACCTTGTATTGATACTCGTTCAGACGAGTCTAGTTGAATATTGTATGTACTCTCTGTGTTATTTTTATTTCTATATTCCACGGCAATCAGGATCAATCTACAGCCGAACGACATGAGAGACATATCTATATCGACCCTCCTTCAGTCCCGCCCTCTGCATCGTCAATAGATTTCGCAGCAGTGACCACTTGAAAGCCAGCATCTGTCTCAAAATCTCTCATGGCAAGTATAGGATCCATTACCTCATAGTTGAGACCTCCCCAGTCTATAGAATCGAAAATAGAAAAATCAGTTACTGTCGCGTCTAAAGGTGCTGATGACTGCAGTTCGAAATCCTGGGTACGAGGGTAACTTGATGGGCCGGCACAACCGCATCCACCTGTGTGGTTACATAGAGAGCTCGTGCCATACCCTGAATCCGAATTGTCATTTCGTACTTTGTCATCGTGTGTGGATTCGAATGATCCCATTGAAGCGAAATCTCCGAACTTGTAGGGCTCGGATAGCGGAGGAACCTGCATTACCGCCTCGAAGTCCAGCGGCGGCTGATCAATTGGTACTTCATTTGATGCTGGGGGTTTCTTCTGAGAGGCGGGTGCTAGTTCAAAGGCGCTTGTTGGTGGTTTTGGAGAACGAATAGAAACGTCAGCCAAGTGCAATTTCCCCCTGAATTCACGGGATAGTTGTTCCTGGCATTCACGAATGATATCGGTCATGTTGGCAAGTAGTGAAGCCCCGAGAGGTTCGACTTGCTCCATCACAATCTGTTCTATTCTATTTCGGAAACGATTTGGAAGCTCGGTGTGGAGGAAGCTCTCATACTCACCCAGAATTTGTGAGCCTGGGGACATCGGTGCATATTCAGTGGGTTGCTCAAAGTCTATTGTTCACGTGAGTAGCCAGCTTGGTTATTTGTAAATCAACTTACATGGGGAGGGGACATCGGTTTCAGTAGGAAAGAGAATCTTGAAAATCTCTCGCCACTTCTCTTGATCGGTTCGATTGTAATTTCTTGACTTCAATTGCTCAATCTGCGCAGGCGTAACCCCGCTTGGGGGAAACCCGGGAACCGTCTCGCATATGGTTACTTTTGCAACCGTCTCATGAGTGTTCAATAGTTCCTCGCAGCTGAACACTTCCCAGCATCTTTTACAGTACAGCGGTGCTTTATGAATCCGGTAGAGGTGTTCCCTATAGAAGTTTAGCGATACATATGGACAACTATGCAGTAACTTACTTCAATCGAGCAATGGTATGCCATGGATTCAACGCGCATAGACGGTGGGTGGTGATATTATACTTTAGTGGATCATGTTTTCGAAATGGACAGGAAAATTTCGGATGCAAACGATCGGAGATCACTCTGTTGTCTGGCTTTTTCCTTGGCAAACGCTCATCATCATCTCCCTCTTCGTCTTGCCCATCTGAGCGATCATCTTTCCCTGAATGCTTTCTCTTGTATTTACTGGCTTGAGATGTAGTCGTACCTGTGGTGGGAGTCTGAAGATTGGCATCCCCTGCGGAAGTAGGAGATTGTCCAGCACAATCGGAAAAGCCTCCGTCCCATTTTCGATCAACCAAAAGCCAGAAGTCTTCCATGACCTGGTCGATGATGGCTTGCTTAGCTGCATTTAGTAAACCTGAAAGTAATCTGTTTCTATTTTGCTCGCCGCGCTGCTCTCCCAGCTCAATCTTTTCTTCTCCATCCTCTTTCTTCTGCTCTTTTTCTTCTTCTTCAGTGATCTCCTTGCTCACCCTGGATACCACCGTCTCTGAGTCCTCATACCTGTTGCTGTCAGCTTCTAGTAGCCTCAAAGCCAGCCTTAATACAAGCAAACAGTGAAACAGCGACAGCTTGATCTGATCCAAGATGTAGTGCTCAGCTTAAAGCTATTAGATGTAGGCATCCCTAATTATGACAGTCGAGGACAAGAGGGTGTCTATCAGCAGCAAGGTGACACTCACTTTACCTGCTTAGCACCCGTTCGCGACGCGACTATTGCCTCATTCATATTCCATCGGCCATATCGTTCGATTGCTTGATCTTTCGTCAGCGACTCAATTGAAGGGCGATCTGGGTGTTTATCATAAACATGTTTATTTAGCATAAACCTCCCGGTGGTTACCCAATCGCAGTAAGGGCAGTGATATTGCCAATCATAAAGATGATGAAAATTATGCAAATGTTTTGTGCGTTCACGTTGATTGCGGGAATTTCCAGTACAAGACCGGACTGTACACCAATAGACGTCCTGATGGGATTTCTGACGATGCGAATTATAATCATCCATGGAATTATATGTTTGGCCTTCGCCTTTGCAATCCCAATGAGGACACACGGTTGGCGTAAAGTATCCCTCGGGTTGGCAATTTTTTTGGCCAAGTTGTTCAGCCTCATGAGCAACAATGGACGTGATCTTTTTTGTTGGCGATGCTTGCTCCTTGTTTACGGCATGTCGAAGAGCAATTCTGGTCGCCTGTAAGCTGATAGGTGCTGCCGGCGCCTCAGGTGTTGAGGTATGATCTTCCATCGCAGGAATAAGTGTCGTAGAGAATGAGTGTGTAATTTCTGACCATTTGCATAGTAGAGTGAGACCAAAGCATGAGGAGAGAGCCGCAAGATGATGGACACAGGTGAGAGGTTAAAATTTTTGAGTTGTAATTGTACTTTTAAATATTTCGTGAGGCTGTGGCGACTAGGATTGATGTGTTTCGAGCTGCTGATTGGACTGCCATGTTGAGAAACTCGCAAATGTGCATTTGTATCCCATTGGCTCGCCCCAGATCCAATGGATGTCTACAGATGAAGTCTGGTGTGATTGTTAGCCAGGTAAAATACCGGAAAGTCACATCGTCCTGGACCTCTATCACCAGAACTGCTAGGCTAGGTACCGAGAGTGGGCACGTTATGGCTCCAAATGATGGAAAATTGTTTGTATGATACAACTGGAAGGAATAATCTATGTATATTTTGTAATTGTACATCATGGCCAATCGAGCAGAGTTTCTGCTCTATATCCTCGCTTTCGGCCGCCACTTGGCATACGGGTGGTGATCTCCACCTGGAATCAAATGATCAACCTTGCCGGTATTCAACATGCCTGGATGTACTTGGCTGAGATCCGTTACGCCCATCATACGCATTGTAGTCTCGAGCTCATCCTTCAGAACTGCAGAATGTCAGCCATATTCGTACTTCCAGTGTCCATAAGCTACTTACTGTCGACAAACTTCTCAACACCCTCACTCCCATAATTGAGAGCGAATAGGAATCCTCTGCCGATACCGACGCTCTTCGCTCCAAGACACAGTGCCTTGAAGATATCTGTCCCTCTGTTTATTCCGCCATCGACGAAGACCTCCATCTTATCGAACACTTCAGGACAGTTCTTCTGCAGCTCCAGTAGGAGCAATACAGGTGCAGGTGCTGTATCTAAGCTCCTTCCTCCGTGATTGCTCAACACGATTCCCTCAATTCCCACATCTGCAGCTCTCTTCGCGTCCATAGACGTCTGCACGCCCTTCAGTATGATAGGCAACTTCGTCGCTCTTCTCAACCAAGGGAGATCTTTCCAAGAAAGTGACGCGTCGATATACGATCCCATTATTCTTCCCAATGCCCCACCTTTCGAGTCATTCTTCGCCTTCGCACCACTCATTGGTGTAACCAAGCTCTCGTCTGCTTTTACCCTTTCGTCCGCTTCTCTCTTCCCTGGCACTGGGGCGTCGACAGTCACAAATATAGCTTTTACTCCCAAATTCTCCACATCCTTCAGTAATTTCTCGCTCTTCTCTCTCTGCTTATCGACATAAAGTTGGAAGAAGAACGGAATTGTGCCATCATCCTCGCCGTATTTTCCCTCTTCACTTACACTCTCAATGATCTCTGCGATGGGAAACGAGGCATTGGTAGAAACGCATTGAGGAATTCCCTTCGCTCGACACCCCGCCGCTATTCCCTTCTCACCATCTGGGTGAACCATCTTGGCCATAGCCGCAGGTGCACACCAGATTGGCACAGCCATTTTCTGACCCAACATAGTAGTCCGCGTGTCTACATCCTTGACATCACAAAGTATTCGTGGCCGAAGTCCAATATCTGCATATGCGGCAGTATTTTGTGCCTTTGTATGTAAATCTGTTGCTGCAGAGGAATAGAATGCCCATGTCTTAGGAGTTAATGTCTGTTGAGCAGCATCTACGAAGTCGTAGGTGCTTATGAAAGTATCGAGATCAGGCTTTGAGTCCGGCGAGATAGATTTTGAGACGGCAGGTGGAGGCTTGGCCCATTGTTCTGTTATGGAGGAGGGATCGAGTGTGCCAATTATTTTCGAAGATTCGAGGGACTTTTTGATGAGGGAGGGAGCGTGGATTTCGTTGTAGGCTATTGAAGCATCGCGGCCGGCATAACGTTGAATGACTATGGTTGTCAGTTCTTGTGCACAATTGAGGGGCGAAACTTACTGGCAGCGCCACCAGGGTGTTCTGGGGCGAATTCCGTCAAGTTGTAAACTGTATTGTCAACCACTATCCAAAGGTCTTCTGGCACATTGTGCTTCGAAATTTCTTGAACAGTCACGACTCGTGCCATAGTTGCTATCGAATGGTCCTAAAAAAAATGGTCAATTGCTTGAAACACATCACATATATCAGAGGAGAAAATGAATGTGTAAATTGAGAAGCTGTATTAGACTATGTACATGCGGAGAGAAGGCCGGTCGTGGGAAAGTTGGTTATTGAGAAATCCCGTTGCATTTCCGGGGGAAAGAACAGCGAACTTGACTGGGTGTCGATTAGGTAAGCAGTTCTTCTGGAATGCTAGGGCCACGAGGGGAGTCTTCCTGCCGACATTGTGGCTGCTTACTCTCTATTGTGTCCTTCATATCTATCATGAGATTTTGAATTATCTCATTCAGGAGTCGTGATCTCAATCCCGATGTGGTTATTATATACATTCCTACGCCGCATGATGGGATTTTCTCTGCCAAATAATGGATCAAGATACCCCGCAACTTCCCCACACTACACCGAGGCTAGGTAGATTTCTTGCAGTGTGGCTTGAGACAAAAGGAAAGTCATGAGTTTCACGCATTTTCATCATTTTCCATAGATATAGAAGGTTCTGCAGATGCCTACGGCATTTGAATACCGTTGAATACATACAAGTTCCCGTCAAACCTCAAAGGCCGACCAAAAGACCGACCGAGATGGTCAATCTCATTTCAAAAGTCGCTATTGTTGGCGTGGTGGTTGTCGCAACTTTCTATCAATTTTTCTTGAGAACGATACTATTTGATGCTCTAGGCTATGGTCGACATGTTCTATCCATCAAGGATTTCAACAAGTACCAATGTCAAAAGGTAGATGAGCTTGGTCTCGAGGGGTGTGAAGACATGTGGTTGCACGAGAAAACCGGATTTCTATACATGGCCTGTTCAGACTCTCGAAGTCGCGTACAGTGGCTCCCAGCGTGAGTCCCATCAAGAATACGAAGGAGAGCTATCGTGACTGAACCTCTAGCGTGGACCATCTCAATGCCACTGCTCGCAGTTTGACAGATAGAATCGCAGTTCTCGATACTCGTGGCTCTGGTCGGCTTGCATCAAGAATTCAATGGCTTTCCATCGAAAATTTCCCTGGCATCAACGGCGACGCAACATTGAATCTTCATGGATTCGATGTGCGAGCTGATAAACATTCGGATATGCTTAGAATCCTTCTCATTAACCATCGCCCGCCCATTGATCCTGTCACCGGAGAAGCGCTGGATGCAACGGTAGTCGGCGCAAACTCTACAATCGAACAATTCAACACGAAAGCTGGAAGTGCATCAATGAAACACATTAGAACATTCATTCACCCTCTTATCGAAACACCAAATCGGGTGGCTTGGGTGAATGAAGATAGCTTCGTGCTCACGAACGATCATTCTGCAAAAGTTGGATTTGTGAGTAGAATAACTGACATGAAAAATGCAATTGTTAATCGAATGTTAGAGACGCAGCCTTGATGGCCTCATCGGTGGTGGAAATGTGGTTTACTGCAGCAGATATCAATGCAATATCGCATCGACAGATGGTTTCTACTTTCCAAATGGCCTAGTGAAAGGTCGAGATGGCCTCATCTATGTACCAAATACCGCCAGACCTGAAGTTGGGGTCTTCGCTTTACAGGAAGATCATCGCCTGATTCGCATAAATACCATTCACACCGAACTCCCAATCGATAATCTCTCCGTGGATAAGCATGGTGACATCTACGCTGCAGGTATTCCTAAAGTATACATCTGGGCCAAGAGCTCGAAGAATCCAATGGATATACATCCGCCAACTACTGTTCTCAAGATCCAAAGAGGAGGGAAAGGATACGATGGTAAGGGCCGAAAGGGTCATTTGGAAACGCACGAGGCAGACTATTACCTTGAGACTGTATTCTCCGATGATGGCAGCGTTTTGCCGGGCGCAACGATCGTAGTGCATGATGCGGATACAGGTAGATACTTTCTCGGAGGCGCAATGTCGCCGTTTATATCGATCTGTGAGAGCAATGGAGCATGATTTGTTAAATTCAGACTTGCAATACCTTTCGTCATACATACCATCCAAAAATAATATTGAAGCTTATCTCCATTCAAGGCTTGGGAACTGTGCCGCAGAACAAGCCTCACCTAACGGCTCGGCACCAAATGTCAAATCCAAGATCTTCATGTCGTGTTTCAGCCTCACCTTCATTTCTGCCTTATCGAAAGGTGCTGGTCAAAGTGTGGACGAGCTCACCAATAACGATCCTCGCTGCGCTTTGGCTTTCAAATATGGTGCTCTTTGATAGGCCATGAAATCCGAGCGTGGGTCTCGCGTCACTGACAATTCCACTCTCGAACCTTATCGTTCCCACATGAAGCCACTGACACCTCAACTATTCAGCAGCATCTTCTAAGCTCTTTCGACTATCCTCACGATTATCCAATCCTCCAATGCAGGAGCTCGAACCTGTCTCATTCAGAATCAGCCTTACCAACACCAACCCACTCCCATCAGCAAATCGTCCGCTGAGATTACCTGCCCCTGAAAACAGAGTTATGCGGCACGAAATGTTCCCACTTTGTAGTGCGAAGACAGGGGACGATAGGTTCTCGTCGTAAGATTTTAGGTTGGATCTGGGTTGTAGGGGCTCAACAGGCTCTGGATAAGACCATCCCTTGTGCATACAGGCTACGGAGGTACAGCCTTAAAGCACTGAACCATTGCTGCGGATCCAGCATGTAATTTCAACGAGAGGCACAGCAATGGGATCGCGTTATATAGGTAAGCTTTTAGTTGTAAGCAATTTTCTACTACTCTGGTGTTCCATTTTTTTGTTGCTGTTTTGCGAGTGAATTGTTTTGAGCATCTTGTCGGATTTTCATTGTTCTTTGGCATTTATATCAGAATCAAAATGGGAGACAATCAGACGAAAGCTACCGCAGCGTTGCCAGCGCAGACGGGAAGCTGTCTAGTTCCTGGAGGTGTTCCAGTTCCGCTGGGAAATGCATCAAGTTGGAAAAACTTAGGATGCAGGGAAGGATTCTACTGTAAGTACGGTACCCCGCCATTAAATGCATCAATTGACACAATCAGGTCAAAATAATGACGATAATCATCTCCCACAATACTGTCCCCCAACTCCCGAATGCCAGATCACTCGACTCTCAGGAGGCCAATGTCCCCCCCAAGGCCAATTCGAACCTGTTCTCTGTACTGCAGGGTGGTATTGCCCAAAAGGAGGGAAAGAGCGTATAATATGTCCGTCTGGCAGCTACTGTCCGAATGGCGTCACAGCTCCCATGAAATGCAGCATTGGCAGTCGATGCAGCGAGGGCTCAGTTCGTGATATGAATTTCCTCCCAATGGGCGTCCTTCTCATAATCGACGTGGTGATGATCACACTCACTATAATGGACAAAATACGCGATCGATACAAGAAGAGTAATTATCGCAAGAAGAGGGTTACTGCCAAGCAAGCGTTCCTAGCCAAAGGAGCTGGCAGATTCCGTCAAAATAATTATCAGGAAATTCAAGATGATCAATCGTCTGCCTATCTTGACCCCGAAAATGATTTCCATATGGAGGCGAATATCAGAGCTATACGGAGACAGCCTACAGGATTTGAACAACTTGGGACTATGGAGGCGGATTTTGTGGTTAATGGTCAAGGCGATGCTGAGGAGACAGGACAGAAGACGGATCTGCATCTTTTTGTGGAGAGTCTGTCGAAGTGTCTAGGTGCTACAAAATTCGGGCTCAGCTTTGAGTTCCAAGATTTGAGCTTCAAGCCGCCGAAGAGTAATAAAATGATTTTGGAGGGCGTCTCAGGAATGATTCATGCGGGGTCACTTTGGGGTGTTATGGGTGCTTCTGGGGCCGGAAAATGTGGGTTTGTTAAATCAAGATTGGACCCTTTGCTAATGAAATGTAGCTACGTTTGTCAATGTTTTGATGGGAAAGACAGCTCACACTGGCGGGGTTACCAAGGTCAATGGCGTAGCAGGCAAAATTGCGAAGTATGCCAAGACCCACTCCTGTTTCTATACTTTGAACTTACTTTTCTAGATACAAGAAAATCATCGGTTATGTTCCGCAAGATGATATTGTTCTCCCTGAACTCACTGTTCGCGAAAACATTCTTCATTCGGCACGTATTCGCCTGCCTTCAAATTGGACTGACAACGAAATTCAACACCATGTCGATATTCTTGTCTCTTGTCTTCAGCTATCTCATGTCCAAGATTCTCTAGTAGGATCGCCTGGTGCGCCAGTAATCTCGGGAGGCCAAAGGAAACGGGTGTCTATCGGAATGGAATTGGCAGCAGCACCAATGGCACTATTTCTAGACGAGCCAACATCGGGTCTCGATGCTACAGCTGCTGCTTCCATCATGGCAACATTGAAAGCGCTCTCCCGTCTTGGTATGACAATTGTCACGATCATCCATCAACCACGTCAAGAAATTTTCGAATCTCTCGATTCTCTCGTCCTTCTCGGTCAAGGACGCATGATCTACACTGGTCCCCAACCAGCAATGCAGCCCCACTTTGAAGGTCTCGGATATACATTCACAGATCATACTAATCCAGCTGATGTAATGGGTGACATTATCGCAGGCGAGGGCAGAATATACAAGCCCAAAGGCGATGCATCAGTGAAATCTCTGATTGATTACTGGTCCCAAAAACACTCCTTCGACTCCTCATCCCGCCTGTCAAAACTCCCAAGTATTTCCGTTCCTGAAATGAACGCGTTATCTCAAACCATCAAGCAAAGAGGAGCTCAATGGTACAAACAAATCTACTTCTGTTTCCGCCGTTCTCTCGTGCAACAATATCGCCTCAAATCTTCATTCTATTTTGAGCTCGGAGTTGGCGCCATGGCTGGGTTCCTGATCGGTCTTGCGCAGGAAAATCAGAAGGGCAGGAATTTCAGAGGCATTTTCAATGCACCTTATGAACTACTATCTACATCTGTAGATTACTCTAATGTCCCACAGATGGCATTGCTTGTTGGTTTAGCCATAGGTCTTACAGCTTCTGCGCCAGGGGTCAAGATCTTCGGCGAGGAAAAACTGGTATATTGGCGAGAAGCAGCTGCTGGACATAATAGATTCGCATACTATATCGGAAAAGTGATCAGTACAATTCCGAGAATGGTGTTGGCAAACTTTCATTTCACGACTATGTTTATGCTTCTCAGTACTCCACGCATTGATTGGATGTCTGCTTTCGTCGCCAACCTGCTGTACTTCTACTGTATCTACGGTCTCGCATCTTGCATTTCCATGGTCACTCGCAGAGAAGATGGACCTCTTTTGGCAGTCATGTCATCCCTGATTGTTGGAGTGCTGAACGGAATGTCTCCTTCTCTTAAGAAAGTCCGGAGTTGGCATGTTATTTGGCTGTGGCGAGCTAGTCCAGGCACATGGCTAGCTGAAGCTTATTTCACTCAGAACATTAGTCCGCTGAGATATCTATATCAAATTGATATTGCGAAGACGAATGTAGGATATCTGTTGAATAAGTTTAGCCAAGATTTGTTGATGTTGTTGGCGCTTGGAACGATTTATAGGGTCATTGCATTTTTGGGGTTGAGATTTATGTGGAGGAACAAACAGCGATAGTTTGAAGGATGCAGCATCATGTCAAGCAAGACCAAATCAAATTTATGTCTAGCTCTCTCTCTTTATCTGTCTGAGAGTAGAAACAGTGCCTGCTACTCCAAAAATATTGAAGTGCTGGTCGTTGACCGAGCACGAAGACGCATGCCAACATCCACCCCTCAAGGTACAAAGTATTCCCCATATCTACACCCAAATTCCGATGTCACAACATTCCTCGACATTATATACACCTTGCCAACGCACGAACTGGTTCCCATCCTATGTCCCAATGGCGAAGCTTTCAGTTTACGATTTCGCTTTATCCGATTTTCGTTTGTTTGTTGTCCAACGCCACAGTCCAATTCATCTCTGTTCCAGCCAGATGCTTCTCTCGACTCCTCATATGCTTCAGCCCCCACTTTCTATCATATCAACAATATTTGATCGCATAGACAATTGCTCCACCAACTCCGAATATCGAAAAGAAGACTGTTGGTTACTTAGCACACATTCTACTATATCCTTCTTGGACAAGGACAAATACTTACTAACAAGAAATGCCTCGATAATCTGATGTTTCGGTGCCATTCTTGCCACAATAACACCAGTCTCCGTCAGGCTCTGAATTATCCTTGGGTCGAGAACAGGCATTTCGATAACTCTTCAATGTATCTTCCTCGTTTAAGATGTGATGGCTGTCAAAAGCTCGGCACAGATTGCCAAGAAGTATATCCCAAAAATATAGATCGTGAAAATAAAACGAGACCAGCTCTCCCAAAATCAAAGAGATAAAATTGCAAAAATGAGAGAATGGAGAAAGAGAAAGAAAGAACTTTTCCTACCCAAGAGAATAAGAGAAGAGATACCTGACGATGAAGCAAGTCACGGTTTTGAAGCGAGAAGAATGAACTGATTTCTACGCGGCTGAAACAGGGCACGTCTTGTTTCGCGAAGCGATCAGATCAGATCATTTTCTATAGGTGTCATTCGATTTATGTTTTAGGATTGAAGTCTTGGACTGGAGGAGTGTGGTCTGGAGTCTTGGTAGGGGGTACGTGGAGTCTTTGTTCTTGGGTTACATTTGGGGAAGCGGGATGGGAAGTTAGAACCGAGGGGATCGTTCGGATGGTTTTCGCGGCATGTAGGTTGTTGGCTTCGCGTTTGAGTATTAATGAGACTCCAAGCATCTCGTTTTGCGCAAAAGATGATTAAATTGCGATGTGGTGATGAGTTCATGAGGGTTCTGTTATGACGAAGACGTGAGCAAAATCGAGGTAAGTCATGTGACCGGTCAGGAACATTTTGAATTACGTCTCGAGATTCAGGGTTAGAGAGACAAAAAAGCAGTACAAACAACATTTCAAGGAGAACTGAAAGTGCAAACTGTGAAGTAGTAAGGCTACCCTCGAGTTCCAGGTCATAACATCACTCAGTCCCCCTATCCTGCCCGCTTTTGCTCGCTAACCCTCCTTCGCCTATCACGATGTTGTTATGTTTTCTTCCGATATGTCCGCCAAGAGGTCCTCAAGATCTTCTTTCCTTTGATGAGAACTATCAAAGAGCTAACCAGAGAAGCACATTTTGGATTCTCCACGTATAGAGGGGTAAGCAGGAAGATCGTAATGCACGATGATGGCGCAGATCCCGCGTCAGCACTTCCTCACTCCGCATTTCACACATAGTAATCTTCTACCAGATAAGAGCAAAACTTTCTTTTGTGCTTTCGCTCTAGAATTGTCAGATACTCCAACCTCAGCGTATCATCAAGTTATTGGAAGCTGTCTGCGAGACGTAACACCATGGTTGACTACGAAAAAGATACCGAACAGTTACTTCAGTCAGACGGAATCGATGAAGTGAAATCATCAAGTTCGCAGACATGAAATCCTTGGCATCAAATATTAGTTTCCCTGGGCGCTGGAGTCATTCCTGCCCTAGTAGTATGGCTGGTCATGTCGCGTCGACTTTCAGGATCCGAAGGCCAGGAAAGATTATATCAAACACCTATTCCAGATTATAAGTTCGACAAATTGACAGAGCTATTTACATTCGAGTCTGATTTAGGCCTTAGTCACAACTGAAATGCGAACGGTTGAATGGAATTACACCTTCGCAGGTGTGCGCACGTCAGAAAGCGAGCGAGCATAAAGGTCTTAAATGCCAGTACCTATCTCCCCCTCCATTACAAGTCAAACAAATCTAAAAAAGCAGAGGTTATTTCTTGGTCGACTCCCCCGCCACATATTCACTACCTCTAAATGAAGGCGAGCCAACTGCCTCCGGCACAATTTTCTCCGTAGCGCTTTACCACCAACTACACTGCCTAAGTGTCATCCACCGCGACTATTTCGACCTCGTCGAGTACTTAATAACAACACCGATATCGAGATGAGAGGGTTAGTAGACAAGCAGATAAAAATGTTCCATAACCGGCATTGTTTGGACTATATCAGGCAGACATTGGAGTGCATAGCTGATATGACGATTGAATGCAAGAGAACGGAAGAAGATGGGAGGAAGATACAAGTTGACGGGATGGGAATCCCGCATGAGTGTAAGAGAAAGGTGAAACTTTCATACACTATCGTGAAACAATTTGAATATGCTGATAAGTAGACAGGATGATATTCATAATTATTTTAGAAAAGAGAGGAAGAAAGTAAGAGAGGCGAAGAGAAACATGGGGTAGAGCAAAAGTATGGAGAAGAGCAAACAGACGAATCATAGACCAGAACGTTGAAGCCAGATTGAGTTCTTGACTTTGTAGTTTTTCGGGGATTTGAAGTGCCCGAAACCAAGGAAAAACTCCGTTCGGATGACGATATTCACAACAGCGACAAATCACACGTCAATCTTTCTTTGCATCAGAATGATTCGACTACCCAGAACTATTCAAGCAACATGTCATACCTCCACTCCTCCTCCGGGACATCCCTATATCTGATACTAGTAGGATGTTTCTTCCTCGCCGGTAATACCTTCTTGATATATAGTTCCCCCACATTGTAGTCCTCACACGTTCTCTTCTCGCCCTCCCCCAAAAGCACCTTTACTTCAGCATCCGGATCCATTGTCAAGAAGAACGGCAACGAATACCGCTCTTCGCCAGTTTTGTTGCGCACACGATGCACAGCAGCTAGGAACCTGCCGTTTGTTTGACGGTCGAGGTATTGACCTACATTACATACGAGGGTGTTTGGGAGAGCAGGTACGGAAATCCATTGACCTGTTGGATTGAGGACTTCGAGAGCATTCAGGGATGAGGTTTGAAGAACAAGCGTCAAATCTAGAGTCGCAAGTTGGCGCTGAGTATAAACTTTAGGTGGAAAAGACTTACAAGAGAAATCCGAATGTGCTCCTAGGCCAATATTTTCTTCATCCTTCTCCTTATTCTCAGGTGCGACAGGTGGGTAGTGTAATGGCCTCATACCCGTGATAGGAAATTTGAAGAAATCGTTCAAGAACTGTTCCTCATCGATGCCTAACCCGAGAGCAAGTAATCTTACTAATTTCAAGGAGATAGGCAAGATTTCGTTATAATACTTGTACATTCCTTCTCTGAACCAGGGTGCGGAGCTAGGCCATATATTCTGTGGTCTCTTGAGATTGGCTGGTGGTGGATTGCCAGTCTTCTCTGTGTATTTTTGCTCTGGCTCCAATGGACAATCACCCATTGCGAAGGATTGCTTGAAATCTGTCACGCTGTTATCAGCAACCAATTCCATCATCTACACGCAGGAAATGTCTCCATGTCTTCTTACCAGCTTTAGTATTTGGATCCAGCTTTGTTTCCCCCATTGGCTCATATCCTCTAATTGCTGGATTTTTCTGAATATGAGCATCCATCTTACTCTCAAAATCCAGAGCGAAGAATTTCTTCATCACATCGAATGTTTCAGTCTGCAGGTTTTCTGACAGGCCGTGGCCAGCGAGGTAGAAGAAGCCGCATGATTGACATGCTGATATTAGCTCTCTAGCTAGCTGCGTTCTGACTGATGGATCTGGACTATCAATGTCTGAGATGTCAATTGTTGGGATGGTGGTGATCGTTGATGAGGAGGTGGTGACCTTTCGATAAGTGGGGGTCGAGCCGGAATGGAAGAAGACATATTCTTCTTTCGACTGCATGGCATTAGCACTTCTATCGAAAATAGAGTTTGTTCCCCTAGATAATATAATCTCCATTACCTTCCCATTTATTTTGGCACCAGGAATTGTGTTTTGAAGTACTTCCGCCATATTTTCCAGTAAGCGTCCCACCGTCGTGATGTTCGCTGGGTTGTTGACTTGCGTTCTGGATCTCTAAAAGTCAATCTGAATTCCGTTTTCTCGGCCGAGGTTTGAACCAGACTTTAAACCAACTTCTTTAATCTAATCAGCAATTAACTCCTACTGTAGATATATTCGCGATAACCTGCCGGACCGGAATACTGGGTGGAATGATCGCCCAACACGCCGCAGGGCAATATGAACGATAAGCCAACCTCCTGCCAAGACGCAGTGGATCATCAACGGGCAGCCCACTGTTGAATACTCAACTCCATAAGAGCTGCATCCATGTCCACAGAAAGAATCATGAGATTTAGTTTCTCTTTTGGCAGTTCAGATTCATCACGATGGGTCTCATAACCACCATCTTCGCCTCTTCCTTCCCCACGAAAACCCCCTTCTTCATCTGGTATCCACCTAATACTCCCCGCTCAGAAAAGAAGCTCCTCTTCAAGATCGATTTCTTCATTCTGACATACGGTTGCTTGGCATATTTCACGAAATGGCTCGATCAAGCCAATCTCTCAAATGCTTATGTGTCTGGTATGAAAGAAGATCTCAAAATGTTCGGGACAGAGTATAACTTGGCTGTGACTTGTTTCCAAGTCGGTGCTATCCTAGGAGGAATACCGAGTAATCTTCTCTTGACGTGGATTAAACCCCGATATTGGTTGCCGGGATGTGAATTGGCCTGGGCGATTTTGACTGTGGCTACATATAAAGTCACTAGTTACAACCAGGTAAATTTCCAAACCGTACAGAATGCGCTTGCAAAAATACTGAGAATAGTAGCTGTATCCTCTCCGATTCTTCGTCGGCTTCTTGGAGGGCTCTTCCTTCGTCGGAATACAATATGTTCTCGGCTCTTGGTATAAGAGGAACGAATTGGGCAAGCGAACTGCTATCTTCTCCTGCGCTGCGTACGTAGGTACGATGATTTCAGGATATCTGCAAAGTGCCGTTCTGAAAGGGTTAAACGGGACACACGGCATCGCTGCTTGGAGATGGGTCTTCATTATTGATGGAATAATCACAGTAATTGTGGCCATTTATGGATTCTTCTTCTTTCCCGACACACCAGATAAGACCACTGCTTTCTATTTCACCGAAGAAGATAAACGGAGAGCTAGAGAACGATTGGTGGAAGATGGGAGAGAACCGAAGGGAGAGTTCAGCTGGGATATGTTTTCGAGGGTGTTGAAGACGTGGCAGCTTTATGTGTTGACGATTTTGTGGATGTAAGTGCTTTTCCATATCTTGATGATTAACGTCCTGATGAGACCAGGTTCTGGAATACTACAGTCGGAAAGGTCGCAAATACAGTTGTGAGTTTGAACTTCTCGCGATTCTTCCAAGATCATCGGAGACTAATTAGGTGGTAGATGCAACTATATTTAAAGACGGACAAGGAGCACAAATGGTCCATATACCAAGTCAACAATATTCCAACGGCAATCAACGGCTGGAACATCGTGATGATCCTCGCTGCAAATGTATACGTGGACGCCACTGGACGTCGCATGGTGGTAGTGTTAATTAATTTGGTAAGTCCGCCTCAACTTTCTCACAAACATGTCCTAACCATCAACTAGGCATTCCTCCTTTTCGGAACAATCTGTCTCCTCTGGTGGGAGATTCCCCTCGGTCTTCGAATCGTCTCTTATCTCTTCGCCGGTCTCGACGGCCCACTGAGCCCAATCTACATGTCCTGGGCCAACATTCTCTGCTCTAACGACACCCAACTCCGAGCTTTGACAATCGCTATCATGAACTCCTGCGGTGCAGCATTGACAACTGTAATCCAGCAATTTCTATATCCTGTTACTAATGCCCCTAAATTCAAGAAAGGGTATGCAGCAAGTTTGGCGTTTGTGATTGGGATGTGCGGATGGGTGTTTGTGGTGAGAATGTTTGAGTTGAGAGCTCTGAGGAAGGTGGCTGAGGAGGAGGAGGTGGTCATTGAGGGAGGAAGCAGTAGTGAAGAGGTTGCAAAGGGTGCGAATGTTGGGGTTGTGGTAGCTGATAAGGCTTGAGGCTGTAATTGACGATGAGAGAATCATATCAAACACGATCAGATTATGATTTTTCCACAAGTTTTGTCATTCTAGTCTGTAGTATGCATAGCCTTAACCCTCAGATCCACCCACTCTTTACATGAAATTGGTTCATACTTAGCCGGATGTTCTTCATCCAAACAACTAGGCAGCACTCCGCACGTCTCATTCAAGTTAAATCCAAAGAACAGCGGCATCGATATCCTCTCCTTGCCACTCAGATTCCTGGCTCGATGAACTGTACTAATATATCTATCGTTCGTGATTCTTTGCAAGTAATCCCCAATATTGACAACGAACGTTCCCGGGATTGGCGCAGCATTGATCCACTGTCCCTCTCGATTGAGGACTTGTAATCCTCCATTATCATCCTGCCAGAGAATGGTGAAGAGCTGAAAATCGGTGTGTGAGCCAATACTGACTTGCTCTTCTGAATCGTCAGATTGAGGTGGAATTGATGGGTAATAATTGATCGCTACACCAGCATCAGGGTAGGTGATTTTGGTGTCGAAATACTCTTCTGGAAGAGACAATGCCAAAGCGAAAGAATGAACTAGTTTCTTTGCTAAGCTCAGGGTTGATCTCCAGTACTCGATAATTCCATCTTTAAACTCGGGAAGATTTGTAGTATTTTCCCAGCAAAACTCGTCTGTCACCAACGAGTCTCTGGTCTCTGGCGGAATTGAGTCTAATGAAGTTGATACATCCGGATCATATACCGGATTGTATCTGAATGAGAATGTTTCGCGGACATCAATTGACTCTGCTGCATTAATTCTTTGAGTCTTTGGTCCTTTCCACCCATTCAACGAAGACGATAATTCTGCATTGGCTTTCCTTTTGATATCCTCCTCTTGCCTGAAAAATTTCAGTGAGGACTCATGAGCAGATTTTATGATGTTCGGCGATATTCCATGATTCTTGATGTAAAAAAATCCATTATTGGTAGCCGCATCATGGATCCGTTCGGCGACTTGTTTTCTATGATCTATATTATCGCTATAGATTCCCGATACATCGATAAGTGGTATTTCATCTGATGTCGCGTCTCGGAGAGAAGTCCGTTTGATCCGGCGATAAACCGGACCATTGGGCGAACTGAGCCGAAGCAGAGTGAAATCGTCGGATGGCTCACCGGTCATGGTTTCGGATATAACTGGAGAAGAAATGTTGCCGACGCATCAAACATATTAAATTGTTGTCTACCTCGATTGTGAGTCGCTTTTATGAAATTGATGTTCACTCTTTCGTCGCCTAGATCGGCCATCAATTGTTGGCCGTGTGCAGTGGTGAAGATTGGCAGAGGGCAAGAGTGGGCTGGTTCCGAGTGTGAATCTGCATACTTATCTATGCCTGGATTGCCAAAAATGGGTTCAGGATGGGATGCCAGGACATTTTGATGCATATGGTATAGTCATATGCCGCCATCACCTCGTGATTCACGGACATCTAAGAAGATTTCATAAACTGAAAGTCACCTCAGAAATTACCCCGCCATTGTTCAGAGTACCCCGCACTTCATCAAAATCGGAAAAATTGATCACTTTTCAAAAAAGTGATTTTTTCCTGCCTTCCAGGTGGAAGCCTCAGCGATATCTGATTTCCTGTTCGAGATATTTGTCATTTATCACATGGAAATGGAATCAAATAAAGGTCGGGAGAATATCTCCATATGGTGAGCCATTCTCGAGTCTTTTACCTTTGCATGTTGTATTGTTTACATGTTCTCCGTTTCTGTTAAAGCTTAAGGATATGATAGGGACACGTAACAGGAAATTTCGGTGGTAGATAGACAAAATTGTGTTGTTGGCCCTTCGCTGATATTCGTGGGTAGAATGTGTTCACAAGCCGGCCGGAGTAGTAATCTGGTATCTAAAAATTCCAGTTGTAAGGAACCACGCAATTAGGATTGACTGTCTGTCCATTGATCATAGTCTAGAATTCGATCCTTTGAAATGTCAAATATAATCTATCATCTAGTGTACATTCCTAACCCAAGACCTTCTCCGCTGCAGACACACTGACACCAACATTATCCGGCTCAATGTGTACGCTCTTCACCTTTCCATTCTCAACCACGATAGCGTATCTTTTGCTTCGATTGTTGCCGAGGAGGGGAGCAGCATCGAATTCGACATCGAGGGCACGAGTGAAGTTTCCGGATGGGTCAGCAAGGAAGCGAATGCCGGAACTTCCATCTTTGTCCAAGGTCTTTCCCCATGCATTCATACTGCGATAATATGTTAGTGAATTGCTGTTTAATTGAAGATCGAAATTGACTTACACAAAAGCATCGTTGACTGATACCACGAAGATCTTTCCAGCGTTCTTCACTTTTGGGTGTGAAACATAGGCTGGGATATGGGAATCGGAACAGGTAGGACCTTTAATATGTTAGTAAAGTTCCTGCACAACCCAATTGACAGCTGTGCGGTGGAAGGAACCTACTAAAAGCTGCTGGAACTCCAATAATGATGCCAGATCCTGATGCTAGTTCCTGGGAGAGATTGACCTCGTTACCAGGCTTGCCCTCAACGAGAGCGATATTTGGGATGCTATCTCCTTCCTTGACCATTTTGACGGTTTCGACTACTAGACTGAACTTGGATGAATGTGTGGTTGAGAGGATATGGATTTCTTGAAGCAGGACAGAGGGGTTCTTAAAGAGATCGATACTACCCCACCAAAAACAACGTCACTGATCCCCAAAATTGTGCTCGCCGTTTTAGATCCCGCCGGGTGCTTGTGCTAAGCTGCGCTGGGTTTAGATTTGCTGCACAGTATTTCAAATAGGGGAAGCGAGTGTAAGAACCGAGGCATCAGATTGCGGTCACCTCTAATCTAGGATTGTAGAATGGGAATTGTGATTGGGCAGTGGAGGAGATCTGGAGCTGGGTTTAATTGGAATGTTAAGGCTGAAAAGGCATGTCCGTTTTTTCATCAATTTCTCTCAGCCGGTTTTTATATACTCAGGTATCGCAATGGTACGGACTCCCGAAAGTCGTAAAGTTTTGTGGAATATATTACCCCACAAGGTGGTTTTTCTGGCGGCACGGATGTTTCACAGCTTACTTTCCACTAATTCAAATGCCAAGTATTTGTCATTGCCATTAAACTGTCCATCGCTGAATATGAACATGAGAATTTTGACATGTCTGAGAAATGCCGTAGTCTAGAAGCTTCGACTTTCCGAGCCGACAACTCCGAGTCCTCTATTCCTCTACAAGGCTATAATCTCAACGTATTCTATCCAGCCTTTGTCTGGTCACTTGAATGCCCTCATCTCCTGTATTCGCCATGTTGACCTGATGTAAACACCCTTGTATGCAGCCATGCCGTGCTAGATCATCTGAAATTGCGGCACTCATGACTCCGAAAGCTCTGAGTCTCTTCTCGATTTCAGACGGCTCAAGCGCCTCCAGAGCTTCCTCATCTTCGTCTTCGTCATCAGTATCGGGTTCGAATTGATATTTGGATCTTATTTGCGCTTTTTCAGCAGTGCCTCCGAGGTGAAGTCTCGCTTCGAGTTGTCGTTTTTCCTCGGCTTCGCTGTCTGACTTGTCTTCGGTGAGAGCAGGCTGAGTTTCTTTGCTCGGAGTTGATTTTGTATCTTCGCCGGTCGTCACTGCGGTGTGTGTCATCTGAGTATCAAGTTTGAGATCCTGCTCTGTCGACACGTGACTATCACGTGTTGTGCTCTGCTGTTCATCTGTAACAGAATTTGAAAGCATTCTGGGATTCTCCTCTTCTTTGGCGACCATGATGAACGATGAAGTTGTTGAGCTTATGGAATTTGATGTCGAACCAATGGACTTTGTCTGATGTTCATCACGATCAATTGACTTCTTGTGGCCAACTTCCTCTGTCGGTTTCCGTCGGCGGAACAAGTTTAGGATGGTAGAAAAGAAGCTCATGTTTTTGTAAGCCCGTGGGACAATTTTCAAATGACTGTTAAACAAAGGTTTGTGGGTGTAATTGAAGTTGCGAACGATATATAAAATCGAGATGTTTTTCAGGCAGATGTTTAAAGTAAGGCGCAGCATGTCAGCCACTGTTTTCAGCGCCGCCACAAGGCACCAGAAACAAGACCTATGGAAAGCAAGACAACTCTACAACATCACTTACTCTCGAACTCGAAAGTTTTCAATAATGTAGTGCAGACTTGTAGAGAATTTCTAATTTCCCAATTCTTGGGTGAACAATTCTGAATTATGATATGTGTTTTCGATGCATGACATTCTATTCACTATGAACAATGACAAGAGCTCAGCAGTGACTGTCGAGGTACTGTGGAAATTGGATATCTGGTGATAAACTTTTTGAACATTTTGAATTGGATACTGTGGTGTATTCATAGCAATCGCTATTTGACGTGGGTTGTCAAAACGTCTTCTTGAACAGCCACATCTTTCCTTCCGCATCGGTTATTCCAACTCCACTGCACAGCAAAACGCAACCCCCAAACACCTGTTAGAACTCCTGCAAACATCCAGAGCAAATTTTCAAATAATTTCAACAGCCCATTCACCTACCACAATGTGCATCTCCGTCATCTGAAAAGAGGAATGTGGCTGCCACTATCCAAAATCTACGTCATTCACAAATGCGAACCATAACTCGACCCTTCTCTGAGGTGATGTATTGCATTTGTTTCCATACCGACATGCTAGATGATCTAAATAGATTGGAAGTGGGTATGTTCAAGGGTAAATTTTGCAGCAAATACCGTGAATAAACAGCGAGTGAAATGGCGATAAGAAAGCTCGGAGGAAAGGAAGCGGACGTAATGAGATTTTTGATAAAATACGGTGGATGGAAACCTTCTTTCGAGGAATATGGATGGTTTTACTTCTGATAGACGCAGGAAAATTCTTCAAGTCTGAATCTGATGCTGATCGCTGCACCAGGACTGAGTTGTTGTGAATGTGATGCAATGTTGCGAGGTATTGAGCAATCCCCAGTTTTGAAACCGAAAGATTTTCAAATATTCAGAGAATGGATGTGCAATCAAACGAATGTGAAGTGAAACCAATCATATTTTAATCTGCTCTTGCCAGATCTACACTTGGCGCATAGCCTCGATCATAGAGAACTTTCGAAGTGTTTGGCTTGAACTGCGCAAGATCCAAACTCAAGTGCTGAGGGCGGGCAATCATATTGTGACTCGACGGCATTTCCCCTGACGGTTTATACGGGACAACGCACTGCAGATTTCTATGAAATTTGATATTACAAGGAAACTGAACATGAACTTGATAAAATTGTCTAAAGTGGCTGTGGAGAAACATATACTTAGCCAGCAATAAACGTTGTGCTGTCAATGAATCCCCGCCGCGGCGGTAGGCAATGACACACCGCTCGTATTGTGGAGTTGAGCTACAAAATAACGTTAATTATTCCTGTTTGGATTCACTCTAAATAATCAGGGGCATCGGAATATCTAGGTTGGTGTCTTCATTCATGAGCCAGCGCGCATTCAAAAATTTCCATCCAAAATAAAAACAACTCCCCACCTCTTGGACGACCACTTTTTCTTTTCAACACAACTCAACAATATCAAGTCACTGCACGCAAGATTGCAATAACAACACCCATCCCCAGTATCACTTCTAGCGCTGTCCGTCGCCCTGCAACCCCAACCTCAATCCTTTCTCGCTACCCCTTTCGCTCATCCCCACGAACCGAGATGGCAAATTTTCCACCCACAGTCTACCTCGACCTTACTCTCGCCGATCTCTACAACCGTGAATTCAACGACCCGAACGATGAGATAGTTCTCGTGGCAACCTATCCCTCTACTCGCAAAACCCTCTTCCAAAGATACGTTTACCACGATGAAGACGAAACAACTGGAGAGCAACAGCTCGGTAGCAACGTCGAGGGCGTTGAAGAGTTGAGCACGAAGGCTCATCAAGTTTTGGGAACACAAAAGTTCTCTTTCTCAGCAGGCGAGATGCCGTTCATTGCCTTCATTCCAGAGGGTATGTCAGAGGAAGGAAAGAGCGATTTTGTGAAAGGTGTTCAGGAAAACTTGGCGCATCTCCATATAAGACAGAGACCAAAGTTCAAATTTGTTACGGATGTCTCCCAGATCAGGCAGGCGAATCCAATGTCGAAACTTGCAATGCGTCTCCCAATAGATGGTCTTGAGAACATTGATCACGTTCTTCATCCCGATATACATTATGAAGTTCTGTCCAAGCGCGGTCTCGCTACGGCCTGGGGATCAGTCAACACTCCGGCGTGTGAGCTGGTTGATCTCAGAACATTCATCAACCTTAATCGATGGCAAATGGGTGATATCGAGGAGAGCATGAAGGAAGCCACAGATGAATGGGAGAAGAGAGTTGTCGAAGTGGCATCCACCAAGCCCCTCCCATTCGTTGCCAAGTTGCAATTGTCTCTTTTTGGCAAGGGCACATATATCATCAAGACTGAGGAGGATCGAGAAGCATATCTGGAGGTTTTGCCTGGCATGATCGAATTCAATAAGTCTCGCACAACATCTTTCAATATTGATCTCTATCCTAGCACCTTCATCTTCATGGATTTCGTTAAGTGCGACCCAAGTATGACCTCGAGTTTCGCAATTACCTTCTTCGTTAAGAAAACTGGACAGGGCATGTTCCTCGGTTGTTGCGACCAAAACTTCGTCGGAAGCGGCGTTATTTGGGAGGGTGCATCAATCACATACTCCAAGCAATCGGAGTACCATAAAATGTTCCAGAGCACCATCCAAGACGTTTCTCGCTCTCTCCATCTTCGAGGCTATTATGGCTGTGTTGGCATTGATGTTATGATCGATACGAATGGCGTACAATGGGTTGTCGACTTGAACGTTCGCCCTCCTGGATCTCTCCCATTGTGTTTGGTCAAGAGCTTCCTGTACAAGGATAGACAGTTTGATGAGGCGACTTCGATTGGATCATTGAAATTAAGGGTTGATAAAAGCTTGTTTTTGAGGTTTTTGCGAGATGAGATTTGGCAGGGCAGGATTATCTTGAATGGTTTTTACTCGGAGAGTGAGGATGCTCATTTCACGAGTTTCATTGCTGCTGGAGAGACCAAGGAGGAAGTTGATGCTGTTTTGCAGAAAGTTAAACTTTTGAAGTGAAGGTGTAGCCTTGCACTTGTGCTAAGTGGTATACTTGGTAGACTCACTTTAAGATCGATTTTGTCTTGGAGGACTTTTTATACCAAACGAATTTGGATTTGCTTGTGGCGCATGGACTTAAAGTATTGAGCTCATTAGAGCCCCACGCATTCTTGGGTGCGAGTTGTACATCTTTCCCCCATGCAGCCCTCTCAGATCCATTACTCTCCTTCATGATCTTTGAATCGCGACCTAGATGTAATAGAACGTAGCTATTTACTTCTTTTCCTGGGTCCCCTTTGCCCCACTTTGATCAAGCACTCCAGTCCTGGTACCCTCCTTCACTTCTCTGGCAGCTTTCAAGTATTCAGATATCGTACGTGGGCCAAGGCCTTCCATGAATACCTTCACTCCCTTCTCTTCAGGCTTCTCGCAGGATTTTGTCCGACGCGTGCATTCAATTTTCTGATCGACGACAAATTGGCGGCAGAGTGGACAGTATTGGTGTTCGATGGTGTACATTTTGTCTCGTGAGCGGAGTTGGTAATTGACTTAATTGTGCAGCAAAATAAGTTGTAGTGGCAGAGGTTTCAGGCTTAGAAGTGTTTCCCGTGCGATTTATCAATCAGGGTTCAGTTGTCCTAGGCTTTATCGAGAAGTTTGAGGTGTGGCTGTTGTGGGATCAAACTTTGGGAGTGAAGCTAGTTTCAGGACACAGTCTATTGAGTCGCGAATTTTTAAAAGTGCGACAACCTGGGGGTAGGGAGTGTGATTCCATATGTGACCTCCATGCTGCACTTTGAATCGAGTAACCTTGTGCCAATTTTGCCCTTTGAGATGATGATTCGACAAATATTCACTCCACAACAATGACATGATTGTGAATCATTAATAGCTTGAAGAAAAATGGTTTAACTCAATCTTACGCAGTTCAATGGCCCAATTCCGCATCACCCATGATACGCCTGTCTCAAAGAAGTCCTCTAAATTGGAGAAGTCTGCTCTAACACTGATATCGGAGACTTACTGGATTGTCCAGACGAACTTCTTGCCAATAGGCGTTCCAGCGATTCACCAGTCTTGCCTATCGCAAACCTCTTCTTTTTCTTTTCCAAGAGCGAAAGTCGAGCAGGAAGTTCGAAGACTTCCGAAACATCCTCCCCAACTTCAAGAAGTTTGTAAGGGCTGTGATTATTTGGGGGCAAGAGTTGAAGCAAGAGTGAACAAGTAACTCGTAGACGATGTCCCTAGCTCATGTGTATTCTGATAATAGTTATAACCATTTTAAGTACACAGCATACAGCAGCGCCAACGGGCATTTAGTCTCTGAAAAACTAATACTGGAAGCGTAAAGTTCGGCCACAAATGCAGTTGACACTAAAGAGATACCCCAGCGGCACGTATCGAGACTATATCCTCAACAGATCCCGCAGGGATCAATGGGCGAACAACATTTATCTTCCCACTGTTCATATGAGTGCAGCAGATTTTGCTGCCCTGACAGTCTCGGCCGTCCTTGCAATAACTAAAGCCAAACCTGGCACAGGAACATAGTCCATCATGCACAAACCCAGAGCCACAACATCGTCTGCCCAGAGGCGGATCTCCATATTTAGCACATTCTTCCGTGGTCGTGCAAACGCCGTTAGTACAAGCCTGGCGTATATGGATTTTACGTGAAGTTTCTATGCATCCTTGCAAGCAATCACAGGACTCGCCCAAATCATTGCCAACCGACTTACAAGTGTGTGGCTTTTGGTCGCATCGAATTAGATTGATGGATTTACCTCCAAATAAAGATTTGGGAGGGCAAATTTCTTGGCTTTTGGCTGCGGCAGTGTCGCGACATTGTTGATCAGCGGAACATTTCTCACCCCACTATGACAAAAACATCCACCCCCAACGATACTCCAAAGTCGACTCGGGATTGGCAAAACAATTTTCGAGATAGACAATTGCATCCCCTAAGCTAGGTTGGCAGAGAAATCCAAGAGCGCAGAGAATTTGCAGAAACGCGATAATCCTGAACTTAGTCAGACACAACTTTAATGATATTGATGATGAGTAGAGGAAAAATGTTGAGAAGCCAATTCCAGATTTGTTAGCGAAGTGCACTCCGGACACCAGAACATTGGACCAAGCGACAGTCGACTAGAGATACATACCACATGATAGATTTATATTCTTTGGTAATGACGTTTCGCACAATCGCGTTTCGTTGCTTGGTTCACAGTGAGTGTGTCAAAAAGCCCAAAGAACAGTGAGTGATGTGAAGCGTGTCCAAGAAGATCCGGTAGCGATGATATCAATGTTCAGTCAGGTTCTTGAAATTTATGGGCAGAATATAGTCAAAGTATCGAATAAGGTGGAAGGTATTGTTAGGAAGTTCGATAAAGCAGACGAATTTGAATTATGGGGAAATGGACTCCATTTAAGCGTCAGAATTGGGTGGCAGGAAACATAGATACGAAATGAGAAACATGGAATAACGCAGTCATGACATGGTAGATCGGCGGATATCGCCAATAATGGAGGAGATGGAAGTTCAGGCAATGCCTACATAAACCTATCTTTCCTCTAAGTATCGTCACAGGTGACTTGTATACCATTGTACAAGTACAAGGTAAATATATAAAGTATAGCCAAGACGCCACTTAACAACAAGTAGGATGATCTGCATTGACTTCTTCATGCTGACTTTCAAGCAAACCATAGAGCCCGGGTGATAGGCCAACAGCTATTCTATAGCAGAATACACTATATCAGCTGAGAAAGCCTGACGCGAATTAGAGATTGAGGTCTCTCCGATCTAGCTACGACCACAGTGGCCACCAGGAGCTGCTTTCTTCTCGATCTGATATCTCGCTTCCATCAACTCATAAGGAAATGAAAATTAACTGGACTTGATAGAATCATGACGATCATCGAAAGTATTGGCCGGTGCATGGTGGCTGTCCAATGCTCAATGCAAGTCGCGTCATAATTGCTCTTCTGTGTTGGCCTTACCGTGCCCGAAGGGACACCGATAAGGGGAATTTAAACAATCATTCAATACAAGCAAGGTGATAGTTGTGAACACAAAGTAAATGCTGAAGGGAGTCTTGTGACGCTTCAATAGAATAAGCTATCTGCTCACGATACATTTGTACCGGCAGATTGTTTATCCGACCCGGCGCTAAGATAACCAAACTTTTTTCGCTATCGCGGCTTTTTTTAAAATCAAGAAAGTCTGTAGCGACAACGTCAAGTCCACACACAATGGCGAAAAAGAGAAAAGTATCTGGCCGCTCGGCAGCTGAGCCAAATAGCGGGTATGAAGACAGAAGAGGAGGAAAAATAGGTCCCATTACCACGTACGAAGATGTCGCAGATTCAGAAGATGAATTCCACATCAATCGAGACAAAGTGTTGCTAGACGAAGGACCAGATGCGAAACGGAGGAGAAAATGGGCAGAGGATGGTAAGTTGAATCGGTATTTTTGCTTTAAACGGCGCTGACAACCTCTCAGATGCACATCTGGAGGCTTCAGACGACGAAATTCTAGGTTATTCTTCAGAGAGTGAGGAGGACGAGCTAGAGGAAGAAACCCCCAGAAATCCAAAACCGAATCAAGAATCCGATGGAGAAGCATCTGGCGAGGAGGAAGATGAAGATGCTGGTGGGTGGGGTGCCTCGAGGAAAGACTACTACAACAATGACCAAATCGAAACCGAAGCAGATGCAATGGAAGAGGAAGCTGAAGCTAAGAGACTACAACAGAAGAAGTTACAAAAGATGTCAGAGGCAGATTTCGGCTTTGATGAGAACGAATGGCTAGACGATGGTAACGAGGAAGAAGATGGCGACGTAGTCACAGAAGTCCTGAAGGATGTTGAGATCACCCCAGAAATGACACCAGAGGAACGATTACGGATACTACAAACACGATACCCAGAATTCGAGTTTCTTGCCAACGAGTTTCTGCAATTGCAACCCGTTCTGCAAGAATTACAAACACAAGTCCAAAACGAAGCTACGACCACCACACCCTCACCTACAGTTGTTAAAAGCAGAGTGTTGGCTGCATATATTGCGAGTCTCACGATGTACTTTGCACTCCTCACATCACCTGCAAAAGGAATTGACACCGAAGCGAAGACATTGGATCCTGTAGAACTGAGAGATCATGCAGTCATGGATAGTCTCCTGCAATGTCGGGAACTATGGTCGAAAGTCAAGTCTCTCAAAGCTCCTACACTTTTGGATGTTGAGACGTATGAGGACGCCTTAGAGGAATTCGATGCCGCTCCTATGGCAAACGAGGTCGTTGAGGTTCGACCATCAAAGAAGAGCAAGAAGGAGAAAGCAAGACTGGCTGCAGCCAAGGATGCCGCCGATCTGAAAGCTCAACAGATGGAAGAAGCTGAAGAGGAACTTGCAGATCTATCTACATTAATTTCAAAGCTGAAGAAGAGTAGCAAGAAGTCTCGAGTGGCTGTAATTGCGGACAGTGACTCGGACTTTGGTGAGGAGGAGAGCATGGATGCTAAAGCTGCGGCTGAGAAAGCACAAAAGAAGAAGAGTCTTCGTTTCTATACCTCTCAGATCGCCCAGAAGGCCAACAAACGTGCTGATGCTGGGAGAGATGCTGGCGGTGATGCCGATCTACCCCACCGAGAACGTTTAAGGGACCGCCAAGCGAGACTGAATGCTGAAGCTGAAAAGCGAGGCAAGAAATTGGATGAGTATGGTCGCGGGGGAGCTGCGCTTGGAGGAGAGAGTGATAGTGGTGATGAAGCGTTAGCAGAACAGGTCCGAGAGGAGGGAGACGAGTATTACGATATGGTTGCCAAGACGTCCAAGAAAAAGAAGGACGACAAACAGGCGAAGATGGATGCTATAAAGCAAGCCAAAGCCGAAGGAGCCATGGTTCGTGTTGTGGAGGGTGAGGTTGACGAGGATGGTAAGCGGGCTATTGGATATGTGATCCAGAAGAACAAAGGATTAGCACCAAAGAGAAAGAAGGAAGTACGCAATCCGAGATTGAAGAAGAGACTAAAGTACGAGGATAAGATGAAGAAGTTGGCAAGTTCAAAGTCCACATACAAGGGTGGTGAGGAGAGAGGAGGGTATGGTGGTGAAAAAACGGGTATTAAGCCTGGACTGGTCAAGAGTATCAAGCTCTGATGATATATTCAAAGCAATTGATAAAGAAATATTACGCCTTGGAGCAATTGGAGACTCTAAAGATCTCACTGTTTTAAGGGATAAGTTCATCCCGTTATTCGTCCCCAGAGTGACAAGGTGAGAGGTAAATAACAATCACGTGCACGGACATAGTTGTACATGCCACACGATGACGACGAGCTCACGATATCCCTCCTTCAACGAGCACACGATAGCGGATTCACAGCTTGCATATTGACACTCGATAAATGGCAGTTGGCCTGGAGAAATCGCGATGCTTCGACGTCCAATTATGCTTTTTATCATGGCATTGGTGCTGACCTTGGGTTGTCAGATCCAGTATTCCAGAAGAGATTGAAAGACTGTATTGCACCACATCGTACATGTCAGACTCCATAACATGAGTACGAGACATATATTTCCATTTCAATTTCTCTCTTTTTCTTCCTGTTTTCAGGACGTGGATTTCTTTCCGATAACTAGGGAGCGTAAGAGGCGTTGCTTCATTACTGTAACACTCATTTCGGGTTCATGAAATTCTTGACCAACACTGGGACGCAGTTTCCTATTTCGTGACTGGTGACGTTGGCAAAACATATTCTGAAACCCTTGATTCCCACAGTCCTTCACGGCATTCTCTCTTCACATCGAAATTTTAACTCTAGTATCTAGAATGTTTCCTTGGTTCTACTTCGCGCTAACTCTAACTCTTCTCCTTCTCCACTCCGACGCTCTCAGTGTTACAGCGGGTTCCCGCAATGTGAAACGAAAAGTACATACTGCTATCCCTCATCAAAACTTTGTCAGGCCTCCGCCGATTTCAATCCTAGAAGTTGGTCTTCGACATATTCTCGGTCAGATCGGGTTGAATGCTACGAAAGCTGAGAAGGATTCAATCACTCAGGATATAAGCAACGCAACATCAAAGGCAATTTCTCTTCATGCCAGAGATGGACCAGTCGAGTGTGGACCTGGTCAGCCGTGTGTTGATGGCAGCTGCTGTAACTCGGTGTGTAAGAGCCCAAGCAGTACAAGATCAAACTGACAAAATGAAGGAAGGGAAATGTGGCTTTACGCCCTACAACTGTCAAAACACAGCTGCAACAACATGTATCTCTAATTGCAATGCTCGCGCTATGTGTGGGAAGGACTCGATTTACGGAGCTCAGAAATGCCCTTTGAACCTGTGCTGCTCATACTTCGGATACTGCGGGGTACGACACTGCGGAATGGAACCATATGTAGTGACTGACATGAAGTAGATGAGCAACGCTCATTGTAACTCACTTACCATAGGAGGTAATAATGTACCTTGTCAGGAAGGATATGGAAGCTGCCAGGTTGTATCGGCACCCTCCTGCGCTGCCACTGCTGCTACAGCCTCAGGGGGAAGGAAGGTTGCTTACTATCAGTCTGGGTAAGTCATAATCTAAATATTACCAAAGGCTCTGCTGACAGGCTCAGAAATGTGAGATGGAGATCGTGCAATCGGATCGCTCCTTTGCAGCTTAGCACACGACATTTGACTCACCTCGTATTTGCATTTGCTTCCATTGATCCGACTACATTCCAAATCGTTCCTGTTGACCCGGGTGACTTAGCTCTATATCAACAATTCACATCACTGAAATCCAGAAGTTTAGAAACATGGATCGCGGTCGGAGGATATGGGTTCAGTGATCCAGGAGAGCCCACTTTTACCACATGGTCAATCCTCTGTTCTAGTGCAGATGGTAGAGGAGCCTTCATCTTTTCACTTGTACGATTTATGACGAGATGGGGGTTTCAGGGTGTTGATTTAGATTGGGAGTTTCCGGGGGTTGAAAATCGTGGCGGCCAACCTGCAGATATCGCCAACTTTGTAGCTCTACTGCGAGAGATGCGTGCGGCATTCGGTACAAAATATGGCATAAGTATTGCACTGTCCGTCGGTCACGTAACCCACAAGCATTTACTGACATTGACAGTCCGCCAGACTTTGGCTACCTTCAGTACTTTGATGTTGCATCGCTAGCATCCTATGTCGACTTCTTCAACTTCATGTCCTACGATTTGCATGGACCATGGGAAGCCGCTATGCTGGGGGCACATGTCCTGCCACAAAATTCCATCCTAGATATAGAGAAAGACCTTTCCCCACTATGGTTTGCGGGAGTCAGTCCAGCCAAGGTCAATCTTGGTATCGCATATTATGGTCGTGGATTCACACTGGCCAACCCTGCTTGCGCAGATGTCGGCTGTCCATACGTTGGTGCCAGTGCTCCTGGGAAGTGTACAACTAGTCCTGGAATCATGTCTAACAGGGAAATCACTTTGGCACTTCACCAGCATCGACTCGATCCCAAGTTGTTACCTGATCATATGATAAAACAGCTCAATTGGGCAGATCGGTGGATTGGTTATGATGATGATGACACTATTGCATTGAAAACTACCTGGGCCGATCAGCATTGTTTGGGAGGAGTAAGTATATGGAGTGTTGAGCTTGACTCTGGTCCTGGGAGGTAGGTGGCTCTGCGGGTGTTCCTATCAAATATGCTAAACCCTCACTCAGCGGCGATGATCCCCTCAACGTCTCTCCAGATGCGACATGCGGCTCCTCGACGTCGAACTTTTGTACCACATCTGGTTTTGGAGACTGCTGTTCATCCCATGGATACTGCGGGTCATCACCTCCTTATTGTGCCACCAATAATGGCTGTCAAGTCAACTTCGGTAGTTGCACCCCTAATGGTTTCTCGACGAGCGTTGATGGTAAATGTGGCAATGGCATTACTTGTTATGGCAGATCACGTGGGCATTGCTGCTCCAAAGGGGGGTTCTGTGGAGATTCATCGGATTACTGCAGTACAGGGAATAGATGTCAAGAGGATTATGGATTGTGTTATTGAAGAGTGGTCTAACTGAGTTCGTTAGCTTGAGGCGGCTGAGACAGAACCTGGTAGAGTTATTCGAAAACGAAATTGAAGAGTTGCAATGCTAGCCCTTTACATTCTCCCTGGTGCGTCATTCTCTCCCCACACGTTGCATTCTGCCAATAAACATTATTACATTGTCTTCAACTTTCGCTTCTCTTCCTGAAATCTATTTTCACAGATTCAGCCACTCCCAATAACAACGCCCATATGTCAAGACCAGAGTCATAAGTGAACCAATCTCCACCCGGATCAAGAAAATCACTAACCAAAGCAACTTTTTCCTCTCCATCTCCCGGTCTCTCTCACCTATGGCTCTCGTCTCCCGCATGCGTCCCTCCCCCCTCCCCCCTCAACCAACCCTGCCAACCACCCAACCTGAATTCATTCTCCTCTTATCCCCGCTAGTCCAGCTTAATCAATCAATCTGAAAAGCATTGTATGTAAAACAAAATCTTGATATACCAGATTAATTTCTGAAGGAGGGTTATGGTGATTGATTTCTCAATTCTGAGCGTATTTGAGATAATACAGGAAGTGGTAGCAGAGATGGAGATGCTGGAGGGGGTAACAGAGAGATTGAAGCTTGGAGGTGAATAGGAGGTAGGACAGGAGGATGGATTTTGGGAAAAGGAGGGCGATGGTTAGAGTGATGATGAAGATGGGCCAGGGGTCGAGGATTTCGTCGATGTCGGGCATTTTCGCTTTTCCAGATCGGTCTGTTTGACGAGGTAGTGGTAGAGTTGGGAAATAGTAGGCAGAGTAAAGGTATGGTGTATGAAAGGAATTTAAATGGGAAGATGAATGAGATTGGAAAGTTGTTTCTACTATAGGTACATTGTATCGTTGTGTCCCTACGTCTCAAGAAACTTTTTGATATGGAAGAACACTCATTCGGAACGGTTTTCAGAGAGGGCCAGACCTTGCTTTGAGTGTTGAGACATGAGTGTTGCGTCGCAGCTTGACCATAAGCTATTTTTTGTTTACGGTGGTTTCTGTTAATCGAAGTAATGCTTGAAGATCGCAAACTTTTGCTCTGGGGGGAGACAACGGGTACAATCCATTGTCTTGACATCTCATCCAGACACTTCAGGTTATTGAAGAGTTTTTGCTCTTGATAAAACTCAGCTACGACAATTCCTCGTCAGGACAATGCTGTTATATAATATTTTTTGTTCAGAAGACAAAGAGAGAAGATGGGTGTTTAATGACTGTAAGATGGTGAATACAATAAATAACTTTCATATTAGAGACTAGATATCGGGAATGTCTTTATACCACAACCCTGGGTTCAAGATCTAGAAGTTAAAATTGTGGAAATCATATTGATGGTGGAAATGGAAAGTAGGGTACTTTGTGTACAAAAGGTGAGGTTTGTCATGAATATGCCGCAACGAACAAGCCTTTTACAAAAGGCAGTAAGGACTAGAACGGAAGAATACGCAATGAAGTTTAAACTAAGCATAAAACAAGATATTAATCCCACTCGGAAGAACTGCTGGCAGTATTGGTTCTTGGGTAAACTTGGCATAAATGAAAACTTCGTATATGTATGTGTCTCGCTTATGCCCCTTTCCCGCATTGTCACCTTCCAAAGCTGGATGCGAATATAAGACGGGATGATTAACTCGTGATAAATAAAGTCTCGTTCCTGGTTAACGATCAGGATCAGCTACGAAAGCCAGTGCTTGATTTACGAACGTAAGACCCCGCCACTGACAGCTGAGTTCTGATAACAGCCAGCCCAGGAGAAGAAACGGGCCGTTACCGGGAAACACAAGGCTGCATCTTCCCTATGGAGTTCGTGACCCAGGATGACGTTTCTGCCGTCTCCGTAGACCCACTTTATTTTTCTAGAAGGATAGGTGAGAGATAAGGAAGGTATTTCCAATGTGGCTACTGCAGCAAGAGATGTTTCGATAAGATACGTTCAGATTTTAGGTCAAGCAATTATCTGTGAAGATACCTCGAGACCATATGAATGGAAGGAACTCGATCCGCAGCCAATTTAGACCAAGGGAATCATTACAACCCCTCGCGCGTAAATGCATCATTTGTAACACCACACGAGAAAACTCTTCAACACACAAATGGAAGCTGACTCACGACCGTAGAATTTCCTTCCCTCAGCGGGTCGGGACAAGGTTCTGACTTCTTACTTTTCCCCCGCAAACTCAAGTCCTGTCAGTACAATTATGAATAATAGCCCGATTGGAGTTGCGGGCAATCCGGCAACGAAAGTTTCAAGGATCCAAGCTTCAAGTGCATACGGCCCCATATAACGGGGGAAAGTAACTTGTCGCGAGAGGATCGATCGGCAACGTTCTTCCACCTTCAGTTCCTTCAGCACCTTGTTATTAAAATTATAGTGAGCCCGGGGCCCGTTGTGGCACCAGTGCGGCGCAAGTCCCCGCAATTCAGACGCTGTCACTCGCTGGAGTACACCACTCACACGGCACCAACAAGCACTATGTCGTAAGAGCATCCTAGTGCTGATATGCGCCACGACTGTCATTTGCAGAAATCACGCAAACCCTTCTCGCCCTCTTCTTCTAATACGGAAAGGGATTAACGGATGGATGCGCGATCGACATAGTATCGTGACTTATAGATAACGCTAATGAGCGAACTCTGATGATAATGGAAGGTACTGTAAAGAGATGGGCTAATATTGCGGTACGGCCTGGGTTGGCATAGATGTCAAGGGGGTCTGGGAGGATTGCTGTTCAGGGGCCTTGATTCTGTTAAAACCCGTCTTGTCCCCTCTCCCTCGCTCGTCTTAAGTGTTCTTGGTATCTCTGGTCTTTACTTGGCCGCACGCTGTTGATTTGTATTTCCAAGACAACAGAAGCTTGATTGTACGACATCCCAGGACTTACCACCGATTGTACCTGCGCCACATACGCCATACCCGCCATGTCTACCGACGAAGAGAAGGGAGTTGGCAAAACGGCGAGAACCGATAGTCCGGAATGGGAATCCGGTGTACAGCAATCGCATAACAGGACATGGTCAACTCGTTTTGTCGACAGTTTTAAGAGGGATCCTAATGCATCTGTTATCAAACCTGCGCAAAAGACCGACCGATCGGGAGGCGGATATGACCATGCAGCTGCTGCAGAAGCAACCGCCAACTCTGGGCTCTCAAGAAAACTGAAGGGGAGACACATGCAGATGATTGCTATCGGTGGCTCGATAGGTAAGTTGCGAATGTTGGGTTTTGGCGCTTTCTCAGCACGCGACGGACTATTCGACTGACACATACAGGTACCGGTCTTTTCGTTACATCGGGGGCGGCTTTGTCCACAGGTGGACCAGCTTCTCTCATCATAGCTTTTGGAATTATAGGCATTCTCATGTTCTGCACTGTTCAGGCTTTGGGTGAGATGGCAGTATTGTTTCCAGTAGCAGGGTCCTTTTCTGCGTACTCGACTCGGTTTTTGGATCCAGCTTGGGGTTTCGCTATGGGTTGGAAGTAAAGATATAAACCAAGATCATTGTTACCGAGCTAACGGAATCTCGCAGTTATGCCATTCAATGGCTAGTCGTTCTTCCTCTCGAAATTGTCGCTGCGTCCATCACACTTGGATTCTGGCCTGGAGCCGCCGATACCAATTCCGCAGCCTGGGTAACCATATTTTTCGTTGTTATAGTTGCTATCAATTTCTTTGGTGTTAGAGGATATGGAGAAGCCGAGTTTATCTTTGCCATCATCAAAGTGATCGCTGTTATTGGTTTCATTATTCTTGGTATAATCCTCAACTGTGGTGGAGGACCTAATGGAGGATATCTTGGTGGCCGATACTGGCAACCAAACACAGTCCAGCCGGACTATGCTGGCTACGCTAGTGGTACTGCCGAGCCAGGATCTATCCAATCTGGTGCTTTCAACCATGGCTTCAAAGGTCTTTGCAGCGTTTTCGTCACAGCAGCCTTCTCCTTCGCCGGAACAGAACTTGTTGGTCTTGCCGCAGCCGAAGCAGATAACCCACGCAAGACTCTGCCAACTGCCATCAAGCAAGTATTCTGGCGTATCTGTCTCTTCTACATGGTTGCTTTGACCATTGTCAGTGTCCTTGTCCCATATGGCGACCCCAGACTCCTCGGAGATAGCTCCGCTGATGCCAAGGCTTCACCCTTCGTCATTGCAATCAATAATGCTGGAATCAGCGGTCTGCCATCCGTTATGAACGTCGTTATTCTCATCGCTGTATTGTCGGTCGGAAATTCCTCCATCTATGGTTCCTCCCGTACTCTCGCAGCTTTGGCAGAACAGAACCAAGCTCCACGCTTCCTGGCTTACATCGATCGTAAAGGCCGTCCTCTCTTCTCCATCCTCGTCGCTTCAGTACTAGGACTTCTCTGTTACGTTGTGGCAGGAGGCCAGGCTACTGCCGCAACTGCTCTGAATTGGCTGTACTCTCTCTCTGGTCTCTCTTCAATCTTCACATGGGGCTCCATCTGTCTCGCACACATCCGTTTCCGAGCCGCGTGGAAGAAGCAAGGTCACTCCCTTGACGAGCTGGCATTCAAGTCACAAGTAGGCGTGATCGGTTCCTGGGTTGGCTTCACCCTCAATTGTCTTGTCCTTGTCGCTCAATTTTGGACTGCCATTTGGCCCATCGGATATGCTGATCTTTCGTCCACTGAGGTTGCAAAGAGCTTTTTCTTGGCCTATTTGGCTGCGCCAGTCGTGATCTTGTTTTATATTCCGTACAAGATTTATTTCAAGACTCCTTTCATGAGGACTTCGAATATGGATCTGGTTACTGGACGTAGGGAGATTGATACCCCTGCGTTGATCGAAGCAGAGCGTATAGAGAAGGCTGCATTACCGACTTGGAAGAGGTACTATAAGATGGTCTGTTAAAAGGGCTTAAAGTGGTTGAAGGGTGGGGTAGGGGAATGTGAAAGATTGTATTAAGTCTTGTTTGAAGTGATGTTCATAATGAATGAGAAATGATTCATTTGGTCGTAACTTCATGATTGCAATTTGATATTTGAAAGTGAAGTTCAGGAATCAAAATGGGTGGTTGGATACACGTGACACATATTTTCCTCAGCTAGCACCTACTCCTACTATGTAGACGTAGAAATGAAAATGTATAGGTTTCGGCGGTACTTCTGGTATGGATAGAGTGGTAAGAGCAATATGCAATCGAGGGCAAATAAGAACCAGGTCAGAGACTGGCTAGACGGCAAATTTGGCATCTCGATTGATTATTGCGGTTCCGGTGGCCAAGCAGGATAATTGTCGGTGGTTTATATTGGAACGAGAAGTTCATCGTTTTGTGACAGCCTGATTTGTGGTTGATTCCTTCTTCAATTGTGATTGTTGGATGAAGCCAAAGATTGTTGGATTTCTTTTCGAAGAGGTTTCATTGTTAGTTTCTTTTGCAATTCAGTAGAAGTTTCTGCTTGAATCAGATAACCGTTTCGGTGTTTGTGTTGATTTAAGTTTGACTTGAGAGCCTATTACGATGCCCTTAATACCATCTGCTTCAAAGTTTTACTGCTCTCCTGATATTATGTGAGAGTTAGACGGCATTCTTGGACAAAACCAATAATGGATGAATTGTGCGGCCTGAGTCATGCAGTATTTGAGGAAACCAATATTCGGGTCAAGCGCAACTTGCAGATTGAGTGAGATTTGCCACGTCTCGCGATCGAGGCGTGCGGTCCTTGAAGGACATGGCATATCTATCCGATAATACTAGAGCGCTACTGTATTCGTTGAATAGAGCCGTATAGATGAAGCTGTGTCTGGCTAAAAACTTGCTCAGCAGTCATATATTAAATATCACGTCTTTATGCCATCAATGAATGAAGTTTCTGATAAGGTCAGGTATTCCAAGTCTATAGCAATTCCTATCTCAGCTCGGCCTCACCATTTGTCTCATAGCATTCGAGAAATGGAAATTCATCTAAAGTCACATCAGGATGTTGGGCCTAAGGTCGCACTTGCTGAATTCTCAACATGCATGGGAGAATTCGAGTCAAGAACCGATTCTATTTTGGAAGAGATGGTCGCGCCTGCGTCTCTATTCATTCGATTCACGGATGCGGTTGACTCCGCTGAGTGTCATATACTTCTTCCTGTCTATATAACGCTTCCCTTATCTCTTCTCTCATGTCCATTCAACAAGCATATTCAACAACCATCCACAACCTTGAGATAAAACTGCACATTCAAGTCGCTGACTAATATATCAAATACATTTGCACACATCAGAAAAATCCTGTGTAAGTCCGCATCAGAATGGGAACTAGTTGTATTACTTACATGTGATTATCAGCCACATATCAATAGCATGGCGTCTGGAAACTCTCGTCGACATGACACATCTGTCTCTGCATCTCAAACTCGTCTGCAGTCAAAAGATAAATCCATAAAACAGATTGAAGGATATGAAGTCAATGGAAATGCCAGAGCCAACCCAAGACCCGCATATCACAAAGGTCCATTCATTTTAGATCTAGCGGAAATCTCAGCCGCAAATCCGGAAGTGAATTTTCGAGTAGGTGACATTGTCTACATCAATAGCAAAGATGAAGACCGCTTCTTGAAATATTATGTCTGCGATTATTGCGCATCACAACGTCAAATGTGGACTGAGTTTTCGTCCGCTGCTGAAAACCCTCAATGCCATGGCGGAGAAGAGGAAAGGAAGAGTTTATGGCATCCTCGTGGAAACGAGTCAGGATTGGGTATAAGATTTCCAGATTGGCATGAACATGATCCAGAATCGTCTTCGATAGCCTCAGAGACATATTGGAAGGAAGATGCGGATGTCAAGAGATGGGCGAACGATGAAATGACCCCGCCGCCAGACTACTCTCCCCCACCACCGCCTCCCCCATCTCCAATCAATACTGATCTAGCTAATTTCAACCATGAAATAATATCCGCACATTCAATGAACAGCGCCCTCATTACTCCGACCGCCAACAAAGTCAAAAACAACAATGAGGCACAAACAAAAACTCATATGGACAAGTCACAGAACTCCAACCTTGACAATGGATTGCCAGAAACGCAGTATTATTCTTTAAATGTGGGGAATGATGGACAGCCAGTATTGTCTAGAGAGCAGTGCCAAAAGCCGTACGATGTACCGCAACATGCAGAGATGGCAGAGAACAACAATGATGCAACAGCCAAGGAATACTCCACTAGTGATGAGTTTTATTATGAGCCACAAAAAGACACTATCATTAGTATGGATCTCTTCAAATCTCCCAATGGTTTTACTCTTACCTCATGCATTAAAGGAATTGAGCAGCATGCCGAAGCTTGCCGGGAGGACATTATCGACTCCTGCATTCGGCAAAGATACGATTTCATACTCGATGAGTTCACAACTGCCAGTGGTCATACTTTGAGAGAGTACGTTGAGCAATCTGCCCACCGGCGCCAGAGAATTTGTGGAGACAAGCCACGTCTCTCATTGTTAGAGAGCATCCAGGATGGTGCTATTGAAGCTGCAGCGTTGGGAATCCAAGACTGGAAGAGAGTTGATAGTGATATTGAAGATACACAAAGAAGAGGACAAAGAGATCTCAACGCTCTTGAGCGGGAAATGTTTTCTGACGATGCTCGTCAGGATACAGTACTACATTGCGAATCTCAAAACTCAAAAGCGGTAGTTCCTCAGGAAGCACTCCAAGGTTATGACGCAAGGTACAAACTTTATAATAAGTACAACGCAGCTCAATATTATGCTGATAGTATGAACTTTGGTAGTTATTCGTCAACCCCCAATATCCGAGGTGGAAAAGGGGGTTCCAGCGCCACCTCAAGTACTAAGTCAGTCAAACTCACTCTACCGAGACCCGGTACATTCTTCTACCCAACTATGCTTCTGACACAAGGCCAAATCGACAGGATCTCAATTCCTACCCATCGACCTCATACAAGGGAGGAAAGATTTGTGACACCAATTTATGAAGAATATCAAACAACATACGTAGAAGACTACCGAGATTCGGACTACGCATCTTCAAATAAACGGAATGAGGGTCTAATGGCGCTGACACCAAAGATAAAGGTAGAGAGAATGGAAGAAGATGACTCAAGCTCGGAGACCTATTCCAATAGGCGTGAACGTTTCGAGTGGGCGAGATTTGGGAGTATTGAGAAGTGAGGGAATTTACTTTGATGGAGATCTGGTAGGAAATGCAGTGGGATATAGACATGCGGATCTAGATTCACAGGATACATATGGAAGAACCCCAAGTCATGTACTCATAAATTTCTAATATCAACGCCTGAGTTTCTGCTTGAAGGCTGCAAAATAATCGAAGTGTTCAAAAATCAATGCTCAAGTACTAACAAAACAATACAAAAAAGCTGCCAAGTATGGCGTGGGGCAATGTTCCATCCTTAACACATCAAATTTTTGTGACTGTCAGCTTCCTAGCCGACAGTGGGTGATAAGACGCAAAGTAATCCTCCAGTTCCAGATCTTCCTCTCGGAGTTCATTACACTTTATATTCTCAAAGCGACGGAAGAATGTCCCAATCGTGAGATAAAGCTCACACCATGCCAATCTACCCCAGTCAGTATTACCAGCATGGTTGAAATCTGAAAACTTACGGCATCCCTACACAACCTCTTGTACCCTTACTGAAAGGAACAAAAGCCTTGTCCAATCTTCGAGATTCCTTTGGATCCATCCATCGATTTGGATCGAACTTATCTGGGTTAGGAAAGTATTCGGTGTTGTGATGCATTGTCCATGTTGACATTGAAACATTACAGCAGGCTGGAATGGTGATGTCGTTGAATGTTGCACCTGGAGAGGGGACTTCTCTTGCGAGGCGACCTGTTACACCGAAAGAGAGTCTGGACTCATTAGCTATATTCACTTTCTCTACATGCAACTTCATAGATGGGTGACTCACCTTAGTCCCTCCTTGATTACAGCAGTCTGCTCATGTTAGTAGACTTGTTCATTCGGGGCACAACAAGGTACATTTACTAAGTATGGCAGCTTTTCTAACTCCATGAACCTCAATTCAGTGTTTGGATCAGGATACGCCTTTTCCAATTCCTTCTTTAACGTCCCCCAGATCGTGGGATTGGTCATGACATGATATGCCGCCGCTGTGAGAGCGTTCCCCGTAGTATCCTAAGTAAGCCAAAAGGTTGGAGTCAGTTTACTGTAAGTGTCTATTTTAATGAGTAGATAAGTATGTCTCGGGTGTACTTGCTCTGGAGTAAGTACTCCGGTAGAGGGCCATAACAGGGACGGGTTCTTGGAAACTCGTTACTTACCGCCGCGGCTATCAGAGTGCTCGACGCTTCATCTTTCAATTGGTCGACGGTCGGGACAATGTAGTCCTCATGATTACCTTCAGGGTCAAGCAGAGCTTGGAAGATTGTAGGCCGTTCAGCAAACTGTCCAGCATCCATTGCATCTTTCACATCTTGACACTGTTTTCTAGCATGCTAGATTAAATTAGTGACAAGATTAGTGATGGGGAGAGAGGAAGACTTGCCTCAGCAACAGCCAACGTCTGCGCAATATGTGCTGCCATCCTACTTGCCAACCACTTCGGCAGTCCCATGGCGACAGTCAACAAACCTGGCCATTGCATGAAGAACCACATCATAGGTCCTCGTTCTTGTACCAACTCAAAGAATTTAACACCAAGATCCTCCCTATCAAGAAAGTTATAGCAATCCGCAAATGCATAATCAGTAGCAACGTCAATAGAGATAGCTCTAAAAGCATGATGCAAGTCTAGTTTCTTTCCTTCCTTGAATGATCTGGAAGCAATCTCACAAAGTTTTGATACCTTATCTTGAACTAAGTTTTCAAGCTGCAGAACCATTTTGCGGGAGAAAAAAGGGTTAAGTGCGCTTCGGCGCATTCGATGCATGTCATGTTCTTTAGTGGCGAAGGTAGAGTGAGGGATACCGAAACAATCATAGAATTTAGATTTCGGGTACTTGCTGCCTACGAAATATATTTTCTCGTAGTTGGAGGGATCGCTAAGATGGACTTCATCGGGGGTGATGCGTACTACCGGACCTAGACATGATTAGCAGAAAGTCAGGAGACATCTGAGAGATTCCATGCCGTAGATCTCGTGCATTTCCGCGATTCTGATATAATATTTGCTTCCACCCACGAATCCATGATAGGTTTGATACAGATAAGTGGCTGCTGCTAGTCGTGGGCCGGGAACGTGAGAGAGCGGGTGAAAGTAGAGATTGTAGACGACATGATAGATGCTGGAGATAACCCAATATGCGATAGCGAGGAAGAGGATTCTGGTAACTAAATGGCTGTCTGTCGTTACCATGTCGATCATGTTGGCGGTTGGACGTTCAAGTGTCGATCGAGACATGATTCTTGTTGGCGGAAAATATGGACGTTTGAAAAAGTGAGAGGTGAGTCGGGTATAGAAAACCAAGGGCGAAACTCCACCGTTATTCAATTTGTTCCTCTGCAGAATCGAAGTTGTACAAATACTGTTTCATCGTCGATTATATACATGTTTGCTGGTAATACCAACATTCCAGTGCAACCAAGGGGGGAACGAGTACCACGGCAAGGGGTTACACCGCATTGTATATAAATTTCTTCGATGTTCATCAGCACTACATAATTAATCAGGATCGGAAAGTAAGCACCAACTTCCTTTATTGAGCTTCGTACATTCAAACCAACAGAAACACGAATGCGAAATAAGCGAAGCCAAAAAGGGGGAGGGGTAAGTGCTGTTCGGAAACGGTTGACCAACAGTCGAAGAGCGCTTCGAGCGTAAGGGCGGAAATTGGCGCCCCCAAAGTAAGCATTATATTACCAACAAGTTGGAAAGCGAGTCCGAGCAATTCTTGTATCCACTGGTTGAAGTCAAGTGAGGTTTCGTGACGTTTGATGCTGATGTGGTTGAATCATGTGACCATGCAGCTGCCCTTCCACTTCCCAGCAATTTTATTCCACGAAGTCACAACATTGAGCACTAGATAGACTTGAATTACGGTCCGATATGAAGAGCCTCCGGATGTTGTTGTTTTTAATTATATTTTTGGCACTGCCTTAAGACGGCATAGGATAGCTCTGACTTGCACGATGCAACATTGACTTGCTGCCGACTCGAGCATAACGTTTGGAGCAGACTAATACTCACCAAGTTGAAACAGATCTCAACTGAGAGTCTGTTATTAAATCCAGATTCCCACCTAGAGTATAACATCAAAATTGCAACTTTTAAGATGGTCCAGCTTCTAGTACCACTTTTAAAGCGGCAGCGCCTTGCTGTACCTCGCGGCTTTAAACTCCGGATTTTATCAGCGAAAACATCAAGCTGCAGCAATCAAGCGACTTCAATCGTTACTTGCACCAATGAAAGCCATATTCTGAAAGCCACTGTTGCTGCAGCCTCAATTGCTAAATAAAAGCAGCGATTGATCTTCTCGATTTGTACACGCCGATATGGATTGGAGTGGACAATTTAGATTTAATTTTTTGGTATAAGAATGACTGTTTCCTTTTCTCATCTTTTAATCATCAATCTCTGAATCTCGAATTTTATCAATTGATTTGCCTTGCATCTCTGCACACAATGCCCAAATTCCAGGAAATCCTCGCAGCAAATTCTAAGTTCGCAGCTACAGATGAGCAAAACACTGGATTGATATGCGTCTTTGCAGGGGCTACAAGTGGTATTGGAGCTGGCACAGTTGAGAGACTGGCTTCCATGGTGAAACATTCAACTTTCTATATTCTGGGTAGATCTGAAGCAAGATTCGCGGAACAGCGATCAAAGCTCGAAGCTCTGAATAAAAGTCTGAAAATTGTGTTCTTCGAGGCTGATGTGTCTTTAATATCCGACATCGATAGAGTATGCCAAGTCATCTCCACGGCTGAGAAGAAAGTGGATTTGCTTTATATGAGTCCAGGAAGTATCCCGTTGAGTGTTGCACAACGTAAGTTCATTGCAGCAATGCTTTTCTAGAATAATCCACTTATGATCTACAGAAACAAAGGAAGGCTTGGACATAAGCTTCGCCATTTCATTCTACTGCCGCATGCGCCTCACCACCAACCTCCTGCCCCTCCTCAGAAACTCCCCTCATCCACGAGTTCTCAGCGTCCTGGCGGCCGGTCAAGAGAAAGCCCTGAATACTACGGATCTCGGACTTCAAACTCCAGAAAACTTCGGTCATAGGGGAGCAATGGACCAGATCACCACTTTGGTGTCATTGGGTTTTGAATATCTGGCCCAAAATGACAAGAATATCACCTTTATCCACTCTTTTCCTGGATTGGTAGCGACAAATATTTTCTTGCGTATCGCTGCCCCGGAATCTTTTAGTCTACTAGGCAAAGCGTTTGTTTCCTTCTTTGGAAAATTTGTAGGAAATATTCAGTGGATGTTTGGATGGTCTCCTTTTGATTGTGGTGCCAAGCAGGCATATATCCTAACTTCGAGCGACTTCGGCTCGGGCGAAGCGCTGAGAGTTGTTGATAATTGTGAAAAGGCCGCTGCGAATTCATTCTTGGATGGTCTCGTACAGGAGGGATGGGCCGAGAAAGTCTGGGATCACACGGCTAGTGCTTTCGAGAAAGCTTTAGAGTTTGGCAGCTAGATATGGGAGGGGAATATTCTTTGAACGTGGATTGACTTTGGAATATTTCAACAGTCTTGTGTAGAGTCTTGAGTATAACAATTTTATGATAAAAATCAGTGAGGCGGTAATACCATCCAAATATATTCTGCAGAACTGTTCTTTCAGCAGTACTGTTCGTGGATACCAAGACGTCTAGCCTCCTTTCTCAATGCCTGAATAATTGCCAATGGCACCAAATCCATGTCAGAAATACCTTTCTTCTCCTCCCTAGTTCTATCTCCATCCCGGATGCATATATCGATCTCTCCCGTTTCTGGTCTACCATGTCCAAAACCTGCTGCTCGCATCACGATTCTATCATCCCGTTTCGGAGTCCAGTCTCTGCGTAGGATATCATCAATACCAGATTGATTCAATCCATACGTGTTGAAAATGCGAAGGAAAGGCTCCTGCTCTTCACAGCCATAGAGAATCTGATGCATATTTTGAATATGCATGCCCATTCCTAAGATCTCCATATGAGGATGCTCACGATTGACTCGAGTGAAAGTGCCGTTTAGAACGACATTTTCGTTGACGGCACTGAACTCAGGTAGGCTCTTCAAGTGAAGATTTTCTCTCTGGGTCGAATTGTACGCAAGCCATTGGTTGGCCATATCGGGAACGTCGAGATGCACAAGTCTCCAGTGTTTATTATGGGTATCGATGTCTACAGCAATCTGAGGAGTCCATTCTGTGCTACCAGAAAACCGGTAAAAATCCTGATAAGTTGCATTGCTGTGCATCTGAGGGTAGAAGTTTTGAGCCAAGTAGAAACGATGGGAAGGAATATGTGCAGCGACACTCCGGATGTCGAAGACGGAAGCTAGGAAAGCGTTAGTAGCATCTTCGGGAATCCTACATGCGATAGAATAGTTCGCTTGCGGGTAGCCAACAATGAAACTTACTGGCAGTAATTCTCACTCGGCTATCGAGGCCAGCACATGAATTCTTCATCTGTTCATACCAAAAGTGCGAAGGACCTCCTGCAAACCTAAACATCGTTAACCGGAGACTTGAACATTGATACGAGGCACTCCTTACGCAACAAGGGGAAGCAAAAAGATACCAAGCCCTGTCAGAAAAAGAAACAAACCTCCAAACAGCTTGACGTAGCTCTTTCCCAAACCAAGATTCTCTGAGTTGAGATTAAATACCCGAGTAAAGAAGCCTCCCAACAAATCAACAAGCCCAACGAGGGGAATGCCAATACCTAATAGCCAAAAAGGGAGGGCAATGAATATGACTCCAAAAATCTCCCCTGTTGAATAAAAGGTTTTCTTGCTTGCGAATTCTGGGTACTTCCAAGGCATAATCGCCCATCTGATGTGGTATACAATCCATACCATCATAGCAGTATATGTCAGAGCAAATAAACAGAAAGTCCAAAAGATACGAGAAAAGGTATGAGATGGTACCTGCTTCACCCTGTCACAAAATCTCTTCCAGCGACCCGGCGTCTTTTCGAGTTTATTACCAGGCGAACTTCGACAGTGGGAAGGACAAAGGATTTTACAAGGTCCAGGATGACAGTTTTTCTGACATGCTCGATCTATACCATGCCTACAAGTACTCCTCTTCCGGCAAATACCACCACATGAGTTTGGCTTTTCTGCTTCCGATATGAAGAAACTCTCTCTATGGCACCAGCAGCGAGCCGATTCCGCAGCGTCATGCTCAGTAGAGCAGCTTGCGCATTTCCATACGACCGGGTTGAAAATAGTTAGCAATGACGGGCGTGAGTAGTGTCTTGTTTCGCTCCAGGTGCGCATACATGTGAAGTGGAAAGCGTGATGGCAGGAAGAACATGCCCAGAGTTGGCAAGGTAATCTTGAATCATCATCGTTAAGAGGGGCGGTAATGGCTTCAAGACAGATCGAGCACTCGTAGCTCAATGACGTGTCAGCTAGGGTTGAATTTGTGGCATAAGAAAGTAGCACTTACTTTCCATTTCTGATATCTTCAAATATTCTCTCACCCAGATCACGGTGATAAGACTGTGCGAATCCATTTCGTCTCTCCAATTCTTCTACTGTAGAATGCCGTGGCAGGTCTTCCAGCTCATGGCCATTTGAAGAGGATTGCGTGTTAGCGGCACCAATGGTACTAAAGAGAAAAGCCATTGTGGTATGATTGAGAGAGCAAGAGGGGACTGTTGATACGGGAAATTCTCTGTGGTACAGAGAAGAAAGCGGATTATTTGATGAGGGGAACACGACTGCAGAAATAGAATTTGACAATAATTCTTAGTGTCTCTGCCCAGACACTAACTCAATGTCAAGCGCACATTGTTCTAGATCCCCGTCATGACACCATTCAATGGTTCTTCATGAATTCTAGTCTCAATTTATCTGATAAGGCTGAAGACTTTGTGGGGTAAGGGTTACTCTCCGGTGCTCGACTAGCGAACTTATGAGACGAAAAGGGGAAAGGGGGGAGCAACCGGGAAGATAAGCGAGGAATATGATGGGGAAAAGACGTCAATATGAAGTAATCACCCCTTTCACATCTAGAAATTTGGTCACGAGATATGTAATAGAGTAAGCCTAAAGAATCAAAGTGGATAAGACAGAGATGAGGAAGATGTCGCGTGGCATTTTTGGGGCTCTTAAGGAAATTTCGGAAATGGTTCTTATCACTATATATGTATGAAAACTCCAGCTAAGCAGCATGTAAATATCTCGATGTAATCCCATTTCTCTATCAATAAATTCTGGTCAAATGTATAGCCCGCTATACTCGACTGTTCCACCTTTCCTCGTGATGATATCCTCTTGATAAAATGTATATAAGCGCTCGGTTCCGAGACACTGGCCTTCTTCCCCTTACCGGGATACTTAAGATCGCAGGCAACCAGCAGGCCACCACATTCCTGATATCGAGTAGATAGGCTCCATCTTGTGAAACTATATTTTATTAGGCTGCTAATTCTAAAGTCTTCTAATTGTGAAGTCTATCATATTCCCTATCAAGATTCGTTCTCCTCGTCTCTAACGAGCTCCACCCAGCATCCATTCTCGTTCCTCAAATTCAGGCCCATGTGCTCCTTCCAAGGTCTGTCGTCACGACTCTTGATACTCTTAAATTCTTGCATGATTCTAACAATGAAATATGTTGCCTCAAGCAGAGCATATTGTTCTATCAATAAGTCAGCTTGTCAATGACCATGTTCAACGTTCTCTAAGGGTCGAGTAACTTACGTCCAGGACAAGATCTAGGTCCAAGGAGGAAAGGGAAATATCCGCCTCCTAAGCCTAACATACTCTCGTCTCCTTTCTCCCATCTTTCGGGTTTGAAGTCTAGAGCGTCGGGACCCCAGACTGTGGTTGAACGATGTGTTGCAAAGGATGAGAAAATCACCTTCTGTCCTTTGCCGATGTGGATAGGAGACTTGCCATTGAGCCCGCCTCCTGTAGGGAGGATGGAAGATGAGACTGCCATACGTGCATTGATTGCGACGGGAGGATAGAGGCGTAGTGCTTGAGGAAGATGCAAATTAGTACGTCCTAGATTTGAAGAATGGAGATCTAAGTTCTAATGGCTGACAAACCTTCATTGATCACGCATCGCAGATAGGGGAACTTCTTGAGATCTGAAAAGCTTGGAGGTCTGTGTCCTACCGGCTCCAAAATGCTATTCCTAAGTTTATGGAAAATAACCTGATTTCGAGACAAGAGGAAGAACACTGAAGATAAAAGACTTGTCATGGTCTCCACACCCGCGATCAGGATAGTCGTTGCCGAGTCTCTGAGCTCCAATCTATCTCTTGTATGTCTTGATAAAGATTCCAGCATTGTATATCGCTGTGGTTGATCCGGTATATTTCCACCATCTGTGGTAACAGGCCGCGCGAGGACAATATCGATATGCTTTTCCACATATCGATGAACGATTGCGCACTCTTCCAGCAGTGGAGCCTTCTTCATTAACACGCCAGCTGGGCCTAGGAATCCACCATTGGCAATGCGCTGCTGCACATCAATGAGAGCTTTTGCAAACTCTTTAGTTTCCTCTGACTGCGTACTAGTAAGTGAGTTGGTGGAGCTTCCCAGTACAAATTCTGCAGTGACATCCAACATCATCGCCCCAAACAACCCATGCAAATTGAAAGGACTAGATGACGGTATATGCTGAAATAGGTCTTGGATATGAGTCTCTAGCATTTCTACATCAGTAATAATGCGGAGGTTCGAAAACTGCGCATGATTTCTGTACAGATGTCGTTTGACCTTCCATTCCGGACCATCGACGGTGAAAATTCCATGTTCCGTCAAAGGTCGAAAAAGATGAGCTCTTATCGGACCACTTTCAAAATCGGAAAAACGAGTAACGAGGATACGTCTGATGTTTTCAGGATTACTGGTGAAGATTACGTTCGAACTCAATACTCTGGTGGAGTAAGTATCGCCGAGATCTGTGTGCAACTGGGCAGTGGAGACTAAAGCTTCTTGATTGATAAAGCTGATGGTAGAGCGAACCATCTTTCGGAGACCAAGGAAGTCATAGGGATTCGCATGTGGTGGTGGAAGACAGCCGTAAAGTAAGGCGAACTGTCGGTCTTTGCGGCACTGGACCAATTTTCTAACTATAAATGCAAGAATCGAAGCAGAAAATATTGAAAAAGAAGCTATCGAAATAGGACTGAGATACTGGAACGAGCGGATTATGTGCGTATCTGTAAACATTCTCACTCATTTATCCATCGTAGGAACTGGAGCTAAGAAAAGAACCAGCGGTAATTAACATCAACTTATAAGTGATGCCACAAGGCTGCTATATCCCAAGCCACGAACCTACCTGCTTGTGCCTCCTACCTGTGCCTCTAATCTGCATTAACGAGAAATGATTCCACATAGCTCTGTACATGCAACTATTACATTAATCCCGACACGAGGCCACCAATCATAATTGTACAATTTTAGACCCCACGAATGTGGATATCGACTGTACCATACATGCTGCGGCCGCTTGCCCCTCCAACTCGACCCCTACTACTCAGAGATCTTACAGGTAAGACCAGGTCCAGAGCGATCAAGAACCAAAGTAAGTGTTGTGGTCGGCGACGAAGGGAGTAAAATATTGGATCGCCCCCAAAACTCCATATCAGGTGATTATATCTTACAGATTGGAGGACGATACCCTATCACAGCACGAGTCTCATATCAGGTACTTAACCTTGCAGAATTTAGAGCAAGATACTGAATTGTAGCACGAAGATGATTTTAGAGAGGCACTGATTTAGTAAGAATACTTGAAGCAATCAACAAATCCAATTTCAAGAATCGTACTTCAATACCTGACTATTTGCAAAGTACCTCACAAGCGCAATAGGTTTCTGAGTACTAGAAAAACACAAAAGTCCATCTTTCTTCGAATAAAAAATATCAACGCAACCTCCATCCGTCCACCCAGCCACTCCCCTCAAATCTCCCCTCCTAGCCACCTACCCCATATTCCCCAACAACCACCTAATTCCCTCCCACGTCTCCCTTCCCGTAGGCAATATCTCCTCTTTCGGCAGCACAAATCCATTCCTCCCCGTATCCCTCAACTCAATCGTAAACGTATATTTCGCTCCCGTTACATCATTCACATAATCCACTGAACTACCTGTAGCTTTATATATAGTAGTACAAATAGGTCCATAGTCGTATACTGTACCGTAAAGGGAGCGAATAGCGGATACCACGCCACGAGCAAGGGATTGGAGAACGCTGTTTTGGGGAGAGAGAACGGTGCAAGTGTAGCCGTAGGCTGGGTGTGTTAGTTTAGAGATGTGAAGAGGGAGGGGGAGACGAACGGGTCATGAATAGTTGGCTGTAGGAATGGATGTCGATATAGAGTTGTACACCGGTTGTGGAAGCTAGTTTATTGATATAATTTCTTAGCGCGATGTTCTCTGTTGCGTCGCCTTCTGATAAACCTATTATTATAGTTTAGCTTTCCGCGTCCTCCCATCTCATCTTCTAACGGCGGCAAATAAAATTAGAAGAGGAGATAGCTTACCTTTAAAAGTTTCATCACAAGGATTTGTGGATGCTCCTCCTGTAACAGCCCATCTATATCCCATTAGATCAAATCAGCCTTCTTCCTCTCTCTCCCCTCCCCCGATTCCTACCATCTCAAAGAGGAAAAGAAAAAGATATCTCACTGGTAAGGCCAATTTCTATTAATATCCCTCCCCACACAACTACTAGTCCCCACACTCTGTCTATTTTTCCTCCACAGTCTATCCGTAGTCTGTGTATACACAAAGCCATCTGGATTCACGACCGGGAAGATATAGAAATCATATCTATCGACAATCTTCTTGATCTCGGCGCTAGTGGTATGATTTGAGAGGAGAGCGTAGGCTAGATACTCTGTCGTCTTGTGTGTTATTAGCTTAGACCTTTTGTCAAGTCAAGGAGTGATATGAAAGTAATCCCTTTGAATGGAATAGTAATGGAGAGAGAAAAGGAAAGTAATCTTACCATAGTAGTAATCCACTCCCTAGCATGCACAGTCCCATGAAACACTACCGCAGGACTCTTTCCCTTCCCCGCTGCCCCCCAGAAATGTATCCCTGTAATCGGACGGCCCGCATTGGAGTTACCGGCCGTCACTATCTCTGCATTAGCAGGATACTGAGCCTGCAAATCAGAGAGGAAGGCGAGATGCTCTGTGTATGGATGATAAGCATTAAACCAGGTTAGATTAGCTGCTGTTGCTGCGACTGTGAGGTTTTAGTCTTTGTACAAACATTCTGCTTTGATATTTCTTTCTTGATAGTATAGAAGAGATTTTCAATCTTTCTGAAGAGGCAACAATTGTTAGAAAAGAAATCAAAGCACATACCCCTCTCCTCATCCCCACTTGTCCCAAAACCATCCATTTCACTCTCAATACTCCTTCCCAAATCCTCATGCATAACCGTCACTTCTATACCCATCTCTCCAATCCTCTTATCAAACGTCGCTGCTTTCGCAGCGGGAACAACGATATCTACATTACTATCCTGTATCACTTTCCCATCAAGCACACCTTTCCAGACTGGTAGCGAGAGAGAAGAAATAAGTTCTTGCAGTTGGAGTAGGGAGGTGATGTTAGAGGAGGTGGGGATACGGAGAGCGCGTGCGGAATTATAGGGTGCTGAGGGGTGGGCTGCATGAGCTGTTGTGACAGAGAGGAAGGGGAGGAGGAGTGGGAGAAACATTTTGGGTGAAAGATTTGGGGCTTTGTGGAAGGAAGGGTGATATTGGTTGTGGAGGTTGGTGGTGAGCGGAGTGAGGATAAAGAAGAGATGAGTTATATCTTATATCTTAAAAAAAAACAAATACCTTCCATATTAGTGACTCTCCGAAGCAAGTAGCGTGCTCCATCTAGATCCAATCTACTATCACACTCTACCTTCCTTAGCAGCTCTCTTTCCCCTCTCTCCCACATGCTCCTTTCCCCTCCACGAATCTCATCTCGACATTCTACTCCCTGTATTTTAATCTTTTAACCTCCAAAGCCCTGTGATGATGATCCCTCCTAGCGAGGTATATAAACCCCTAAAAGTCTAAGCGAGGTACCTAACCCCAACTCAGCTGCCTTATTCGGCATTCCCAAGCTTGGCCCTCGGTACTCGCGCAAGTGACGCTTGGCTTGGCTTGAGACCTTCTGTTTCGGAAATTAGTTCAGAAGGGTTGTGTAGGAGAGGCAAATAAATGGTGAAGAATTGAAGGGATGGTGGTCTGTTGGTGGAAGGAGGATGGTTGGCGTGTGGTTGAAGTGGATTGATTGGGTTGGGTGTAGTTGCTGAGCGGGAACGATGCTTGGATGTTTGTTCAATTATCAGCAGACAAAACCTTACTTTCATGTTCCAATATCCATATGCACACTTTCAGCTAGGAAGGTGCCTGGTGAAAAAAGCATTGTAACGATTGCTATCGTCCTCGTAGCCGAGCTGTCCTTGCGTGTTGCTGCCGCAATAATCTTGGACTCAAACGCCATTTGATAATCAAGTCGACCGATTTGCTGATTAATCCCGTTTTGGGGCTGGATTGGACATGTTAGTCAATGTAAAGACAGAAATATAAACACCAACCATTGTGTCAAGAATATAAAATTCATTGACTTCTGTCTCGATGCTTGCGTTAAGAGACCTAACACGATCTTTGAAACAGGCCAGCCGATCCTCAATGCAAGATACGACTTCTTCGTTCTGAGATGGTAATTTACTGTCTGTGGTGAGTTGCTTGGATCATGTCGGCATGGTGTGCAGCATCTCCTTCTCGCTGCGCAACCGGTTAGACTTGGTAGTAAGCTTTAAGCGGCCACTGTATATTCCATCTGTGGTGGTCCTGAATCCTGCTTGTATGTCCTCATTCGTACTGCCATTTGCTCGAGGAGCCTGTGTCGTGACCAGACTCAACGCCTAGTTTGTAAGCGGTGAGAATCCTTCCGCACAATACTGCTCCAAAGTCTGAATATCTGTTCTCAGAAACGACAAAGGAGGGAGAAGTGGGTGTCAGTAACACTCAGATATCCGTTTCAGGCGATATTTGGTGTCCAGAATCATATTTCGAGCTGATATTTTCTTGTTAGCAGAACATCTCGTAGCGAGCTGTGTAGCTCGAATTTCCCCCGTGACTTAGGATTCTGCATCCCAAGCAAGCGCAATAGTAGAGATAAACGAATTTTCAATGTCTTTGAGATAATCCATCTGTTCAAAGTTGTAGACGTCATCCCAATGTGTGAAGGGTATGCTCAGCTCACTCAATTGGGTCTTTTGGAGAAAGATTCTTCGTGCTACAATGAGAGGCTTGAAAAGTATGGCCACCCGGTGTTGTCTCCATCCAAATGGGTGGCAGAGTCCAAGATTCGGTAATTGCAGCAGTCTTATCGATGTTCCGTAAGCGTTCTCCATCTTCGAGAATGCGGACCTTTAAGAGCCAGTGCCTACTGCAATCGGAGAACTGACCAAGAATACATACAAAGCACCAAACCGTATTGCGTCTCCGGCAATGATATCGAGGAAGTCAAGTCAGATGATCTTTGCTTAGCCTTCGAGAGAAGTCCTTCTGGTTTCGAGAAGTTCCATAGTTCGTTCGACTCAAAAGTATCAGAGGTGGAGTCGTCCGATTCATCGTCAGCTTCAGGAGGAATGAAAACAATGTCTCGAACTACTTGGTAGCGGTGAGAAAACTTGAGGGGTCTTGTTTCATTAAGTAGGAAAGAGGGGGAGGGTTCATATGCACCACAACGTCCACAACTCCTTCCTGGAATCACCCAAATTTCAAGACCCATCGCAGCGCAGTAAGGGCAACGCACTCCGGATATAGGCATAATTGCAGCCGTGTTGTACCAAGTATGGTGTGACAAACTCAGACAGGATGACTTCCTCGGGTTGAAAAGGCTGTCTGATGTTCACAGTGCTGCCTTGCTTTCTTTTTTCAGCCTTATTCACATCCATGCATGGCGACCACATGCGCAATAAATTGTGCCTCCATTTAGAATTTGCACTTTGAAGACGATGTAGCCAACAACGCAGAAAGTTCAGTGGAAACAGAAACACAAAATAAAGCAGTAATGAAAGACCGGTCGGCTTTTAGTATTTTCCAATAGGTAAGGCATTATAGTCTAAGGTTGTACAGAAGTGGAGGCAGAACGCAGAATTTGATGTGGTAACAACGAAAAGGAAGTGAGCACGTGATACACTTGTCTTGTGCAATACGAGTAGCTTCCAAAGCACATTGACAAAAGCCATGTTGGACATGCAACTTATGGTATGTAACATACAGACTCACAGATTGATGAGAAGGTGGCCCAGCTTCCGGTAAGCAAGATGTATTATTATCACGTGACTATAGCAATGGCTACCTAGGTAAATAAGTACTAGCAGGTAGTACCAGCAGGCAAACGTCATAGAGTTCATTCCAGTCTATAGATGTGAATAGCGGACCAAAGTCTCCCAGCTATAGAAAACTCCGCCTTGCTCGGAGAGTGAAGCTAGATGGCTATTACTACTTGAAACTTGGAAGTGAAGCCAACAATGCAGCGATAGTTGATCTTCCTTGATTGTAGAAATAGCAAAACTCTTGGATGATGGCGATAACGTTACTATTGATACGTTTCTTTGGCACACTAACAGTACTTCGATACTCCTCTCTACTTCTTGTTATATGTCATTGGCAGACTGCCTCGACTTCGCATACTTATATACACGTGACTCAACTGCGCCCCTTTGCCAAGTTGGGACGAGTACATCTTGGTATACTTGGCACTTCTTTCCCTCCAACTAGATGTCTCTATTTCCTCCCACGCCAAGGTCATCGGATGTCGTCCGAATAGCATCGGCGCCTTCAAACTGTGGTACACACACTCACCCCCGACATCTGACTGCTTCTGCCCTCTCATATCCAACTCTCAACAGCTTACATAATCCACCAAATGCACAACTTTCCTTTTCAACTTGCCAACCTGCTGCCACGACCAATAGTGCTTGGAATTGCATGGCAAAGCGGAGACAGATACGCACTTCGTTCCTTGCCCCTCACGATGCAATACATACAAGAACATGACCCGCCACATGATGGGAATGACCCGTTCACCTCAGTTGGGTTTTCCACATTCTTTCCAGAAGAATATCATCCCGTTCTATATCAAATATAGATCACAGCACCCATCATCACGTCTCTGACAAACCACCCTTCTATTGTGTATCCCCAAAATTAACGAATGGTTATTATTCACACGACTCAAATCGATGGCCAGGCCCAGCCGATCATCATTGAAGGTCAGGACAGCCAGGACCCTGATGAACCCCCTATACCGCGGCCCCCGCCCATTCATGAGAAGTCAAAGTCAAGCAAAGAGAGTGAACGCACGACTATCCGTCCAGGCTTTGGATCCAGCAATGGAGAAAGTAAAGATGGCTCGCTCGTGGCAGCTTCGGCTTGGGACGGGAATGCTGACACAGCACACACCTTTGATCCTAAGACCGTGGCAACCTTCTTAGAAGTTGAGACTACGTATGAAAGGCTCGCAATGTGACAGTATTTTACTGACTCGATTTCAGGAAAGGTCTTTCTACTTCTGAAGCTGCAACACGCCTTGAACGTGATGGAGCAAACAAAATCGATGGAGCTGGCAAAGTCTCCATTGGCGAAGTTCTGCTAAGACAGGTGTCTAACAGCTTGACAATTGTATGTCCGATATTCACTATACACACCTTCAACTAACATTTTCAGGTCCTCGTCATAGCTATGGCTCTCTCATATGGAACATTAGATTTCATTGAAGGTGCAGTGATCTCTGCTGTCATTCTGCTCAACATTGTTCTCGGGTATATCTCTCTTCCCATATGAGAACGACCTCCTTCTAACATCCTCAGATTCGTTCAGGACTTTCGCGCAGAAAGAACAATGCAATCCCTTCTCAGTCTTGCAGCACCATCCTCTCAAGTAATTCGCAGCGGCAACATCGAAATCGTCAAAGCCGAGACTCTAGTCGTTGGCGATATTGTCAAACTCGCCACTGGTGTTGTTGTCCCTGCTGATCTACGTCTATTGGAAAGCGTCAACCTTGAAGTAGAGGAAGCTTTACTTACTGGTGAATCACTACCTGCTTCCAAACATGCCGATGCAGTTCTTGTCGGTGAGGTCGACATCTCTATCGGAGACCGAATCAACATGGTCTATTCAGCAACTACTGTCACTCGTGGCAGAGCCACAGGAATAGTCGTCTCCACCGGTATGAAGACACAAGTCGGAAGTGTTGCAACTCTCCTTCGTGGAAAAGTCGATGAACCAACGAGCTCAAACCCAATTGTTCGGTACGCCAAGAAATTCTGGGGTGGAATGAAAAGCATTCTTGGCCTTGTGGGAACACCCATGCAGGTCAAGCTTTCCAAGTTCGCTATTCTCCTCTTTGGTCTTGCAGTTTTACTTGCCATCATCGTCTTCTCGGCAAATAAATGGGAACTTCACAATGAAGTTGTCCTCTATGGTATCTGTGTGGCCGTCGCCGTCATTCCGGAATCCTTGATTGCAGTCATGACTATCACTATAGCTGTTGGTGTGAAAGCAATGGCTCTTGGTAACGTCGTTATTCGAAGAATGGCTGCACTCGAGGCTATCGGGGGTGTCACTAACATTTGTTCTGACAAGACTGGTACTTTGACACAAGGTAAAATGGTGGCCCACAAAGTATGGATACCCGGAATGGGTATGCTCAGTGTCAAAGACACAACAAATATTTTGGATCCAGATGATGGAAAACTATCTATCAACGACCAGCCACTCGATATGAGTGATTTATCTGATCACTCTCATGTTCGAATGCTACGACCCGTCGTGGATGCTGTCGCACTGTGCAACTTTGCATCTGTATTCAGATCAAATCCCGGCGACAATGGATCATTCGACAAATATCCCACCACTGGTGAATGGACAGCAATTGGAGACCCTACAGAAATAGCTCTTCAAGTTCTAGCCATGAGATTTGGCAGAGGGAAAGATACTTTGTTGAAATCTGGGGCAATGCGATCCGTAATGGAACATCAATTTGACTCAAGCCTGAAACGAATGTCTGTCGCCTTCTCAAATCTAAATAGTGGCAAGATTGAGGTCTTTGCCAAAGGAGCCAGTGAAGCAATTCTCCCGATTCTGGATATATCTGAAAAAGAAGAAGCGGTATTGAACCCGATTCTAGAGGAACTCGCAAGTGAAGGTCTTCGAGTCCTCTGTATTGCCACCAAAATCGTCCCTGATAACGAGGAAGAGAGATTGGCCGACCGTCAATTCATGGAATCTGGACTCAAACTTCAAGGTCTTGTCGGTCTCTATGATCCACCTAGAACCGAAACTCTCGGCGCTGTTAGGAAATGTCACGATGCAGGAATCGTTGTCCATATGTTGACAGGTGACCACATCAGTACCGCTACAGCCATCGCCCAAAAAGTTGGAATTCTTAATTCCAGTCTCCAGACTTCTCAATCTGTTATGCGGGCTCAAGATTTCGACAAACTTTCAGATGCAGAAATTGATGCTATGCCTTCTCTACCAGCTGTTCTCGCAAGATGTAGTCCAACCACGAAAGTCAGAATGGTGGATGCATTGAGTAGAAGACAAGCTTTCTGTGTTATGACTGGTGATGGTGTAAACGATGCACCCGCCCTAAAGAGAGCTCATGTTGGTATTGCGATGGGTATTAATGGTACTGATGTGGCAAAAGATGCTGCTGATATGGTTTTGACGGATGATAATTTCGCTTCCATTGTGAAAGCTGTGGAGGAGGGAAGGAGATTGTTTGATAACATTCAAAAGGTATTTCAATTTCTACATCGCATTATTAACTTCAATGGCTGACCAATCCTAGTTCTTGATGCATCTCCTCATCTCCAACATTGCCCAAGTTATCCTCCTCCTTATCGCGCTAGCCTTCAAAGACGGAGATGGAAACTCGGTCTTCCCACTTTCACCCCTCGAAATCCTCTGGGTAAACATGATCACCTCATCCTTCCTAGCCCTCGGTCTCGGCATGGAAGAAGCGCAAGCAGATATCATGATCCGCGCTCCTCGCGATTTACGCGTCGGAGTCTTCACCTGGGAACTCATCTGCGATAAAATGCTCTACGGCTCCTGGGCTGGTATTCTCTGTCTACTTTCCTTCGTGACAGTCGTTTATGGCTGGGGCGAAGGAAATCTAGGAACTGATTGCAATGAGGACTGGAACGAGACTTGTGAAGTCGTATTCCGTGGTCGAGCTACAGTCTTCGCTGTCCTCAGTTTTCTTCTCTTGGTTACGGCATGGGAAGTAAAGCACTTCTCACGCTCTCTCTTCAATCTCGACCCCGCTCGCTTTCCAGGTCGTTTCTCGATCTTTAAAGCTCTTACTTACAACCGTTTCCTACTTTGGGCTGTTGTAGCTGGTTTCTTGATCACTTTCCCGGTCATCTATATTCCAATCGTTAACAAGACTGTCTTTAAACATATGGCTATTGGATGGGAGTGGGGTATTGTCTTCGCGGCTCTCGTGGCGTATATCGCGTTTGTGGAGAGTTGGAAGGCAATTAAGAGACGTTTCGGGATTTGGTCTGGGAAGGTGCAGACTTTGAATGCGACAGAGGTCGCATAAGCTCAATTAATGGGCAACGAAGCTTTCATGCGGTGGGGCATGGGCTTGATACTCAGCTAAGAGTTGTCGAGGATGACTGGCTGAGATTTTAATTCTTGACTCTCTTTCAAAAGGTTCATATTAGGTTTTATATCTTCGGATTAAGGAAAGTGTGATGCGTGCATCACAGGATTATTTGTGTCTCCTTCCGTTCGTCTTTGGAGGAATTTCTACTTCAATAAAATCGACAGACATGTAGTGTTGACAAACACCCATGCATACCTTAGTATATTCTTCAATAGCTATCAAATACAATCACACTCTTTCACCCTACTCACCCCTCTTCCAAACCTTATCAACTCCAAAACCCCTCCCTCTCCAAAGCCTCTTCTCCACAAAATCGTCATATTCCACCCTCCACTCTCAACCACCCTGTCAACCCCTCCAAAACATAACCACCCGGCAACCTGAAACAAGAATCACGTGACACAATCCCATCAAAACTACGTCATCTCATGCAAAACGGCATGTAGAGACAGGGCTCTCCCCATCTCTCGCATGAACAGGGTAACATTTCTTGCTTTGCAGCTCAGGTTTACACGGGTTATATGGAGACAAGAAACTGGTTTCTGGGAGCACTGTATGTTGCGTCATGTAGCGGGAGGGGGACAGATGGGGTATATATTTGTTTAGAGAAGGAGGCAAGCGATGAGACTCTACTATACCATTTCCACCTTGCTAAGAGATTATCATACGCTATCATTTCTTAAAAGAGTACTACAGGTATAGTACGCTTATCAACACAATACTTTTTTGTTCCCAAACACATAAACACGAGAATGGCTGGACTACTAGGAGGTGGAGGAGGAGGAAATAATGGAAACAACGGCGGGTTGCTGGGAGGATTGTTGAATACAGTCGATGATACGACAAAAGGGCTGCCGATTGTTGGGGGAATTACTTCGCCTTTGTTGCAGACTGTAGGAGGTGTCACGAATCAGTTGCCTATTGTATGTTTGCACTTCTCGATTGACGACTCCATATAGTATATACTAACAACACCCAGGTAGGAGGAGGAGGCCAGCCTCAACAACGACAAGCACAGCCCCAACAAGTGCAACAACAACCCCTTCAATACGCACCAGCACCCTCCCAGTTCTCACCTAAACCGAAGAAAGCTGTTAGTCCCGAAGATGCGAAAGCGAAGGCGTTGGCGAAGAAGAAGAAGGCACTTGCATTGAAGAGACAGCAGTTGGAGCTGGAGATGGCGGAGGCGGAGATGGATAGTGATTAGACTGCGTAAGGGGAGGGTTGTAGGATATATATGTGTTATGAGATATGAATTTGTATGTTTAGGGAATATGAATGGAGTTTGATATTGCAATGAGGGTATTGATGAGGTGTGATGTCAGGTAGAGGAATATTTAATGTGCTTCCCTGAACGAATATTCTATTGTATAAATTTTCACTGTTGCTGCTGTTTCACTCCATTGCAGGTATTTTAGGCTTGGGGATCTTACGTATCCGCAAGGAAATTAAGGTGAATCAGACTAGGTATACAATAGTTGTCGATGGGAGCGACCAGTGTGTTCACCACTGTCCAGACACTATTTCTCTGTTAGATAATTTTTCAAGAACATAAATCCTAGTGCTGAAAAATGCCTGTGAGCGGGTCCTTGGGAATCGTGGTGGGCAAGTAGGGAAGATGATGAAGGGTTTTAGATGTGCAATCTATCTTGGGGTATCAGGTGAGTTATTGATGATATTTGAAAAGAGGATCTCGATGCGGAATACTTATTTTTGAATTACAGAAGGGTGTGATGAGATGGGTTGGGAATATTCTGGACGACACAAGTAAGCGAGGAGATAGGGGCGAGGGAGAGTCTTCGAGTTTTGGGATAGAGATGAGAGACTTAATAATAGATGAGGGGGCGAGTATGATGCTATTTTAGGTAACTATGTGGAAGAAAGAAATAACAAATATGACTGTGGCTTCATTCACACAGACCTCGACTACCTTTGCACCCGCACCACGTTGAGAATGGTTAGAACTTCGACTGAAGTATCATAAGTGGTATTATTTCTGCACCAAAAGCTTCTTTCGCTGCATCAAAAACTTTGCAAGTCGCAGCTGCGATTCTGTTGCCTTATCACCTCCTATCCCCAATTTCTTGATCGTGTACGTTCTTCCCAAATCTCAGCTCATCATTTCCAACCATCTAGTATATACTATACCCACTCCACTCACTTTCATCATCTCAACGCTCAACTCCCAACTCAAGGGCGATCTCCAAACCCCGAATTCGCCGCCGGTTCACCAATTTTATATCCCTTCACGCAACAGATAATCGTATTTCCACCACCACACCATCCTGTCACTAGTAATCCATTCTGACATTGTTTGCCCTTAGCGACATCGACACAGGTTCCGCCGTAGAATTTGCCGCCGTTGAGAACAATGCAGGAGGCTCTTTTGTCGACTTCAGTGGGTTCTGCTATTGGGTTGGCGAGACTGAGGGTGAAGAGGAGGGTGGTGAGAGAGAGTGGGGTGAGGAAGCGCATGGTTGGGAGGTGTTTGGAGGTAGATCAGAGGGAATAGTGAGAGAGGTGATTATACAGGCCTCAAGATGGTCAAGTTCAAGAGGCAGTATTTGATATTGCGAGATAAGAGTGATATAGAAGTATACCTTAAGACCAACATGTGTGTGGTGGGATGCGCAGCAACATTTAATATACTGAACAACTGCTCTCATCAGAAATTTTGACTTCTGCCAGCACTTATCGTGGCTTGCCAAGCCCTCTCAAAACCATCAAAATAACCACAAAATTCACACCCTCACCCCTTAAAATTTCCACCATCTCCAAGGAACCAGATCCTGTGATGCTTCCTTCAGCCCCTTTCATGGCGGGGAAACATCACGATTGGCGGGACGGCTGAAAAATCGCTAAGTTTATTTTTGGGAAACCAATCATAAATTGATGCCGAGATTATAAAAATAAATTTGCACTGGGGTAGAACGGTTACTTTCAGCCTTGAAATAATAAGACGGAGAGATGTTGGAGAAATAGAAAAATGCTAAAGGCATGATTGCCTTTGGATTGGGTAGAATTGAGACTAGAGATGGGGATGATATCTCTGAATTGGAGACACGGCGAGCGACCCGATCGGGGGATTTTTCTTCGAAAGAGAGGGAAAGATTGAATTCCTTTTGATGTAGAAACAGGGATTCAACCTTCAATCTCCGATGATACAAAATGCAGATCGAACGATAGGCCGTACATGGAATTCCACGTGATGGACACACGTGATGCAGGCATTTGTTCCTTTACCTCAATTCAGAAGTAAATGAAAGATATAAATCCTTAGAACAGAAAAGAATTTTGAATATCCACGTGAAGCAATTGAAGCCGCAGCTAGTGATATCCTTTTAGATAAACACAAGCTCACAAACCCAAACAACAATCTGCGCTGCTGGGAGTTTGTCAAATTTCTTTTCACAGGTGATTTGCTCTTGGGTATCTAATTTTCACCCGGTACCTACACCAAGTCCTCAAGATGCCAAATGCTAGAAATAGTAGAGCCTCTTGACCAAGGGAAATGCAAGCACGCGACAGTAGTAGGCTGAATCGGAAGTGGGGAATGCAAACTGGCTGCATAGCAGAGTCATTCACAAAGTCTGACATTCTGCGCCACCATAAATATTTCACTTGAACGTTGTTCCCATCACAAAATACAAAATTCATAAAAGGCCTGTTCATGTCGAATTGAATACAAATGATGGAATCATTTAGACCATCAACCAGGATTATGGGTGGAGCTAACTCTCGCTAAAAGTTCTCAAGCCAGATCGCATCAAAGCACAAAAGCTCCCAGCCATCAAACTCCATCTTTGCTATTAATCCCATCCATTTCTCCCTCGAGACAATTGCCAATTGATCATTATGGCTTTCTACAAATACACTGCCCTTGCGCTCCTTGCTCTCCGTGCTGTTGGCGTCTTTGCCGCAGACGTGGTAAGTCAATTCCAAGCTTCCAAACTCCCGCCCCTAAATACTAACGTCATGCCCACAGGTTGAAGAAGCAGCAGCTCCAGTTACACCCAACCTTGCCGTCTCGGTCTCAGCATCCTTCCCTTCCTCTGAAATCTTCGGCGTCAAGCTCGTGAACGGACATGCGAATAAGGCGGTTTTGGATTTCACCAACAATGAGGCGGAACCCATTACCGTAGCTGTCATCGGCGGAGCATTGTCCACTTTGCAACAATTGCCAGAGGGAACCCATCCTTCGGCGGGGATTGTGCGCAATATTACTGCGACTCAGTATAATGTTGAGGTTCCAGCTGGTGGGAAGCAGAGTCTGCCTTTCACCTTCACGACCGATCTTCATCCTCAGGATCTACGCTTGAACTTGATTGCACTTGTGCAAAGTCAGGCCGGTGTTAGCTATCAGGTTCAAGCCTACAATGAGACCATCTCTGTTGTTGAGCCAGCTACTAGCATCTTTGATCCTCAAATGTGTGTACCGCAGTTCCATGTACTCCAATCCCCCCTCGAGCTGTAACTAACAATTCCAAGCATCTTCCTCTACCTCGTTCTCCTCGGTGCCTTCGGTGGAACCCTCTACTTCGTCTACAAGACCTGGATCGAATCTCTTTTCCCTCAAACAAAGCGTGGAGGTAAAGGTGGTGAGCGAGCCAAGCGTTCCTCAGGTGGATCCAAGAAAGCTGTCCCGGTTGACGAGCAAGTCTCCGTCATTGGTGCTGATGGACCAGCTGTCACTACTGGCGCTGAAGCTCAAAAGGCATATGACGAGAGTTGGATTCCAGAGCATCACTTGAACCGTCCTACTGCCAAGCGTGTCAAGAGTGGCGCTTCCAAGACTAAGACTCGTGTTGTGGAGTAGACAATTTGGGATTGGATAGCTGTATTAGTACGGCTGGGTATGATACATAGGGGAGGGCATCTGGTGGCGCCGGTTTGATGAGGAAAAGCATATGTATATTACAAAAGTGCTATGAGACGGGAATAAATGAACATTGAATCCTGGATGAGAGAATGATTTAAGACGTCTCAAATGCAAGTGCAAGGGGATAGAATCCAGCAAAACTGACTTTTCAATGGTCGACACTGCATTGCATAAGTGCATACCAAGTAAAGTGAAGTAAAGCATTGACATGAGAACAGATGAAATAGCAAAATCTTCCCAAACAAAGCACCAAACCAACTTTTCCCCTCAATCTAAGCCCCAACCTCCACACCCATCCCCTCCCTCTTCTCCTTTAGCGCCTTAAAATTCCTCTCCATCGCCCTCTTTGTAAACTCACTCCCAGTAATAGCCGGATACTTCCCCTCCCTGCCCTGAATAACCGCATCGGTACACGGTTGATTAAACCAAGCCATACTATACCTGCTTCCCCAAAAATCCTGTTTCTCCCTCGGCATCTTAACCCTATGAAACGTACTCTTCAACTTATCATCACTCCAACTCATTAGTAGATCCCCGATATTACACACGATTTCTCCTTCAGTAGGCTCGACTTTCGTCCATGTATCGCCTATCCCAAACGCCGTGGATACTTCCCTCCCAGGACAGATTTCCAGTCCGGATTGTCCAGGGGCTTGGAAGAGGAGCGTAATGAAATCCCAGTCTACGTGTGCGCCGGCGCGGTAGTAGTTGTCTGGCACTGGGGTATTGGGATCCATGGCGTAGTAATGGAGGAGGCGAAGAACACTCTGAGACTCGGGACGAGAGACATCGTGTGCGGTGATGAAATATGAATCTGGGAACCCGAGGGCACGCGCGAAACAGAGCATTAGCTTTTCGCTGACCCGTTGGCAGGAGTTCATGAATGATAGAGAAAGGGATTGGAAACCAGGGAGAGACGAGTCGGGGAGCCAGGAGCCGAGCATGGAGGAGCCGAATTGCATTCTTGGGGTTGTTAGTATGTTTTTTTCGTTGGAAAGAGAAAATGATTATAAAATAGGACGGAGGTGAAAATCATGCTATTCGAAATTCAAAGCCTCCTGTACAGCTGAATCGTGAAACAGAAATAGAAATAATTGAAGCAATGAAATCATAAGTTTACAAAGAAGGAAAAACTCACTGATAACTCTCCTTCCTATCCGGTTCCCCAGTCGAAGGCCTTATCTGAGCATTTTTCTCCCAGCCCGTATTCCTATGCGAGAAAGGAACCGTAGCTTTCACCTCATCCGGCAATGCGAAGAAGGATTCTGAGGCTTGGAACATTTCTTGGATTTGGCTGAGAGGGATGGAATGGTCTGTTAGGACGAAGAAACCGTCTGTTTGGGCGGCGGAGAGAAGTCTGTGGGTTTATTAGTATGATTTGATATTGGTAAGGTGGGAAGGGATAGGAAATACTGAGATGTTATTTCTTCGATGCGGTTGTCGAAGTCGTGGAGGGAGATTTTGGGAATGCTTCGGTTGGTGTATGTTGTTGTTGACATGATGGCGGTGTTTGTGGTGTCTCTTTTCTGATATAGAGATCGCAGGACTATTTTTTGAGTTGATATCAGAGAGGATGTGTAGTATTCGAGTATCAAGACCCGTTCGTGGCACCAATAGAAGAGAAACTAAATATCAAATATATCTTTCCTGAAAGCTATTTCTCTTCTCTCTTCTCTCCTTTTACCTTTCAACCTTCTCAGGAATCAAGTTATATATATCTCTCTTCTCTAGATCTTACTTGGCTTTCTTCAATCCACTCTTCAATCACGTAACTACAAAACTTAGCTTTGTTTCCACAGAAGTGTTCAAAAATTAATATCTTCCCCATCTTCGACTATCAGCGGTCCTCGCCGGACCTGGGACTGTGCTTGATTGGAGTAGATGGAAGTGGGGTCGATTGGTTATCTGCGGTGCCTGCCGTGCCAAGATTGCGGCGGAGCTTTTTCGGGCGAGTTGGTCGGCCGTGATGTGGAGCGAAGGGAAGGTCAGGTGATTGACATGTGACTTTGGATATTTGGATATTAAGGAGGTATGGGGAGCGAGGGAGACATTATGCAGACGATTATAATGTCATAAAGGCATTTTTTCTAAACACTGTCGGATGTGTTAGGGGGTTTCGTTGAGTTATATCTAATCCCCTTTTCCTATTTCCGAGTCTGTGGCCGAGAATGAGTTTGCAATATGGAAACCAAAACCAGACCGCTCTGATAATTTCGAGTTTGAAATGGATTCTTTAACTTGGAATCTTCTTTAATACTTAAGGTATGTCTTGTACTGTACTATCTAAGTATTCTAAAATACAATACTACCAAGCTATGAAACTCCTTGGCGGGTATCATTCTATCAATCTCAGTACTCCAAAGAACACTTCAAGGCAGCACTACCCTTTAGGACAATGAGTTTAGTAAAAGCATGGACATTTATTAAGCCGAAATCCAAGAGGATACCGAACATCAAAATAGACCGAACAAAAACAAAATCTCACCAAAACGAACTCGGTGCCTCTCACGTGTCTATAAGTGAAGATAAATACTAAAAGAGATGTTGAAAAAGCAAAAGAAAGTGTCTCCTAACAAAACCGTTCTCAAATGTACTCTGGGAGAACTATCAGCTAGACCCTTCCGAAGAAGGGCTTACGGCGGTCAAAACAATTTTTCCGTCAGGTTTGAATGACTCTATGGTATTATCCACAAAACCACCTCCCCCAAGCCGACAGAAAGAAACATGCTATCAGATTGTATAAAATGGCAGTGAATAGTTAGCTCTGCCATTAAGTTCATTTAAGTTGAAGGGCGGTCAGTGAGCCTTGGTGCATCGAGACTGTGACAGACGAAAGTTGATATACTAATTTGAAGTGTGAACTGCTATCATATATATCTCCGCCCCTTCCTCTCCTGAACCTTCACCCCACTTCTTTCCCTTATTCCTTTAATAGCTCTCCTTGCATCATCCAATATCGCTTCCTCATCCATACCAACCAATTTTCCCTCTTTGACAAGCACCTCTCCATCTACAATAACCATCTCCACATCTCTTCCTGAACAACTATACACCACAGTCGTAACCGGTCCCACTCCACCATCAATAACTTGCCTCTCATCCCACGGCGCACAAGCTAATCCTTTTGGATTCAAAACCACGAAATCAGCTTTCTTTCCTACTTCCAAACTCCCAATCTCTTTGTCTAATCCCAGCGCTCTAGCTCCGTTTATAGTCGCCATCTCAAGCACCTCCTCTGCACATACTAAACTGGCATCATGATGCACACCTTTGTGTAATATACCAGCTAGATGCATCTCCGCAAACATATCATACGTATTCCCACACGGCGCTCCATCTGTTCCTAAAGATACATTCACACCAGCAGAAAACATAGAAGGAATCGCAGCAACACCCGAAGCAAGTTTCAAATTACTATTCGGATTATGTGCTACCGTCGTCCCTGTCTCCTTCAAAATTGGTAAATCAGTTGCGAGATCTAGATGTACCATATGTGCCAATACAGTCTTGGGACCTGTTAGTTTAGCTGCCTGACAGAACTCCATTGGTGTGAAGTCATAGCAATCGCGATAGATAAGTAGGTCTTTTGGCGCTTCGGCACAGTGCATCGTAAGTCCGATATCATGTTCTCGACATGCTTCGCCGATGCCGAGATGAGAAGAGAGAGGTGAGCCGCGGGGTGTACCTGCTGCTGCCCAGACATGAAGACGGTCATTGAAAGATCCGTGGTGGGTCTCATGGGCGGAAAGCATGGAGGCTATTGACATGGAGGAGACGTCTTTATCTCGCGGATCTGAGATATTTAGGTCTTTATTGCTTTCTTCGAATTTGACGAGTTTGCTCTAAGGTCTATTAGTCTCATATCAATGTTATCGGGTAAAGAATGAGAGTTTACAAGACATCCACGGATTCCACTTTCTCCCATCGCACGCACTACGTTTTCAAATCCACTTCGATGCGTCAACATGCTTTCGAGGAAACATGTTGTACCGCTCTTTAACATCTCGGCAATTGTGAGTCTAGCAGCGATGTAGCCGTCATCTTTTGCGTATGAGGCTTCGAGTGGCCATATTGCGTCGCATAGCCAGGAGTGGAGGGGTAGGTCTTCGGCTAGGCCTCTGAGAAGAGATTGTGCGAGGTGAGAATGAGTGTTGATGAGGCCGGGAAGAACGATTCGACCCTTTAGTGAGATGTATTCGGTGTTGTGAGGTAGACTTGAGGAAGTGAGAGTAGATGATTTTCCAATTGCTACAATACGGTTACCGGTTACGAGAATGGCACCATCGAGAATTATATCTCGCGATGGATTAATTGTGATGATCGTGGCATTTTTGTAGAGTGTTGATTTTGGAGAGGCCATCTTGGCTTCGTTGTTTGACTTCTAGTTGATTTACTCAAAATCTATTGAAAGTCTTTGGACATCTGATGCTGAGAACGAAAAAAGGATACGGTTGTCAAAGCTCGGCACAGAAAAGGGGTAGAAGAAACCCTGAATCTCAAAAACCGTCGTCAAGGTAGCCTCCGAAAGGAAAACAAAGTCCCAGAAGAATCTGGAAAATGAAATCTCAAGATACACAGTATGGATAGGAACCTTCCGACAATCTCCATTGTTGCCTTTATTGCCCAGATTCCCGGAAATGTCGATGACAAGAAAAAAATATTCAGGGCCCCACTACCCCAGATTCCAGGCCTTCAGCCCCTGCAGCGGGCGACTCCGACCCTGATAAGCTGCACGAGAGCCTAATCTACCTCCACTGATTGGCTCCGGGAGCCTCCTGAATATCTTATCACTCTCCCACTCTTCACTGAAGCTTAACAAAATCTTGCCGAGATTTGATGTAGTCATTTGTGTTGGTATCAGAGGAATGGAAACGCAGTTAAAGACCGATGATTCCGCGAGATGAGAATGGATCTGTGGGTTTATTTGTTGTAGATTCTTTTCAATTCCTTGGGAGCAGCTTTTTCGTCGACTTGAAAGATATACGAGCTGACAATGGACACTCCAGCCAGCAACGAGAAGCTCGGAAACGACAATGATATTGTGTATGCTTCGTCTTCTACGGAGGAAGTTGCAGCTCCAGGTAAAAACACATGGAAATATCTAAAGCACTACTTCACAAGTCGTGAAGGCTGGATCGGCGATTATGTATGTCCCTCTTGCAAAGTATATCCTCATTTCACTAACCCAAAGCAGGACTACCTCTACCTCATAACTCCCAACATCTGGCCCCTAAACCGCAAATACAAAGACTACGAAGCTCCTTTCTATGGTCTCAACGACGAAATACCCATCCTCCTCACGCTCCTCCTCGGTCTCCAACACGCCCTCACAATGATCGGATCAATCGTTTCACCTCCCCTCGCCATCGCAGGTGGAGCATTCAATTTCGATGCCACAATCACTCAATACCTCGTTTCCGCCGCATTCATCACAACCGGAATCGCTACTGCTATGCAAGTAACCCGTGTCCATATCGCCAAAACACCTTTTTACATCGGAACCGGTCTCCTCTCTGTCGTGGGCCCAACATTCGATATCTTGCCTATAGCGTTCAATTATACGTCTATGCGCTACGCCAATGGAACATGTCCTACTGCTGCAGATGGCACACAGTTACCCTGTCCTGATGCCTGGGGCGCTATTTTAGGCAGTATGTTATGTACAGTCTGGATCCAGATCGCGATGTCCATGGTTCCACCTAAGAAACTGAACAAGATATTCCCCAAGATTGTGACTGGAAGTTTATTGTTGCTTGTGGGAGTGTATCTGATCAATAGCGGAATGCAAAACTGGGGCGGAAGTAGTAATTGTAATGGGGGCGCAGGCTTTTATGCTCTATGTCCTAACACCGCCGCGCCAAAACCTTTACCTTGGTATATCAGCTTCTTTTCCACACTCCAATCCCTAGATAGATACTAATGCTTTCAAAGGGGCGACCCAAAACTCATCGGTCTCGGCTTCAGCGTCTTCGTCACAGTAATCATAGTCGAACAATTCGGTTCTCCACTCATGAAATCAGCATCCATCATCCTCGGCCTCGCAGTCGGCTGCGCCATCTCAGGAGCAACAGGCTACTGGTCTAACTCCAACATCTCCGCTGCTCCTACCATCACTTTCCTCTGGGTCCATACATTCAAACTCTCTGTCGATGGGGCATTAATCCTTCCTCTTCTAATAATGTTCATCTGCGAAGCAGTCTCCTGCATGCCTGACATTCTGGCCACAGCTGAGATCTCAAACGTCGATATCGAAGGCACGCAATTTAATTCTCGTATCCAAGGTGGAATTTTGTGTGATGGTCTCGGGAGTCTTCTTTCTGCTTTTGGAACTGGATTACCTATGGTGTCGCAAGCTGGAAATAATGGCGTCATTTCTCTTACTGGATGTGCCTCTCGTCGTGCAGGCTGGTGTGCATCCGGATTTCTAATCTTGATGGGTATGTTTGGTAAATTCGGTGCTGTGTTTGGAAGTATGCCCCCTTCAGTACTAGGAGGCATGCAAGTTTTCCTCTACAGTACGATTGCTGTAGCTGGTATCCGTGTCTTGGGTCTGATTGCTTGGACGAGGAGAAACAGATTTATACTCACTGCTGCATTGGGTGTTGGGTTTATTGATATTGTGCAACCGACGTGGTTCAATCAGATTTTGGATTACAGTGGGAGTAACATTCACTTGCAAGGTTTTGAGCAAGGTTTGAATCTTATTGTGGAGACACCGTTCATTGTTGCTGCTGTGATTGGGGTGTTTCTAAATCTGGTGCTGCCGAATGATAATAGTGAGATGGATAGGGTTATGAGGGATGTTGGCGGAAAGCCGGTGCTAGAAGGGAGAAGGACCGAGTAATCCCGTGTGGTTTCCATTATAATACAGAGTTGATCTTCATATATGTTATTATATTTAACCTCACTATTCGTCTCAATCTCATCTTATCGCTGTCTCTTGCTCATGTATGAGTCACTTCTATGCAGTTATTCATGCCATACAAGGTGCACTTGTTTTAGTCCCTCTTATCTTATTTCATGAACTAATGTTACAATGGATGTTTTGCAGAAAGAGAACACACAACTTTTCTCCGGGAGTTTCCACCCCTAAAGCTCCCATTGAGTGAAACTTATCAGACTTCAAGAATTATCTCACACCCCTCCCCCTCCCTCCAAATTCCCAAGTACCCTCTCCACCCCATCCACCAACCCCACCACCCTCCTCCTAACTTCCCTCAAAACCTTCCCCTTACAAAAGCTCGGCGCAAGCATAGCAACATAACTCCCCAACCCATCCACAGCATCCCTCGCTATCTCCAGACTTCTTTTGTTCTCACCTATAGCATAATACCACCAATGACATAGTATGTCGATCATATCTTTTTGACTCAGGATTAAAGAGAGGTATTCGAGAAACGCGGCGTTGAAACATATGTTTTGATGGCTTTGGTAGATGAACTGCTCGGGGTCTGAGAGGAATGGAAGACAGGTGTGAAGGAGGCTGTAGAGTGTTTCTGGGGCGGAAGAGAGGGGGATTGGTGGGGAGTAGGTTAGGAGGAAGGCGTTGATGCGCTCTGCCATTGAGGTATGGTTGGAAGAGAATCGTAAGTGATGTTAGCTACGGAAGAGTCCAAATGGTTAGAGTGGTTTGGCATGGGGACAATGTACAATGCGGAAAGTGAAGGAGAAGGATTGTCCTGTTGTGATTCATTTTTGTTATTCACGACAAGTCATCGTTTTGCCTTTATTCATTGGTCAATGGTATTGTTCTTTGGCGTCTTGAGTCAGATGCTAACGAGCCTGATATTCTACGTCTTTGCAAATTGGGCTAGATAGCACAAGTGCACCTTATTAACACTATGAAGATTTTGATACTTTACTGATTCCGTATAATATTTTGTGAATATAAGTACCACCTTGGTGTGAGCAAGTATACCTAGGCTTGAGTGTCTAGAGATTGTAGTCATTTAATCGGACTTTATTGTCCTTGGGGATTTGGGAGTTTGAGAGCCTTGGAACAGGTCTATGGCGGAAAGACTTAAAATATTGAGCTCGTAAGTAATTTGCAGGTGCATAACAAGCCATTTGGCACACTTTCCAAATTACATGTTACTATGAATAATTTAAAAAAAAAAATATTACATTTTATACACCGTCGAGTGGCATTTTATCCTAGCTCACACGCTGAAATCTGCTCACGTTTCGAATCACCGAGTTTTCAGTGGGAGATATCTATCTCTTGTAAGTATTTTATTCTTTTGCTAGATCATGGGAAAAAAGGGCGACCGGACCAAAAAGTAGGAAGTATTGGTGAGCCTAGCTCACCACTTACTCACTCGATAGGTAAAGTCTCACTGATCTTAAAGCTAACCTCCATCAACATATCCTCCAGCTCCTCCATCACCGTACCCGATCTCTCAACCCTTGCCTCCCAAAGACTATGGACGACAAACCTGATCATCAATCTCACGACGTTTCTTATCATATCTCTGTCCCATACAAGCTGGCTTTCATCATAAGTAGTATCATGATGCAGACGGTAACAGGTTCTTGTGACTTCTTGGCAACACTCTGGATTCTCACTCATGTGAAAAAGGAGAGCTGCATTCAGGAATATGGCTTCTTGTCGCTGGCCTGGGATTGGGAGAGATGCAGTGTTTATGAGAGTGGTGATAAGGGGCGTGAAGGGGCTTGACATAAAGAGAGATGCCGGGTAGGGGAGGCAAAGGTTTTGGTTGTTGATTATGTGGATGACTTTGTTAGCCATATTTGTGGTTTTTTAAGTTGATGGTGGTTGAGTTTGAATGCTAGATATAGGGATCCTCATCTCGTATTTGCAGTGATAGGAGATTGATTGTTCATTGCTTTGTACTTGTACAATGCTACTGTGACGTTGCTTTATTCCTTGTTGCATTTGTTGCTAACCCTTTTTACAAAACAGTACATCACTTCCTTTCATTGTTCTTATTGTTCAGGGAAGCACAAAGCCTTTTGAGATTTCTCTTTGTTCAGGAGCGGGATGCGTTTTTAATTTTTCTCCAAGAACCTTGGTGTGACCCGGCAGGACTAAATGACTTGTTCAAATCAAGTCATAGGTAATTGTACAAGGGCTCATATTGACGTTATCCTAACCAACAGATATCTAGGTCCTAATCCTTCACCATCAAATCTGGTTATCATTAATCCTCTGGCCAGACAATCTCTTGCCCATGGGCCCTGCCATCTCTCACAATAATCAGGTTCTCATCGCCTGTAAATGGTTCTTTAGTCTCTTCATAGGATTGGAACCTCCTCCCGCTTGCTCCGAGTCCCACAGGTGGCGACGCTACAAGTGCAAGTTGACCAACATCACTGTTGCTTCTCGTGTCTGCAATAATTCCTGTGATTTGAAGCATGAGATTCCAAATATTATTCAACATCAAGCACAGGAAAATTTTACTCACCTGGCAAATCATCAAGGAAACCCATCTTCGCAGTCTTCATCCCCACCTTCAGTGGGAAGTTATCAGGCATTGCTGCCCCAATTTTCATCATGGCAAATGAATCAAAGGTAGCTGTCCATCTCGGAGTCGACCAGGAATAGAGCGCGAGACCAATTAACAGCGCCAAGTAGACTCCCAGCAATACAGATACCGTAATAATCCCAGCGGTCGATATTGAAGGTATATCAATGTCAACACCATAATCATAGCTGATGCTCAGTGATCTACCGATTACCGCCACATCATTGTACATCATCCATGCCTTGTTAGCCAGGAAAGTAGCTGCTGCAAACGCATTCTGGACTCGATCCGTTTTCTCTGTCAAGTCGTGCACCCAAGTCAACATGGTCATTGAAAGGCCTGTGTCCAAGTAGCCGCGATTCCATCCTCCACCATTAGTATTAGTGAGACAGTAACTGTACTTGCTACTATAATATGAACCTTCAGGTAGGAGCCTGCTCAGAGGAGCCAGATTATTACAGCTTTCAGCGTTGGGAGGATCCGATCGAAACTCGTCCCGACTACCCGTAAAGTTGATTCCTGTGTAGGCTTCTGGAAACGTGACTACGTTGGATAGATGAGAACCGTCACCAAAAAGTGCAAGTGCGACTGCTAGGAGTGGACCCTTGTTTGGCACGCGCTCAAGTGAGAGTGTGTAATTGGATATGCTTGATTTAAATGGGTGAATAGCACCATCTTCACGCTTTTCGAGGCTTGATCTTGAATGTTCGTTGCTACTTCACATCAGATTTCGCATTGTAGCTTGGGAAGCAAGTAAACTTACGAAATTGTATGATTGGTAAATAATCCTTCCTGTAAACAGTTCTCCCCACAAATGCTATTCGGGTCGTTCGCCAGCAAGGGACCAGGAATGCCGCCATTCATATCATTTGGCAACTCAAAATATCCAGCGGTAGTTTGAACGGTAAGACGGAACAGGCTACCGTCTGGTGGTGTAGACAGATTGTAATACTCTTGTATTTGGTCACCAGCAGCAATCGAGATGTTGAGATATAGAACTTCCGAGAAATCCTGACGATCCATAGTATCATGCCAAGGGGATTTCCGCATATCAACTGGCATACACGCCGATATTTTCCATGTAGCTTGCACATCGGTTACATTGCGGAACAAGACTTGGCCCGAGTACTCAGCACTGAACGAACCATTAATTGCCCGACAATTTGATGGGTATTCCGACATGGATATGTTCTCATACTTCGCTGTTGAGTTGATTCGTGGTATAAATTGTTGGATGAGTCCGGTGTTGTACCCGTTGGGCAGTTCCGCAAGGAAGGGGTCTGCCAGAGCAGACATGTTACTGAAGTTGACTCCTCGCCCACATGACGAGGACGGATTTCCGGTGTTGGTATGATTGTGTGTATTCTCTTTGTGAGCTGGACTGCACCCAATTAAGCCGCCTTGCCAAAGATGTGCTTGAGGATCCTCTGGGGTCGCCGTCATCAACGCATTTCGCGTGTGAACCACCACAAAGTTCGTATCCTCCGCGTAACCCCTTGGTCTCTGACTTGATAGATCAAAAAGGCCTGTGATCGACTTGGCTTCAGATCGAACTTGGATTGTTCGGAAGGAAAGGAATATTTCCAGGACGGGCGAGAATAAAGTACCTAGTAAGTTGACCGATATTGCCAGCATAAGGAAAAAACTCCCATATCGACTCCAATTAAGAACTGCTAATCCCGAAGCAAGAGGGTTTGACCATGATCTATCTGCAAGGGTCATCAGTTGCCGAAGACTGAAACTCCTGGATTTGCGTTGAACGAAGATAACTGCCGCGCTGGCGCAAATGGCTGACGTTACAGGAATTGTGATCAGGCTGAGAATAGCTTGAAGGACTCTGGCTGTACGATGTAGTGTCTCTGTTCGAACTCGGAGAGCCTCAATATTTGTACCTAGCGGCTGTGGCCGGGTCCATCTTGGAAGACGTTTTGTTCCAGACTATACTTTCATCAGTTGGAGTCTTGACACAAACTGGACGTACTTACAATTGGCCTAACACAAAGAACACAGAGAATAACCCATGCTGTAAGTGCAAGCCCGGTATATCCAAGCGCCAATATCAATGCAAATCCAGAGCGATGTAATCTCGTTGTAGGTTGTTCCATCCAAGGATGTCTATATACTGCCGTTTCTACAGTTGATTTTACCGTAGAAGACGACGAAACAGGATGCATTTGAAGGTCTTCATTTCGATGAATCTGCTCTGCTGCAATTTCTCTTAGTTCTGTGCCTTCACTGTCCGCCGAAGGCTGTTGGTGTTGCGACTTAGCCATCGAGCGGCGCCTTCAAAATAATTGTTTCGACATAGACTGGAGGTGGGTTCGGAACATAGAATTTCAACGTGACTGTAAGTCCTGCATGAAACGGAAGAGTCAAGCAAGTCATTGTTTTGAGGTGTTGTGCTGTGCCACGATTTTGATTAGCCTATTTCAAAATCTGCCAGCGTACGCCCGGTCTGTTGGTTCACTCAAATGCTCATGAATACGAGACACACGAATGCGGCTGTGTTTTTCTATGGTCCGACCAACGACAGCCACCAAAATATGCCCGTAGGAAGCGGTTAATACAGACCAATATGCTGGCACATGCAAACCTTGGTGGAAAGTCACAAAGCACTTTCTTTTCGAAGTATTCTCCCTAGTACGGTTCACTATAACTTACAAAGCAGTATAACCCTCCAAGCCCAAGGTCTTCTAGATTGGACTGTTTCCTAGTGGTCTTCGCAGCTGTTCGATTCTGGGAGACTACAATAGCGGTACATCCTCTTGAGGAACTTTCTGTAGCTAAAAGTCCCAATTGACTCTGATTGTCGCTATTTCCTTCCAATAGTGATACCTATCGGGACTATTCAAACGCTAGCACACTATCCAACTTTTGACCATCTTTCTTATAATTCACAGCGCAAAATCGAATACAATATACCACCAGATGATCACTAGCCCAGGATAACACCCAGAAACCCGCAGATAATAACAGTATACAAACTCCATCCCACAATGTTCATCCTACCATCACTGGTTGATGGTCCCAAAATCGGACTCATCATTGCTGTCACATTTGACATGGAATAATTTCCAATCACCTCAATTCCACCTCTAATACTTGACGCGCTTTGTGGTCTCACGTAATCTTGAGTCGACCGCGTAGAAGTGACTTGTGCTTGGGCATTGACCATAACCAAGCTAGGGATGTATGCTATTGAGTCGTCCATGTGGGGCTGCGGGGCTGGAGAAGTAATGGGACGAAGAGTAATTGGTGAACAGGTAGAGCACGATTTATATATTGCCGGAGCGCTATCATCAGACTGCGAGTAGGGAGTGGGGGTAGAGCGTGTGAGTGTCTGATGAAGGTTAATTTCCATCATGGGAGTAGTAAGACGGGTACATACTCGAGTTATTGTTACATCTGAGCTTGGACAAATATAACCGGCAGAGCTTATGAGGCATGGGTAGCATGCTAAATTCCGTCAAAATTATGACGAAGGAATCTGGGAATGTTGACTTACGCTGTCCTTGCGTTGCTTGATTCAGCAAGCCAGTCGAATCTCTTGTGAATGTCTCTGTCAGATATCTTGTTTCTACATCTGAATCAGTAAAAATCCTTCAGGAGCGCCTTAGAAGGTTGTACCTGTTGCTCCTCGAAGAGGATTGTATATTACCACAACGGTGATATCAACGATAGTCGTAACCAATACTCCAATCGTTTGAGCTGCCTCTGGCTCGGATTGCGGTGTTTGTTGAGCAGGGAAAACCGCGGCGTATACCGGGATCGTATCGGTAGTTGTTTGGCCAACTGAGCAGCCCGTAGCAGTACTATCACATGATGTTACGGTAAAAGTTATTGACGTGAACACAGTGGAAGTAACAAGATCTTGAGATGGAGGTACTGCCAGTGGGGTGACAGGGCAGACGGTGGTAGTGAGTGAAATTGTCTCTGTCTTGATCTGCCCAACTTTGCAATCTGTAAGTTCGGGATGGCAAGAAGTTACTGTATATATAAATGTTGTGTAGACTGTAGAAGTGGTCCATTGTGTCACGTCCGGCGACGATAATGATGGCTCTATTGTTGGTGTTACTGGGCAGATGGTTGTGTAGAGCGAAATCGTTTCTGTAGTCACTGATCCGATCTTCGTGCTGCATCCATGAATGCTGCTGGGGCAAGAAGTGATAGTGTAGATAGTCGTTGAGTACACCGTAGAAATGGTAAATTGTGGTGTGGTAGTCAAAGCTGGGGATGATTGTGGATCGAACGTTGTCGTGGCGGAGTAAGTATTGCCTTGTACAGCGCCGATCTGCGAACTGCTTTGCATAGATATAGACCCTAATAAGGACGAGCTAAGTGCTGTTGATACTACTGTCTGTGGAATTGCCAGAGATTGAGAAGCACCGGAGAAAATAACAATAGACCGCAATAGTGATTGAGATGATGAGCCTAGGCTTCCATAACCTGATTGGAATGCAGCGGAGTTTTGCATTGACTCTACAAACGATGTACTCGACACAAGCTCCAGGGACGTTGAGGGGTTGGCACTTCGAGCTGGCGTCGTCATCGAACCCGGTTCTTGGCTGGACGAAAAAATACTTTCAGCGGAGGTTGGGACCCGGAAAATTGAAGATGGAGTTCCAGATTGGAAATCTGGCACATATAAGGATGAAGGTCTAAATGATTCCTGCGTGATTGAACTAGGGGCCACACTGGCAGTTGAGGCGAAGCTAATGTCCATATTGCTTGGTATCGCTGACGTTTGGGTCAAGACCGACTCGGTCCCCAGTTGGGTTAGGGAAGTGCTGGCAGACCATGTTACATGGGCCCCGGATAGTGAAGACGTTGCGCCAATAGTAAGTACTATGGTTGTTCCTGAGTCAAGTCTAAATGTCGAAGGTAAAGTCGTTGGAGCAGACATGGAGTTTAAATTGGACTTGGTAATGGATCCTACGACCACATTCGTTGAGAAGAGAGCTGATGTTGACATATTTGGAAAGAAAACTGGCTGGCTATTTGAAAGAGTCGTAGGGGAGGCTGATAATGAGGGCTGAGCGACACTACTAGTATTTAACGGCAAGGTGCCAAAGCCACTTTTCTCAAGAGTCGAGACGAGTTCAATTGGTACAACGGTAGATTGCGTACCAGTTGCATCAAGAGGGATAGTAGCTGCGGTGACTGCTGGTATAACGGTACTACCCAGCTGCTGAATTGATAACCCTGGTTCTGCTGTCGACGTTATAGTGCCTGCGGAAGGAATGGACAACTGAGCTTGAGCAGAGGTGGATATCGACTGGCTCAAAGGTTCTGAAATAAAAGGCGAAGAAGTCGATATCACACTCGTTGGTATGGTAAGGTTGGTAGAAGTCGGCAAAAAAGGCTCAGTTATTGGCGGAATTTGAGGATCGAAGATGGATTGGGAAAGCTGCTGCGATGATAGGGTGCTAAAGCCCCCCACGGCCGATAGAGAGTTTGAATGCTGTTCGATGCTGATTGTGACTGAAACTGCGAGACTCGACTGCATTTGGGCGACACTTGGTGATATATTTACTGTGGCGATGGACGAGAATGGCACGCTAAGATTGTCGGTTGATATGAAAGCAGAGTTTGTCGTGATTGATTGTTGATCTGTAGTGGTATACATTGCGCTTCCACTCGCTCCCACAGTGAGCGAAGAAATGCCTGAAGGGCTTGCAAGTATTACCGATGTGGTAGATTGAATCAAAGCTCCAGTGGGAATGGCGAGTATCGAGGGAGGAAGCGATGAAACTGTTGAGGCTGGTCCTGGGATAGCAGAAGAGAATCCATCCACTGTCGGCGATACAAAATTTGAACCACTGTGGATATTTACCGTGGACCCCATGACTAACTGCATATTTGTCGATGATGCGGAGGAAATTCCAGGGAGGATCGAGATCGATGGAAGTCCAGAAAATCCAGGCACACCGGTTTGGGAACCAATTTGACTCTCAAGGAAAGACAATGTGAAATAATTAGACTTACTTGTGCCAGATGAGATCGAGACCCCAAATGATGCTGACATACTCTCTCCCGCCGAAGTTGCAGAGGGAACAGCAGCCCCAAACGTGCTTGAAAATCGAGCTTGTTGGCTGAAGGAGGTCGATTCAACGTTCGAATTTGCTGACGCAAAAGTGGACATTGTAACACTGCCTGATTCTTGAATCGATGCGCCGAGTCCACTGGCTGCTTGAGAGAAGTCTCCCGTCTGAAAATGTGTAGATATACTGCTGAACTCTGCTGCCTTCGAACTATACGCGAAGGTGGGAGATATCGAGGTCATAGGAACAGACATGGACGCACTGGATTGCGTTGCACTGACTTGTTGAGATACACCACCGCCTGAGAAATCCGTAGCGGAGGGGAGCGAGGACACAATTAGCAAAGGAGGACATCCGACTACATCTGTTAGAACAAGACACGAATATATTAAAAGGCATTTCAACTTACCAGCTTGAGCTTCCTGACTGCCGGGTTCCAAAATGGAGAACAACTGAGCATTGTATCCTGGGGGAAGAGAGCCATCGTACGAAACTAAGATCTCTCCTATACCACTCTCGGGGAAAGCAAAAGTAACACTGCCTCCAAGGAATGCCGCATTGGTCCATTGAATCACTCCACCTGTCCAAGAAAAGACATCCTCAATATTGGTAGAATTTTCTGGTCCAAATTGCCATTTCGATCTACCAGCTAGAACATCATCCGTCGTGGCAAATGCCGTGAGGCCGTTTGCAGTCAATTTGCCATCGGTCTCGACTGTGAAGGGAATAGCTGAGGAACAATTATCTGTAACAGCAGCAGTGTTGTCGGGGGTGAGGCGCAGGAAAACAGGGACTGAGTCCCGTTTGCGGATTGGGCCACCAGCTGAGATGTTACCAGAGAAGTCAAAGGTCAAAAGGACTGTTACTGAAGCTGATGAGCTTGGCATGACCGGGGCGACGCTAGATGGCATGAATGACAAAGTTGATGTTGGCTCGACGGATTGAGAGCTTGTAGCGGCACCATGTCCGTCAGTGAATGATTCTATGGCTGCTAAAGTTGAGATAGCCATATTGGAAACCTCAGGTCTTGAAGTGAATATAGAAGCAGGGATAGATGGAAGAGAAATAGACGACGAGAGTGTATCAGCTCGTTGTGAGAAAAGATTACCGCTTGAGCTAGCTGATTGTACTCCCAGCGACTCAGATAAAGACTCCTGAGTGGTTGTTTCGGTGAGTTGGGTGAAGGAATTCGATACTGAAATAGAAGGTCCAGCGCCTGGGCCAGGAGTGAGAGAGGGAACTGGCGGCATAAATGTGCTGGTCTCGCTCAAGAACGTAGACTGGGACGGCACAATTTGACCAGCAGATGGGCCCAGTAGAGAGGACCCGCTTGCATTGAGGGTGGAAAGAGACCCAGGACTTGGAATGAATTGAGGTGAATTTGATTTTGAACTCGTGGGCAGAACGACGATAGAGGTGACACTTGCAGAAAAGCCAAAGAAAGACGGATTGAATGTCCCAGTCACCGAGAGGAACAGATTCCCAGAAGACCCCACGGAAGCCATCAAAGTACTTGACTCTGCTTGTGCCGTACCAGAACCACTGACAGGTAATATGGATCGCTCTGATACAAACGACGTGCCAGACTGACTTGATCCTGCTTCTTGAGTGGCAGAAGCTCCCTCTGTGAGCATTTGGGATTGACTGAAGCCATCGAAAGAGGATGGCGTTCCTGATTCCAAAATAAATATATCCTGCGATATTGTTCCAGAAGCTAATTGTGGAAGAATTGATGATCCAGAAGACAGAAGACCTGGCGCCAAGCTTGAAGAGATAGCTGGAAGCTCTTGTGATGCAGACAATGTTTCTGTAAATGAATGTGCAGCAGATGCTGTAGTAGAGACCGGCTGAGTGAAGGAAGGCATTTCAGAAAATCCACCAGAGGCTGAAATGACACCGGACGAACCCACAATACTACTGCCACCCAAAGTAGATCCCGAAACCCGTGGAATTGCGGTCGTGATGCCTTGAGGCATAGATAGAGATTGACTCATGCTCTCCTGACCAATTGAAAGACTTCCAGACTCAGATTGAAGCGCACCGTTGCTAGCGGTGGACTGCCTAGTGATTGATGCACTTACAGTCAGAGTTGGTGCACCGAAAAATGATGATAGCCTGTTGTAAGAGCCAGACACCGATTGCTGAGAATTTTCCAGGACAGTTCCAGATGCGGAGACTGACTCCGATAACAGGCCTGAGGGAGGGATGGAAGAAGAAGCAGGTTGTTGAGACTCGGCTGAAGTTCCGGTGTTTTGACTTGAAGCGAAGGCACTGATGGTTGACATTTCAGATATTATCGACGGAGCCCCCAAGGATGTGGCACTTGTAAGACCGCTAAATATTTGAGACATAGAAGCCACTGATGATGGAAGGTTTGGATTGAGTGAAATGGAGTTAGATGGCAGGAACGTGGATCTGAGAGACTGTTCTGCTTGCCGACTGCTGGCAAAAGCATTGGAGATGAAAGACCCTGAAGCGGTTGGAGCTGGTTCTACCATCGAAGTAGATATCGGAGCCGAAACGATATTGCTAAACGCATGCTGCAAAGTAGAGACAAAATTTTGCTCGGCAGATCCAGATTGGGAAACTATGTAACTGGCTGCTGACTCTGATCCCGAGACAGAAGGTACAGCACTTGGTGTTACACTCGCAATGAGCTGAGTAGCAGACATGGATTGGCCAAAAGAGACTGGGACAAAAGCCATCTGGCTGACACCTTGTTGAGAACTGGCCAAGGAGGGTGTATTCGACGCAGCAAACGACTGGCTTCTTGTAGGATTAACGGATTTGAATGTAGTCAGTGATTGGCTTAGGGCTTGGCTCATTGAAGCTTGACCTGTAGAAGCAAGCATTCCCGAGCTTTGAAGCGATCCCAGCATAGACGAAAACATTGCAGATATTGAGGCGGACGCCATCATGCTTGACTGTACATTCGACAAGGGAAGAATGCTTGTTTCCAAAGTACCCGATGCGCTCAGACTTAGAGGAACAGGTACGAAACCAGAACTCTGACTGGACCCTTGTCGAACGGATGTGGATTCATAGTTGCTTGTTGAATACTCCATTGTGGATATACTTGCCGAGAGTTGAACTTCGTTTGAACTAAACAATTTGAGAGACGTTGATCCTGACGGAATCGCCGGCGGGGACCCAGATTTAGTTTGAAATTCCGAAGAGAACAGCTGACTAGATCCAGCGCTCATTGGTGAAACGAATGATTGAATCGAAGCTGAAGCAGAAACTGGGGATGTAATGAATGAAGACGCTTCCGAGGGCGATAATGACAAAGATCCTGCACTAGAAATCGATGCCACTTGGGTAGCTTCCGAAGCAATTTCAGAGCCACTAAAGATACTAGACGGTGGTATTGAGATGGCACTGCTATCGACTGCCTGAGAAGCGTCGAAGCTGGAAACTTGAGCTGATGGCAGGTTGGAAATAAGTGATGACATTCCAACACTTGCCGAGAAAGACGTTGACTGTGCCTCAACGAAAGACTGAGCCATGGATGCTTGCGATGTAGAAGCTATATTGGTGATTGTCGCAGACCCAAACGATGGCAGATTGGAAGGAGAGTATGATTGCTGAGTTAGTTGGGAGCTGGATACAATAGCAGCTGTTGAAAAGGCACTCTCGGACGCAGAAATAGCAGCCGAGAGACTAGGCGCAGGTGTGCTGGACGACCCAACAATTGAGACTCCGGAGAAAGAAGAGGGATTTTGAAGACTGCTGGAGGCTCTGGAAAATTCGGTTTGGGAAAGCATGAAAGGCCCTGAAGCAGACGGAATCATGGTGTGTTCGGCGGTGGACATGATCTCGGAGTTGAGAGACTGTCGTCTGGTGAAAGTTTGGAAGCTACTGATCGAAGGGACGCCTGATGACTGTGAAAACTCGAAGCTCCGTGCCTCTGAGGCAGTCGATTGTGCTGGAAAAGAACTCGACACTAGAAATTACGGTTAGTATTAAAGCCATAAGGCAAATATAAACCACAAATTCAATTATTGACCGCTTCTACTGCCGAGTTTCGATACTTCGAAAACTCGAGAAGAGAATCAAGAGTCATGGTTGTTCCCAATCCGGTGTGTGAAGTTCCCGTGTGTAAGGTGCCTAGCAGAAGGGTTGCATGTCTGTGCTGTTATCCTGGAGTAAAACCAAAAAGATGTTCGAACAAAAGGATTGCGCTGGAGACGAAATAAATGCGGAAAAAATGCTGGGGATGTTGCAGGGGGTCGAAGACAACGCACCCTGAGTATTGAGTATAGTCGTTTCTGATATTCGAAGACTGCTCCGGCTCAGAGCACTGGTGGATGCGGATATTAAAAGTGGCGAGCTGTATGTTTTTTGGCTTGTCTGAGTTGGGGATGCTTCTCCTGACGCCTCCCATACCGTTGATGAATCTGCGGCAGTAGTAGAAGCTTGAGCAGACAATGATGTCATGGTACTCGAGTCCTGACTGAGCGTGGACGTAGTGGAGGCCAAGGAGGTTGGAGTCATAGAGCTACTGCTCAATAGAGCGGTAGATACGTCGGCTTGGCTGCTTGAGAAAGCCGTTGGATTACTGCCGTTATCTGGTGCTGAGGATGCAGATGACCATATTGTAGACGATGGAAGAGTGGTAGAAGTACAGTCCCAAAGGACCGTCGTAATCCAACCTGGGTCTGCATTGACTTGAATTCTAGACTGTGTAAGTAGAGTGACATAACTTTAAGAGCATTAGTGAGAGTATCTACAGGTTAATGAGAAGGACAATAAATGAGAGACTTGTTGACATCGCTCCAAAAGACATTGTGGATTACGCTCCACCGAGCAAAGGATGAATGTGGTGGTGCCGCAGAAATTCTAATGTTTATTCCCAAGAGTCAAAAGATCGAAAATATTTTTGGCCGCCTGTGAGACTAATTGGAAAGTAAATGAGAGAATGGAAAAAGACAACTGAGATAGTGGCGGCAGAAAGTGCAGACACAGCGAAAGATAAAGACTCTGGTCCAGAGGCAGCCCTGGGCTGTATTGGCAGATATGTCCCTGGGTACGGCTGGCTTTTGGCGTTATAGAGATTGATCGTCGTGTAGATCCATAGTCGAAACGCGAGCCTCAATCCAAAAGATCCAAAGCTGCAGCCAGGGTCGTGAAACTATGATAAAAAAAAAATATAAAAAAAAAAGCCCCAGCCTTCTCGTCATATATGACTTTTTGTGCTAAATGTTGAGCAAATTTCCATTTGCCCGACCTTCTAGTAAAGCAACAGCAATTGTAAGTCGGAACGATTACTGCTAAATTGCTAATAATGACATCTTATCGCGGCCACAATAGTGAGATATGTGAAAATGTAGATCTTGAACGATCCGGTCCTAACAAAAGGGACGAGAAACTTAAGGGTCGGTCCTTCGGGGAGGAATGAAAAGCTTGCTGATCAAGGGATGCCATTCGGCATTCGTGGTCGGGCTAGGAAATCCAGAGTGGACGTGTACCTAAAACCTTCTTAGTTATTCATAGCGTTTGGACGCCTCGGAATCTGTCTACATATATAGATCTTACAATCGTGACAAACCTCAATGCCCTAAAGTCTCATCACTTGATACAGAGTAATGGAAAGATGCCTTAAATTTTCAAATAGTTGAGATTAACGTAAACACACTCACTTGCGCCCTTTGATTCGTTGAAAATCATGAAGTAGAAATGTAGAAATATCTCTTCATCAAGCATGATATTGGCTCGTCCCACTTGGGAGTTATCGGTCTTTATAGACAAATCGATAATAAGACTTCATCGACTCGAGCTTGAATTAGATGTGCATGAAGAGTACGACTTGCAAGTTTCACGATGGGAGGGACCGGTTGTTTAATTCGTTGCATTTCATTATCCTGCTGCACTGGCCTATAGGTCCATTTTTGCCCTGACGCCCGCTAATGCCAAAAGGTAACCACGAGAGGTCACTAATAGTGCCATCATACAATAAATGCAGAGCTTTCATGCTCGTGCATACCGAAGCTCAATGCTTGGATTTGCCGCCATCAACTGTGTCTGTATATGCTGTTATATGAGCATTGTGAGCCACCAGCAGGTGAGGGGTATATCGAGTGCAGCGTGTGCTGACTCTTGATTCATGACCACGCGATATTCATACAGGAGAGAGTCTGCCACCGACTCATACTCCAACCATCCCGGGGCCGTAACTATGTTGACGAACAGGAGGTCCTTGAAAATGATTTCCGTTCTTTTCTTTGTTAGCCATGAAATATTGCACGTGTAGCAAGGCACAAACCTTCTTTGGGCGCTTTCTGCTGCCGCGGTCATCGGCTTCACCCGTTGAGTAACCGCTTGCTTGCGCATCATCATCAACAAAACCCTCACCATAGCCCTCGAAACTTGAATCACCATAAGTCCGCTTCTTGACATTGCGCTTGGGACGTGGACCCTCAGACTTCGATGCCTTGCCTGTACGAATTACACCACCTGCTTGAGGAATATGTGGACGTGCCGCACTCTGTGCTACCTTTGTTACTTCGGCCATAGGACCCATATCAGGAAGACCAAGTACGCTGCCGTTGAACTTGTCCTTTGGTATCGGGCCTCTCGCCATTGTCAATGCTAACTTCAAGTTTGGGGTTGTGTCAATCGGCTTAGAAATCTCTCGACCTTGCAATGTAGCGGTCCAATGCTCAGCGGGCATATTGCACATTTCCAACAGCGTGCCTGGCGCATTGGTTTCTCTCTTGACTGCATCGAATTGTCCGGACAAGCCATGCTCCTTGATCTGATTCTTGTACGTCTTTCGGAGTTTGATACCCTTGGAACCATCCTCTTTGAACCGTGCAACAGACTTGGCAATATCATGTAAACCATATAGCGTAAACAGGTCTTGAGTTGGTCGAGGTTCACTGAAAGCGAGGGCTAAAATATCATACCCGTGTTAACCAAATACTTCTGTAGATGATGTGAGGGCGTCAAGCGCCTGGGATACAATACCAGGAATGGACATGATACAGAAGGGGAGCCTTACGAGTTCTGCAGAGGAGGTATTTCTCGCCGACATCCAGATGGAGGTCTTCAATGCTAACCATACTAATTCTGCTGTCCTCGACATGAACCTTCTTCTGTTCTCGATCACCATGATCCTCAGAATCACGCTTGCGCTTATTGGTATTCATATCGCGGCCAGTAGGATCGACCACGGTATCAGAGATCGAAGACATGCTGCCGTTGATACTGTGTGCGGGTGTAGGAAGAGAGTGGGTATTTCTGGGTGAGCCCACGACTTTCGAGGGGAGATCGGATGCGCCGAAGGTTTGGGAAGGACTTTGCGGGGTATTTGGGTGATCGAACGGCATATCGTGGGAGAAGTCGAGAATTTCGAGGAAGGTTGTGTTGTGGACAATGTATCCGGGTATTTGAGATTGGGTCAAAGGTGAAAAGATGATCAAAGGCTCGAGGGGTTTGCCAGATGCGCCCTTGCTCAAGGGACGTGGCCGATCGAGAAATATGTCGAATAGAGTTCAAATGAATCGCTGATCGAAGTAAATCGTCGTCGGATAGTATCTCGTGAGTTCGGAGGTCAGCGAACAAAGGGTTGGCGGAAATGAGGAGACGGTCGCAATCCAGCCCAGGAACCAGGACAGCGCTCCAGCACCTTCCAATATTACTTCATCCAACTTTCTCTATCGATACCAGCGACTGAATTCTTGCGTTTAAGGGGTCGTCGAGAAGGAGGTCGTGATGTCGTCGGAGGGTTGGTGATGATGAAGTGCTGAGGTTGAAGATCGGAGGCGCCGTTCTCTGATGAACCAGGATGGCGCTAAATGAGTGGGGCGTGCGCAATCACGTGTACGGATAAATTACGTGGGTGAACTTGTGACTAGAAGAAAGAGTAAGGTGAAAATGGGAATTAATGTAGGTTGACTGGGTTGAAGGGATACTATGTGAATGTACGCCAACTACAAAGGTCTTAATTCATTCAGATGCCGATATTCAAGTCTATGTTTATTGTATCGACTTTCTTTCAACCTCAAACCTCACAGTTCTAAAGTTGGGCATCGAGACCCAAGTCGCTGGATGTCACGCTAGACTGTTTTTAGAATTAGCGCCATCATCCGATAAAGAAATCTTGTCAAAAAGTTCGAGATACAAATTGCAGTAGGCAAAAATCACACAATAACCAAAGCACAATGGGAAAACGTCAACGCATATCCGAAGAGGCCGAGGCGGTGGCAGAGACAGTTTCGGAGACAAATGATCCACCTTCAAAAAAGGCACGAAAAGAAACAAATGCTAGTGCTCAAAGAACGCTGTTTGTTCGTTCGCTGCCTGCAATTGCAACAAGCGAAGCTCTCACTGAATTGTTCTCACAAAATTACCCACTCAAACATGCAACTGTTGTACTCGATACCGAAACGAAACAATCAAAGGGATATGGATTCGTCACTCTTGCAGACTCGGAAGATGCTCAGAAAGCTCTGGATGAGTTCAATGGGCAAGTTTTCATGGGACGGAAGATGAAAATAGAAATTGCACAACCTCGATCTCGAGAAATGGGCAAAACTGAAGTTGATGGCAAACGCAAGAGTCAGATATCTGCAGAGGCTGCCGCTATCAAGAAAGCGAGGTTGGACAAGATGACTGAGGAACGAAAGCCCCCAAAGCTTATTATTCGAAATCTACCTTGGAGCATCAAAACCCCTGAGCTTTTGGCAGAGTTATTTCGAAAATATGGGAAGGTAAAATTTTCTACGTTGCCCAAGAACAAGGATACACAAGCTGGATTTGGTTTTGTGGTTATGCGAAACCGAAAACAAGCTGAGAAGGCCTTAGCATCAATCAATGGAACACTAGTTGATGGCAGGACACTAGCTGTAGATTGGGCTGTAGAGAAGGATGTATGGGAGGCGCAGAACAAATCCGCCGGAACGGAAGAGGATAAGGTGGATGAGGATGATGCGAAGCCAGACGAAAAACCCGCGCCTGAGTCCGAAAATGAAGAGGATGATGTAGCCAACTTTTTCAAGAATTTTGGAGACCAATTGGAGTCAGAGGATGAAGACGAGGAACCGCCAGAGAAGTTGGATACAGACGAGGAGATGGGCGAGGACAAATGGGAAGATGAAGACGATGAATCAGACGAAGAGCCTGAAGACCTAAAGCCACAGAAGGTTATGATCACGGACAACTCTACAACACTCTTTGTTCGCAATCTACCATTCACAACACTTGATCACGACCTCAAGGAGCACTTTAATCAATTTGGACCTGTTCGATACGCTCGGGTTGTGATGGACCGAGCTACTGATCGTCCGAAGGGAACAGGTTTTGTTTGCTTCTTCAAAGTCGAAGATGCAGACGCATGTTACCGTGGTGCTCCTCGTGGGGCCCCAACTGGAGCCAATGCTATTGCACCAAAAGTAAAACATTCAGTCCTCGAGAATGAGGATGCAGATACTAGCGGCATGTACACAATCGATGGCCGAGTTCTTCAGATCGCCAAAGCTGTCGACCGTGACTCGGCTTCGAAGTTGACCGAGCAAGGCACGAACTTCCGTACAGAACGGGATACGGATAAGCGTAAGCTTTTCCTCTTGTCTGAAGGTACCGTTGCCTCCGGCACTCCGCTATACGAGCTGCTGGCTCCGTCGGAAATCAAGATGCGAGAAGATTCGGCAATGCAGCGGAAGAAACTGATCCAGAATAACCCCACTTTACATCTGTCTCTCACTCGCTTGTCGATCCGCAACTTGCCTCGCAATATCGACTCTAAAGCTCTTAAAGCCCTCGCTCGTGAGGCCGTCGTAGAATTTGCCACGGACGTGAAAGAAGGGAAACGGGCTCAGCTATCGAAAGAGGAAGAAGCTCGAGGTGGCGAGGAGATGAAAGCGGCCGAGAAACAGCGGAAAGCGAAGGGTAAAGGTATCGTTCGCCAAGCCAAGGTCGTCTTCGAAGGAAGAGAGGGTGCCAAGATCGCAGAGGAATCTGGTGCCGGTAGAAGTCGAGGATATGGCTTCGTTGAATATAGCTCTCACAGATGGGCACTGATGGGTCTTCGTTGGCTTAACGGCCATGCCCTGACTAGCGCTATGGGCAAGAAGCAACGTTTGATTGTTGAATTTGCCATCGAAAATGCGCAAGTAGTTCAGCGACGGAAAGAGAAGGAAGAGAAAGCTAGATTGAGGAGTAAGGAGGTAGTGGAGAAGAGGGAGAAGGGAGAATTACCTGAAAAGGAGAAGAAAGTTTTCACAAAAGGCACACTCATGAAAAAGACCCGAGTGGGGATGAAAGGCAAGAAGGGCCGACCCGAGAAGGAAGAAAAGAGTTTTGATAAAGTTGTTGTGAAGAGGAAAGATGATGGAAAAGAGAGTGCCTCGAAAAAGGGGCAGGTATCCGAGAAGAAATTCAAACCCGGCTTTCCTCCCGGAGAGGAGGGTCGACTACAAAGGAGAGCACAGATTATTCAGAAAAAGAGGCAAATGAGGAAAAAGAGGAATGGCGGTGCTTGATCGTATTGAAATGTTGTTAGAGATACCATGTTTCATATGGCCCATGTTGCTATTGGAATCGAGCACATAATTCTGTCGACCAGTCCTGTTGATCCAGATCTTGGTTGTTTCTTGCTCCTTCCCAAAATGTCCTTTGTCACCGTGTCAGTTGATTTTGCACCTCAAATCGCCAGTACAGGTGAAAGTGTCCGACTCATCTTTGTTCACTCCAGATTCTTTCAATGTGCGCCTTGCTTCATTCATATGGAGAGCTTTACTTCTCCTATTTCATTCCAACATGCGGCCCTGGCCATTGACTGGATAGAAGTTATGTCATATAATGTATATCTGAAGTTCAATTTTACCTTTGGTGATGTCAAATAAATCACTGCTGAGTGAATTGAGAATATGACCAGCTTTCAAAGCAACGTCACGAAGTGAATCCTCCGATCTTTCGAGTATAAGTTATGACTCCGTAAACGCCACTACTGGCATATTGCAAACTTTTACAATTCCAAACAATTTTGTTTCCACATACTTGAGCACACAGTGTACACACTCATCATATCGAGTCCTCTGCTCTCAAGCCTTTCTACAAACTGTAACGACAGCGAGAAACCACCAAAATTTGCATAAAGCAACACCAAGTCCAATATGGGCAAACTCATCGACGACCTCAACTTCCTCTTCCGCTCAATATGGGCACTCTTTCCTGAAGCTCGGAGCGAAACAGGCATCCAAGACCAGGCTCTTGATGCTGCCACAGTACTCGAACATGCAGGCGCACCCCCAGCAGGTTCAACATCTCACTCTATTCTCCAAAATTGGTTCACAGCTCACCCTCTACCTTCGAAATCATCTTCGGCTTTGTCAACTCTTCCCACTGTCGTCGAGGACCCGCAAACTATCCTCCATACACTTCACAACTACCTCGAGTCCCGAATCTCGGTTGAAATCCTGTTTTTGGAACCAGAGACTGGAACAAATCAAACGGAGGAATATCAAATGATGTGGAAAGAGATTGTGGATGTGCATGGCAAAGTGATGAAGGATATTGGAGATAGGGTGAAGGCGGTGGAATATAGACTCAAAAGTCCGCAATGTAGTTGTGGAAGTGAAACTTCGACCCCACCATCAGGAGTGTGGGTTAGAGAGAAAGACGTGAGTATTTGTGATTTAACTGCTTAAATTCATTCATCACCAGAAGAATAGAAGCAATGAAAAGCTAATTTAATGTCAGAATTGCGAAAATCCTCTCTGTCGTTGCAAAACACTCTCGTTCGGATCTCTGGACCACATCTTGACTATGGAAGCCGCCCACAGCGGCGAGACGTCTACACCACCTCTCATCACCCGTTCCGCCAACCCCATCGATTCGCTCCCTACTTCTACTACACCAACCACTCCGACATCCCAGCTACCTCAAGAGTACGCTCTCCGTAGTGCTGTCAACAACTTCCAACACCATTCGAAGACCCTGATTAGAAAGATGGAGCAGAAAATCTCAAATACACGTGATTCGACCGTTGATGGAGAGGAGGAGGTTTTTGATAATGTTTCGAAGGCTATTAGTAAGCTGAGAAGATGTACTCGTGAGGGAATTGGAGAGGATATCACCGTGGTTTCGGCTCTTGGTAAGGAGGCGAAGAGAAGAGAAGATGATATCGTCAGTGCGAACGGGGAAAATGAGGGCTTCAGGTTCTTGAGATTGAATTAGAATCCGCAATTCCGAGAAATTCTGCGCCGTTCTATTTAGAGTTGGACATTGGGTTATGCAAACTGCGGTGCAACACATGCCCAGAAACATCTGCAGCTAGAGCTGAGATGATACCGTAATAGATGGGATCACACAATTAAAGTTTATGCAGACTAAATGAACATATGGAGACAGAATATATTACCTTGAGGACTATATCAAGAGTGAAAAAACATAAATACTTCTCAGGGTACGAAGTGGAAAAGGAGCTTGGCGAGGATATCACTTCCGAATTCGGAATCCATGGCTGTACTTCAGAGACGTTCATAGCTCAATGGCCCACTTCGTTCCCACGAGATGCAGCGGTATGTATCGTCGAAAATATCTGGGAATATTATCTCGCCGACATTGATGCTGTTTCAAACTAAACCTGCCGGCGGAAGCATTACGCCACTTGCGAATTCAATTGGTGAATTTTACCGAGTCCTATTGGACATGTGTTGAGGTATCGGTGAAACCGTAGGTAGTATCCGTGGAATTATCCTCAAAGTAGACTTTGGAGCAGGAGAGACGAGTATGGAGTATAACATTCAGAAGTCGACTCAGAGCTCAGTGATACAGAAGATACCCTGCATCAAGTGCCATTGTCATTCATTATCCCAGGTAGAAGTGCTAAGTCCTCCACATTGGCGCTCTGTGGGAGAGTCATTGTATGCATAATTACGTTGCATCACCATTCAAAATTCAGAGACAACTATGAAGAAGAAAAAAGAAAAGAAATTGTCAAGTCGGAAAGTATGCTTCTTTCCCCGGCTATGTTAGAGTTTTTAAATGGTTAGTCATACCAAGTAGTACTAGTAAATTGTAGTGGTTGTCTCATTTGAGTGGATCAACAAACAGGCACAAGTGCCCCTAATACACCGCTCCATAATACTAAATTAAGTCTTAGATTTATGTCACCAGTCTCAAAGCCTAGCGTCGTACAACACCACCGCTACAGCACCTCGGTACCATAAATTCCGTACATTTCGATCGTTTGAAGATCTTGGTCTATTATGCATTGGTGTACAGGTGGAGATTTCCATTGTACTTCGAAGTACAGTTGAGGTGAACCCTTGAACAACGGGACCAAAAATACTCAGATCTATTGAATACTCGCAGAGATCTATGCAGGGTCAGTACAATGTGATGCCGATCTCTATACTAGGTAGAAAGTCGTTTATCGTAGCTCTGGTAGCTACTCCCGCCGTCCCCTAATTCGATTGCTCTGGCGAATGATAAGTTTAGGAGGAAGTTCTTAGAAAATTGGCATATGATATCTGCTTCAAACGTACTATTCATAAAATTTGCCACCTCATCACCCTTCCAAGTCGCGAACCAAGCCCGTCTTGAGATCAAAGAATTTTTGATTCTCTCCGACGAAAACCAATATGGACAAGCAGCAGATGATGGCCCAGCACCAGGCTATCAAATCCAGTCTCCAGATCCTCACAAATGCCGTGGATGCATACTCTTCAACTTTTGAGAAGAACATCTTATCTAATGATCTTGAGGCAATTGGTCGAATCTCCCAACGTCAGGTTGCAATGGTAGAGAGCGTTAAGCAGATGCAGAGCGCCATCTACGGGCCGTTGAATATGATCATGCTGCATTATGAGGAGGTAAGGTTTTTAATGTACTCCCAAAGATATGTGTATAGCTAGAGCTGATTAAGGATGATGGATGTAGTGCCTTCGTACTAGCTCGCTCAGAACATTGTTGGAAATGGGTGTTTTTGATAGCTTGCCGGTTGATGGCAGCGAGATGTCAGCTAGAACGCTAGCTAACAAACTGGATGTTGACGAAGCTCTTCTTGGTTTGTAGCAGATTATATGAAATGGAGTGACGATCACTAACGAGGAAAAGTTCGATTGATGCGTGTTGTCATTCCCACATTTTTCCAAGAGCCGCAACCAGAAGTTTATACTCATACGCCAAACTCAATGGTGTATTTGGAGCCTCCTCTGAGAGCAAACTTCAAAATGATGTAAGCTTATTCCGCATCTTTTCGAAAGCATCTATGCTAATCGTTCACCGTCCTCAGGTTCGATGAAATTTGTGTCGCGAGTATGAAAATGCCAGAGTTTTTCAAGAGAAATGGTTACCTCAACCCCATCTCTCACAGCAATAATCCGTACACCTTTGCCCATGACACCCACGGCAAATCAATGTTTGAGTTCCTGCTTCAAGATCCAGTTCGCTTCAAGAACTTCAATGACGCAATGCAAGCTCGTTCTTCTCAAACATCTCGCCCCTATGACCTATTTCCTTTCAGAAAGCGGTTCGACGAAATTAGAACTACTGACGAGACGGTTCTACTTGTAGATGTCGGCAGCGGCATGGGTCAAGCTACGCTTGCGATCCGCAAAGCCTGTCGAGGATATAAAGGCAAATTTGTGATGCAGGATCAGAAGGAGGTTATTGACAGGGTCGCAAATTTCCTCCCTATGGGTGTGGTGGGTATGGCGCATGATTTCTTCAAGCCACAGCCTATCAGAGGTAAGCTCTGCTCATCTTTAAGAACGGCTGAGACACTTACGACGTGCAGGCGCTCTCTTTTACTACATTCACCGTTGCCTACACGATTGGTCTGACTCTGATTGCATTGTAATATTGCAACATCTAGCAGCGGCAATGGTGGTTGGAGTTTCGCGGCTGCTGATATCTGAAATCGTGATGCCGCTTGGAAAAGTTGACATCCAGACTGCGTGGTCAGATATCAACATGCTGACTTTTGGTGGAGTGGAACGGAGCGAAAAGCAGTGGAGAGCCCTCCTAGACAATGCTGGTTTGCAACTTGTAAGTGTGCATGGCGAAGACGGAGGTTGCTGGTTTAGGGTTTTGGAGGTTATTCGCAAGTGAAAAGTTGATTGTAGAAGGAATATTCAAAGACTAAGTGAGGCAGCACGAGAATAAGATTTGAGGTTCTTTTAATTGGCCAATATAGAATGCATAGATTATAAGATGCTTGCTTGAAGTACCTTTGCGTTCAGGAACACTCTTTGATAACCTCAATTATCGCATCAGTGACTCTACTGCTCTTCCGAGATTTTCCAAAATGCAACAGTGATGCTTCAAAGTCATACAGATCGGGCCGATCTCTCATATGTCCGGGAAGTTCCTCGGTTTTAGTAATGTTGATCTTAGGCCAGCTGCTCAAAAGCCCATACCACAAGTCAAATATGCATCACACAAGGACAACGTAACACAACAGCGACGATCAGAAGTATTTGCAATCTCAAGTGCAGTAACCCTTTGCTCGGACACCCTGCAAGACATAGTTGCGTATATAAAGGCCGTATTTGATGCACAGCGATCCCTATCTCCCTCAAACCTTCTCTCGTTAACCTTGGAGATGCATCTTTTCAGAGTAGTCATTCCCGCCATCTCGGCTCTGGCCCCAGGGTTATTTGGAGTGGCATCCGCAACGGTGAAGCATGATAAAGGTTTCGTCCCAGATGCAGTGCTCAACGTCACTCATGAGGCGAGAAAACAATCATGTGTGCCTGAGAAAGAGATTTTAGTTGTCAATGGCACGAGTCCAGGACCTGCTCTCCGATTCAAGGAAGGCGATACAATTTGGATCAGGGTCTACAATAATATAGGCCATCAAAACCTCACCATGGTATGTTGAAAATTGGCTATCGTTTCCTCTCCATCATTTCTTATTTTGAAATTATACGCCCAATATCTCTCACCTTGAATGTATTGTTTACAATTACGCCGTCCTTTGCCAGCATGGAAGAATTTAGCAGAGAATTTGAGACTCGAGTATTTACCTCCCGTGACTAATTGGTAATTAGCACTGGCATGGTCTCACAATGGCCACAGCTCCATTCTCCGATGGTACTCCCCAAGCTGCACAGTGGCCCATACCCCCGGGTCATTTCTTCGATTACGAACTACACGTACCACTTGGATTTGCCGGGACGTATTTCTATCACTCACATGTGGGCCTTCAAGCAATTTCGTGTACTGGTCCTTTGATCGTAAGAAATCTTCTATTCATGCTACGAACCAAGAATTTTCCTCCCTTTGTTTTAGCACGCGATGTAACATGAAGTACTGACCTGTGTCAGATTGAGGATGCTAAGGACACGCCACACCACTACCACGAAGATCGTATTCTATTAGTCCAAGATGTCTTCCCAGACAGTGATGAGTATGCTACCATTCTCTCCAGTCTTTTCCATCCTTCAAGCAGCCATAAAACGAGGACTATCAGTTTTTGAGCAGAGATTTTCATCTGCCTGCCAGCAAAATCTTGTCTTAATAGGTTTCTAATCTGTTGCAGGTTCATTGAGGAAGCTTTGCTAGCTATTCCCATGGAATATGAGAGAGCACAAGAGATGGTTCTTATCAACGGAAAAGCTGGTGGTACGACAGACCCAGGAGCAAAGTGCAATGATTCATTGACCATAATTAATGTGGAACCTGACAAAACCTATCGAATGAGGCTTATTGGTGGAACCGGCTTGTCTTTTGATATTCTGGCCATAGAGGGCCATGATGATCTCGAAATTATCGAAGTGGATGGGTAAGAATTCCTTCATGTTTACCTCGATAAATAATCAGCTAACAGTGAAATAGAGCCTACACTGAGAAATTTCCCACCTCATTCATGCAAGTTGCGCCTGGTCAACGATTCAGTTTCCTTCTACATACCATCAAGAAGCCAACAAAGCAGTATTACTACATCCAACTGGAGACTCGCGAGTTTGGAGGGAAAACTCAGTCATTCGCAGTCCTCAACTTCGGCAAGCCAGCGGTGGACGACAAACCTGAAGTCTACCCACCAGCTACTCCACCCCTCACCTTACCACCAACAGACCCTTACTGGCTAGAATACTCATTGAAACCTTACAATGATTCTGACCACCCAACTGCTTCACTTAACGCAAAAGACTTTCCCACTGCGGCAGAAGTTACACGAAGAGTGAATATCACTTCTCATCTTTTCATCAAGGACGGTGGTCTTCTTTACAAGCTGAATGGCATTACCTGGAATGAAGGTACTGTATATGAGCCATATCTTGTATCTCTATACAAAGATGGTGGATCCAACTGGCCGTCGATGGAACGTGCTGTCAAGAATGATGGTTTAGATCCAGTCACTTTTGCATTCCCAGCAAGAATGGGTGAGGTACTTGAAATTGTGGTTCAGGGAACCGGTTCTGATGGAGGTGGAACGGAAACTCATCCATGGCATGCTCATGGGGCACATTATTGGGACCTGGGCTCTGGAGAGGGTGTGTACAATGCCAAGGCAAATGAAGCAAGATGGAAGAGTTCTATTGGACACCCAGTCAAGAGAGAGTAAGTGGTCCATGTATTAGTAATTCGAAGGCTTGGTCCTTGGGACATCGATATCTATATGAAAGATGGAAACGCTAACGCTTCGACAGTACAACCAATCTCTACCGGTATGGTGGATCGGCCCCGAATAATACGCTGTCATCATGGAGAGCCTGGAGACTCAGGATCGATCATCCAGGTGTCTGGATGATTCACTGCCATCTTTTGCCCCATATGGTATGGGGCATGAACACTGTAAGTAATTTGGCTTTGAAAGTTTGAGTCCAAAACAAGAATGTACTAATGCATGTATCATAGGCTTGGGTCATGGGTAATCAATCTGAAGTGCTTGGAAGGATCGATACACCGGATGTGGAAGGGTATCTTACCTATGGAGGGAGCGTTGTTGGGAATGAGACTCATGCTCCCGATGTGATTGAGTTCTTCAATCTCGATGACTGGGAGGATGGCTCTTTGGACGATGAACCTTAGTGATCTTTCAGATCGGGGCAAGGTGGTCCCAAGGACTTTCTTTCATTTCCAAATCACTAAGAAATCATCCCCGCAATGAACTCTGTATCATTAACTATTTTACAAGAGTGGCAAAAGGAAATTATTTTCCAGCTTCATATTCATAGTCTAATTTGAACTTGGTTCTGATCTATCTCCATTGTCAAATGATATCACATTCCCGAGATTGGCAGTGTGAAGTAACTGTAAGAATAGGAGATCGCCCTATGTCTTCCACTCGATTCACTCATAATGTTGATCATGTTGATTCACCATTCCAAGTGTTGAAGTATACCTACTTCGCCCACGGTTTATCGCAATATATGATTCTCGAAGGGCTTCTTAGTTGAACTTGTACGTGTATAAGAGCTTCTGCAATGCTGAAGCTTACCATTTTTCTTCACTGTCTGCATCAAGTTTACAGCTGCAGTATGAGCCCAAATGATTACCAAACTTCCACAAGCCGTCCAAGCCCACCTGCTTTTGCCTCCACAGTAACCGACATCTGGTCTGAGCAAGGCTGGATTGGCGCAAAATCGACAAACTTTTCGACGCAGTAGACAGAGTCTGTGATATCAAGGAACCAGAACTTATTGAACAAATCAACGAAGCGTGCTGGTATCTGGCCTGCCTAGAGCTAGTTTCCTTCATCCACAACGATCATCTACTTTCGGGACTAACAGACGGATTCACATGTACACAGCCGTACCTCAAGACATGGAATTGATAAACAACAACGCTTTACGAATTCTGTTAGGCGAGATCACTAGATTCGAAATATTGGTATCAGAATTGAAAATAAAGTGCGAGTTGTGGACAGGGATGCTGAGTGTGATGAAAACCTTCTTGTCAGGACTAGAAGAGCCATTAATAAGGGGAATATAATGCTGATAAATATCGATTAAATTCGACAGGGCCTTGTGGACAGGTATACGCCTACGACTCAGAGCACTTTAGTGGTGAACTGAAGATATAACAGCCCTCAACCAAGACACCGGAGGCCTCCACCGAGACTTCGCCATTGAAAGGCGGACTCGTGTGAAGAGGGGTAGTCAACAGGATGGAATCAAGATACTACTGAAATATACAGTAGCTCAAATATAACTTTGAAAGATTCAAGTATGACTGAATTCTTTAGATACACATAACTCCCTTGACACTGAGCCACTGACAGTGGCTTTTCAGCCTTCCCTCTCTCTCGCTTACAAAAGCGGCCCGGGTAACAAAAAATGGCTAATGGAACATTCTTCTGAGGTTTTTATATATATCTAAGGTAGCTGATATAAGGAAGCATGAAGAGCATTTGAATCTGTGAATATTCTGATTTGATCAAACTAATGTTATCTTATTCAAAATACAACTAGCACACTAATCATACCACATCAAATTCTTCATCACCCACTCTGGACGCATAAAATCCAAAAAGACTCCCTGGTGGAGGTAAACAATCTCAAAAACACAAATCAAGAATCAAATTACACACCAATCTTCTTCCCACTAGTTCATCTCTCCCTCATCTCACTCTCTTTAAGAAAACTCTATGGGGTCACTTAGGGGTAAGCTCCTATCTACACTTACAAGGCGTAGCAGCAGGTGTCGTCCAAGCCGTCAACTTTCTGAATCAGTGATAGTAGAAGTGAAAGTAGTGAAACTCCACGCATGGAATGTAGCAGTCTGAACTTCTCCTGTGACAGTCGGTGGATCGACACGGACAAATACCGTTCTAGTGGCAGGACGTGGTGCGCTGGTTTATGAATAGTTATCATTCGTGGTATTGTAGGGAAGAGGAAAAGATATGGGAGAGGAGAATACATACACAGATTTGGTGACGGCGATATCACTAGTGGTTCGAAGGGTTAGAGTCTTGGTAGATGTAGTTTGTGTGACGATTATGGTTGCATAAACTGTACAGGTGAGGGTGGTAGCAACTCTCTTTGCTTTATGTCTCCATTTCTTGATCAACTTGGATACTGGTGGAGCAGATGTTGTCGATTTAGGGCTATATGAGCTTGATGTAGAAGTGCTAGTGGGTTTGGTAGTGGTTGTTTTTAGCGGCAAGGTGCAAGGAGTAGGTCCTGTTCTGAATGTTGTTGTTCTCATGACCCAGGTATAACGTGTCCAGCTGCGAGTTACATTATGGGCAACTGCGATTGTGGTAGTATTCCTAAGAGATGTTTAGTTTCAGGAAGCAAGGTGGAGTACATATTCGCTGCTTACGGGTAGACTGTCCGAGTATGCAGTCCACCTTCGGTAATTATGTGAATTACAGGCGATAGAGTGATTGTATCGGTGATGGTAGAGGTAACAGTGCTGACAACAGTCACAGTAGGACTAGCTGTATAAGTGGCATTCAGAGTAACAAATTCCACAATTGTTTGAGCGTAAACGAGCTGAGCTGCGAGCAAGATGGCAATGAGTTGAAAAGAGACCATGATTCTAGTCTTGAAAGGTGATGGTCTTGTCCCAGAATGTCCAATTTGGTGATGATCATCGTCTATTATATACTCTGTGGTTAACTTTAAATCAGTGGCGAAGTTTGGTTGCAAATATCCTGAGGAATGCCACGAAGATGGCATTGCTAGCGACGGGCAGGGACTGACGAAATTGCATTCTAGAATTGAGGGATTTTTACGGGTGAGAAACAGTTTAAGCTCGATTATGAAATTACACCGAGCATAATTGAAATCACTGAATCGAATCAACTGCTGTTGGTAGGTCATCAACTCGTTCTTTCAATATGACCTCTTCTTCGGAGGCACACTAGCACATTCCTTCTCATCCAGCGTTGTCAACACAACATCACGATAACCTACTCTGACCTCTTCTCCTTCTTTCTGCCAAGTCAATGTATGTTTCATGAAACCCGCATCGTCTCTATCGGGGAAATCTTCCCGAGCATGACTTCCTCTACTTTCCTTCCTCGCCCACGCACTTTTGGCTGTCTGACTTGCGCACGTCAACAGATTCCTCATCTCAAGTGTTTCGATCAAGTCGCTGTTCCAAATAAGGCTACGGTCCGTAACACTGAGTCGAGTTGTGAAGTCACGTTCAACTTGTTGGACTGCAGAGTTGCCAGAGGCAAGAGATTCCTCGGTTCGAAAGACAGCGACGTCAGCTTGCATTGCCTTTTGCATGTCTAGTCTCAATTTCGCGCTTGGTATGTCGCCTGATGATGTCCTTATCTTTTCGAGGTCGGCCAATGATTCTTTGCCAATGTCATCAGGGACCTTTGCATGTGGTGCACCCTTGTCGTTATTCTCAGCAATGTGAAGTGCAGATGCTCTTCCAAATACCACAATGTCAAGTAGAGAATTGGCTCCAAGTCGATTCGCCCCATGTACTGATACACAAGAAGACTCTCCAGCAGCGTACAGACCATCCACGGTCTTCTCGGTCCCATCATCAGCAACATTCAACACTTGGCCCTTCCAGTTCGTGGGAATACCGCCCATACAGTAATGCACAGTCGGTAGCACTGGAATCGGCTCTCTCGTAATGTCGATCCCTGCGAAGATACTGGCCGTTTCTGCAATTCCCGGTAAACGTTCATGTATGATATCCGCAGGAAGGTGGGAAAGTTGGAGGTAGATATGGTCTTTCTCGGGGCCACAACCTCTGCCTTCTCTTATCTCCATATTCATGGATCTAGACACGACATCTCGAGATGCTAGATCTTTCGCAGTGGGAGCGTAACGTTCCATGAATCGCTCGCCACTTCCATTTAGCAAATACCCTCCTTCGCCTCGAGCTCCCTCAGTGATGAGAACGCCGGCACCGTATATTCCAGACGGATGGAACTGTACAAACTCCATGTCTTGATTTGGCAACCCTGCTCTAGCAGCCATCGCATTCCCATCTCCTGTCGATGTATGTGCCGAAGTGCAAGAGAAATACGCTCTGCCATATCCACCAGTCGCAAGCACAGTATTCCGAGCGAACATTCTATGGAGAGTCCCGTCTTCCATACTCAGACATAGTACGCCGACACATGCTCCGTCTACCATCAGCAGATCTAACGCAAAGTATTCGATGAAGAAATTGGTATTGTGCTTCAGACTTTGCCCATACAGAGTATGAAGCATGGCATGGCCAGTCCGATCTGCTGCGCAAGCAGTTCGATGTGCTTGGCCGCCCATCCCGTATTTCAGAGACTGGCCACCAAGTGGTCGTTGGTAGATGGTGCCATCTTTAGTTCTGGAGAATGGCATGCCATAATTTTCAAGTTCATAGACTGCCTTTGAAGCTTCTCGAGTCATGTAATGGATGGCATCTTGGTCGCCAAGCCAGTCACTACCTTTGACCGTGTCATACATGTGCCACCTCCAATCATCTATAGAGTCAGCGAGTGACCCTGAATGACTTGGAAGACGTACCTTCCGTCATATTGCCCAAAGCAGCATTGATACCACCTTGTGCGGCAACAGTATGAGAACGGGTTGGGAACTAAATTAGTGTTAAAGATGTATATCACGTGATGTATACAGTTCCTAGGTATATCGAATGAAAGCGATTCATTGAATGCATCCACAGTACTCGAGCATATCTGAAAAGCAAACTTGACTCACCAGCTTGCTGATACATGCGGTATCAAGTCCAGACTCCGCGAGACCGACTGCGGCTCGAAGGCCGGCTCCTCCTGCTCCTACGACAATAGCACTGTACCTTGTCAGCATCAATTCTCACTTCCGATAACCTTTCAATCACTTACTCGTAGTGATGGTCAACAAGTGGGAAACTTAAGCCAGTGGTCGCTACTGTTGTAGCTTTCCTCCTCTGATTATAGGTTACAAATCTTCTTCTCTGTATTGCAATCCCTCCATGTCGAGGAAATATAAAGGCTTTCCCACAACTACGCACGAGATCTTTCATCCTTCACACAGCCAACAGAGAGCACTGAATTGGTAATACGAAATAAATGCATTTTGATGTTGTGATGTCTTCGACGTGGAGACCCCGCAAAGTATCTAGGGGCGGTTATAACACCTCGGCCGGAGATAAACCGGGCCATGAAGGCTTTATGTTAGCCAGAAAAGGGGCCATATGAATGAGGTTTCTTGAGCACATAAAGCATTCGAAGCGTTCAGTACAATGTGGAAATAATCACGAATCGTGAAGTGAGGACTTTGCTGAAATTATCACAAGTATTAAGATGTGAACTCCTGCCTATATTATCTGTGTTGTTTCCCCAAAGTTTCATAAAACGGTACCCACCAATAGTGACAACTCGCTACGACCTAGCTTAAAATAGACTTGACAACACCACACTGACTTCTCTCCCCTTTTCCCTTCCTTCACCAGGTTTCTGACTCGTTTCGATTCAACATTTGCCTTGTCGATTTACTTTTTCTCAATATTGTATTCCAGCACACGTCTGTCGAGCCACTCTCCCCCCTTTCGCCTCTGTCGCCGCATGACTTAGGTCCACAATTCACCTTGGGCTGAAATAACGTGCGATACTCAGATAATTACGTGTCATTGACCACTACTCGTGTCAAAAGAGCTTCAAATATGGGAAGAGACAGAAAGTCATGATCATGACGTGCAAGTCGAATTTCCTACAGTCTAGTCTTGTCATGGCCACATTCTCTTCCTTTTCCACGGAGCTTGGGGGTTTTCGTTGCTCGCTCAAAATCCATTTTTGAACATTCACACGATTGGGAAGCACGTCAAATTTCGAATTCGGCCCTTCTCAAAGCCCATTGAAACATTCTAGAAGCATTCAATCGCCCTGTGGACTGAGCCTCATCGCCTCTTCGGCCGTCTGTTTAAGTCTTCCCGTCGTAGAGGCAAAAGCTCCGAAACTTAGATATCAAAACAAGCCTCCTAAGGCCAAGTGGAGAGTCGATCCACCGTCAGCTGAACTGGGATCTGTCACATCAATTTTTATCTTATCTGGTTTCTCGCAAAGATGTGAGGATGATTAATATTGGTGCGGGGTCACCCCTAGTCTTGCGGATCATTCTTGAAACGTTATATACCGGCAGATTGTTCTGGGTTATTTGCGTGGTTGGTCAAGAAGATTCGATGGGAAGGTCAGTGCACAAATAAACTCTGATATATCCCCAGGTTTGACTTAACGGGAGTCTCCTCTCCCGACCCCAATTTTAGATTGATTGAGGAACTTGTCTCGATCGTCTTTATTGCACTTCTTAATATGGTCGAGAGGGCTGGAATGAGTCAAAATAATTTCAACCAGAGTAGTGGCCATGGTCAAAACAGACTTGACTATGTGGCTGTTGGACTGGTGTGGGTAATTGCCAACGTCCACTCTGTCATAAATGTCCCTTTTCTTCCTCTTTCAATCGTGGCGCAGCTCTATACCCATCTCTTATCGTCATATTATAACAAAATGCAACCCCAGCCCTCGCTACACGTCAGATCGAAGGACTATCTACGGATTTCTCTCGGAGAGTTCGCAATGACTTAAAATATCGACTATTGCAGCATGCACAAAGTCAACCTTCCTATCAGAGATGTCAAGTTTCAGCAAATGACCACAATCACAATAGTGTATCCAATTACAGCGAGACATGTCAGGATAACCTTGACATGGAAGCCAACAAAGATTGATGCTGAAACAGTAGATCCGGGACAAGACTAGAAGCTTCAACTTCCCCAGATCTTCTGATGATTTACCACCACTAGATACATTCCGGTCCGACTCGCACGTGTCATGGAGTCTTTCGGGCAATATGAGGAGTTCAGATTGTAAGATCTCAAATCAGTATCATCTATTTTGGTGTCATGACACCGGCAGCTATTGACCGGACGGGGCTACGCACAGATGGTTGTAACAATGATGGAATAGGTTCAAGTGGACTCTAGAATGTCAAGTCATGAATACACATCATATTAAAGGCACATCCAGTAGTCGCTTCCTTTTTTGATCAGTCACAGCTACCAACCATTTCTTGCCCTCATTACCTTCTTATTCTTTCTTTTGCTGTGCAAATCCATTCATTGTCTATCGATCCTGGTTTGGTCATTCTTCAGCAACATGAAATTCAGTCCTTCCTCCTTCAAGGAGGGCCTGAAGGTTGACCAGAATTTTCAACGAGCAGGCCATCACCTCCGATCAGGTGCGAGAGCTCTCCCTTCAGCGACAGGTCGCTATCTCCTCCAAAAAGTCCCAATTACTTCATGGCTGCCAAAATACTCGCCAAAATGGATCATCAACGATATGATTGCCGGTCTCACAGTGGGTGTTATTCTCGTGCCACAAGCATTAGCATATGCAAAAATCGCTGGTATCCCGCTTCAAGGTGGTTTACTGGCTAGTTGGCTGCCTTCTGCTATCTATGTCATTATGGGAACTTCTAAAGGTATGTAACCTCTCTTCCTCCCTAGTCATCAATATCTGACTTCAGAATAGACGTCAACACAGGCCCAACTTCCATCATTGGTCTCCTGACTGCACAGATTATCAAAGAAACCGCCAAAGAGGGTTACAAACCAGCCGCCATCGCTGTAGCAGTTGCATTCTCAGTCGGCATCTACTGCCTGATAATGGGTCTTCTCAAACTCGGGTTCCTCCTTGAATTTGTCTCTCTCCCCGTCCTGACTGGCTTCATCTCAGCAGCTGCCTTCACGATCATTGCTGGCCAAGTTCCTGCCATCTTTGGCGAGACTGGTATCGGGAGCGGCGTGAAGAACCAAATTCACGACATCATCCAAAAACTCCCTACCACGAAGCCGATCACTTTCGCTATCGGTATCTCAGGCATCATTCTTCTCGTGATAATGCAATACCTAGGCGGAAAATACGGGAAGAAGAATAAGTTCATCTGGGTTCTCTCTATCGGCAGAAACGCAGTCGTGATTCTTCTGTTCACGATCATAAGTTATTTCCTGAACAAAGATCTGAAGAAACCTCTCTTCGACCTCACAGGCGCCATCCCAGCCGGTCTCGTGGCTCCAAAAGCACCAGACTTGACGCTGGTAGGAAAGGTCTTCTCATCTTCCCTCTCAGTCTTCCTCGCAGCGGCTCTGGAACACATCGCTATCGCCAAATCCTTCGGTCGCAAGAACGGATACACCATCGATCAATCCCAAGAACTTACTTTCCTCGGCGTAGCCAACATGATGAACTCGTTCGCAGGCGGTATGGCCGTCGGTGGTGCCGCAAGCAGAACAGCTGTCAATTCCGAATCCGGTGTCAAGTCCCCTCTCGGAGGCATCTTCACCACCGGTGCCGTAGTTCTATCCGTCTATTTCCTAACCGGTGCACTCTTCTGGATCCCCAAAGCCACCCTCTCAGCCGTAATCATCGTAGCAGTATGGTCTATCGTCGTGCCAATCAGCACATTCATCGGTTTCTGGAAGATTTCCTTCGCCGATTTCTGCGCATCTATGATCGCATTCTGGGTTACCCTCTTCGTTTCCGCAGAAATGGGTATCGAGTCCGCAACAGCATTCATGGTAGTCTGCATGGTTCTCTCCGCCGTCTTTACAAAGGCCGAAGGAATATCCTCCAAACGTTTCCCACATCTGTATCCCTTCTCCCCCTCCTACCCAGCTCGAACCTCCGTTTCCGACCCAGAAGACCATATCCCAACTGGCACATCACTGGTTCGAATCTCCTACCCCATCATCTTCATCAATGCCAGCCGGACAAAGAATTCTATCCTAGATAGCATCCAAACCTTCCACAACGGCACCCCCTCCGCCTTCACAAACCAAAATAAAAACCCCAATCGTCTCTGGAACGAGCTCTCAGCCCAACATATCGCTCTACTCCGCTCGCGCGCAGGAATAACCACAGAAGAATCATCCTATCTCCCGCGCCTACGCGTCGTGGTCCTAGATCTCTCGGGTGTAATCTACATAGATGCAACCGGTATCCAAGCCTTTAAAGATATGCGCGCCGAGCTTCGCACCTGGGCTGGCAGAGGAATCGAGATACGCTTTGTGGGTCTAAGAGAGGATCTTGTGGGTAGATTTGAGAGGGCTGGCTGGGGATTCGAGCAAGATGGGATATGGGAGGGAGTGAGGGAGGCGGTTCAAAGGGAACCGAGATGTAGTGAGGAGGAGATGGATGATGAGAAGAGGTTTGGTGCTGTGGAGGTTGAGAAGGGTGGACATTAGGTTTCTGATCTCGTGACTTATTTAAGTTACTCTCACGGCTCGGGGTGCTTTCTTTCTTTCTTTTCAAGAATAGGGATATCTTGATCCGTTGTCCTATTCATTTTGGGTATTCTTTCTAGGGTCCAGGTTATCGTTCTTTACTTATACCTGCTCCGCTGCGCGGATAGGTTTTAGGATAGGTTCTCGCGTTTTGCTTTTGCTGCCAAATCTTACCTTACAAAACAACAAACAACAAACAAACAAACAAGCTCAAGGCTCATGAACAACCACCATTCCTTACCATTCATCAAATGGGATGAATACAGTATACAGGCTCAGTCATATTATGGTCAAAGCTCTTCTGGGAATAGCCTTTGATTCAGAGTATGCGAAATTCATTTCCTTAGCCGGGATCTTTTCTCCACTTCCATTCTATCATGGATGAACATCCGTACCCGTATGAAGAGACGCACCCTATCGCGAGATTTATGTACACTTATGGTCTCAAAGTCCTTTCCCTGCAGATACAAGAATATATCTTATCAACATATCACTTCACCTGTAAACATATACCGTGACTCACCCTTGATTTATGTATACTTGATTGCGACTAGAAAATCATCCCCGAAGTTCCGACCACTGACGACCACTTACAGAAAGTTTCTTTCCGAAAACGAGAAAAGGAATACCCGCCAAAGTTCTGAAAGGACTCGCTGGGACGGATAATGAATCGAGGTAGTTCCCCCCTCCCTTCTTCGACAAGTTCTATGGCAAACAATGGGAGATAGAAACAAAACTTTTGAACTGCCGAGCCCAAAAAAGGAGAGGGCAAGATATATTTCCAGCTTGGGCGTATGTACAAGTACAGCACGCCTCCATATAGTGGCACGACCAGCAATCAGGTTTGGAGTAGTCAAGATCAAAGCAATAATATGTTCCGTTAGTTTCTGCATGCTAACAAACTCACAGGGCATATGGGAGCAGTTAAGAAATTTTAAATTGCAAAAAACTTGAAATAGGAGCTACCAATGCAAGATAGATGCCGGTTATGGCTCTGATATATACTCTCTCTCTAAGACCACAAGATATGCAAAAGAAAGCATAACACTTCCTGACGAGGTGCTGGATGCAAAAGAACGCACGGTGGCGACGGCTTCGCGTTCAAAGATGCAGTGGGCTCCTTGAGATATTCTGGGTCTATATTTGAACTCTGTATATGTGAAGCGGGGTTGCCTGGTAGCATGTCGGGTCAGAAAGCGACGGATGCCCACAAGAGAAATAGTTCAGAATCACCCACTGCCGGTCTAAAACTAAATAATGATTTGTCTAGGCAAGGAAGGGCAATCGTTGAATGCCTTCAACAGTTCCCATGGCTGTTTATCGAGAAGGTTGTCGCTTCGGACAGCTTCGATTGAAGGACGGATGAAGTCTACGACAGAGTGCACATTGTATTGCGGCTGCGCGACATATACTGTGGTGGTGGCCAATGTTGGCACGCTTGGCACAGACCTGAGTGTTCCGGTATTTGGCTGCCAGTGGCATAGCTTCTGGCAGTTGTAGCATTGAACATGGCAGTTTATTTCCAAAGCAGCGATATGTCATATCACTCCCAGATTAGCCTCCCTACCCCAAACCATCACAAACACCTAAACGCCAAACCTGCCTCAATCATCCTACCACCCGCTGCCCAATATAAAAGTCCTCCTTTCGTCCCTCCTCCCTCCTCCCTCCTCCCACCATCCACCATCCACCATCCACCTAAAATCCCATCCCATCCCCCATATCCCCATTCCCAAAGCCCAATAAATCCGTATCCCTCCCACCCATAAGATTCTGCATCAAATCCGCATGTGGATCGTTCATTCCATCTAACCCGTCTATACCCAACATAGGAGCATCTAATGCCGAGGCATCAAGGCCCGCTTCAAGACCATCTAGCGCATCGTGTCCAATCAAAACCTGTTGTTGAGGCACAACGAGCATAGCTTCTACCTTACGATATAGACGGACTATATTTTCGGCGGCGAAGGCATCGGTTTTCTGGAGTTTAGGGGCGTTTTCGACTTCGTTTTTCAAGGCTTCGCGGAGAGTGAGACGGCGCTGGAGAGGTGGGAGAGAGGTGTTGCCTAGGACGTGCATTGAGTCTCCGGAATCCCAGCTGGCGGCGTCTGGGGCACAGATTATTGCCGAAGCCACATCAAGGGCTACACTCGCGTTTCCAGCTTCTGTTTGTGTTTTGAGTTCTTCGATAAGTGCTAACAATACTCGTTTTGCGGTCAACATCTTGTTTCCGACCAGGATTTGGCGATGCGTGTAGTTTGAGGGATTAGGATTAATAGCTGGATTCAAGCCCCATTGAACGAGATTAGTGTATGTTTGCTTGATCGCCATTGCAAGACCACCGCCTGGTGTCGCAGTCCAAGATTCAAGTTCAGTATGATCGGTAGCTCCTCTTCTTTCCCAATTCAAGTTGTTCTTTAGAGCCTTCGACAATGGCTCGATATTCGTGCGGGATGGCTCAGCGTGTTGTAACCACCGAAGACTATGTTCCAGATTTTTAGCGATAATATTCATGATAGCGTTTAACATTTGTGATGCTTCGGTGTTGTTCGATATCGATGCTGGATTGGTGATGAGAGCAGATAAAATTTGTAACACAGAATTCGCATCTCCACGAGATTCCCAGAGATGTGAGGCAAGCCAAGTAATCCCTGGTATCAAAGATGGTAGAAGGAAAGTATCAACCAGATACTCCAATCCTCCCTTTAGTCCCTCTTCAGACAAATGCTTCGTCGAACAGGCCAGAACAATATGATGGAATAATGTAGGAACCAGCAAGTAGAAGTCTTGAGGCGGACAAGATGACATCAACTCATCCCCAAGACCACCACTTTCATTGTCAAAAAGTCCTCTAATCCACCCATCAAGATGGCTCTGCTCTTGCTCTGTCAAATCATCCAAAGCACGACTAAGATGTCCTTGACTTAATAGCTTTGCAACGAATGAATCTGATGATCGAACACCAAGATCAACGATAGAAAGACCAAATCGGTGTGTGAATGACAGAACAAGTAGTAAGATTGAACCGAATTCCTCATAAACTGGTTGATATTCTCCTTGATCGTCATCATATCTCCAGTTGTCCAGAAGATCGCAGACAGGTTGTAATATTGTAATCGGCTTGTCGAAAAGAAGCATCACATCGAGAGAAGATGGTTTCCTGACTAGTAAACTGCAGAGAGTCTTGAGAGACATTGTCTCTTTATTACTGGCGAGTTGACCAATGACCTGTTACGCATTAGCACTTATAAAAAGAAAGTCAAGCCATTAAATTACCTCCGTGATAGCCTGGCTCATAGCGCCAACATTGCCATCCATATGCTCCAGTTCATCAATCATTCCCTCAGCTCTAGCCGGGTCAGAAAGATACTGCTGAACCAAATCATCTTTTACATATCGCCCACCAGCAGGTAAACTTTGCATTGGAATATCACCCAGTAACTCCTCAATACTGGTTTCTGCGATTAAACCATGTAAACAGCATGCAAAGCAGAAATCCTGCCTCACTGAGTCGGAGAACATATTATTGGCACTCGACTCATCAAACATGCTTGAAAGTGTTGGGAATGCGGTGGTGTCGACTTGGCTTAAGGCTTCTGTGACACAGTACTCAGATGTAAGTGGTGGGAATAATGATGCTGCAAGAGTGGCCAGTAGGAGCGGTATTTTGTTGATCAAAAATGACCTAATAATATAGACAGTTTGTGGCTTCTCACTCCGAAATGTGGCATTTGCTAAGACGTCAAATGCAGCCAATATCAGGTCCACGATTGTAGATCTAATATCTCCCTGGTACGTACCATTAGCAATTGTAAAGTTCTAGCGGCAAACACTTACCTGATACCGATTATTAAGATAGGCAAATATCGCCGTATCGTCAACCAAAGGTCTTGCTACCATCTAAACACATTAATATATCACTGGCAGAGAATCTCAAATACTCACCAACGAGTTCAAATAAACATACAACCCAGCTCGAGAATTAACCAACGGTATCTCAGGAACCATCATGGAATCCACCCCCGCCAGGCCCAACCCCTCATCCAAAATATCTTCAATCTCCTTATCAGCAGCCGCTTCCTTCTTGTCAACTGGTTCAATAGCAACCATAGTCTCCATAGCAAATACCTGCAACCTGCCCGCAATCTGGGCTCCAGTCTGCATGAGCAATGGTATAAAAGCCGCTAATGTCTTAGACAATGCCTTGCGCACAGGTTTCGGCACTCTGCCTTTCGAGATCGCGAGTACGATATTCGGATTCTCGACTATGGCTACGAGGAGAGTACCTAACGCCATGTGTTGCGCGCTCATCTGCTCTGTATGACCGTGTTCTAGAGCTAGCATCTCATTTGCGGAAGCTCCAGACGAAATCGCAGATTCCATCCATTTGATACCGATCATAACCAATTCAACACCTTCTTGTATATCTGCCGGCGCATTTCCAGAAGAGATAGATTTCGCCAGACGGTAGAACAATATCTCCTCCACGGCATACGAGTCCTTCCACCTTTTCCCCTTCCCATCACTCGGTATATCCGCGTCCCTCCCCTCTCCTTCCGCGGCCCTCGAGCTTGAAACCCGCCATAATGCACGTAATACACCTGGGATATTGACCAGCTCCGCGTTGATCAATGCTTGTAGATACCGCGTAATCTGCGGATCAGGACTGATTGTGTTTTCCGGGCGAGGGGATACGAATATGTCGCAGATGAGAGAGGAGGAGAGAGGATGCTTGGTGCTGATGAGAGGTAGGTAAGAGGAGAAGGTTTCTGGGGCAAGGCGGGAAGCAAGGCTGTGGGAGAGGAAGGTCTGCCATTCTTTGATTGCCGCCATGGTGGTGCGATTGAAGCAGATGAAGAAGATCAAGGCATGAGCAGCATAATTATTGAAGAATGGCAGAAAGCTCGCGCTTCGAATCGAACGGTAGGCGGTGTGTGAACAAGGATAGAATAAAGTTGAGAGCTGAATTGAAGGTTAATTGTTCCTGCAGACGATGAATGTACAAGCGAGAATTGTAGCCTCACTGTTCAGCCCTGTCGACCTGTGCACTGGTGCGTGCGACGAGAATGCAGATCCAGATCCAGATCATAGATAAACGAGCTATATCACATTTCTGCAGCTATATAACAATTACTCAATTGATCTGATTCGTACATGTATCCGTTCTGCGGATAGGTAGGTGGCAAAATATCATGCTAGAGACATCCAGATACTCCAGCAATGCATTGTCCTGCCAATTCCGATCCATCCAACACCCCCACTATATCATAAATCGTTTCTCATCTCTCTTTCTGTCTCGATATATTATCCGTGATATATTATCTCCTCTGATATTCCTGATATCTATCGATCATCTGTTCTCTCCCTTTTCACTCTCGGTGATTGATTTATTTCTGGTGCTCGTGGTCCTAGCATCCAATCTTGCATAGCTAACCACTCACTCCAAGTACTTTCCGCACTTTGTATTTCCTTCTCTGTCGCTTCCTTTAACGGACTCAGATATGGTATCGTTTCATCTGGTCCCATATCATATGCCTGTTTAACCTTCATCCAACTCGTACTCTTTGCCGCAAATAGATAATTCCTCCTCTCGATTTCATGTAGAGATCCTATTCCACCTAACCAGTCGTCCCCAAAGAATCCGTGTAGTATTGCCGGTGTGTCATGTCCCGTAGCTACTAATCTTCGTATATATGGAATAAGAGAAACCCCTTGAGCGTGTGCGCTATGGTTTGCGGCAAAAGGATTTGGTTGTCGAAGGTGGGGAATTTCTGGACCGGCAGACCGAGGAGAGGAGGAATTTGAGGACATGATAGGATGAGGATGTTTTTGAAACGGGAGTTTGATATTGATGAATGCTGCTAGAGCCTGTACCGGCATATTGTGTTGTGCATGATCGAGAAAGTATTTGTGACAGCTCTGAAATTGCGGATACCAATCGAGGATATCAAATTGTGAGTTTGCGGACTGTGAATCCATTCGTGAAGGACTACCGTAATGGGAACGGGGAGGACGAAAAGGTTGCGAGGAGGAACCTTGACCTTGAGTATTAAATGCCATGGTTTCTAGGTGATAGCATTAGCTGGGAATAGTCAAGTAAAGATGGGAAGGATTGATCTACCAGTATGCAGAGGGGATAAGAATATACCCCAAGCACAAGCACAAGCACAATCACAAGCACAAGCAGAGCGATAACTACCCCTCAGTAGTAATTGCTGCGGACCGCAATATTCACCTAATGCAGAATAGATGTTGGTGGGGACAACGCTTTGACAATAGCTATGATTCGGAAAGAGGAGCAGCGTCAAGTGAACGAAGTTCTCGCGACCAAGTCCTGAAGAGTACAATCATCTCGAACTGGGTCTCAGGTTTCCGCGTGGCAATGGCAGCTTCTTATATTTGAGAGTGGACAATCTGGCATCAGGAGACGAGACGAGGATGGTGGTGGATTATGGATGGGGATGTGGATGTGGATGTGGGATGGATGGATGCAGGCGGAATTGTAAGTGGAAGTGGAAGAGCAAATAATGCAAAGAGCCAAAGTAGTGTAGTAGTGCGAGTAGTAGAAAATGGAACGAAGGAGGCTGTTGGGTCAGGTTCGGGGTTTTCGTCAGATTAGATGATGCGAGTGTAAGGTAAGGTAGTGTACATGGTTGCATCCAGAAGTATTCCTAGCTGAGAGGAGGGGGCTTTTTCGAGGGTGTAAAAATGGAGGATGTTAAAATGATGATCGATCTGAATCTTGGGGGTGGGATTCAGCAATAATACGAGGGGATTGGTAGAGAGTGTGAGCTGGAGGGGGAAGTGTTTCGGTAAGGACTCCTAGAACAGCGCCAAAAGCACCATAATCAGCACAAGCACACACTACACAGCAGAAGCACCAGGGTCGACACCACTGAATAGGTAGTACTACGTACATACTCCGTACCCATTACATACCACTAAAAGCACCAAACCGCCACCCCCAGAAGCAAAACTTTGGACCGATTCAGGCTTGAGATCGTCTCTTATAGGCTTAGTAGTTACCCTGCAGATGCTTGCTGGGCTGGCTGGAACGGTCGCCCGCTTCCTTGGGTGCGATAGCTGGCATCATCATGTAGGGGTCGAGTGCCACTTGATGGCTCGAGACCTGATCTCGCTGATGCCAATCACTTAACCTACGGAATAAAATATACGTTATGAATGCAGATGAAAAGTATCGGTCGGGTATAATTGTTTTCTTATTTAGCTTCCGACGTACTGTATCTCCTACGAACGACAAAGATAGCCAGTCAGACTGTCTCCAGGGAGGATACCCGTTAAGCTACTGTAGGTAGTCTATTTCATTTGGTCTCAAACATACTTTTATTTCAGAAAAAGCTGGGAGAGGCTGGCACAAAAAAAGCGACCTACTACCAATCTATCACCACCTGCACTCCCTGACTAGAACATAAACCTTTCTAGTCTACCTGAGAACGACTGGTCCTCATTGTCAGTATTCTTATTTGGAAATACACTGATCAAAATTCGGGTATACTTGCCCATCATCAGTGGTGCAAAGTTACAGACCAAAGATCCTAGCTCTCGAGTCGAATGCACAAATCAAAAATTCTCCGACTAGGTATAGCTGATGATATCTTGTCCGATCTTTTTTTGAGATAGTCCAGCTGAACAACGGTGACGAGTTATTGGTAAGGCGATGGCGTCGTCACCGGTAGCTTCAGGGTTTGGCTGGTGAAGGGCTTCGATATGTGGTGGTGTCTCGGGTTTGAGGCGATGTTTGAGGGTCTCAGATGAGATAGTTGACGATCGAAATGTTATAGATGTGTTTGAAATTATACTATAGGTGCAAAGATAATTAACTATGTGAACACTTCAACTCACATCAAAGCACATGATTGGTTTTCCTCAATAGCTTCGATACCCCTCCTGAACAGTCTATATCTAAACATATCTACTAGGGGCATATCTGTAAGTCACTTGGACCATGATCACCACTCCTTGACCTCCACATTCCGGACTGCGATATTCAATCTCGGATAAACACAACCTGTCACCTTACAATTTCACATCACAGCACAGCTGCTTACGCTGTACAACCATTTCCCCAACAACCTTCCTCATCAGGTCCATTAGTCCCCGAATCCGCACCTCACACACCCTACCCTTCTGCATCTCATCACCATCACTCACCTCCCATACAGCAATCTCCTCGGAAGTAGCCCTAAAATCCCAATAGCCTAGCCTGATCCTGTCCAACGCATCTGTCGTGCTCTCCCTCCCGCTTCCACACCCTTAAGACTCCTGCCCCAGCCCAGCCCAGCCCATCAGTATAAAAATACCCCAGCCTCAACATGCTCTGCACTCACCCGTTCATCACCCCATCCATCGAACTGGAGACGATTCCCGGTCCCAATCCACCGCATCCCCTCCGGGAATCGTTCCCAATACTCGGGGCGAGCGATCAGGGGACCAAAATGCCTGCATGCATCATTTCGCAAATTAATGTTAAGTGGTGCATGGTGCCTCGACATGGAGATCATGACACGTCCGAGCCCGTCAATATGTCGTGCATATCTGACTGTAACTACCTCTACTTTGACAACCCATAGTCACTTTCTGTATCAGTGCCAGAGAGGAGAAGGTACCAAGCTACTTCGTACATTCTCGCGACCACATCCCTTCCCAGCTGAGTCGCAGTCATGGAGCTGGAGCCATGGTCCTGGTAAGATCCACTCAGAGCTTTGTACGACGTAGGAAAAAAGAAACTTCTACGACGATCACGACGCGGCTCTGAATCAATTGCAATATGACTGCATTTGCTTCCAATCAGAGAATCAGATGAGTATTCTCCTATTCTACTATTCTATCTGAATCTATACTTTCTAATTAGAAAGATAATCTCGATCCCCTTTGTACGAAGAGATGAAAATTTTACTATGCAGAATCTAAAACTATAAGCCATTTCTATCGGTGTCCGCCGATCGGCTCCTCGCCTTGTCCGAGAAAACGCCCTGTTAGATTGAGACAGGCTTGCCGAGTCTGCAGATATACAAAACTACATCTCAGAATCCGAGCTATCATTTTCCCTCACAATTTGTGTACAGATCTACAGCGATTTCTCTTTTTTGGAAATAAAATCGTGCTGATCATTTCTGTCTGAAATTTAGAGTAGCAAATGACATCTTCGGTAATTATCTTCCTCACTCTTTCGTCTTCGGGGCTTGATTCGGATAGTGGTACAGCTTCATCGGACATGTAAAGATCTGCATTCGTGTTCGGAGACGTTCCGGTTGGTACGTGTTAACTGCTCTACATTTGTATCCGTATGGTGCTATTTGAGCTGTGAGATTCGTTCTGCGGTTACAACAGCAAAAGAAATGGCAATGATCATTTCCGTATATAGCTTTCGTTGCACACTTTGAGAAAGCTATGAATAGGAAACGGAAGGGTTGGATATGAGTTCACTATCATCAAGATTAATCTATCTAGTTTAATGGGTATCCACTCCCGGTCTTCTTTCCAATTCTACAAACTTGATTCAGAAACGCACTTCCCTAGTAAATCTCAACCACTACCTAATCTACAGCTCAACCAAACGGCCAAATCCTCTCTTAATACATTATCCGCCTGACATTTCCAGCATTCAACTAAATATTATTACCTCCTAACAAACACTAAATCACTACACCAGACATCCTACTTATCTTAGCCAAAATATCTAGATTTCTACTTCCCTACCTATAATTCTCTCCCTCCCTGAATCTTCTCGCTCGCCTGCTCCCGTCAAATTCCCCGAATTCAAAATTCTAATCTAAATCTATAGTATAGAAAGTAGCTAGTATCGGGAATCCCTGTGAGAGTTATACCGATCGGACATAGTTAGAATGAGAATTTTCATAATCTTTCATAAATTTGACAAATATCCATTCTACATCAGAAACCCCAACAATCATAATCAACAGTTCTAAAATCAAAATCTATACACTTTCTCGACTCAATTTCTTGTTTATCTCATCTCTACCTTCCCTAACGAAAAATAATGGTCTCATCATCTTACCAAATCACAACCCCAACCTTCCCTCTCTCAATCCAAGCCCACCACCCCCATCTACCTCAGCCGCACTTCCCCCTAAAGGCACAGCCTCAACACTCACCGCCACCCCCTCCATCACTTTCCTTCTCTAATTCGCTCTTTCAGCAATGCACCCTAAACTCAACACCGAACGAAGGCTGAGGAAAAACCCTAATTGTCGCCATTTAAGCAAAACTCTTTCGAGAATAGATACGACGGGGGGAACTGAAATATGCATGGAAGAAAGTATATGCGTTGCATTGCATTGGTAGGCTCGAGGTACGGGGGTGCAGGAGGGTAGATAGTGTAGATAGGCTTGCGGATACTTTTTTCCTTCCCGAATACGTTCCTGAAGAACGAAAACGAGGATACTATGTTTAAGTATAGGCGGGTAGGTAGGTAGGTATTCAGCTATACTAATTTATTTACTTTGCCTACTATATCTCTACCTTCTTCTTATCAGCCAAAGCAAATAATCTCCTTCATCCCATCCCTCACTGAAAAGTGTAATTACATCACAGCTGAACAATTAACCTTAACCCCCCTCTGAACAAGGTGTGCACGGTTCCCATGTTCCTCTCTCTCCCTCCATTGCTTGACCTTTATTCACACCCAGCTGAAAAGGTGGCAAAAAACGTTGATTAATGCTTACTTTTCTGTCTTGTACCTGCGTGTGAATCTATCCTGCTTATTCTACTGTACAGTAGGTGTAGAACATACAAGTAGAGGGGCGACAAATGTAGGTACGTCGGTAAGAAGGGTGGGGGTGGGGTTCGCTACACATCAGCTGAAGCATCTTCAGCTGTGTGGGTTCCAGGGAATGGGTGATTGGTAGGATTACTGTTTAGAGTGTTCATAGAAGAGTAAGGGAAGGAAGAATTTGTTCAAGGGGTCAGTTGTGGAGGTTAATGCCCTCTGGTATTTGAGCAATCGATGATGAATATTCAGCTTTACAGGATCCAGGGAATGGGTGATTGGTTCCGCTGATGAATACTTCGTGAATAGAAAAATACAACAGGTTTCAATTCTCGAAGGAGTACGGAAGTATTTTTCTCGTACATATCATCCATTTAAAACTGTTATTCCACAGCTGACGCCAGGTTCGAGCGAATAAAGCCACTTCCTTCCATAGTGCAAGTTAGAACATATACAATCCTAAAACAAGTAGGAATAATACTCCCAAGTATACATGTTTATCCAATCCAATCGCAGTTAACCTAAAGAAACCATCTTCATCTCCCATTTCAGATACGCCATTTCTTTCCTTTAACATAGCCATTCTCATGCGTACGGAAAACAACGATATTACGAGTTAACTGACTATCCACGAAATCAACTCGATGGAGAGATAGTACAGAGGAAGAATATAGGGGGCGGGGTAAGACTGCGGGGTAAGTTAAGGGCGAATCGAGCTGATAAAGATATTAAAGGTCGGGTGTAAGACGAATAATTAAGTTAATTAGGGCTGAGTACCTAGTATTAGAGAGGTATTTGAGGTGATTATATATGACAAATTTGTACGTCCGTACGAGATAGAAAATAATCTGCTCCGAGCAGGATAATTAGCTATTGTGAGGAAGGCTCTGATATAGAGGAGTAATTAGGGAGAGAACCCCTCTTTTGAGCGACAGATTTATTAAATGTTCATAGAAAGTGGTGGGAGGAAATTCTTAGAAGGCTTAATTCCCTGTCTCTATGAAAATGGTCAATCAAGACGTCTGCAATGTTAAATTCGTGGAACTTGAAGATTAATATTGAATCTACAAACCATACTCCGCAATCTTGTGTTACAAAAATTCAAAGATTCTACGTGATAGAAACAACCATATCTCCCTTCCACTCCACTTTCAATCTATCCGCCTGATAATACTCCCACGGATCCACCAAAAACAACATCTTTGGTTCACCTACTTCTCCACTCTCTTCCATCCCATCGTCAACCTCTCGCTCTTTTCCCTTCCTGTTTCCATTCACCTGCCCCTCCTCCCTAACACCAATATCCCAGACCCTTACCAAAATATACACATTTCTCGGGCACTCCTCTCCCCTCATCTTCTGCCCTAACACCGAATATTTCTTCGCTCTCTGCCACTCCTCAGGCGAAAGCGAGAACGCTCTTGCTTTGTCCCCTCTCGTACTCTTGACATCAATGTGATAAGTAGGAGGTCGGGTGATCCATTTGCTGGCGCCGGGGTAATGTTCTTGGTTTAAAAGATGAGTGAATGCGCCTGTTCTGTCGGAGAATGTGAAAGAGGAGTTTGTTCGGTTAGTTTGGAAGGGGTGACCACGTATATTGAGGTCCAGTGGTGTTTTGGAACGGAGAGGGGAGGTCCAGTGGTGAGTTGGGTTGTAGTTTGTACCGAGTGTCAAGGAGAGGATCGTGTGGACCTGTTGGATGGAGGTTAGGATACAAAAATTGAGATCCACATCAAGGGCATAACTTACTGCATATTCTCCTTTAAATGCTATATCCTCCGAAGTGATTGTAAATTCCTGGAATCTAGCCCAGGCTCTCGCCAGAGCCTTCTGGAACTCGCTCTGTTCAGAAGATGACTTTTCTCCCTCTTTTGCTTTCCCCTTCTTGCTTTTGCTGTCTGCAGTATCGCCATCGCCATCTGCGTCCACTATGCTGTCCTCGTCATTTCCAGTCGTACAGGAGCCCATGGCTTTCTTCGCCAGCCCACCAATACCCATTGCTAGACCAACAGGCGCTCCCAAGATATTGACACCAGCAGCTGAGAGCGCACCGAATCGTTTTTTCTTCGGGTATTCTACAGCATCTAGCAATTCTGAGGTAGAAGATTCTCCCTTGGAGTCCTTATTCCACCATCTTCCGAGTCTAGATTTTCCTCCCTTTTCCCCTTTCGAGGTACTTTGCTCGGCTTCTTCTTCTTCGTCTTCCTCAATTTCTTCATCATCCGCAAATCTCAACCCTTCCAAACTTGGTATTCCTTTATCAGCGAAAATCTTCATGATCTTAGCTTGATTATGCTGCGAGAGTGCAATGTGGAGACACATTTCGCTATGCTCAGGGTTATGTGGCTGCATGCCGCAATAGTTAAAGATCTCGTCCACGAGCTCTAGAGGCATATCTCCAATTTGAAAGCCGCTTTTCGCTGCTAGATAAATTTTGAATGTCTCCTTCTCGGCGAACAATGCAACGTTGCCGTTGCCTGGTGGACCTTTCACGTATTTCCCCTTGTACATTATACGCCACTCTTGGATGACTTCATCTGCAGTATAGACTTGAAGATTTTCCAGTTGCCGGATGACTTTTCTGCGATGTACTCTATTCTGCTTTGTTGTTGGAATCAATCTGTAGATACCAGTTAAGTTAGCTGGAATATTTATGATAAAACAACTCGAGAAGCCTCAGGGAATAATTTCCAGACTGATTTGACCTACCTGATGATAAAATCAATTTTTGATCTGAAAAGCCCGGTGAGTTCCTCATTTAGTTCTACAACTCCTTTTGTCCTCGGCACGCTCTCTGCCTTCTTACTTAGGAAACGGGGTTTGACATTAAGCTCAGTCATTACATGATCCATTTGGATAAGGTCGTCAATCTTGATGTCTAGTAATGGAACGATCCCAGCAAATATTGTTCGAAGAGGTGCAGTATCAGCTACGAACCAGTCGTCAGATTCCGCTTTAAATGTCGCGGGTAGGCATCGCTCAAGTTTTGTGACTAGATCAGTCTCGGTTTTCCAATTCATGGATACTGGCCATATGTTGCTAGTACTGGTGATATTTCTGAATTTACAGGCTTTGTCTCGATTGTCATCGTCCTCGAGAAATTTCTCCATCGCGTGAAATATCGAAGTAACGTGTGCTAGCGAATTTCCAATCTCAAAAGCCATTGCTTCTGCCGCAAAGTCCTCAAGAGTGGCATCCTGTACACCTAAAACATCGCAGAAAAATCGTTTGTTGTCAGGATATATGTCCCTCAATGGACAGAAAGTTTTCATGTGCTGGTATCCTGTCTTTTTCGCTAGACCTTTCCATCGACAGTCGGAGAATTTGATCCATTTGTGCTTCTCTTGACCGATTGCAGGTATGTAAATTATTTCCTTCTCACTGGAAGTAAAGAAGGTCCTGATGAATATCAGCACACATGAAACATCTAAGCACGTATATGACTTACTTGATGGTTGCAGCATCTTCTTGATCATGAGATCTCGAGTTGAGTACATCGATGATATCCTGTAACTTAGAGCAGTCATCCGTACCCACGAGTGCTTCCAGAGATCGCAGGTAGAAGGTAACATCCGCTTTCAAAGACACCCCAAGCTTGCCAAGTATCTCCCATTTAGGGTTGTTTGCATCAGGGATAGCTAAAAAAGGTATACCATCGTTTGATGCTGCAAGAAGTTCCTTCGTGGGCAGAAATGTTGTGTCTAGGCGATGTTTTTCACCATCATTGCACGTTACAAGCCATCCTTCAAGTTCCTTCCTCAATGTCTCAGCACTAGTGTTGAACTTTTTGATGGAGAAATTGGCCTCGATATCTTCCCTTTTGCACTCCTTTACCTCGTCTGGGTCAAAATATTTTGCGTACATACTCCAGTTATCTCTTAGCAAGAGGAGAACCTCGGAAGTATGAAAATTCTGACTGATATGTCCCCAATCTGTAGAGATAACAAACCCCCGGTCGGAAGTTAGTTGAATAAGTCTTGGAAGTGTGGCTACTCCCATCTTCTCTTCGAGCCACATTGCCCATGAGTCCCTATCGCTGCCCGCAGACAGTAGATAGTCCTTATGAATGAACGGAAACTTCTTGCGCACTGCAGAAAAGAATTTCGTAGCGGAGTGCTTCTTGTCCGAATCCTGGTAGAGCAGGATACCATTTAGCCTCTGGCCAAATTCGGAAGTGAACCAGAATCTCTGGAATGAAGGATTTTTCCAGCCAGTCGTGTACAGAAATTTGATCTGGGATATGAGTGCAGAGTTGGATATACTAGCAGATTTGACGCGTTCACTGCTGTGTAAACTCTGAATATGTTTTACAACGGGTTCCTGCTCAAGATCCCCGACACCGAGAAATTTGAACAGCATCCGCCGTGTAGGATCTGATGCTGCACTCTTCTCAACTACCGAAAGTTCCAGTCCAGTGGGAAGTTCAAAGCCATCTGTGCTTCCTCCAGGGAACAAGATCTGGCGCCCGCTTGAGCATTTCCATGATCCGTCGCTCAACGGAACAAGATCAATTTCTCTGATGGCGTCTGACATGGTGGGTGGCATACGGATCAAAATGCCCGCAAGGTGAGAATGCCATGCATTCGACTTTGATGTAAATGCCTTCTTCTCAAGTTTAATCATAGAATTGAGCTCAAGAACAAATGATAGATCATCCATTTCCGTGATCTGGAGTGTCTCTAAATATTCAAAATCTGTGCTCGGGTACTTATTTGAAAGATAACGTTTAGCATTAGGGAGGCTCTGAGTAATTGGCGTTCCGAAATATGTGAACCTTTCGGGGATCAGGGTCAGATGCATTGGCCTGCTGAGGGCTCCTGACTGGGCATACATCACAAGTTGTGATGAGAGCGTTTCTTTCAGATCGAGATGAAATGGTTTGAGGAAGTTATCCAATGGAGCCCGTAATGGTAGATATCTTGGCCAGAGATATCGAAGAGATCCTTCATTAAATTTTCTTACTGCGTTAATGAATGCAGCAGTCAAAGCTTTACGTATAGCATGATTCCACTGACATGACTCGTCAATGTCTTCTCTGCTGGCGATGAGCAAGAAATCAGCTTGGATGAGAAACTAACGCACGTCAGTGAGTATAATACACAACAGGTAAAATGCGAACCTCATATCCATAATCTCGAATCGGGAGGAAAGCATATGCTTTTTGAGATTCACGTCTTGGTTGACAGTCTTGATCAACCGGAAAGCCAAGAATAATCTCTGTCGACGTGCATCCCACCCTTTTAGGATCTGGAGGCATATTTGATACTTGGTGACGGCTGATAATATAGTCACATAGTGTCCCATTATTCATCAAGCGTATATTGCCGTTCTCCAGCTCCTGTCGAGAGAAGGTACTCTGCCAAACGTTGTCAAACGACTCGTATATAGTGACAGTAATACTTTGTAGTCTCCGCAAGAAAATAAGAAGTCTAGAATCCAAAGCTCGAAGCTCATCTTGAAGTCTCTTCTTGTTATAGTTGTTCGAAAGTTGGAGGCATAGTGATGTATACCCGGGTTTGTGTTCGTCTGGAAACTCATCCCAGATAGGTGCAATCATTCCGAGCGTCTTGCTTTTGTCGAACTTGAATGAATAATTGCCTGAGTTGATCCAGACTACATCCGCAGCTTTGAAGACAGACTTGAAGCCTATTCCTTTTTCGCCAACATATCGCGTAGCATTGTCACCTCCTTTCTTGGTACTTTGACCGACTCTGCAAAGAGCTTCGACATTTCGCTCTGAGAATCCAACTTCGTTACAATCTACTCGCAGGCACCCTTTCCTGTAGGTAAATTCCAGGCTTGGAATTACATCGGCACCATATGTGTTGTCATCTGCATTCTGTATTAATTCGAGCAAGAAGTGGGTTGAACTTTGATAAAGTTGTTCAGAAAGTCTATGTATGTGTTAAAATGATTCGGAATGAGGGCATATGCCAGCACATACGTTGTCAGTGCACTTTCTAGATCGGAAACATTGTGTCCGGAAGCTCCTTCCGCGAGACCTTTGTCCTTCCTTATTTTGGTGATATGCTCTATAGCCTCCTTGCGCGACCTCGCCATGTCTGCTATGTAGTTAAAGACGTGAATGTCTATGTTACTATGATATGCTGAATTCTCTGCAGTTTTGCGAGGCCTGGTCTCTTCAAGTATTGGGAGGATCGGATTCCGCCAGAAGGATCATTAAGTATGATGAGGCTGAGTTGAATGTGGGCTAAGCCTTTAGCTGAGGTGGAGCAGCCCACTAAGTCAATTTAGCTCAAATATAACAAGATGATTGGGCTGAAGAAGCCTTATCGAAGGATTTGAGAAGACGTTAGTGAATCATTCCCGTCCTTAGAATGATTTTAGAACAGTTTAGGGAGCTGGCGCCTGGTCAGGTGACCATGCTACCAAGCTATTTTCTGTGAATGACATCTAGCGTCCCAGGAAAAGGACAAGCCGCCAAATCTGTAAGTTAAAATGACTACACGACACACTCTAGAACGTTTAAAGCTCAAATGTTGAGATGGAAATGCTATGTGCAAAGCAAAGATTTATGCCAAGTCACGCTGCTTCGGGAATCGGCATGATAAGGTAGCTCGGCATAACCGCCCAGATACTCGTGTGAGGTTGTATATGAGAATATTGATTTCTTATTTATCGAATCAGTCGAGGGCGTGAGGTAAGTGACATAGACAACAAGAAAAAAGTGAAATCCGCCTTATGGGGCAGGGCACAGCCATGGCCGATAGCCTTGTGCTTAGCTCTTGGCTATCTACCTATCATGGAGGGTGGTTAGGCAGCAGCGATGACTTTTTTCAAGACATCTAGCTTCTGCATCCACTTGACATATGATCTATATAATGTAAGACTTCAACAGAGAGCGTTTATCAAATTTCTTCAAACCACCGTGGCAATGACCATTAAAATGCAGGAGAGGAACCTGGTGTGGGTGAAGTCACGTGCATCACCATATATATGTCGTTATAGGTTTACATTTCAAGACACATAAGTTCTTACAAACTGGGAGTTTGCACGCACATCAATATTTGGAGGTATTGAGTAAAAAATACCACACAGAAAATAATTTCTTCATGATGAGAGGGCAACAACACGTTGATATTGCGAAGTGTTACCGTTCTGCTTTCTCTCCCCTAGATACCAAAGCCTTAGGCACCAAACCAAGGCAACATATGCCTTCCCTCAAGTCCATTCACTTCATTGTTCTCCAATCACCATGGTGTCTTTCCCTTCCAGTCCCTAATACCCCATTTCCTATCATACTGCACAATCAACTCATCCCTCTTACTCAAAGTCTGGCACTTAACCCCAACACACACCATTTCTTCAGAGCCCTCTTCACCTGGGACAATTCGTTTCATTACATCCCACTCATACTGCTCTCCTTTTTCGCCATGTTGGTCTATAGCGCGACGATGTAACTTCATGAACAACTCGAAATCCAGATTGCCTCTTTTGGCTTCAGCGATAAGGCAGGTAGTGCTTGTTCGGGCGTACATGTCGACTCTTGATAGATTAGGATGATTATGTACGTGAGCGATGTTGATGGGCAGGAGACGGCCGGTGGTGCCGAAGAACGTCTTTGAGGTAGTAGAGTCCATGTTTATGATTTTGGACCGACTGGGAAAAGATTGTTTGGAGGAGGTTGTTTGTTTGAACTTGGTAGTGCTACGATTATTGGCTTTATAGATGGATTGGGATTAAACATTTCCTGTTCAAATTCACTATTCAGGATTAAATTCAGTATATTTACATTATGAGAATTGAACTTGAGTTAGCAGAACTTGCTTCGTGAATTAATTGAAGACCAAGAAGGCACTCAAGGTGAACTCCATTTGTTTATTCTCAGTTTCTATATACCATTAGTCAAACAGAAATTCACATTACTTCAACCTTACGCTTCTTTTAACTTTTTTCAAATGATAGAGATTACCTTGACACCAAAAGAATAAGTTAAAACAAAAGCCAGATCGAAGAGTAGGAAGACGAATCCCACTGTAAGGCGTTCGTCTCAATTGACTTTGGTATAGTATTTCTACAAACCGATGTTTTAGGGGATTGAGGATATTCCTATCCCAATTCTAATCTGTTACGCAGTAGTCTCTCGAATATTGAGATGCATATCTCATTTCTGTTAACAGTACCAATCAAGCCGGAAAACATATGCATTTGGAGATATGCTGACCTCTTCTGAAACCAGCAACTCGTATCTTACTGCTTCGTTTCACCGCAAAACTATCCAAGCAAAGACAACAAGCCATTAATCTCACATGATGTCATTTATGGTTCAATACTACATAATTCTATTCATCCAAGTAATTTAGTTTACACTTACCAGCCACCTTGGCGTAACAATGCAGTTTCAGTCCCTCTTCCGGACACCTCACTCATTTCAACTTAAAAATTCTCGCCAACACGGGAATACCTCCCACTGGTCTCGTCCCCAAAACATAAACTTGGTAACCAGTAAATCCACATCTTTCAGACGGTTAATAACGTGATCTCCATATGGCGTCTCAAAGCCGTTGCAGAGCACTCGGCAAATTCAACCGTGGGGCACCATTTCGTGGAGCCGAAGCCTATGCACGACCTTTTTACAGCGGTTAAATAGCGTTCCGCTTCCTGGAACAGGATCTCCAAGATTTTACCTGCCATCGCTTCTCTGTAACGTCTCGCCATCGTCCCATGTTTGGGCGTTCGTGGATGGCTGCTTGGCTATTCTTCCCTTGTCGTGATTTTTTTTCATTTCTTGGGAAGTGAATAATGGACATATATATGATGTTCCTTTCCCCTTGAGAGTAGTGCTCAATCCATCCAATCTTTCCAATCTCCAGTCTCTTACGTTCTTTCACGAGTTGATCTCAGTCTTTACCAAAGTTCTGCGAACTTTCTATCATATATACGATCTATAATAATACACTCACTACGACCAACAACTCCACCCTCACTCAAAATGAAGACCACAACTATCCTCTTCTCTCTCCTCTCGGTTTTCACCGCCGTTTCTGCCAGCACCATTCCAGCTCGCGCTGTCAGTGCCGCAGATTTCGGAACATGTTCTCCAGCTATGGATTTCAAGACTGGACGACCAGGTCGCAAAGCGACAGAAGGCACTTTCCTCCCTACCGATCCCGTTGTTGCAAAGGGTCAACAAGATGCGTTGAACCCTAACATCATCACTAACCGTATCTGCGATCAACTCGGCAATGTGTGCGGTGCTTCTGATGCGGGTATTGCGGCATGTGAGGCTGCAAAGGCGGTTGTAGCTGGTTTGACAACCAAGGATGCCACGACTGCGGCTGCATTTAACAAGGCATTGGGTATTTAAGTAGTGAATTTGGGACTAGGAATTGTGTTGGAGTTTGGAGGGCGGCTGAGACTTGAGAGGTGGATAGAGGGATGAAGATCCTAGAGACTAGAATGAATGAATGAATGTCAATGAGTCAATGACAGATGATGCATCAGTCACCATTCGAAAGTGAATGGTCCTCCCCTTTCACAAGTTAAGTTTCTGGTTCAATTCTCAGTCGCACTTGAAAGCAATGTTTATGAGTCTTCAATGTGACTTTACATTCACTTCCCCCACAGACCTCACCAGAACATTCCCACGTAACACAAGGAGACAATCTCAAACCTATATACCAAGACTCTCCCACCCCGTGTTCAAAACGCAATACTGTAATTATTCAAACTTCATTTCCACAGCATTTTGACTTTCAGAATGCCGTCTCCTGAGCCAGAGATGGCTTCAATCGCTCGCTCACAGCCACTCTCTTACGAGCCCGGTACTCTTCCCCATCGACTCTCCACCTTCCTAACTATCACCTCTGACTCCATCCCATCACCCCTTCGCTCTCACACCCACCACTCCCCCCTCAACGCCTACACCATCTCTCTCGTCCTCGAAGCAACACTCTCTCCTTTTCCTCCCATCAAGCGTAACCCAGCATTACGAGATCTCGCGCAACGTCTCCATCTATTGCCTACGGACACTATCTACCAGCTACAAAAAGATGAGCGTCTAGCATTGAAGCTATTAGGAGGATATATCAACGATGCCGTGGGAGAGGAAGTAAGATACATGGGTAGTATTAAGTTAAGAGGAGAAGAGATAGAGGGAATCGACGAGATGAAAGAAATGCGAAAGCAGATCGGAAGGGAGTTGAAAATATTGATGAGCCTTTTGAGAGGTCAAATGAAGAACGTTGAGGGAGGTGAGGTGAAAGAGTGGGAGGTTAATGATTTGATGCCTTTGATTCCTGTGACACCTGAAATAGAGTGGCGGGGATCAGATACGTCAAAAGACATTACACATTCAGAGCGAGGTGAAGAGGATATAGCAAGGAAATTGAGGGGAACAGTGGACACGGAATGGACACAATTAGACGCAAGAAAACTTGCTGCTTATACCGCTATCGAGGAGTTCAAATCCAAGTCAGACACAGCTACCAAAGATTTCGAGCGCTTGATTGAAGAAGGCAATCTTGAAGAGCTGAAAAGCCGAGTCGAACAGATGGCCGAAATACAGAATAGGTATGAGATAATGGGAAGCAGATTGTATGAATTATTACAAGAAGCTGGCTTGTCATTCGAAATGCAAAATGACCAAGACAGAACTTTAGGAGATGAGAACTGTTGTATAGAGTAGATAGTGGCAAGCAATCGCAGACTTGAAGAAACCATGAGGCCACTTAAACTTTTTTCCCTCTAAGTATTGGGAACTCAACCTGGCCGTCAAATTGTCCATTATGACACCTAGATTTTCAATCTGTCAGACGACAATCAACATCGTGGGTCCGGGTAAGTAACCATTGTTGGAGATATGCCGCGGTGAATTGGGTAATTTTATTTTGACTCTCCGGCTCCTATAGCACTAAAACGGCTATTGAACCTTGCAAATTTCTGTTTCAACGCATGTCAAGTAGATAGAACATCTTTGGTATGTCATGTATAGTCATTTGTTCCTTGTTACTAGTTTCTTAAAGAAGCAAATTTTGAGGTATCCGATAGTACTAGGTGTTATTAGAATACTTTAGGCTAAAATCAAAAGTGTATACTTCTATAAATGAGATGATATAAGAACATAAACAAAAGAAACGTCCCAATTACCAAGCAAAAGATTCCTCAACCAACTCCACACCACCAGGTCCTTTCATCCCAATACACCCCACCACAGCAGCCCTCACAACATCCGCCATCGCCCCCGGTGCACAAGTAACCACACAAACCTTCTTCCCATTATTCTCTCCACTGCAAATTTCTCGCCTAACCAGCTCCTTCAGATCAATTCTCTGCCCATCGTCACGCTTCCGAATAATCATTACCTCCACACCAGCCCGTGCCAAGCTCTCCTGGTCCTCGATAATGCTTTGCACAGCAGTAACCATACTCTCCTCTCGTACTTTCCAAACGAGCAGAAATCGAGTCAATGACCCTTTATTCTCTCGTTGGAGAATGAGGTACTGTTGGAGATGGCTTGTGATGCCCGTGATCCCAATCCCACCTGCGATGCCGATTATGGTATTGGCATTCTTGAATGGACTATGAACACCAGGACCATATGGTCCCTCCATGAATACTGGCGTCCTTAGTACCCTGCCCGAAGAAGCTTGTTCAGCTGCCTGTTGGAGAAGACGTTTATGGAGATGGGCAGTTGCACCTCTCTCGGGACGAATGAGGAAAGTGATGTGTGGTTTTGTGTGCTTGGTAGTATACAGACCAGTTGAAATTTTGCCTGCACCATATTTAGCTGATGGAGAGCGCTCCATCTCAGTCATTTCCACACTATTCGATTCAAGGAGCGAAAATCCCATTGAGCCACCATTCGATGGTCCTTTGGTTTGACCATAGCTCCAAGCTGCGATCGTGAAGGGATGCGATTGAAACGGATTCGTTAACAAGGTAGGAAAGTATAAGAAGCAATGTTGGCCAGCTGAGAATTTCCAGGGGTGGGAGGGAAACAGGGTGATTTTGATGAACTCATCGCCTGGTAAAAGCTCTACAATAGATGAGGGGTGACTTGGCATGAAAATCGACTTCCAATTGTTCACAATGATTCGCACCACTCGCAACACCCGATCCAACCCCCAGGCTGCAAAGAACATGTATAGCCACAATTCGAATCCATAGTTAATGCTTGTGTAGCGATTGACAATGTGATACCACAAGCCAAACATAGCCACGCAGGACAATACAATATGGATAAAGAGGAAGATCTCGTAGGCCCTCGTACGAAGGGGTAGGACCGAGGCTATGATGATGATTGCCATAGCTCCAACTGCGATCTCTCCCATCATCCAGTAAGACGGCTTGTAGCCGATAGTGCGTAATCCAGCTGCCTTTGTAAACATGCCCTTGCCTGTTTCGTCTGTAGCCGAGGAGTATAGAGCGACGTGAATGACTGCTTCGAGAGTGGCTATCCGTCCAAGCCATCGGTGGAAAGCAATAACATCTGAGCGGGAGGCATTTGTGAGACCCAGGATCGGGGAGTTACGACCAGCGAACAACAGCAGCAGCGCAATGTTTGCAAACGATAGCATTCCAATCCGGTTCGACATGTAAGCGGTGTTTCGCATAGAAGAATCGATGTACCATGTGTCCGAGGGGAATTTTGGATAGCTGATGAGACAAAGCGCGGCATTCAATCCGATGTAGGCTATAATAAGAAGAGTGAGGATTCTAGAGGGAATGTAACCGAGTCCGAATGGAAACTTTCGAAGATGCACGCTCCCAATGAAAGCTGGCTCTGTCAGGTATTTTCGAAAGAAGTTGATGATTGGTCGTGTAAATGAAGCACGAAGGAGGATGTTGGCAAGAATTTGCAATGGTTGTACCAGTACACAAAATAGAATGACGGTACAAATTAGAACAGTCCTGTTCGCAAATTAGACATAGAGTAGAGTAGGAGTTACACTAGACGAACCCGTAGATAGCGTGATTAGATTCCTGCTTGACATATTTCTTCATCGTTCTCCTCGTGTCTTGGTAATATTGCTCATTGACGAGACTGACAGCTTGTAAAGACGATGCATTGTAAGACAACTGTATTGTTGGGGCTGAAGCTGGAATATAATTTTCCAATTTGTTGACCTTAAGACCATCACCTGCTACATTTGCCCAACATCTTTCCGTTGTGCTGTTAGAAACACTGTCTGCAGCGCATTTGGTCTTGATACAATATGCAAGAGACTCGAGATAGACCGCATTGGTAGAATGACAACGAGGACTAGTTACGTTCGACTCTTCGCGTCCAGATTTCTTGGTGTGTATGGCTGTACATGAAAGCTCCAATCCCCAAAGGGAAGAAAGACACCCGTAACAACAACTTGGTTCGAAGATTTTTCGGCCTAGTCCAACAAATCCAAAATTTGCAGATTGCACAACAGCTGACAAGGAGACGATAGCAAGTAATGGAGTTGAAACTAACATTGTTGCTGGTAATCAGCTGGTGGCTGGTCGAAGTTCGTTGAGTGAAGGGGATAGTAGAGTTGATGTCTTTAGAAGGGTGACTGACAGATAAAATGAGATGCAAGAGCTCTTCTTAAGTAACGGAGAAGTTCTTGGAAATAGCTTCTCATCCCAGCTCAAACAACCTCATGGCCAGCCCATCTTCTCTTTCAGCAGCTTCGTAACCCTCCCAGGCAGGACTGTTCGATCCTCCATAATAGCAAATGAATTCTTGCTGCGGACTCCAGAAATAATAAGCCAAGTGTTGCACAAATTATCTGGTCCTCTTATCATGTGTCCTCATTTCATGAAAGTGTTCGGAATTTACCCTACAAGTGTGTTGACATTTCGGTAACGAACCACCGATATGACATATAATCCAATCGCTTCCGAAATAAGAGTTTGGTATTTCGGTAGCAATTATGTGTTAAGGCCTGAGATCTCGGTGTTGTACGCGTCGCTCAATGCTATTCTCGGTTCGCAAATAAGGTTTTCGGATTTGGTTGGCTCTGCTTGGCCTAGAAAACCCCGAAGGAGATATGAAAATCCCGAAGGTGAATTCTTATCCCCGTCGCTGACATCAGATTTGCTTCTATTTGCTGCAAGTTCATCATTCTCTTAAACACGAAGGCCAAGTGTGTAGATGCTGCGATGCACTGTAGTCGTAAGCAGTGTGGCTTCTCACTTGGAGTTACAATGAAAGCATGCCAAGCAAGTTCACAGGTTCATCCTATGCTGCTCGTCGCATTCTCCCATTGAACTGAACTTTGACTTTCACGAACCTCTAATTCGATTTCGGGAGTGCTCTGCTCTTCAGATGAAACTTGGGCGTTTGCAGTGCATTCTCGGGGAATTGTGGTGCCACTCTCTGCGTTATACTCATCACTCACGAAGCTATATACATTTCGGTGCCCAGATTAAGACTGGGAAATCGGGAGAGTTTGACAGGAATGGAAATTGTGGGAATTTATCCAACGTGTTATATACTATTCGAGGATACATGCTAAGAGAGGGGAGAGGAGATACTCAGGAGGGCAGGTAAAGCGTAAGGGAAATATTTCACTTCAAACAGAGGGCTACGAGGTCTCGAGATTCAGGACGCAGAAAGATAGTCATAAGGGAACTGGATCTAGAATGAGAGTGCAGAACCATCCAAGACCTGGTATAGCAGAAGAGTAATATAAAATACATAGTGATGACCAATACAGCCCCTTTCTTCAAGCACAAAAGAAATGACGCCCCATCCTTTCCTCAGCCAGAGGCCTCTTATTGAGTAGCACTTAGTTCAGCCTGGCTGTTTCCAACCTGTCTCAATCTCAATTCCTCGCCAGCAATCTTCTCATCTTTCTGCTCTGGGATCAAGATGGTCTCGGTACCCTCAGTAGCAGGTGTCCAAGCCAAGTAATCTCTGCGCACCTCTACGTAATCATATGCGAACTCTCCAAGTTGATCATCATCCATGCCCAAGAGCTCAGCCTCTTCTGTGGCACGGAGCTGGAGACCAGGGATCTTGTTGATGACGAAGGCAAGGAGTGCTGACATGCAGAAGGCGTATGCAGTGCATGCAACGACATAGGCGATTTGGATATACAATTGCTTGTAGTTTTTGTTAAGGAAACCACCGCTGACGATGCCCGTAGATACGCCATCAAGACCGATGATGTAGTCAGCGGCGAAGAAGCCGTTGAAGATCAGACCGACCATTCCTGCAATACCATGTTCTGCCAAGTTGTCCATAGAATCATCAATCTTGAGCCAGAACTTGACGGTAGTTGCGAAATTGGCTACGACGCCGACGGTGACACCAAGGATAAGGGATGCCCAGGGTGGGATCATTCCTGATGCTGGGGTGGCGGCGACGAGGCCGGAGATAGCTCCTGAGCACTATTTGTTGTCAGTAAGTATTCACCATTCGTTGGATTAAGACATACCCATCCAACCATAGACCACTTCTTTGCAAGACGGTAATCGAGGAGGACCCAGGTAATAGAAGCAGCCATGGCAGTGATGCAGGAGTTCCAGCAAGCCATGACGGCTCTCAAGTTGGCACCGAAAGCTGATCCACCATTGAATCCCAACCATCCGAACCAGAGAAGAACGGTACCCAAGAGAACCATAGAGACGTTGTGAGGACGGAAGTTAAGCATCATCTTTTGTTGACGTCTGCCGAGGACCATGCTGTATGCGAGAGCAGAGATACCGGAACCGATCTCGACGGGTCCACCTATAGAAGTTAGACTACTATCCAGACCAGGTTAGGAGAATAGAGGGATTTACCTCCAGCATAATCCAAAACACCATACTTGAAAGCCCAGCCGTTGACGTTCCATGCCCAGCATGCGATTGGGCAGTAGACAAGTGTAGCCCAGCAGAAGATGAAGACCATCATAGGGATAAGGCGACCTCGCTCAGCGATGGCACCTGTAATGATAGCAGCAGTAACAGCGCAGAATTGCATCTGTAGCAATAGTAAGCAACCAAATCATCTCCGCTGTAGTTAATCGAGCGTACCTGATAGAAAGAATAGAGAAGCTCAGGAACCAAAGGGCTTCCTGGTGATGGAGCACCCAATGTGCCCCTCAGTCCAATATGAGCCAAATCACCGATAAATCCCGATGTTCCGGATGCAGAGAATGCGAGGGAGTAGCCCCAAAAGTACCATTGAATGGTAACAACTGAAAAAGAGCCCATAGCTGCCCAGATCATGGACAGCGCTGACTTTCTGCGTGCAAGACCAGAGTACAGGAATGCGATACCCGGTACCATGATCAACACCAAACAAGAACATAATATGATGTATGCTTGATCACCCGATTGGAACCATTGGTTAAGATTGGTGGTGGCTACAAAGTCAGTATGCTACTCCTCTGCTTCAGTGAACAACTTACTAGGATCCCCTCCATCTGGCATAGTGCCATTGAACTCCGTAGGAGCTCCAACACTGGAATACGACATGATTGAATTAAGAAGCTCAAATCAGCAGAATGCCAGAAAGATATCGAAGGGTATATAAAAAAAGTCGCAAGCTGGATCGTACAAAGAAACTCTAACAGCGAAATCAAGGCGTCTTATATCGCGGGGATGCGTCTCAGTCTCACCAGGTCATCTGTGGCGAAGGCGACCAAAAAAACTTCAAAACATGCAATTTGAAAGGCAGCTACCCAGCGACGAGGCATGCAACACGAATCCCGTCCTTCATCGCAACAGCTGGACCTGGTGAGTAAGGCTGTTATCTGGTGTGAGTCCATGCTGATTGGATACAGCGGGGGAAGAGTATAGGTAAAAGCAATATAGAAGACTTCTAGAAGGTGATGACATGTAGGAAAACGGAATAGGAATTCTGTCGCCTGCCTCTGAGTGGATGAACCAATTCTCTTATCTCGAACCCGAATGCTGGAGTAAGCCAATGCAGTAAGGGTGCACCTGGTCCGCCTGGCAGTGAGACCTTGAACAGATGCAATGCACACGCATGATATAGAGCTAAATCGTCTCTGAGGGCCAGCTGAGGCTCAGAGCTGCGGTATTAACGAGACTTGGTGCTATGCCATCTGATGGCACCCAATAGATCAGGAACAGGGCTTGCAAATTCTCCTTGAGGAATTGTTCCCCTTTCAGTAGTGGAAATGTGATTGGAAGAGTTTGCGTCCTGATGCGTCGCTTGGCAGACTGGGCAGGTGAAACGTGGGAGCAAAAGGCGTTTCCGGTCTCGTATGACTGCAAATGAGTCTGACACCAGCACTTGACAATGCCCTCTCCCTCACCTTCCATATAATTAGACAGCGTCCCAGAGTACGTTACTATTGTACTAAGTAATAATTGAAGTTGCTGAAGGTCACCGGTAGACCCAGGCCCTTGGATCGATGCACATTGCATCCGATCTTCCCGTTCCCGCACGCCAGCGCTGTTTTACCTCTTGTTCCAGCACGCACAAACTATGCGTGCCCAGGGACGTTCCTGGTGCTGCCCAGCCTAGAATTTCTAAATAGACAAAATAAGCAAAAGCTTATCTCGACGACTCTGCAGCCAATGAGACGATCATATCCCTTTCTGGACAGGATAAGAACCCAATGTAGATTTTCCGTGCATGAGGTGGTAATTTTGCGTCTTGGCTACCTTGCGAAGCTTTCCTCGCTATTTGAGTGACTTAAAATTGATGATGAGCTGAGTTTTCAGGGACCTTGAAAATGGAAGTTGGATTGGATAGGGGGCTTAAGCGAGGCTGGATCAGAAAACACACCCCACGCAGCCTATCTCTAGATGACCTCAAGATTTGACAGCAGAAAAATGGGGCTGAAACATGCAGAGAGCGCCACGCATGGGGATTGTTCGGTTCTATGTTGAGTCGTCACTATCCATGCGCAGTATTTGTTTTCAGAAAGGCACACTGCCGAATGGTGCATTTGACCGGCAATGCCGAATTTCTGCAGGTTCAGTTGAAGATCTGCGGGCCAAAACCCTCGCCGACAAAGGCTTGTCCCCGAAAAAGAGCTTTTCGGATGAGGGGATTGGAGTCGAGCCTTATTTCGTTTGTTAGCTGATGTCTTATGGAAAATATCGCTATTGTCTCAGGTACTCTCAGCTGACTGTTGGGCGTCTAATCGTCTCAGGCTGTGATGAAAGTGAGCGAAAAATGTCTGACTCTACATGGAGATAGTGGCCGTTTGACATGGTCAAGACTGATTCAGTCCCGTCTAGATATTGGCAAGGAAGAGTCGTGTATCGCAGTGGTTATAACACCACTTTGAAGTGCTCGGTTTGATGATGGCATGCAAGCCTTGCTATCTCGATTTTTCTGCATATACAGGTCTGAGCTGAATCCCTTCTCTTAATATGAGAGACAAGGTACCTCTAAAACTAGACTAATCATGTGATCCGCACCTCAAAGAGGGAAATTCCGTCGAAGTTGACTATTGTATGCTAGATAATCAAACTTCGAAATAAGATTCGGATTTATGGAGTGGTGTGCCCGAGTGCACACCAGCGTTCCCTGGATTCCCAACGAGTCGGATTATTCTCTCTGTCCTGGCGGATCAACAATAGTGGTTGTCTGAGAATACTAATCGCCTCGAAGCTCAAGCAAGCGAAGGCGACCTCACCGAGCTGTTTGAGAAGATGCATCCTATATTTTCTCAAACGAATTTTTCTCGGGGTATGGTATGGAAGCTTCTCATAGCCTTTCAATTCGAGAGCACCGCAAAATGCAGTGTAAGACGGATACTTCGAACTAGGTAAGTCAGGTGAAACGTGTGTTTACCATCAATTTCGACATGAATCGAAGAGCTTCTCATCCTCGTTCGTCAACGTCGTAAGATTTCAGGAAGTTTCGTAATTCTGCAAATCGAAACGATAGACCAATGCCCGAAGTCATTGAAATACTCCCAGTCGGTTGCGCGAGCTCCACATCCTATTCTTCATAAACTTTTAAGTTCGCGCAAACAAACTCGAGATGTCATTTTCAGCCACGCAAGATCATTATGCAATACTTGGTGTCAGCGAAACGTGTGATAACTGCAACATCAGGAGAGCATACCGTAAGTTGGCCTTGAAGTTGCATCCTGATAAGCATAATAGCTCCGAACACGAGAATCAGCTCGCGAACTAGTGCTTTCAAATGGTGTGTGTCTTGCTCTGTCACAGGATCGTTGGAACTGACTTTTGAAAGTTAATTGCAGCAAATGAGGTTCTCTCATATACAGGAAGCCGCACAGCATACACACGCGATATTTATCCTCATATCGAAAGCGAACATAGAGGGAAACCAAAATACGATGCGTTTCAGCTATTTCAGCGGACATTAACTGATATAACAGACGAATACATTGCAAAAGAAAGTGCACAATATAGTGCTGAACAGCGATGGAGAGAAAAAGCAGTTGCTCGTGATCAACGCGTAAAAGAACAGAATATGAGAAAACAAGAAGATGAGAGATAGCGTCGTGAACTAGAGGGAGAAAAATTACGGGAAGGAGAACATAGGCACCGAAATCCTCCTCAGAAAACGAGGGAACAGCTCATGGAGGAGAACTGGTATTCTAAATCCAACCCATTTGACGAAGCTCTCGCTCTCGCGGAACGGAAACTCCAACATCTTGGCACCATCTGGGATGATCTCGGTATCCGAGATACTTTAGCACAGCCAATGAGAGGGATATACGTATGCGGATACCATTCTTGCTTTAGTCAAGGATGCAAACAAAACTTGGTCAAAGCGAAGAAGTCGAAAAAGAGTTTCGTAAAGGAGAGGACATTGGGGGAGACTTGTTGAGTTGCGAGACGAGATATGAGCACAGATGGAAAAGATATGTGATAAGAAGAGCGCGCTATGGATTAGTGTTGTATGGGGAAAGAGGACGGGACATACGCCGTTAGTGATGAATCATTAAGATGCAGCCACGGCAGCGGGAACTAGAAGGGTGGTCCAGATTGCAGCGTAGAAGAGACAAGATGAGTTGCATATGAATAGATTCAGCAAGTGGGTTAGAGGGTGGGAGGGAAGACAGAAGCATCTTGCGTGTGATAAAATGCAGAAACAAGAGACAGAGCAGGCATTTCTAGAGAAAAGGCACGAAGAAGAGCGAGTGAGAGCGCTTGAGAGGCAACAGAAGAGAGGGGAGGAGTGGGCGAGAAGAGAAAAGGCAAAGAGGAGGAAAGATTACGACGATTTTAATGAGAATGAAGGCGGTATACAGATTAACCTCGATTTCTTCCATCCTTTCCTCGGTTCGAACAGGCGAGCCAAACGAAATCAGGCATTAGGTTTGAATACGGAAAGCACGCTGAACAGCGGTAGCAGAATATTTAACATGGTGAGGTAAAGCCCTGCGGCATCGAGTGTCAGTACTCTGTCGAAACCTTGCAAGCCCCAACATAAGGGGGGCACAATGTATTCGTTTGGTGAACGGAGAGATAAAGCAGAAGCTTGTCGGTCGAACTGTAGGCTTGATCAAACGGAAGATGTCACACAGCAGTCTGAGAAAGAGAGTCAGAAAGAAGGGTAGATTAACGAGAACTGTGTTGATCATGCAGCATATGATGATGATCCGATGGAGGGGGTGGAGTACGTGTTAGAGGCGATGGGAAAGGAGGGTTAAGTACCTAGTAGATGTAGGGCGTCATTGAAGAAAATCAGCTGCGGCATAGACAGATCCAAAATTAATATGTCTGTGGTGCTTAACACAGCAGGATTGAAAGTACAGAATTGATGATATAATGCCATTGGATGTATAGACTCCAAAAGAGAGCCTGCGAATCAAAGCAGCATGTTAGGTTCGGGGACTGCCAATGCCACTCGGCAGTAATAAAAAACTATCCAGACCTAGTTGAATATTTGTGAGAACTTCACAGTGCCTGGGAAACGTAAACAATTACGACTGCACTGACGATATTATACAGATAAATTCCTCTCAAGTCTTCTTCTTATAGGTAGTCGGGTGTCCATTCTTCTTCCAATACTTCTTGACCTTCCCGTCAAGATCTGGTCCCACGAAAAGCCATACAATAGATGCAAGCCAGGTCATCAAGGTGTCAATGATCCAATTATTTCGTGCAGAGCCTCCGATAGCGCAGGCTCTCATCAACGACCCGAGGAATCCGACAGTGACCAAGTAGTCACCATTTTCCAATCCATTGATCGCTTTTGTAGCAACAGCATCAGGTGTCTGAACAGGATCACTGTCCTCCAATATGAATGTGATAGCCGGTTTTGTTTTGTTTTCGTTCTCCAAGCCAGGGCTTGAAATGGTACCTGGGAACACGGTATGAATCTTGACGTCACCACCATACAGCAGCATTTCTTGTGCCAGAGAATCGCTCAAGCTCTTGATAGCAGCTTTGCTCGGTGCATATGGCGCATATCCCACAACAGGATAAAACGCAGCTATCGAGCTGGTAAATATCAAATGTTTCTCTCCCTTATTGCCTGGTGTCAACCATTCGCTCAGTATGGCGTGTGCCATATCTGAGCAAGACCAATAATTCACATCCATCTGTCTGCGCAATATTTCCCTTGGTGTTTCGATAAAAAGGCTCGGGTGTGAGGATCCAGCAATACACCAGACGACATCTGGAGCTTTGCCATCATTCCATGCAATTGCTTCTGCGATTACTCGCGCGGCCCCATCTTCCTCGGAAACGTCGGCAGATATGTATTGGAATCGTTGTTTCTGGTTTCTGGCAGCAGCCTAGATGGTCAGTATTGAGCTTCCAAGTGAGAGGGGAGCCGTACCTTTACCTGACCCATTGCCTCCTCGAGCTTCCCTACATTACGCGCAACGATTATAATATTTGCCCCCCTTTTTGCTAGCTGTATCGCGACACTACGTCCCATTCCCTCGGACGCGCCGGTGAGGAGGACTGTCTGTTGACGGTCAGACGAGGCTGTGAAGTTGGAATCGCAGGACAACATACCTTGCCAGTGACATCGAAAAGATTCTTGCTAAAGAGGCCCATTATAGTCGGGAGGAAAAATGCGAATCCGCATACGACAATTGCTGTAGCCCAGAACTCGAGGTCAACGCCCATGATGAAGGCGGTGGTGCTGTCAGCACGGAAATTGTCTTAAGATTCCTGATTTGCGTGCGTCGCGATAGCGATAAGGTTTCAGGGGTCTTCAACTTCTCCAGCTTCCGATTGTACACTATATCACAACAAATAATTCCTGATGCTCCAGAACAGCAGATCTGAGTCTGGTAGCTGCGAATATTTTATGCTTGTAGGTTTGGAGCACTAGTCTCTGCCTCTGCATCAGGAAGGAGCCAAGTACGGAGCCAAGTCTTCTCCACACGTTCCAAGCCTCCAAGTCAAAGGAAAGCGTGTCCAGACATCTCTTGGAAGTCAAATTTTCTTTCCATTGCCGTCTTCTAGTATTGGAATTAGTCATAACTTTCTCATTCTCAGCATGATATCCTACTTAGTTTACTACGAAATTCAACGTCCGTACGGAACTCAAGGGAGTCCAGTCAATCCATGGGGAATCACAAGTGCCTGTTCATTCTTTTTGGACTATTTGTTCCGCCATGTTCTATTTACTTGTGTTGCTAAAATATTCCCAAATTTTAACTCAAGCAAGTACGCACACTCCATATTTCAGACATCCCTCGTATGCTTTCGCACCAGCCAAGGGTTGAATTACAGAATGGCTCATCTTACTATCAACCTCTTGCACTCTTGTACTTAAATACAACGGCTCTATCTTTCCGTCCTCACTGAAGAAGACTTGTGGCCTCTCTCTTCTAAAGAAATTGGTTGTGCTTCCATCTGTAAACTCTATCGCAGTACTGAAAGCAAGCTTCTCATTATTGAATGTCCAAGGTCTTTCAAATCTGCTCGCCAAAGCATGTCTTCCTACCTTCCGTCCGTCTCCAAACGCTCCTTTAGGCTCGAGTGAGTGAAGGAGAATGTGGAAATTTCCTCTCTTGTCCTGCCATACAAATGGATCCTCGTTTGGAAAATTGAAAATAAGCTAGCTCCCAATTCTTGTTTATTGCTCTAGGAATTGAGGTGCGGTGGCTATATTGATGAGTTCATCTCCACTGCAATTGTATGGACATCCTCTGTAGACTAGCAACATTTCGCTCGTTCTATCGTGAACGGTATATAGAGGCCAGGGGCTTGGATTTGTAACATCGGCATCCCAAGTATGGTCATTTTCCCCTCGAAATACTTGTCCATGTTCGGTCCAAGTCTTCAGATCAGGCGACGATGCCGCAGATATCCCACTTTCAGCGTTTAGCGTGTTCCCTGATCCGCAAGTAAACATCGGTGAAGTGCATGTATCTGATTGAATGTAATGGCATCCAATGTAATCATTAAATATCTCGCATCTGCTTCTAAATACACAACTGTTGGATTGTGTGCAAATGTTCCCATCACCTCTGCCTCGAAATCATATGGTCCTGCTGGTCCTCTAAGTGGAATAGCATGAATAATTCGGCTATATGGCGACCAGTAGTCGAGGCCACATCCATTTTCGAATTCGGCAAGAAAGAGATGAAAGAGCGGGTGGTCGTTCGGATCGTGTATAATTTTCGAGCCCCATGAAGAAGTCTCATTGATAGTTTTGTTGTATCCTTCGCCTCTTTTCGCAGGCCGAAGATCAAGTGCGCCGCAAGCTGACCCCATCCAGCCTGGATCACAGATACACGATTTTGGATGATGTGCGCAGATGCCGTTCAAGTTGCAATCTTCATCTGAATGGTATAATGACTTGCTGGCTACTGCTGCATAAAGAAGAGGGAAAGCGGAAGTAGAAATCGCATGCTGTATATTTTCCCCAGAAACTGCTTTCCAAAGATCTTCATATTTGAACAGGTTTCAAGATGTTAGTTTACGTCTCCATTAGAAATACGTCCATGTGAGGTAAACTCTCGTATCCGGCGGGGTGAAATGCCCCTCCATAACCGTAAATGGCCGCCGTTCGCAGATCCTCACATCAATAGGTTCAACCCACCGACTTTTGAGGGAATCAGCCTTGTTAACCCCAATTTAGATTTTCGTTGTGAATTCTTGATGTATACCAAGTCAATGTGACAATTTCAGCAAGAAAGTAAGAGGATAGGCTAGGATGTATTCTACCTATGATCTTTGCGCATCTTGACCCTGCATCCCACTAAATGTGAAGTGATTTTTCACGGACCAAATCAAGCTTTCAGGAACAAACATATTGCCTTTATGAAATCTTTAGTTATGCTGAGGCCTGCTAGTAGCTATTTCTCTCTCCAACAGAGTGTCCTTTTCACCTCGTTGTAATAACTTGGCAACGTTCCAAACTTAATAAATCGACCGATAGTGGTGTGGTACTAAGCCAGTTTCGTCAGGATCGGAGGTGAGAGCTGCTTCTCTATCTGCGCATTGCATGTGGAGGGCATGTTGATCGTGACATGACGACTCAACCCGATAGAAGTTGCGGCCATGCACAGCCCCGAGTTAGGAAAGAAGGTTATCTTGTGATTGGAGTTGACTCGAATCCTTTCCTTGATGCCAAGTCTTATGTTTCAGTTCTGACTACGGGCGGTTCGGCTCGATGGTACCCAAAAGGGCACTGTCAAGCATGCGGGCATAAATCATACAAGTAGCATCAAACTATTGCTGCTTGCTCCTCGTTATTATGTGTTTCTTTCGATATCTAGTAGAGTTTTACATTACCAGAAATTCGCGGTTGCTGTATTGTTATTATCTGTCTTGCTTGTCGCAATATGGACAAACTTTTCAACTACTGGCCCATGCGATCGAGGTTCTAGCAGGTGACATCTCTCCATCCGCCCCATCATTCCCTTTGTCAGCTGTTGGAGGTCTCTGATAACACGCAAGCCTAGCTGGAGAAAGCGACCGTAATTGGCAGGTTATCTGGTGATGTGGCTGTAGCCAAGATTGTTTTGGAAGCCACACTACTATTTCGATAATTGCACATGCAAGATACAACGAAAGCAAGTGGCAGTGTTCCAGCCTTCTTCCAAAATCACAAAATGTCAATGAGGATGATATGAGTCCAGCATCTTTATGACGCTTGCTTCTTCTCCTTTCTCCAGCATCTACTACTTTTGCGACCTGGTTGTACTCAAGCAACTCTCCAACCATGCATTTTTTCAAGCTCAGATGTATAGGTCTGGCACTCGTTCTGCCTTGGTGCACCACTGGTCTCCCATGGGACGCACCACAGTCTACCACCGTAATACACTCCCACAATCCGTATCAGATTCATCAAGCTCCTGTACCGACACAACCTCCTTCGTATGCTCATCTATTCCATATCTTAAAGCGACAAACTAGAGGGACTGTATCGACTTCGAGAGGTAATTCGTCCTCGCTCAGTAGATCAACATGTGGGTTCGAGCGTGGAAGTACCAGTAGGTCATCATCGCAGCCTTAGAGAGCTGATTTCGCTGTACCAAATCTGACATAAGAATAGGTCACGCATATACCTGCGACTTGGGTTATACATGTGCATATGAGGCAACGGTAAAAGCGATCGCCTGCTGCAAAAGTCTAGCATGCGATCTAGTCACCTCCTGCGTGCCATATACCCTGATATCATCTTGCATCAACGATCCTGCCTGTTTAGGAGAGAGATATCTGACAAAATGGCACGCCGTTCCCAACCCTGTCTATTTTCTTTGCCGGTGTTTTTCAACTTACTAACAACAAAGACAGCGATGCCTCGTACCCTTTCTGTGGCACGATAATAGCTACGGCGGGCTTCTTTCGGGGATCGAACCTATATTGTGACTCGACTACCGCACCCGCCGTCTCGTTATTTTTGCAAGCTACCGATGGAGAAAAGAGTTCCGTGCTAGGCTATGTGGAAATCACGTTGGAGAAAACGACTTCTGCTTCTGTTACTTCAACAACTATTCGTTCTCCTACTACTTCATCCGCCTCAAATCCAACAATGACTGCAAGCCCTACCCCCTCTCCCGAGTCAACGCCTATAGCCGCCATCGTTGGCGGTACAATCGGTGGAATCTTAGCTCTTGGCTTCTTGATTCTCGGTACGCTCGTACTGCGACACAAAGGACTGCTGTCTGTCCCCGACAATAACTCTAAGGGTATGCACGAGACACCAACTACACCTTTCCTAGAAGGCGAATATATACCAGGTGGACACCAGAAAGCACCTGTTGAGATATATCATGATATTGTGCCACCAGCGGAGATTTCAGCAGAGGTGCCGCCTGTAGAGATTTCTGGGACGGAAATTAGAAATGATGGACATCTTAGGACTGGGGAAAGAGATAGGGACGAGAGTTCTTAGAAAAAGGAATGAAGCTTCTGGGGAATATAGTAGGTAATGAAGGTCATCTTGACCCTGAAGATGGACGATAGCCTTGGATCTGCGTGGCAGAAAGAGGTCGATTACTTCTTCAAGGGACGCTCCTGCAATTGGAATGAGCTCCACCTCAGCCAGGTAACGCCGTTATGGTTCGTTTGGTCTGATGCTGACAGAGCTCGACATCTTCGACCTCATGCCTCGGCGACGCTGGTGCCGGATGTCTCGAAGATCAGATGCTGCTCTACATGATTCCTCCACTGATGAAGCGACAAGAATCGAGACTTACAAAACACCGAGGCAGATGAAAGAAAATGGATCATGTATACCATATGGAGGCTTGAGAGGATACTATGACCAGGGCTGCTGAGGCCTAGATGCTATGTCCAGATGCTTCCGTACGAGGTCCATGTTGGTGGAGCACAAGAAATCGGGCTCCATCGATATACCGAGGCAGAGTAAAGAAGAAAACCCGTTGAAGAAAGATAGGGCATGTATGAAGTGGGTAGAATCAATTAATGTATATTTTAATCAAAGAGCCTACGGCAAGAGACATAGGTGAGACAAAATGTCTCGAAAGGCAATCAAGGCAGACAACTGATCCAGAAGCAGAGCGAGAGCATTCAAGAACCCTAGTTCTAGACTGTGTGCTACTTGAAGATATCTAGATCAACAATAAAATATATATCTCGAGATCTAGATGTTCGATAAGATAGTAGAGAGGGTTCATGACGGCTAGACATCCGAGACTTGAGCCCGTCTTGATCCACAACTCACATGATGGAGATGAAGAGAAAAGATTGAAAAAAGGGCAAATGAGCGCCCTTATGCGTGGAGGGAGTAGTTCAAGCTACATGGAGTATTCCACTTGTTAAGGAATGGGGAGGAAAGACACGTCTAATTTATGTGGTGGTAAATACCGTGTCATGTGCGTGGGTGCCTGTACTTTCAGGAGAGTGGCCTGAAACAATCAACACCCAATCTGGAATCCGAAGCAAAACATTACCTGCCATCTCCCATCATACCTTTCTCTTAACATCTTCTCAACAATATATCCTCACGGGAACCAAGTCTTTCAAGTATCAAAAGTACCCACAAGTGTTGGTAATATATTACCCATCCCTCCATAACATGGATGATCTGATGCTAATTTCCAAATGGGGTCGCCGCTCGGAGCATAATCACCGAACGCCAATCTTCCCATCTCAGCTCCGATGGGCGTTCTTAGCTGCATCGCAGTCCCGATCCCAACACACCATCTGGCCCCCTAGGTACGAAATAGCTTCGAGGCTTCCAGAGTCCTGTCTTAAATGTGGTTGCAAGTGCAGTGGATGAACAGTGCTGCCCGCTGTCCTTGTGCTTCCCGCCCGGCTCGGCTCTCAAAAGAAGAAACTCGGTGTGTTGGAAGGACTATTGCGTATAGTGTGCCGTGTCTACGACCAGATGACCAAGATGGCAATGGTTCGTACAATGGAAATCGAGAAATACTCAAAAACAATTCGACTCCTGAATACAGTCATCGTCACATGAAAGTGAACGACTGTGCAACCATTCACTAACTCATTCTACCGATTTTTCTTTTCAGCTCAACTCCTTCGGTCCTCCAATGTCATCATCTTTATACACTGACATACATTTCCGACCGCGGCTGAGACCGTTCGTCCCGTCTGTCTATCACCATCCTGGCCGCCCCCACCGACTCAGCCAGCTGTTAGCCGCCGAGATGCTCACCACCATCCCACTATTTAGTACTGCAATTGGTCAATTAACGAGTATGTTCTTGGGCAGCCCATCAGCGCCGTTACCAACTTGCATGTAGACTCGAGATTGTCATTCGAGGGAGTGCAAAGACATATGGGGCACAGTTTTCTTGTCCACTCAGCTTGGCCGTCATCAGCCCTAAGGACTAGAAGTCTTTCCCAAGAGATGCAAGAGGAATGGATGCATGTCATCCCATGTGATGGAATCTTTGATTCTCCTTCTTTACTGGTATTACTATCGTCACTACTCTCTTCTTCTACTTCACGTCAACTCGTCCCACGTTTCTTGTTGGTTGCTGTTTAAACGTCGTATTTTGAGTCCTTACTCCCCGGTAGCTATCCTTGGCTGCCCACCCTCCCCTCACAGCCATCTCCTCCTCGGTATCCTCATTCGAAGACCGTTTTTCCTTCTCACAAGGCTGGGGGCTCAGGCATCGATCATACTTGTTTATATATCTGACCATCTCGAGAAGTGAATTGGGATTGCCTGGCTACTGTATTCTACTTCGGCGTTACGACTTTGGGTTCACCTGTATCTGTAAAATTATCTCCGACGTTGATAATTCGGTTTCTCGGGACAATCTATTTTTGGTTCGGACGGAACTATCTTCACGTTTTGTGGTACTGTCTCAACAGTGTGTACGAAGATTTCATTGGAAGGTCAAGTGGGGAAGATGGAGGAAGAACATGCGACGACAAGAGTAGTCGATGATGCCAGTGATGGTATGATCAGCGATTCTGAACAAGACTCTGCCAGCTTCATTACCTCGACCACTAGTTTCGAGGGCCTTGAGAGATGGCAAGCTCATATTGGGCTGAAGAAGTTTGGCGAAGGACTTAACGCAGCCGCCAAAGCAGTACTCGTCGATGGCGATCGATCGCAATACACGAAAGTCTATGTGTTGATGCTCACTTGGGCTGACGAGAATCCCAATCTACCAGTATCGGTAGAAATCACGAGATTATTCAACGTCCTCAAGGAAACCTTCCACTTTGAGGTCGAGTTATGGAAGATACCTGGCAAGAACTGTGCTGTGGAGACGCAGCAAAAGATACTTGATTTTGTGAAGCTTGGAGGAGATGATGATGAGCATCTTAAGATCCTATATTATGCAGGACACGCACAGATGACAAAGAACAAGAGGCTGGCTTGGTCAAGGTAAGTCGAGAGGAAAGTGATTGAGCATGATCTGATGATGATAGTGGCCAATTAAACCAAAAATCGAAGTATCCTAGAGTCGAATGGAACAACATTCAAAGCTCCCTGGAACTAGCGCAGAGTGATGTTCTAGTTCTACTCGATTCACCGCATGCTGGATCTGTCAAGAGCGAGGTTGGAAATGGGGTTACGGAACTCATCGCTGCTGCTTACAATGGATTTGAAGATGGTGTGGATCGATTCTCATTCACAACAGATCTTGCGGCCGAGCTGCGTGAATTGAGCAAATTGCCTTCATTCTCAATCGGCAATCTTTACCATAACCTTTTCTGTCGGATACAAAGTCGCATCACCGATGATGGTCGAGACCATCCTGCGCCGATTTACTTGCCATTGACGCAAGAAGATTCGCAATATCCTCGAAGTATCCGCCTCTCTATCCATTCAGAAAAGATGGATCATACTTCTCAGCCAAAACCCGACTCTTTTGAGATTCATACACCTGAGCACCACCTACCCGCACCTTCCTTCCTCCACTCCTCCACAATCATCCCTGGCAAGATTCCCAGAATGGCATTCGCGATCCGTCTTGATGAAGAATTCAAAGTTGGTGATTTGTCATCAGACTTATTTCAAGAGTGGCTTCGCAATCTACCCGCTTCTGTCGCAGATGTGAAAATCGAAGCTGGTTTCCATAGTTTCTCCTCGCTTCTAATTGTCTCGGTGCCAATTTGCATGGCAATTTATATACCGAGAGACCCGGCTATTATCAGTCTCGGGCCAATTACCTCGTTCAATCAGGTGCTGGGGAAAGTCTCTAATTTTGTTCAGCATGATCTACCGACGCCAAACCCAGACGTGTATCGATTCGACGACTTTGTCAATGACAATTCTACCAAAGCAGACAAGCCCACGAATGGGACAAATGGATTCAATGGAACACACAAGAATGGAGAAGTACGCTTTCTCAGGGAACCTGAAGTCATCGGAGGAAAAGAAAACCGTCCCCCATTGAATAGAGACACATCATCACAGTTCAGCATCTCTAGCTCGTTTGACGATGGTCCTCTCCTTTCGAATGGCCTGCGACAAGCAAATACATTTGGGGGCGCGATTCCACCTGAGCGTGAGAAATCACATGTTATTCCACCATTCGGCCCTCACACGAGCGAGCCAAATGGTCCACAGTCAAAAGCTCATGCTAAAATCAAGACATACAAAGACGACCCCGAGGCGAAGCAGTTCCCGAGAATTTCGAGACCTGTAGAGCTTCTGAGGAACTCTTATGATTGTGTTGTTATTGGTTCCGGGTATGGCGGGGGTGTTGCAGCGAGTCGTATGGCCCGAGCGGGACAGACGGTATGTCTACTTGAGAGAGGAAAAGAGAGATGGCCTGGAGAGTACCCTAGTGGGTTCGTTGATGCATTTGAACAATTGCATGTCTCTGGCGAGTTCGCTCCTGGTATTCTCAAAGGTGCTATGGTTGAAGGAGGTGATCCTACAGGACTCTATCATCTTATTTGCGGCAAGGGTCAAAACGCATTCGTCGGCAATGGTCTGGGAGGAACGAGTTTGCTCAACGCGAATGTCTTCCTAGAAGCAGATGACAAGACTATGCAAATGCCTGCTTGGCCTAAAGAATTGAGGAAGCACGACTCATTGAAAGCGTACTACAAACGTGCCGCTGATGTCCTGGAACCTGAAGAGTATCCCTCGGATTGGCCTGAGCTTCCTAAGTTGTCGATGCTGGAAAGGCAGGCGCAAGCTCTTGGTTGGGGTGACAAATTCAAGCGAGTTCCTCAAACCACACGATTTAGAGGCGGACCAAACAGCACAGGCGTGGAAATGTATCCTTCCGCTCTTACAGGGATGGATAGTACTGGCGTCAATGATGGCAGTAAATCGAGTACACTCGTCAATTATCTTTCTGACGCCTGGAACTGGGGTGCGGAGATGTTTTGCGAATGCGAGGTCAGATATATCAAGAAGCATCCTGACCCCGAGGAAGAAGGTTATCTCGTCTTCTTTGCATGGCATGGAAGTAAGAGAGGTGCTTTCAGGCAGACTTTATATGAAGATCTGATGTGGGTCCACGCAAAGAAATGTGTTTTCCTGGGAGCTGGCAGTATCGGCACAACAGAAATTCTCTTGCGAAGTAAGAAGCTTGGCCTCTCTATGAGCGACAAAGTTGGTACCGGGATGAGCGGAAATGGTGATATTCTAGCTTTCGGGTATAATTGCGATACCGAAGTCAACTCAATCGGTCGCCAATATCCTTCACCGTACAATCCTGTCGGTCCAACAATTACTGGAATCATCGATTGCCGAGATGGACATGATAACCCCTTAGATGGATTCGTGATTGAGGAAGGAGCCGTTCCAAAAGCACTTGCTCCATTGTTCCAGATGATGTTGGAATTGATGCCTGGAACCCAAGCTCCTGAAGGTCAGACCCTGACATCGAAAGTCAAACATGCGCTTGCGCAACAGGGAAGTCGTTTCCTAGGTCCCTGGTACTCGAAGGGTAGTATTGAAAGAACTCAAACTTTCCTGATCATGAGCCATGACTCTAATCAAGCTATCTTGACACTGAAGGACGACAAACCAGTTCTCGAGTTCCTTGGTGTGGGAAGAAGCGATCATGTCGAGTATCTGAATGATATCCTGAGGCAAGCTACCCAAGCTGTGGGAGGAACATTCGTGAACTCCCCATTCTATGCAGCTCTTGGGCAACAAGAAATCACTGTCCATCCTATCGGTGGTGCCTGTATGAGTAACACGGAGTATGGTCTTCACGGTGTCACCAATCATTTTGGTGAAGTCTTCAGCGGGACAGGCAAGCAAACCCACGAAGGCCTCATCGTTACCGACGGTGCAGTCATTCCAACAGCACTCGGCGTTAACCCATTTGCGACCATTACTGCTCTCGCAGAGCGCTCTGTAGAGCATGCAGCCAAGTACAGAATTGGTCGCAAGATCGACTTTGAGACCCAGAACGAGATTCTAGATCTTTTTGCTGATCCTCATCAATACAAGGGAGGCAAAGTCGGGCTTCAACGCAAGGACACGAAAGGTATATCTGAAGCTACTGATCTGGTCAGGAGTACTAGGGATAAGAAAGCGAATGGGTTTGGATTTTCTGAAGTCATGTCTGGGTATATTCATGTTGGGGAGGATATTGAAGGTGATAGGATAGAGGACTATGAAACAGCTGCGAAGACTGCTAAGGGGCTATGCGAGGAGGCGAGGTTTTTCTTGAGTGTTAAGGCTTGGGATACTGAGACAAGTAAGTGATCATTTCCATTTTCCAATACTATGCTAACGGTAGTAGTTGTCAACAGAGCCGATCATCAAGCCATGTTGACGGGTACATTCACGTGTGCTGGGCTAAAGGGCAGTCCATTCATGGTTCAACGAGGAAGTTTCCACCTCTTCAGCGTCGACCAAGAAGCGCCAGGCACGAGGAATCTGACATATGACTTTGATATGACTGCCACAAACGGAAAGCAATATCACTTCCACGGGTATAAAGTTGTCGACTCGTCCGTTGCTCTCGGTCCATGGCGCTTCTGGACAGCTGCTTCGACTTTGTATGTCACCATCTCGGAGATCGGCGGTGACAGGGAGCATGTCCTTGGTCGTGGTATGATGCATATCAGACCAATTGATTTCCTGTCGGAAATGTTCACCTTGAAGGCATCTGGTCGTAGTATGTGGGCCAAGATGTCATCGACATTAAGTTTCATGGGATTCTTTGCACGACAATCTGCCAATCTCTTCTTGGCTCCTTTCACCTGGCAACAATATCCTTCTGTCACTTACAGTGGCTACATCAACGATACGTCGCCTGATCAAACTATTAAGATCATAGCCAAGGATCAAGTTCAGACTTTGTTACATGTATGGGAACCGAGGAATAAGAAGATAGAAACCAAGAATCTCTTCTTCATTCCCGGTGCATCGGTCGATCAGCAGATTTTTGCCCTTCCTACAATTGAGGTCAACGCCATCAATTATTTCACGAGAGCAGGATACAGATGTTTCGTCACTGTTCATCGAATCTGCCAACTCATGGTTGCGGAGAATAATTGGACAACGTTTGATGCTCGACACGACATTCGCGCATCTCTTGAATGGATACGAAAGGAGCATGGTCATGACCCCATCTACACAATCTCTCACTGCATGGGAGCAGTCGCATATTCAAGCGGTCTTCTCGATGGCACTATCCCTTCGAAATGGATTAAAGGGATCTCAACGTCGCAAGTCCTCATGAACCCTATCTGGTCAACGCTTAACATGGCCAAAGTCCTTGCCGGCCCTATCCCATTCGATAAACTGTATACCATGCTAGGAGGAACCTGGTTCTCATGTTCGTCTACAAGAGATGATTCATATTTCCAACAACTTGTCAATCAACTTCTCCGCTTCTACCCTGACTCTCGAGAAGAGATTTGTAACAACGTTTCCTGCCATCGTTGTTCTCTAGTCTTTGGCCGGTAAGTCTTTTCCTCCACTCCTTGTTTCACACTAACACCACACAGCCTATGGAACCACCGCAACCTCAACGAAGCAACCCACCGACAGATAAACCGTTTCTTCGGCGGCGTCAACATGACTCTCCTCAATCTGCTGATGCAAATGGGCCACCGCGGTTTCGTTACCACTAATGGACCCCTCTACAAAGACCTCACCACTCCTACGAACCTCAAGAAAATGAAAAACATTCCCGTCATGCTCTTCTCTGGCTCAGATAACAAAGTCCTAACTCCAGAAAGCACAGACAAGAGTTACACATTGCTAAGAGATACTTTTGGGTGTAAAGGATACAGCAGACATGTTATCCAAGGATACGGACATCTTGATTGCTGGATGGGAAGGGAAAGTTATAAAGATGTTTTTCCGACGGTGAGGGAGGAGGTTGATAGGGTTTGTAGGGGTGAGGGGTATAGATATCATGAGGAGGATTGGAAAAGTAATTGGGAGAAGTGGAGGGGGTGGGAGAGGAGTGGTGGGGTGGAGGGGAGGAGTGGGGTGAGAAATGGGGGACGATAGATGATGTGAAAGTGTAAAGGCAGGATATAAGGTTTGGGGATTCTTGATTGTATTATTTTGGGGGCGTTTCTGGGGGGGCTATGGGGGTATTGATGGAGGGATGGGCTTGGGTTAGGGACAGTTTTGGTTTATCCTCTCTTTCCCCTTATTCACTAGCGGTTATCAATAAAAAATACGATTTTTACGGAAAATACATCACATCTTATCAATAATCTCAACTTTCAAATCTACAAACTAGAAGAGACCTTTGAATCGCTAACGAATGAGGGAGCTGAGTATCTAACCAACACCATCCACGCATAGTGACGAAATGAACTGAACTCAATTTGCAGATCCTAAAATCACCAAATGTCGGGAGGATTGGTGTTAGATCGCAAGGAGCAAGAAAGTTATTAAAGGAAGAGAGTATAGTATTTAGGAGGTGGAAATAATTGTTACTAAGAAGCAAAGCTTATTATTGTTGCCCTGCCTACGAGAGAGCTTTTTGGTGAGCTAATTTGTCTTCAAATTCCTGGACTTTCGGAATTGTCTTGGTTTTTGTAACCCGTCTTAGACTATACTTTCCACTGAAAGTCCTTCAAATAATAATACTATCATGCGTTCTTCAAAGGGTCAGAAGTTATAGAGCAATTGACGAGGCTATCTTGGACGGAACTTGGCCGGTTACTTCCACTTTTTGTCCACTTGTGCCCTGGAAATGTCACCCCATCGGAGTTCCTACAACGATAGGAACGATCGCCGATTCGATGATAACAACCATAACTCTCCACAACAAACCTTTCACAAAGCTTCCGTGAAATGATACAAATTGCTCCGAGTATGCGATAGCTTCCATTTCCGAGTATCAGACAGCGATCATGGTCTTGCGGAATCAGTACAAGATGGTGGGCACAATACCAGTTCACAGGGCGAAATTGCGACCATCCCACTGCTGGACATTGCGATAACGACGCGTCTTCTATCTCCGATGAATCACATATATATAGAGCCATTCCCTCGTGCTAGGTCTGGTGGCGATTATCTACCTCAATTGAAAATTTGCCATCATGTCCGTCAGCGTTCTTGGAGCAGCACAGTATGGTCCTCGCCCTCCCGTCAGCTACCGTGCTAATAAGCTCGTAGAAAGGAATCCTTAGTATCAACGAATGATCTCCTCTCCTTGAGCACCTCCGCAGGTCTCACGATCCCCTCTTCTGAACTCGAAGACTGGTCTGCTCTCCTTTCAGGTCTCAATCACTGCGCGAAAGAAATCCTGGAGATAGAAGATTACTACCCTGTCGTTGACACCGATCTATATCCCCGGGGCCGAGTCTATTTACCAGAGAAAGAGGACAGAGATGAAGGAGGATGGGCTTGGAGATGTGAAGCGCGGAGTACAAATCCCAAGAGCGACGAATTAAAAGGAAAGACACTGGCAATAAAAGACAATATCGCCGTAGCAGGCGTGAAATGCACAAATGGAAATGAAGCCTTGGATTGGGTTCCAAAAGTGGATGCTACGCTTGTCACACGGATTTTAGATGCAAGTGGGATTATCACGGGTAAAGCAGCTTGCGAGAATAATTGTTTCGGGGCAGTGAGCGATACGTCTGTTACTGGACCTGTCCATAATCCGTACGCCCATGGATATTCAACTGGCGGATCTTCTTCTGGTTCTGGCAGACTGGTGGCTTCTGGAGAGGTGGATATGGCTATTGGTGCTGATCAAGGCGGCTCGATCCGTTTGCCATCTGCTAATTGTGGACTGGTGGGATTAAAACCTACGTGGGGATTAGTTCCTTACACTGGTGGTATATCTCTCGAAGCTACGATCGATCATGCGGGCCCTATGGCGAACACGGTAGCAGATTGTGCGACGTTACTCGAGGTTATTGCTGGGAACGATGGGATTGATGATCGGCAGCCACGAGACTGGGAACATGGCCATGTGAAGTTTGGAAAGGAGATCAAGAAGTGGATTGAAAGGGAGGTGGAATTGCCTTTGAAAGGCATTAAAGTCGGAATTTTGAAAGAGGGATTCGAGGATCCAATGACGGATTCTAATGTGGCTGCCGCATCTAAAGCAGCAATCGAGAAGATGAAAGAGCTAGGTGCTGAAGTCAAGGAGATCAGTATTCCTCTTCATCGGGACAGCGGGATGATCTGGATGGTAGCACTTCCAATGGCCGGTACGACGCAAGGTCTCCTCGCCAATCCTTCAGGTAGGAAACAACTACTATTTCCAGACCGAGCAGGACAAGTCGGTGACAAGTTAAGCCAAGAAGCATTTGATGCTTTAGGTCCAGGAGGACAGAACATTTACCTGCGAGGCTTGTTCCTGCAACAAAGGTTCGGTGGTCCATTGCACGCACGTTGTACGAATCTCCTCAGGAAATTGAATGATGAATATGAGCGTGCCTTCAGAGATGTGGATGTCCTCGTCATGCCAACTATTATTATCCCACCTGTCAAGATCGAACCAAAGGGCGGCAGAACACTGGGACCACTGAAAATGTTAAGTCGGACCATCGGCGCAACTTACAATACCGCAACATTCAATTCATCTGGGCATCCTGGCCTGAGTCTTCCTGTCGGATATGTCCCAGCTCGTGATGATAAGAATGTGTTGTTACCCACTGGTCTACAAGTTGTTGGACGAAAATTCGAGGATTTAACCTGTCTAAAGGTGGCCGCTAGTTGGGAAAAAGCGTACACTTGGAAAGAATTGAAATATGGGGTCTAGAATCGAGCCGAATACAATGAGATTGGCTTGTTTGGCGTCGGAAATGAAATCATTTGTGTTGCCTCCCATTTGTTAGACATTTCAAGTCGAGAATCAAAAAAGCAACGCAGTACAGTCACGAGGTTGGTTTTGACGTCCCATTTCTCCCAATTTTTGTCTTTCAATCCTCGTCTGGCGTGTCCCACTTCCACAATCTCTTCATTTATGTCTCTTCCAATTATGGGGTGGGGTGGCTGGTCCTCTACCAAATAAAGTCATTTTGGCGTGGGACAGAAATTTCCTATTAATTCTCAGTGACACAATTGTTTTCTTCTTCAGCGAGTCATCCAAGACATGCTTCTATACATATGCCAACGAGCGCATGTAAGGGCGGAGCAGAGCTCGCTTGGCATTTTGATGGTTCTCTCAGAAAATTGCCATGGGACGCCATTTCTACGAGAGATATCTCTCGGTGTCTGCGGTGGGAAAGAAATGGTCGAATCCTGGACATGCGGGGAGGAGGAGGACGGTCGAGGTGAAAAGAAGGAGTGGAATGGAGGAGGTTGAAGGGTATAAGGCAAGGAGCAGCTCGTTGGGGACGAAAGTCGTTTTCGAGGATTTCGATGAAGATCTTAAGGGTCGAACGGAGGAGCAGGGCGAGCACGATGATCAAATGGCATGGCACTCTGATGCTATTTGTCAGGATGAAGAGGTCCAGGTTGCTGAAGGGGACATGCTGCTCGACGAGAAAGATGAGTTGGATGATGGTGGTGATCTAGGGTTGCAAGCTATGAGTATCCATGAATCTTCTCACGAGGATTCAGCATCTGAACATGATTCTCTATACGACGCTGCACTTCGCGATACGAAAGACTACGAGCATTCAATCACCAGCCGCACTGAGAACAGTCGTTCCAGCAAAGTCCCAAAACCTGAGGATATGACGTTTTGGGGTACGAGCGCTGTTCTTTTAGGTCCAGATTTTGGATTCAATGCTATTACTCTCCGAGAGCAGACACGCGGGTTTGCGAGAAATCGTTGGAGAGAGAGTGCCAAGACATTAGTAGCAACTGATCAATTGGTTCGAATGTCTACATCCTCGTCGTCATTCAATTCTTCAACACTCATACCAGAGGAGTACAAACATCTTCACGATAGCCTTGAAAGTCTCGGTACATCCTGGCTTTGGTTTGAGACTTCTTCTGCACTGCAAAATTTCATCGACACGTCGGTACCGGAAAACAAGTCTTGGAATTTTGGAGTCTGTTTCCAGGATTATGATGGGAGTAGATGTTGTGCGATAATGCGCGCCAGAGGGAGGAAAAGAACGTATGCGCCTCCTCCTATGGATGGTAATGAGGACGGAATGCAAGCTCCAGATGCGGGGTGTATGCCTGTCTTTTGGTGGTGTCGACCAACTCCCTTGTGTCCAGCTCTAGATCCCCGGCTCCGAGCTAGGGAAGTAGAGATGGAGTTCTTGTACGAGAAAACGAAAAGAAGGATCACAAGCTTTCAAGTCAAAGATGATTCATGGGGTAGAGCCGAAATGGCGAGGATATATACGCAGCTTGTGCTTGATCTGACGGAAAGTGAGAGGTTGACAGGGAGATTCAGCTTCAAATCTATGAATACTCTCCTTCTACTGGGCGATATCGCTGAGCTACTGGAGAAGTTTCCGGATGCTGAGCAGTGGAATTGGGATCTGGTTGTCAGACGGAACAGAAGATTGGGACAGACTTCTATGGAGTCTTGTCAAGCTCGATATAAGCTCGCTGGTCTACTATTCAAAATGGGTTCATATGATTCTGCTCGCGATGTTGTGCGCGAGAATCTGGGATATCTAAGCGAATTACCAACTTCAGATCATTTACTCATCAAGCAGAATATCCAGTCTTGCGTGGTAGCGATGAAGAGGAGGCGAGTAGAGCAAGCCTTGGAGATTGTGGAACACATCTGGAGCTTAGAAAGATGGCATCGAGATGATGCAGAGAGTATGAACGAAGCGCTCCTTATTGCCATCCAAGCGCATTCTTTCCGCCACGAGTACGCAGAAGCAGAAACCTATCTCCGCAAACGAATTGAGTTGAATGACAAAGGAGGCTATGGAAATGGCAAAGTAAGAGCAACATGCCACCTCGATCTCGCGTCTTGTCTCCACAAACAAGGCCAAAATGTGCCCGCAACTCAATCCCTACACGCTTGCATCGTTATTTTGAAAGAACATAATCTTGCTGAGAAAGAAATCACTTTCGACGCGTATGAGCTAATGGGATTGGTACTATACGATATGAAGGAATGGAATAAAGCGAAATTTCATCTCGGGAAGGCTGTTAAGGGCTTTGAAAGTTGTTTGGGGAAGAAAAATGAAAAGTACAAGAAAGCGAGGGAGATGATGGAGAAATTGGAGAAGAGTATGAGAGTCAAACAGGGATTAGCTGAGAGGTTGGCACAACAGAAGGAGAGGGAGAAGATGAAGAAGAAATTTTAATGTTCCCGATTTCCATCTTTTTCTTGCTTTTCAGTTCTGTTGTCTCTGATACCCGGTGGAGTTTTGATATTGCAAGTTTAGAAGATTTATATAATCATAATTTCATCCTACTGTCACATCCACAATTCCCACTTCTCGATACGTATCAGCTAACGCAGTAAAAACCCAATTCTCCCCTCTTCTCCCCGTCAATTCTCCTCATAAACGTCCATACATTCGTCCCGTCATGATGAAGCTTTTCCCCAATGCGAACTACATACGGTGTCCACGCAACTGCAATATCGCCATCGACCTTAGTCTCAGCCTTCCTTCCACCATAGAGTTCTCCATCGTCGTATTCTTCCCATTCGGCTGATGCGATGTTTTCTTCTACTTCCAGGGAGGAATCAGTTATGTTTAGATCTATCAAGTTGGGAGGGTGATGTAAAGTAGGTTTCTGGGACGGGCTGATAGTGGTGGAGGAGGGAGAGGAAGGTTGAGTGAGGACTGCGTGGCCGGAGGGAAGGATTAGAGTTTGCATGAGGGCTGGGTCACGGGACTTGATTCCTGAGAGGAAGAGGTGGCAGAGAGAGAGGATAGTTTTTCGTTTATGAAGAGTGTTTCCAGAGGGTTTGGTAGAAGCCATGGTGTATGTTCTAAGATTATATAATGAAAGTGAACTCTGGAGCTGTAATATTGAGGTTCATGGAGTTTCTCACAGGAGATATATATGTCAAGTGATCGACTAGGCTTGTTGAAGCTACGACGTGACATTAGTATCAAGAGCAGCAAGGTCTTAATGGTTTTGCTTACAGAAGGCTACCATTGAGGGGGCTTACATGAAAACATATTGTTGGAGCTTATTCACGAATAAGGTTCTTGCTAAGCTCCCCAGCAAGGAAATTAAACTTGAATCGATACCAATTCCGGGTGAGCATCAGTCTTTGAACTCACACCTATTCCGGGATTCAAATCATATCTTCACATCGAATGATAGGTGCTTGGTCAACCAAAAACTCACTTCAGTACCTAGATGCTATGAAACTCGTCAACAATCACCGTTTTGACATCTTTTGATCGCCTTTTCCAACCCGCCAAAATCCCTCAAACACCTGGGTCGTCTTGAATAATGCTATTAGGACCACTCAGGTATCCCCTTCTCGACCGTCCATTCTTCTCCGTAGCCTTTCTCAATCTCTTATAACCCCCATATCTCGGCATCGCACTCCTGCTATCTCCAACCTGCAAATGTCCCGTTCCGTACAACACAGCAATCTCCGTTCTAGGCAGCTCACTCGCATCTACTTCTCTCCCACCAATCTCTACGAATCGCCATTGGAGTTCGACATCGAGAATCGTGTCGACTCTCTCTGGGGAGAGATCTGAGGGAGTGAGTGGTGTCCAAGTTGGATCCGGTGTGGGAGGCTCGGCTGTGACTTTTCCTAAGAGAGGGAGAGTGAGGGGGATCTGAGCTCTGGAGAGAATGCCTTTGGCTTGTTGACGGGCGCAGTTATCGCACCCTGCGGTGATACCGTTGCGTGTTACAACTGGAGCACTGAAAGTATACACACTCCCGAGGAAGTTTTTGTGAGTGGCGTACCCTGCCAAGTTCTCTGGAGGGTCGCCCACTGCGAAAGTGATCAATTGAATTTCAGAAAATTAAAATGAAGGAACTTGAGACTTACAGAAGAAAAGAATAGAGTAAGCACGACCATTGAGAGCATATCGATCATATATAACGTTAATGATATAATCATGGAAGGTATTGTCGGTGAGCTTGTATCCAGGGACCTCCTTCTGAACAATCTGGCGAGTACTGGGGTAGAGATCATGAAGGTGAGCACGAAGGTCAGCAATATATTTAACTTGGTCGACTGAGCCATCCGACTTCAAAGCACTAGCTTTGGGCACAAGATCATCGTATTCATAGTGAAGTTTGGTCCAATCTTTGGCAAGGTCTGAGGTCCAGAACCCGCGTTCCTTGTTTGTGTGGAATGGGCTCAGCTTGTCTTCTGGCCGAGGATCACCGGTTTGAAGTTTATCAAACCACAAGTCAGGATGCAATCTCTGCCAAATTGCTGCCAGACGGTCGATGTTACTATCTTCATATTAGATACAAATCTCTCAAAGTGATGACAAGCCAGTACCCACCAATGATGAAACCAGAATATAGGATCAAAGGCAGCGACAGGGACATCAGACATATGGCCCAGTCCAACTCCTTTGTAACCCGGGCTGGTTGGTGGTGGGGCTGTCATGTTGATACCACCAACTGTGTTCTATTAAAACTTAATTGGTTGTAGATATTCAATTCCCCTTTATGACTTACGTGGACAATATTGTGGATGTATTCAAGTGACATATAGTCCGAGTTCAGCGTATCGGTCGGACTATTGTGCACTGTAGAGGAGAATGTACTCCATGAGTTCAAGTATCCAGGTGTGAACATACGAGATACTGCATCGGCGAACGATCCACTCCCGTTACCATACCAAAGAGGATCATTCAAAGCAGCTTCCACCTGGACGTAGTCGTTGATTCCGTCGACCCAATCCGTTGTTCCTTCCTTGATCCCAAACCGGCTCGTACCAACACACTTGCTCCACTGGTTTATGTCAGATTGAACAACACGCCGGAGTGGCTAACTTACAGGAAGCACTGGTGTCCCAGTGTCATTATCATGGATGGTATTTACTCCCATGAAAGTTTTGTCACCCATCGCAACCCGTTTGCCAGTCTTTGGATCCGTGGTGGGATTTTGAAAACCGACGAGGGGATTGGGAATCTTGTCTTTTATGAGGGGTCCACCTGGCGAGGCCAAAACGACAGGATTTTCGTAGCAGGCAAGGGGCAGACGGAACTTCTTAGGTTCACCAGATTGGCGTGCCCAATCCCAATATGGGAGACGGAATGTAGATGCTGCGGAGAACCATTCTTGAATCTCAGCCTTGTCTGTGAGTTTACCCGCTTTGATCCAGCTATCGATCTGACCCAGCATGTGGTTGTGAATGACTTGCTATTTGATGTCAGTTATAACTTTCAACTTTTAGTCGATTTCTTGACCTCGTATAGTAGCATATAAGGTCGGTGCCAAGTGGGGAAAGTGATCATGTTATGATTGCAAAAGCCTGGAAAGGGATTCGTTCCTTCAGGTTCCAAGGGACCATTCTCTCCATCCCATGGGACAAGAGGATATGAGTGAATGCCTGTACTTTTGTGAGACCAATCAGTTGAGAAAGTGGTAGTAAAACTGACCTGCAATCTGGAAGAATGACAACAACTCAGTGACCGGTTTGCTTTTGAATGTTGTCATGGCATGCATGAAAAGCGACACTTGCTTTTCATTCTTTTTGTCGGCATACCAGTCATTGATCTCACGGCGTTGAGGAATCTTGACACCAGGCTGAACCGGAATACCAGTGATAGGATACGTTGCCATCTTCGTTTATTGAATCTGGGCGATACGTGGATTGTGATAAGTGTAGGTTTAGGCTTATTGAAGAATTGATTGTGTAATTCTTCAGAGAAGTCCATCTTTTCCAAGGAGAGCATTCGGGAGGTTTATATAGCAGGCACGATTGGCACGATTTTCCGCTATACCAACAGGTAGCTGCATGCTGCGAAAATGGACGAAAAGGGCAATAGTGTCGGGGAAAGTAAGCAATGGCGTTCTGTATTTAGCTGTATGTGCACCAAGATATCTGGTCAGCAGACTTCAACAGCAGATAACTCTGTGAGATCATGAAGCATTGGAACAAAGAGGCTAGCTGAAGTAGCGAGCCCGCATGATTTAACCATCCAAAGGTTTTCCCTTCCCAATCAAACATGACGGAAATGAAGACCTGCATCCGACAATAGTATTGAGATGAGCCCAGACACGTCGCACTAAAGCATCTTTGCACTGTAGCTGTAGCCATCTCAAGATAGCATCAACTGCCATTGGGGATGGTTTGACACCGCTTCTGTAGTGCAACCTCAAACAGCCAGTAAGTTCTATCAACATATCATGACTGGTTACTATCAGAGACACAACGCGGGGTAAGATCAGCCTTATTACGATCCGGTTCGGCTCGATCCGCAATCATATCTCTTGACAGATGAGAACAAGCCAATCGCGGTTAGCATAGAATATGTCAATATCCCGTTCACATGCGATAACAGCGTTCAAGGATTTGAGACAGAAAGACATACATCAGTGGACGCAAAGAAGCAGGTTGGCGTCTAGCGGTGAGCAAGCTTGAATTGATGTATCACTTGCTATGCATGTAACTAATCCCAAGGAACAGCCAGCAGATTGCACCTATTCAGACTTGTGAAAGGATGAATGGTTGACAACATACATCAGTATATTGCTAGGGAGTCAGCGCTCAATGGAGCCCGATGTGCATCTCCGAAGCAACGGAATTCGTTTTGATTGAGCCCCAGATCATACCCTTGAGACATGCCAACGGGGATCCACGTCAGGAAATTTTTCAACAAAAGGACAAATTAAAAAATAGAATAACTGCTATAGTTGTGAAGAATAGAGGCCATAGCTGGGCACTCGTTCCAGAAACGCATACAAAATGCAAGGCTATTAACGAACACCAGATTTGCGTTCAAACAGCGTAAATATGAACATTTACATAGTATATTCACGTATACCAGCAGCCAGCGGACCTCAGAGCGATTGATCCTGTCAACAGAAAGGAGGAAGGTTGTAGTTGTTGTAGGAGGAAAGATCTTTGGAGGCGAATGCCGCACCCTAAAACCCCCAGCTCCATGTCACATCGCGTGTCGTCTCACCTAAATATCAACATTACTTTGTACAACTAAATATTATCTGCCATGGCCAAATTTCACATTATACCTACATTATACCCAACATAATCCTCGCTCTATTGTAGCCTCTGCCCTATGATTTCGGCTTATGGGCATCATCTCTACCAGTTCTATCAGTGACCTCCACCCCTGCTTCTCAAGCCAGATTGCTAAATTTTACATCTACCCGCAGGATTATAGTTTTCAAATACAACCAAATATTCAAGCCGTGATAAAGCTTCAAATATCTAGGCGTTAAGTTCGATATGAGATAATGTATATATCCATTGCTACTATTATATCACGTGCAAAGAAGGATACCTCTCCAAAAGTCTAGACTTGGTTTCATGAATACGAATAAATCTCAGGTGTAGAGAAACAATTGTTGCCCTTGGCTGGTAATTGTTCATTTACATTGTTTGCATCGCGATTCGCGATAAATATAAGTTGATGCGCATGCTCTTCTCAGGTGACTTTCCGCACCCTTTCATATTCGTAAACAATAGATCAATTTCCTATAATACCACTCGACAGATCATAAATTTCATGTTACACTTGTGTCCATCTAGGAGTTCAATAGACCATAGCTTGAATAAACCTAGCCTTGAGCGGATCAGATGACTGTCCAAGGTATATGAGTTATCTCTCAGAATTTGCTACCTTACTCTTCAAATCAAACGTCCAGAATATGACTAAAAAGAGCTCATGCCATGGAGATTGAAGCAGACGTGTAAATGGTGAAGTGAATCTTTTGTATCAAGGTGATAATTATATCCCTTCTACCTCCATGACCCCATCAATTCTCATCAACCTCCTCTCATCCCTCCCCTCTCCTCTGTCCCCTCTCTCAAACTCTATTTCCCCCTAATATAACATTGACTAACAACCTCCGTCTCGGTCTTCGGTCTCTCCCTCGTCCTGGTCTCTGTATAAACGATAGTACTAGTGTTCGTAGCATACAACACCGTTGTAGCAGTCGGATACACGTAATACAGCGTAGATGTCTTTTCTACAGTTCTTGTACGCTCAGATGCGTAGGTTACGACAGTGGTGTATTGGGTGCAGCTTGTTGTGGTGCGGGCAACGGCTTCCGCGACTTCTTCGATGGGGGAGGCGAGGGAGAGAGAGCTGTGGGTTTGGTATTAGATTGTGGGAGGATGGACGCAAGAGAAGGGGACTTACGTGAGGGAAGAGAGGGAAAGTAAGATGCTGGGTAGTAGACGGACCATGATGTCGATTATGTCAATTGACAAGACACTTTTCAAAATGCAAGAATAGCAAAATCTCAACACTCACAAAATCTCACTCGCAGTGAATCAAAGACCTTGTATATATACCCTCCCTTCTCTTCTACTTCCACTATATCCAACCCCAAATCAACCACATCCATCATCCTTCACCTCTCGTCCCCGGATCTACACGAACCCGCCCAGATCCACCATCTCACAAATGAAAGCCTGCAAAATATAGTACAAACACACGAGCTAACCACTTATAATCCTCAATTTAATATCTAGAACCAGGAAACTCAAAAGGGCAATCTATAAATCTACGTATGAGCTTATTTACAGAGGCTAAAGGTGTCGGGTAAAGAGGGTGTTCGTCTGATGAATTCGGGATTATTGGGTGCTCGGTAGAAGCAGGAAGCTCTTTTGATCAGATTGCGGATTTGTTTTTAGGGATTTAAAAGAAACGGGTTTGAAAATATGCTCAGAAGGGAATTATGTTTATGACGGGAAATATGTGAGATGTCAAGTCGGGGATTTGTATATCTTCAGATTCAAAACCTCATCGAGTTAACAGAGAATTTGGTTTTAGAGTCTATTTTGGACAAGAGAAAGGAATAGATGAATAAGAAAATAAATAGACAGCATTGCATTGCAGATCGCCGAGTACGTGCATAGGAAATGATCGGCAGACAAGCTTCGGGATCACCGGCTGGGCGTGTGGAGAGCGTAAACCAAGACGGGTAAATATCACGAGTAGGATTTTGACCTAGAGGATTATAGTACTCTTACAACGGTATTAGAGAAGCGATTGAATTTAGTGACCATGGTGACGGAGCATTGAACATATGAAATGTGCATTTGAACTGATGTGATAATATGGTACGAATGAAGTGCAGGAAAAATCTGAATGTGTTTGTTACATTCGGTTGGGAGAATACAAATGACGTGCATTCAGAACTCAATCCTCATCTCAGATCGGCACTGGATAATCCAGACGATATCTTCTCGAAAACAGTAACACCCTCTCTTCCTAACGCAGTGCCTACTCCAACTGCATCAGCACCCACACTCTTCATTCTCTTAAACCCCGCTGCATCACCCACTCCACCGATACCTATAACGGCAATATTTCTGATTGCTTCATGTGTAGAAGCATCCAACATGCCACGAATAGTCTTCACATTTCCTAATGCGATAGGATGTAATGCATCGCCTGCTAATCCACCGATTCCAGTCCCATTAACTGATCCTAAGGCTGGCTCGTTGGCTGCATTCAGAACAAGGCATGAGCCGAGGGTATTCGTAGCCGTGATGAATGAGATGGGACATCGTCCATCTAATGACATAGAATCCTCTAATACGTCAATTAGAGTCTGAAACTGTCCGTGATAGGTATATGGCGGCGTTTTGATTCCCACATTGATAGGTTTGAAGTCAGGTGATACACCCCTCTTATTCTCTGCTACAGCTACAATATATTCTTTCAAGCTCGCACTATCGTATGCAGGCGGAGGTTTATCCAGAATATTGGGACAAGAAAGGTTAATCTCCATCATGAGATCTAAATCTTCCGATTTCTCGGTCGAATCGGTAGGAGGAAACACTTCATCCGGGACATTCAAGACCTTAACCAAGTACTCGTACATCCTTCCCACTTCATCAGCTGTCCCAGTAACAGAGACAATAAACGGCTTTCTCTTAGCCCGATCTCCCTTGGACAGGTCCCCATTCCTGCTCATGCGTACGAGCATCTCAACATACTCCTGTAATGCGATTGGCGAATAGCCCAAAGTATTCAATGAGCTTGTTTCGCCGGGCAAAACCTCACCCCGTCCCTCGGGTAGATCGACATTGATGCCCGCTGTGGCGTGAGCTCGGGATGACGAGAAGAACGTGTACTGATGCGTTGCAGAATGTTGTTTGAACGCTTGCCACAGGGAGGTCCTTATCGTGACGGCACCAGTGTACGGACAGTCGTACAGAGCTTGGAGGTCGAGCTGGGATGTGGCCCATGGGTTTGCAGAGTTGAGGAGCGGAGGGTCTATGCGGATGAGGTGGTTTGGGGAGCTTTTGGGAGTGTCTTGCGAATCCATTGTGCCTTAGGATGTTTGATGTTTGAGGGAAAAGTGGGGTGGGATAAGGTTAAACTGGCATGCTGTCACGAGATTTTAGTTTATAAATGCGATTGATAGAAGGATCATTTTGAAAGCGAATCATGGTATGTTTGAGTTTAATTTGTGTAAAATGTGAAGTTCTTGATTCTGCATCTACTTGCACTTCTGATGGAGAATTTCGACCTCTCAACTTGACCTCAGGCACGTGATGCAGTTGATATTTCATTTGTCCTTATATCTTACCTGATATTGGCACGCATGTCACACTGCCAATCAAACGTATCAAATATTTAGAGAAAAGGAGTCGGTCATTAATTGCCTGCATACATGAAAACTGACAAGGTCAACAAGCATATAGTAGAAATCTCTGTAAACATTAATCAGAATCGAATTGGATTGATGTATGCACACAATAAAATATTCCGAGCGTAAAAGTGCTCCCATTCTCTAAGTTAAGTCTCATCCCCTTCAAATACCACATCATTCGCCTCTTTCACTTTCACTTTCGCTCACGAAACTCCCGTACTCCTACGCCGTTCTATCGCGTTATCTATGATACAGCCATGAACATTGGTCCGGCGACGGTGATGGCATCGGTGAGAACACCATCGGCTGGCTGTGCGTTGGTAAGGTGCACGTAGGTCGCACCGGCGAGGCCTTGGGGAACAGTGCATGCACCGTTGGCGAAGGGGGTGAAAGCTGCTCCGCCTGGTAGTCCACCGTTGACGAAAGCACAGTTTGTGGCTCCAGTAGCAGTAGAGCTGAGTTGAACCTGGGAGCCAGCGACAGCGGCGGCAGCTGGGGCACCAGCGGTCATGGTAAGAGCTGGGAATGGAGTAATGGCCAAGTTGGAACCGGCTGGGCAGGAGGAGATGAAGCCAGCGGCGAGAGTGAAAACGGCTCGGATTCCGAGTGGGGTATCGAAAGCAGATGGGATAGCAGCGGTTTTTGATGCGGTACGGATGAAAGTTTGATGTCTGGCCTCAACGGTGACAATCTCTGCTGCGACAGTCAAGATTCCTGGGGACTTGACGAGTGGTGCTGCTGCAAGGTATCTGAGGGTTGTTAGTTCTTGCTTTTCATGTAGTGATTAGAAAACTTACGCAGATACACCGACGTTCTCCAATACACCAGCGGTTGCAACCATTGCCTGTGCAGTGGTGAATCCAAAGTTATACGTGCATGGCTGAACTGGAGCAGTTCCTGTTCCTGCAATGGCGCTGGTAAGAGTTGTGACGTGAGTAGCTTCAGTTCCACCAATTGACTTCAAATTCGTGATGTCTGTCGCAGTAAGACCAAGAGCGGCGAAATCAGAATCTGGGAACTTTGCGAATCCTTGTTGGTAGAAAGCAGTCTCGAGATTTTCTAATGTAAGGGCACTGAGATCATTAGCCACCAAGTCCGTCTTCTCCTAGACGGCTTTGTCAACTCACAATTCGAGAATATCAACATCGGTCAATCCATCGGGTAATCCAGTCGTTGGGTTCTGTCTTGACTCGAGCATTTGCTTTCTTGCGAGAACTCCAAAATCATATGCCCTCCGTGCTTGTGCGCTCAGTTTAGGTTGAGCTGGAGCTGCATGTGCCACTGCCAATAACCCGACTACCACCGCCCCCATAACCTGTCTGATGCTCGGCATTATGAATGAGTTTTGAAGTGTTGTTGTCTTTCGAATGTTGATGATGATGATGTAGTAGAAGGTATAATTGTACGCTTAGCAAGACCAGCCTGAGCTATTACAATAACGGAAGATTAAAATAGTTAAAGTTGAAGAACGATTAATGAACCAAATGAGTGGAAGCGATTGTCCTCTTTTGTCAAAGCAAACCAGCGCTTGAATGGGTATCTGAGAAGGCAATGAGATGGAAGAGGTACTTTCTACAAACAACAGGAAATCCGGCGCGTTAAAGAGGAGACTGGGACGCCTTGGCAGTCCACGGGTAGAAGCTTGACCGGCGAAGATCCGTTCACATCGTAACAACCTTAAGCAAACTCTTGGCCTCCAGGAAGGTGGGATATCCGAATGACCCTTCAAGCCTGGGTCAAGCCTTGCGACAAGCTGGAGTGACAGCGGGACTTTTCTGCCTCCAAGCTCGAAGTGTCTCCTGCATACAGCGAATAGGAGGGTTAGTAGATGCACTGTGGATAGCGCAGGTTCGGCAACATCCTGATCCTGCAGCGTGGATTGGATGGGAAAAAGGAAGTTTGAAGAAACGGGACCAGATCTGTTCCGACTGCAGCATAAAGTTTGGTGAACGAAAGTGGAGGGGCAGTCAAAGGAGTTTTGCGCTGACGTGGGTTCGCAAGGGGTAGCGAGGGTAGCGAGGAGTGCTTCAGGGGCTGTTGTAACAGACTCGTTACAGAACCAGCATTTAAAAGCCTTCTCGCCTACGAATGCGAGACAGTGCACACGGCAAAAGCATCAAAATGCACCAAGCTGCAACCAAAATGCCATTTCTTTTGCAGAGAACTTCCTGGAGTGTCTTTCTGCCAAGACTACGGAACGGTTTGAGGCTGCACGCCCACAACGTCTCGCGTTCCATCAGCCTGTGTATACAGAGATAAATGCCGAATCGCACCGTCCTTCTTCCGTGCAGTCACGGGCTTGAGGCTGATCCTCGCCCCTACGATAAATTACAACGTGCCAGTTCGTGTCCCTGAACTTGGCTTAGTGTTGGCAAACGTACCAATCAAGTCGCCCAGTGTTTGTGATTCCACCAAAACCCTTTGACCTGTTGGACTGTCGGCCATGAAAATATTCCGGACTGGGCCTCGGAACAGCCTCGTCCCTTGCACTTGGCTCCGGCATTCAGGATAGATCCAATCGCTTTGTTTGCAGAGGGTCACTGCCAGCCTTGCAACGGGACAGCCTTCTCCCTCGAACTGAGCTAAAGCCAAGGTCAATTGGCGGCCTGTTCGTGAGAATGGCCAATCCCACGCTGCTTGAGTGTATCTTGGGTTCTTCACGGCCGGTCTCCAAGCATCTGCAGGAGTCTGTCAAATTAAACCTCTCTTCTTGGCAAGTCACTCGATACTTCATTGATGCGCCGGCAATCTTCGACTAGTCCACATCTCCTAGAACGGAGTATAAATGATTACGGAGGAATCCAGCCTGGTTATTCACCCAATCCGCTGCCTGCACTCCCAGGCTATATATAATCTCAAACTTCAGCCTTGCCCGACAAACTTATGCAGATCTGGGGTACTTGCCTCCATAGATTTGAATGTGGTTAAATTGCCAGCCAAGTCGGAAGAACACCAGATGAAAAGAAGACCTTCATGCACTCAATCTGCTTAAAACCCATCGATGGTCGGCATTGATCGCCCGACCTGGGAAAATATGTGATTTACGCTAAGACTATAGATGCAAACGCTAAAGCAAAGGAAATACATTGAGCACCCGTTGATATATCTGTGAGCTCCATTTTGCGACTCCTCTCTTCCCTCGAATCCTGTGGCGCTTGATCTCAAACCGCCACATGACCCTCTCCAAGACAATCCCAAGGAAGCATTTCATCTCAATTCACAACGAATTGTGACTACCAGGGAAACATTTCCACAACGTGCACAAGGCCGCCCAAACGATCGTGCGATTTTTTAAGGAATTAGGACAGCATTGAGATCCCCTAACGGTGATTCCAACCGTTTAAGTAAGTATGGATACTCTATAGAGCATATGGGTTGAGGGAGCGAATAGTGAGGCAACTGCATCGGGTTAGCAAGGAAGTAAAACATCGGATGAAAAACTTACGGAGGACTCTTGGTAAGGTCCGTCTTCAAAATAACAGGGACCCTGGTCATTTCCTTCACATCTTGGATGTACTCTCCATTTTCTTCGCGCAGACTGAAGAACTTCAAGTATTTCTCCTTGGCACTCAGCTTAGCCTCCACTGGCTCAGCAGTGGGGACTTTTGAGTCTGAACGAGTTCGGTGAAGATTGCCAGAGGCAGTCAAAGAATTCTTCGTCGGAGACGGAGGCACGCTCTGGGTTGGTCGCTCAGCTAGAGATACTCCAGCGAGGCTATCAGCGAGGTCAGATGCATCATCGTCGTCATCAAACAAAGCATCAACATCATCGGTTGACATCGTTCCTGTCTCCATTTGCTTGCGTTGAGCTTCTTCGTGCTCCTTTTTGGCTCTCTCTGCAACGGCAGCTTGCTTGGCAGCGGCGGCAGCATTCGTTGTGCGCTGCGATGCCCCTGCTCTTGGGCGTTCGTCCTCTGGGACATATGCAGACGATGGTACACCCTTCTCCCAGTAGAGTTCCAAGACTCGCTCATTCTTGCGGAACTCTGCCTTCTTCAAAGGCAGTTGATCGCAGTGAACACGCTTCTCAAATCCATATTCAGGAATGAGAACATCAAAAGCGGAGTCATAGACACACAGTACGATGCCTTCACTGATGAGCTCTCCTCCAACCTCCTCGCGCTTTCTGTCCATAATTCTGCAGGACTCGATGTGAACACTTTGCTCTTGAGCGTTTTGAGAAGAATCTTTCTTGGTGTTGCAAGACTCGGTGGTCTTCACAAGAGTCTCAATATCTTCAGTGTATTCAATCTTTCCTTCAGAAAGCACTGCCTCAAGTTGCCGGTGGACAACAAGATCAGCATATCGACGGGATGGGTTGGTGAAATGAGTGTATAGAGGAAGGTTCAAGGCGTAGTGCGGCCACAAGTGTTGTGGCGTCCTGCCTGCGATGTAGTACTTTGCACGGTGCATAGCCTTGACAAGGAGTGTCTCCATTCCCTTGCGAATTTCGGTGTCATCCACCTTAAACAAACTGTTTTGAAGAGTTCCACTGCTAGTCGTATCCATTTCGTATCCGATTTTGTTCATTCTATCGGCGAAAGTTTGAAGTCGACGAGGATTTGGCGGGCCTTGACGACGGAGAAGAGCCTTCTCTGGAAGCCCCTTGGCGATCTTCTGAGCAATGAAGGCATTGGCCTTGTGCATCAATTCTTCGATTAATTCATGGGATGGGGTAGAGTCAAAAATGTTTTGTTCCACTGGGACGTTCTCATCATCCAGTTGGTAGATGAGTCTTAGCGGCGCAATGGTCTCGCCTTCCGATCCTAGACGGCGCTCTCTCCACTTTTGAGCAACAGCCTAATAAGTATTAGTGACGTGATCTCAAGTTCGCAGCATCCAACTTACATGGAGGATTTGAATCTCCTTGACATCGGCACCATCGAGCTTAGTTTCAGTCTGGCCAGACAGAACAGCGTCAACTTCCTTGTAAGTCAATTTTCCACCACTCTTGATGATACTCTTTCCAACCCAAGTCTCCTCATCAACAACAGTGCCTGTGTGGGGATTGACTTTGAACACAACACTAACAGTAAGTCGATCCTTTCCAGGAACCAACGAACAGATTTCCGTAGCGAGCTTTGGTGGTAACATAGCACAGGATCTGTTCATGAGATAGACCGCAGAACCTCTCTTGCGAGCTTCACGGTCTACCAAAGAATTGGCCTTGATGAAATGCGCAACATCTGCGATATGAATACCAATCTCGATCTTTCCATCAACCTCGGATTTGACGTGGATGGCATCATCAAGTTCATTGGCGCCGTTGGGATCGACTGTGAAAGTCTTTTCCTCGCGGAAATCACGACGAGCTGCAATGGCCTCGGCATCCTCTTTCTCTAAAGACCACTCGTCGAGTCCAACACTTCGTGTGACAGCATCAGAGAACTCATCAGAAGCAAAGTTATTGTCTCTCAGAAGAGCATCTGTTTCGACCTTCAGTTCTCCCATCTTTCCAAGTTGCTCAACAAGAGTACCGAAAGGATGGAGGGAAGTGATGGGCCATCTCTTGATACATGCCACAAAGATTCGATCAGCGTATTCTTGATGCTTCTCCACGAAGTCACGGGGTGCTTGCTCGGTGGGAATGGCAACTATTACGAGATTAGCACTGGTCTATAGATAGACAACGAACGATATCTAGCGACTGAAAGACCGGGTCGAGTTTGCTCGCATCTTCTAGTTTCAAAATTGACTTACTCAGTGGTACGCGTTTGTCGGTAGGCTTGAACCACACAATCTTTGGCTTATCTTGTTGTCTCTGCTCTTGGTGACGGCCTGAATTGCCGTCTCTAGCTTGACGTTCAGCCTCCTGCTTTTCTTTTGTAGCTTGACTGCTTGGGCGGAGCAGTCCAAGAGTTCCGGAGAACATCTGACCAGCCACACGCTCAATGACTGCAACAATGTGCCCTGCATACAATGGCTTTTGTTCTATGGATCGGTTAGCGTGCGTCCACGTAGTGACAGATATATGAGTGAAGAGGTTTGAACAACGACATACCATCATTGACCTCCTCTTCTTCAACAAGAAGAAGACTCTGTCCTTCGACTTCCACATCATCATTCTTCTTTTGTGTAGGTCGCTGTCTCAAGCTGCCACGACGGCGAATTCCACCTTCGCCCGTTCCAGATTCTTGATCACCATTGGTCGAATTGTCTCGGTGGGATCTGTCTGCATTGCCATTGCCAGATCCACCTCTAGTATCAGTGATGTCTTTCCGCTTCTTCTTTTCTTCCTTCTCCCGCTTTTGACCCCAAACTTCATCAACATCAAGCAATTCAACAGCAACAAGATCTCCTTCCAGAGCCCTGTTACGATCCTTACTTCCGCAAATGAAGATATCAGCATCGAGAAGACCATCTTGTGTAGAGACGTAAGCATCACTTCGGTTCTTCTTGTTTACGCGAAGGATACCAGAAACAAGCTGGCCGTCACCGAGAAGAGCTGGCAATGTTGCCTGAGGTAAGTATGGAGTGAAAAGAGTCTTGCGCTGTTGTTGCTGCTGTTGAGCAGACATATTTGGATTGTGCTGGCTTCCCGCGAGTCCGACATGCCCATTCATTTGAGCTGCCTGGAGCGCTTGAAGCTGATTCATTTGAAGAGGGTTCAATTGTTGCCCGGGGTAGAGTGGCTGCTGGAGAACAGCCATCTGACCTTGAGGTAGTTGCACCAATTGGGGTTGAGCTCCATATTGAAACGTTCCAAGTGAATTGATAGACTGGTTCATGGAACCTCGGTTACGATGACCAGGCTGGAAACCACCTTGCTGACCTTGAAAGTTGCCCATAGCACCCTGGTCTTGTGGTGGTGCTTGTCCTTGTGCAGGTTGGTTCCTCCAATTGCCCTCAAAATTGCGGGATGATTGTCTGTTATGTCCAGTTGAGCTTCCACGTCGCTGGAAATCATTTCCTTGTTCTCCTGCACCTGCATTGTTGGTTGCTTGCATTGGGGGGAATTGGAACGAGCCACCACCTCGCATGGCAGATCCACCTCGTCCATTGGCACCCACGGCCATACTTTGACTCCTTCCATGTCCGCTTCCACGTCCACGTAAGCTGGAACCAGTTGAGGCATGATTCCCGGTATTTTGTACCGGACCTTGTCCATTCTTTTCTTCGCCAGGAGGACTATCAGTACGTTCAGTTGGTGGTGCTGCTCCTGGTATTGGGAATTGAAACCCAGATGTTGTTCGTTTTTGTTGAGCTATCTCTGCTGCCTTCTTGGCCTCAGGTAACGCAAGGGAGTGACGACGTTGATGTCCACCACCTGGAGGTCCGCCACCACGGCCACCTCTGCCTGATGCATTTTCACGGTTGTTTCCTCCAAAATCACCAAATGCCGAGCCAGAAGCTCCAGAAGATGGAGCTGGTGGTGGGCCCATACCCATATTTGGGAGTGCCGACTGATTACGACGATGTGATAAGGGTTGTGTAGGAGCTCCCATGGGTGCATTCATCTGCTGCTGTTGCATTTGATTTGGGAATTGAAATGCATTTTGTGGTGCGAGATTCTGCATCTGCTGTTGGAGTGGGTTGTATCCGCCACCGGGAGCGAGATGCTGCGTTGGTGGAATCATCCCCATGTTAACATATTGCTGATGTGTTTGCTGAATCTGTTGCTGTTGTTGCTGAAGGAGCTCAATTTGTTGTTGTATCGCAAGTTGTTCCACTGCAGATAAATGATTAGCATGTTTTCGATACTGAAGCTGAAGCTGGGCTGATGACGACAGATCCAGAATAGAAGCAGGAAACGGGATACTTACTGCCGGGAGAGGAAAACATGCTCATCAAAGGAGTAAGCTCTGACGGGCTTCGACGATGGGCAATATGAAGTCTGCGGCCTGTTGGACCTGGGACACCCCCCTGGGGTGGAGGTTGATTCTGTTGATGCTCCATGACGGAACGTGCACGTCGAGTGCGATGGAATTGGGGAGTTTTGCTGTGTGCAATCCAAATGATTGTGTGAATGAATCAAATGAGGGCAAAGGAGGGATATGAAGGGTGAGGCTGAAGGAGCGATTCTCGAGGATTCGAGGATGTGGTTTTTTGATTGAGGTGAGAGGAGGAGAGAGGAAGAGGTCGAGGTGTTCGATGAACAAGTTTGGTTTGAACTCCGGGAGAGGTTGCGCTGCGCTCGATACGGCTTTCCTTGGCAGTGGTTGCCTGATTGGGTGTAGCAATCTTGGCAAAGCGGGAAGGGTAGTCAGCAAACTCACGTGTGAGAATAGCCAGAATTGATATTCGAGGATGATGCGAATAAAACAGGAGATATAGCCAAAAGCAGAATGACAAATCTATATAGAGACTCGTTTGTGATATTTTACCAGGTTTTCGAGTATGGGGTTCGGATACAGGCTGGAGATCAACTTGGTCACATGATGTCAAACGGGCAGCGGCGCGTGTTCTGAATAGTGGATGTCTGGCATATAGCAAAAGACAATTCAACTCCAGAGCGTTTGATGGAGAATGGCTCCAGCCGTTAACACATTGCGCTTCGGCACCTGCAATTCGATATCACCTGATTTATACGAGTCAAGGTCCAGCCACATCTCCCCGTTAACTCGGAGGCTCTGTGTTTTGAAACACGCATCGATCTGACTTTTCCTTGACAGCGAATGTTTTAACCTGCTTAGCAATTTATACTTCAATCATTCCCAAAATATCTAAGATGAACCACCGACCACTGTCATATTTAACCAGTCTCGAATTAGAAGTTGACATTCTCATTGATTCTATCTCAAGAATCTATTGGCAATTACCTAGGGAAGTTCCACTTTGGAGACAAAAAGCTATTGTTGGTTGATTTCAAACACTCCTCATAACTGAGGTTATTTCGGGAGCTTTTGAAACGATATAATGCAGTGGCCTTGAAGCATTTCAACTTATCACAGGAATATCAACGGAATCATGGATTGTTGGAGCGGTGAACATAATATCGTACAGAGGATGCGGGGAGTAGGCATTTGCTAATGCAATACGAGGAGATCTTAAGACAAATCTTCCTAGTCTCCCGTTCCGTCTATGGGCTAGGGCTGATCGGATTCATATATTAAAATTAATGAGGTCATGTCGAGGGGCAGAGTTCCAAGATATACCCTGCTAGATTCATATCGCCAAAAATTGAACGAGTTGGTTCTTCAACACGGAGCAAGAGAGTGTCTAGGTCGAATCTTTAAAATCATATTAAGATCTGGTTTAACCCAGGATCCAAGTGCTGCGACTTTGAGATATTGACAGACAGAGACCGGTAAACATATCCTCGACAACGCATCTTCAAGCTATACCAAAATAGCGGATGAGGTTCTTGTATCTATTACTGCAGTGACTTCCCAGTCCACACACTGGTTCGTTGTATTTTGATAGTTGTGAGCTTGAACTTTTTATTATTTCCGAGACAGTTTTCACCCCCAAATTCGGGATAGCACAATAAGAATAGCGGCGAACAGGACACAAAGTCGCGGCTTAAATATAAAGATCAAGAACAAACTGATAGTGGAGTGTTCTATCATTATCCAATGAACACAAAAAGGTCGACTGTACGCAGCCAAAGCACATACAGGGCAGGTATTTGAATCCCTACCTTGAAACTCCTGCGCGGCTCCAAATCTATGGTACCTGAATTCTTGGCGCTAACCTCAAATGATTTAGAAGCATTCCGTGCCGCTGTGGCTACAGTTGCATAATACGTCCTCACCCGTCTGGCATCGAAATAAGTGGCTGCCTTAGGCCACTGCGAGAACATCCAAATAATTGATAATAATCCACCATCAAATTATTTTGACAAATTGACAAATTGACAAATTGACAAGTCCTCTAGATCTTCATACTTGACATGAAATAAGTTCTGAGTACTTTGTGCATTTTATTGCGCTGCTATTAGGGAAGAAAGAAGCCAAATATGGTGTTTTGGGAGGGTAGGAAATGCCCAGACATGGGCCATTTATTCCGACACCTGAGAGGTCCGTCCTGGTCTCACCGCTTTCCTGGCAGGATTTACCGTCCTATTGTTCGCGACTTGAATCAAAAGTAAACTTCAAAGGCCAACGACAATAGTAACGACAATAGCAGCAGTGAATAGCCACCACAATAGCATGAGGGCAAAAGCTAGTTTGCCCTCGCGTCCAGATGTTTAACTTTCAACATGTCCGACCTCACACCACCTCAACAATCCAACGAGGATTCCAATTCTTCACTACCAATTCCAGACCAAATTGCAATCGACACCCTTGTTGAGCAAATCACAACCATGTTCGGTCCAGAAGCTTCTTTCGAATACAAAAATTCCAAGGAGGTACATGATGCGCGCCTCGAAGAGAGCAGACGATGCCGCCAGATTGTGTGGGAGAACGCAAACAGGGCCTTGCACAAGTACACGAAGGAGATGGAGCTAGCTGCATTGGAAGAGAGGGTTAAGGCAGAAGAAGCAGTCACGGAGCTCGAGCAAAAGGAGGCCGCCGCAAGAGAAAGACTTCGGGATTTGGAGCAGAAGAAGCTCGAGGCACAAAAAGCTAAGCAAGCAGCTGAAGAGGGTATATTGAAAATTCAAAAGGCTACGGCTGAAGCTGAAGCAAATGCTGCAAAGCAAGCTGCTGCTCAAGCTGCCGCTCCCCAAAAGCCTACAGCGCAACCTGCACCTGTCACTCAAACTACAAAACAAGCTACCCCAACCCCAATTACTTCAACTCCTCAAGCAGCTCAAGTCTCAAACGCTATTACTGCCCCAGTCAACCCATTCGTAAAGGATATCGGCCCAATTCCTCCAGCTCCCAACAATCCATTCAGAAAGGCCGCAAATCCTGCTCCGACCCCACAAGCCCAACCAGTCGCTGCAACTAACAATGGAATTGGCAAGCAAGTTCCTGCACAACAAAACGGCACTGCATCATACACACCATCTCCTGAGGTTGAGAAGTACCGCAAGGTTCATCAAGAGTGCAAGAAGCTTCGAAAGTTTGTTCTTACTCGTCAAGGCGATGAGGTCAAGAAAAATGCTGGAGCTGTTCGACGTATCATTCGCATGACGGTCGGTCAATTGAGTTCAGTCCCTGGTACAGCTGGTGGTAATAAGCAAAAGGTACGTGATCTCGCTCCATGACACAAATAGCAATTTTCTAACTTGCCTCAGTTTGAGAAGATCATCACCGCATTAAAGTCAACCATTACAATGGAGAGTGCTCTTGTCGATCCATCATCTCTCTTCATCAATCCACCTCAACCAAAGGAGGGTGCCAATAACGATCCAATCCCATCCATGTTCCTCTACTGCTTGAACATGTTGGTCAAAATCATTGTCGGCCAAGCTGTCGCTGAGGTCCCATCCAGTCGTGGCATTGCTCAACCTCTTGCTCTTCTCGCCCATTGGGTTTTCTCCGATCCTTCACTCAGATGGAGAGATACTTCATTCGTTGACATCTTGATCGCCAAGTTTTCCGTCAGCTGCCCAGCTTTGTTCGGTGCTCGAGGCAATGAGAATACCGCCATTGGACGAGCAAACCTTGGTTGGAAGGAAGGTGTTCCAGAACAGGCACACATGAGCGCAACCACCGGCGTAGCTTGCACCTATGCTGCTCTCTCCACTCGCACTTACACTGCCAAGTCACAACGTCAAAACCCATACCCACCCTTCCACTACTGGGCGGCAATCGCAGGTGTCCTCAACACCCCGGCCAAAGAGCTCTCTAAAACCCAACTCTACATGCTCGAGGCCCTCATCCAAGGCTACCAAGCCAAATTCGTCGAATACTACGGCGACCTAGCCCGTCAAGCCCTAGTTGTAGCTCTCTACCATCTCCCCAACAACGTGAACCGTCCCGAACTGGCAAACGCAATTGGCGCATTGAAGGTCCTGGCCGATGCTACTTGCAAGGTCCTAGCAGAGCTGTGAAATGGAGACAATGTACTTTTAGGCATTTGAATAGGAGTTCGGTGCATCATAGCGGAGTTGAGGTGTTTTAAGAAGACTGGAGGTGGATACCCGGTCGTATATTGAATAAATGTTATTTATGATATTGAGTTTCGTGATTTGAATGTTGTGATTTGAATGTGACTCCTTTGTGACTTTTATTTAATGCAGTCTACTGCTGTGTGTGACTACTGATTTCAAGACAGCATTGTCTTGCTATACTTATCTCCCGTTTCATATAGCTTCTTCCCTTCTCCTCCTGCCATACACAGCATCCTTTCCGTCATCCTCAAAGACAATCTTTTCCCAGCCCTCTACTCAGCCCCCACACCTCCTCTCTTGTCCTTCCCACAAACCCCACCCACGACAATCACCTTTGAACCTTTCAATCCTGAATCACCATAACAGCTACCATTCTCCTCCAACTGACCACTTTCCCCCAACTCCTACACTATACCTATAACCTTCAACCTAATTTCTCTCTTCCATATTTCCCTCCCTTTTGTCCGACCAAGCAATAACATTCTCATCCCAAGAACCAGATTATTCTGAGTTCTTCACCTGTGGGAAGATCCATTCCTATAAATTGGAATGTATCTGCTATCAAGATATCGAAATCGAGGGATGGGATAGAGTTCCGTATCTAGAATTTACTCTTCATTTCTGTAAAGAATACAAAATCAACAATCATTATATCTGCTTCCTTTATCCCAAAAGGGAAAGGAAATCTAATTACCTGAGTAGGATTCTTGTTGGGAGGATTCTAATTCAATCTTTGGCACATTCTCGCCTCATCCTAGAACTGTATTAGTGAAGACTAAATTGATAAACTAGAAAAATTGACATATCGTAGATATTCCACAATATGCTTTGAGTCTTTCAAACGACCCGACGAGGGGGTTTTTATAGTTTACATGCGTGTCTCCCGTAGAGGTGCCATTTGCAGCGGTCTCTGTAGGTGTCAATTATAGGTAACAAGTATCATATATACTTGATTACTCAAAAAGCGTAACAAGATAAGAATCACTCATTACAATAATCACTTTGTCGCGTTACAAAAAGAATCAGGTATCTTTTAAAGCCATCTATTCTCATCCAGTTTAATGTGCAACTAACACCATATAGACTTGATTGTGCACCCGAGAACGACAGAGACTGTCCAATGGCAATGATCCGTCGCCACTCAGTCAAGTGGATATAATTTGAATTGGCAGCCATCCCGATCAACAAAACAGCCAATTCACGGATGAAGGATACCCATCTTGGTCTCGGGCGCAGAGGATACAGCTTGCAGAGAAACATGTCACAGATCCAATTGAATGCAAGGTGCAAATCAGCAGGATTATCGGTCGCTTGACTCAATAAACATGCAAAGAACTGCTCACACTGATCTGTTTCGATTCGAACGATGCATTCCAACTTGCGAAGAGTGCATATATTAACCAACCAGAGACTTTAGAGGTCGAGTAAGTCAATCAGGCAATTGTTCCGGCAACCGTTTCTAAGCCATCTATAGGGCCAACGAACATAGATCGGCAAAACTCTTGAAAAGTGATGCAAGTACGACTCTACTCCCTTTGGCAATTTCTACCAAACAGAGACTCGTAAAGCTAGTGTAAGTCAAAGTTTGCACAATATCTCCTTGCAAAAATGACTAATTTCTTGCAGGATTGGAGGTCAAGGAGAAATTAAAGTGGCTATTAATACTCATGAAGTCTGATGCATAAAGGGCAGAACCGCATAGAAAGAGTTGTTTCCACCATGTGCAAATGATAAAGAAGTTGTAATGTTGTGCTAGGCCATTGACCTATGATGCTGTCCCTGGAAATCTCGAAAGATACTATTGCTTCTAGCTCAAAAATAGGATTTGCCTGATACTACGTTCCAAGTCGCTTCGATGTAGTATGTGCAATCATTGACACTGAATGAAAGCTATGAAAAGTGAGCTCATCTTTATGAACTATGGGAAATAGGGATCTTAGAATTCAGATTCCGTGTGAAGTTGACAAACTGAAAGGGCACAATGAATTGCACCATTCCTCTTGCTCTCTCGTTGACAAGTTTAAGCTGCGAATCCACGAAGCTTGAGATAACAGCTTCGACGTCTGTTTCCATTCAAGCTCTCCGAGAGTCTTTGTCGACAATTGAGAACAATATCTTTTACGCCGTACTGTCGTAGGTAATATCCTCCTAGCCCCATGACCCGATATAATATCTAATGATATGCGCACAGAATAATGAAAAAACCTGATCGGCACACGATGGGCCTCGATTACCGGTACAGCCAAACCACAGCCGAAGTCAAAATATAGACACTTTTAACAAGCACATCCAGCCTATGATAAGAAAGAGTTCGTCTTCGACAATGCGGGTGTGACCTGGTGTGGAGAAGCAGCATTGTCGCAACGAATTGAAGGCGGACGAAGATGTTGATGCGTGGATCGGTGCAATGCCGAACTGGACAAAACTGGAGGGTTGACACCCCAAAGGAGATATGAGTACGAGTACATCTTACCAACTTTTCGCCAAAAGGTTCGGGAAAACCTCTTTATACGATCTCGGCGTTATGGTAAATTTGGATATGGAAGCTCTTGTTGCGGAGGCGAAATTACAACCATTGATCCAAGCATACAAAGACGAGATTAGGCAAGGAGAATAAGAAGAGCGAGCAAGTTTTGTATAATTAATTATATAATTATATCGATTATTACTATTCTAGATTTTGGTAGAATTAATCGATATTAGCAAGTTTTACGTCGATTATGCGATTAGAAATCGATTTTATATCGATTTAGGAGGTTCCATCGCTTTATAAGTTATAGTGACCCGTACATGTGTACGTTGCTACTTGAAAAGTGCAATGAGATGAGCATTAACAATAATAATAATCATCACGTCACGTCGCAAAAAGAATCAGGTATCTTTGAAAGTCATAAATTATCATCAACCGCCTATCTACCAAATACACACATTCCCTCTAGACGCCAGCATCTACATCAGTATCTACCACCAATCACCCTGGTCATGCATAGCAGCAGCCACCTTAACAAAGCCCGCAATATTGCTTCCCGCAACCAAAGATGGGAACTCTCCCTCCTTGGCCTCAACATATTTCTTCGCAGTCTCAAGTCCATTCTTGAAAGCAGCCTCCATAATCCCCTTCAACTTATTATCAACCTCCTCGGAAGTCCAGCTGATTCTCTGGCTATTCTGCGCCATCTCGAGACCAGAGACAGCGACACCACCGGCGTTGGCGGCTTTGCCTGGTGCGTACCAGATAGCGGATGAGCCTTGGGATTTACGGTGAGCCTCGAAGACATCGATGGCGTCTTGGGTGCAGCCCATGTTTGAGCCTTCAGCGATGAAGCGCGCGCCAGATGCGACGAGAGCTTCGGCTTCTTCTTTGGAGACTTCGTTTTGGGTTGCGCAAGGGAGAGCAATGTCGACTTTGACGTGGGTCCAGGGACGCGCGCCGTCGAGGTACTTGTAGCCTTCGCCAGAGTACTCGGTCAATGATGCACGCTTGACCTTAAGAGCGGCGATCTTGGAGACGTCTTCGGGGGTGATTGATTTGCCTTCTGGGGCGAGGAGGGTTCCCTTGGAATCGGAGAGAGAGACGACGGTGGCGCCGAGCTCGATGGCTTTGAGTGCTGCGTATTGAGCGACGTTACCGGATCCGGAGATGGCGACGGTCTTGCCCTTGAAGGAACCTTGGTTGGCATAGGCGATCATGTGGTTGACATACTATCTTTGAGTCAGAAATAAAATTATACTTGCAACAGGGAAACTTACGTAGACGAGACCGAAACCAGTAGCTTCGGGTCTAATCAAAGATCCACCCCAGCTTCCACCCTTTCCAGTCAAAACTCCCTCCCACTTGTTCTTCTCAGCACGGTATGCGCCGAACAACCAACCGATCTCACGACCAGACACACCGATATCTCCAGCTGGGACATCAGTATCGGCACCAATGTGCTTGTTCAACTCGCGCATGAAAGCCACGCAGAACTTTCGGATCTCGTTGTCGGATTTGCCCTTGGGGTCGAAGTCTGCTCCTCCCTTACCACCACCAATGTTCACTACATAATCAGCTGAATTCTAGGTTAAGGGAGAGATAAGAACTTACATCCAGTCAAAGCATTCTTAAAGATTTGCTCGAAACCCAAGAACTTAAGGACGGACAAGTTGACGGTAGGGTGGAAACGGAGACCACCCTTGTATGGACCAAGAGCGGAGTTGAATTGCACACGGTAACCACGGTTGACTTGGACTTGGTTCTTGTCATCTTCCCAGACAACACGGAATTGGATGATACGCTCTGGGATAGAGACAACCTTGAGGGCAGTCTTGTACTCAGGCTTTTGGTCGAAAAGGGTAGAGTTCTCGAGGGTTGAGACCAGCTCTATTGTGAGGTTAGATAAGGGCGGGGTGATAAGAGACTATGGAGGGGTAATACCTTTGTAGGCCTGCTCGAACTCGGGTTCAGAAGGAAGGTTGGACATGATTGCTATTGTTGGGTATCTTAAAATCAATTGATGCTGGAGGATAGTATGGCTGAGGAGGAGTAGTGTTCAGGTCGGATGATGAAGGAAGGACTGTCTTGGGGAACGGGAGCTTTTATCTGCTGTGGTGGGGAGCTTGAGCTTGGTCTAAAATTCGCTCTCCAGTATCTCCTCACTAGAACGACAACGAACCAATGTGGTGTCTGACTAGCAGCGATGAACCAATGTGTTGGCTAGGATCAGGATCGGAGCAGGAAAAAAGCAATGTGGTGGCTTGAATGAAAAGGGACTTGCAAGGTGGAGAGGTGTGAGGTGCGGTTGAGGTGCATGAAGGAGAAGGAAAGAAGTTTGATAGACCAACCATGAGAGTTTTTATCCCCAGTAAGTTGTCCAACTCACCACTTACAGTATTCACTTGAGAGGCTAGAATGATACTTACTATTCGTAGTATTTTCCTTCTTTTTTCAGACAGTTCACTACTTACTCTTGTCTATCCGCCTCTTCCCCAGCAATTTCATCTTCGTCCTCCGTCTAAATCTTCAGCTCTGTATGACGTGACACGGCCGATTGCGGCGTCTCAACGCCCCGTCGAACAGCATTGAGAAGTGAGACCATTCCAGAAGCAGCAGAGAACGGGTCCATCGTGCTCTGATCCCCCAAATGGCAGAAGTGGTGAGTCGGAGGCAGGATAGTGTACGGAGTAAGAGCAGGGCAGGCAGTAGGAATCGGGAGACGCACATGGCAAAGGCAAAATCTGCAGTGGTAAACGATTATCAGTGTTTTTTTTTCACGCATGTTGAAGTGACCAGTCATTGATGCTGCCGTCTGAATGGGCATGTCAGGGTTGATAATGCGCCGGTGTCACCGATTCTTATCGCTGGATTCTCAGTGGCTACAGGGCTCTACAGGCTGCACGTCGGCAGCCAAGTGTCGATTCTTACAGGGGAGCTTCCCTAGACCTGGGCCTAAAGCTCACTACCAGCCCACTAATGTCACTCTAAAGTATAGGCGAGCACAGGCGAAGACAGATTTCCACACCAAATTGTCGGGTCCCTGACAAAAAAGACCCCGCGGAGCCGGGAGTTGCATGTTGATGGAGGAGGGCAGGGAAGGACATCGAGAAGAGAGCAGACGACAACCTGCATGCCAAGGGAAGACATACACCCACATACAACCTCGCAAGGGTAGACGAAAGTTTTTGGTGCTTCAATCTGCTGCTTCTCCCGTCCAAGCATCTCCTTGGTATCCTCATCCCTCCAGCCTCCCCTCCCCTCCATCTCAAAAATCCGCCCTAACCTCCACGTCTCACAGTTTTCGTTGAAAATATTTTCATGGGCACAACAAATCGCTCATAAGTGCGGCTGCATCCATGTGGGGAGAAGTGCCAGAAGCAATTATTATGAAGTGATCTGCTGTTGTCATCCGCCGTCAAACCACCTCGACCACTCCCTTCTTCACCGAAGTAGGAAAAAGGAAAGCCGGTCTCGGACGACAAGACGAGGCCAGACTTTTGACTACTTGCAGCCTCAGCCTTGTCTTTTCTCATCCGTTTTCTTCTCGTGTTCGTTGTTCTTTCTGGGATGGACGAGAACGTTGCGGTGTATGTGTTAGCTTGATGGTACTGTCGACGGTGAGTACGCTTCATCTTGGGATATCCTCGGTGCGGTGAGTATATTGAGAAGGGATTCATGGTCCAGGTGGGATGATGGTCTCAGTTATCAGGTTACGAGCATTGAACATCATGTTCTACCGGAGATGTTGCTCCCGAACACAAAAGACAAGAAGGCTGCACCAAACCTGATGGACTGACAATCTGATCTTTTTGGGTATACGGTGTTGTACTGCTACTGTGTAGGATTATGTCGTGAATCCGAATCAATTTTTGTGGTGCAATAAGATGCGACGCAGTTGCTGGACACCAGGTATGCGAATTGGAGCGACTCAAGAATTCCGGGACGAGGAAATCGGATTCACACGGCTTCAATATGCTCTTCACATGAAACAGACAATCGAAGCTTGTCAATAGACGGAAGAAATCGAGCCCGCCAAGGCAGTCACGATCTACTGGTGAAGGGATGTGGGCGATTCGAATTGGGGATCCCACAACTTCCTCCCTCATTCAACAACAGCATAATCTCCACAATCCTGGACATGAAGCCAGATTCTAGGTCAGGTCAATGAGAATTCGGCAGTGCCATTTCAAAGAATTATTTTCGACGACGAGCCAAAGAGCGTCGGCACCAAGACTGAATGTCTCAATTCGAATGTTTCCGTCGCAAAGTGCTCGAGAGAAAATGACATATTGAGAACATGAAAGTCATAGTCTGCAAAGTCAAGTTTGGCAGCGGAAATGGGCTCCATCTATGCAGAGTGGAATGGACGTGATTGCCCTTTGATATCCGAACGGTAAGTTAAAGAATCCCGCCGGATTTACCAAGGTTGGTCCAGCTGTCAGTTCATTACAGCCTACTATCTCATTACTTAATAAAGTCATGCTACATGCATTTTCCATACATCACCAGCCAGCGCTGACAGCGTCTGGAGACTCCAGGAGTCTGCTGAAAACCAGCGATTTCAATAATTCCCCACATCCGAATACTGACTCGAAAAGAATCGCTGCAGCCGCTCTAACCGCGCCACTTGTCAATCATGGCATACTCGATCCTCAATCAGCATCAGTAGGATCCCAATCCGTAACCAAATATTCATCACACCCATCCAACTTCTTCACATCCTCCTCCTCAATTTCGAATCCACCAATATCCGCGTTCGACACAATCCTCTCTTTCTTCACACTCTTCGGCAATGGGACATATCCCTTCTGCAAACTCCATCTGATGAGTAATTGCGCAGGCGTACAACTATATTTCTTCGATAATTCCACAACCTTAGGATGTTTCATCCGCAGCGCTCTCGCAAGAGGTGCGTAAGCTTCAACGACTATATCGTGTTCGTGGCAGAAGGAGGTTATATCGGTGCGGGTATTGAAAGGATGGACTTCGATCTGGTTTACAGCTGGCATAACTCTCGGTTTCGAATCAAGGAGTTCCTTGAGCTGTGGTACAAATCAGTTTCTTCTTCTCTCTCAGACTTCTGAAGTCGGAGTAAGGAGGAAACATACATGTTTAACACCATAATTACTCACCCCACCACTCCTCACCTCCCCCTCCTCAATCGCATCTTCCACCGCCCTCCAACACTCCAACCTCTTCATCTTTCCTCCGTACGGGCTATGCAAGAGATATAAATCCAGATATCCCAATCCACATTCCTTTATACTCTCTTTTATCTTTTTCCTCGTAGAATCATACGAAACGTTACTTTTCAATTTCGTCGTAAACCAGAAATCCTCTCTTTGCACTCCCTCATTCGCTTTTATATATTTCAAGATTGAAGAGCCAACTTCAGCTTCATTCGCATACCATTCTGCTGAATCGAAAGCTAGATAGCCGGCTTGCAGGGCGTGTGTGACCGCAGAGGAGGTTTCCCGTCCGGAGGTACAGTAGACGCCTAGATGTAGACGGGGCATTTGAATGCCATTGTTTAGTTTTATTGTACTGGTTAGAGAGAATTGAGAGGCCATTTTGGAGAACTTTGAGATGGACATTGAGGGTGGTGGAGAGTGGGAGATGAGGAAATATTGGATGTGGGCGGTGAGAAGGGGCAGAAAGATGACGTTGATGATTTGGTTGTGCAGGGATGAGCTCACCCCTCCATGTCTTTGTCTCATCTATTTCTTGGCTTTCTTTTATTTTATTCCAGAGCCAATCGAAATACCTTATTTCTCTTCTACTGACTTATATAAATCTCCTGGCATACTATCCTTTCCCTTCGCCATTTTATCAACATGCCTGAAGCAGCACAAGTCAATCGATCTATCTCCACTATTAGGACAGAACTTTGAGTACCTCCAAGCTTCGGGTGTTTTGTCTCCTGCTCAGTTTCAGTCTATTGTGGCTCAATTACCTGCGAGTTTGTCCTTTTTCTTGTAGATGTGCTCTTGTGATTTGGGTCTTCTTTTTTACGAGTAATACTAGGGGTTGAATCTTTGGGTTTGTTAATATTTATACACTTCTTCCTCGCATATTTGTCTACGCAGATCTCGATACTAAACTATAATTTCAATCTATTATCGATAATCTTTGCAGCCAGGAATCTAGCAACTTATCTATCCCTTCAATAACTTCCATCTATCCACTGATCATTTTACCTAGCATCACAAAGATATACAGCACAGTCACATACCCGAATAACTTACTTATTCTCAAACACAACTCTGCAGCTGTTCCTCCAGTTCTTTTAATGCAAATGGTATATCTATCCTTCTTTCATATTTGCAGGACATATACTCGTACAAACAGCATCCGGCGGCGTAACCCCCATAAGAGACTTCACAGGTTTTGACGACTCAATAGAATATTTCTTCGTTTATCACCAAATCTAGGACAAAAAGGGTATCTTCCTCCCCACAAATACACCTCTACAACAACTAACATACCCAGCCCAAAGATCCCTCAACCCAATTACTGCTCCTTCACCTCCGCACACATATACCTCTTTTTCCTCATCCTGTCCCTCTATGGCCTCTAGCGTCGCCTACCTCACCACCACTCTCATCTGTTCCGGCCATCCCTCAAACGGGAAACTCATTTCCACACTGAAAGAAGTAGCTTTCTGGCGCTTCGATGATGAAGAAGCGGTATTATAATACGACGCATGGGTTCCTAATCTCGCACTCTAGATCAGTTTGTTTCTATGAACGGATATCAGAGACCCAGTGGCGCAGAAATTGACCATCATTACGAGCTTATGCCTGCAGATCTTGGGTAGGTGTAACGGGGAGAATGTGCAGTTTTTCGAGTAGGTTCTCCATTTCCCGTTCTATTCTTGTGGGGAAGAGGAGGAAGATAGAGTTAATGATTAATATACTTATATGCACCGTTTCTCTTCTGGACAAATCATTTGGGAGTTTTGATGAGGTGCGAGGTGATAATGTTGGGTGTCGGATTGTGCATGTTATTTTGACGCAGGTTAGATCTGAGGTATGTGTTCTTTTTATTTGATAGTGGAGAGGAGGGAAAATAATTGAGATAGGTTCATTGTAAACGTGTGGGTCTGTTTGGGGGTGGGATGTGCGTTAATTTTGATTATAATGATGTATAGGTCGCAAAGGACGTGGAGTTGTCTGAGAGGGAGGACGCGTGTTTGTGTCCTTGTTGTATTATTTTCGAAACGATAGATGGTCTATTATACTCAGGTCTTCTAAGCTTAATCCAGCTCCAAGGATCACCTTTTCAGGTACGCTAATAGCAAAATAGCTTCAGCAAAGTGTGTTTCTGGAAGTCCAAGCTCTCAGAAAGTACGTTTTGAATTGAATTTATCCCATCAAACGTCAGAGACCTTGCTTCGTGGGGTATTGCGGAACAAGCTGGGACAATTAACTCACGGCACTCAACGACACGCGGAATTTTTCAATTTTTGCTTGCATTAATTTCTACGCATCAAAATCACTCACATCATTTCCCTTATCCCGGATCGCAAGCTAGAGTGAAGTGTTCTTACACACTCGCTTGGCACGAACGACGCACCCCTATTCTTTTCAGCTCCTTTCGCTTACCGACTCAGGAGAAAGTAGGTCGATTGGCTACCAACATCCAAACCATTTCACAACCGAAATTCCTCTCTCGACCACCAAAATTACAACCATTTGGCAGCTCTCCCGTTGCAGTGGAAATAAGAGGGGGCTCAAACATATCATCTCATCCAATAGGAAATCAGAAGAAGAGCCTCCGAGAATTCGTTCCCGGTAGACAATTGCTTTTGAAACATATACTACCTAAATTCCACGTGGAACTGGCAAGACAGTACAGAGATATGTCTGTCGCAAGCTGAGTCTGCATATACGGTGGAGATTCTGATATTTATCTCCGAGCTGGTATCGTCAAATCAGAGGGCTGCAGTATCTAGAGCGTCGGCCAATTTTTTAAAGTCATTTCTCTGCTCAGGCCAATCAGCTTCGTTGAGGTCTTGACTTAACTATAATTCTTCCATCACGACTTTTTCCGAATCACATGAATCTGCAAGACCATCTCTTCTCATCACAAAAATGAAAAGAGGCGTTGATAGATGCAGCTCTGGCCGGTATGCTTTGGCAATGCAATTTTAAGTTTGAGATGAATTTGTCTAGACGTTCGTTGGCGTTGTGGCATATATCTTTGCTCGCCACTTGAATCTATGGCTGTAGCAAGTCGCCAAACACACTGTCTTTTCTGTCAATAAATAGTCTGTCTTTTCGTCATGTCTCCACTGTCATTTCTGTTGCCAATTGCTACCACATTCCTTTATCTTTCATCAGGAGTTAATGCTTATAATCTTGTTAATACTGTAAGCTCCATAACGTCCCACTAGATATGACGGTTACTTACAATACTAGTACGATGCCCGAAATTTCTTCGACGAGTTCCAGTTCTTTACTGGTCGAGACCCGACAAAAGGGTTCGTCGAATACGTCTCGAGAGACGTAGCACAGAATGCCCATCTTGTCTCGTACGAGAATAATCAGGTCTATATCGGTGTCGACACCACAACTTACTCTCCACCTGGTGGTCGAGAATCTGTTCGTCTGACGAGTAATGCTCATTTTAGTAAGCCATCTATCATAAATGCAATACACAGGACTGACGAAGATAGACAAGGGACTCTTCATCGCAGACATAGCACACATGCCAGTCGGCTGCGGCACCTGGCCATCATGGTGGCTCTTCGGACCCAACTGGCCAGCAGGAGGAGAAATCGACATCATCGAAGGCGTAAACGCACAAACCACGAACCAAATGACTCTCCATACTTCCCCCGGCTGTTCCGTCTGGAACCCGAATTCCCAACCTGGAACAAATACATTGTCCAATGATTGTAATACCAATTATGGATTCACAGGCTGCTCGGTCTCTACTTCTAATCCTAGGAACTATGGACGAGGCTTCAATGAGGTTGGAGGCGGAACATATGCTATGCAGTGGGCGGACGATGGGATCTATATCTGGTTTTGGCAGAGGGGACAAGTGCCTGCTGATATTTCTGCGGAGAGACCGAATACTTGGGCGTGGGGACAACCACTTGCTACGTTTTATGGAGGGGGATGTAATTTCAATACTTTCTTTCGGGATTTGAATATGGTGTTTGATACTACGTTTTGTGGGGAATGGGCTGGTGCTGTGTGGGGAAGTGGACAGTGTGGGAGTCTGGCGCCGACGTGTGAGGATTATGTCAGGAATAATCCGGCGGCGTTTACGGAGGCTTTTTGGTTGATTAATTCTGTGAAGGTCTATCAGTGAGGGAGAGGAAATGGGGTTTAATGTAATGGATTTAGAAGGCACAGATGGGTGGTGAGAAGGTACATTTGAACATCGCAACGACCTTGAAAAGGAGGCGCAATACGGAATAGATTGATTAGAATGATCTCTTTAGCTTTTCGGCTTGAATTTTAAAACATTATTCATAAGATAGCACACTTGCACATTAAATCCCACCCCGCTATCTCTCGGATTTTCTGGCCACTCCATTAACATTTCGTGATGTAAAGACCAATTGGAGACGGGTTCCAATCCTGGAAATATCTCAAGGAGGTATCTCCCACTGCCTTCAATTCATAGCTGATCGCTGTACCAGCTGGGCAAGGGAATGTAGCGATGCTGTATGAATTACCAGGGGCGACTTTCGTCGTGCCATAATCAGTCTTGGCTGCAGGAACGCTCGAATAAGATGTCGCCTGACTAGCTACTCCATTTAACAGGGAGAAATCGATGCCTCCATTACCACTAAATGTGAATGACGAAGTAGTGAGTTGTGCCTGAGTGGGGAACAGGAATACAAGAGAGCAAGTCTTCCCGGCATCCGAAGCAGGAATGTCGAAGTTGAAGATTGATGACACCGTTGAAGATACTTCACCGAAATAGCTTGTTCCGCCTGCTTGGGACGGATGGCTGCTGTCGACTGGGACGATCAAGTGTGGAAACTCGTATGCACCGTTGAGGTTGGTAGGACATCCTGGCGCTGGTGTAGGTGTGGGTGTGGGCGTAGGGCATTGTGAAGCGCAGGAATCTGCTTTGAGAGTGATTTTTCCGCAATTGATGCCACCTGGAGTAAGATAGATATTTGCTTCTCCCTGTCATTGTTAGTGGTGTTGGAAAATGAAAGAGTTACACGTACATTCTGCCCAGTTTGGCATTCCCAGAATGTGGTCTCCCCATTATAGGAGACAATTCCATCACACCCTACACTAAAACCCGTGATAGGTGGAACTCCAGAATCACATTGCCATTGTGTGACACCAGCTGATTGAAGTTAGCCGTGCAGAGTTACGAAGAATATAGAGCAAATACTCACGAGTTAAAATACATCCTCGACCCTGAGAATCTTTAATAGCTCCATCTGTAATGCAGAATTGAGCAGGGGAGAGATGTCCATTAACTCGGCACTGTCCATCGTCAAGTTGACCTACAGTGCCCGTGACAGCACCAGATGCACTCAGATGGAAGCAACAGGGTGCCCAGCGTGTGATGATTGCGTTGGCTCCGGAGAGGAGCGAAAGTGTAATAATTGATTTCATTTTAATATTGAAGTATCTTGGTACTTTTTTAATATTGATCCAACGGGGGACAATTCTGCCCTTTATACCTCAAAACGCCATGATTCTATGATCTCGCCATGTATTAATTGGACAGTTTGTCTCGATATGCTGTTGAGGATCAACCAGATCAATCGAGATATATGATCATACGACTCACAATACGAACGGATAAACACATCTTGGCTGGGATGGGTGAAGATGACGATCAAAGTCTCAAGCCTTCGCAAACATGGCGAGGTTTCCCCGCGAGTGAATCAGGACTTAAACAGTAATGATCTGCTTTTATGAAGTAATTAAAATCGTATTTAGAAGTTTATCTGTGTGTCTCCATTTTTCAAGTAGGACAGCTGTGTGACATGATGGCTATCGAGATATTGTCAGGTGATGGCAAGCGAGAAGCTGTCCGCATCGAGGATTTCAACCTCGTATTGGGAATGAACGGGTGCCGAATTGTGGAAGCTAAGCCCTATGTAGGACATAACACGTCATTTTGAAGTGACATTCTAGTCGGAAAAGGAAACTGTCGAACATTCACGTGGTGAAGGATAGGAATAGGAACTAGAAAATCAGAAGAAAAGAAGCAAGAAAGCGGAAGAAGTATCAGCTAGGAGAGTGTGAGAACTCTACGCAAGCATATACGACTGGCCATATATTGGGAAGATGTCCTGTACCTCCCTTCTAAAATATCCAATGAATAAAACGACAAAGAAGACCCTCGGGAGCCGTTGAGCGTAGAAGTCCACGCTTTAACATGCGCCGCTGTGTGTTTCGTCTGTGAAAGACAGGCAGGATTGCGAGACCAAGACAGCTTACGGACTTCATGCCAACCCTGTGTATATTCTGATGCTCGAGGTATGCCACAACCGGGGCTGGCGTACCACACTCGGAATATCGCGTAGTGTACTACCTACCTATGCTGGTAGTTGAGCATTTCCGCATTGTCGGATTTTAAGAATCTCGCCTTCTGCGGTCTTTCAAGAAGGGTCATTACCCCAAGTATTCCTTGACATGAATACATGCTGGTGATGTCTTTGAAACTTGTGGCAGAAGAATAGAGCGGGGCTCGAATAGATGACGAAGGCGGATCTCGGAAAAAGTCGGTCGAATGATTCGAATATAGGGGGCCAGTTGAAGGTTTTCGATTTCGTAATAAATTAGAGGGCCCTACAGCAAAAGGCAAGATTAGCAGCCGTACGAGGTGTCACGGAGGAAGGTTGGGTAGTCACAGAACTGTGACCCTCCGGGCAAAATATTCTACAGTGTCCAAAATGTTGTGATTTCAAAGCACAGGAGAACATATATCAACCGAGCAAGAAGTATATCCATTTCAGTTGAAGTTGTCCTCTGCGAGTGTTGAAACAAGTTGTCGTGGTGATGTTGGTGAGATGGTGTCGAAAGAGACGCGACGCGAGGTGGTCCGGGACCTTTGGCGTTCCACATTCAACATCCATCCTTCAACCTCCAACCATCTGCGTTTCCTTGACAGAATGGCTCTCGGTGAAGTCTGCAGAGAGGCGTTGTATGCGCAAGTGCCTTACATGTACACACTCATATGTAATACCTGATGAATACTTGTCAATCGTGGCGGATGTTAATTTTGTCGGGACGAAATTCTATTCGTATGAGATCTCGACATTCTCTGAAAATATTCCAGACAACAAATGCAATACAACCCGCTTTTGGTAATCTGTTGAAGGATTGAACCTGCAGGCCTCTGGGTGGTGATTTCGTCCAAGCTGGAAGATCGTATCTAATCGTGAAAGTAATTCGATGAGGAACCATGGCGTGGCATCAAAAGTTGGCGTTGGAGTCTCTGCCTATGTTGTCTCAAATAAAGATTTCTAGAGCTTTTTAAACCCTTTTGGGGGGTTCTTGACACATTGCTGTTGATTTGAACAACTTTCCTCAAAGATCCTCCCGGTGGCTCAAGACTCTTAGCCTTTGTCGTATAGGCGCTTCTGATCACTGATCCGTACGGACTTTGAACGGCTGCGGCTTTGATATCATCCAGGTCCTCTGTTCGTGTGTTTCTGCCATTTCATAGACTCTTTTTGTCCGGTTCAGTGATCGCAATACCACATCCAACATCCCCCAAGAATTTTCTTAGCTTTTAGTTTTCACAAGACCATGGAAACACCAGTGTCTTCTGATACAATATCACTTATAAATGCATCAAGTTTTCAGTTTATGATCACTTAAATGAAAGAGGGGCACGTTTCATGTTTGGAGTTCGGACAAGAATATATGATCTAAATTCCAAGTTTTTTCATTTATCGTCACTAAAGCTACTCAAATCTTACCAGTCTCGTACACCCTTCCCAATCAAAGGTTTTTGAAAATCCTACTTTTATAAAATGCAATGGCCGATGGGAGGGCTCTGACAGAGCTTCTTATTCGTTGCTACGCGCGTGCTACGAAGGATATTATCAAGGAATAGTTAAAACGTGGTCGGAAGCGTAAGAGTACTACACTTAAGCCAGACAAGCCAGGCGCAGTAAAGGCGGAAGTAGAACCAGAGCCAGAAGCAGGGCGCACTACAGAAGACGTCATCAAGGGTAAAAGACAACGCGGTCGAAAGAGTAAGAGTGCTACGTAACGGGTAGATAAGCTAGAGCCAGAAGTGGCGCGGATGACCGATACGATAGTGCTATAGAGGGCACCAGTGGTGCAGATAATATAAGACTGTTGCATCAAAGAATAGAAAATCGTTTATCATCTCGTTTAACTTAGTACGGATTTGGTTCTTGGAGACTGTCCCACCTCTTGCCATCTATACCACTGCGGCCTGCTTGTTGCCTGACGCAGTACTATTTCAACTCTACTCCCTCACCACCTCGCGACGTCCTATCCATGTGTATATGTCTGTACGCCTGCACGTTACACTGCTTGTACAGCAAGTAGAAAGTCGAATTGTATTTACTCTCTGCAAGCAGAACTGCGTGGATAGGCGATACCTTGAATAAGCTTCGTTAGCGCTGTTGCTTCCGCTACTTGAACGTGATGCTATACTGACCTAGAATACCGGAATGATCCTGAGAGGCTGTTCTTCTTCCGCTTCGTAGTTCTGGCAGATCTCGCAAGGGGTATGCTTTGAGACCTTGGTCCGGAACAGCCGAGAGAGTGTGGCCAACCTGTCCTTCAACCATGAGTGCTTCTGCTCCCGCTCCTAGTCCTTCTGCTCCTTGCGCTTGCAACCGTCACAAGCCTCAAGTGCTATCTTCGGGTTCCATTCATCAATGCTGTGCTGTATCTGAACGTAGGTCATTTGGTGAGGCCGTAACTGGTACAGGACGGGACAGAAACGTTGATACACTCCACCATGGTTTGTGCAGCAGGAAGGGCAGTGGTTCTCGACAGCAATGCACATCGTGTTTCGCAGCCAGAAGTTTTCCGGCGAGGATGTGATCACACATCAATCAGAGTGCAGTGCAGTTGACCGACGTGTCTTTGCAAGCGGTGAGGCTTTTGACGGCTCTTTGATGTTGGGATTAGGTCCAATCACGGGCGTTCTTAGAGGCTCAGCTCCTGTCGTCGCGACGATAGAGTCATTCCGTCATCAACCTCGTTCTTTCCTTGTATGCTTCATTAAGCTGCTTCTATAAGCAACATGGTATCGCAAAAAGATGTCCAGGGCAGAGTTTACAATTTCAAGAGCATGTCAGAATGCTTTGGGTTGAGTGCAGATGTCCCAAACGTCGTACGCCGCCATAAGGTCCTCGTACTAGGACTTGTGCCGAGAAAATTGGATCATGTAAAAGTCATGACGGTAGGTGCTGATAATTCGAATAATCGTCTTCTAACGCTTTAAGATTACCTCGACACTAACGAATTCTGGCGACTACGTTCCAATCTCGCCAACACCCAAGAAGGGCTACCCAATTCAACTTCGACTTCGAAACTACCGCGAAGGGTATCATCAAGATTCCAACCGAATTATTCCGATGTTGCGCAAGAATTCCTACTTAAAAATTGATTCATACTACGAGGTACCGATACAAATGTTAGTCGAGGAGCGAGATTGCCTAGGTAATCCTTTGATGGTTTGGCCGAGACATCAAGGCGGGCTGGGAGAGCTTCGAGACTATGTTCAACGTCGTGATTCGATTCGCGAGAAAGAGAAGTTACATCGCGCAACAGAGAAATAGCGTACAGATGAGGACGAAGTTTAACAACACGTCTTCTTTATGAAGACCTTCAAATCTGCTCACCCAGACCACCGGCTGGAATCTCGTTAATTCGGTACCATATCGCAGGATGACTGCGGATATGTTTATGTTCGATGTTCTGACAGCATCCAGCTTCGTTTGATGATTTAGTCGGATAGGAGGTTTTATTAAAGTTCATACGTAGGAGCCCGGTTGTTCGGTTGTCACAATATACGGATGGCTTGCATGCTCAAGTTTTATGCAGCAACCACTTGATGTGAATGAGATGTGCTGGCTGCAATAAATATAGCAACCAGGTGCTTCCGACCTCATGGTACATAACCAACGTTCTTCCTCGCTACCGCCGGCCGATTTTTCTCCAATTGTCAGTATCAAAATTGTTTAATTTTGCTTATTTCATACAATTTCAGACCCAATCCCTTCTATCATATCAATCAAATCATCGCGTCTGTTGCGTTCGTCGTACCCTTCATCAGAATCGTAGTATCCGTCTAACTCAGTAACTCAATGGTAGTTTGGGTTGAATAGGTGGGCGACATAATATCGAGCATCTGTCTTTAAATTTTGTCATCTCAACAGATCTTGCATTTATCACTCAAGTCTAAGTTACATACTTTCTTCCCATATCTCTCCCAGATCTTTTTGCCAACTACAACCAGGACCGTATGTGATGCAGGAATAAAAATTCATGGGTTTAAGTTGGATGAAAAAAGCTTAGTGTAGCCTTTAGCAAGTCCACGTCAAACAATTATGTATCGGTTGACAGATTTTTTGTGTCTATCTTATAAATATAGATATCTAATTGTGTTTTGTTGCTTTGCTTCGCCCAGTGACGAGCATGGTTCTCAGAATTAAAACCGAGAAAAAGCGGCTTGGTTTGCGGCTCCACCAGTTGATATGTTCTTCGATTACTTGCTTTAGCTCTGGCTCATCTCTAATTATACGGGACGTGTCCGACGCAATAAGATCTCCTTTAGATGAATCTCGTTGATATTGAGTGCCGGAGTCTATCACCTTCCACAGCGTCTGTGGAGGATGAGTACAATTGTGTGGGTTGAGATTCTAGGGCTCAGTCATATCTTTGAGGATGGAGACATATCTTTAGGACAGGATGCTTAGGTGGCAGTAAGATAATCGAAATAATGTAGATACCTCAAGTGGTCCGGAGGGTTTTATGTGTCACTGGCTCATTGGATTGTAGCGTTACACAACAGAGTTGTGTGATTCTGTCAATCCACTCGCCACATTTACAGCTGGACTTGTACGCTCCCCGCTTTCAATCATCACGAACACTTCTGGAAATATCGAAGGATAGTGGTGTCAAAACTTTGCCACTATGACCTCCCGTTGTGTTTTGTGCGATCGATCTTTCAATAGCGACGAAATTTTGCAGCAACACAAACGAACATCATCCGCGCACACCTATGACTGTCGATCTTGCGACCGTCACTACGGCAGCAAACACGCATTACGCCAGCACCTGCGGGACTCCCCAGTTCATTATCCGTCCTTCGACTGTGACGACTGCGATCGATCTTTCAATAGCGAAGAAGCGTTACAAAAACATCTACGGGACTCGCCTATTCACACACTATCCTTCAAGTGTGAGACCTGCGATCGATCTTTCAATAGCGAAGAAGCGTTACAAAAACATCTACGGGACTCGCCTATTCACACACTATCCTTCAAGTGTGAGACCTGCGATCGATCTTTCAATAGCGAAGAAGCGTTACAAAAACATCTACGGGACTCGCCTGTTCACACACTATCCTTCAAGTGTGAGACCTGCGATCGATCCTTTAATAGTGCGGAGGGCCTGCAGCAGCACCTTAAGTACTCTCGTATTCACCAATTGGATCCCGAAACCCCTTTAGATGTCTTTTTCCGCTCTTTCCCAGACTTCGATTATGACCCCTCTGTCCCCCCAGCTACTTCGTATGCCAATCTACAGAGACTAGAACAATGGAGCCGTGGCAGCGCCGCTTCAGATGATGCGTGGAACAGATACCAGGAAGCGCTAAAAAGCGAACTGGACTTGTGGTACGGTGCGGAGAATGATTTGACTGCCTGGCATGCCCTTTGTCGCCCCATTGGTATCGACCCGCTTCCGAAAACTTGTGAGCAATGTGAGGAGGTAGGAGGCCTTGCCACAAAAATCGGCGGAAACATGCTAACGCGAGCAACAGGCTGCACGACGGACACATGTTAATATCGTTGATCTGATCGAATGGGGACGAAGTAGGAGTGAGGACAAGGTTCAGACCTTTCGGGATGTAGCAGAGCTACGAACTTATACCAAGGAGACCCGCAAGATATTTCGCAACACGCTCAGCCAAGAAGACGGTAATGTGGTACTAAGACACCTGCTTCGATATATCTATTAGAGAGCTTGTGAAAGGCTCGAAGTAGGGTTTGGCGGACATTTGAAAATCGGTTTTGATGGTATAGGAATGCAGGATGTCACGATACAGCGAGTAGTATCAGAGGGGGATCAAATGAGCTGACCTGATTACTTTTTATAAGACACGTTCAAGGTGTCCGAGAGTCAGCATGTGATATAACCTATGAGACAGTTTAAGAGATTTCGAGGTGTGCACGAATTGTGAGATACTGAATGTTAAAGTACCTGTTATTTTGTTTCGATACGCATGGGTTTTCAGCACACGGGGATAGACGTTATACCACACAAATTTACAGCAAGACACCCTCCCAAATCTCTCATCCTATCCAAAATCACAACCCCACAATCCTCTCCAAATCCCTCTTCTCCCCACTCTGCGCCACCATCCCCTTAAACACACCCTCCTCAATACTCAACAACTCTCTCGGCGTCCCAAATTCCGCCGCAACTCCATCTTTCATCACCAATATCCTATCAAAATCCATCACCGTACTCAATCGATGAGCTACAACCAGAAGGGTAGTATTAGCGAATTCTTCACGGATGCTTCGTTGGATAAGTGTATCTGTCTGTTTATCTACAGCGGACGTAGCTTCGTCCAGCAGAAGCAATTTAGGACGAGAGAGGATAGCGCGTGCGAGACAGAGAAGCTGTTTCTGGCCTTGGGAGAGGTTGGCGCCTGAGGAGGAGATGGGGGATTGCAGGTTAAGGAATATGTTTGTATTTTCTTTTGGAGCTATTTCTGTAGCAGTGGCTGAGGAACCGGAACTTGATTCTGCGGGGGTGGAAGATTCTGCGGGTTCCGGGACGGGTGTGTTGTCTGCGGAGGGGATTAGATGGACTCTTTGTAAGGCTTCTCGAAGTTGTACGTCTGAGAATTGGTCGAAAGGATCGAGGTTGGAGCGAATGGTTCCGGAGAATAGGACGGGATCTTGAGGAATGATGGCGAGACGGGTCCGGAGATCGTGAAGTTTGATTTTCGAAATGTCGACTCCGTCGATGAAGATACTTCCACTTCGAGCTTTTAAGAATCGGAAGAGAGCGAGGGAGAGTGTTGATTTGCCTGAAAATGTTAATGATTGTGTTATTAGCAAGGGGGAGACTTTTTACCTGCACCAGTCCTACCAACGATACCAACTCTCTGGTTCATTTCCGCCTTAAAACTCAATCCTTTCAAAATAGAAGGTAGACCATCCGCATATCCAACTTCCAGCTTATCAACCTCCAATTCGCCCTTTTCTGGCCAGGAGGCGCGGACTTCAGATCCACTTTGGTCCTCAATCTCCAAATTAGTGTATTCAAAGATTCGCTCAGCGGCGTTCATGTCCAGCTCCGTCGCAGCAACTTGTCTTAATGTGGAATTGACTGTACTGCGATAAGATAGTGCAAAAGACAGTGCAAAGCCTGCTAGTGAAGCATCTACGCCCCTCGTTGAGACGATGAATGCAGCTACAAGTGTTGAAAAAACGGACCCGACCATGGCCATGCGGAAGCCGACCCAAGAATTGAAAAGCCAATTGTGCCAGCTCGTTGTTGCAAAAGAATCCACCAGATAATGCATTCGATTCTCAAATACTTCAGTGTTTCCAAATGCTCTAATCGTACTGAGACCTTGAAGGGAAGCGGTGAAATGTGATATCATGGGCGATTTTTGTATAGATTCGAGCCGCTTGAATGATCGTGCACCACGGATGTATCGCAGAGCTATGCGACTGCAAACTGTCAAGAGGACTAATGCAAGAATGATGATATAGGGTGAGACGAAGAATGCTGCAACCATGATACCTATGATAGAAAGGATCGAAGAGCTGACTTGAGCAAAGTTAGAAGACAAAGTTCCGTCCAATGCCTGGATGTCTGCGGTGAACCTGTTTAGAACACGACCGGTCGGAACCGTATCAAGCCATCTCAATGGGGTTCTCAGCACTCCGTAGGTCATGTCGTTGAAGAGCTTTCGTGATGCTCTGAGAGATCCACGGAAGACAACATATGTCTTGCCTACATCGACGAAAGTTGATATCATCGATATTATCACATAACCAGCAAGGTAGAAGCCCAGCGTGCGGTGATTGACATCGATTGGCAATTGATTGGTGTCAGATAAATTCGAGAAACTGGCGATATTTGGATGTAACTTTGACGTTGAGTACATTCCCGGAAGCCCCACTGAAGCCCCACTGAACGGATTAAAGGAGAAAGCATCGAAATTGAAAATGTCTGTGAAAGTACTAGCAGGCTGAGGCGTCGATACAATCTGGTTGGGTGACATGAATGTTGACTGCATGGAATATCGGATGGTTGCTGGTCCAACCTTGCGCGTGTGCTCGTAGCTGGACGTCCATATCTTGATCCACCAGGACCGACTCAATGTGAGACCTTGAGCGATGATATAAAACATGAAAACAAACATCCAGAATGGAATACCTCCAGTGGCTTTGAGATATGTCGTGTATACACTTCGTTTGACACTTCCAGATTCTCGGTTTTCATCTTCAACAAGCTTCTTTGGTGCAGGCTTTGCATCTTTCGGGTCAATCTCACTTGCCTCCGTATCATCAACTTTTGGCTGAGATTTTGCATCAACATGCTCAGTCTAGAGACATCATTAGCTAATTACTCTTGCAACATGAAAGCCACATCGGGATATCATACCTGAAGAATCTCCGTGATCTTTCCAGATTGCTGAAGCTCCTTCACGGATCCAGCATGCTCGAGTTTTCCATCAGCTGAAAGTTGCACAGCATACTCGGCTCGTGGGAGACACAATGAAACATGATGTGTGGCCAAAATTCGAGTTCTCCCAGATGAAAGCTCTCCCATTAGTGCATTATCATAGATGTGTTTGCCAACATGGGCATCAAGTGCAGAGAAAACGTCATCCAGAATCAATATACCTGCTCTTGAATAGAAAGCGCGAGCCAAAGTTAGTCTCCATTTCTGCCCTCCACTTAGACTGATCCCCTGTGCACCAACTTCAGTCAGGTCACCATCGTCCAGAATTGCGAGATCTTGTGTCAAGGCACATGCTTCTAGAACTTGATTGTATCGATTTGCAAAGTATGGCAAACCGAAGAGGATATTGTCTTTGATAGAAGCATTCTCAATCCAAGGGGTTTGAGCAACAAATGCTATAGCGGTCGGAATAAGCCAATTGTCAGGTGTTGCTTGACTATCAAATCGTTCTGCGACTGAGGGAGGGCGTGGTACATATATCTTCCCGTCTAACAGATCAACCTCGCCCAAAATTGCGGCCAGGAGTAAAGATTTGCCTGATCCAGTGGGGCCTGAAATGATACTCAGCGCATTATTTGGAAAGCTTAAATCCAGATCCCGCAGGACAAACTTGGTAGTCCCTTCCTCTTCATCGGGGGTGTTCGATTTAGAAGGAAAGCTGACTGATGCATTTTCGAATACTACTGATTCTCCTGGAAGTGTGTTGTCACTTTTCTCAGCACCTTTCAAGAAGCCATCAATTCGATCACATGATACCTTTGCATTCATACCCAACATGAAGAGGAATGGTACCATGCCCAACACACCTTCAAGTTGCATGAAGACACCCAATGCAGTGAAGGCGACAGAAGGAAGAAGAGCTCCATGAACATACGAATATGTCGCCAGGGAAAATATCGTGAGGAATACCGGAGCAATATCTGAGCCCAACATCATGTACAAATTATTCAGCTTGGTTTTCCAAAGAGTCGTCAGGACCTCTTCACGAACTTCATTGATCTTGCCGGTCCATTCAGCTTCCATAGCCGAGAACTTGATTTGTCGAATCCCTTGAAGACACTCCGAGATCGTTTTGCTTTGCTTATCGCGCCCTTTCATCAATTCTTTCTGGAATCTCCCGTACCGGGTGGCGATGAGTTTATTGACTGGGAAGACTAGGACAATGGCTATCATACCAGCACCCAGACTCTGCCATCCTACTAGAAGCCAGAGGAAGACGACAGACACCACGAATTTGGATGCGAACATGACATAGAATTGGTTGATAGCACCAAAAACACCCACTTGATTAGTATCAACAGCAAACATGTTAATAATATCTTGCTGACTTTGATCGGCAGCCTTCTTTTTCGCAGCATCTTTCTTGTCCTGCTCCTTCGAAGGTTTAGGCTTGTCCTTGTGCCCATTTTCTTTTGGTTTCTTTGGGTCTTCTTTTTCGGCTTCCGCAGCAGGAGGCTCTTTACAGTCTTTGGTCTTCATCATTTTCTCAAAAATCAATGCGGTCAGGGTGGACCGAATTGGAACACCTAAATCCAAGTAAGCACTTAGAGCTCGACATTTATCACACACCACGTACCAAGATCAGACCACATAAGCCAACTGACACGATAATCAACCAATGTCTCAAGAACAGTAGCGAGGAACAAAGATCCAACACATAACCATGCCTTCGGATCAACGGGACCAAACTCAGTCCGGGCTTCAAGATATCTCAACAATTGAAGAACAGCCAGCTGAGGGGCAGAATCCATAATCGAAGACGCAATAACCATAACCCACTGAAACGCAAGTTGCCACTTAAACGCCCAGAAAATCTGCAGCCAGAGGGAAGAGCTCGAATCACCCGTGATTGACTGAAATCGATCCTTGACATCTTTGGATCTTATATGTGCATCCATAGCCGGCAAATCATCCAGATCAATAAGCTTTTTGGACGCAACATCCAGGAGTTCTGAGCTCCAGTTATAGGAATATCTCGTCAAAAGAGAAGTTTGAAATTGCCTCTCAACCACCTGACCTTTCTCGGTGAAAACATCAGGTCGTCTATCGATAGTGAGAAAAGTCAATCCGGTAGTCACCGCGGCGACGATTTGTACCGGAAGTGTAGAAAGCATAATAATCTTCCCTGGATGAGGGGGCACATCTCCAGCTAGAGTAAATCCAGCAAAGATAGCAAGAAGAAAGAAAGAGAATGCACTGAATACGCCTCTTTCATATCTATCAACCACCTGGATTTCCCGGATAACATCCACAGTTTGCAGAAACGCAAAAGTCTATCATCACCGTTAACTTTTTTCTCATCAGCAAAACAAACTGAAACAAACCCAAGACCAGAATAACAACCACTCAATCGTCACATCCCCAAAAGTCGAGTTATAAACCGTAGCCACCACAGCATACGCGAACGAAGAAGCCAAGCCCAACGCCACACCTATCGAAATAATCGCATACTGCACTTTCGTCGAGAATTTCTTCATACTCTCTTCCGTCGCAACTCCATCTCTATCTTCATATAGACTCCCAACAATAACTTTCTCACCCCTGATACTCTTCCCGAATCGCCATATAGAAGGCAGAGTTAAGACCGTGATGAGCGTTGGGATCCCGTAGGATACCAGCTCTGAGAGATGGTCTTGGATTGCCATTCTCGTGAGAGGATGAGAAGGAGATGCCAAGATAGCTTATGAGTGGGTAGTGAGAGACATTGAGGTTGAGGCAGCTAGATGGTGGATGGATGGCGAATTAATTATTCGCGACGCGAGGTGTTGCAGCCTGGGATCGGATCCCTTAGTCAGGTCACCATTTCACGTGATGTCAGATTTGTGGGGTGAGTTTGCGATTCATGGGTTGGTATTGGTGTTCGTAGACCGAAAGCCTCAATGTGGAGAGGCACAGCTTAAGGAGTGTGGGAAAGATCGTCTCTAGGTCTGGCTAGATTCAAAGGTTATGAAGCACTGCATAGATGGGCTGGTAGGCATCATGTGATCCATTTGATTTGTCTCATGAGTAGAAATCGTAGTGTTAGACGAGTGGAGATGTTCATTTCATTGTTAAGTTATCAAATTCTAAATCAAGTATTGTGTTACCCTGTGCTGCAAGAGAATCCCAACAGAAGGACTTGTGGGGATGGCAATGTCTCACAGATGGTACCAGCTCCACGGGAAATGAGGGACAATGTAACAGTGCAAAAGCCATACTAAATTTCACGAGCAACGTCTCTATTGCACAGCTAATCTAACAATTTAAACCCATGGTATAATCGCGGAGAAAATGCATCGCCCAAAAGTCGCTAAATAGCACACATTTCAACCACCCTCTATCCTTTTGACCCAAAAATACCCCTCCTAGAACGCTGCTTCGACTGATCCTGCGCATAACTATCCTCATAATTCGTGCGTTGCGTTGCTGGGCTCTGCTGGAAATGGACTCCGTTCTCTCGTGCTTCGACCTTAGGATACGTGCCATCATATCGTCTTGTAGTGTCTACACCATAAGCCTGTTCTGGAAACGAGCGACGCGTGCCGGAATCAGGAGGTGTGACGGTGAAGTCTTCTGTGGGGCGCTTCTCTGGTCGTGGTGGTGGTGGAGGAGGAACGTATTGTGGTGCTACGTTTGGTTTGTAGTACTCCGATGGAGTCTGCTCGTTCCATCCACCTGGTGTTCGGGGAGGTTCGTTCCTGGCTGTGTTCTCAGAGTACGGACGGGATGTTGACTCCTCGATCTTGGTGGATGCTACTGATGGGGAAGGACTATGAGCTCGAGCTGATTTGCCATTCGTCATTGGTGGTGGCTTTCGATAAGAAGCATCGTTGGTTTGTACTTGTGCTCTAGTCGACTCACGCACGCTTCCTCTTGATTTCTTGGGAGTATTCCAGCTCTCGGCTTCATCGCCGGATCCATCGTCGCTCTCATCTAATTCATCATCGCCATACTAATATTTTTGTCAGTTATTGCAAGAGGCGAATCAATTGATATACTTACAGCTCTCAACTCCTTCCTCATTGCTAGACTTGCACAAATGTCACGTGCTTCCTCTATTGCCTTCTTTCTTCCCTTCAAGACCAATCTCTTGTCTCTCGTTGCCTTGTTCTCAGCAGCAATTGCTTCCACATGCTCATTTTTCATTCTCCAGACCTTCACAGAGCCGAAAACTTCATATAAGCCCTGAAGTAAGTGGCGCTCCACAACCTGAGTGATGACATTAGTGATGAAGATTTTGGCGGAAAGCTGTATCATATTAGTGTTTGATCAATCGGTTTCCTTCTGAGAAACATACCTCGTAGTGAATCAGCATCTTCTCCAGTACTTCTTCGGCCACGGTATGAGGTCTCTCCACAGTAGCTGTTGCTCGCCACTGTGCAAGACGAGTCTCATACTCTGGATCGTATGGCTGAACTTCGAAATCTTGATCCTTTGCCAACTTGTCAACTTCCTTCTGCGCTCGGTCAAGCATTTCTCGGATTTGAGGGTCGAGGAACACATTTCGGAGAGGCTCTCGCATCCGCTGTGGCCATACATCATCGATGACCTCTGCAAGAAATTCATTACAGATGATGCCTAAATTATCCTTATGTTCTTGTGCCAGTCGCGACCAATTCTCCGAGTAGCTCTGAAACAGTCGGTAGACCAGACGAGGATTGTGATCACTTGGAAATTCTGTACCAGTGTGTTGCTGAATCAAGCGTTCGACTTCTTTTCTTGCAAACTCCTCCTTCGTCAAACCACCTCTCCGTACTGGATTTATGGTGTCCAGGCCAGTAGCGAAGTTCAGCTTGTGGCCGAGAGTTCTTACTCTGCTCGCGAAGCGCTTGTTTTCTTCCACGGCGCGTGCTCGAAGATTCTGCGCCGGAGTCGATTCTTGATTGACACCCCGAGGAAAGAATGACCGTCCTGCGGGGTTCTTGTATGTACCATCAACGGCAGGATTAACGAGATCCTTGGAGTCAGAACAGAGCTGAACCAACTCCTCTCTCATCTCTTCAACAGTATCCTTTCCAGTCCCTAGTGATTTCAATTCAGATTCGCAATCTTCGAGTGCTTTGTTGATCTCCCGTCGCAAAGTTTTTAGATGCTTTCCAATGTGGCGTTGAAGCTGCAAGCTGAGTTTCTGCTTCAATGCAGCAACACCGCACATCGATGGTGATAAAGATGCCCACTTTCCTCTCTTGAAAAAAGCATCTTCATGTTGTTTTCTCTCTTCGGCTGTAGGCCATGGTTGTCCGGGTTCACGGGGTCCTGGATTCAGTAAAACATACCAACCCAGCTTGAAGTCATTGTGCTTGTCCTGATTGTTAACCAATGCAATGAACTTGTCTTCGAGTCCAATTGATTCGGTCAAATCAGGCTTCGTGAGCACACCGATTGTTCTCCCACCAGTTGGATCGAATTCGCGAGCCTTTATGAGCACCGGAGCTTGAACATAGTCTCCATTACCTCCAACCACAGCCAAGATAATGGTCCGAGAACTTTTCATATAATGATCAGTCAAGTCATTGATAGCTTTAATATCATCTTTAGACTGATCGTTGTTAGGATTTTGAACCAATCCTGGAAGATCAACCAAAGTCAGCAATGGCATATTCGGGCCAAGCTTTTCGACCACGAGTATATCCTTGGTGGCGAATCGTCCAGGGATCTTCTTGGGAGCAATCTGTTCCACCGCCCGAGTCATGAGAATATCAAATGGTGTCGACTCATCGACCATTCCTCCGAACTTTGAAAGTCGTTCCTGTTCAGCAAAAGGCCTGCTTTTGTCGGGAATAATATGAACTGAGAATTTTTCTTTCTTCGCTCTTCGTAATCGGATTTCGGTCGCAAAACGAGTACACGCTCCAGCCTCCCTGGGGAAGGGCGTCTGGGAAATTGCTTCTAGCACAGAGCTTTTGCCAGCAGACTGGTCTCCCACGACGACAATTTGAGGGAGTTTGACATTGTCAAGTTGCGCAAATTGCAGCTTGTCAATAAGATCTAAAAGGCCTTGCTGCTCTTGGGCGAAGTCTTGACCCTCAATAGCAGCACCGACTGAAACTTGCTGTTGAAAACTGCGCAAATTAGCACGTAGACGTATTTACATACCGTAATACTTACTGTGAACCCATTTTCAATATGCTGTCACGTGAATCTGTAGAGTTGTAAGATTTGCGAAGGAAAAGAGGGATTGTTTGTCTTTATATTCATATTGATTTATTCACTGCATGCGTCTCAGCCGCGTGTCCACCAGTGGCAAGGAAACACAAACACCTAGGCTGGGCGCACTTGCGATGCGTGGCAGATACATGACGACTGAAGTTCAAGGAAGGCAGCAGTTTGTGGTAGGGTGGCGAATCCCATGTGATGAGGCTGCGCTTAAAGGGTGCAGGAGAGGCTACATAATTGAAGAACTTGAGACTTTCAAGTACACCTGAGAGGTTGAGAGTCTGTATTGGGGAGGCTGTGCATGTTTGTTAAAGTGAGGCGTCCAAGGCGGCGAGGGATGGCAAGTCGGTGAGAGCTATTGTGGCAGGCAAACATGAGAGGTGCATACCAGAGAAGTGCGTCATATCACTGCTTGGAGCTGATGACCTTGTTTACACAGTTGTTGAGCCACACTTGTAGAGCTATAGCAAATGTCAGAGACGAATAGTAGCATGCTCATTAGGTCGGTAAGCAGAGGAGAATATACCCCAGTAACCTGGGAGAACTGAGGGATACCTAGGTAGACAGGACGGTCAGTCACGTGATATAGAACATCTATCACCGAAGATTATATGAAAAAGAAAACAAGATACTGAGGAATCACTGCCCTGCCACATCTCCCGCATGCATATATGAAGACTTTGATGATGAATGCGATGTTTCCGGTCATGAGTCATTATATCACGTGAACATACGCCTTCAAAACCCGAGCCGAATCTGGGGTAGGTGGAAGAAGTTGGAAATCTTCTTTTCTTCAAATTCACAGCTTCACTGGAACTTCAGACAAACAGTACAAATATGCTCACTTGAGCCAAAATGTAGCAATATAGACAATATGCCTTCTCCTGAGTCTTAACCTTTGAAGAATTTTGACCTCGAAAGTTTCAAGCAATGCATCTAGAAGCCAAAGATGATTCCATTGTCAGTCTCATGCACGCCACCAGCGGGATCCCGCTTCAACGCGCAAGGAAGCCCGCTTTCAACATGTCAATTTCTCACATCCTTCTGTCCTTACTTTTCTTACAGTCTTACTATTGGCGGGCGGCAGTCGTTCGGGCGATAAATCTCTAGCTTATCATCCGAGATTGACTGCCAAGATTTTCCATCGCTTCCAAATTCCCCATCGGGTTCCACTCCCTTCATCAAGAGCCAGTAAACTTTGATAAGCTTCGAAAAGTCACCTCAGTTCTTACGAGTAATTCTCAAAGCTGCATCCAAGCGTCTGGAGATTGTCCGATATGCATGCTCAATGTTACTATTTGTTATGACTTTTTGCTTATCATTTGCTACCCGGTGCTCAATTTGGTTTCGGTGGAAAGGGGTATACCGGCCAGGATCATGTATAAGTATACTAGATTCCCTTCCGTCGTTTTGTGACGAACATACACACCATGGATGAGGAAAAGTCAGCAGTTAAGGTCCCATCGGGGGCGTCCGTTACGGATATCAGCAGTGAGGAAATCATCGTCGACCCAGTCTTTGGTCAAACAAAGCGTGGTCTTTCTGGTCGTCATGTTCAACTGATGGCTCTTGGTGGATCCATTGGAACCGGTCTCTTCGTTGGTATCGGTGGTGTACTACGCACATCTGGCCCTCTCTCTTTGGTTCTTGGTTACTTGGTCTACTGTATCTCGTTCATCTGGCCATGCAATCTTGCCGTTGGAGAAATGGCCACTTACCTGCCTATCCGAGGATCTATTTTCGAATTTGCAAAGAGATATGTCGACGAGGCATTCGGATTTGCGTTGGGATGGACTTATTTCTACACGGCTACCATGTTACTCTGTGCTGAGCTTTCCGCTGTCGCTACTGTTATTTCATACTGGGATTCAGATACCAATCCTGCCGCTTGGGTGGCACTGGCTCTTGTGGTTATGATCGCCCTGAACATATTTGCGGTCCGATGGTATGGGGAATCAGAATTCGTCATGGCTGTAAGTTGACCCCACTTCTTTGAATGTCATTTACTGACATATATAGTCCACCAAAATTCTTCTCATCGTTGGTCTAATTCTGTTGACCTTCATCACTATGGTCGGCGGCAACCCAAAGAAAGACGCCTATGGCTTCAGATACTGGAAAAACGGCGACTATATCCGGCCATACTGGACGAGCGGCTCCCTTGGAAACTTCCTCGGCTGGTGGAGAGTCGTTCTCTACGCCGCATTCTCCGTCGCCGGCCCCGATCTCCTCGCCCTCGCAGCTGGCGAGATCCAAAACCCACGTCGTCAGATTCCCCGAGTAGCAAAGCGTGCATTCTACCGAATCGCAGGTTTCTATATCGTCGGTGTCTTCGCTGTCGGAATCCTCTGCTCTAGTCGTGATGAGCGATTACTCGGTGCTTTGGCTGAAGGTTCCAGCGGAGCAGCTGCTTCTCCTTGGGTGATCGGGATTCAGAATCTTGGAATCGAGGGACTTCCATCTTTGATCAACTTTCTCATCCTGTTGTCTGCATGGTCCTGTGGAAACGCATATCTCTACGCCGCATCTCGAACTCTGTACTCTCTGGCACTCGACGGACAAGCACCCCAGATCCTCAAGAAATGCACCAAGCAAGGAATCCCGCTCTACACCGTCGCCATCCCAGCTCTCATCTCCTGTCTATCCTTCATGGTAGCAAGCTCATCCTCAGTCGTAGTCTTCGGCTGGTTCGTCAACCTCGCCACAATCGGTTTCGTATTGAGCTACACAGGCTACCTAGTAACCTTCATCGGCTGGTACCGCGCCTTAAAAGCCCAGGGTATATCCAGAGATACTCTCCCATGGAAAGCACCATTTATGCCATATTTCGCCTACTGGGCTATCGGCACCGGGATAGTAGTTATATTTTTCTCTGGATGGAACACTTTCAAACCCTTCGACACGCAAGGATTCGTCACTTCTTATTTTGGCGTCGCGTTCTCGGCATTCATGTATACGCTTTGGAAAGTGTTGAAGAGGACAAAGGCTGTGGATCCTGCAGAAGCGGATCTGGTTTCTGGAAAGGCGGAGGTAGATGCAGAATGTAGACACTGGGATGAGAATCCAGGGAAGGAGAGAGCGGAAATGTCGAAAATGGAGAAGATTTGGGATTCTTGTTGGTAGATTAATGTTGCCAATGGACTTCAGGAAACTGGTGGTTGTCTACAAATTTTTACGTTCGATACAGACCAATGGAAGTGCAGTGTACAATCATGATACAAGTGTCTCTATCCATTTCCATTTCACCACGCATTATCAATCCCTCACAAAGGAAGATTTCCAAGCAATCCGTCGTAAAATCCGTCCAATCCCTCCCACAGGGCATCAAAATCAGATTTTAGTAGGGTCTCACTCTATGTCTAGGGCTGGCTGAACTGTTTAAGACATAAAGCCACAGTCTGCTTTTACCTGTCCAGCTCCACGGTATCTAGGATATCAAAACTCATTCCAATGACCTGATTGGCTTGAAGATGTAATGTAGATTTATTTTCCGTATTCAGATATTCGTTCTTCGCCTTCTATAGGATGACACTAGGTTTGAATGTGGATGGTAAGGTGGCCATGTTGCATGTGAATTTGAAGTACGGATCTCAACCATGATCTGTTATATGTATCATTCAAGATAGTGTTTTTTCCCCTCGCATAATGTTATACTCACAGATATAGGCTTAGAATATGAAGCACTTTACCGGTTGTGCATGGTTACCCTCGCTACAATATCTAGGCGGACATGTATGTTGTGGCGAAACCAGTATGAAGAAGGCAAAAAGCATGATGTATTCTCTGTCTCTAACTAAACTACATAAGGTACCCGGCTGATACCGGTGCCGTACCAGGAAGGTACGACCATAACATATGTCTTCAAATCCTTCATCTTATCGCTAAGAAACGAGGCGCATATCCTACATCGCTATACTATCAAAATATACATGGAGATATAGTGTATCATGAGATGCTTAATCCAACGTCTTCTACTATTCACAAATTTCTCCTTGCTAGTATATCCCATATATGCTCTACTCTTCTAGTTCAATCATTTTCAAATCATACAGATGTTTCAGCACAATGTCTGAGCATTCTCCACAACTACCTCCCCAATATATATCGGATATCAGATCACCGGATCTGATCTAATTTCCACGTGCTCACAGCCTCGATGCCATGGCATGGACGGTCCAAAGCCATCGTCGAATAACATCGCTAGTAGCACTTGCCACAAAGAATGTCGTCCACTTTTCAATTTGCACAATGTAGCCAAGTGATACTGCAACAAGAAGCATTGGAGTTGGAGTTTAGCTGAAGTCAGTTAGGGCTTGGTCTCCCCCCTTGATGCCATGTGTATATTCAAGTGTATAGGGTGCAAAGGGGGGGGGGGGGGGGGGGGGGGGGGGTGGGGGAGTGGGGGAGGGCAATATTTTCCACAGCTTCGTTCTTCAAACTGGGAAAGAACTCCTTCGTGTTCAACTTTTGGTTTCAATTGACTAAATAGACGATTTTTGAGTTCTAGTCGTTAAAGTTTACATTAGATACATCCTGTTGATCTCCATATGAACGCCTGAGATTCAAGCGATGATTCTGTAGAAAGACTTATAAGTATTTGGTACAGCGCGTATTAGTTAATTTTCCTTGTATTGGTAGACGTGTCTGAGACTGGGGCTCCTGAATCTCGATCAAAATCATATCGTGGCTAAATAGTCGGAAATGCGAGAAATATGGCGACCTGAAAGGTAAATTTTGGACAGTGTGCCTATAAGTGGAGGATAGGGAGTGTATCTTCTTTGGGAAAATCGGACGATTGCCAAAACGACAGGAGAATCACGAAGCGATCCAAAACAGAGTTTCCTGCAATTGGTATCTCTTTTCCAATTGAAACAGTCTCGTAGACTATGTATGCTTACTCTGCTCTAGAGATGCAGTCCCTCCATACACCGTTGTCAAGCTCTCTCGTTCTATCTGGGCTATAAAGGATTCCTTCCCGCCTTGACTCTTTTTCATTCCTTTGTTCCTCGTCACTTCATACCCACTTCTAAAGAATTCTTTTCATACAATCACTATGATTTCCTTTTCGTCTTTCCAAGTCATTGCGATCACCGCTCTTCTCTTCAATCTCGCTCAAGGAAGCACCGCCAAAGCCACTCCTCAAGCAACTTCACTCGGATGCTACTCATATGCATCCAATGCAAATGCTCTGACGCTCATTCCCAAATTTTCCAGCCTGAGGGTCGAAGAATGCATGGCAGCATGCAGCTCGTTCCCCTACTTCGGAGTATCAGATGGTATCAATTGTTACTGTACTGGCAAAGCTCCTCTGGGACACACTTCGGAATCCTGTACCTCTCATTGTGCAGGTAATCGATTCGAGACATGTGGAGGACCTGGTTTCGTGAACTTTTATAAAATAAAAATCAAACACCAGTCTACGTCTACGGCTCTGAAATCCGTTTCTAAAGCAGGATCCTCGTCTGTGAAGCTCTCAAGCACTAGCAAGAGTTCGGTAGTCACTACGAAATTATCGTCGACGAGTAAGAAACTTTCAACCTCCACCATCAGATCCTCCACAGCGTCTGCGAAGTCGTCCGCTATTGCTCAGAAGGCTTTATCATCCAGTGCCAAAAGCGCTATCACGTCCAAGTCGTTGTCATCAAGCAAGAGGGTCTCATCTACTTCTACAATTACGACTACAAAGCCCACCAAGGCACCTCGAAGAGAAAAAAGGACGGAGAATCTGGCTATACGAGCAGCCACATCTAAAGTAACCACCGTGGGATGTTATATCAATTTCCCTGTGCCGTTACTGGACATTATCCCCGGAATCACTCTCGTCGACCCTATGGACTTGCGCGTCGAGGATTGCATGGCATACTGTTTCGGGGCCGGGTACAACTGGTTTGGGGTTTCCGATGGAACAACTTGTGCTTGCAGTATGTTATCCCTTCATGTCTATCGATATCTGTCACATATAGCCACACTCCAAATATTGTGATCAGACAAGACTGACACGGACTCTGCAGGTGCTACAGCTCCTTTAATCAGCGCAATGACTCCTTACCCTCTGTCGAATTGCATTTTACCTTGCACCGGGAACCAGTTCGAGATGTGTGGTAATATAAATACGATTCTGATCTATGCTAAGCAGGTGCCAGTAGTGAGCTTGAGGTCCACCACACCCACCTCTACCTCCAAGTCCCTATTGCCATCCATGTCGTCTATTACTGCTACATCCTCTTTCGGTCTTTCGACATCTGCATCAGGCTTCATAACACTATCCAGCTCCATTCAATCGCTGCCTAGACCTTCTTCAAGCATGATATCAGGATCTGCTACATTCTTGACAACAAAATCGTCCGTCCTCAGCTCTGCCCTCTCTCTTAGTTCTGTTTCTTCATCGCCAACTAGCGGATCTCAGTTTAGCACTCTCCTCAGCAGTCTCTCGTCATCCCCACGATCTACCTCGGTATCAGCATCCTCATCCGTGGTAACTCCTATTCCATCATCTACAAATCCAACGCTACTCTCCACGTTAACTCGAGCAACCAGCACAATCTCCTCCATATCACCGACCTGTACCGCAAGCCCCTCCTATGGCACCTATCTAGGCTGCTACAGCTGGTCCGGCAGCGAACTCAGCGGTGATTATTTATCATGGTACCAGCCAGGCTACGGCTCCATTGAATTGGCTAACGCTTTCTGTCGAGCCAAGCTTTCAGCTGGGTATAAATATCTAATTGTTACTGCATGTAAGTTCTGTCCTTCTCGTAAAGGATTGAGAATTAGTTGACTGAGGTGGTTTAGCGAATTGGGTCGGGTGCAGTAAGATTTTACCTACGACGCTTACGGTAGATACTGCGTGTAGATCTCCTTGTGATGGGAATGCGGCTGAGTTTTGTGGCGGTGATTCTACTTTGAGCATTTATAATGTTGTTTGAGTGGTGGTGCCTAAATGCTCAAATTGCAGGGCGGGTAGGTCGGAGAAGTTACTAGGATAATCGAGTATAGTTAAGGTGCTAAGGTGGGCTTGAGTATCAAATTAGACAGTAGATCGTAGTAATCACCAGATGGACGATACAATAAAGTGTGCACACTTTCAATTCCCTTCAAGTCCTAAAGCACAAGACAAAATGATCAACCCCCATTTCAAATCCAAATGAATGTCCTCTTTCCCCTCTCAATTCCTATCTCACCCCTCTTACCCCTCTTACTCCTTCCAAACCAGCATCCAGCCAACAAATCATTTAACATCTCCTCCACTGAATACCAGTAATATACTGAATATTCCCATCGATCGTATCATCCGTGATCAAGCCACTGGCCTTCGGATTAGTACTCGTGAGCGCAACCTGAGTACCCAGATTGAGCGGCCAATTTGCACCACAAGGACTCCATACTGTGCTTGTGAATGCAACATCATTTTCGATCTTGTAGTTGAGTTCGACGGGGCCGCGGAAGGAGGTCGAGGTTGTAACTTGGTTTGTGTTTGCTGGGGTGGTTAGTTGATTGATATTTAAAGTTCAGTGTTTAAGCAGAGGGTAACGGGAGAAAGAGGGGAAAGGCTGGCAAAAGGAAGAAAGAGAGACGAGACATACGACCTGAGAAATAATACAAAGCAGTTTGTCTTGCGTTCACACCTGCGTCCAGATCCGCATATCCACGGAATGTAGTCTTCAGCACGGAATACTGGAAGCCCTGCGGATAATGCAGATCGATATTGATCTGGCAGAATTTTCTGTTGTCGGAAGGAACGGTGCCAGGACCAATCTGTGCTTGGAAGGAGTCAAAGATCAGGGTGAAGCTTTCTTGTTAGTAAGTTCTGATGCGGGAGGGGGAGAAAAGGAAGAGGTGTAATACGTGTCTCGAGATTCAGAAAGGAATTGGCCGACTGAGTTTTGAGGACAACCTGAGCCGCCGTAGGTGATGTTACGGATGTAGACTTCAGATGGGTTGGGAGTGTCACGTTGTTCGAAGGTGGGAGCAGAGACGGCTGCTGTGGCCAGGGTAATGAGAGTGAAGAGAGAATGAAGCATTTTGAAATTTCAGATCAAAAAAGTGTTCAGAGTATTGAGTTGAAATATTGTGATATTGATGGGAAGTCAGAAAGGCTGATTGTGAAAGACTTAGCAGGCAAATTGTGGCTCCTTTATACTTTAGTAAAGAGCCATTCTCGACGGGTTGAATCCATTATATGTCCAAGTGAGCTGAAAGACATTGGACTCCTCGTGTCGTATATGCTTGAGTGGTGAACGGTTACGCACATATACATGTGAGGACCAAATGTATGATGCCCATTGGCTTGAGAAAAGGTGAGCTGAGTTGAACAGACAATAAAACTGGCACAAAAGCATGATCAATTTGTTAGCTTGTCGCCTCTTCTACTGTAATGAGGTAACATTGCCGCCATATTACGAAAATCATCGCAGAAAAAGAATGCAGTTTCTTTAAAGGATAATAAATTTTGGAGACTGCTCCGAAGGGCAACAGAAAATCACACGCAGACTCCTGTTGCATTCCATAAACCAACGCCTCCATCTTTCCAGTGCCAAAACAACAGGCTCCAAACATGTCATGCACATTTTCTTTGTCATAGCTGAAGCATCGTCACGCCTTCCAAGTCTGATGGAATCACGTTCTAGATACCTTGTGAAACTTGAGGCTGCGAGAAGCCGAATGGGCTACCTGAGACTTGGAGCAACCTCCGTTGCGTTGTATCGCAAACAACCATTCAAATCCAAACTCATCTCCGCGGAATCCAGATCGTAAGGTTCAATATCAAATTGGCCGATGGAATCCTTCTAAGTAAGATGTTCTGGTGCGGCTGCCAACAGACAAGATCCTCCTCGGACGAAATTCAACCCGAATATGCTTCAAAAATATATTGCCCTGGATGCTGTGCAATGGAATTGACCGAATGATGTGGTCGTCAGACGAGCGGGGAAGGCATTCGCAGACAACGCAGCCGGAATCAAAACTGAAGGAGACCATGGAAGGCACAAGGCAGACTCCGAATAGATCATTAGCAACAAAATGCGACAGCTCTATTCCAATCATCAGTGGTATATACAATGCAAAAACCCGATTTCCAACGAGCGTATGAATGTGCAGAACCCAATGCACCAACACCTTTGACGCCAAACTATTAATGCTCCCATAATTATCCAGCCTTATGCGGTTGTTCATTTCTGTGGTGGAGGGATTTCTCCGTCTTGCCCAATGTCAGCACTGCTCCTGGCCTCGACGAGAACATATTCAGAATCGGATTCACCTTCGCTAGCACCCGGGGTAGGAGGGAGAGCCCCTGGCATTGGAGGTGTCCATTCCCCTTCTTTTGTCTGTTGCCTTCCAGTATTTGGTCGAGATGTTCTGAACTCGGTAGCAAGAGGACTTGTTGGTGATTCCGCCTTGTGGTTGAAGGTATCTCCTAATGGCACACGCTGTCTCGGGCTTGACCTTCCAGATGGCTTGCCTTGTACATTCACTCCAGCTCCAGCAGCCTGCTTCAGTCGTTCTTCGGTAGCTCTCAAGCGTGCTTCGAGGGCTTCAAGCTCGGAGGTTTGGGTTGAGACAGCTTTCTTTCTGAGAGTTGAAATGGTAAGAATATGGCTTGGAAACGGATGCATATGTAACACACTTCTCTGATACAGCAGCATCTAGATCTGCCAAACTATTATCAATTTTGAAGAGATCGTTGAGGGCGAGGGAAAAGGAGCGTGCCATTGTCCTGGAAGCTGTCAGTAACTAATCCGCGCCAACGGGGAGCTTATCTACACACGATTGCGGTCGGTTGTTGGGTTTCCATTGTCGGTCAAGCTCGTCGTCTGACATGATGTAACGATAATGATGATTTTGAAGAATAAAATGTGCAGGAGAAAAGGTTCGTTGTATGGAGGACGAGAAAGAGTTTTTGAGGTTGTCTCGTAAATAAAGTATGCGGATCTCCAAAGCTAAATTGGCAATAATAAGGGGTATCGGGCTAGTGTCATATGCCTGGTTGTCTCGGATCTCGACTTGTTCCCCTTTCGTCTGGAGCTGAATAGGCTGATACTGAGATATTCTCCCAAGATGTTGGGATGAGGGTAGAAAGAGGAGATGTTTTGCAGCTTTCGTTGTCAGATATTATTAGGAAGTTCATGCGGAGCTGGGTTGGAGGGGGGAGATGCGAGGGTAATTTGGCCAGCTTCATGCCTGCAATCTGATACGCGAAGCGGAATACGTGAGCTGAGCATGACGATCGCGGGAACGCCTGGGGATTAAGGCATAAGAAGGAGTATGAAATGCCCAAAGAACATAATGCTGTTTGAAGATTGAGATTAAGAACACTGAATTAGGATAGCTCTGATCATTTGCGGAGGAAACTATTATATAAATACATTTATGATCCTCGATATGGCAATGGGAAACGGAAAAGGGGTCATGAAAGGCTGCGTTGTTTCCCCCGGTCTCCTTCTGCTTCAAATGCTGGGACTTACTCGGCACCTCCTCCGTACTGTACAAGCACATCATATATCCGAATATGAACCGAAGGCGAAGGGAGATGAGAAAGGACGTGACGGGAGAGATGAGATGGAGAACAGATATCCAAAACTACACGTGATCGTCTCAACAATGTATGAGAAGAAGGCATTTACTTGGGGAGATTTGTTGAAAGGAGGCAGAGAGAATACAAGGACGAAGGGAAGAGTCTTAGATATATGGTGTATATTCCCGTCTTGCAGATGCGGCTGAGATTGAGATCGCTGTTTTGAAGATCCATCAATTACTCAAAATTCTCTAGCCGATGTCTTGAAGATGCATCCTCTGAAGTGTCTTGGTAATTTGACAGGGAGCAGCAGCTATACGAAACAGGGTTCGGTCCTTCCAACTATAATAACTTGGATTGAACAATTCACTACATGAAATAATTATGAAGATCGATGCCGAGGAATAAATAGAGCACACATGGTGGTATTATATAAGAAATATTCACTAACACCAGAGCAAAAATAATTGAATTGCAATCAAGGCAGAAGTTGTCTCTTGGAAAAGTAAACATTCCCGTCTATAATTATAATTATTTTAAAAAGGTTGTTTGTTTGTAATTTGATCAGTTGTTCACTTAAATGAATGACACCTGTACTTGTACCTTGGTACATCAAGACCGGCTACTCATTAATCCCTCCCGCCTGCTAATAGTGCCACGTGACCCTCAAAGTTTCTCGACTTCGAATCTGAATAGCATCATACATCGTGAAAAGAGCCAACGACCACCTCTAACCCCATGAGAAATATCAAGTCGCGATCGATATCATCTAGCGACCAGATTGCCACCTCCAGGTAAACATCAAATTTCCATCTGCGCGCCCGAACACCATCTAAATCAATCAACAGCTTCTCGTCGTGGCTCCTCTCCATCTTGTCTCCAGCCGTGACACTCCCCTCGATCGCTGGCGAGGAGGTCACAGGGGGATGAATACTACGGCAGCATATACTCCCCTCGAGAGTTTACTACTTTTCCAGTCCCTCGTCGAATTCGGCACTGAAGATCAAGACTTCAATCGAATTTCTGATTTACTCACAAACAATTCACTGGTCAAAGAGGGAGAGTCATACGATACGCAAAGATTAACTTCAGATGCTTTACGACAGCTGTATCTCCAGCTTCTGCGCGAGGAATTAGCAGGGGAGGGGGACCCATCGCAGGATGGAAATACGTCGAAGAAACGCAAGCTCGCATCTCCGCCACTGCCCTCAGTTAAAGATGCACAAGAGTGTCGCGAAAAGCTACCCCAACTGGTAGACCGACTGTATGCCCGGTATAGAGACCATATGGTGAAGGCGATCCGTGAGGATGAAGAAAGATATGCCAGTATTCAGAAGGAGATTGGTGAAATCGAACGAGGTGAATGGGACGAGAGGATAATCCAAGAAGACAGAGCCAAAACCAACGGAAGTGCTCCAGTGGAAGCTCCTATAATTGGAACCAACGGAAGTCTAGAAAAGCCTGTGCCAGAGGAGAGAAGAATTGGAAGTTCTGAGCCTACAAAGGCCACCTTACCAGAACAACAATCCCCTCTCCCATCTCCACGTCCAGACGGTCTGGCCATCACGGATGTACTCAATAATCAAGATGCTACGCCTAGTCATCCAAAAGGCCCAGATCAAGGAAGAAATGTTCTTCACCATCCACAAAATCCTCAGCAATTCCCTCAGAATCATCAAAGGAACGGCAGCACCGGACCGCATGGGCCATCTCCACTTCAACCTCTTCCACCTCAACCACAACAACCTTTGAGATGGGAGCACTCTTATGCACAGCCGCAACCACAGCAGCATTCACAGCAACACCCATTTCAACCTCCTCAATCATACCCCCCATATCCCCAATATCCTCCCCCGTATCCTCAACAAGCTCGTGGCTCCTTTCCAAGTCCCCATGGACTTCCTCCGCCCCATGCTCACGTGCCATCATCTCCTATTAATGCACCACATATGCATCTTCCTCACCCCAATAGTTCTCGACAACCTCCAGGCTCACCTGGGATGCATTTAGACACTTTGGCAGATATTGCAGGTCAACAATATCGAGCTCCGTCAGGATCCCCCGTCATACAACAAGGTCCTCCTCCACCTGCTGGATATCCACAATCATATCCTCAGCAGCAACGACCTCCATCTTCCAATGGCCCTCCGCAATGGAATGGCCAACAGTTCCAACCAGGATATCATCAGCAATATCCCCAGTATGCCACTCCGCAACGTGCAACCCCTTTTCAGCCTCCTGCAAATCTTATTCAGAGCGAGGCAAGACCTTACAGCTCTCCATATAATGCAAATCAAGGACCAAGGCAATCTCAATCAACTTCGGTCCCAAGACCATTCCCGAACCTTCCGCATACGCCCATATCACATCCTCATCCTCTTAGTGCTTGCATTACTGGCAGTGGAACAAAATGGACACCTACAGCCGCTGGAACTTCAACTCCTCGTTCTTACAGACAAATTGATTCACCTGCAATTGAGCCTCTCAGTCCAGTCCAGAGACCAGCCGAGCTTCCACAGCCGAAGAAAACACCTAAGAAAAAGACATCACCGGAGAAGCCAATTCAGAAACCTGAGCCCTCAGCCGCAAAGCCAACAAAAACTCCGAGACGTGGTGTACAGCGGACACGAGCCGGGAGCACAGCCTCTTCAGTAATAGCTGGTTCCAACAGAAGCCAATCTGTAATGTCGCATGCAGATGATCTATCTATGGATACCGAACACGTCAACCGCCTTGTAAAGCAAGAAGTCAATACACCATTGGCCATGGGTGTGGAAGACACTGGCGATACTACTGCAGATGAGCTTCCAAGGCTGCCAAGATCTGGAATATCTCCTCATCATTCAAATAAACGAAAAAGAGCATCTAGTATACCTACACCTATTGGGTCTCAAACTCCATCGGCACCGCCGACTCATGTTGTTTGGACTCGTGCATTCCCAAAGATTTCAGCATCAGCACTTGATTCTATCGCCAGTCACAAAAATGCAGGACTTTTCGCGGCTGCTGTTACTGAAAGAATGGCACCAGGGTACACAAAAGAAATTTTCAGGCCACAGGATTTGAAATCAATACGCTCGGCCATCGCAGCAGGTCACCGTGCCGCGAGTAACGTAATGCCAGAAGATACAGACCCAAGTGCAACAACCGTTTGGTTGCCTATATCCGAAGATTTGATTCCACCAAAAGGTATCATCAATTACGCACAATTGGAGAAGGAGTTGATGCGAATGTTTGCAAACGCCATTATGTTCAATCTGGATCCGAATCGTGGACTTGGGAGAAAACATGGACATCTAGGAAAGGGTAAAGATGCTACTGTTGGTGGGTATGAGGTTGATGAAAACAGTATTGTCAAAGAAACGCGTGCCATGTTTTGCACAGTTGAAAGAACAATCAGTGAACTTCGAAGTGCTGAAAGACGAAGTGAAGAGATTAGGGAGAGCAGTATGGCCAGAGGCAATCCGGAAGATGAAGAAATGGATGAACTGGCAGCGGATGGTGAGAGTCATTATGGAGGCTCTAGTACAGCGAAGCGGAGGAGAAAGGCATAAGACTTTGGAGTCGATTTGTACTCGTAGTGTAGTAATAATTTCGAGACAAAAGAAGTATACCATGTTATACGTTTGGAATCTTGTAGACTCCCTTAATCCCCGTCTTGCCAAATCGTAATATCAACCATACCCAACAACAAAATTCTCACGCAATTCCCGAAAAATATTTTCACATATGACGCATCCTTCCATCCATCCAACCAACATTTCACCATTCCTCATTCCACGTGCCCTCGCAAAATCACGATTCTTGGCCCTACGGCGAGAACAAGCTTGGCCTGGCTCCCAACTCCGCCCGTTTACGTAACCGCCACCGCACCTCTCCTATCCATTACCCCATAGCCATCTAAATTTGCAAACGCGAGCTTAACTATGGGGTAATACCGCATTTGCATCATCCATCACAAGATGTGTGTTTTAGTCAGGGCCAAAGCACGCAAAGCACGATTTATAAAAGTGCGGGGATGGTGGTGTTCTTGGCGGGCTGACAACGTGAGAGGGTTTTAGAAATGAGAGGAGGACGCTTGGTGCTTGATCGTATGGGGATAGGAGATGGTGCACGATTTATAACGGGATGAGGGGCGATTGGTGCTTTGGTGCTTGGAGAATGTATGGATGACGAAGGTTTGTTGTTTACGGCTAAGGGGTATGCGGTGTATGTCGTGATGGCAGGTAGAAAATTGATGCGAGGAGTCTGGATCTTTGGGCTGGGTTGGATGGTTGGTAGTCAGGGGAGAGGGGAATGGTATAAGTGCAGATGGATCTTGGGTTTTAAAAAGATGTTTTGGTGATGATCTGTGAGGATATTTACTACTGCTCGCTTTTAACCCCTTTTTTTCTCAGATCTCAAACTCGCTTGCTGGGCGTCGGACATCATGGCTTATACTTCGTTTATGGATTGGGTATCGGAGTTCAAAGGACTTCCGCCTCATCCAGCTGGGTGTTCTCCTCTTGAAAAACTTCCGAATGAGTTGTTGAGTCGGATATTACAATTTGTTGCTTGTCAGAATCAGGACTCATTTTGTATTGAGGATAATTTGCCAAGTATATATATCCCGCCTCTCAAAACTTGAAAATTTACTAATAAATCTAGATAATGTCAATCAAGCTCAAAACAAATCAAACATCTTACCATGTGTATTATCCTCACGAAGATTGTACTACATCTCCTGCCCAATCCTCTACAACGCCCCAAAATTCGCCCGTCTAGAAATGTTTAAAAGCTCCCCCTCCTTCGAGAAATTCATCGATATCCTTTCCCAACGAGGAGAACTATGTCCTCTAGTCCGCTCCCTCGATATCGGGCAATTAGGAGGCTGTACACCCATCACCCTCCTCCAAACCTGTCTCTCTCTCACCTCACGTCTAAAATCGCTCCGGTTGCATTGGCAAGATCTCTGCAACGAGCCTATTGTCCGCCAAGTGCTCTTTGGAATGGAGAGTCTCCAAGCTCTGGAAATCTGTGGCCAGCCGTCAGAACACCATACGCTTCTCTATCATACATCACTCATGGCCATACCCCCCAGAATATCAAGCAGAATCAGCAGTCTTTCTATCGAAAACGTGAATTTTGGAGGGTTATTAGAGGGACTTTTACCTCGCTTACCTAATCTCCGCATCCTGGATATAAAACACTCTGCTTTGACAAGCAAAGTCCTATCCTCCATCTCTCCGCACACAAAATTAACACATCTCATCCTAGAAGGCTCCCGTTTCCTAGATGAGGACTCAATAATCGATATCCTCACCACGCACCCCGCAATGAGAGATTCCCTTACAACACTTAACCTCAACAGTGTGCGACAAGATTCCTCTCGTTTCTTAACGGAAGAACATGTTGCTCATATCTTGGAGATGGCGCCTTCTTGTTTGAGGTATCTGCATTTGAATCGCTCAACTATGACTTCCAGACATGTATCGTTCCTTCAGGATCTATCGCTACAATTGGAGGAACTCAGTATCGGCGATGGGCTTTCTGGGCAAGATGTCGAGAGGATTCTGCTAGGAAGGCAGTATATTCTCGAGGGACACTCTCAAATCGATACTCCATCCACTATCTCCCTCTCGAAAGATGGGTATAGTGTTTTAAATCCCATGAGCGAAGCGGTTTCTCTATGCAGTATGAAGCATCGACTTAATACTCTCCCTCTTAATCCAAAACGTCCTGCACGGAACTCGAGAATCAGATACTTGAATATCGGGGGTTTAAGCATTTCTGCCCAGGGGAATATTCAGAATTCTTTATTATTGGGAAGTCAGGCCAACCCGTTGGGAGTTATTGAGTTGTCGGATTTTATGGTGGGGCATGTAAAGGGGATGGAGAGGCAGTTGGGGAGTCTGGGGTGGAGGGTTAGGTGGGTAGGGAGGAGGGTCTGGATTGAGAGGGTATGAGGAAGTGAGGAGTGGAGAGAGTGGTGCGAGAAGGAGAGGAGCAGAAACATGGGTTAAATGAATGGCGTAGGAATTTTAAAAGGAGGGCGTTTTGGGTTGGGAAAATGGAAGGAAGGATAGGGGAGAAAAATAATTGTGTAATTCTAATACCAAAAGTTCATGGACAAATTCAAGAAGGCAGATTCGTTGTTTTGTAAGAGATATGAAAATCTCTTCAACTATGAAGGTTTCTCAACAAGGTCGATATAGTGAAAAACACTCTCCTCTACCATGAAAATGCTAGCTATCCTAAAAATCACCAACACCTTAACGCCTACTCTATGCAATTCTGCACTCTCTACCCACCCACCCTCCTCCTCACCTTCTCAACCCTCCACTTCTCATCCTCAGCCCTCTGCTCCTCCAACCTATTCTCAAGCACCATCCCCTCTTTCCTCCACGTCACCAGCGCAGCAAAAACACACACCCCACTAAGCACAGCACAAACCCTCATACTCTGTCCAAAAGCATCAACATAAGCCTGTCTAATCCTATCCCTCTGTTCTGTCGCGAGCCCTGTAGCAGTAGCATCTAAATGCTCTAACTGCTGCGGAGAAAGAAAAGATAATTCTTTATGCGTTGTATTGCTGAGAATAACGGTGGATGCAGCTATACCTATACTTCCTCCCAACACTCTCGCTTGTGCTATAATACCTTGTGCGACTGTTCGGTCGCGGAGTGTGCATTCCATGCTTGCTCCCAACGAGACGGTGGAAACCATAAGCCCAAACCCTAGACCGACGAAGACTTGGAATCCGTACATCTTTGCTTGGAGGGAAGGAGTGTTATCCAATGTTGAGAGAGAGGCAGTACCGATAGTCATGAATAGAGCGCCGGTGATGAGCGTATAACAGATGAAATCCTTTTTCGTATTGAGAGCACCGGCGATAGTGGATGCGATGGCTACGGATCCTAGCATAGGTAATAGAGCTATCCCGGAAACGAGTTGTGATTTCCCATTCACGACTTGGATTCGTAAGGGGAGAGCGTATATCACCATGAAATAAGGAAATCCTGCTAGGAGCGTAGTAAGAAAATGTCCCATAAACACACGACGTCGAAGCAGACGGAGTGGAAACATCGTTGCCAGGGTATCAGGCCATAACCTATCAGCTAAGATCTCCCATCCCAGGAGAGCAAACCAGCAAAGTATACCGATGAGTAATGGGGCGAGGAAAAGAGCTGTAGACCAGGAAGACGCTTTTATACCTGCTTGTTGGAACGAGAAGACAAGTAGCACAGAAGCTGCTATGACGAGAGCAGCGCCTAGGATATCGAGTTCTTTCCAGGGACGTCGTTCAGCATGCTGGATTTGATGCGGTTTAGGCCAGGCGAAGATGAATAGGAGCAGGGGGAAGATTCCAATTGGCGCACTAGAACAAACGTTAGATTTTGGTAGTGACCACTCAGTAGAAGAGAGAGAATACTTGATCCAGAATATCCACCTCCAAGTCGTATAATGCGTTATCACTCCGCCTAACACCGGTCCCAGTACACCAGCCATAGCGACCACTGCACCTGCCAACGCACCCGTCGCCTGAGCCAATTTCGGCGGACTGATTTCCGGTAGAATCACAAACGTTAAAGAATACAATCCTGCTCCGCCTATGCCCTGTAACACTCTACATACAATCAGTTGCTGCAACGTCTTTGCAAATCCACAACCTAGAGAAAAAGCGAAGAAGATTAGGAAGGCGGAGATATAGGCATTTCGCCGACCGATGATGTCGGATATACGAGCGAAGAGCACGGCGCAGCTGAGATAACTGAGCGTGTATGATAGAGCTACCCAGTTTATGTTGCTAAGGGAATTGAGATCGAGACCGATTGTGTAGAGAGCTGTGGCTACTATTGTGGTGTCGAGCAAGGAGAGGAAGAGGCCAAAGGAGATGCTGTGAGGTATAAGTCTTTTATATATAGGTATTTGTATTTGAGTTTGGAGGGATGCACTTACCAAATTGTCAAACAGATGAGTCGCCATCTAGGGAGTTGCGACTCTGTGACGATATTTGGAGGGGTTTGAGAACTGGAACCTTCTTCTACGATGGATGATTCGTTCTCGATGGGAGGTCTTGTTGTTTTCTCCATTTTGGCTGGAGGTATCAACTCAGCGCTAGTTCCAAGTAATTATTTCGAAAAGTCGTGATATATCCCTTCTTTACCATTCAAAGCTCCAATTCATCTCAATTCTTCCTCTTTTAATTCTCACCTTATTTCCCTTCCCCGAGTTCCAAACCCCACGACAACTTAGCTTTTCCCCTCAAAAAGTCTCACCTAAAATTCTCCTCCCCTCTCTACCCATCCAACATTTATAACCAAAAAAATCTATTCCCTCTCAAACCCAATCAGCGAAGTATAATCCATCAGCCTCAAACAGTTCCTAAACCAAAAAAGCAACAAACATCCCCATCTTAAATAAAATCCACCTCCCAGAGTTCTATCCACTAATTCCCCACTATCCACCATACCAAAATCTCCTCGGTTCAGCCCATCCAATCACAACCCACAGACTTACGTCCGTACGCAAACCACCCCAGCTCGGAAAATACTTAGACGAGACACTGGAAGCGCATCAGAACTAAATAGGCTTTTCTAGAACGGAAAGGGAACGGGGTGATCTGAAGCGAGGATAAGCCGCTTTTGCGGATTGGTTTGGAATTGGAAAGAGAGGGATTGAAATTGTTGGTGGATATAGGTGGATTAAGCGAATGCGATATTTCATGGAGGTGAAGTCTCGAGTCGGGATGTATAATGATTCCGAGACGGAGTCTTTGATGTTGTTGATAGTGAGGGGCAGAAATCGAAAAAAAGAAGAAAAAAATAGAATAGCTAATGTACGTTAGAAAATGTAAAAGATAAGTCGGTTTGAAATAAGCTAGATCTGGGAAGTGGAATAGATGAATAATTTCATATAAATATATTTATTCCTCCTTCACTCTAAAAACCCCTCTCATTTCCAAACCTCAAATACTAAAAGTAACATTCTCTACAATTCACTACTCCCTCTCAAAACTAACCACATTCCCTAACCCCCCCACCCCCTCAACCACAACCTCGACAAAATCCCCATCTCTCAAAAATCCCTTCGGTTCCATAAACAAGCCCACCCCACTCGGCGTACCAGTCATAACCACCGTTCCCCTCCTCAACGTTGTCCCTCTACTCAAATGCTCTATAATCTGCTTCACACTCCAAATCATATCCTCCGTGCTCGTTCTCTGTCTCTCCTCCCCATTAACTCTCGTTACCAAGCTAAATTTCTGCGGATCTATGCCAGGATGAGAAAGGAGAACAGTGGGACCAATAGGTGCGAATCCATCAAAGCTTTTAGCATAGCTGAATTGAGAACCTGATACTGAGGCTGGGAGTTGGAGGTTTCGAGCTGAGAGGTCGTTGCCGCTTGTATAGCCTAATACATAATTTAAGGCTTGGTCGGCGGTGATGTTTTTACAGTCTTTGGCAATGATGATGCAGAGCTCGCCTTCGTAGTCTAGTTGTGGTTGGGCTAGGGGATGGATGGGGATCGTGGAGTAGGGACCGGCTAGGGCGTCGGCGGGTTTGGTGAAAGTGACGGGGTAGGTTGGGATAGTGAGCTGTAAATGTGTGAGTAACAGAGATATCTGACTTGTGTTCAGTGTAACAAACATTAGCCTCTTTGGCGTGATGAGCATAGTTTAGACCAATGCACATGAATATTGGAGTTGATTCTAGTGGGCAAAGAACCTAACTATAATTAGAACTATAAAAATATCTTCATGATGGGGGAGGTACCTTCTTGATGGTCGCTTGACTCTTGGTTTTCGAAAATCCTGTGAATGGATCTCCAGAAAGGACTGTCACTGTCTTGCCTTCTAAAACTCCAGAGGTCTCTGATGATGGGATTTCCCCGTACAAAACATTATCATCTCCGTCTTGGAATCTGAGAAAGTTCTCGATACTCATGTTGAATTTTCTTTAACTGATTTGAGTAAGGCCGGGAGAAAAACTTTGATTGAGACTTATAAACACCTTTGGAGGAGGTGACGATGACTGGGGAAGCAAACTTGATAACTTGATGGAAAAATGGTACTAGAAAGCAGATATCAATGGGTATAGCGGATATTGCGGACATGATCCATCATCAATCGTCAGCGCTTTGGGTTCAAACCCGTGAGTACGATATGCACCGCGATGCTTACCGCGGGGTCATGAAATTGTCCCGCACAATTACCCCGCCATCAATTCCACCGACAGGGTATACCACAGCGCATTTTTCAATGCATTGCGTTCAACACTAAATCCCGTATATAAAAATTGCAATCGCTGCGTGAGGACGTGAGATATTGTTCGTTGCAATCCTCGGAGAGATTACGAAACATTCCATAACTCCCTGGTTATCCAAGATCCGTGTTCGCAACTACTCAGCTCCACCATACATGAGCAATTCATCTATACCCCATCCCCATAGATTCAAGCCACCTTCGTTATTGAAAGGTATATTCTGCATGTCAAAATCTTGAGGAACTTGCCAGCTAGAGGCAAATGCGTTGTCGATTCCAGGTTGTAAAGTAGGCAATGCTCGGCTCAAATACGGATTTGCATTGTTACTGCTATAATCGTTACTTGTTGTCTCTGGTCGGAATTCACTGTGAACTTCAGGAATTGCGATTTGACGGTGAGTGACAATCGAAGAGAGTAAATCTCGCCCTCTGTCATGATTCTTGAGGCTTTTAAGCTTGTACTCAAGTGTACTTAACTTCTGCTTCAAAGATTCAGAAACACCCCAAAAAGAGACGAACGAATCCAGGTTGCTCTGTAAAACATCTAGGTTTGAGATCCGAATGTTGGAACTCGATGGTCCGAAATCTTTAGCAACAATTTGCGCAGCAGCAGCAAGCCATATGGTACTGGCCAGAAATGGGTTCACATATTGAATATGTCTTGGCGCACAATTTCGAACGAGTGAGACGATCTGATCCGAAGCAGCGGTATAATGTGTCCATGCTGCTTGGTCAGGCGGCTTCACTTGCACGAGATTGGCATTATTCGACAGATCTACTTGACGAGATGTGCTTTCAAAAACCCTCTGGTGGTTTATCATGAACCGAGACAGTTGGGTCATGATGTGAATGCTGTGCTTTGCGCCCTCAAGTTGAAACTGGCGAGGATCTTTAGGATCAAACGCCAAAAGTTCGCTTTGGTACGTAAGTTTTTGAGGTAGTGCCGCGGACAAACAATATAGAGAATTCGATATCAAGTCCGCGTCTGCGGAAGTCATTGAATGTCTCTGAGAATATGCCTGTGGATAGGATGAAAGATGAGCATGTCGCATTAATGCATTGAGGACAATGAACCACGCCTTTGAACTTTGATTGCCAGTCTGCTGCAGGGATTTCCAAGCTCGGGTAGGATCTGGATCCAGTGCACAACTCTCTGACTCTCGATTTGAGAACCATATCTGATCTTCAATGGGAAGCCAGGTTTGATTTTGTGACCATTGTATTGAGGTTGGTAGTCGTCGGATTGTGCTCGCAAAGACGTCAAACTCCCATATTGCCCACCATGCCCGTCGCTTCTCTTCGTCTATGGAGGGACCAGATTTGGGCTGGTTTGATTTTGTAGAGGTTCTATCAATAAGATGCAAATGCATCTCATAGGCGATACGAACACATTCTCCAACAGACCTCCATGCTCGACCTCGCACACCTTTTATCAATGCATGAAATGTTGTCAAGATCAATGCTTGCAGCAAAGAAATCGAAGGAACTTCATCAGCACATTGTTTCAGTGCTTCTTCTGTCAATTTCTCAGCTACTTCATGGAACCTGGTGTGTCTAGGGCTATTCAGATCATGACCATCCTGTGAAGGAATGTCGACAAATCGAGCGGAGAAGGAAAACATTGAGGCAAGTAAAGCTTGAGCCTCAATCTCGTTGGGAATGGAGTTAAGTGTCGTCTGGAATGTTGGGCGGTGGAAGAGTGAAAACGCAGTCATATGATCAAAATAAGCATCAATTCTATATCTTGATCAGAAGAAGGAGACGGCACTTGTAAGTAGAATGCTTACAGCGAATTGCACATCTGTAGTGAGATTCCAAGGCCATGACAGGCGTTCTCTACCACTGACCTGGTATCGTGCGTGCTAATGGAGCGACGATTAGTTGTCGGCGACCCATTATTTAGCGGTGGATCATGTGAAGGATGTACAAGTTGAGAGAGGCTCAAGCCCCTGGATCCAGTCCCATCGGAGTCAAAATTTGATACGTCGTCTCCCAACTGTCGATTTGCGAGATCGTCCTGTCCTGATGGCGGTTCACCTCTAAGTCTCTCGGGACGTCCCGAGTTCTGTGGAGTATTGGAGACCCTGTATGCATGTCGACTTCTTCGATGTATACCACCTAAAGTACATTAGTCCTGACCAAGAGGTATATTGGTCCGCTCGTACCTGGCTTTGGTCCGGGTTTATTAGCAAGCAATGGGTATGTGCATGCTGCGGATATGTGGAGACACTTATGGCAAGAAGGTAAAAGGCGATCACTTCATCCGGTTAGGAAATACCAATTCAGAATGTGGGACGAATGTGTAGAAGCTGACCATTTGATTTTGCGGCTAACAATATATCGTTAACCTCGAATTGAAAGTCGAAGGATGTCTAACATACCGCTTACATCGTTCACATGCAAGGTTGCCTTGATTTCTGGGAGATTCGCGATCAGAAGACATCTTCTTTGAGTCTACTAGACCACACGTCGCCCGAAAGTATGCGGATGAATTCTCGGGAGGTTTGTTGTAATATATGTTTGGTAGCCAAGCTTTACATACTAAATGCAGCGTGACCAATCACTATTTGACCGCTGAATTGTGGAATTGGCCCGCCATTTGCCTGCGGGGCTAAAGAGCTGACGGGAACTACCCCGCAAATATCCGGAATTGACGTTGTTGGCATGAGGAAGTCATACCCGCACGCAATGTTCAAGATTTCTGTTCCAAGGATTTACTTTACAAATTTATGATCCATCAATTCGCTAGCCAAATGGTGAAATATGTTTGTGATTGAAGATGGTAATTTAAACATCCAAAATTTGAGGTAATTGTCCAAAGAACGCCTCCGCCAATTTCACAATCTCAATCATCATGAATCTGCAATCTATTGCAGGAACGTTGCAGGGACTTCTGGGCCTGTACAATGTTAGCATATGAAGAGACTCGACAGGAACGAAACCTTACCCCAAACGTGTAGATTACCCGGACCAGCTTTTGTGCGATTAACTGGCGTCTCATCGTTCACCAAGTCGCCATCCACATAGTGTTCCAAGATGAATTTACTTGGATCAAACCAGTAATCGAAAATCTGGCTTCCCATGACATGCCTTCCAACTCCCCAGCAGTTTTCGTACTTCTTCTCCGTTAACCAAGTATGTCCGAGCATCTGTATGTCGAAATCGAAGACCTCAAAGCTGGAATGATGAACGTGGAATTTGGGACCCTCGAAAAAGAAGAAGCAATGATGGTCTACCCATTCATCACCTCGGTCCAGATGCAAAAAGGTAGTGATATCCTCATTCGTATCAGGATCGTACACCAACTCAGTCGGCTTGAGATTGAAGTTCTCCGTGTAGAATTGGAAAGCTTTCTTGTAGTCCGTCACACATAACCCGAAATGACCAATCTTGTGTATCGGTGCAGGCCCCTTCCTGAATCTCTGTGTCTTGTTGACTGGTCTGTGTTTCGAGGTTGGGAAATTGTATACAAGTTCTGGGAATGTTTCTGTGATCTCAACTGTTGTTTGCCCATAGACTAAATGCCATGGACAATTGTCGACTGGCTCGTAGAACGTTACGCCCTTTCCACCTCCCGGAGTATCGAGGTCGTGAATTGGCGTAGCATTTGGAAGGGAAGTTGCCAATTCGAGATCTTCCATGGAATCTACCACCCATCCTGATCCACCAAATTTGTCCTCTGTTCCCTTCGTAGCACAAACAACAAATGGCTCTGTGCCATATCCTCTATAATATATAGTGTCCTCAGTTCGCTGAACAATGCTGAATCCAAAGTCCAGGTAGAATTGATTTGCTGCTTCGAGATTCTTGTGCGTGTAAAAGACATGGGCTATACGCTTCAAGCTGATCTTCTGCTTTGCTGCAGATGGAGACATTTTGGCAGATCTCGGATAGAATGGGGAGGTTGATAGCTTGCTTGAGTTGCAGATTCGCAGAGGTACAGAGTTCAATCCGGAGAACGGAGAGGTTCGATTGCTGGCACGAGTTCAAGGCTCTGACGAGACATATATCCAGTCGAGCCAGTATATCTGCCGCCACTCATGTTCGTGGTCTTATCCTTCGAGTTATGGTAAAACAGCATGGTGCTGATGTGGGACGGCGATGTGGGGTTACGGACAATTGTAACGGACTAATTGACGTGGTGGATGGAGATGCGGATGGCCGATGGGGAGGAAGAATGAAAGTCTCGGGGAGATAGAGATAATGTCTCAGCCACAGCGGTCGAATGCCGCCTGCGGGGTCTCAACTTGCAGGCCTGGGCCATTTGCCGACCCCAACATCCTCATACTCAGACTCAAACTAACTTTCTCTTGTACCTCTCAATTGCTCAATTGACTCCACAACTCCACTTCCATCTCCTTGTCGTTACCGCTATGCTAGACCTGGTAAGTGACAAATGTATTACCAACTCTTACAAAGGTTTACACAGTATGGTTGTGCAAACATGAAGGTATTGTTTCTGTTCATCATATTTCTTTGATCTCATTCCCTTCCTTTACCTTGACTTCATATACCTACTACAAGCAGATCAAAAGGTTATAGTGCCTTGCCGTGGCAATGCCTCATTTGGAAGGAACAACGTCTGCAGCGGAAGGTAGAAGAGAGGATGCCAAGCAAGAAAGAAACATTGAAGCCGTGGAAGCTATTGAAACCGATCTACTTATCATCGGCGCAGGTCCTGCAGGTGCAGCACTGGCCTGCTTCTTGACCCAGCATGGTGAGTCCTCCGATACCAGTAATTGACTCCTTTGCTAATATATGCAGGGCTTAAAGGAATTATGCTGGCGTCGACTCCGAGCACAGCAGATACACCAAGAGCCCATATCACAAACATGGCAGCTCTCGAGTGCCTTCGCGATATTGGTCTGGAGGAAGAATGTATGCAACGTGCTGTGAAAGGCGATTGTATGCAGCATACCAGGTGGTGTCGAAGCATGGCAGGAGAGGAATTTGGAAGAATCTATTCGTGGGGAAATGATCCACAGAGAGCTGTGAGTACCTAGATTGAGGCGCTGCTTGAATACTGCTAAGAGTGCAGGGTGATTATGATGCTGCCAGTCCTTGCAACCATGTGGACATTCCTCAAACAGTCCTAGAGCCTATTCTTGTGCACCATGCAACACATAATGGATTCTCATGTCGCTTCGACACTTCATTCCTTTCGTTCGAACGAGAGCCTTCTGGCACTATACTCAGTACAGTTCAAGATAACCTCTCCAAACAAATATATAGCATAAGGTCCAAATATTTGTTTGGATGCGATGGTGCTAGGAGCCAGGTACTGAGACAATTGAAGATTCCGTTGGTCAAGAAACCAGGTCAAGGTTTGGCCATCAATGTACTGGTGAAAGTAGATTTGGAACGTGTGATGGAGCATAGAATGGGTAATTTGCATTGGGTGATGAGACCAGATGAAGAAAGACCCGCATTCGGCTGGACCGCTATTGTGAGAATGGTGAAGCCTTGGGATGAGTGAGTGAAAGTTCTGCTTACAAAACTCTGCTAATTTCTCAGGTGGATGTTCATCTTGTTTCCAGCACCAGGTGCAGGTGTTGACTTTGCACCAACACATGAAGAATATCTTGACTGTGTCAAGTCCATGGTTGGAGACGATACGCTATCGGTTGAAATATTGGGCATTTCCAAGTGGTTCATCAATGAGATTGTAGCTGAATACTACTCTGATGGCAACATGTAGGTGCACATTCAACCAAGAGTTTACTTTACTGACCTAGTAGATTCTGTCTCGGTGATGCCGTTCATAGACACCCTCCCCTGAATGGCCTTGGATCCAATACCTGCATACAAGATGCTTACAATTTAGCTTGGAAGATAGCATATGTTTTGGATGGCCGTGCATCTCCCCACCTTCTCGACTCTTATACTCTTGAGCGTCAACCAGTTGGAGAGTCTGTAATTACTCGAGCTAACCAAGGACTTCGAGATCACGTTCCTGTTTGGGAAGCCCTGGGCATGATGGACCCTGACCTTGAAGTACGGAAGAAGCATTTTGCAGAGTTGTCTCAAGCTACACCTGAAGGAAAAGCAAGAAGACAAAGACTTCAAGAAGCTATAAAAGGTACATCTCACGAGTTTCATGGGGTAGGTGTTGAAATGAACCAACGCTACGAGTCAAAGGCAATATGTGTCGACGAAGAGTCTTCTAGGCCACCATTGCCTGCAGATCCAGTCTTACAACATGAGATCACAACATATCCTGGTAGTCGCTTGCCACATGCATGGTTGAACACTCGTATCCCAGGAAAACAAATCTCTACTATTGATCTCGCAGGCCACGGATCTTTTTGTCTCCTGACTGGCATTGGTGGTGAAGCTTGGAAAGCCGCTGCTGTAGCAGCAGGAAAGGCATTGAATATCACTGTAAATGCGTACTCAATCGGATGGGGCCAAGATTATCAAGATGTATACTCGGATTGGGCTCAGCGGAGAGAGATTGAGGAAGACGGTTGCGTTCTTGTGCGACCTGATAGATTTGTTGCTTGGCGGGCCCAAACCATGATTTCGGATGCCACAGAAAAGTTGCAACACGTTCTACAGTCGATTTTGGGAAGATTGTAGAACCAATGAAGATTACCTCAAATCTAATAGATCAGAATAAGTGCCTGTCTTCTAACTTAGTTAAATGCGGGGTGACTAAGTACCCCGCACATCGGGTGTCTGGGGTAATACAAGACTGTCCGCTGGGACGAATGTGCCAATCAGAATTCGACCGTCCTGAGGATCTGCGGTATCTTGGTGAAGCGTCGATTCCTCTGTACGACTATATTATCATAAAGGCCGTGATTGTTCTCATAATCATTCTTCTACTCACAGATTACAGCTCATCATCATGGCTGTACTCTTACTACTCGGCATTGCCGCCGTCGCTGCTCTCACTTATCTCGCATTAACGGTTGGATCACGAGGTCGCAATTTTCCAGATGGTATGTGTAGAATCCTCAAGAAGAGCTTGACTTGACGTTGATAGGACCTCCTACTTTGCCAATTCTTGGGAATCTTCACCAGATGCCTCTTAAGAATGCACATCTGAAGTGAGATTCAACCTCTTTATCCATTCCCACCAGTACGCTTCTAACACCTTCAGATTCACAGAATGGGCAAAAACCTACGGCGGGATATATTCCCTCAAACTCGGACCCGGAACAATGATTGTTCTGACAGACCGTCGACTCGTCAAGAATCTCATTGATAAAAAGTCATCAATATACAGTAATCGACCACCTTCTTATGTCGGTAATGGACTCATCACTGGTGGTGACCATTTACTTGTCATGGACTACGGGAATACCTGGAGAGCATTCCGAAAAATGGTTCATCAGCATTTCATGGAGAGTATGGTCATAAATGAGCATACCAAGCTGGTGGATGCAGAAGCTATCCAAATGTGCAAGGACTTTATGACTTTACCTGGGAAACACATGCAGCATCCGAAGCGATTTAGTAATTCTATTGTGATGAGTTTATGCACGTCATTTTCTCGGGCTAGAAATCCGACAGCTAACGGAATTAGTATTCGGTGTTCGAACACCATATATCGACACTCCACACATGACCAAGCTGTACGATCTTATGGAGATCTGGTCTACCGTCATGGAAACCGGCAACACACCACCAGTCGACATCATCCCCTTCCTACACTACATCCCCGAATTCCTCCTCGGAAACTGGAAATCTCGCGCCCGTCACGTCGGCAAAGAAATGAATGAGCTCTATTCCCAATACCTCGACATCGTGCTCCTGCGGCGTTCAAAAGCCGTCAAGAAAGCCTCCTTCATGGATCGCGTGCTAGACCAGAACGAGAAATTGGGTTTCAGTCGCCATCAACTCTATTTCCTAGGTGGTGTCATGATGGAAGGAGGAAGTGATACAAGTTCCAGTATCATAATAGCATTTATCCACGTGATGACACGCTGGCCAGCAGTCATGAGAAAAGCACAAGAGGAAATCGATTCTATCGTCTCAGAAGACAGGACACCTGTTTGGGATGACTACGAGAAATTACCTTACATAGCTGCTTGCGTCAAAGAAGCTATGCGTTGGCGTCCAGTGGTACCCTTAGCATTCCCACATTGCAACGCAGAAGACGACTGGGTAGACGGAAAGTTCATCCCAAAAGGAAGTACAATCCTCATTAACGCATGGGGAATGCACCACGATGAGTCCCGTTTCCCTGATCCAGAAACCTTCAATCCAGATCACTATCTCGGCGTCACGAAACTCGCTCCTGAGTTAGCTGCGTCAGCTAATTACGAAGAGAGAGATCATTATGGATATGGAGCTGGGAGACGTCTGTGTCCTGGTATCCATCTTGCGGAACGGAATCTGTGGCTGGGAATTGTGAAGTTGCTTTGGGCGTTTGAGTTTATGCCTGGGAGGGATGAGAAGGGAGTGAGGAGGAGGAGTGAGGATGTTGATGTAGATCCTGTTACGGCGTATAGTGAGGGCTTCTTGACGTGTGCAAAGCCGTTTGGGTGTGAGGTTAAGGTTAGGAGCGAGAAGAGGAGAGAGACGATCTTGAGGGAGTTTGGGAAGGCAGAGGAAGATATTCTTATGAAGTATGCGTAGGCCCTTTTTTGGGATTGAGATACATAGAAAGAGGGTGGATCTCACTAGTCTGTTATTTAAATCCTCAAAGACTCGAAGTTTCTAACCAGATTCTTCTTTCGTACCATATCTTCTCTAATTTTATTACCTGAAGGTATTGTACCTTGTTTTGAGATAAGGTCCTTGTCTTGCAAACAAGCTCTATAATAACTTTTCCTCTATTCATGTTATAGGTCATTTTACAGTGAATCTAAAAATCCAGTACCGCAGAATTTCCGAGTAACTTGTAGACTTCTAATACGCTATGTACCTTTAATAACGAATAATTTGTATTGTTACGCAATGGCTTATAGAACTTAAAATAGTAATTAGGAACTGGGATTGCGCCCCTCCGGATGCCTTCGGTTGCAATTAAGGCTTCTAGGAGGTGGTGGGCAAGCATAGCTTTGGCTGTCTTAACCCAGCGTACGGAATGGCTCCCACCTGCCAGAACAGCAGCCAGGGCTCGGCTAAGCAACGGCAGTAGCCACCTGACTTGAGGCTTAAAGTCCAATTGAATTGCAATTGCCACCCTATCAATCGTCGTACAAGAGCCATAATAACGGCATTAGATGCGCATTCCTTTAGAGTACGATTCTAGTTAAAAACCGATGTACGACTAATGTGTAACCTATGCTTACGTAAAAAAGTGTGAAAGTTGGCCAAGATTTGTCTAAGACTCTGCCAAAAGTTTCGCCAAGGCGCTAACTGGACTTTCAGAGAAAAGTGACCCTCGGGAATCGGGATTACTTCTTTCCGTTTCACATCGAGAAGCATTAGATGACAAGCGTTTCACTCTTGGGCTCCAACTCCAAGAGATTAATAGCTAACGCGAGCTTTAACCCAGCAATGGAGTGAATATACACCCCTTGACGTATCTATAGCATACAATGACTTGAAGCCGAGCTGAGGAGAGCACGTTGCCTGGTCGTGTACCTGAAGTCTACTTACTACATTACTAAAGCTATTGATTCCGATACTTTGACCATCGAAACATCAAGGGCATAGGAGCCACAGGCGATAATAGTAGAACTGGGAATTTAGGGGAGAGCAATTAAAGTCGAATGATCCAAGTGTGTTGAGGAATAAAAATTTCCGCGTCACTCCTCCACTTACTGCAACTAAGAGGTGCGGACTAAAGAATGACATTCCCTTTCAATTTCAGTTTAATTTCAATTTCACAGCCGCCCTTCCTGCACCAAGAACGAAATCCTGTGTATCACGTGACCATCAGACGCCCAGCCTGCAACCTGAACAACGCACAATCCGATGTTTTTCCTCCATCATAACATCAGCTCACCATGGTTCATCTCATCGAGCTTACAACCCCAAACGGAAAGGGGTGGGATCAACGGTAAACAGGAATTCCTTGCCCAACTCGACCTGGCCACCCGAGGAGTGGCCGCTTTTCTGGCATTTCTGCTCGACTTTTGACAATGTCGATTGGCACACGGCGATATCGCTACCGCTCCCACTACTACCAAGAACTCGCATTCCAAAACGTATGTGAGTGCCATCAATAGTCGTCTCCCAGATTCGAAGCGTTCCCGTAGCTGACTTCTTTGCAAAGGATTGGCACACTTCTGCTATGGCCTTGACGAGACGAGCAGAGGAAATTTCTATTTCCTGTTCGTAGCAAGCCACCAGGCCGTCAAGTTCACCCATATCCTGGTTGGCTAACATTGCGATGGAACGCTTGCGGTTTTTGAGAGGGGCCATTGACCTTTTCCTACGAGCCGCTCCTGAAAGACCAATATCCCACAGAGCATCCGTGATGTCCGCAACCCGGCCGCTGCCAGATGGGACCCAAGTGATGAGACTTCGGTCTTTGAGGTAGCGGAGAACATGATCAGATGATATCTCTGTGTTGTCTCGGACGTATATGCTGTTTGGAGCTGCGAGATCTCTCTTGGAGACATGTTCTGGCTCAGGAGATGCTTCTCGGGCTGATTTTGGAGCAGCATCACGAACAGACTTTGGAGCAGCATCGCGAGCTGACTTAGGGGCAGCATCCCGGACTGATTTTGGAGCTGCATCACGAACAGACTTTGGAGCTGCCACATCCCGAGCTGATTTTGGAGCAGCATCTCGGGCTGATTTTGGAGAAGCATCGCGAACTGATTTTGGAGCAGCGTCCCGGGCCGATTTTGGAGCAGCATCGCGAACAGACTTTGGGGCTGCCACATCCCGAGCTGACTTAGGGGCAGCATCTCGGGCTGATTTTGGAGCAGCATCACGAACAGACTTTGGGGCTGCCACATCCCGGACTGATTTTGGAGCAGCATCACGAACAGACTTTGGAGCTGCCACATCCCGAGCTGATTTTGGAGAAGCATCGCGAACTGATTTTGGGGCAGCATCGCGAACAGACTTGGGGGCTGCCACATCCCGAGCTGACTTAGGGGCAGCATCCCGGACTGATTTTGGAGCAGCGTCCCGGACTGATTTCGGAGCAGCATCACGAACAGACTTTGGGGCTGCCACATCCCGAGCTGACTTAGGGGCAGCATCCCGGACAGATTTTGGAGCAGCATCCCGGACTGATTTCGGAGCAGCATCACGAACAGACTTTGGGGCTGCCACATCCCGAGCTGATTTTGGAGCAGCATCCCGGGCAGACTTTGGAGCTGCCACATCGCGAACTGATTTTGGAGCAGCGTCCCGGACCGATTTTGGAGCAGCATCGCGAACAGACTTTGGAGCTGCCACATCTCGGGCTGATTTTGGAGCAGCATCACGAATAGACTTGGGAGCTGCCACATCCCGGACAGATTTTGGAGCTGCTATGTTCCGGACAGATTTGGGAGCAGCATCCCGGGCTGATTTTGGGGCTGCTACGTCTCGAAGCGATTTTGGTGCTGCCACATCTCGGGCTGACTTAGGAGCAGCATCACGAACAGATTTTGGGGCTGCCACATCCCGGACTGATTTTGGAGCAGCATCACGAACAGACTTTGGAGCTGCTACGTCTCGAAGCGATTTTGGTGCTGCCACATCTCGGGCTGACTTAGGAGCAGCATCACGAAGCGATTTTGGAGCTGCTACGTCTCGAAGCGATTTTGGTGCTGCCACATCTCGGGCTGACTTAGGAGCAGCATCACGAACAGATTTTGGGGCTGCCACATCCCGGACTGATTTTGGAGCAGCATCACGAACAGACTTTGGAGCTGCTACGTCTCGAAGCGATTTTGGAGCTGCCACATCCCGAGCTGACTTAGGAGCAGCATCACGAAGCGATTTTGGAGCTGCTATATCACGGCGAGCAAGAGCCACTGCCGAAAGCGACTCTGGAGCAATTACTGGCGATGCTACAACGTACCCCAAAATAGCAAAAATGCAGAGAGAGCCGTGGACTTGAGTATCGCTTCTGATTAGTCTATGGCTTTATGAAGTGAAGATAGGTTCTGACTTACAACGCATTCTCAGAAGCTCAGACTACCTGAAATATTTTGCAGCGGTTGTTATATAACTCGAGTAAAAATTCCCTCACTTACAAGTATTTGACCGATGGCACTAAATCCATGGGGCTGAGGGGCTCGATGTTATAAGTCCGAATTTACAAATAAAAGGGCTTCCCGGGTAGTATCTGGCGATGAACTCCCTGCAAAGCAAAGCCAAATAACCTGAGCATAAGCCAGGGTCCGAGATCATGATTGATAAGGCCTCCTGCATACTAGTCAGCCCTCCCCAAATCTCTACGTTAGAGATTAGTCTCTCGGCTGATTCAGGCTTCCCATCTATCACGTGATAGTTGGGCTTTCAATATTTTCTCCCTTTGGCGGGTTCTAACAACAGCGGGTGATTTTGTCAAATGGAGAATCTGGTATTTGCTCGCAATCTTACTCCCAGTTTGCATACTCTATTGTCGGGCGTTAGAACTGTTATGATGTTTTCAAAGGCTGTTCGTTTCGTTCTCCATTTGTATTTGTCCTTCATTATCGAAGCCGCTACACTACCCAATCACGAATCACGTTCCAGGCACTTTTCTTCCCAAAATTCTCCTTTCATTAATAAAAAGACTTTACCATTCTTGGTGAATGGTTCGGCGCTCCCAGATGTCAATTTTGACATAGGGGAGAGTTTTTCTGGCCTTCTACCCATAGACGACACAGACAAAGAACTGTTCTTCTGGTTTATGCCTAGCCGGAATCCGTTATCTAACAACGAAATAACAATATGGCTCAACGGCGGCCCTGGTTGCTCATCACTGTATGGCTTCTTCCGCGAGCAAGGCCCAGTGCTTTGGCGACCGGGCAACTTCGCGCCTACAGTCAACCCATGGACTTGGGTCAATCAAACAAATATGGTGTGGATTGATCAGCCTGTCGGTGCCGGTTTCTCACAGGGAACCCCTAACGTAACCTCGTCGGAAGAGGTGGCTATTCAGTTCCTCGCTTTCTGGAAGAACTTTGTTGATTTGTTTGGCCTCGATCATCGCAAAGTTTTTATAACCGGCGAAAGTTATGCCGGGCAGTATATACCATACATTGGAGCAGCAATGTTGGATCAACACAATGATAAATACTTCAACCTTTCTGGCATCATGATGTATGATCCTAGTTTTGGCTGGTATGATCTAAGCAAGCAAGTGCCTATCGTTGCCTTCACAGATGCTCATCGCGAAAGGTATACGCAAGTTCCATATCTACTTCTGATACAACGCTAACATATTCACAGCTTCGCATTTAACGACACTTTTAGAGCCCATATTCATAATCGAAGCTCTGCTTGTGGCTATGATTCACTCCTCGCCACAGGCCTTGTATTTCCACCAACTGGGCCTCTGCCGCCCGTCCCAGGTCTAGGTCCAGATGGTAAAGTCACCAGTGAATGTGATATCTTCAATGAGATATACTCAGCTAATGTGGAGTTGAATCCCTGCTTCGATATCTACGAGATTGGAAGGCTTTGCCCCAAACCTTGGGATGTCCTAGAGAGTCCTGAATACTACAATGAAAATATGCCCCCAAACTTTGAACCTTATTTCAATCGTACAGAAGTGAAAGCGGTTGTCCATGCACCTCTTGACTCTCATTGGGAATTATGCACAAATCGCCCTGTCTTCACAAATTACACGGATCTATCCGCCCCATCTGGAATCACTGGAGGTCCTCTGCAACGAGTTATTGAAGCCACCAACAACGTCATCATCAGTCATGGCACAATGGACATGATTTTAATGGTTAACGGTTCTCTTTTGACACTTCAGAATCTTACTTGGAATGGAGTTCAGGGTTTCTCTTCTCCGCCCTCGAAACCCTTCGTCGTCCCCCAATCTACCAACCGAATTGCTGGATTTTCAGGCGGATCTGGTGTTCTTGGCCTCTGGGTCCAAGAGAGGGGATTGACTTTCTGTACTGTCGAGCTCAGCGGACATGAGGTTCCAGCATATCAGCCCTCTGCTGCATTTAGGCAGCTGGAGTTCTTACTTGGGAGGATCGATAATTTGTCTGATGTTCGGGATTTCGTTACGGACACATGGTCGGTGGAGAATGGAAACCCGGTGGAACAAATGTATGATCACCTAATAGAGGATTGTTAGCAATTCAAAAAAAAAAAAAAAAAAAAAAACTTTTATCCAGAAACGTCTAAATATATAGTGCTATGAAATTATTTGATTAAGCGTGATCATATGGACCTTTTAGGTCTGTTTGACTCACGTCCCCATTTGAATGAGATATTGTTTGTCCCAAGACTGAAACTTGGTGAAATTATGCAGTATTTTCATTTAAATTAAATGATGTATCATTGCAAGTTTGGTGACCCTGGACCTTGTTGGGAATCAAAGTGTTAAGGTTTAATTGGCTATTGCGCCGCTGTACAGATTTCACACATAACGAGCTACTAACTACTTAGAAGTGACTTTAAGATAACACTAAACTTTTACGATAGCTGAAAGGCCTGAACAGATGTCAACACAACCATAATAAGGTGAGATATTATTCAAAGTTCACTGCAGGATCCATTGAGTACATCTGGCTAATTGTTTTCATTGGTCACACAAGCTCAACATATGTCCCCCCCTTCGCCACGCACGCTCTTCACTAATTCCTTTGCTCAATTTGTTCTTGGTTTCCGTGGCCAGCATCTCCCTAAATTGACATGTGCCCACTCAAAGGAGCTAGGGAGTTCAATATCTGGTGCCTGCAACGCCCATTTCAGCAGAACCTTGGAGCAGTGTGCCGCATGTCCTGACGACCATACTTTGTGGTCAAAGAAGATCTCTCCTGACTCATCCAGTACCGCTGCTGACATTCTCGTGTACATGATTGCGCAGTGTGCTACATGATGTCTCTGTGCAGTCCAAAACCCCTCATCGCGCAGCTCATGGGTATAATCGACAACGCTGTCTGTGCCGTTGAGATTGTACCAATAGTCATATGAGTCGTCGAACAATTCCCGGTACTCTTTATCACCCGTTCGATCGCACTCGATGGGCAGCCACTGTAGTGTAAGATGATCAAACGTACAGCCACGCTCAATAGCTTCCTCAACAGAAGTTCCGCAGTGAAGTGGCCGATCTTTAGTGTATGGCCCTTGGATAGATTCCCCGTGGGTATACGACGGCTTAGTCGCTGTGGAGCTGTATTTATGTGACGAACTGATGACACCGATCGTGTACCCCGCGACCAGCGTTGCGAGAATCACAAGCAGCAAAGCAATGGTCCTGATGTGCTGTGTTGCTCTTCGCCTTGGCTTTTCAGTGTCACATTCATTGCTTGGAACTGTTGCATAGCCTTTCCAAATATTGAGAAACATATCTCGAGGTGTGGCTTGGTCGCTGGTGGTAGTAAGTGGATGGAGTTCAGCGTGCTCTTGATGGGAAACTGTACCATAGACTTTGAATTCCCGTGATCTACTCTTGTAAGCCTACGTAACGTGGTACGTATAGAGGCAGGAAACGCGGCAGGAATTTGGCACCAACTTTCATACAACGAGGAAATTGGAGAACAAGTTCAAAATTTGGAAATTTGGAATTCCACGGCTCTGATGGCTTCCCGGAAAATGATTCGGCTTTGGAAGCCTGACCAACTGTCTTGGTTCATGATTTTCTACAAGCCTCCCCTGTTGCTATACCTGAGTCGGAGCATATGCGCGTGTTTTTATTGTAAGGCTACCCGCCAAGCGGGTCGCCATGTAGGTCAGCCGCACCTCCCACTTCGATAACGTTGAGCCTAATCTAGCTGCCAAAAATATCATTACTTCGAGTACATGAAGATACCTCTAAAATAATCCTTGGCTTTAATGGGCTCGTGGATCGATGATTCGGGGGATTTTTTAGACGAGGCGGCGGTCGATCAGTGATCATCGGTGCTGTTGTGACATGTGCAAGCAAAGGCTTTAGCTTTGCAATCAATTTCTGAGCAACAATTTTGCGAGCTTGCATTAAACGTTTCTAAGCTGTCCTTTAAGGCCAGACGCCTGATTCAACCTTTGGACTTACTATTCGAGTCTGATTATTTGATGTGTTCTCACGTGATACAGTACTGTATCCAACGCTTGAGGCTCACGAGTTGTCATTTCATACAGCAACAGGTCTGGCTGTCGTGCCATAGCGGTCGTAATCAAAATGTCTCACAATCACTACACAAACCAGAGATTACTTATCAGCATTTATATCCGTAGCCTGATTAAGTATATCATGTGTGACAATTACTTAGTACAATAGCAACAGGATTCACAAGCGCAGTGTAGCATTCTGCTGTGAAACATCAAAAACAGTGAGAACGAAATTTTTGGAATTGAGCAACTAAACCACATCTAGGAGCTCTCTTTTCGTTCAGTTGATAAGCCTAAGCCTGTGCGCATTTCCCAGCGTGGAAAGGCATTATGACAACAAACGGGGCCACAAGTGACAGCATGGCGATTCTACGAACCCTTAGGGAGGGAACAAGTAGCTATTCCATCATTGGGCTCTCCATAAAAGGGGACGTGACTGGCTAGTTTGAGTTCACACCTACCAGCACTGTCGACTTTTGATGGCTTAAATATTCCGACATCTTATTCCACTTTGGGCTTTTCTGCCTCGATATTCTTCCTCTCGTTCCTTTGAATGAGAGCTTCTACAGCAGCCCCCCCGAATATTAAGACCGATCCAAGGTACTGCCAGAATGTGAGACTTTTTTGAAACCATATAATACTCAGGAGCATAACAAGCGTCTTTCTGACGACACGAATGTTCATATGTACGAGACTTGAGAAGTTTAAAAATGTTGCGAAAATAAGCAGTGCTGAAGCAGATCCCAGGAAAGTATATCCAAACACGTCCAATAGCACTCCAGGAGACTGGCGTATGAAATTGATAACCGAAGAGAGCTCTGTGCTGCTCTTATGGAGTAGCTCTGGTAGCAAGCTTTTCGGAATAAAGTGAGCTACGAGAAGAAACAGTGCAGTAGAAAACGCCGCAGTTAAGTTGTAGAACACCATCATTCGTGGACCTCTGAGATCGCCATATGTCCCTGGATTTCCAATCAAATATTCTTGGACGATATATGCAGAGCTCTCCAAATATATGTTAATCAACAGCAGCTGAAGTCCCCAGATATGGCCACCACGGAGTTCGCTTTTCCCTGCCAAGAAGATTCCCCTTAAGTTTGGTAGATCTTGAAGAGTAACCAAAAGCAATCCACTGGTTACGGTGACGAAAAGCAGGTATCGAGAGATCGGATATCTCTTCCCGAGGAAAGCAACGTTGAGCGACACTACGGGCAATAGCATGCATGATTTGGAGACGATCAGTGCTGAGTAGTCGACGTATGTGAGCGCCGAATTTCCAAATTGAGAGCCAGAGTTGCTGGCTAGAGCAATGAACATAAGTGGCAGAAGACTCTTAGTCTTTGGTGGGTAGAGGGTAAGTCCCTTAGGGGCACCGTAGAAATATATGTATGTGGCACCGGCTAACGCATTGAACAAGGACTCGATGATGTTGACGAAGACTGGAAAGTTGAACTGCCCCAAATTCCCATGATATCTGGTCCATGTACGCTCCTGAAAAACTGACGCAGTTAAACTGTACCAGAACTGAATGTTAGCCTTATACAAAATGGTAACTTATGGGGTGCGATGTTGTTTCTGGATTGCAAGTCTTGTAGACTTACTAGAGAAAGAAGTATGCCCCCGCTAATACTGAAATTCCCAAGGCTTTCCGAAACCAGATAGAAGACATTCGAGCTTCTGAAAGCGCTTGAGCGATAATTCTGTTAAACGACCTAGCCATTTTTGCGAACGAGAAAATGTTAGTGAGCAAGAACTTGAGCGAAAGTTCAGCGTTGACTTTTGTCCTTTATCGATATTTGCTATCAACGTGAGATTTTGCCACTACCAAAGTCACAACACCGGTGTGATGACCAGGTGCTAAGCCCACCTCTTGCTGCAATCCTCTGGCCTTATGCAAGGTCCTCAGGGCCTGATCAGGCTGATCAAGGGGTTACATTTGCTTAATTCGCGGCTTACATGCATATTCTCCGCGTGCAAAGGTTTAGCACCCAGACTGTTACTACCGAGGCAATTAATGTCAGATGCGCATACATCCTCACGGGTTTTATTTCTAAGATAATCGACAACAATTCGGACATTCAAGCTGTGACAGACGCATGATCTGCTGTCGGGATGGAGGCATTCCCAATGGTCACCTGACCACGCTAAGCATCACCGCCTTTAGCGAATCAGGTGACTAAAGGTATATTAACACCCAGCCACCTTTAGACTTAGAATAATCATTAACAATTATAACCCATAATAACTGCAGTTTATTGGTGATTACCCATTTACACTGTGAAGCCAACATCTGCACATATATATCTATTCAAGTAGAATAATGGTAAATGTATTGATGTTTTCCACATACTATAGTAATCAAATTTGTCTTACTTTACTCAGAGACAGGGGTGGGCAGTTTCAAGAAAGCAGCTTTTGATAAAACTTCAAGCCCTCTGACTAGTATATTTATCAAACGTGCTCTAACCAATTTTCTCGACACATTCTCATATATCTTGTATGCAAAACCTCCGCTCCGACAGGATCCCTACTATTTTGCCGTGCGATATTAATCGTCTACGCAATAATATCCTCCCTTTTTAAAAACTTTGTTAGCTTTTATGTCACTTTGAGTCAGTGAAGAATATATTTTGAACTTACAGAACTTCCCCCGCATGGTTGACCAGAGGGGCAACATATAGCATTAGTGCCTACGCCGCAACAGTAAAGGGTACCTCCGCAAGAGGTAATAGTACACTTTATTTCGTAAGCACAATTGTTTCACTCCCAAGCGAAGTAGACGGAATCGTTACATACAGTAGCTATGGCAAATGGAAGCGTCGCAAGCAACACAACAAGCTTTTGGAGCTGCATAGTAGCTAGGTGTCTGGGATGCGTTTTCTTGGAGATGCAAGATATCTCGTCCTTGGCTGATTAAAAATATATTGTTTTGAAAGCCTGAGGATGATTGGCCTCTTATAACCTCATGAACCTAGTTTCTGACGTGATACTTGACAAGGACAAAATAAGGTCCTACTCTTTGGCAAGGGTATAAGTATTTTCTAAGGCTTCCCGTCAGTATTTAACCAGCCTTGTTAATGTTTTGTTTTCAAGTTTCCCCTCTTTCAGGCTTCCTGCAGGGTGGAGCCCCCCCCTTTTTCCCTCGATAAGGCACGTGACCAGATTTGTTTTCCAACTATGCAGCCTTTCTAAACAATCAAAGTGCTTACACTAAGAGGGCTAAATTTCAAATATGAAGTTTTATTACTTGAAACCCTTTTTGATAATCAGTTTGAATGTTAAATTTCTGCAGCATCACATCCCAACTATGGGCAATTGTGTCTTCAGACAAAATTCGATCATGCCACTTTGTCTTCGTAGACTGTTATGGTTCACGCTAGCTTCCAGCCTTTTATATGCCGTCAATGGAGAAAATGAGACACAGTGGCGATATGGCCTCAGGTATCCCGAGCATCCCACCCGAGCTGATTTCGTTGAGGCATCCCTTTTCTTCTTTGGAAGCATGACGAATGCCGGCTACGGTCACGTTCCCGTAATTGTTTACGGTGGCTCTGCTCTACAGATTTTGTATCCGGATTTCCCACGCTCTACACCTGTAAGTTTCGCGTCTTAGATATGGACACAACTGTTACATGTTTTGAGTGTTTGGGCGGCCCAAAGAGGGTTATCTGCTGCACGAACGAATTATTCAAGCTCACTCACTGAACTTTTCTTTTATTCAAGGATTTAGACATAATCATCTACGAAGATGATGATTTCCTCCTGGGATCTTTGCTGGATGAGGTTGTAGAGCAGGGAGGGGGCAAACTAATTTGGAAACACGACAAGGAGAATCTGTATTACCGCACTGATAGTGGTAGAATGGTGCACCTAGATGCCGGTTACGTTTCCTTTGGAGTAAGTCCCTCTCAATGATATAATCATCACTTCATCTGTACAGTAACAGTCCCCATATACCCTTCCTGTACATTAGCAGCGTAATATTGTAATAAATTGCAGAACGGAGACTAACTCAGACTTCTTATTTCAGGATGTTATGGGTATTGAGATGATCGGATCAGCGGCACTAGCTGGCGATGCTGTCACCCCAGAAACCCTTCCGCTTGCAACTCCAGAAGAAACCTTCATAATTAAGATATGTGCCAGTCGGAGGCGGAAAACCATGCAGAAGTTTTTGCAGGATATTGGCGACACAGAGTTTCTTGCTAACAAATTACAACAAGTGAATTTGGTTGGTGAGCCGCCGGATGAGGCTGTCGATTGTCTTGTTGAGTTTATTCCTCATTCAAAGTATGACAGAGCCTGGTGGTTGAGAAAACTCGGGGTTTCAGCTGCCCAGGGGGTGAACGAAGGCTTATGTACCTTGGAGGATATGATTTTCAAGGAACAAGAGCAGGAAGTATCACAAAAATACATATCTAGATACGAAAGTGTAGACACTAGTGTTGAAGAACCTTTGGACGTATGCTGGGGAAATGTAAGGTTACTTAAAGGAAAGTTGTAGATTTGAAAAAAATAAAAAATTAAAATTAAAATAAAATAAAAAATAAACGTCAAGTTATGTTGTGTTCTTCCCTGGTAGCTCTTAGGCTTAGGGAAAATATGTTATTGGGTGTGGGGCTTCCTGAGATATGTGACTCTTGGTAGGACAGACTTATTCGGAAATTTTGACTATAGTGTTACTTCACAATTTGCAACTGTAAAACCAATATAAAAAACAAATCCACAACAAAAAGGTACTTCATCTAGCTAAACCTCTCCAAATTCTGCAACTCCACCATATCAAAGTAAGCACCCCTTGCCTCAATCAACTCCTTGTGAGTCCCCGACTCTACAATTTGCCCTCCATCTATAAAAAAAATACGGTCGGCATTCTGTATCGTGCTCAGTCTATGTGCAACAGCAATCGTAGTGCGTTTTTTAGCTACTGCGTCTAAAGCTTGCTGTACAACTCTCTCAGCGTCAGCATCTAGTGCCGATGTCGCCTCGTCCAGAAGAAGAATACGTGGGTTACGGAGAATAGCGCTAGCAATTGCGATACGCTGCTTCTGTCCACCGCTTAGCATATTGCCGCGGGTTCCAACCACCGTGGCGAATCCGTCTCTGTTATGGCGGTTAGTTGTATGTCTCGTAAACATGCGTGGCATTTATTGCACTTACGGAAGGGAGGTAATGAAGTCATATATACTAGCTTCTTTGCAAGCTGATTCGATATCCTCATCAGAGACAAATCTTCGAATCCCGAAGGTAATATTATCTCTGATGGTACCTTGGTAGATTGCGGGCTCTTGTCCTACCAGCGAAATATGCCCCCGATAGTCCTGGATATTTAGCAGAGAGATATCCCGGCCATCTAGCAGTATGGTGCCGCTTGTAGGGTTGTAGAAACGCTCGAGTAGTCCAATAATGGTGCTTTTCCCACAACCACTCGGTCCCACGAGGGCTGCAAATTGGCCAGCACGGATCGAAAGACTCAAATTACAAACAACCTCCCGGTCAGGTCGGGACGGATAAGCAAAGCTGACGTTTCTGAATTCAATGTTGCCGTCGCACCCAGTAACAGCTACACCCGCGTCACTTGCGCTATCGATAGTCGGCTGCTTGTCAAAAAGAGAATTCAATTGACGAGCAGCTTCGACGGCACGACCGATGTCAGGTGCGAAAGAGAAGACTGCGCCGACAGTCTGCGAGCCCGAAACCAATGCGGAGAAGCACACAAAGAACTGAAAGACTGTATACGTATTGTCCGACAGCAGTGTACCCCCGTACCAAAACCCGAGTGCAGAGACAAGGAATGTGGCAGAATAAGAGGCAGCATATAGAGCAGAGGCTATGAGAATTGACCGTAGACTTTTTGCAGCCTGTGAATCCAAAATGGCACCGTAGCGATGAAGGACATAATCCTCGAGACACGTTGATGCTACAGTATCAATAGCTGAGACTGCCTCAGTCGCAAAGGAAGCCGATTCATTATGTGACTTGCGCATTTCCTGTTCAAACAGAGCCAACGTCCGTAGTCTAGCCCATCCACAGCCCAACACAATAGGCATAGTTGGAAGGCAGACCAATGCAAGTTTCCACCCAATGGCAATTGAGAGTATGATACCTCCAAGTAGAGTTGCCAAGCCAATTAGAATGGCACCCAGGATAGCGCCACTCAGGCCCGCAAGTTTTATACTGCTCGTCGACAAAAAAGCGGTCAAGGTTCCAACAGAGTGTTGTTGTTCACTGAAGAAAGCTATGTCTTGACGCAAAATAGTACGGAAAGCTTGATCTCTGGCCCGACGTGTCAGTCTCTCAGAGCAGAAAGCGAAACATACCCCTTGGCCCACCCAAGTCCCGAACATGACGATTCCGAGCATCAAATACATGAGGCACCAAAAGTCAATGCGCTGGCGGAGGACTCCAAAATAAGGGGGAATCAAGGACATCACTTGAATGGACTTAGCGAAGAAGACAGATTCCCTGCGTTCAGTCAATCAGTTTATTCTCAAGCCAGCCTTCCATAAAAAAGAATTTCTCTTACACTGGAGTTCCACACCCGGCGATGATTGCTAAAAGTAAACCAATGATGGCAAGCCATCGATCTGGGTGGTTTAGTCTCATGACAACTCTTATCAGGGTAAGCAGTGAAGCTTTCTGGTCATAATTTCCCTCTGAATTGACGGCACGAGACGCAGATACCGTAACAAGTGCTAGATCAACCGTCAGAGGCTTTGATATCTGAAGAGCGACTAGAGATTTTGAAATCATACCTTTGGATTTGCTGCTATCGAAATCATTCTTCAAGGTCGCCATTTCATCGGAAGATTCATATTTTAAGCTCAAAGTAGGAGTTATCTTCAGTACTCTCTGCTGTTTCTCCTGGAACAATATTTGTCCCTCGTTCATGTCATAATAAACTCCTCGGCGTTGAATGAGTTCTTCATGGCTTCCCTGTTCAATAACACGTCCCTTGCCAAGAACAATAATATTATCAGCATTTTGAATTGTTGACAAGCGATGTGCTATGATTATGGTTGTTCGGCCCTCAGCAGCTAAATCTAGCCCCCTTTGAACTTCTACCTCCGAAACAGAATCAAGGGCCGATGTCGCTTCATCTAAAAGAAGAATTCGGGGATTTCTGATCAAGGCCCTTGCAATGGCTATGCGTTGCCTCTGACCCCCAGACAACTGCAGACCTGCCTCACCAACTCTGGTTTCATATCCTTCGGGAAGAGATACTATGAAGTCATGCGCGTTTGCTCTCTTTGCCGCTTCAATAACGGATAGGCGCAATTTTTCGTCGCTCAGTGAAATCTCTCCTCCCTGTAGACCATGGCGAATGTTCTCAAATATGGTATTGTCAAATAAGATGGGCTCCTGGCTAACAAGTGATACTTGCTGTCGTAGCCACCTCAAATTCAGAGACTCGATGGGGTTGTCGTCCAATGCTTCAGGTAAAGAGATTAGATCCACGAAAGCGAGAAATAAGAGGATTAAAACTTACTGATAACGCCGGAAAGAGGCATATAGAATCTTTCAATTAGCTTCACAATGCTACTTTTCCCAGAACCAGAAATTCCCACAAGGGCTGTCTTCTTGTTTGACGGAAAGTCCAAATTTATTCCATCCAGCACTGTCACGTCAGACCGCGAAGGGTAGATAAGGCGGACGTCACGAAATGAAATGTTGCCAGTGATAAAATTGGGGCGTATTCCATCTATTGAAAAAGGATCCTCACATGACCTTCTGCTGATCGTTTTGAAAATTTCAGACGCACTTGCCAGCCCCATTACGAGAGCCTCAGTATTCGGCGCGATTCTACCAATAGCCAATGCGCCAATAACGATGGCCATAGTGGCAGTTACAACCCCCGCACCAGTTACATCACCATCAACGAGAAATCGAGAACCTTGCCAGAAGGAGAGGCCGTAGCTGAGATACATGACACCTATAAAGCTGCCGAGCGAAACTGCGCTAACTAATCGAGCCTTGATACCAAATGGTTCAGCACATCGGATGTGCTTGAAATAGCTTTGCGCCATGCTCTCCTGAGCATTGAAAGCAGTGACATGTTTGATAGACCGGATGGCTTCTTCGGCTATGGAGGCAGCAGAGCTATAAGCGCTGAGAGATTTGACATTGAAATTGTATGAGTATTTAGCACCCACGGCGTTTGCGGCAGCCATGCAAATGATGGCAGGTATGAGGATTAAGGCTAGCTTCCAATACATGATAAAAACGACAATGAAGGCAGTACAAAAAGTGGCGACCGCAGTGAGGCATAGTGCAATCTTGCCGGATATTGCTTCTTGGACCAGATGTGTGTCGGAGGTTAAGCGGGTCGTAACCTCTCCCGTACCCAGACGGTCAAAAAATGCAGCATTTTGACGTAGAATTGCTTTGAGGTATGCTTTGCGAAGACTTTGGGATATCCGCTGGCCGGTGTGGTACAATCCCACAGTAGAAATGTATACCAGGACGAACTCAGCGATAGCTAGATAGACAAAGTAGAGAGTGAAGCGTACAGAGTTGCGCTTGAGCTCGGCGTCGTCCTGGGTGCCATTGGCATGATTCTGGAAGCTACCTACGAGGTTGCCGTATATGACTGTTAACAAGGGGTTTAAAGCTCCCGCAGTAACGGCACAGATGCAGCCAACGACAATTAATACACGGTCGAAAAGTGTAGTATGCGCTAAAACTGTCAACTTCCTGGGAGAAGTAATTGATGTATGAGGTAAACCATCCAGTTGCAAAGCCAATATGTCGATGTCACGAGTGACTGGTCCACCAATAGTTTCTTCAGTCCCCATATTTTGTTTTGCCGCTCTGGTAACTTGGCAATCAAGCAGGACATACAATAGCAGAAGCTATGCGAAGATATAAAAATTGCCGACTGAATGATCAAAGATGCGGTGGAATACATACGCTCCAGCGCCTTGGCAAATACCTAAGGTAAACAGAAGATTCTCAATTACCTCAATGTCTGGAGCACATGTAAGATTACTGTATGGGGAAGGTGGCAGCTTGCCTTGTAAGCTGACAGGTTTCGGCACTTGCGACCCCGGCAGTACCTCGAAAAGGAAGGTTGTTCAGGTGCATGATATGCGGATTCTCTACTCGCCAAAAATCCGGATAAACAATTAACTGCGGATCCGGTTCTACTCGTAGGTTCCTATGCAGGTATCATGAACAAGCTGGCCCCTCGATAACGGGGAGTTACTCTAGGCCGGTCTAATTCTCGAGACTCCACTAGGGAGGGAATAGCAAGCTTGCAAATTCGTAAAAAATATGCCTAGAAGCCCACAGGGGATAGGCCCATGAAATTAGCCTATTTGATATGTACTGGAAGCCTTAAATCTACGCGCCCTGGAGATATGTGATTATGATGCAAGTTCTTGCATTTACGATTGACTTGAGCGGGTATGAAGGTATGCATGTAATCCTCTTTGACGGACGCTCAATCCCTACCCTACGCCGCTCAGCCGCATTTCAGACTCATGCATGCACCTTGTCTGTGTTGTCGAGTGGGGTTTGCGAAGAAGAGCCGAAGTACATTGCGATGCTTAGAGTCAGTCTTTCAGATGTAGCAGGAAGGAGGAATTTCTTACTAGGAAGCTTGAGGTAGGATGCGAGAGAAGACTTTGGATGCTGCTCGTTGGGTCTACTGGCTCATAGACATTCGCTCTTGAGTTTTGAACTCATATTATCTTGTCTATCATCTATACGTCTCTATTCGCAGTAGCGAATTTCTCTGATTAATGGAATTAACAAAACGGAAATCAGGAAAGAAATTGATATGGTGACCACAAGACCATGGTCTGCTCTCCCCCTTTGGACTCGTCTCCAATCCAAAGAATTCGCCCCTCAAGTCCAGAGCCTGTTTCCAATTGCAGACCATAACTTCAATGAGTACTGGGCGTATCCATCAATGCCTTGTCCTTTGGATGAGCAGCTAAATGAGGAATCTACTACTTTCCCCTCCCCGACGACATCGACATACTCTGTGCTGTCTCTGATGGGATTGTCAGATCTTCCCGCGGGTTCAGAAGTCATCCACACCGACCCCAATCCTCCAAAGCGGGTTCAGGATAAGGTATTTTCAGACCTCGAACATGTCACCGGAAAATTCACACAATCAAACCCAGAGGCCCGAGACGAGAATTCCCAAGGCCTACAATTGAGGGAGGAACTCATAGCTGCTAAGGAGCCAATCCAGCCTAAGTCTTCATCCGCAATCTCCAATCCACTCATAGAATTTGGAATCCCGCTACAAAATTTCTCTCCTACCCTATCCAAAGCCTGGCGTTGTGGGCTTCCAGGGTGCAACTCACGGGTTGTATTCACTCGTGGCTGCGACCTACAGAAGCACTACAAGCGGCACTCGCAGCGTTTCTACTGTCGTAAAGCCGGTTGTTTGCGCTCAGAGGGAAAAAACGATCCTACTTCACTCGCAGGATCTAGCTCTGTTGAGGTGGTGGCTGACAGCGGCAAGCCCGAGAATAATGGTAGGAGATGGTTTGCTAGCAAGAGGGATAGGGACCGACACGAGGCAAAGCATAGTCCGCGGATTCAATGCTCTTGGAGGGGGGAAGCTGGGCAGCACTGCTCACGCGTGTTCAGCAGGTTGGATAACATGAAAGATCATATTCGGAGGGTGCATAAGGAATCAGAGTTGAAACCTAGTAGATGTGAAGAAGCATAAATGAACGTATCTCATAAAAGTGAATTTTCATTTGATTGGAAGCCATGACGACTGTTGACTTCCGATTGCGTACTGCATTGATAAACTAAACGCATAGAACAGCAGAACTTTGTCCAATTTTGATCGCACGTGTCGAATCGCATCGTTTGAGTATCAAGGGCAAAGTTAAACGTGTGAATTGATATGGCATCCAATCTAATGGGATTGAGCCGTCTCCGCTGCGGAAAAAAAAGATTGGACATAAAATGGCCTGGCATGGCAGTTTAAGTTCAGCAGTTCGGTTTAAGCACACGAGTGCCGCACCATGCGGCTCTGCGCTTGAGGATTGAGGCTTTCAAATCAACAGTACTGGTGATCCCCCGAATTGCAAAACTGCTGCTAAGTCTTGAGGAGGCAGCTGCCGAGACCTCCTTCGGTTCCACGTATCTTCCATCAGTGACACGGCAAGGATGCAGCGATTCGGATGATTCAAATGAGAGATGCCTTGCAAGGGAGAAACAGAAACGACTCCTGCTCGTGCCGCTAGTTCTCTGAATCTATCTTCATGCTCCGGTGCTGCCATACATCCAGTAATGCAAAATGGCCATATAACATGTGGCAAAAGAGTTTTCAAATTCAACTCGCCCTCAAGCGCAATAAGTGTATTGTGGACGCTCTGCTGAATTTCAGGCAGCATTGGATTAAAGCCAGAAACAATGACATGTAGATAAGTGAGCGCCGCAAGCGCGAAAATATGAGTGATCAGAAAGGCCTTGGGTCTTTTGCTAGCCTCAGCGACTCGGTCTCCTTCCGGCGGCGATGGTTCAATGGTCAAGGAAGCCAATAGTTGCTTCTCGATGGTCATGGAACGGCTAACGAGCTCCCGCACGCTGAAGCAGTTTGCTTGTTGCATGCCCCTCTTCCAGCGATCAAGCTGGGCGATGTCCACGATGAGGGACACAACGTGGTTAGAGCATCCCATGAAGTGATCCAGCTGGAGAATCGGGGGGTTATTGACACTCACCGAGGAGGGGTGGAGCAAGGGGTTGTAGCTGTGGCTATGGCTGTGGTTGAATGACGACCCAGGAGCTTCAGATAAGAGAGAGACACCCGACATAACATCCATCCACACATACGCGTTGATTACAAACTTGAGAGCGGCATAGCTCTCAAATGAGAGGGTAGTCCCGTCTTCCCACACGGGGATGGCACCGATAGCCCAACCAAGTGGAAGTGGAGGACGAGGAGGAGTCGATGATGCAGGGCTGGCAAGGCTGGGATTATTGGTTCTGTTCTGACAAGCAGTAGCGGCAGCGTTAGCAATAGCTTTACCAGTAGCATTACCAGTAGCAGTAGCATTAGGAGTATCGATAGCATCCTCCGAGAGGGAGCTAGGGCCGGGCCGGCTCGAAGCCAGCGTGGTTGTCAGCGTGCTAAACAACGGAGCCACCAGGTGCAGGTAATCGAACCACTTTCCAGGGGTAGAGGTAGTATGTGAGTGTGAGTGTGAGTGTGAGTGTGAGTGTGAGTGTGAGCGCGAGTGCGAGTGCGAGTGTGAATGCGAATGTGAATGTGAATGCGTGACGGGTTTGTCGGGGAAGGAAGTTGTTGAAGCAGAGGTTGGTCGTGTGGGTGGCGTTTGTGATAATGCCTGTCAGATGTCGTCAGTCGTATATTCGTTGTAGCCAAGTACCTACCTAGTTACCTTAAGCGTCGCCAGTTGCAGCAAACATGCCATAGCATTCACAATACTGCGCACAAGCTCCACTCCCCGCAGCCCCGCCAGGCTCCGCATATGGCTCTCGAGCTCGCGTGATGCAAGCACCGCATACTTGTGCGACTGCGACCCCAAGCTGGAATCCCAGTCTGCTTCTGCTTTGCCTCTTCCATGCTGATGAAGGTGCATTTGAGGATGAGCATGAATTGGAATCTCAAGATATGCAGCACTGAGGCTCAGAGTGGCGTAATATACTGGCTTGGTTGACGTGAGGAGCGCCAGCAGCCATGACCGCCCGACAACCTCCCAAGAAGCTTCGAAGAAAGGGAACTGCCACCGGAATCCGTGGTCCAGGTAAAACATGAGCAGACTCATCTCGTGCTCCAGGTCGCTGTCTGGTAGAGCAGCTGGAATATCCAAGTCGCTCTGGTGAGAAGGGTTGTCGAAACCCTCAAACAGAGTATCGGGGTCGACTCCGTTGTTGGCAAAGCCCAAATCATCTCCAAAGTCAATCTCCGGGTCAATCGTCCAAAGAGTCATATTGCAACGAGAAGAGAATTATGAAATGAACAAAAGGACTTCCATTTATCCTGAGAAACAAATACATATATATTGTTGAAAGGGATACTAGCCTTTGCTGCAATATTATTAATAATTTTTAGTGTCGAAATACCGTTGAGTGTTACCTCCATGTCGCACAGGTAAAAAATAAAAAGTTTTTGTTTTTGTAGATCTAAGAATAGAAATAAAATTTATATAACCCATGCCCCTCCCTATATACACTTATCTTTTTACTTTCAAATCTCAACTTTTGATTATTTACCAGATATCCAAATGGCAGAATCTCAAGAATTGATCACTAAGGTTGCGACCTATTTGGAGACATATATGATGAAGTATGACGGATCGCACGATTTCCATCATCTTGAAAGAGTTTTGGGATTATCCCACACCATTTACGAGAAGCTCAAGGAACAAAAATCAGCGTCCTCACTACCCCCACCAGCTCTCGATCCCACCATCATAACCCTCGCCGCACTTCTCCACGATGTCGGGGACAGGAAATATCTGCAAAAAGGCGATGATCCAAGTATTATGGTGCGAGATCTGCTTCTTGGATTTGGCGCCGAACCGGCCCTCGCAGAGAAGGTGCAGGTCATCTGTAGCGGAGTGTCGTACAGCTCGGAGGTCAAAGACCCTGGCCATGTCAAGAAGCTCATTGCTCAATACCCGGAACTAGCTGTAGTACAAGATGCTGACCGCCTCGATGCCATTGGTGCTGTTGGCGTCGGACGCGTCTTCGCATACGGCGGTGCTCTTGTCGATCCTTGCAGGCAGGATATGGAGGGTTCGATCGCGATGTTTGAGATAAAACTTTTCAAACTGGAGGGAATTATGAAGACAGAACCAGGGATGCAGATGGCGAAGGAGAGGGTTGCTATCTTAAGGACCTTTCGAAAATGGTGGGATAAGGAGGTGAAAGTTGCAGATATTGGAGCATCGATCTTGAGTTCTGCAAGGCACGTGAGAACCGAGTAAAGTGACAAAAGTATGGGCTTAGGTATCCTCTGCCGCATTTCCCAAGGACATTTATAGAATAATTGCGGTTGACTGAAACTTTGTTGGTAGTCGTAACGGTTGAAGATTGTTTCAGAGCTGACCAAAGTCAAAACTCCGTTATTGACCACCTTGCATGGTATACTGTGATGTTTTTTAGGCTGTGATGCTTTTATAAGCAATAAGACTTTGTAATATGTTTGGAACCAATACCTTATGTTACTCGCTGCGTCGTATGTGCTGATTCGAAGCGGAATGATCCGAGAATGAACATGCTCATCGACGTGCATAAAGGGATGTCTATATATGAAGCTAACCCAGCAAAATTGGAAAATGATGCGATTGGCTTTATTTCATATTTGACTGCATTTAATGGAATCTATCCGTCTTTCCCCGGATGTAGGAAGTGAAGTGAGGGCACCCAGGCCCTTGATCACGAACGTAGGGCTTTCTGCAGACCAGGCTTCATGTACTTTGCCGCAACCTGGCATGTAAGGGTCAGAAATATACCAGACAACCACGTGAATTTGCACCGTTCTCCATTTCTTGAACAAGTAGGTACCCCAATAAGCAACCCTTGTCTAGGGCATTCACGGCCGAAAGAATCAGCAACCAAGACGAGTCAACAGGTAGATAGCTAGTCTAGTCACAGTACCAATCAAGATAGATAGGGACTAAATATTAATAGGCGTCAAAGTGCAGTAAGAATAGTGTCAGCTCAGCAGCATGGAAAGAATTGATTGAAGTGTCCACACCTTCTTCGCATCCTCCATTTTCTCATTTGCACCAAACGCGTTCTACAGACGCTGAGTGTGTTTCAAGTAGCAGTACCTTATTTCCTTCGATCAAATGAGAAGTACGATGGCTCATGATCTTGCTCAATCGTCTCCTGGAGAGTTTTATCTCAACAACGCCACTGGCTCACGCTCAGCTGTCCTGGTGCAAGAAACTACGGCTGAAGACTCAGTGGTACAACATCCCATTGAGCGATATCGTCCCGCTTTATATGTTTTGGCCTCTCAGATCGTAGCTGCTACCCAAAATGCCGCTGCAAAGTTTATTGAAACAAAACTCGAGCCATTGCATCCCTTCCAGGTGTTGCACGTACGGATGTTGATCACTGGATTGGTGTGTACCAGTTATATCTGGCATATTCGATCGGAGTCCAACGTCTTGTTTGGGATACCTGGTGTACGAGGACTTGTTCTATTGCGAGCATTTGGGGGAGTGTGTGCTGCTACAGGATTCTTTTGTAAGTGTTTCTATTTCTTTGCTTACATATCAACCTTCAAACCTCATGTGCTCCTTACTTCTCTAGAGATTAATCACTATCTACTAGTCTCCATAGTATATTTGAGTCTCAGTGAGGCCACAGCTTTGTACTTCCTAGGCCCCTTAGGATCTTTGATTCTGACCAGGTGTTTGTCTCTGGCTACCGTTCATTGGATCGATTGTCTTGGGGCTGTCGGGGCACTGCTAGGACTTGTACTCATAGCCCAACCTGAGGACATATTCGGGACTACGAAAAGTGAGAATGAAGCGTCGGGGGATATAAGAGGTCGCTTGAAAGGTTTTGCCTTTGGATTTCTAGGAATCTGTGGGTGTATTGTAAGTGGCGACAACCACCACTGCCGAATTTTTGGACATGGGAGTACTAATACTATCTGAAGATTTCAATAACTTCTATGCGTCGCATTGGGACCAGAGCTCATCCACTAACGAGTGTCAATGCATTTGCGTGGAGTGTGGTGATCGTAAGTGCGCTCGCACTTGTGGCGACTCCGGGAATTGTATGGCCTAAGAACCCATTTGTGTGGGCCTGTTTGATATACATAGGTGTTTCCGGCCTAACTGTGGTATGTTGTATTGTGACTAATTTTCCCCTTCTATCTACAACTTCTAATACCTAACAAAAATAAGGAGTTTCTCATCACATCTGGAATATCGAGTGACTGCTCGTCGTCCGCAACACTGATGCTCTATTCTCAGATAGTTTGGGCCCTTGTGCTAGATGGCATTTTCTTCCAAGTCAATATCAACTTATGGGCCCTTTCAGGTGTCATAGTTGTTATCAGCAGCGTGTCTCTTGTCACTATGACCAGCACAGGGAATGGTTCATACGCGAAGCTGATACAAAATGAGGATGAGATTGAATATATGGGAAAATCGGATTTAGACGAGTCAGACGCTGGAACATCAAATCCATTGAGAGAAATGGATGTAAGAGTAGAATGTGGCTTCGCTGAAGTGTAATTATAATGAGCAGTCATTAAGTCTACTTATCTTCCGTTCCACTGAGGAAACCTGGTAGTTTGCTCGCACGATACCCCTTACCATTCCCCAAGATAAGCGATTCCCAAACAGGAAGTTCATCAACACCCCAATGCTTATCAGCACCTCAACCACTTCGGCAGACGAAAGGGATCATCTATCAAGACCATGCTTGATGCATATATCCTTACCTAAATATCAAAGAACAGGCCTTATGAGTGGACGGGCAATTGCTGCCGAAAAAGGAGCAGGAGATGTTGGCGTCATTGGAAATGGGGATTGGTGATAGATGTCATCTACTTAAGTTTCGGGGTTCCGATATATGAGAGAAAGAAAGATGGGGGAAATGGAAGGAAATAGGTATATAACGTATGAACCTCACTCTCCCGATCATTCTCGATACTCCTACAACTTAGGAATCTCCGCTTTTCAATATGTCTACCCTTCCCTCCTCTCCCAAAGATGAAAAGAGTGAACAGCCATTCCCCTCTCTCGATGGGCGTCAATCCAATTCCCTTCCAAATGACGAGCACTCCACAAGCACCGTTCTCGATCTCGTCAACGCAGACGAAGCCCTAGCGTTCCTGACAAATCACCCACATGCGGCAGAGCTCGCTATCCAAGGCAATGCCATTCTCGATGATCCTGTTGAGCTTAAGAAACTGGTGCGCAAGATCGATGTGACGATTGCCCCACTCTTGGCTGCAGTCTATTTCCTCCAGTTTTTGGATAAGACGACGTTGAGTTATACGGCTGTTATGGGGATTAGAGCGGATACACATTTAGTAGGGCAGGATTACTCGAATCTGAGTATGTTGTTTTATGTCGGTATGTTTGCTCTACACAGTCCCAAAACAGGATGGAGAATTAAAAAATGAATCTAGGGTTCCTGGCAGCGGAGTTTCCGACGCAGTATTTGGCTCAGCATATCTCGCGGTTGGGGTTGTATCTTGGAGTTAATATCATGCTTTGGGGAGTCATTCTCGGATGTCATGCTGCGTGTACTTCTTTTGCCGGGCTAGCTGCTTGCCGCACCTTACTCGGTGTTTTTGAGAGTTGTGTTGCTCCTATATTGGTATTGATTATTGCCATGTGGTATAAGAAAGAAGAGCAAGGTCGTCGGGTCTCTTGGTTCTATGTTTGTAATTCTCTGACGCAGATTTTCGGAGGTCTGCTTGCGTTTGGCGTGAGCTACGTGAATACTGATTTCGCGAGCTGGAGGATCTTCTTCGTGGCTATTGGTGCCATGACTATTGCTATCGGAGCGTTGGTCTGTATCTTTCTGCCGGACTCGCCTGTAAAGGCCAAACGGTTCTCGGATGCGGAAAAGGTTGCTGCATTGTTGAGGACGAAGGATAATCAGAGTGGAACGCAAAATGCTCATTTGAAGAGAGCTCAGGTATGTAAGGCTTAAACGTGGAGTTGAAATGCTTTAACAAAATTAACAGGTCTTCGAGACTTTCAAAGACCTTCGTGTCTGGCTCGTGTGCATCTGCACTATGCTAAGTTCCATCCCGAATGGTGGAATATCAAATTTTTCCAGTATCCTTCTGACAACATTTGGCTATACTCCTAGACAAGCACTTGTTCTCAGTGCACCAAGTGGTGCAGTTGGTGTTATCTGTGTATTGGGAGTTGGATATTTATCCGACAGGTGGAGGGACAGATCTTCAGTCATGCTCATTTGCATCATTCCAACAATCATCGGAGCAGGTCTAATGATCGGTCTTGACCCAAATGGAGTTCCGAAAAACAAACCTGGCTTATTAGCAGCTAGTTTCCTGACTGGGACATTCGGTGCAGCTTTCATGATGCTGTTGGCTTGGAATGCTTCGTGAGTTGACTTGCGAAATACCTTGGAGTTCAATTCTAACGAGAAGATAGAAATATCGCAGGTCATACCAAGAAAGTGACCATCAATGCACTTACTATGGTTTCCTTCGCCACTGGCAATATTCTTGGCACTCAGACATTCCAGCAGAAGGAGGCGCCCGGATACATCTCGGGCAAAATCAGTATCATTGCTACCCTTGGAGCTTTGTGCTTTATGATTCTCATCTTGAGGTTTGTCCACCCTGAATTGAGGTAAGCTTCGAGCTTTAGCTAAAAGATTTTGACAGGTGGTACAACGATATGCTGAACAAGAAAAATAAGAAGATACTCGCCGGTATGGGCGAGGAAGAGCAGGGCGAGATGAAGGAGAAGATGGCTTTTGCCGACCAAACGGATAGAAATAATCCGTTCTTTGTATACACACATTAGAAACCGTAGAACAAGATCAGCCAGGAAAATAGTTGAACAGAGAGCTGTATCATTACCGCCGAACGCAAAATCCGATCTCATTTCCCCAATGGTACCTTCTCTCCAATTCTAACCTTCTCCAAAATCATTTCTGCTACAGCTTCCATTCCTTTCTGATTCGGATGAAACGGGTTGCCCGCCCACAAAATTTTCAAACTGAACCCTTCGACCCATGGCTCTGTCGAGCCAATCCCGTGCTCCCAACTCCTCTCTCCAACCTTCACAATCTCACAGAACGGTCTTGCTTCGGCAGCCAATTTATAAACAGAATGTAATTTCTCCGCCATACTCTGATGAATTTTGATCTGGGCCTCACTGAGCGAAACATCCACTCCAGACTTCGTATCCGCTCCAAAAATAGTGAAGTACTCGACAAGTAGAACACGTGCTTTGGGAGCAATTTTGTGGATACGATCAATGACTTTGATAAATCGCTGAACGGCTTCTTCCACCGACGCATGGGTTGCAGGAGGAGGCGCAAACCATGATAAGAGGCTCCCGACGAGAGATGCATTCACTGTATCTTTCATAATTCCACCTACGTATCCCAGATCATTTCCGCCAGCGGTAACAGTCACGATATCGGCATCGGGCGGGAGACTGTCGATTTGAGGTTCAAAACGATGGTTATGTACTGATGTGATCTGTGGCTCGGAAATAATGTTTTGAAGCGTGGCGCCTGAGACTGTAAGATCGGTCAATTGAGCATCCAGTTTTCGGGATAGAATGTGTGCGTAATTGTTCCCTGAACGGCCGGCATGGCGATTGACTTGTGGTGGGATTCCGGGTCCGGCAGCGAAAGAGCTGCCTAGGGCTGCGATGTGGAGCTTTCTTTCCTTGGGAGCTTTGCTTTCCATCATCCAAGAGCAAGGTTTGATAGTTTTGATGATGGACACGATGTGAGGGTACGAGGTCTAATCTAGGTATGGAGTTGTGATTCTTGACTCTTGAATCTTGATGTGTCAAATACAGCCGGCTCGGCTAGAGCTGTTTAAGCGACCAGCTCGTCGGGAGTATATATATGGCCGAACCTGGATGCCTGGATTCTTAGCAGAGCACCCTATCATCATCAGGTCACCGCCTACGGTGTAGAAGTGCAAAGCTTGACATATAGCCTTTTCATGGCCCTCTCAGGGGTTGGAATTTCATTGCAAAAGCAGTGCATAGAATTCCCACATGGTGGCACATCCGCTACGGAGGCGAATATATTTCAAATCCCCATTTCGGCTTTGGTGAAGTGAGGAAGATTCTATTATGAGATTTTATTATGTTGTTCTATCATATTGTAGATTAACGAGAGATGTCTGCAGGTTTCTGATATGGCGAGGATAATTCAGAAATTCTTTCCAACCTATACACTTAGACTGACTGATAATGTGCGCATAATTCGAGATCAAAATAGTTTACTAATCGACTGTCACTTGATCTACCACTATTGCGACCACCACCATCACATTTGAAGTACATTATTTTCTCGTTCCAACATTTCTGCTCTTCCTCTCCATTATACCTTTCACCGAGCTCTTCTCCTTTTGAATCGCTTATGGGTGGGATTAGCCTGGTTCTACCTACCAAATCTTTCATTTTAGTGAGGGCAGAGCCTGTTATATCGTTTGCTTGTCTGCCTATGGACTCCGGTATGATATTTAGTACCAGTTGATCTTCCAGTCCAACACCACGTTGCATTCCACCTTATCATTACCTGTTTGTCTCATTGCCTCAACCCAGTACCCGAGCAGATAAACTTTCCTACCTGATGTGATACGTTATGAAGGGCCAGGGTGCAAATATTTCTTTCCCGAGTAGTGTATCCTCTGTACTTTGTAGCTCTGGCTCTCTTGATTCCTGTGACCAAGAAGCTATATTGTCGTTTTAAAGGCCCCCTCTAGGTAACTAACAAAAATCCTCCATCCCACTTTCGCTATCGCTGCCTTAGTCTCCAAGGTTGATGCTCTGTCATCGCTCAACATCACTTGTGTGTAGAGCGCCAGTGTAGCTGTCAGTCTTTGCCCTGATATCGAGGAATTTACCTTGAGGATGAAAGTGGACAACGTTGGATCAAAACGGTCAGCCAGTTCCCTCATGACTTGAGAAGAAGATACGGGTATCAAATTGAACTGTATCAAACAGCTGAACAGGCTCGCCGTGGTGTTCGACGAAGGAGACATGACTAAAAATGACATAGACCCTAAACCAACCGAGTGACAGTGAAGTCTTAGTATATATTAATGGATCCCTGTTATGAATTTGAAAGGAACCGAAATGAATTGAAAATTGTTTGAATAATATCAATTTTTGAGGACCGGAAAAAGATTGAAACCTGTAACGTTCAGAGAACAAGCCTTGGCATTATATAGACTCAGAAGATTGCAAAAGATTGTAAGAAAAATAACTAAAACTAACGGACGATATTTGAGCGACATCCGAATGACAACTAAATCAGTCGACGAAAAATGCGGGAACGCAACTTTGCCAGTGATGCAGCTGATGAGGATGAAAAGAGAAAGCAACAAGTTGTTAAAGAAAGGAAAGGAGACCCATGTTCAGGAGAAGACAAGACTCCTTTAAACTACCTAGGTAGGTGCTGACTGATACTTTCTTGGCATATGCGGCCACTTATATTCTCTCCGAGCAGCTGCTCGCTCTAGAGATTTCGGGATACTTTTCCCCTGGGCTCGCTCAGAATATACACAGTCATTAAACACTTGCAAAACTACCATATACGTATCTTTACACACTTCGTGTCATTCTCTACGGTATCATAAGGCTTATTCCATCATCACTTATTACCATTCCTGTTGTAATTAAAGAGATGTTCACTGTGGTCACCAACGAATGACCTTGTAGCCTCCACAAACCGGTCCACATCCTCGTGCGTCAACTCCAGATTCAAAGCTATAAAACCACGCTGAGCCATGTATATCCCATGCTCCAGCATGTGATGCCAGAACAAAGCTTTCAGACTGTTCTCACTAGGTCCAGAGAAGTGAATACACATCATGCTTCCTTGACCAGAGACCCACATTTTGGGTTGCTCTTGATCTGATAAAGATTCGACTGTTGGGCCTGACACGTGATCAGCTCGAATACCAGTGAAAGGCGATTCAAGTTCGTTCTTCTTTGGACACGCCTCGCCTCTCTCTGCTTTTCTGGCTTTGAGTTTTGGGTATAAGGCGAGGACTTCCTCCAATTGAGATCTGAGATTTTCCCCCAGTGCGTTCAATCTTTTCACTTCGTCTTCTGAGTAAATATCCATACCAGCACATCCTGCAGCCATAGTAACCACATTGTTGTTAAATGTACCAGAGTGCCCGAGCACATTGTTCCTAGGATCAAACAATGCCATGACTCCAGCATCTTTCCTTCCACCGAAAGCACCAAAAGTCATGCCACCGCCGACCCATTTACCAAGGGTGATGAGATCTGGCTTCAAGCCAAGTTCGGCTGAGAAGCCATGATAAGAAAGACGAGATGTCATCACCTCATCCACTATGAAAACTGCGCAGAGATCGACGGCCGCTGCGTTGAGAAAATGCAGAAACTCTTTGCTGCCAACGATACATCCACCACTTCCCTGAATAGGTTCGACGATGATGGCTGCCAAAGAGTCCTTTGGTAAGGAAGAAATCACCTGTTTTGTTCCTTCGATGTCATTGTACGGAGCAAGTACGATATCGTGGGGAAGGTTGACATTTATTTCTGATAATGATGATGGGAACGAGAGTGTTCCTCCGTGATAACCATTCTTGAAAGCGAGGATTTTCTTTCGTCCAGTCACAGCCAGGGCAGCAGCAATAGCCATCGTATTTGACTCTGTTCCAGAATTCGTGAACCGTACGATCTCAAGCCCGGATGGAGCAAATCGAGTAGTTACCTGAACATCGTTAGTGTTGGATGCGTGTTCATAAACCTCTTCGACTGATCACATCTGGAGACAAACATGACTTGGCAAATGAATAATGCTCAGAGGAAACGTATATGCATACTTTTCTTGCAAGCTCTCGTTCGTAAACATTAGGTCCTCCAAAATTCCACCCTCTGCTCATAGCATCAGTCACAGCAGAGGCAATCTGCTTGTTGGAATGACCATAGATTCCCGCTGTATACTCTCCGAGGAAATCAGTATATACATGGCCATCCAGACTAGTCAATTTCGACCCTTCACCCTTCACTATAGAATATTAGTCAAAAAATTCACATGAATATTCTTGAAACAAACCAAACGTGATTGGAAATGGGCTGGCATGCAGCACCGTCCGTGTATTACCGCCTGGTAAATCATGACAAGCATCTTCGTGAGCTTCCCAGCTCTTCGAATTTGCAAACGTATATTTGTCTTGCGCAGAAGCTAGAGTAGGAGACAATGGGTCACTAATAGGCTTCGAGCACCCAAAAAGTTTCCATGAATCTGAACGAAAGAGGGGGCCAAAAGCGGGGGGCTTCGAGTGTGGCATGATATATGATTTATGAAATGAACTTGGAATACAATCTTGATTGAGAATGTGAAGAGGATAATAAATATATAGGAGTTGTAGTATTATGATTAAGAACAAGAAGGCACTAAATTGAAGTCGTTCTCATTCTCGTGCCAGATGGAAGAGTGGCAGTGGTGGCTGAGTTTTAGCGAGGTCTTGGAGCACCTCGGGTACCTGAATACGCGCAACAATTGAAGCTATCGCCAAAGGTCTCACATAATCGCGCTGCAACCTCCACGCAGAACTACGCGCAAGATCTCTCTCGATTACTCAGCAAACGCAATAGCAGAGAGTATGTCGACCATCAATAGTACGCCTAATGCTGAGGCTACTTCAGCTTCGAAAGAAGCCGCAGCAAAAGAACGCATCATCAAGCATATGAATGCCGACCATGCGGACTCGATCTCCTACTACGCCCAGCATTACTGCTCGCTTTCCTCCTCAGCTGCTCAAGGAGCAATCCTTTCCGATATTTTCCTCTCTAGTATGACTGTACGGACGAAAGATGGCAAGACGCATTCAATTGGCATCAACCCACCGATGAAGTCCTGGTCCGAGGCTCGAGTGCGAACAGTTGACATGGATCGCGAAGCAAGATCTGCCCTCGATGTATCCTCAATCCGAATTACCTCCTACCAACCTCCACGAAAGCCGTTCCACATATTCGTCTTCGGGGCCTGCCTTTTCGCATTCTCAGTGTTCATTTTAAAGGACAGGATTGTGCCTGGAACATGGTTTTATGATGTTGTACTGCCATACTTCCCTGGCGGGCCAGAAAGGTTCATATGGTTGGCAAAATCACTTGCATTACCTACTCTTGCAATACACCTGGTGGAGGCTTTCATGTTAGACAGGACTCGATTGCGGAAATACGGGGTACAAAGGTGGACTGGGCTGTGGTTTGCTTGGATCACAAGCTGCTTTATCGAGGGATTTGGATGTTTTGCGAGGATCGACGCAGCAGTTGCGAGGAAGAAGAAGGAGGCCGAGAAGTCTCAGCACTGAGCCTCTATATTCATCTGCATTGGAGCTACATCCCTCCCACGTTGAATCAGAGTTGCGACATTAGATCGACAGTACCTGAATAATCGGGACGCAGAGTCTAGCAATATTGACAGCGTGATTGAATGGGAATTTCAACTTCAATACGTTATATATGACTAGGCATTCTAATTAATGAGCTCCCCTCATACGACCTTCACGTTCATCGGGGAAACATGTGAGCCAGGAGCAGCATATTCATCCTTGTTAGTCAACCATGCATCACCATAGGCCAAGTGGTCATAGTTCTTGCTTTCTGATTATTTCGGGGTGTTTTATGCTTCTAATATCTACTACTGTCCAGATCTCTGTGGCGGTTTGGGACGTGGTCTTGATTTCCTGGAATCAAGACTTACCAACTTCCTATCAGCCATGCAGGTCTCCTTTCCTTCATCCAAATGTTCGAGACCCGCAAAGTTGCCAGTGCCAAGGCAGCGGTCACTCTGAGCCATAGATCGCAGATCCAGACATCTTAACTCAGAACGAAGTCGTGGATGGCTTGAGCTGTCCGCCAGACCCTTTGGAATTTATGAATCGCGGTAGCCTGACAAAGCGGAGTTGGTCATATCTCATTTAACCCTGCTCTTGCTTCTACGAGCTCTGTAAGGTCTACATGAAAGCATGCGCACTTGCTACGCACTAATGTAACATCAAAATGACAATACTGTCAGCCACGTGTTTGTGGGCTTTTCAATTATGAGTGTAAAGAGAGAGATTTACCGCATATAACCACCTGACTACCCACTCCACTTCATGAATGTGATGTGTTTTCTCCACTAAAACTCCATGTTTACCCCACAATGTCAATCTTGGCTGGCTCTAAACAATATATTATTTTCACTAAGCCCTACCAATCAAGCAAGAAAGAGTCTAGAACACATGTCGGCATCATCGGGCTACATGAACTTGGCTGTCAAGTCAGATAAAGATCAATATTATCCTCCCTCCGTGCTGTGAAACCACCTTTCCTTCCAAAAAGAAGAAAGAGGGGAGAAAGTAATCAAGCCAAATACTCACAGGCACAATCCGCTTCCAAAATCCAAACTTCGTCAACAATATCATCCAATGGTGCCAACATTCATAACAAGCAGTGGGCATTCAAACTCGCCCTACAACTGCACCACTTCAGCCATCCATCCTCTCACAAACACCACCTTCACAAGATACGACCCAATACACCACGAGCACAAAGGACTCAGCGATGTAGAACAAGCGCTCGCAATCCTCGGCGGAGCATTTGGAGTGGTACTCGTAATTTCTGCATTTGTAAAATGCGTCAGTGTGTGTTTGGATAAGAGAGATAGAAAAAGGCGAGATAAGGAGATGGGAGCGAGGTCGAGCGTGTAAAGAAATTTGGTGGTTCATGATGACGGATTGTCTGGGCATGATGATGTATTTTGTCTTCAGAAATGATGTATTCAAATAAACCGCTATTTCACTAAACGAATTGGGATAGCTCACATCACTTCCTAAGAAAGTTATTTCTAATTCCACATTAAATTCCCTTCCTCATTCAAATCTGTTAACTTCGTCTTCACACCCGATCAAGCAAAAAAAAAAAAAAAAAATTCAAATCTGTACAACTTTCAAAAAGGGCAACATTTCACAATGGCAGTTCTCGATGCCATGTCAGCGGTGGTCTCCGAACATGCTGTACTCAATTGCACGGCCATAAATTCAGCAACAAATGGTCTCACCAACGCCACCAATTGTGCCTCAGAAGCCAGTACCGTATTCACTGAAAAATATGTCGACCCTTTGATGGTTGCACTTGCAACTTCGGGTGCTATCTTCGTGCTTTTACTCGTCGGCTTATTGATTTTTGTATTCGTGCGTAAAGGGCATGAAATCGGGAAAGAGAAGAAGAAAAGAAAGGAAGATCAGGAGAAGGCACAGAGAGGAGGGGAGGAGACACAGAGAAGAGAAGCTGAAGCTCAGGGAAGAGAGGGTGAGGCGCAGGGAGGAGAGGAGGAGGGATCAATTGAGGCCATGACTGGTGCTGAGAGGGCCGATCGCCGAAGCTGGTGGAGATGGAGGATAAAGGTGGAGAGACGTTAAGTATTCAGAGCAAGTTTGAATTGGATATTAAGGGACGGTTACGGAGTCGATGAATCTGGCGTGGTTTTCTGGTTTTCAGCTTGAGAGGGGTTTGGAGATACCCAGATTCCAGAGATGCAAGTAGGGCGTAAAGTAGAAGATTTCGAATGTAGGAAGTCTACCCAAAAAAATTATCTTCAAGGATATTCAAATCAATTTTCAAACGTGCGTATATCCTTTGCGCTCAAATTGCTTTTTACTTTCCATCTCTATCGAAGGTTTGAATAAGGTACTACGCACTATGACAGATCGGAACCAACATCTTGTTTATTACCTTTCATAGTAAAAGAAAGTTCTTCTCGGATATCTAATCAGAGCTCTGGAAAATAGGTAACCTCGAGGGACGTCATATTCCAATTGCTATGAGTTGAATTTGAAGGTCGGCTCGATGAGAGATGATGTATTCGAACCCACTTCGTGACCGACTAAGTTGATACCCACAAATGAACTTTTCTGGAGAACGTATACTTTAATATCTCTTCCCCTGAATCAATCATGGATATCTTATACTATCGCACAACAAGAAAAGAATTCAAAAAGCACCCATCTCATTTCTCAATAACAACAATTCCTCACCATGTTCTCGGCAGTAATAATAACTGAATATCAATGTGCCACAAATTGTACGGCTTCAAATATCACAAACCTATTGAATCCCACAGACTGTTCATTCGGCAATGGCAGCTCTACAGCTTGTAAATCCTCCAAAATGATGGGTGGGAATACGGTACAATATATGTGTTTGGCTGTTATTTTGGCTGTTTTGAAAACTATTGGATGCTATCTCCGTGGCGCTAGAGCGATAGCGGTGTGGCAGAGAAAAAAAAACAGATGAAGAGGCAGCGGAGTCGGTGGAAGGCATGGAAGCAATAGAAGGGGTGGAAGCGGATGAGATGAGGGTGTCTGAGAAAGAGAAAGAATTTTGAGTGATGAGGTAGAAAATTTTCGATTGAGAGATCTATATAGGGAGTTCGAGAGCGTCGATATTGAGTTGTGATACTTTGGAGAGGACTAAGTTCAGTTAGGAAAATGCATGTGTAAAAATTTGAACGAGAAAATGGGACAGAGTGGTCGACCATGTGAAGTAGAACAGAGATGGATTGATATAGGGATCCTCGAATCATGTTTCGGACTTTTTCGGAATTAGATTGAAATGATAGATATCTGGGATATCTGTTTACATTAGTTTGCTACTTTATCATTTGCATCGACTTGAGGGAGATTTTGCAAGACAAACTCTGAAATTTATTTCCTCTTCTGAGGTGAAGCGCTTTTTTAATTGACCTTCACTCTTTCAACGTTTTGAAACATTCTCAAGTATGTGGGAGTTGAAAAATAATTGATACTAGAAATGAAAGATAAAGCACAAACCTGTTATATTTGCCCTAGTAAATCACCATAAGGAGGCTCGCATATAAAGCTTACGAGATTATCGGCAAGCAGCCATGATTAAAGAAAGGTAAATGCAATTTTGATGAATATTCCAAACGTGCTCACCGACCTTCTTGTCCGCTTCTGATCGGCTTCAGTTTCAATCGGAATGGAGTGGCCAATCGCACCTTCCTACCTTTACCACATTTAGATTTTGCCTGCGTCAACGGCTTTGTGCGGCTGAATCTCGGAATGACTCTCCTTCCTGCTCAATAGCTTTGTGGAACATTTGCAGCTTGTAACTCGAGCTTGATGAACATATCTAAAAGAGAATAGATTCTTTTGCAGGCGTTGTACTCAGTTTCGGTCTCGACAATACAATATGGAGTGAGCATCCCATATTTCATTCCAATCGCATATAATCTCCTCGACTGACGGTCTTCAAGAGAAACTAAGAACGAAAAGCTCGCTGCTCCCGTTGAAGGACCTGCTGCTCAGATGGCAAGGAAACTGAAATGCCAGCACGTGTACACTCCACACAGTTGCAAGAACTGCCAGACAATTGTGATTTACGAAGATGACATTAAAAAGGGGCACTACAACATGATACGTACCCAAAGTTTTGGTGACACTCGTCGTGCTGCTCAGGAGGTTTGCCCTCTGTTCCAATTCTATATGAATGAGTTTGAAGAGACTCTGAAAGCAGGAGAGCCACTTCGCCTTTTTATATGCTCAGACTACATAAATTTACACCGTTATGGGAAGCGTATGCCCCGTTTAATGTTGATGGCGGAACCGGGTATATTATACCTTGAGTGACTACTCGTTCCAAAAATGATATATCAACAACTTCTTCTCCACTTTCGCTTGGCTTATCCCGCAGTCGCATATGTGAACGCCCAATGTCATGCATGAAAGAATCCCTGCTCTGCTTTCCTCTTCCCATACTGTCGGGACAGTGACAAAACTACCTCCACTCTCTGGTATCGAATACCGAGTAGGTTCGAGTGATACGTCCCGCAAAAACCAACTGTATCTCCCATCTAAAAAGATTGAGGTATTTTGATAGAGGACTGAAAGGAAGAAAGAAAGAACAGTGGTGTGGGAGAAGTCAAGACAAAGACATGGATTCTTGGGACGGTGAAGGCGGGCGACGATGTTGGTGAGGCTGAAAAAGAAATTACGATGATGTCGATGGTGCATATGGTGCAGCGTGTAGGTATGTTGCATGAACTAATCATATCGAGGGAAAGCAGCGGTGACGCAATTGAGAGGTGTGAATTTTTCGGATTTCCGTTAAGAGGAGAATTGTTTTGAGCATCAAAGTAATTGGACGGAGGGCAAAAGTGACCCATGGAGTAGATATGACGATCGAAGTTCATGCAATGATGAGCGTGAGTAAAGACGAAACATACAGCTTAAAAATAAGAATCATATGGAACGGCAGCCGTATGAAGTTAATCAAAGCCCTTTGTCCTTTCGGCCAAATGTCCTTCAATATTCTCGACTGTTAATCAATACGCTTGGACACATTCCTGCCAAGAAATCAAGTTTTTGAACAACATGTAAATAGCATGCATTTTGATATCCACCAGAGCAAACTTGGGAAACTCTGAAGTCCATCCAAAGCCATAAATGAGCGCAATATTTGATAATTACCGAATAGAAGTTGAAGTTCAGAATCATGGTAAGAGGGTACTGCTACTCGAAAATTCCATGCTGAAAGAAAAGGTGAAGGTCTATCACTTCCAAACTTTATTTCATTGTTTCTAGAACAAAATAAACATTTGAGAAGCACATAGATGATCTGTTACTTTCTCTGCCGTTGTATCAAAATTTCGTACATTAATACAGTAATTAGTCAATACGAAATATTGAATTTGTGAATACCAATTAGAACGCAACCACCAGTCTTGTGACAGGCATTAATCTTTTGTAAAAGGACCACGGAAACCAAATTCGATTAAATTATCTTGAAATAGTACAACTTGCAAAAACCAGACCATGACTTTCTGCAAGCTCAGCTTATCTTTCCGTAGCTTCGGATATTAGCACTTACAGCATTGAATCTGGGTAAGAGTATCCTGAATAGAAACACATATTGGAAGAAAATAGCGTGCTGAAATTAAACAAGGTGTAGGAATTAATCAGCAAATACTCCAAAGACTCAGAGAAGGAACAGACAAAAAGAAAGAGGACGAAACATTCAGGTTCTGCGATTTGGATGAAAAAGAGGGTTCCTTCCGACTAACAACTTCATAAATGTAGATGCACTCCGGGAATGTATGATGAATCCGCAGGTAGATAGGAACATTCAATAATTCGGATAAGTAGAGCGTGAATAGAAGAGCACTAGACATTCTAGTAGAGGGAATAGAAAGCGAGAAGCAGATTGTGTGAAGAAGAGGTGAGTAGTTGGCTTCAACCATGGCGAGTTGCATCAACAATATAAGCAAGATGTGACTACAAAATTATCTTGCTTGAAAATTTGGACTCATTTGACATATCACAATCACCGAAGTAAAGAAGCTCTGGGAGAACCTCATTTCTCAACATGCTGTTACTTGGAAGGAGGGCGACGAGAAATGGGCTTATCATAATAATTCTTTCAGCATTATTGCTACGCACAATTTGTTCTTGGGTCTATATCCATTGGCATCGAGGAGGATTCTGGCTACAAATTTTGGGCTGCCATGAGTCCCTGATCAAATTGCTTCGCGCTGCCGGACACAATGGAGAAATAGTTCCGAGTGATTGGGTCCCTCCCTTTCTTACCAAGCACAGATCCCATCCCCCATCGGTCAATTCTCCTCCCCGACATAGCCAAACTCACCTGATTTATCCTCCAACCACGCGTCTTTACACGTGTATCTCTCATCTATTGGTCTCAGAGTCTAAAACAGCGATCTTAAGAGCTGACAATAGGCACCCCATTCAGCTACCACGGAGCTTGCTCTCTGAGAGTTCAGGCTAAGCTGACACGAGGCCCGAGACCAGTGCCGGCCGGTGACCCGACGCGATTCGTATAGCAGCCTTGATGGGAATCGAGATATCGATTGGTGATTGCCGGAAAGTTACATTCTCGTTTGTCTGATTATTGTTTCGAGCGCTGAGTCTGTGTAGCCAATAGTTCTTCTTTTTTAGTTCGAGTCATTGCGAGAGTGCTGCTTTACTTTCTGCGTTCTGAAATATTCATCGGGCTGATTTCTTTGTGCTATTGTCTGATGTCGGGAATGGTACCTCAATTGGTGCAAACATCGGGCCGCAAAAAAAGGGGGGGGCTCGGGAGAGGTCGAGAAAGGAAGCTGAGCACGGATTTTAGAGCCTCTTGGGCGAATGAATGGGCGTTGAAAAAAGGGTTGTTTGGGCACCAGCCGCTAAGATGTCTGAGCCGAGATACTGTATTGTTGTCGCCTGAGCTATTGGCAAGGACTCTTTTGCGAAATTAGTGTCGAAGCGACTGAAGATTAAGATGCACATTGACAAAGAAAGTTCTGGAGCTGGGCTTTGCAGAATTGGGATGTTGAAGATGGAATGGAAAGATTGGTTGAAATTATTGGGTATCAACGTGGCGTGCATGCTTTTGATTGTGGCATAATTGGCTGGAAATCAAGAAAAGAAAATTCACATAGCACGTTGGGTTGAATTTGAGTGATGAGGTTCAAAAAATTGAATGTATTTGTGATAGACATCCCATTCTGCGAGCTGGTTGCGCATCGTGTTAGTTGCGATGTGCGTTGGAATATTGGAGGGGACGACGGAAGGTGGCATTCATTGTATGGAATAGAGGTTTGGGCAAAATTGATTGACATACTTCAGAGGAAGAAAATTCGACTGATCAGCAGACGCTGGATCACTTAACAGTGATGTGGAGTACTGTTGAATGTTGGGCTGCAGACCGTCCTAAATATAGGTTTCGCAAACGATTGCAAGAAGAAATTCGAAATTTGGGAGTGCAATTGTAGCCCGGTCGCGAATGTGATGACAAGAAATAAGCCTCTGTGCATCGTAGGCATTTAAATAATCATATATTCGTGATAGATGCATTATTCCAAGCATATTTGGTACCTCTTCCTTGTTGCCGTGTGCCAAATATCGCGAACAGAGCGGTGAAAACGGAAATAACCATGACCTGAAACCCAGAATTTTACAGTAGCGACAAGTGGCGTAACGGTGAGCCACGTTACATAAGAAGAAATCAAGATCGAAGTTGATCAACGCAGCAAGTAATAGGCTTGCAGAGCCATGGGAGCAGACAATTGAAGGAGCAAGGAAACCTGTAGGGCCATTCCCCTGGCGCGATCATAACGTAGATTGACACAGCTTTTGCTGTAGCCATGATTGCAAACTTGCTTTTCCGTCGAAATATATCCGAGGAGTAAGAACGTATTCGAGGAAGATACGAGCACATATTTAACGTTTATGGTGACTCGAGGAGCCAGATCTGTGGTTCTTGGGTCTGAAAGTGCTTTCGCTGGATTTGAGGGGAGAGTTTGTCTTCAAAGAGTTGATGGAATGCTTGGAGACCATGCCTATCTTTAAGACACGAACATTCTTTTCGACAGTATATACTTTGCCGTAGTCGATTCGTGATAAGGGGTGCAATTTACCCTCTTTCTCTTTGGACTCCGAGTCAACCTTGATAGGATCTCTGCTCAACTCCTCCCATTGGCCATTCTCATAATGTAGATCGGGACATTGGTCGGTATATATGATAGCATGTTCGTCAGGATTGGGTAGATTGTACTTAAGTGTTGCGTGGTTGGAGTAGGTGTGGATCGCGCTTGAAAGAGTAAGTAATCGACATGCAATGTAGCTGTCCCGGAATTCTATACTTACAGGCAGGAGCAGCTACCTCGGCGGTCCTGGACCACAACAAAACGACGGATCTCGCTGAAGACAGGGCCTTTCAGATAGTGCGTAGTGCTGATATGAGACCCATTCCGTGTTCCCCCCTCGGTGGCTATCTTCTCTCCTGCAGGCTCAGACCACAGCATCATGAAAACTCGCCCGAATTTCCAAAAGGAAGGGGAATCTTTGTCTGGAATTACATGGTAGCCTTGAAAAATTTGCCGTCAGCGTCAGCTACAATAGTAGATCTAGAACCTTACGTGGGTCCAATTTTTCCTTGTCCGGGCTGTTGTATTCGCGCTTGATCCTTTTAGGCTCTTGAGGTAGACGTGCGGGATCCTGAGAGGCTTGACCTGCCAATATACATTAATGGATGGAGATAACTTTGCAGGAGTTTTACCTTGATGAAGGTTGCCTTGCATAGCCAAGAATCCTGCGGGTTGAGAATTGATGCCGAATCCATGGAAGCGCTGTGTCATATCGCTCAACTGCTGAAACTGGCTGGCAGTCTTCCCTTGAGTTGTCTCCCATGCTGGAGACGTGATGACAGGCCATGGATTGCTGCTAGAACCTGTAGCAGGAGATTGAGAATTGGCATAGTACGGATTCGAATTACCCACTGGTGTAACAGAACCTGCTCGATTTTCATAGGAAGGAGAGACCTGAACGGAGCCACTTGTTTGATAATTCCATCCTGCCGAGCTCTCGGGCTCAGGAGGTCCAGGTTCCGGGTTAGGAGCAAATCGGTCGTAGTATTTGTGGGCTTCAGAGCGAGGAATATTCGGCTCAGGGACAGACGTATCGGCAGGATATTCAGATTTCCATTCCTCTTCCCCGTTTGAATTGGTACGGAATGACTCCCAGTAACCGTCCTGGTGCCACTCCCAGTTTGACCATTCAGTCCATTCGGGGTCTTGGTTGGTTGTATGGGACTTGGCTTTTCCCTTGCCTTTGTTTTTAGGAATTCCGGACATAGGGGTTTGAATATTTGATCGTATATTTCCTTGTGCTTATGCTCAAATGTCCCACATTTCGGGCATGTGCATGCTACTTTATGCTCGTTGGATCAGCCCATGCTCCACACTCTTTAGCAGAGCCGCATCCTTGAGGACCGTTCCGGCACAATTGAGAAGTCTATGCATGGCAATGCTCTGAGCTGGCATGCAGAGAGGAGAGAACTTAAATTGGTGTGTTGCCCAGTGTGCTTGTCACTGATTGGGATATATCAATGGCTTACGGGCCGTGTGTCGATGTTGGGGTGCAGAACGAGCAAGGTGCATGCCGCCTGCATGGTAGCCCATCTTGTCCATCGTATGCTTATCGCATCACGGGGGGGCTCTTTATAGCAGGGAGGTGGCTTACCCCAGGGCAGGGCAGAAGTTGCAGTTGCTGCTTTAACATGTTTTCGTGGTCGGGTCGTTTATTGTAGCTTCACCGTGCTTGGGCGGGAAGAATAGCCAGATAGGCGCCAGCCGCATCGCTAAATGAATTACAAACCGTGTCTTAATCACCGCCCCAAGCTTCTCACGCTTCACTCCTTCCTGAAGTTCTGAAAGTCCAGCGTTCATTCTGTGCAGCCCAATATCCCCCCTCGAGAGCCCGCAGAGAGCAGAGATTGGTAAATAGAATGGTTGAATATGTCCGGAAGGTCCCAAATCCCTACTATCAGTATTCCATATCGCTAGACAAGATCTGTTCGAGATCACTCGAGGTGAGTATTCCGTACAGCCTCGCCTCACGACGATCCAGATAGGCATCATTTACTGATTAATCTTATTAGGAAAGCTAACACACAGATCAGACACTTCATATGGTCTTAATAACTCTTCTATCTCCCCCTATGAAAATCAAGTCACGAGATGTTAGGAATGTGGTCTGAACATCAGACGGGTCCAAATGAGCCTCAAGAAGCTGAAGCTGTCTCAGACTTACTCGGCGGCTCCCAACATGATCAGAATGACATCAGGACCATGGATGAGGACTCAGAGGATCAGCCGGAATTGCAGCTTAAGAGAACATCCGCCTTGCTAGCCAAGTTCATGTCTCGCATCTCGCACTTGCCAGCACTAAGGGAAGAAGCGATTCGTGATCATATTCTTGGACGACAACGAAGAAGAGAGTTAGGATTCAAAAGAAATCGTGTCTCGGTATGTGATGCACAATTCATGGACGAACTCTCAAGATTGATGGTCGAACTTCACAACTTGATATTGCAGCACAAGCTTGTAGGGTTCGAAACACTGATAGGACGTTGGAACGAATGCCAGACGGCCCGTAACACTGTTGGACCTCTCGAGGCAGAATATATGGAGGCTGAGCAAACTTGGGAGTGGAAATTCTCCAAACTCGAGAGGGAGGAAGCCTCTGCTTACGACTACTATGACTCAAACATCAAAGATTTGACAATTAACCCTTTGAGTGCATCAAGCGTCCTCTCCAGCCCCGAGCTTTCAACGAGTTCAGCAGATAGTTACGGCGATTTTCCTGACGGAGATTTGAATGACACCGAGGACGATGTCCGCTACCAAACAGCATCGGCATTCATTCCACCACTTACACCTCCTCAATCTGCCATTGAAACTTTCTCGGATGAAGTTTTGGATATTTCTCCCAATGAACAGGGAGCGGTCGGCCAAGATGATCCTGCCGCAGTTACTAATTCTCGCGGTACAACAAATGCATCAAGGTCTGATTCATGGGATGATATCGACGATCTACTCCACACCGAACCAGATAGAGCGTACACGATACCTACCTATGAGATGCCTGCAAGACCGCAAACTGGGTTCGAGTACTATACCCTATTGCTCACGGACTTTGATACAGTTAGGGAGAGGGTCAATAACTGGCTGCTTCATAACTTGCTCCTGTCTCGCTACGAGGCTCTAGCTCTTGTCATTCAACTTGAAGCAGAGAAAGCCCACTTACCGTCATATTGGGCACAACTTGTTGTCGCATGGTGGGACAAAGATATGGCTGCAAGATCGAAGCGGATATCAAGTCCAAAGGCGGTGCATTTACCCTCCTCGGATACGCCAGGTATCAAGAAGAGAGGCTCAGCTTCGGACAGCCCATTTGACTCAAACTCTGCCGTCAAGGCTCCTGTTAAATCACAAGCTCTGGGTATTTCCAACAGAAAAGTCAGCTCCACAGCAAGTGATCCGGTGCCACAACGTAACCACTCAACCAAATCCTCTCATTCACTTCCTGAGCAACTCGATTCTGTTCGATTTCAAGAAGGTGGCTCAATTTAACACAAATATGTTTACTCGAATAGCGGCAGCTATGCTGACTTGGAAGATGTAGAGCGTAATCAACACTCAGCAATGATATCTTCCAAACAGGAGAAAATTCACGATCAGACAGCTTCCAAGCGACTGCATCATATTCTACTGGATAAACTTACAGCGCAAAAAGAAGATTCTATCTACACAGCTAGTGAACACTCATCAAGTAATACCCAAAAAGAAAGTCTGTGACTCTAATTCTTGTTATTTCCAACTCGAGATTACTCGTGAAGATTACTAAATGTATTCCAGCAAGTCATCGATCAGGAACAATAAGAAGACAGTCAACCTATACCTCTGTATCCACAAATGACGGTCACGGAAGTACCCAGTGTAATACTACGTGGACCGAAAATCAACTTGCAAAGCCAAAATTCGAAGGAACCCAGATGTTTGGGGTTACTCAGAATATCCCCCAGCGATTGTACAGAAATCAGAATTTCTTCGGCCAAGAATTTGTATCTAACTCTAGTGAAAGATTTAACTCAGGACGGAATCATCCCCCCCTTGAAACCCCTATTACTGCAGGGAAGACAACAGATCCCTCTACATTAGTGGTGACCCTTGATCCAAGTTAGCATATACTACCTCTCAAATGTAAATCGGAAGCTAAATTAATTCAGTCTACAGAATTCAGAAGCCAGAGGAATTCAAGACAGGAATGGTAACAGAAGACTTCACCCAGAAATACTTCAACACTGACTATTGAAAGGTTTTCCAGATACTCTGGTCGGACCCGGACGGCAATGATGATGGAATTCCGGAGATAGACAACAATGGAATATCAGCAATCATTGCAAGTATTGGGCGATTTGTTATCATCAAGCTAGATCCAGACTTAAATAATTGTCTTTGTTTGTAGGTACATCCTTTTGTCCCGCATATCTCCAGAATATCACGACTGACTGCAAAGCCCTATTTTCTCATACGAAGGCAAGGAAACAAGAAAAGCAGGCGTTGATCAAGTTGAACATGCAGTCATCTACACCTCGAAGCTCTCCAAGAGGTTTCCTGGCGAAGCCAAAATAAAATACAACGGTATCAGAATGTTACCTCGAAACGGAAGCAAATTAGACATTGTAGCTCGTCTCGACTACGGAAAGCTCAACAGATTGCACTACGGCGTCAAAGTTTGGCTTATCGGGAAGCTTGCATCCGAATCAGAAGAATTTGTCACCGTGGTGTGCGAGGCGTTCTTGGCGAAGTATCAGAGGCCGCGGATACCGTATCTTCCTCAGGGCATCAAAATCGTTGAAACCCCGAGAGAGACGACGGCTTTGTATCCTAGCATGAATCCTGGAAATTTTCTAGGAGAGAGCGCGCAAGATACTGACGTTCCGCAACTTGACGCAATTGCTCAGAGAGTAACGGAACAATTATTCGAGGCAACGAGCAGTACACTTGATAGAGCATCAAATACACGGAATCTTTCATTGCCAGATTCAACGACAGCGTCTGAAGATAGGATTCCGACGGAGAGAAATGCACAACTGGGAGACACGGACTGGGAACAAAGTTTCGAACATAAGAACTTTATGAGGATAGATGAGGAAGAACAGCAACATCCAATTTGAACGCAACACCCCACAAAGACTACTCACTTACAAACGAAACTCCCAAACCTGGCCGACGACATTTTCAATTCTACACTGGAGCTAATCTTCCTTCCATTCGACTAATGCGACAATATTTAGCAAAAAGCACAGACTGGAAATGGAAATTGTGCATTATGACTCAGAATAGCGCTTATAAGAAGAAATAGGTTTAATTGGTCACAAAGAGTCCGCGAATCAGGCTTGATTTCATGGTATGGATGGAGTATATCAATAGGCAGCAATGCTAGGATTCGGAATTTAGAGAGAAGAAATCTGTCGAGAGAAGCGAGGATATATAGGAATGGCAACATTCAACGCTTAAAGCGATAATCAGAAACAAGCAGCGACAACGCTGACACTTGAGATTTCCCATTTCACCACCACCAATTATTACCTGATAACAGTGAATCTAATTTCCTATTCGCGGAGAGCCGTATTCCTGGCTCAATAGCTCGGCGGTAAATAGCAACTTTCACATGCAGCTTAAAGCCTCGATTTTCCCACCAACACTAAAGCAGCACCATCTATCCCAACACTGGTTGGTTCTATTCAAACATGCAACCCTTTCGACTCCGTGTGCAAGGCTGTCGGCCTTGGACGACTCACACTCATGCAGATGGTCATCTGCTCCCTTTGCAAGGGGACCCACAGACTCGGGTTCCCTGACTCGGAGGAAATGGCGAAATGAGTGGCTTATGAGCCTACGCGGCACGTATTTGGCTTGATTATGGCTTCATGATGGATTCTGCCTGCAATATTACTGTGACACGCATAATTTTAAGATCCTGTCTCTACAGAGTGTACACTTGACATCTCATATGGTTGGAGCGAACAGAAGAGCAAAAGATTATCACTCATGTTGTGCAAGATAAGATTCCGGGACGACCCTTTCATTCGGGAACTGATGGAAAGCTGCTCGCAAATAAAATGACTGAAATTTGTACAACCACACCTGTGGAATATATTGACAAGGGGACTCACCGCACTGCTCTGCGCTTGTAGCATCGGAATCGGTATGACTGGTTCTTTCTGCGGGACGTGGAGAGTTGTCTGCTGTGCTTGGGAGAGAGTGAGACCTGACGAAGGGAAGAGCCGGAGAATCTGGTGGTAGGGCTGGAATAGAGCGTGGAAAGAGGGACAAGAATGACCATTTCCTGAGACGTGGGGAAGGGCGAAATGTGATATCGTTAATAATATCCGATAGTAGTAGAGATGTTTGTCCTGTAGCCTTTCCATGCAAGATTTGACTTTGAAAAAAATTGCGAGACAAACAACAGCACATTGACAATGCACCTCGGAACCTTGCACCCTTGCTGGCTGTCTCATATCAAATATCAATTCAAAAGGAGTTGCAGTGCAGGTGCAGGTTGTAGACGCGATCTTGCGTTGAAGCTTGAAAAAGAGTGTTGCACGATTGGCGAAGTGGCGTACTGGGTTTTGAAGGTGGGGGTGGGGGGCAGGTGAGACATCGGGTCCACTTCGACATCTTCAGCCTTGGACTAACAACGACACACAAGCCACCACAAGGCTGAAGGTTTCAATGCCTTTATCTTCAATCCTCGAAAACGGTTCGAAAACGGTTTGAAAACGAGTCCGTTCATGAAAGATGATTTCTAATACTGCCTGTATTCAGCGTTTCAACTTCTTCGAGAGTGTATCGAGATCGCATCGCAGCGCAGATCATGGCTCAGAGCGCCAGGCATGCAGCTCCTTTAACTTGACCAACACGCAAACTTGCACGATTCGCGGTTCACATATGGGCTTTCGAAATGGATCTGCGAGTGAGGTGATGGCGATAGGAGATCTTTGCTGAGTTTCCAAGTCATTGACCACGGTACCTGTAGGGGTTTATTTTGGGATGTGCATATGGAGGAACAAGAGGGGACTCTTTTACGTACGGCCAGAAAGACATCATCTCACCAAGGACTCTCTTGGCATCGAACGTTGCCAGATAGAAAATTGGTTTGCGATGTATACAGAATATAGGAGAAACTGGATAGGGTCGGAGTTTCTAGTATATCGAAGGACTCGATCAGATGGCATTGCTCGAGCATGCCTCGAGCATCGTGAAATCACCAACGCAACCGAATAGGCCCAAGGCGGATGTTAAGATAGCAAATATAGAGACGGGAGATATTAGGACATGGAGACATTCAGACGCGTCGAAGAATTGGTTGATCCCAGCGCAGTAAACATGCCGCCTATCATTCCAGGTCTTGCTATGTTGAGTTGGAGCAGAGTGGTTGAAGAATATACCCGTCGGCGTACTACAGTACCTTCTGATAAGCTTGTCGCGCTTGCTGGACTGGCTCGCATCTATGCCAACACCAAACCAGGCTGGGGCTGAGGCAAGTATTTTGCCGGGATTTTTGAAAGAGATTTGCCGGAAAACCTGTGCTGGCGAGCAATGATTCCTTACCCAGGTGCTATCCACAAGACGCAAACTTATCGAGCGCCGTCATGGTCATGGGCATCTTCGGAGCAAAGTATAGGTTATCATGTCCTGGAGCCAGAAATAAGCCACTGGCGAAGGCACAGCCAACACCACCAAGCAATCGCTAATCTTCTCGAGATAAAAATATGCCCTAAGTAAGCAATGCTTCCGTATGGTGAGGTGAGCTCTGGTCACATTGTAATCCAGGGCTTGATGGCGAAGGTAAGTTGGTACCGCTACCAGACCCGAGGTCAAGTGCACCTCGGTGAGGATCGTACGGAAGGATATGTAGATGCCTTCAAACCCGACGGGAGGAGCTTGGAAATGAGAAGTTCATAGCTGTCTGGGCTTTGTCGTTGATGAAGACGCGTGAACCCCCCCTTAAGCGAACTTGGTCATGGCATGTGTGGCTTACTCCTTAGTGAGAAGGACGGTCGGTTCTATCGTGAGGGGTTTGTTACTTGCTGCGACAATTCATGGACGAACTGGAACATGGGGTGTGATAAAAAGCTTGACTTCTTCAAATCTATGAAGGTTACTATATACTAAATTATAGTAAGGGTGGGGACTTCCTACTAGGAGCAACGAATAACGAATTAAAATCCGTCGATACATTCTCGAAAACCAAACTATAGTCAGCTGATGACCACTTCACATGCAATTATGCTGATCAACAGCCACAATAGGGAATCCCTTGTTATTTTAGTCTGTAAACCTATCACCCAATCCCAACTCCAAATATGTAACCCAAACCTAATATCCATCCCGAACTCCATTTCTAACCCCCTCTCAAAAAACCAATCTATTCATCGCCAGCCAAAACCTTCTTATAAGCCCACTGCGAAAACCTCACACTAGGCTCATCAAACAACTTCGTCACCACCTCCGCAACCCACAGCGTAAGCGGAAGTAAAATCAAATGCGGCGCCAAAAAGCTCGGTTCCAGTCCCAACGGTCCCCCCTGACTCATAGGAAAAATGTTGATCCAGCTAGGCGTATGCGTTAAATGTTCTTCTCTATACCATCCGACCGCCTGATACATTCTATCACCGAGCGTCCAGAGAATAGGTCCATGGACAAGATAAAGAGCATACGAGATTCGGCCTAGGTATTGATTGAATGACATTTCGAAAAAGGCTTTTAGCCAAGGTGTGTGCGGGATAGCGGAGATAAGGAAGAAGGCTGCGAAGAAGAGGTAGAACCATTTTAGGTCGAAGACGGCTTGGGGTTTGAGGAAGGAGAGGTAGTACCAGTAGCGTGCTTTACGCAGTTCTTGGACATCGGGGGTGAATGAGGGGACGCCGCTCAGAAATGCGCTTGCGGCTAAGAAGGTGTAAAATATATAGCTTTTGTAGGGGGCGAGTTTGGTGAAGATTGTGGGGAGATTGTTGGCGCGAGAGAGAATGTCTAGGTCACAGAGGAACATGCCGGCCATGAACATTGTGCCGTAGTAGCCATCGACGATATACATGAAGTAAACCATCAATCCGACTTCGCACCACAGACGAGCATTTCTGGTTGCGCGAGAAAAAGCGAGTAGGGCTGTGTAAATAATGATAGAGCCTCGAAACTCGACTGGAATAGACCATGCATGGTAATGAGCTGTCAGCCAGCCAATATCACCTCCACGGAAGACAAAGCTGAAGTTCTTGAATTCATAGTACCAGTTCAAAAGCTCGTCACTCAGTGTAGCTTTGTGTTCTGGAGAAAGTGTGTAAATATCGAAAAGATGCCACGATGTGACATAAAGCACTGAGACCGCGATGACTGGGATGAATAATCTGATCCAACGCCTGAAAAGTGCCGAAGCCAGGTTGTCGCCCAATCGTACCATATCTCCAGCTTGCATGAGTGCAAGAGGTTTTGCGGAGAGTACATAGCCCGAGATGATGAAGAATACAGATACTGCGAAATGGCCACCAGAGAAGAATGTCCGGACAACTGGCGCTGCGCAAAAATACCATTTGTTGCCATATCCCCATGGACTCTCAAAGATACCACTGGCCAATTGTCGAGGCCATAATTGATGATGATGCCAGTAAACCATCATCGCAGCGAAACCTCTCAACCCATCCAGATATGCTGTAGCTCTCACTTGCTTCCGCATGCCTGGGCGAGTCAATACTGACGGCCGTATTAAGTCGAGTGTCCATTCTGCAGTATCGTGGGCAGACTTCATGAATTCTTGCTTCTGATATCCTTCCCACTGCTCGGGGCTATCCAGGAGCCCATTCTGTAGAGGAGACATCTTAAAATCGCGAGGAAAAAATTGATGCAATGGCGTTCGAAGCCTTGTCAGCCTCGTGTGATTGAGGGGTGACGGGAAGATAATTAGATATATAAATGCGCTGCACTCAATGCAGACGAAGAACAGGAACAAGAGAAGTACAAAAGATAGAATGAACTACAAAGATGCCATTCACACTTCAAACAGTGAGTTAATCCGCGGATTGAAGAAAGAGAAGATCATCCCAATTCTGCGAACTTGACGTTTCGGTAGATCGGGCTGTGTGGTGATTCTGAAACACCATCTTGGTGCGAACGGTGCGCTCTCAGGGTACTAGCCGCACATCAATGCGAATCTCAAGTTTCGTTTCAAAAACTGAACTAAGCGAAACTTTTAACCTCTCGCAAAACAAATATGTGGTATGAGAAGATCGGATGGACTTAGCGTGGGTTTCAAAAGGTATACCGATCGACTTATTGTGGCAGCTCATTCGACGTTCGACTTGGTTGCTGGCTTTTTCCGCGAAACACAGACAACTTTCGGCAATGCATAAATTTGAGATCCTGAACAGTTCAACACCAAGGATTAGACTGACAGCAAATGAAAATAATTGGTTGATCCATTTGACATGTGTTTGCAAGCTGAGTGAAGTGTGACCCCAGACTTTGATTCAGGACTTCGAGTCGTGGAAATCTTCGGATCGGCTTGTTACACGACGGTTGCATGTCCTTGTTCCGTGGCTTAATAGTTCTTGCTAGAAGGCAGTGCCCTCAATCTCAAACGATGCGAAGGGATAAGGAGCCTCTAAATTTCTTTTGGTGGCGGTACTCGGATTCGGATTGTCTTGATAGTTGTGGTACCTCGGACATGTGTAATTTAGAAGACCTTGATTTCTTCAAAATCTGGGTCCTCCCACGAGCCGCTGTTTCTTCACTTGAAGTTGTCATATCTCACTCACCTTGACCGACCTCGAGCTTCCCGCTTCACCTGAACTGAAAATCCTATAACCCTCGAGGAGGTAGAGCATCATGATCATGCTTGGTGGCCGTCTCCCAAAGGAATTGCGCAGGGCATTGCCAATATATGTCGCATGCGTTCTTTTCGTTCTCTTTTTTCTGAAAGCCAATCCAAACAATTCATATAGATCACCATTAGAAGCAACTGAGGTTATCAAGAGGGTCTTGGCGAGCTACCAGAAGCCCCTACAAGCAACAGATTCCATATTTCCTCGAAAAATATGGCAAACATGGAAGTTCGATCCTTTACACTACCAAATACGAGATCTGGAGAGAGCAAGATCGTGGACCGAGTTGAACCCTGGGTACCGATATGAGACATTGACCGACGGGAGTGATCTGCATTATGTGGAGCAACATTTCGGAGTGGGGAAAGATGGCCTTAATCGACCGGACATCGTCCATATGTACCAGCAATTGAATGCGACAATCATCAAGGCCGATCTATTGAGATACTTGATGATGTATATCGAAGGAGGTGTCTATGCAGATATCGATGTGGAAGCAATGCGACCAGTGGAGGAATGGATTCCTGCCGAAGCAAATATCAATGAAGGAGAAGTTGATTTGGTGATCAGTGTTGAAATCGATGAGCCAACTTACGCCAACCACACAATTCTTGGTCCCAAATCGCAATCATTTTGCCAATGGACATTCATGTGTAAGCCGCGAACACCTGTCTTACTCAGACTCGTGGACCATATTTTAGGCTGGCTTGAGAGTGTGGCACAGAAGCAAGGTGTACCAATTGGAGAGATTGTGCTCAATTTTGACGATGTCATAACTGGGACCGGACCTTCAGCTTTCACTTCAGTAATTTTGAAGGAAATGGGGAAACAAGTTGGCAGAGCGGTGACTTGGGATTCTTTCCATTCTTTGCTGGAACCAAAACTTATGGGTAACATCTTGGTTCTCCCAGTTGTGTCTTTCGCCGCTGGTCAAGGCCACTCAAATGCTCAAACACACGATTCTCCACAAGCTTTGGTTAAACACCATTATCACGCTTCATTGTGGCCATCTCGGCATCCAAGGTACAGCCATCCAGCATATGGTATGGTCGAGGAGTGCAACTGGAATCCGGAATGTGTGGCAAAATGGGATGCAGATATTGCTGAATGGCCTAGCCTTTCAGAAGAAGAACAAGCCAACCGAATTGGGCTCCATAATTCATGGCTAAATGACGAGGCAAACAGAGAAGCGGAAGAGAAAGCGGCTGGGGAGAAGGAAGAGTCCGATAGAAGACAGACTGAGCTATTCGCCCAATGTGCAGACCAGCTTAGAGGATTGACCGCACAAGCGCAGCAAGTCATCACGCCTCCACAAGAGGCTGCACCACCAGCGGAAGCCTTCCAGCAGCAACCAGAGAATCAACAGACTCAGCAGAGTCAACAAGTACAGCAAAATATATGAGCGAATGTATAACGCTGGTGTGACTAAGACGGCATTCGACGTGTCGAAGAGAATATGGAGAAGTGGAAAGAAGGCCGGATTCGAGGTGAATCTTGAGCCCTTCAGAGGGAAGCAGGCAGGATGCCACAGACACGCATGGAAAGGGCAGGCTCCTAACATCGGATGTACTGAAAATTATCCCACAGGGATATAGAGCTTCGGCAGGTTGGGATAAATATGGCGACGGCGTTTGGCATGGTGTTGGGGCGTATTTGAGCATTTGTATACCATTCTGTTGTGTTTGTGTCCACAGCTATAAGCAAGTATATATCCATTTGGAATACCTCAAAATAGAAATAGAAAAACAGATATCAAAGAATCGTGCGGTCTCTGAATCTTTCCAATGGTGTATGCGTAAACAGCTTCCGGACGTCCTTCACTCTATAATTTCGAGTTACAAATCAGGTAGAGATCTTTCGGAAATGGCGCTCTGTCTTCGCATGCCATCGTCTGCTTCATTGGAGCCCGATCGAATCGACGGTTGTCAATCTCCCAAATGTTTCCTTCAATCCTGACCCACCACCCTGTTGACCTTCGATGTCCGCGCCTCCATCACTTGCCCTCTTCGAAAAGCTCGTTTAGTTTTCTCTGTGTTCACCGTCTCCATATAATCTTGCGAGATTCGTTTTGCTTTCGGCGTATGTTCCAGTCATGGCGTCGTATTGTTGTTGTTGCGGCGAAGATTAATCTAACGTGTCGGTGCGTGAACTTTAGGGCCGAGGTTGCGAGAACAAGCTCCACTAGCGCCAACCTTGTCTCAGTACCGTTTCTCGTGCTTCAACGACACTTCATTTCACACCACTTCATTCATTTACAGCTTAGAGATATTTCACTGAAGAGACTCATCTTTTCCATTCCTATTTCCGCAACAATCCTTCGAAGCGTTGTCCTTGCAAGCGCTTCTATTTCCCTTTATTCTGTTCATAAGATCATAAAGTACAAGTTCATAAGTAGCACATCCCGTCATAAATACCCTCATCACTCCATTCGCTCTCTTTTCTTCCTCTTCCTTCATTTTATGGCTCCCCTCCCCTGTCCCTTGAACTCCTTTATTTTCCCTTCTTCTCTCCTTATTCTTTCCTCCCTAGTTCCACTACTCAGCAGCCCTCAAAACCCACCTCCCCGTCGTCCAATTCGCCCTCTCACCCCTCGATCCGCCCTGGCACCAAAAACACGAAGCCAGTGCCGCTGCCACCACAATTCCACATGCGATAACGATGCCTACTATTCCATTACGAGAGAGTCCCCTTTTGAGATACTGATGTGAGGTCCTAGGTGATAGGTGAAATGAGTCGTCGGATGAGGGGTCCAGAGAAGGAAGAGGGGTGGTTGAAGCAAGGCTAGCGAGGAAGGTTATGATCAGGACGGAGAGGAGTATCATTTTGATAAGCGGAAAGCGCATCTTCGGTTTTAATTGCGCAGTCATATATATGGTATTCTCTTTCCAGAGGCAACTCGCTATCGCTGATATTCTTGATGAATTGAAGACATGATTAGCGACGCATGATCCTGTGTATGAATTCTTATATACCCGTCTCCTTTCGCGTTCGAGGTTATTATATAACGGTAAGGTTCTCGAGTCAGCCGATACGGTTCATACGGTTGGAGGGAGTTCCGATCCAATCAAGCATTCCTGTTTGGCTACATATGAATCAATTTTGGCCCCCAAGTATTCAGACTTACATCCAATCATGAAAGCTTTTCACGTTCGATATCACGACACCTATTATCCAGTTGATTTGGGTGCGTGGTCTGTACCCCAGCAGCAACAATTCTGTGCCCTAATCGCTCGGACATGAACCGTACTTTGGGCTTTCGGCCGTCAAGAATCAAGGAACTGCCGAGCAAAGACCTCCTAATACAACTCCGCCCCTGCAGGCGCCGCAATCCCCACGATTTTCATTCCTATCTTGGCGAATTTTTTGGTCGGAGCTATTGGTTCTGGAAAGATTCTTGCGAAAACCTTGGAAGTGAAATAAGCTTTGCCTTTTTTGGGACGATAAGAGTGGGAGTTTATTGAATATGGACTGTTGAGATAGCGGTCTGAGTATGAATTGGGATGTATTCCCGCGTGCTGAGTTAAAGGAAGATAAGGAATGGGATAGATATATCCGAAATCCACATTTACATTTGCCATGTGAACTCAATTCTCTAATGCAAAATGCTTTTCGTAAGGAGGCCGTGGTTTGCAGCAGGTTTGGTACATACCCTTGGTGAGAATTATTCGAAGTAGTGAAACTCATCTCTAATAGTGCTGCAGTCTCCGCTACATGTCTCTATCCACCTCCTATAGTCTCACAAGCTGATGCCGATCAATTCACCCTGTGCCCGACTGTGACTGGATCAATCACAATTGCCACTAACGCTGTGGGATCGCTATCCATTGATGGACCTAAGGTTATCACCGGCAGTCTTGTCACTGCCGATTGTTCTGTCGACAGCAACTGCAATAGTCTCACATCCATAAGCAGCTCGAGTTTGAAGACAATAGAAGAGGACTTAACCTTGGGTGGTGCGCAGAATCTGAGCAAAATAAGCTTTGCATTGTTGGAGACGGTGCGAACTTTGACATTGGCCGATCTACCGGGGCTGGAAACGATAGATTTCGACAGAGGATTGACGGAAGTAGGCAGTGGTACGGTGACACTTCAACGTCTGCCATCGTTGCAGAATGTGTCGGGTCTGGATTTCGAAGACATTGGAGTTTTATCGATCGATGTTGGCTCGCTCACTGAAATAACCATGGTGCTGAAAACATCTAGCCAAATGGTGAACGTACGTGGTGACGGAAGGCTACATCTGAACATGCCGGATTTAAGGTCAACTTCATTCCTAACGGTGTCGGGATGTGCTGGCGTAAACTTCCCAAGTCTGACCACCTCTGCAAATGCTAGCCTCCTGGACAATACCTTCAATGCTCTAAGCCTTCCAAAGCTTGATACAACCACCAACTCATACTTGACAATAAGCAATAACTCGAAGCTCTACTCATTGGAGTTGCCACTTGTAACAGAGGCAGATATACTCACAATTAGTGGTAATCCTCAACTTCTGAATGTAAATGGAATTTCGAATTTGGAAAATGTTAATGTACTGAAGATTGACGGGGCTTTTGCAACGTAAGTTTCACTTCTTCGTGCTATTAAGGAATGTACTCATATTGACAGATTATCAATCCCCAAAGCAAAGGCAGTGGGTGACTTGGTACTCCATACAAGTGACACAACTTTCAACTGCTCGATATTCAACGAGTACCGGAACGCAAGCATTATCACTGGATATTATGAATGTCAAGGCACCACCTTAGCACTGAAATCGAGAGCAGGAAAGTTGCTGTCCATAGACATGAGTCTGACGGCTCTGGTAATATGTCTGGGCTTCAGCCTGAGCATAATTTAGTGCAATAAATTAATAAAGAGAAGACTTCCAACATACGAATAATTCAGACTACCGAACGTCAAGTCACTGGAACTGACCTATATTATGCCTGGCATTTCGCAAGCATAATACTATCAAGACGTCTGAGGATGGACCTAGCTAGCCCTAGCGAGATAGCATACGAAGAATTTACCCACATGACAGGTAAATACAGCAATAAGTCATCATCTACCAAAGGGCCTCTCGGGGCAGTGTATCGGGAATTATCTGATCGCAGTGGTTTTTAACCTTAGACGCTTGTCACAGGTTTTAGCTCTTCTGTCTTGACACCCCACACGAGTGAGTGATGGGTAATTGCTTTCCCAGCTCAGTATGTAAATTGGGTCCATCATTGAGTCTTGTGAGTCGTGCGCGTCGCTTACGTCCTTTCATACATCAATGTCTTCGGGTCTTGGTGTAATTCTGCCACTGCGGGGTAGCTTCGGTTCCATGTCTTCTCATGCCTGGGCATATTCCCATCAATCGAGGAGTTTTCGCAGATTTTGGCAAGAGCCCGTTTCTGGAATTTGCGCATTAGATGGTAGTTTTCTTCCGCCGTGTGAATCCGTCTTCCAATGATGTGTGATAAATGTGAGGATGATCTTCACAACGAAAGACATGGCAACTGCTCGGCGCGCTGCAGTAACCTTAACCCCTATCTGGCTAGTGCCATTTTCTCTAGAAATCTCCATCACAAAGACAAACCTTCAAACCAGTCGAGTGAAGCACAGATTGAGTAAATAGTATATCCTCAATTCTTTCATCAAGCATCCCAAGTCATAACGTTTCTTTCTTAGCTCCCTGATTTGCGCTTATTCTCCAATTCATGATTCCGGCCTAACTTTGTTCCATTGCATTTCCAGCGTTCCCTCCCAAACCAAAGTTGGCCAAGCTCGTAAGGTCCGTCATTTGGTAGTACAAAATGCTGACGATCAGCATGGAATCGTCCGCTGTGATCCAATCACTAAGATAAGATTTAAGATATCATCCCGCTCTCAAATGACGCGAGTGACGATCTACACGCACAATGCGGGAAGCAAGCTTATTTCTTGATATCTCCACCTTTCTATTTCAACATCACGTCTGCACAACTCTTTGATTCAAATATTATATTGGATGGCCGGGCCATTTTGATACAGAATGTCGTCTGGTATAAATACGTCACGGAGTACTAGTGATGTGCAGCCTATTGGTGTCCCTAAGGACAATGTCGAGAAAGGGATTTTGAGGAGCGATGATAATAAATCAAATTACGAAGATCCTTTAGTTGGAAATGGCCTTGAGGATGCAGTTGCAATTCCTAAGGGGACGATTGATCCTGTTTATGAGGCGAAAGCTCGTGTTCTGAATCATGCTGTGAGTATATGTCGATTCACATGATAGCTTTACTGAGACGCATCATGTAGATTCAAGAAATTGGAATGGGATGGTACCAGTGGCAACTATTTATCGTTGTTGGATTCGGATGGGCAAATGATAATCTCTGGCCGATTGTGACATCTCTCATCTGTAGGATCACGCCTCTTTGCTTTCCAAATCACTAATATTCTACAGTCACTCCCATCACAAATGAATTCCGTCCCTCACGTCCTCCTCTACTTTCACTCGCTCAAAATATCGGTCTTCTTGCAGGAGCCATGTTTTGGGGATTTGGGTGTGATGTGTTTGGCAGAAAATGGGCTTTCAACCTGACCCTTGGTGTCACTGCAGTATTTGGTCTCATAGCGGCTGGATCACCAAATTTTGCAGCTATTGGATGTTTCGCCGCATTGTGGAGTTTCGGTGTGGGAGGAAATTTGCCAGTTGACTCTGCTGTCTTTCTGGAGTTTCTGCCAGGCTCGCATCAATACCTCCTCACCATTCTGTCAATTGATTGGGCGATTGCTCAAGTCATCGCGACGCTCATCGCCTGGCCACTGCTTGGGAACATGACGTGCCAGGAGGGAGAAGTTTGTACCAAGTCAAAGAACATGGGATGGAGGTACTTTGTCATTGCAATGGGTGGCATTTCCATGATTGAATTCTTCATTCGGTTTGTATTTTTCACGGTATACGAATCGCCGAAATATCTCATGGGCAAAGGCCTTGACGAACTGTAAGTCGATCATGTGCAAACCACTCCGTACTAACAAGCACAGTATCAATTGAAGATCTCCGCGCCTGCGAAAGCCTCGGAACAGCTCAACAAACAGACGCTAGAGCCGCTCTGAAACGCAAACTCGAAAAGCTGAACCTAACCCATGTCCGCGCGCTCTTCGCCACCAAGAAACTAGCCTTCTCGACTTCCCTCATCATGCTTGTCTGGGCCTTTATCGGTCTCGGCTACCCCCTCTACAATGCCTTTCTCCCCTACCTCCAAGCCATCCGCGGCGCTAAATTCGGGGACACATCCACCTATCTCAACTACCGCAACTCTCTCATCATTGCTGTTCTTGGTGTGCCAGGCGCACTTCTCGGAGGCGCTTTGGTAGAAATCCCTAGATTTGGCAGGAAAGGAACATTAGCCGTTTCCACGACTCTCACAGGCGTATTCTTATACGCTTCTACGACAGCAACGAATTCTGAATCGTTACTGGGGTGGAACTGTGCGTATAATTTCTGTAGTAATGTGATGTATGCTGTACTCTACGCATATACACCTGAGATTTTCCCCACGAAGGATAGAGGGACTGGGAATGCGTTGACAGCTACTGCAAATCGGATTTTTGGGATTATGGCTGTAAGTCTTTTTCCCCTACCTTCAGTTTCCATTTGATGGGCATGGAAATCTAATGATAGATAGCCTATTATTGCTATGTTTGCGAATTTGCAGACTTCGGCGCCTGTGTACACGAGTGGGGCTCTCTTCATCACGGCTGGAGTTTTGGTCGCCGCACTGCCGTTTGAGCCGCAGGGGAAGGCGAGTTTGTGATTGTGCTCCGCCTATGATGATGATGATGATGGAAGGACTTGGGACTTCTGGGGTGGGAATTTCAATGACTGAAATTGGAACATTTGAGGGGCTCTTCCCTCTGACGAGCTACTTGTAGATTAAAAGGCCTTGAAATGATCCCTTCATGTTGGTGAATATGTTATGTCTCGTGAGCGACACCTCATTCTCCCAAAGCTTCACAAACCTCACCACTCTATTTTCCCACCTCCTGATCTCAAATATCAAATCCTCCTGTTATCCCATTCTATCCCTGGATTCTCTAGGCTTCCAAATCTTGAGTCTTCATCAGAGCGGATATTGTTGCTCTGCAGTCCCTAGGTTATTGCTCCCGACTACTGGATTTGTACCTACGATTCCCCATTTATACCAAATTCTGCTCCTAACCATTCTCCAATAGCGGTCTTGCTAAGAATCTCGAGCTCGTTCGTGCACTTAATCCAAATTCCTCTCTTTTCAAATACAAGATATGTCTCACTTATCGTGTATTACAAGTTCACTTCTTCTAAGTAATGATTTTTCAATACCATCGCAGTTCAACTGCCGTAGAAGTATTCGCTACTAAAGTTTTATAGAAATTGAAAGGCTGGATGGAAGATCCTACTCTTTTTCATCTAGTTACGGTTGATTGCGGCAGTGAAAATCGTTGACGGTTAGAAAACTTGACTTCAGAGGAAATACTTAGCGACAACAGTAGGGTCGGTCTGTCACCAGTCTTCAACATCTCCTATGAGGCTTTCAGCAATGGCCACTCTGCTACCCATACCTTAGAATCACTCTCGTGGAGAGGGTGTCTGCACATAGGGCAAACTATTGTACGTTGCATCCAAGTTTGGAAGCTTTTGTACCCACACATATGGCCGCATCGAGTCACAACCGGATCATCTGTCTCTAGCATCGTATCCATATGCATCGTGAGGATCCATCTTTGTATCGATCGGCTGTTGAAATGGATACGATATTGTCGCAGTCTATGCTGGAATTCAGATCTCTGGATCTTGGCCGTGGGTGGGGTATCGAAAGCGAAAGTTTTACACAGTCCCTAGATAACTAACGAATTAGATGATGAAATCGAACTCGATCTTCGACATTCGACCCTAAGTGTGTTGAGATTTGAATTCTCTGGATCTAGGCCTGAATTGAAGTTTAGCACCTGAATTCTGATAGAGGGACTCTGCAGGCATTGATTGCCTTTATATTCGACCTAACAAGATTTTGAGCAGAATCATATCAAATATTTATCGGCGTTTATCATAGATTCCCAGACATCTATTCCACGAGCGGGCCAAGCTATTCTTGATCAAGTAAGTGGTAGGATATTCGTATGTCTTCAAAATCGAGAATAGATGAGAAACCCAGCTGCTCAAGTATCTGGTCAATTGTTACTTCAATAAGAAAATTACAGATGCTACCTGCTACCTGTTGCCCGTTTCATTCTTGTGATCCTGAGAGCGTAAGTGATCTGATTTGGAATGAAATAACGCTCATTTTTCTCTGTGAAGAAAGCGGGGCGGTAAGGATCATGGTTGGGTTCTTATAGGATTTTGATCTTTGGCGCATGATCTTTCGAATTTTCAGGGAACTGGCGTGGTATTGCAGCTCTGGAGCCGGCAGAGCTATTGTGCAATACATTAAAAGTCTTCGAGTAAGACTCCGTGTTCGATTAAGGTGTATTTTCTTCCATTGTTTATACTTAGGCTACTACTTTCCCTTGGTTACGTTAGACTTTGGCTTGTTCTTCATTTAAACTATATCCATTTAGAATTCAGCCCATTAGGTTTATCTTGTTCTACTAGTCCCGCTTTTCCCTTAGGTTGGGAAGCTTATTGTACGCTATCAAGTTACAACAGCTTACCGAGCTTACCGTGCCTCACTACCGCCCCTCCCGCTTCTCCCGACCCTGCGATGCAGCCTCGTGTTTTATTTATAACAGTTAAAATCAGAGAGCCAAGAAAATCTAAGAACCTGCGCCGCTTGCAAAGCAAGTCTAGTCCCATCACTGTGGGTTTAACCGTGTTTAGGGGTCTTGGCATGCAGCCGTTAGTTGCCATTTCCGCGTGGCTGAGTGGTCTGCATAGTCCGAGGCCCCGTTCACTCTGATATCGCATGGTAGCAAAAACGTGGGCAGACGATATGAAAGCCGTGGAAAGCTGTGCTAACTCCCGAGTGGCTCTACAAAGTCCGAGGTCCTGTTTATTTCGAGTTCTCGAAGTAGAATTAACTTGAGCAGAGGGCATGAAAGTTGCTGTACAGTACCGTCGCGATCATAATCTGAAGTCTCTGATTCGCTGAAAGGAGATGCAATACCCTGAAAGCTGACTTCTGATATGATCTCAAGACCAAAGATGAAAGAACCATCGAAAAAATGTATACCCCCGAAGGAGCTGTCGCCTTGTTCAACACCTTCCTTGGTTGACTTAAGCACTTGTAGGGGCTTGCCTGTATATAAGTATATACATCCCACAGACTTCCATCGTTTACTCTTGTTTCCATCTGATCAGTATCAGGCTTCGAATCAGTTTCTGTCACGGAGGTCTTATTGACCATGGCTCATTCATTGAGTCCTCATAGACTCTACACCTTCTATGGCCTCACCTTCATTCTCTCCCTTTTCATTCAACTCGTGGCCGCCCAGCATTGGGATGGCCCATCACCATACGGTCAGAACTTTGCACCAGATGTTAAGTCTGTTGTCACGGGATGGGACGTTTCCTACCCAAGTTTCGAGGGCAATAATAGTTATCCGCAACCGATCATAAATGGCAGCGATGGCGATAGTACTAAGACATTGACGGCCAGGGCAGCGAAGGATTTCTACCTCAGGATTATGCCGCTAGGTGCGTCAATCACAGAAGGTGTTGCGTCGACAGATGGCAATGGCTTCCGCAAGTGGCTGCGTCAGCAACTTCGCTGGAAGGGGTGGAAGGTGAATATGGTTGGGTCAAAACAGAACGGAAACATGGCTGATAAAGTATGTACCCTATTATTGTCCACTCTAACCCGAGACCAAAGCTTTCAAGATGTTGAACTGGGACTAACCAACGTTATTACCTGCAGGACAATGAAGGACATCCTGGTTGGGTCATCACACAGGTGCACGATGCTTTTGTGCAGGTTGCTAACATGAAGCCGAATGTGGTGCTTATCAATCTCGGAACGTAAGTGCCTCTCTCGGATCTTTTCAATACGAATCAGGGGACTGAAGACGCCTCCCTTGGTTCACCTCATTGAATTAGAAGCTAAAATCAAACAGGAATGACTGCGGCCAAAATATCGACACCGGTAATGCTGGTGTCCGTATGAAGTCTTTGATTGATGACATCTACTCCAGAATACCAGGCGTAACTGTGATACTCTCAACTTTGGTGAAAAGTCGAGACAATGACGCGTGCGCTTCGTCGTTGAGTCAACAGTATAGAGACCTGGTTTACAACACATATAGTGGGCAGAGAATCGGCCTCGCTGACATCAATTCGGCTATGTCTATTTCCCAGCTGTCTGGTGATGGCATTCATCCCACAGACGAAGGCTACAAGCTATTCGCAGCAGTATGGTGGGATGCGATTAGCAAGCTCGAGGACGTTATTCAACCACCTGCAAGCGATGGCACTGTCAATGATGCAGTGAGTGGTGTGACCACTTGTCCAAAGGTTGCCGGCAATGCTCGAGGACCAGTTCGAACCCAGCAAGGAAGCGGCCACGACGATGGCAAGTATGTGCATAATCGTGTCGAAAGAGGTGTCATCGAGTCGGCACGCATTCAGAAGTTGAACGATCCCCGAACTATCACTGAACAGATCCCTTTCAACATATTCTTTGCCAATCTTGTCAAGGGCGATCCTAACGCTGATCGAACAGCAGCGCTGGACGACTGGATTCGAGTGTTTGTGAGCTTGGAAGGTGTGGCCACTTACTACATGCGTCAGAACCTCGGGGGCGGTGCGTTTGGTGCCAGCAAAGTAATAGATTTCAAGATGGATTGTCCTCCAAGTTCAGGTGAGTGGGCATACGGTGCTTCCGGTATCCATGGTTCTGCAACAACGATTCACTAACCCTTTCGGGGCAATAGGCTATGCATTTGGCGATTTTGTATGTGTACCCACTCTACAGCAACCTTGAAAGTCTCATAGCGGTGCGGGAGCGATACCATGACCGTCTATTTCACCTTCGTACTTTATGCTAACCTAGAATGATCCTTGTGACAGAATGGTGATGGTCTCGGTGAGTCCCTCCTATTCTCGCCATTGAGTGCATCCATGGGCGAAAAACTCACGCATATACAGACGATTTCTTCTGCATAAAACCAGGTGCCTCCGTATGGGTCTCGTTGAACCGAGGAGGCAACCCGCCCACGTTTGAGTCCATTGGGCAGGTAAGTGCCCACTATATTGTGATAATTGGCGATCTGTGTTCCAAGATAGTTCTGCCGTGGCTAACTGATATGCTTGATGCAGGTAGTGCCAGCAACCTCCGGCTGGGAAATTCAAAATGTCCGCATTGCCGGTCAGTGAAGCTCAAGCCTGGATTGTTCCCGGTTATATCCCCGAGAGTGGTTTACTAACTGCCACAGATATTGATGGTGACGGAAGGGCCGACTTTTGTCTCGTGAATGGTGTTGATGTCAAGTGAGTTCGATTCTTTCTGATGCTCTACACACGTGTTGTGCATATCTTCTTACAAGGTAAACTAGATGTTCCCGAAACGGCGGTCAAGGAGACACGCACAACTGGCAGGGTTTCAGCACGGTGGATGGTCTTAGAGGTATAGTCTTCAACCAGCAACAGGCACCTGTCAGCGCATTCACGTTCGGTAAGCAAACCCTTTTTCACATCTGAGTCGCCAGCAATGAACAATCTTTGATATACTGAGTCCTTTTCTACCCCGCGAAATTTCATTGGAAAACACTACTCTTCTCAAAGGAGAATTCATGCTGATATACAATTGTACGGTATGCAGGCGACATTAATGGCGAGTAAGTTGAACCACCTTCTTTCCACCATTTTACTGTATCACATGACAACTGACACTTCCTGGCAGCTTTCGCTCTGACATTCTGCTTGTCGGCGATAATGGCAATGTCGAAACATGGACGAACTGGAGAGGGAGAGGGAGTGGTATTGTACGCCCCGTCTGCTTCATAATTATTGTCTCTCATTAGGATATCGTCTTTCTAATCACCATATGCTTCAGGTACCCGAATGGTCGTCCTCTGGAATCACGCACCTGGGACAAGCGGAAACTGGTATCCGAAGTAACATCAAATTCGGGAAGATCTACGGCTCTAATCGGCTCGACTATATATACATCAAGGAAGAAGACAACTGGTTCGAGTACGTCGGATTTAGCCATCTCTTTGTCAAGAATATGCCAGATCCCCCTTTGTAGTCATACTAATTCGTTGGACAGTGTCCGGGTGTGGGAGAACACTGGTGGCGGGGCCACGAAGCGTAAGGGAGATGGCGTTTTCTACTGTGATATGCGTGGTCTCGGCTCTGACGACTACGTGTGGATCTACATGGACGGCCATTCCAACGAAATCTTCGGGAACACCCACAACCCTCCGTACTGGGATCCCAACATCAAAATCACCATCTCAGTGCCGGGGCCGCGGATTGGTATTCACGTAAGTCCAACTTCTCGCTATATAGTTCTGTAGTCTATCATGTATCAAGAGCAACCTGCCTGATGATGACGAATCTCACATATCCCTCAGATATGCAACTCCCGGAGAATCCATAATACAGTTACTAACTTCCCGTTTTACCGCATTAGTTAGCAGATTGGACCGGAAATGGTCGGTGTGATGTTCTAGTCCAGAACAAGGCGACAGGAGCCGTGACTCTTTGGGAAAATCAATGGGATTCGGGCGCGAAGACTCTAACGTTCGCTAATCGAGGTGTTGTCGCTTCACCAGGCTGTACAGAGGGGTGGGGGGTCGGTATCTTTGACCGCGGCATGCGTATCGCTGATATGGAGTAAGTCTTTCGTCTTCATATCAATATGGAATCATAGTAAGAACATAGTTAACGAATTCGTGTGTCTTCCAGTGGTGATGGAAGAGCAGATATAGTGTGTCTTGAGAAAGGCGGTCGTCTCACGGCTTGGCTCAATCGGGCATCTGGCATGTTCAATGCTGGCCAAATCAAGCTGCCAGAAGGCTGGTGAGTCTACCCACGATTCTTTGCTCACAATCTCTGATAGACAATCTGTCCGTCTACCATTATCATGTCATCCGTTGTTAATCCACAGATCGCCAACAATGACCCTGCTGACCAAATATCGTGCCAGGGACCGTGCCAATCTTCGCTTGGCTGATGTTGAGAACTCTGGGAGAGCCGATATCATCTGGCTTGATAAATACACTGGCGCTGGAAGAGTGTGGAAAAACAACGGTTACGCCGGGCCGAATGGTGGAGGAGGAGGGAGCTCCTTTTCCTGGACCAGCCGTGGTGTACTATACTCACCGATCGACCGAGGAGAGTGCATGGTAAGTCTCGAAAATGCTAGCTGTAAAGCGAAAGCGAAGTACTTACTTGTCCTTTGTAGAACTTTGCGAACTTAGGAGGTCTAGGTCGAGCAGACCTGATTCAAGTATACCCCGGCACCAACGAGGTAAGACCCCCAGAACGGTTTGGTCATCGTGCTCCGGCTTGTATTGATTTCTCCAATAGGCCTACACATTTTTCAACGAATGCGGTGGTGGTGGAGCTGGTGGAGATGATGGTGATATTGGTAAGTTGAATTGTGAAGATGACCTTACTGAACCGGTACTAATTTACATCTCCAGTCTCTCCTGGTCTGCCTGACTACTCATCAGATGACAATGACCACATCAGCGTTCCTACACCGGTAACAGTCACAATTCCTACACCAACAAATACGAACGCCCCACCAGAAGTCACCGAAGGCGCGCAGCCTGTTGAGGCAAACTCATACTTCTACTTGGACGAAGGCAGTTGCAACACCGACAATAAGACACCCGAGGGTGAGACTTATAAGCATTTCGTCGAGTGGGCTATATTTGATGCTACAACAATTGCCTACACAGTCGACTCTTCTTGGCCAAATCGTTTAACGGGGTCCTCGGATCTCTACATCGGAAAGAACTTCCACACGTCGCAATACATCAATGATTTCAAAGCCAACCTGCACACTGCTAGTAGATTCCAGAACCCCCAATTCTGGCCATTCCAGCAGTACATCCGCGTCAATTGTTACGATACCTACAATGCTTGCGGGGGCAAGATTGGAAAGGATCCAAGAAGCGTCGGCGCCTACGCCAACAACACAAAGGGGTTTTTTGGCACCAAGTACTACACCATCTCGTTGTGTCCACCCTTTTTCACCCTCAAATCCTTGAATGAAGTCTCACATGAGAATGGAGAGAAAGACCCATCCACCTTTCAGCTCATTTACATGGAAACGACCGCTTCCAAGTTCCTGCACGAGGTCATGCATCTAGATGCCATTACCGAAAAGCGTGCACACATCATAGACGAGGTTTTCGACAGCGGAAGGCGTATCTATGGACCCAGAGACGTTGCAAAAGCTGCGCGTATAGCCAATCGCGATGGCTTCCAATACAATTACAAGAACGCGGATACTTACGCTGTTTTTGTCATGGCTGCGTACTGGGAGTGGTTTTATGGAGTAGTGATTCCACCGACTGTGAGCGGAGCGGCACGCCCAGATAACTTGCGCGAGTACGAGGCTATAGGAGACAGTCAGAATAATTACATCGCGATAGAGTATGGAACGAATCTGCGACGTGCGGTGTCAAGGATTTCTCGTCCCATTGGCTCGTTTTTCCGGTCTCTATTTTCTTGATCGGAGTAGAGGAAAGTAGAAGCCTTCAACTGTGGGTTGTATTCGCGGGATTGAGATGAAAATTAGGAGTGGGGGTGCATCCGCTCGCGGGCAGTTGCGTCCTTGCTGCACCCCGCTTTCAGAAAGCCGCTATGGATAAGAGTATGATAAGAAATATTTTAAACAAAACCTAGATAGTCTTTTTTAAGGCAGTGTATCCGTTAGCTGCCAGGTGAAAATATTGCCTTCTATGTGATAATATGCTTCATCGATAGAGTAGTGATTTCGGCCTATAGGTTGTTGGGATCAACTTGCCATATTAGGAAATAAATACCCTGCTATAATTTGACAACTTGGCATTGCATCCTGTTTATTTCCCACACTTCTTGAATTCGTTCTAATCCATATATTCTAGAATAGATCCAATACTCGAAACTGAACTTCTTGCATGCTTTAGCAAGGCCAGGCAGCGATAGGAGCTATCCTCGAAGATCAAAACAGATATAATTTTACAATATGAGCAAGCAAATTCAAGCAGTTCACATTCCTGCTTCCTACACAAAGACAACACATCCCGAATCCTTCGACCCGAGCCTCGATATCCCTCACAGCCACTGCACTTGGCACACCTTGATATCCTCCAACCTCACCCCGAGCGACTCCATATCAGCAGGCATTGCAGTCTTGCCGCCAGACACTGGAAACCTTTGCCCTCATCGACATCAACAAGCAGAGATATATTATATCATATCTGGATCTTGCATTGTGACAGTGGATGGAATTGATTATGTTCTTGAAGCGGGAAGCACATTTTTTATGCCGGGAAATGCGGAGCATGGAATTAGGAATATTTCGCCTGAGAAAGAGTTGAGGTGGCTGTATGTGTTTCCGACTGGAAATTTTGGGGATGTAGTTTATCAGTGGAGTAATGAGAAGGTGGTAAGCCTCAAGGCTAAGTTGTAGGGGGACAATATGATTCATGGAGTACAAATTACCAAGCTCGACAAAGAATTTGATCACAAGCAGAGTCACTTATACTATACCCCTTTATTCATTCATTTATTCATACTCGGTTCCAGCTGTCCACTGTAGGGACTGCTATGCCGGCATGGTCTAGTTTCGGCGCCAGTTGCCGAGGTACGCTTTACCGTATATGGCAGTCACAGACCTCACTTTATCTCTTTATAATAACTAGCAACCTCTTCCACTAGACGGTCTAGCTCCTATTTATAATTATATATATAGGCATCTCAAGGAGTGCTTTGCTTTATATTTTAATAATAGAAAAGGAAATTATACTAGATAATCCAGATTTATTAACTTGTGTTTTTAAGGCTCTCTCTCAATTGGTAATTAGATCCTCTTGTATAATTGAATGTTTGGTAGTAGTGACTTTCTAATCGATTGAGATATGGATATTTATGGCCAGAAGTTTTTGAACTAAAGGTTATGGGTAAGTCTAAATTGAGAGGGTGAGGGTAGGATGGGAATAACAGATCGAAGAGCTTTCCCTATGAGGTGCCCCCTTGTCGACGATATGATAGCTTCTAAGATACTAAGCTGACAAACCAAATCTATACAAGCAGTTGAAATTGCAATGTCCATCATTAGGTACAGGACAAGGTTCCATGGCACTCGAAGTCTTATTCCGGATGAACGGAATTACAAATGTAATGAGGTTTGATCTTGATGTGTAAAAGCACTGGCAGGCGTTTTCGACCTCCCCCAAATATCACATGAGGAACCTAATCTATGGAGGTAGAATCTACTGTCTTCAGACCAAGAACAGTTCTATTCTTGATTATGGTACAGCAGATGTTCATCAGATGTTCCCCGCAGTTCTTCAATACAGGGGTCCAGGGCCTAAAATTTAGTGGCAGTCACCCCCAAACACGAGACACAACACTAAAATCCAGGGTTAAAAGCCTAAAGTTATACCGACTCACACACCGAAGCAAGTACGGCGCAAACCTTCATCAACAATTCATTTCAGTTGCCAACAACCCGAGTTGTTCTCAGGATGGCTCTCAAATGCGGAATTACCGACCTAAGCTCAAATTGGTCTAGTCACAATTGGAAAGGAATATCGCCACCCAAATCGTGTGACGCAGCGGTGAATCTCTCCCCATACACTGTTCAACTTCTTTTAGACAATCATCTCCAAATACCTCAATCACTTCGAATCAAGGGATCAAGATGAAGAAGTACTCTGGCTCAATCGCCATCATCGGGGCAGGATCAGTTGGATCCGCTATCGCCTATTCCCTGCTCCTTCGCCAAGTGGTTGCGGACATCATACTCGTTGATGTCGACCAGAGAGTATGCGAGGCTCAAGTTCAGGATCTTTCTGATGCAACATTTCTCTCGAATGTGAGGATCAGGGCAGGAACTGTCGAGGATGCCAGAACCGCAGATATCATCATCATCACCGCTGGTGCCAAGCAAAGACCTGGTGACACAAGGCTGGATCTCATTGACCGAAATTTCAAAATCCTGAAGTCCATTCTTACAACTCTTCAACCAATCAAGGGTGATTCGATCTTGCTTATCGTGGCTAATCCAGTCGATATTCTCACACATTTCGCCCAGAAGCTTTCTGGCTTGCCACGAAATCAAGTCCTGGGATCTGGTACCTTGTTGGATTCGATTCGATTGAAGAGAATTTTGGCTAGCAAACTCCAGGTGGGAGACCTCTCTACACTGTGGCTACCTCAACTTATACTGAACAGGTCGCTGATACATCTATCCATGCATTTGTCATTGGTGAACATGGTGACTCTCAATGCGTGAGTACATTTTCCACAACACAGCCTTGCAGTATCTAACAACCAATAGGTCGCCTGGTCAGCAGCAACTGTTCACGGAACAAAACTCCTGAAAGTCCTTCCACTCACCGAGGCCGAACGTGATGAGGTAGCTACAACCACGAAAATGAAAGCAGAGACCATTATCAAAGTCAAAGGCTTCACTTCATACGGTGTTGCAGCAGTAACAGCCAGGATCTGCGAAGCTATCATATTTGATCATCGATCCGTCCTTCCTCTCAGCCACTGGCAGGAGAATCTTGATTGCTGTCTCAGCTTGCCAGCTGTTCTAGGCCGTGATGGGATTATTTCTTCTTTTCCTATCTCTTTGGATGAGAAGGAACAGGCTTTCTTGGAGGAATCGGCGAGCAGCTTGAGAAAGGTTATTAAGGACTATCCGGAAGATGAATGATTCTCTTCACTTTTTGGATGACCTAGAGTCCTATCTCCTAAATCTGAACACAATACCTCGGCAGTTGGTTCTGGTTGGAGTGGCACTTTAGGCACGTTAGATCAACGAAGACTCGATTAATTGATTTCAATAGGCATCATTTCCTCGTCGAAATTGTCCATTCTTCCATTTTTTCCATAGAAAGTATACTATAAACAATAAATCTAGTCTAGGATCCGCCCATCCGCTCCAAGAAAAAAGTGTATGATGAGATAAAAGTATCTATCTACCTGTCTCAGGTGAAAACCCCCTTCAATCACAACTTCCGAGTTGCAAAGTCACGTATCAAGTACCTTTCGTGTAACCATAACGGAAGTGATGCATTCGGGCGTCAATTCAGCCAATGGAAGGTGCGGACAAGACAGGCTGCAGGAGCATGTTGGCTGCGCCTGAAATGGAGCTGGCTTCGACACGACAACCTCAATTCAGTATACTGATACACTCAACATCAATCTCGAGCGACGCGTACAACGGCTGCATGCTCCATATTCGCGAATAATTTGAAGTTGGTGGCACGCGCTGTGGGATGAGTGAATGAAAAAATGTCCTCCACGGAGGGAGACCATGGTTCCAGCCTTGCGCACCAAAGTATGTTGCTCTGCCGTTGCAGCATATATATTTGCAAGAAGCAATGCTAACATCATGGTGCATAGATCATGGATCGGTTGTTAACCTTTATGGAAAAGCTGCGAATATTGCCAACGGAGGACCGCTCAATATTGAGACGCAAAATAATTACTTCTGCCAGTCCCCAGGACCGAGTAAGCAGGAGAAATTGGAGCACGAGGTTGAAGGTTGGTCTCCTTGAATGAAGATTTCATTGGTGATTAAATATTTCATAGTTGATTCGGCAGTGAAATGGAATGATCATGAACGCAAATTCATGCAAGTGCTACGGGCCTCGGCATTTCAATATGAACAATTTAAGGACAGGAATCCTGATCGACACGAAGGAACATGTCAATGGGTTCTACAGCACGAATATTTTCGGGACTGGAAAATAAGCAGATCTTCAAGACTTCTTTGGATATCTGCAGATCCTGGATGTGGAAAATCAGTACTTGCCAAAGCACTTATTGATCTAGACCTCAAAGACACGGAATTTCGTACAACATGCTATTTTTTCTTCAAGGACGATGATAGCGCACAGAAAAATATATGTACAGCTATCTCAGCTCTTTTGCATCAGCTTATTTGTAGGCGGCCAATGCTTGTTAAACATGCAATGTCGGCATTCGCCACAAATGGGGACAAACTTTCCCAATCTTTTCACACCCTCTGGGATATTTTCGAAAAATTAGTAGCTGACCCGGATGCGGGTGAAGTTTTTTGTATCCTAGATGCATTAGATGAATGCGAAGAAGGAGGACGGTACCAAGTTATCAAAGCCCTGGGCAAATTCCACGAAAATGCAAGCGCCGGCCATACTCCACCAAACCTTAAGATATGTGTCACCAGTCGTCCATACGCAGATATCGAACGGCGGTTCACTGGTCTTACAGCGAAGTTCCCTGAAATTCGGCTGCGTGGCGAGTGGAAACATCATACAATAAGTCGTGAGATTGACCAAGTCATTAAGTATAGAGTATCCCAACTTGGAGCTGAACTTAAGCTCAACGATTCAGAACGATCAAATCTTGAAAATGAGTTATTGAGTAGGACTAACCGAACATACCTCTGGGTAACACTCATATTTGACGTTATCCGTGAAATGAATTATCCAACAAGTCGGAAGCTGAAAGCTGCAGTCAGTGACCTTCCATCTACAGTCGATGAAGTATATGAAGCGATCTTGGCACGAGTTAAGGAGAATGATCGACGACAAGCACAAAAATTGCTCCATATCATTGTTGGAGCGATTAGGCCGCTCACAATTCAGGAGATGAATATAGCCCTCGCCATCGAAGATCACCATCGTTCATACAAGGACCTTGAACATGACCTTGACGATGAAGCCAGATTTGTAGGATCAGTGAGACACCTCTGTGGACTCTTTGTGACTGTCGTAGATCAAAGAGTCTACCTGATACACCAAACTGCAAAGGAATTCCTAGTGGGCAAGAATGGAGTCACTAGTGACAAATGGAAGCATTCTTTAATTCTCGAGGAAGCAGATCTTCTTATGGCCCGGATCTGCATTGTCTATCTCTCTTTCACAGAATTCGACAAAGAACCGGGTCCAAAACCTGCAGCGGTTGAACGTAGTTTCTTGGAGTATGCCTCTGTTTATTGGGCTGATCATTATCGAATATCACAACATAGCGCAAGCGATAAATTGCTGCAAAATGTCTTCCGAATCTGTAATCCTCATTCTGCTACATTTCAGACTTGGACTCGTGTACACGAACGAGTTTTGGGATATATGCGAGAGAACCCTACTTCTTTAGAAACCAGGCTAGCTGTTGGAGCATACTTTAGACATGAAGTTGTAGTCCAGCGGCTGCTCGAGGACCATCACAACGTCAATGCTAGTGATGTGCGAGGCGAGACGGCACTGCTCCAAGCAACACGTAGAGGATATGAAGGCATTGTGAAGCTACTTCTTGATGTCAATGCTAATGTCGACTTGGCAGATAAAAATGGCTCAACGCCGCTAATCGAAGCGGCAGGTAGTGGATATGAGGGAATTGTGAAGCTATTACTGAATGCCAATGCTAGTGTCGACTTGAAGACTCATTTCGGGAGGACGCCGCTATCCGTAGCAGCAGGAAGTGGATATGAGGGAATTGTGAAGCTATTACTGAACGCGCATGCTGAAGTTAACTCGAGGACTAATACCGGGGAGACGCCGCTATCAGAAGCAACACGTGGAGGATATAAAGGCATTGTGAAGTTATTGCTTGAGGCTTATGCTGATGTAACCTCGAAGGATATTAGGGGCTGCACAGCACTCATCTATGCTGCAGAGATGGGGGACGAGAGTATAATCAAGTTCTTACTTGAGTCAAAAGCTGATATCAATTCAAAGGATAGACACTGGGGGACCCCACTTTCATGGGCTGCAAAATGTGGGCATACAAATATCGTCAAGTTGCTACTCGAGGCCAATGCGAGCCTCGAACCGGATAAGGACGGCAGAACGCCTCTTTTCTGGGCGAGAAAAAACGGGCACAAAGGAATCGCTGAGCTACTAGAAGCGCGACAGAATGGAGTCACTACTTAGAATCTATCGAATATGAGGTTTATTTTTTTTATTTTCCGCTAGCTACTCTCCCGAATTCAAGTTAAATTTCCACCTTGTTGAACCTCATTTCCGCACCGATGCTAGTCTACCGGATACCATCATCTCTCATTCCTCGTATCTCATCACTCATATCAAACATATTCATTTCAGAACACCTCCCATGTAAAGCTCATCATAATCTCCATTTCTACTTCATCTCCCTATGCCTCCACCATCTTCCTTTCACGTCAATCTCTGCACTTAATGCTCGAATACCTAGTTCACATCATTCAAGCACGAATCATCTCATTCTTCTCTCTGTTAGGTCTCACAAGACGCTTCAATCCCATCCATGGAGTATTGATTGGACTTTCACCTATGTAATTATTAGTACTTGGTTCGAAGTGGAATGATCAGCTTTCCGTTGGAAGAAGACTTGCCAGTGAAGATGAAGACGTCGTAGAGCCAGCCGCCGAAGAGGCAACCCAAGAAGGGAGAGACCATCGGAATCCAGAAGTAGTAGTTTCCTGCGCGCCAGACTTCGGGACCGTAGCCTAGGCAGTAGGACATTAGTCGTGGGCCTGGGATGTGTTAGTGGGTTGAAATAGGGTAGATGTGTGAGGTGATTTTGAGTTTGAGGAGGGTAGGAGGGGGAGGTGAGATGGAGACTTACCGAAATCACGAGCAAGATTAATAGCATATCCCGTCTCCCATCCAAAACAAGCACCAATTCCAAAAATAACAAAAAATAATCCCAACGGAGTCAAGTTCCCAGCACCAAGATTCCCATTATCTTGCAGCGCATAGATACAGAACATCAAAATCGTAGAAGCAATAAATTCAGAAAAGAACATTCCAGTTCTTGTCATGAATTCAGCAGGGTAAGTGCAGAAGATTCCAGCTGTGGCATTCTCGCTATACCCAGGTACAGTACGGATACTTGATCCACCTTCGTAGACATCAATTGCCGATTTGTAGTTTGCTGATTCTTGTGTTAGTGGGGCTGAGGTTCAGGGATGGATGGCGGGGTACATGATGCTTACCGTATACGATCCCTGATGCTATGAATGCTCCTAGTACTTGTGCGATGAGGTAGATAGGGAACTTTCGCCAGGGGAATTTGCGGTAGACGCTGTGTTGGTTAGTAAGTTGTCATGTTATGTAGAGTAGATGGGTAGGTAGGTAGGTAGGTAGGTAGACAGAAAGGGAGGAAGTAATTACCAGTTTGCGAAAGTGACTGCAGGGTTGATATGCGCCCCACTTAACTACGAAAAGTTAGTCATGACTGGGTAGATGCGGAAAAGGAGGGGAAGCGAACCCCGGATGCGTAGACTCCTAACATCACGCCAATACTACATCACAGTAAGTACTCGTAATCATGACCATGAATGCCGAGGTGTCTTACCCCCAACCCCAAGAAATAGATTGATAATCTCCCTTTTCACCACGACTGAGTACGACTTGTGCGACGACACTATGATAGTTAATTAGTATAATTTGACGAGTTTGACATAGTTTCACGGAAAAGACGTAGGTGAAACACTTACCCGTCACCAAACAAAATCAAGATGAACACGCCAAAGAACTCGGAGAAGGGTTCTCGTAGCATGTGTCTTGTTTTGCTCCACCAGAGTTCGGGCTCTGCTTGAATAACATCTTCTTGTGGGATTTTGTGATCTATGCCAGGACCGTGTTCCTCATATGGCGTTTGTGTTCCTGAGCCACTGCCATGAGGTCTAGGAAGTTCGAGGTGTTTCGCATGTTCATCGTGTGAGACAGATGGACTAGGGAGGGAAGATGGGCTTGGAGGATGGGCGAGAGGCTTTTTGTCTGACATTTTGAGATATAGATGAATGAGGTTGTGAGAAATTGGTGATGTTTGAAATTGTTCTGGGAGAGAAGACTATATCAGATGGTTTGAGTGACTACTGATGTAACTTGCGATCTGACACCCGTCCTGACTTATCTATATACATATATGATCAGCGACACATGGTACGAGCGAACATGTAGCCAACCACTTCCTCGGTGTGATTAGTTCTCCCATGAGGAAAGAGGCAAACAACATGCTGCAAATTGAATAGACCGGAATGGGTTGGACTCATTTGCATCTGGCCACCGGACCATTTCAAAAGTTGTGAATATGCAATACGGGTTGGGCTAAGGAGACCCATTCCACTGCATGGGTTTTTCATGACAGGACAGGATCTAGCAAGATTCCTGGCAACTGGCCAAGGTATTCCAGCCGGCTGTAATCTACCCTGACAACTTGATGGCCTGAAAAGTGTGATCTTGACTGAAGATGGCGTTGCTGTTGGTGTGCTCGGTGATGTTCCGCGGTTTCAACGGCTACCAGACTGAGGTCATACGAGGCACGTAGGGGTCTGGCCAGGGTCAAAGATGCGATGTGCACAATCAACGGCATTGGTCAGACTTGAGACTTTTGAAAGGCTGCGAATAGACATGGCAGCCATGCCTTAGAAACCGCTCATCCGTGACCAAAAGTCTTGAGCAAGAGGGCGCCGTATTCTCCTCTAGCCACCAGACAAGACTTCAATGACGAGTATAACTACCATTTGCCAAGGTATATCAGCACACGGCAGCGCGAGTTCCTCAATCTTAGCACAATCTTCGTGGCTTCTCTTCCTCACTCAAGGTAAGTCCAAACGTCTTGTGAAGCGCTAGATTTTGGACGAAGGGCTCGGGTTGGGCACTAGGATAGGTCGGACAACGGCGTCGAATCCGGGTATCGTTATTGTGTGACCCCGCGATATGATTACCATCTTCGCCTCCCACCTCCTTCTCAGCAATTGACTGGCACAGTCAGCGCTAGATCGGGTCACTCGACCGAGGAGTTTGAGATCGAGGGAGTATTAGAAGATAGGGGTTATGGTTGAGGTCATTGGTGTTACCTCGGGAATAACAATCAAAGCAGTACTTAACGGAATTGTCGCCTCGCACCACTTGACAATCTGATAAAAGGATGACAGAGCAGACAAGAGACGAATTGACTTCTCGGTTCCCTGCTTCTGCATTGCAAGTGTCTCGAAAGCGTGCATATTCGGATGTTCCATAAGCCAAAAAACAGAATTTAGATAAGATCCACCGTAGTATTTTCCCCGCTTTCCCTAAGAATGTTGGAGTGAAATAGCGTATTCCGAGCGAACTACTACCGTAATGTCTCGGCGAATCATGTAACATGCCACTGCCAACTCTATGGCCGGGGTTCCCGAAGGATCAGGTAACAGGGAAAGGGGAGGAGAAGAGGGAAAACGAAGAGGAAAGTAGACATAGAATGCATGATTACTACTGCATGATTGAAGCAATTCGGACCTTTTACGATTGACACTTGTCGGAGATGCAATGCATGTTTTAGTTGAGGCTGATGAACAAGACACTCCTCTATTGATGTAACGAGGTTGAAGTTGAAGAGTTTGTGGCTGTGGCTTGCAGCGGGGAACATAAAAGTGGCTGGTTAAGGTTACGCGAGAGATTTCGCGAGGACGCTAGTCTGGATGTGGCAGCTGCGCAACATCGTTTTCGTTCACAAGAGGATTAGCGTATCATTTCTCTCACATCTCCTCTTCTGTCTCACGTATGCGTTTCTTCCTTCATGTGCATCTGCATACAAACTGCACTCCAAACTCCGAACGTATACAACCCACATCCGCTCCCCACCGCCTCTCCGCAACCCTAATCCCCAACATTCACTTTAGATAGGTAATTATGTGGATGAGAATCTGATAATACTGGAGCAATTCGTCGTCAGCCAAAATGTGCCAAACCACCGGGTGAGAGGCGCAGCAAGCGCGCCCAGCCGAAGGACCGAACCTTCCGCTCAGCAACGGCGTCTGACAAGAACATCTTACTTGGAGACAAAAAATCAGCGTAATTGCCCCTCATCTTCGAACGCCATGCGGCTTTGAGCTACGGTACATTCGGCGTCTTACCCATATCTGGGGGTGGTCCGATGCGTTCAAGGTGTGAAGTTTGCACGCTATATGAGGGGTTCTAGTGAGCTTCTTTTCGAGTCTCGACACCCCTAACCTCCTTTTAGCTCGCTGTAACAGATGCCCCGATATTTCTTGCAGCTGTTGGGATTACAGACAAATGAAAGTCGATATTGTTCATGTTGTACGAATAACGGACAGCTTTCCGTTCTCTTGAACCCCTGATCCTGACAGAATTCCATCCTTCGGGAGGAACACTCGTGATATTCGACTATCCTCCCCGTCCACGCTTCTCCACTCCTCTTCTGGAACCTCTCGTATGCATGAGTATGATATGGCTAAGAGCGGGAAAGTCAGGTCTAGTGACCTTTTTACTGGACGCTACACTCGGCGAGGCTCTCGTGCGGGTGAGTTCTGTCACTTGTTTCGTGGAATCTCGTGGCTTATCCAACCCAGAATATCGGACCATCACATGTGTCCAGGGTCCAGAAGATAGTGCGGGGTCCTAAATTCCCCCAGCTTCGAGCTCTAGGAAGCTCTTTCCTTCATATATTTTCTCTTTTCGTTGTCATTTCTCATTCAACTTCGCATCACTTCACTTCACTTCACTTTCGTCATGGGAGACTCACCAGTTCTCGTTGCTCCTCATGAGGCATACATCGGGTCCATTGACCAAGGTACCACAAGTACTCGTTTCTTGATTTTCAATCGGGAGGGAGAACCAGTCGCATCACATCAAGTCGAGTTCACTCAATACTATCCGCAACCAGGGTAAGCTTGCAAAACAAGATAACTCAATCCTGAAGCTGCGGTGCAACGACTAACATAGTTATAGATGGCATGAACATGGCCCTCTTGAAATTATCACCTCGATCGAATCTTGTATCGAAGGTGCAGTCAAGAAATTCGAAGATAATGGGCATTCCGCCCGATCGATCAAGGCTGTTGGCATCACCAATCAAAGAGAAACGACTGTTGTCTGGGACCACGAAACTGGCCAACCTCTCTACAACGCCATCGTCTGGACTGATACCCGGACACAAGCTCTCGTCAGAAAGCTGAAAGCAAGACTTGGATCAGACAAACTTCAAGATCTTTGCGGTCTCCCACTTTCGACGTATCCATCTGTAGGTAAACTTCTATGGCTTATTGAGAACGAGCCCAAGGTTGCAGATGCATATTCAAGAGGGACCCTAGCTTTTGGCACAATCGATGCTTGGGTAGTCTACCGTCTTAATGGCGGCCCAAAGAAGAACGTGTTTGTGACTGATCCCACGAACGCCTCAAGAAGCATGTTCATGAATATTCATACCCTGAAATATGATGAACAACTTCTTGATTTCTTCCGCTTCGACATGAACAAGCTGCATCTACCCAAGATCGTACGATCTGCAGATGCAGAGGCATTTGGAACTCTCACAACTGGTATCTTGGCTGGTGTACCCATCACAGGATGTCTTGGCGACCAATCTGCTGCACTTGTTGGGCAGAAAGGTTTCTCGCCAGGAAGAGCGAAAAATACATACGGCACCGGATGTTTTTTACTCTACCACGTCGGTGACAATCCTGTTATCTCCACTCATGGTCTTCTGAGTACCGTCGCATACGACTTCGATGGCAAGCCTCAATATGCTCTTGAAGGCAGTATCGCAGTCGCAGGCTCATCTGTCAAATTTCTACAAAACAATTTCGGCTTCATCAGTGCCTCTAACCAAATCAGTCAATTGGCAGAGACAGTTGAGGATAATGGTGGCTGTACATTTGTGACTGCCTTCAGTGGTCTATTTGCGCCGTACTGGATTGATGATGCGCGCGGAACAATTTGTAAGTCCTATTTCCTTCACTTATTGATACTAAAGCTAACAATTCTGGAGTTGGCATCACAGCCTACACACAGAAAGGACATATTGCGAGAGCTACACTCGAAGCTACTTGCTTCCAAACCAAAGCAATTCTTGACGCTATGGAGAAAGATAGTGGCCATGCTCTCGCCGAGCTGGCTGTCGACGGCGGGATGACAAACTCGGATCTCTGCATGCAGGTACATTGCCCCCTTCTTTCCCTCCCTTCCCTTAATCCTCTCGATCCTTCTTATACTAACACATCCCAAGACCCAAGCAGACCTCATCGGCATTCCCGTCGAGCGACCACGTATGCTCGAAACCACTGCTCTCGGCGCCGCCATCGCAGCAGGTTTCGCCATCGGTGTCTGGCAGAACTTTGAAGAATTGAAGAATGTGAATACAGCAGGCGTAACAATTTTCAAGCCTAAGATCAATGCACAGGAGAAGGATAAGAGGTTTGGGAAGTGGCAGAAAGCTGTGGAGATGTGTAGGGGCTGGGCGGATTAGATGCACGTGATGTGTGTCACGGGATTGAGGGGTAGTGGGGTAAGGAAGGAAGGAGGGATGAGGGATGATGATATGTTTTATACCAATGCTGGTTTCGTTCACCTAAATGTTTTCACAGGATGCGATGATTTTGAGATAATGAGAATGTCCTCTCCCGTTTTTGCTCTTTAAATCAGATGTACCTCTACTTTATTGCGACTGTCTGAATCGGACTATCTTCTCTGTGAGTAATCCTTCATCTTCCCTATCTTCTTGTCGAAAACCTTCTGAAGTGACGGTAGGATGACGGTTGCCCCGTTGGCAAGAATTGCTACATGAATGCAGTCGTTCTAGCTTTCCTTATTGGGTGTAAGCGAGGTCATTCACAGGTTGAGGCTGAGCCAGAAACAGAAGGGACGTCCAACCCACCACCGCAGCCTGCTCATTTTTTTCATGGAATGCTATTTCCATTCTGTTTCCGACTCACATACAAGCTCCATACACTCATCCCTCTAGGTTACCTGCAGCTTTCCTATACTTGTGTTGAGCGATGAGGAATGACGACGTCTGGGACAAATATATCTTTCCAACTGTGCATGAATGATCTTGCTTGCGGCAAACGGGGAACCAGGGTAGACTTAGCGCTCTTACCACGTCAGAAAAGCTTGATGTTGTGCCAATTTATTGAGTGGCTGTTGAGGTGTATTTTTATTGCACAAAAATGGCATAATTTCAGCCGTGGCAAATTCTGCAGCGAATCATTTTGCGAAGCATTGACACATGGCTGAGACTGAAGAGCTCTTCTGCAAGGCAAGCGCCACTGAACGCTTTCAAGCATTCTCTTTTTAGGGGTTTTGCTTGGGCCAATTGTTCATGCTACAGCTTGCCTCTTTGAGTAAGAAGTTGCCACTGCAGAGGCAGTACAAAGATAAGACTCATAGGAGTCCCTGTGCGAGACTCTGATTCCCAATACACAGATATATCTTTGCCGCTATCAGCCTCACAAAAGTCAATTCTAGACATCCGATTTTGAGAACGCAAATCCTCAATTTCCAGCTTCTCCATCAAATATTCTCGAGATTATGTCATACTACTCTCAATGGTACAGTGGCTCAACCTACGAAGAACCAGTGGACTCCTACAAACAATTGAATTCATTTGACCTCTTTAACTCTTTCTTTGAACTACTCGATTCTGCACCTTCCTTCGACCAGGCCGAAACCTACGATTTATGCATCCTTACTTTCACGCAAGGCAATGCTCCATTACATTGGGCAATCTACCTTCAATCTCAAGAGTCAAATGGGGGCCCAGTATTGGATGTCTGGTGGCATGAAGGGAATGGAAATCGGGGCTTCTGGCGGAGAGAAGAGCAGGAGGCTCATAAAGTCACGCATAAGAGCTCGGTTTGGAGGCGTGAGGATGGAGTGAGAGCCTCTGGGAAGTACAACAGTGGAACAGTCCTTGGAAGCATTGACAATGTGGACGAGTTCATGAGAATTGTGCGAGGGGCGGCGATGCCGCGGACAGAGTATGGGGAGAATTGCCAGACGTGGGTGCGAAATGTTGTTAGTGCTGCCGTGCGGGGTGGTTTGATGGAAGAAGAAGCCATAGGCAGACTTCGAGGCATTCCGGCGTTCGCATAGTAGCTGTTCGGTTTATTAAACAGGAGCCTATCGGTAACTTAATACACTTTTACTTTTGGAGCACAATTCTGCCGCGGATTCCTATCTTGTATCTAGCCGCAACATATCTGTCGTGTGCGACGCTATGTTTCAAATCTCTCACCGCCGTGGCTAACGCCACAAAATTTCGCCTTCTCCTAATATTGGGCCACGGCATTGCCAACAAGCCAAAGCTTGTGGAATCTTTGAAAATACATGGGTCCAAATGTACTTCGCTGCAGGATGTCATCAGATGACCGAGACGATTTACAACTCAGAGTTGAGAGTGGCGCAGCTGAATCCCACGGTTCCCACCTAAGTTATTAAACTCGACGCGTGGCCGTCGAGCGAACCAAAATTCCCAATTACATCCTCCACCTCTTTCAAATTCTAACACATCAATCATTTGCCAATTGGCAGTATCTAAAATAAATCTTTACACTCATCACTATGAGTTTTGGATGGGGAGCTGGCGACATTCGAGCGCTGATCCAAGATCTCTGGACTATCATCGATGCGATTCGGAATGGCCCTGAAAAATACAGAAGATTATGTGATGCCGCTGATGATCTCTATCGCACATTGGAAGAGCTGAAAAACAATGTTTTGGAATCCGATGACAGCTGGAGTGCGAAAGTTCAACCGCGACTGCAAAATTTGCAATCCATCGTCGAAAATTGTTCTGCATCACTCAGAGAGGTTCGAGAATTTCTTGCTAAAAATCACCTGCTGAAGCTCTCCAAAGTTCCTCTATCTCAAAAATTCCGCAGCATGGTTTCACGATATAAGGTCGGTGTGAAAGATGAAAGCGAAATCCGCTTGAGATTCATCTCGCACCAACAATCCATCAGCACATTTCTGCAGAGCTTGAGTTACGGCACTCTCAATCAAGTGAACCAGAGATTGACGAGAATGGAGAGCAACAGCATGATATCGAATTCCAGAAGCCCTCCTTCGATTCAGAGCCATTTCCATTTCCACCAACCTCAACTCAACTATCAGCCTTCTTTCTCCTCTGCTCCTAAGATTGAAGAGCCAGTCCATAATGCCATCTGTGATGGTTGCAATTATACTATCCGTGGTCTCAGATACCAGTGCAATGTTTGCGACGATTTCGATTTTTGCCAGAACTGCATAAAGAATGCGAGAAGAAATCACAATCCGCGGCACAATTTTACCCTTCTTCACGGTCCTGATGAGCTTGGGAAAAATTACCCTCAAAGCCGAGTGATTGACATGGAAGACGATTACGGCTTTCGTGGCCGATATCAGCCTTCACAACAATGGAGTCCATGGAACTGAACCACAAATGTGCACTTCGTGGATAGTCTAAGTCGAGCAAGTTTATTGATTCGGGGTTCGATATAGGATGTGTCGAATAGGAACAGGGCTGATGTGGATGTCTATGCTCAACTAGGGACCCGAAGTCTTCCTTTTTCGTGTTTTGGAGTAGCTCACTGTCCAGCAATACATCCTCCAAGAATAGCACGCTGTTATTTCATACTTCATACAACAGTTTCGAAAAACACTTAAACATAGTACAGTAATGTTGAATAGACAATTCAGATGTAACGAACTCTTTGTAGTCTTCGCATCCTCTCAGAGAACAATCGAAAGAGCAGGTCACATTGTATTTAATATGAAACGCCGAACCTCAGCGGAATAACGACGGACAATTCCCACGAGTCGAAACAAGACTTACATATTGCAATTGCGCCGCAAATTCCAGAATTCAGTCAAATGCAGCTTTACAAGCCGAACCGGCCGATATATTGCCATTACCATCGTGCCTAAATGAGAGACGGGGAACGGTGAAAATACTATAGGTAATTTCCTATCTGAGAACGGCAAATGATCAAAGCAGCCCATAAGATATTTAAGCATGGAAAATCTTTGTCTTATATCGCACTCAATTGTTTTAGGATTTCTAGACTTCCCAGAAAAGTGAATCATTTCCTTCAAAGTTTCCTTCCTCAGCATAGCCCTGTCTGTCCTATTCAGTATAGCAGTCTCTGAAGCCGCAGAAAGCCACCCGTCACTACCAATATGGAAATGCACTTCATACGGAGGCTTCGTGCAACAGAATACCACAGTCGTGCTAGACATGGACTCAAAGTACGCCCAAGGAGCAGGTCTCTCTCCTCCATAAATTCTTCCGTACTCTTCAGCGCGATTCCTGACTGCTTGTCTCAGCTAATAGTCTGTACTCGCCATAGGGTTTGTCCGCTTGTTCATCCTCCTCCGTATCCTCCATTCCTCCTCTCTAACCCTTTCCTCGTCCGATACTGTCAGCTACTCGTCCGGCGTTCTCTGACGATACTTCCGCTTTATTCGAGTCGTGTTCATATATTATAATAGTGTAGACTTTGTCATTCCAATTCTCTGCTTCGGCTAGTAACGAGTATAGTATTTCGGGACCAATTATAATAGAGCAATGAGAAAGCTTATTAAATGGTGCTTAGATGGCGAACTTATCAAGAGGTAGCTCTAGGCCAGGTGATAAGAGGATCGGATTCCCTTTGGAGTTTCTAAAAAGCCACTCTATATTAGTAATTTCATTAGTTATTGAGGGGCATATATACCTTATTATCAAGCTCCTATATAACTTCGCCCCTTAGGTTACCTATCGAAGCCTCGCGACGTCTTTAATCGCTAGATTAAAATTCAAAGTACCTTTAATTTCTTATAGTCTAAATCAATTCTAACTATAAGTTTAATTCCATTGTCCGATACAAGTAAGTAGTTTTTAGTTAGGTTAATTATCCTCTTCCGCTTTTACGAATATAAATATAAGACTTTAATTTGGACGGTAGGTTATATAATATCCTTATAATAAACCATGATATCAGGTATATATGTAAACTTTCTACTATTATCTTTAAAGTATATTATATTATTTAATAAATTGGTTTTGTTAACAAATAGCTACGTTTCAATTTAAATCTTGTTTCTATTCTTAAACTATATTTTGATCTATATAATTAGTTCGGACGTAAAGGTGTTATATAACGTTATTATTAATTGAATAATAAGTATACTGCTAATAAGATCGTAATTATATCTATAATCTATTCTTAATATCCTATAATAACTTCTTAATTTTATATCGCGTACCTGACTTTATTATCAATAAAATCTTTAACATAATCCTGGGAGTTCGAAGTGCCTTAGTCGATATTGTAGATCCTCGTACTCCTTAGTATTGAGCGTGTATACTATCTAAGGCACCAAAGGTAAATAGCCGTTCTTATAGACTTCAAAGACGCGAAGGATTGTTGCGACACGTCCTGAAATTTTGGCGTCCGTAGTCAGGGGCAGTGTCGGGGGGTCTTTGACGATGCTTCTTAGAAGTGTAGTTTGCTTGAATGATTCTAGTAGCGCTAAAGGTGTTGTAGTGAGGAAGTGTGAGGTGGCTAGATGTATTTTCGAGTAATTGCCTGGAATAGACACATGGATTCGAATTCAGATGGAAGTTGGAGAAGCAGATAGAAAGGCAGTGGGAACTACCGAGTTGACACGGTTGGGGAGGAACTTGAAGTCAAAACGAGAGAGGGGGGAGGTTGATGCCCTATACATGCTTGGAAAGGTTCCCGAATGGTGTCGTGCAATTGAAGAAGCGAATGAGGGATGAATTAAGAGGCAAAGTTCAAATTCTGTGCTGCCTGTATGTCCGTTGAATCAACAAATTGATGTGTCGAATGTAACCCAAAAACCTGTGAAACGAGTCTTTCCAAAGCTCTGCATTGAGAGTAATTAAAACTATTGTATCAGCCAATCATATTCTCTGTTATATTTATGATGGAAGTTTAGAAGGCCTTCGAAGCTTGTGATGTGCATACTATTCAGTGTCGTTAATCCAGCATTGAAGAATATCCTGCCTGTCTCAAAAAGCAGAACTTCAACCCCTCGAGAGTAAGAAAAAGACTCTACTGTTTTGCGATCGGAGAACGAACATATAGATCCAAGATTCCTATGCACTCCTGGGACTATAGCCATCGATTTATACAATTCCGTCGAAGAGGCGGGCCGTGAAATGAAAAGCATGCGGTGGGAAGGAATAGGATCCCGAGTCCCGAGATGGAGGATGATTAGAAGAGAGGATGAGTGTTATAACTTGCTCACATTGACAAGCAGAGATTATGCATGCCGATGTCTTAATCTGAAGTTGACTAAGGTTAAGTTTGCAGGTCATCTAATTTATCCAAAACTTGTAGGCGCACCAATTGCGAAACGGTACCATTTTTTACTAAGGAATTATGCGCACAGTCGCCGTACCCCTCATTATCATCGCCGCTAAAGAGACTAGAAATACAACCCTACGGAAAATCCTATACCCACTTCCCACCATAGAAGAACATCAACCTCAGCCAACTTGTTTCTCAAGGAGTAAAAGATATCACCATATTTATCCTACCGACCGATAATTTGAGTAACCGAGTTTTCCCATCATTTCCATAATTATCAACGATACCGTCATGACATATTTGTCACTTGTCGTCCGGAGTTGGTGGCTCCGTCACAGTGTGGAGAGATACGATTCTAGGTTTGGAGAAAATGCCCCGCCTGGCCCTTAATTCCAACTAGTACTTAAAGACTTGATAGGAGATACAACTTTCATTCTTCAGCCAGAACATTACTCCTCCAAAGGTATTTGGAAACATCAAGAACTTCGGTCACTTTTGGAGCTTCGTCGATCATGTTGACCTTCACCAATACGCTGTTCGCTATTTCGATGGCTCTTACATCGGTCTTCGGTGCCACTTTCACAAATCCAGTTCTTTGGGAGGACCTTGCAGATTTGGACATTTTTCGAGTTGATAATACCTACTACTACTCGGCTAGTAACATGCATTATTCACCAGGAGCGCCAATTCTGAGCTCTACAGATCTCGTCAATTGGAAATACATTGGCCATTCAGTTCCAACTCTGTCTTTTGGTACCAAGTACGACATGGCGTCTGGAGCTACAGCCTATGTCAAGGGTATATATGCCTCTACAATGAGGTATCGAGCAAGCAATAAAACCTGGTATTGGTATGGTTGCATCGAATATGGAGGGACCTACGTTTTCACTGCGTCTGCGCCAACTGGGCCATGGACGCAGAAAGCTAAGATCAGCACTTGTTATTATGATGCTGGGTTGCTGATCGACGACGATGATACAATGTACATTGCCTACGGAAATACTCAGTTATCTGTTGCTCAGCTTACCTCGGATGGTCTCTCCCAAGTCAAAACTCAGGTTGTGTACAACACTCCAACAAGCATAGGAGTTCTTGAGGGATCACGGATGTACAAATACAATGGAGCATACTACATCTTCGTTACGAGGCCTGCCAACGGACAGTATGTACTCCGCTCGACAAGCGGACCTTTTGGACCATATACCGTCAAGCAGCTTCTCTTGAATCTCGGTAGTCCTATCGCTAGTGGTGGAGTTCCACATCAAGGCGGCTTGGTCCAGACTACTGCAGGCAGTTGGTACTATATGGCATTCGTGGACAGCTATCCTGGCGGACGTGTCCCTGTACTTGCACCTATCAGTTGGGGCAGTGACGGGTTTCCAGTACTCCAATTAGTCAATGGTGCCTGGGGTGCTTCATACACAGCTCCACTGACGCTTTCACCGACTTCCCATACTGGTACTGACTCCTTTTCGGGGACAAGCCTTGGCCCTGAGTGGGAATGGAACCACAACCCCGATACAAGTAAATTTACTGTAAACAACGGTCTTACGTTGCGCACTGCGACTGTGACAAGCGACCTCTATCATGCGAGAAACTCTCTCAGCCACCGCATTCTTGGCCCGACCTCTTCTGCAACGATAGTACTCAATTTCGGAAGTATGTCCGACGGTGATCGCGCAGGTCTGGCTATGCTTCGTGATACCAGCGCCTGGATTGGCATCAGAAAAGATGGGACTACCACCAAACTCTCTTTCTGGTCTGGCCTGACCATGACTTCCACATGGGCCACAGCAAGTACTGGTTCCGAATCATCGAGCGCCAGCATCTCCGGAACCCGTGTATGGCTGCGAATTTACGCTGATATCCATGTTGGTTCCGGCAAACAGGCCAGTTTCTACTACAGCACTGATGGTAGTTCATTCACCCAAATGGGTACTTTGACATTGAACAATGCTTGGAATTTCTTCCCTGGATATCGATATGCTATGTTCAATTATGCCACCAAAGCTCTTGGTGGCTCAGTTCAGATCAGCTCTTTCAAGGTTGATTCACCAGGATTGACGACTTCAGGTTGAGATACCTTATTCGCCAGTGGTGGCAGACCTTGACTGATGTGTGAGATTGGGACTTTTCTCACCTTAAAATCTTGGATAGGACACTTCGTCGTAGGGAGGGAAAGAAATTGAAGTAATAGTTCCAACTCAGCTCAAATTTTAAAATGAGTGCGGATCAAGATGCTCTTGGTGTCTGTATTTGTTCTTTGATGACTCATCTGTTATGAAAAATGCACTCGTGTCCATATTCAAAGGTGAATGAAGTCCTGAGTGTGGTGATATTTGAATGTGGCTGTTTAAAAGAATTAATTTGAAAGCCTTCGATTGAAAGTGGAGAAGTGCGCTAACCGAACTTGGACTACTGTAGCGGATACGTGATACAGACCGCTTCACATGCTTCAGTAATTTATCGTCAAAAGCAGAATGCGCCACAAGGAAAATTTTAGGAGCTCACGCTGTGTAGGGCTGATCGTAGATTGTGATAATGCTGTTGTGTCATGTGAATAGTCTCAAAATTGGTGTGTTTCAAGTTTAGCCTCTCCATTAATCTTGAGGCCCCTAAAAAGCGGGAAGAAAAGATTTCAAACAAAAGAAATACCCAAAACCTTTTCCTGAATTTGGCAAAAAATCTCCGCCGCCCCATTCAAGATGGGAAGACTTGAAAATTCCTCGTGGGGATTTTTTAAAGATCATCGGCCGGTTAGAACCCGAGCTCCCCCATTTCTGAGGAAGTGGAATTCAAGGCCAACATACCATGGAAGCCATGGCTGGTGGCGATGGGAGGGAACGTATTTAGATGTATGATACTGAAGGTGGGCGGTATAAGAGGTAGGCATATTCATTGTCCACTTTCAGGAACTCGATCTGATGCCTATACTTTCTCTGGCTCCAGTGAGCCTAAGCAGTTGTATGCTGTGGGTTGATGATTGATGTCCGCTTGTCACCTATACTGAAGTTGCTCTTTCAATGATAGTTCAGTTATGATAGAACAACAACGAGAGGATTTATCAAGCTGATTGATTTCCAAACTCAACGTTGAGCGGTGAAGGTTCTCTGATATTCCACCCCGGGAGGGAAGTATGAGGCTGACAACTGAATAAACCCATCTATCCGATGGAAAGGCCACTGCACACAAAATTCATTACGGACCCGTGAGCATGAGAAAGGCTGCAATTATCATGGAACGCCAATCCCTTCTGTCAGACAATGCTGATGCACAAGATGATGTTTGTCGACTACGGAGACTCATAACTGTGCCACAACGGCTTTAATCAAAGCAAGCGTAACCTTCTTCCCAGACTCAATTTCCTCCTGAGTTTCCATACTCGGCACATGAAAGAACAACACTGGTCTCTCACCCTGCCCTCCATTCCTCCTCCAGAACCATTCCAAACTAACATAATACACAAATCCACAAACGTAGTTTCCCACATCATCCGAGACTCTCAAATCATCCTCCTTTCCTTTCGCTTTGCCAAGCGCCTTCAAATTTCCTTTCCATTCTCCAAGTATAGTCTGAAACTCAATCGTACTCTCCAATACTTCCGGGCTCTTTCCCCACACTTTCTTCATTTCGGACTTCAAAAACACCTTCCTCTCCTCATCTGGAAACTCATGATACCCTTCTTTCTTTGCACCTTTCTCGATTGCGAAATAGTTTCGATCAGCAGCCAAGCCGATATGGATCACTGCGTCGGGAAGATACGTGTCTAGGACTTGTGTGACGTTGAGTAACGAGTGATACTCTGCTTTGAGAGGCTCTGGGAGAGAGATGATACGAACACCATTTATGGAGGCAGGCAGACTGCATGCGAGTTCCCAGGATGGATTTTTGGTAATATTGAGGAATTTCTAGGTGTTGTTAAATTTGTCTCTTTGGAATTAGAAAGAGTCGACGAACTCCAAACCCCGTGACCAGGATAGTGGGTTCATGGGACATGATTTCTTAGCATCGACCTTTTGCGATGAGAGTAAGCTTCCGGTAAGTGTCAGAATTGAGGCTTAATATAAAATAATTGTATATTCCCCTACAAAGGAAGCACTGGACGTTTAGTTACCAGAAACACATGATGTCGTGATAATTTGAAGTTTCCTAGCAATGTGCTGGCTAGCGCTGATGTACGCGTTAAGCGAAGCAACCCCTTAAATGAGGGGTAATAGCGGGGTATTTTATATATCTCTCAAGAATGCGATATTTATTAGCTAAACTTCAAGACGGATACGGAAAGGCTGTTTTTTGACGAAGCCGTCCCGAACGCATTATAGTCAACTGGGATCTTTTTCCAGGAAAGAAAACACAAATTCGTATATATTGTAGTGGACGGATTCTAGGTTACCTTGAGTCAAATAGCAATCTTTGATATCGGCTTGATGAGACACAAGAAAACAGATAGATTGACAGCGACATAGTCCTGATGCCTTACTACGCTAGCGGAGTTTCAACAGAAAACCGTTTCATATATCCAGCGTGAAGATTTCAAGTACGATGGAATATTCGTCGCCAGATTGTCTTCATGTCTAAGTTGAGCGAGATAAATCTAGCTACTTGTCATCCCTCTGGTGGGACTCTCCACAACAACATTCATTAACTGCCTATAGCATAGCGCCCAAACTTGACAATGTGCCTGAGCTCACCCTATCACATCAAAATCATCTGTAAGATTTGCAGACCTAGAAGAAGCTGTCATAGCTTGCAGAGTTGGCAGATGGAGAGACAGTGTGATTTCCATCCCATAATTTCGAAGAGCCTGCCAATTCATTGTGCCACCGCTAAGCGTGAAAGGTTTGCCAGGAGAATCTGATAAGAAATTGACCGCGCGCCCTATAAGACGGTCTTCACCAGCGCTGATAATGACAGAGACGCTAGATTGGGGAAATTGGAAAATTAAATCACCAGGTATTGCTACACTTGGTACGAAGCAGATGAATCCTGATTCACACAGAGCTATGCTAGTCTCATTTGCTGGATTTCCGCAGCCAGACGTAACACTTCGAGCGTGGAATAGGATGCGATTCAGAGCTTCGCCATCTTTGTACGATTCTCGAACACGCGCATAAGCACGGTTACTCGAGGTTGAAGAAGGCCATGCTTTTTTCCTCTCACCTGGCACTGGTCCAAATACGTCGCTCCAGCCCATATTTCTCTCAAATGCAACAGCAAGGTCATAGTCTCTACTCATACACTGGCTTCGAAATTTGGCCGTGCCATGCATCTTATGTAAGTCACTGATTTTCATTAATTGCTTTCTGCAATTTAAAGGAAGAGGTAGTGGCCGAGGTTTATCCTTGTGCCAATTTCGGCTTTCCTGCTCGAATCCTGGTGGACTAACGTACAAGATAGTCGAAGTTTTATATCCCAAGGCATCAGTGACAATGTCGGAACGTTCCCCATCCGCTGCTTTCGTACATTGAGAATTAGATATTCTCAACTTCTCATGAAATTTTTGAGATATACTTATAGCATTGTCAGAACGGCAGTGGCGTTCTAGAGAATGTTTGAGCACCTGGTGATATATGGCTGGTAGGCTAAGAGCATAGTCAACCGAGACTCCTGCTCTACAACAACTTTCCGCGAGAGAGTGGAGTCCGAATATCTTGTCTCTAGGGTCTTTGCAATTTGCACTTCCATATTTCGAGCAGAGTGTGATCAGTGGGCCAGAAACTGGATCAGCATCAAATGTCCTGATCATCTTGACCTTTCTATCCACCCAGTCGTTGGCCAACCTCGCAGCTGTACTGGATCTAATCTCTTCGATGATCGTAACCTTCTCTTGAAAAGTGTTGTCTCCATTGTCTGATTTAGACAGCCAGTCGATGTCTATACTTCCAAGGAACCAACATAATTGCGACCACTGACAGTATATATCCCCATAATGGATCTCAATGTCTGCAGCTAGCAGGACTTCCTGGATAATCCAAAGCCTCGTCCAATATTTCTGCGCACACAGAGCTCTGAACCCTATCAAATTTGGCAAAGTAGTCCATGATGAAGCATCGAAGGGTCTTTGATAAACGTACGCCACGTCTGTCTGCATTGAAAGCATGTTGATGGCGGATCTGGTTGCTGAATCACCGCAACCAAGCCAGATGTTAACACTTTTAGCCTGACTATAGATCAACCCCATTTGAGCAACCTGATGGTTACGCTCCTTAGTATCCTGCTGATTAATGCACAAAGCGTCTATCCAAATCATACATTCGTCGACAGGTTCTTCGAGATGAATGTGTCTCCGAAAGTATTTCAATGCTAGCTCGAGGTTGGTGAAAGTATGTCCGTTGGAAAGGTCCCCCGACCCGCTACCCGTTGCTTGATCCCAAACGTATGAAAGAGCTTTATACTGAGGTTTATCGGATAGTCTGACATGTTTGATCTGTTCATCTGTGGTTTGATCGTAGTGGTTTCCGGCAGGCTGTAGCACAAGAAGTCGGATTTCATCTTGAAATTGAAGTGGTTTATACGTGATAGAATTGGAAGCCATAGGAAATATGCGATGTTATCCAGCCCCAGCTGTCAAGGCGTTTTGTTGACGTTTTGAGATTTTGAGAAGAAAGTGGAAGGAAAGCTTGAATTTTTCTCGTCGATTGTTGAAGTTGAGTAAGGCTGTCGGCGCCTGCGCATGGGGCTTATTAGAGTCGAGACCAATCAACGATGATTGATTCGGTGACCAAACACATATGATTTTGCTACAACATTTGGAGTCACGTGAGAAGCACTAGGGGACCAGCTATTAAATTCTTGTCTTTTAAAGGAAAAAAAGAAGAAAACAGAGTTAAGAAGTAATCGCCTTCATACCTCTTTTTAAGTATCAGTCTATTTATATATTTTTTATTTTTCAATTATTTAATACCAAATATATGATGATTACTAAAAAATAATATGAGGGTTATTACAGGAAGCACTTAATCTTATTACTAAATCTTAAAACAAAAATATAAATGATATAAAAAATCTAATAATATAAGTAGACTAATTCTCTGAGAGAGGTATAAAGAAAGAGAAGAAGAACCGGCGATTTATTCAAAACATGTACAGAGAATAAGAATTAAGAAGAAAAGAGAACTTAATTTTATCAAATCGGGTATTTACTAAACAAACAATCCTATCTTATGTCTTCCTCCTACCTATTATAATAACAATCTCTCCTATATCCCCCTCTCCTTCCTTCTCATTCCTTCCCTCTTCCTCCGTCTACCTCACTCCCACCCTCCCTCGCCTCCCCTTCCATTCCCTTCCACGTTCTCAGTACCCTCCATTCTTCATCCTCCTCCACACTCACGTCCGCCGCCCCCATCCCTCCCTCGGCCCTGCCTATCCATATACACACACTCCTCACTCCTCCCCAGCTATACCCTCCCACACATCCCCTACCCTCTCACCTTACACACACCCTCACTCACTCACTCACTTAAAAACAAAACCACAAACACAAACACAAAAAGCAAAAAGAGTATCAACCAATCAAGCTCGCAAGTTTAAAAACCACAATCTCGCTACGCTAAGGTACCAAGCACAAGCAAGCTAAAGCCCAAAAAACCACGATAAAACAAAAAGGAAACAGTTTCCATGTATCCATCCATCCATACAGAGAGGCAAGTAGGTAAGTAAGTAGGAGCATCATATACATGTCCCACGCCCTGCATCCAAATAACTCAAGATATCCAGGCAGGATTTCTCCGATATCTACCCAAACAACGCTTATTTCCCTGGTTCTTCTCACACAACCCAGTACAAAAGACGAACAGAAACAGTGGTTTTCAAACCATATGGTATCTCCACAATTAACAAACAATTCATACCCTTTCCTTAGCTCAATCTTCCTCAGCTACACTCCCGACTAATACACTTGCTTTACTAGTTTTCTTCCCTAGTTTCAACATACTAAGTCTCTTCCTTACACTCCCTACTCTAGACCCTACACTTCCCTCCTCTCTCGAGACACCCGTATGCGGTCTCTGACTACTCGAGCTGCGTCTACTCTCACTTTTTGTGCTCCTCTCTCTTCCCCAGTCAGTTTCCTCTTCCTTTTCTGATATGACTCTCCCGCGTCCGCGACCGATAGAGCCTATACCACCGGAAGAGAAGAAGCTTTTGCGGTTTTCTTTGCTGCGAGAACGTTCGCTTGAGGTATCGTTGCTTTCGGCGCGGTGGGGACGAGACGTTGAGATTTCGGTTTTGGAGGGAGTGGTGCCGTTTATGACGGGGGCAAGGACGGCTTGAGCTTCGTGAGCGGAGGATGATTGATCACGATTGTGGCGTTTGAGGAAGGAGAGTCGGTTTTTGCCTGCTCTTGCTCCGGGAGTGTCAAGGATGCTGTCATTTGTGCTTGCGAGTGTGCCGTTGGTGCCGCTGTTTGGAATGCCTCTACCCATCATGCCACTGAGTCGCCTGTTCATGCTTTGATTAAGATTCCCGTCGCTCATGGCAGGAGAGGAAATAGCCCAGCTGGGAGTAGGAGTGGGGTCTCGTTGCTGTTGAGGGAAAGCATATGAAGAGAGTTCAGGGGCGTATGTAGCTTCGAAACCTGGAGAAATTAGCAATCAATTTATGATGACATGTCTGGCCATTTCGTTACTTACTTTGAGTAAGGACATCCCTCTCCAGAGACCCAACATAAGGTTGTCTGCCAGAAAGGGGAGTTTTGCCAAGAGTACCTAAGCAGCGCTTGATCATGATGGCGTGATCAATAAGCGCAACCTTGAGAGCGTTTTGTAGAGGATCGAGCTCCACTTCTTCCTCCTCTTCTGAATCCTGTGTAGGGAGCAAATCGCGATAACGGGCAATATTCGTCTCAGAGTTGGGATTGACAGCAATCTGAAGAGAATCAATAAGAAGGGACGCTTGATCCTCCTCTCCATTTAAGACTCTCTTCTCAATAATGGTCATTTCAGCAGTCTTGCGTGTGATACGCTCAATTGCAGTCTCGAGAGGATTCAGCTTCAATCGATCAATGAAAGTGATTTCACTGCGACGAAGAATGGTAGGGAATGGTTCTGCCGTTCTATAGAGAATCTTTTCGGACGAGTGCTCAGTAATCGGCCCAGATGTGTTTCGTTTGCTGGTTGTTGAGAAAAGTTGGGGATGAGCGGTAGTGAGATAATCTCTAACAACAAGCGGTACCCTAGCCCGTTGATAGACATGATCGTTCTGATTTCGATGAGGCGATAGGGCAGATATTTGCAAGAACTGACCTTCCACATCCTCAATTTCATTCGAGGTGATGATCTGTGCAGAAGGATGTTGCTCCTGCATTCTATCCGTGAAGGCGCTCGTCTTTTCGGTGGGTGAGCCCTCGAAAACAAATTCCTTGTCTCTCATCGCCGGTGGAAATCCCATACCACGATATGTGACGCGGAAATATTTATTGACCAGCTTATCACTCTTCGCAATCGTCTCATAAATCGTGGCAATAGCCCGTTGAGTCCGAGCAAGTTTCGGGAAATCGTAAACATTATCCTGGTATTGCTGTTGTAGTTCCTGGTATGCAGAGAGAGCACTAGTCCAAGCTTCACCTTCTTCAAAATATTTGATGATTTCAAAGTAGATACGCTCTTTCCGCTCGAATTGCGATTGCGAGGGAAATTCAGGATCTGTAAGCGGTGGTACAATTTTCGTGGGATCCCATTCGTATAAGTCAGCATGAAGTCGTAGAGCAAGACCAGCTTCGGTGGGGTTTCGAGCATCAGCTTGGAGCTGGGCGAGTTGGTGGACATATCGGATGAAGATCTCCTCTTTCTGCATATCTCTCAGAAATTCCATCAATCTCAATCGATGAATCATGTGCGACGCCTGGCCAGTAACGTCCGTGCTGTGTACTGCTACCAGAAGATCCAAGAATTCATCAGTAGTAGCAATCAAATCCTTGACAGCACCATAAATGGCATTATCTGGGGTCTGAGAAAGTGGCTCAAAGCGAGTCAGCAATTCGTCGATGAACAACTTCTGGAGAATGTTCTCAGTCAAGGGTTTCGACTTGAACAATTGATCAAGGCAATCAATCATCTCGGTTTGAATGACAGATAAGTCCTGACCAAGATTCCATTCACTGACGATCATCGTCTGAAGCACTTCCACAGCTACTCGTCGGAGACCTTCATGAACACTAAGGCATAGCTCAACAATCGGTCCAACCAAAGTGGGTACATATTGAACTTGGTAACCACCCATCTTCGGTAGATTGTATCGCTGTCTTTCGTCGGCGCTCTGTTCCCAGCCGATAGCTTCCCATGTGCGTCTCAGTAATTCTGATCCAGTTTCTCGGATATCCCCTGCGATTTTCCAAACTGCTCTTCGTTTTTGTTCTGGAAAGGTTTCGAGCGCCAAGGCATCGCTTCCGACAAGCTTCAATAGAACCGTGAAGAATACCTTCCACAGCTCAGTATTGTAGCTCTCAGCCTCATCTGGGTCTGGCAAGAATGAATCAAGCAAAATTCCAGCGAGGTATTCAAGCGTCTTCATCGTCGATTTATGGTGATAAATATGCACACTCAGCCAATCAGCCGGGAATGCTTCGCACTGCAAAATACTAAGATGAACGTGCAGGGTATCTTCAAGCAAAGTAGCCATCTCATCCTCAGCAAGCTCCAATTGCATGCCAGCAGGTAAAGTTGAGACCGCGGAGAGGATAGCAGACAATTCAACGAGCGCTTCGTCGAATTGCGGATTACCATTAATTGGTTTGGTAGGGAAAGGGTAAGTAGTAGGAAACAAAAGAGATAGCCGAGTCTTTTCGGTCTTGGGTGCAGGTTGTAATGAGAGGTAAGAGTCGATGATTTTGGGAATATAGTCGGGAATTTCCAGGCCAAGGTTATCGACTTGAGTTGAAAGAATCGAACAGCAAAGTCGGATCTGTTCTCTCCATTGATCGTTAATCTCGTTTGTTTTGCCCCAATGAGGATCGATCCATCGGACGGTATTCGCACAGAGTGCTGCCCTCTGTTCTGGTTGTGAGAAGAGTTCCAGCTTCGAGTAGTTGATGATAAGCACAAGTTTGTACAGAACCAACTTTCCCTTAACCCCTGAGCACGAATCCATAAAGTCAATTGCAATGTGCAAAATCTCTTCTGTGCTTAACAAGCCCGTGAGTTCCGGCAGCCAAGTATGGAAATGCTGAACAGCAAGCGTCTGACTTCCAACCAATATGGGCGCAGTATTCCGCATCAGCCCGTCCAGTGCCTTGAAAATACTTCGTAGATGTCGTGTGAATCCAGGAGAAGTACTCGTGATACCAATTCCCGCCTCTTTCGCCTTTTGTTGTCCACGAGCATGGGTAATGAATTTGAGAATGTGTCTCACAACTTTGAAAGTCGCCCGCAATTTCCTCGATGTATCAGGATCCGATGGGTTGGAAAGCAATCTTGTAAATGAACGGACCAAGCAAGGGGTAGCGAAAGGGTAGTTGAATTGATTCTCGGCGTACTGGTCAACAAGTGGTCCGAGGTTGAATCTGCGATCGTGAACAATGCCAAGAACTGTGACCAGTGCGCTGAAGATAAGATCTTCGTACTCGTCATTACCAGCATTCTCGACCAGGATTCCGAAAATGGCATCAAAGACATCGTTGAGCAATTTCACGACTTCGATCTCAGGGACGAAGACTAGTCGTTTGAGCAATTCCTGCACGTCTCCTGGAGGCTGTTCTTTCCACTTCAGCAAGCCGAGTAATACCTTGTCCTGAGAAAATCTTGTACTGCAAAGATAAGTCTGAACTCGTAATGTTGCAATTGGTCCAGTAACAGCCTCATCTTTGCTCACATCATCCTTGCCTCTCGCATTCCAAGGCACAGCAAGGTATCCGATTCTGCCCTCACCCCGACCCCTCGCACTGTTTGTGTTCTCATCATATCGATACAAAAGTAAAGAGTGGTGCCCATCCCGCATAAAAGCTTGTTGATCCCAGAGAGGCATGTGACATATCGCAAAAGGTTGATTTGGAACATCAGAGAGCATCATTGCTAGATGACAGCCAGAGACATCAGTGGGTGGGATATTAAGTCGTAAAGTCTGGCTCCATGAGTCTCCTCGCTCAGCTGCAGTCGATTCCCAGGAAGAGGTGGCATCTGAGGTTGACGAAGCGAATATACAATTCTCCACTCGTTCCCCACTTGCTCGGCGTACCTCCAAGGTAATCTGAAGATTTTCACCCAAGACACTTGAAGAAAGAGGTGTTGCACTACCAGTAGCTCGCGATAAAAGAGCATGGCGTGGCAGAAATGCTTCATCTATGGTAATATAGATGTCGGATCTTGGTTTTGTTGGAGCGCCCGAGAATCCCATCTTACTTGTTTTCGATATACCAGAAAGTAGGGTGGGTGTTGATTTGATAAGTGTGTCGACATCGGCATGATCGAAGGATTTCAGATGAAGCTGCAACCTCTCTGCTCTCCGTGACCGTGAATAGTAGCCAGATTTGCTGTCCATCAAATCCCTGATAACCTCTTCCCAACCATCTTCATGTTCAGGCCTATCCGTGATTCCAGAAGCAGGTGACCAGACCGTTACAACCTGTTCTACCTCCTCATCTTGTTTCATAATCGAATTTATCTTCAGTGCTCCGATACCAACAGTCCTGTTCACAATCCGGCTAACGGAAGCTGATTTACGATCCGATGTAGCAGGACCATGTGATCCAGAAGTACTAGGTGGACCATCCCTGGAATCAGCTCTGGAATCAGATGAATCTTCGGATAACGCGTTGAGTTTTGACGAAATAGGAGCATTTCTCGAAAAAGCAGCTCTTTGTGCTTTCTGACCCCACATCAAACTTCTCCTTCCAGCTTTACTTCCAACACTCGAAGATATCGATCCCGTGGGTGCTCGTCCATTAGGTGGTCCATCTCTTGATCCCATACCACTTCTCGATCCCGGCTTGCCAGTCGATACCACTTGCTGAGTACTTCGTACCTTGACAACCAAGTACAATTCCCCATCAGCAGAAGACGACTCGCCGATATCAGCTGATGCTAGGTCCGTGAACAGAGTCCGCATTTGTCCGGCCTTGGCTAAGCTTGTTAATGCACCAGCAGGAGGTACTTCCACGATATAACTCTCACTGATAGCCACAGCCGCTTGTCCTGGTGACTTAGAAGCCAGAAAGAATACCAATGTCGTAGATTCCGTTCCAGCTCCAACAAAGGTCTTTACATCGATAAGAAGGTGGTGTAGAGTAAGATTCTCATTCGCGGGGGGTAATGGTCGTTCATCCAGTAAACTCATCATCGATTGCAGTTTTGTGATTTCCACGGCGGAGTCTTCTCCGGTAAGCACTCTCCCCCTCTCAGCCGGATCCCTCACAATCACCTCTCCATTAAATAGCTTGTTTCCCCTCACCAGATCCCAGACGGTCGTCTCCCTCAAAGTATGCAGCTCATGCGTCGTAAGCACATTATGTAGAAACTGCCTCCGGGAAAGATCCAACGATTGTACCAAAACCGCCATTTTGTCCAGGAGAGGGTATTCGCGTGAAAGAAGCAACTCGTGCAGGTTCGTAGACTGCCATTCTCTTAGACAACTTGCGATCTCGTCGACTAAGGGCTCGGAAATAGATGTCGGTGTTTCGTCGCCGACCTTCAAAAACGGTACTGGAGCAGGATGCTTCGGTGTCCTCGACGCTCTCTGGACCTCTCCAGACGAACGATTTCCATTCCCATTCCCATTCGCCAGCGCCTTCCTCTTGATCTTGCTAACCGGCCTCGGATTCTTAACAGCCTGTATAGATCTCCTCTTAACCTTAGGACTTGTCGGACTCTCCAGCGGCCCATCACTCTCAACCCCATTCCCACTGTCCCTCTGCGCATTACTATTCCCCTCTCTCAATTCCTCATCTTCCTCACCTAAGACCTCTCTAACCTCCACACAGCTCTTTGGGAACACGCCCGAGAACACTCTAGCTTCCAATGTCTGTCCCTTTACGCTCGTCAGCCCAGCAAGCAGACTCGGCGGCGCAACGAGGTACCCGCGGTACCAGTCGCCATTCCGCCCGCCTTGCTCGATTATGTACAGCTCATCGCCCAATTCGAGAGGCAGGTCTGCGGGCTCGATCGCCGCGAAGGGGTATGTTGCGACGGCGAAGGCAATGCGAGGGAGTGGCTGCCAGGGCATTTCTCTTTAGGTATGCGGGTACAGGACGAGGTTATTCTCGCGGGGCCAACGAATTAGGACGCGACGCAGGAGAATGGGAATGAATTTTGATTCATGGAGAAATGCAGCAGTGCGATGGAAAGACAACAGCGAGAACGTGGGTGCGAATTGGGATTTCTTTGCGATGTGTGGTGGTGAGAGATCGAATGAGGGTGAGGTTGGTGATGATTCTCCCGTTGTTCTTCCAGTCTGGCTGCAGTCAGGTCAAGGGAAAGTAAAGGTCAGTGCGCATAGATTATTTTTGTGATTATCGGCCTGACAGCCCCTGAAGAATTCCCAAAAAAATCACGGAACCCGTGTTTTTCCTCTCCTGGCCTGTCTGCAGCTGTCTTAATATGAGATTGTGTCTGACTTGAGTCTGCAGTGTAAAAGGGAGCGGGAAGTGAGAGGTGGTGTTTGCAAAATGTTCTCCTTTCTTTTCTTGGAGGTCAACGGCCTGTCTGCAGCAGGTGCTGGTTTGGTTTGTCTGTTGTGGATGCTTTTTCCTTGCACGGCAAATCACTGAGCAGCCTGCTCCTGGTTGGGTGAGTGTTGATACGGGGTATCAAGCTCAATCTTAGCGGCACCACTAGCTGTGTCTTCAGGGGTACAGGCTCTGAATTGGACTTGTATGCCAGGTACCAACAACGTGGTTAGGAACACGGCATAATGGGAGAAGTAGACTTATCTATTTGTGATAATATAGATTGTATTGGACATATTATTTAATATATCTAGCATAATGGCAATATCTTATCTTTTATCTAATTATCGCCTCACCTATTACATCTCCACGGACCACCATAGCCGAAAGGTTTCGTGATCTGAACTCGGGCCCTCGAGTTTTTCCAAGGTTTCTCGGTTCTTGAAGCCGTTGTGTGGTTGGCGTCGATCACCGATATCAGCCATGTTAAGGTTTTGTTTTATTTCTGAGAGAACTTTAAATGCACTGATCTCGTGGCAGTTGAGATTTCAATACAGTGCCGTAATAATATAAATATGGATATTGTGATTGTGATTGTTGTTCACCTTCAACTGCGAATAATTATGTCCTGGAAAGGAGAACTGGTGCTTGGTTGCAAATATTAACCTTGTATGAATCTTAAAACTAAAGAATGTTTTCTGATACAATTGCCGTGAAGATATGCAGACATCTCAATTATATCATAAGCTTTTCTAGAAAGTCAAAACATGTGCACAGATCTGCCATCTCTCACAAGGCATATATATCCAGAAGCCAAATAATCAGCGATAATCGCCGATAAATGTAAGAGCGCAAAATGGCATCTTTATTATTCATGAATGGAAACCCAAGGTCATGGCATTTCCCAAAAATCAAATCATGTTCACAGGCACTTTTAGGAAGGGAAACGGTGTAATATGAATTATTTCGCAAGATTTCTGATACGGTTGAAGAGAAGGAATGTCTATGCCCGATGGGCGGAAGTAGACAGAATCAAACTACAGAATACAAGCGAGCCGTTCTTAGGATGTCTTTCTTGATTTTGTTCGCAACCCAATGGTTCTCAACCACATTGCGACAATTAATTTTGCGTCTCAATTCTATCCTCTCATCTCATAATTCATCCCAAACGCCATTAAAGTGTATCCCAACCGAACTGACCAATCCAGTCCGACCCAGTCACCGTCAGCACCAGACAGACAGAGGAAAGTATCGTACAGACACCAATCCTTCATCCCGCATTAACAGGACTCTTCGAATCAATCGCCCTCACGATACCATAACTCGTAGCAGCAGCCAAGGTACCCACAAACAGAGTTTGCACAGCACCATACGCACCAGAGCGTTTAGTACCGACCGTAACCCAGTTCTTGATGTAGCCGAAGAGGAGGAGAATGAGGACTGTAATGCCAATGGACACGAAGAGGGCGTGTGTAACGTTTTGCATAGCGAAATAAGGGATCATGGGGATGAGACCACCTGATATATTAGTCGGTGTCATGATGAGGAAGATAGGGAGGGACATACCAACGAAGTATGAGAGACCCATTGTACCAGCTGAGATCCAAGCACGAGATAACTTTGGCTTCGATAGCTTGAGCTCGAAATCCATCATGAACTAGACATGTCAGTGTGATTCAAGAATGAATGAGGGGTACAACTTACTCTGACCCAATTATCAGTATCCGAGGCCAACTGCTCAACCAACACCGTCGATGCCTCTCGACTAACACCATACTGATCCATAATCTGATAGATCTCTTCTTTTTCATCATTCGGTCTCTCAGCTACCTCCTTGTACTCTCTTGCTTCCTCCGCCATATAATGATCCCTATCCGTAACAGCCGCCAGATAAGCGCCCAATCCCATGGAAATGGCACCACTGAACAGCTCGGCCAATCCACCAATAATGACCAATTTAGCAGAGCCCAAGCTGCATGTTCGTTAGTCCTTATGTAGAGCTAGCTGAGGGTAAAAGTGAAACATGACGAATAGATACATACGAGGAGAGACCAGCAGTTAAGGCAAACGGAACAGTCAATCCATCCGCAAACCCGATGATAATATCTCTAACCACATTTCCATGTTCAGCATGATGCTCACCATGTACCTCTCTCCTACCACTGCGCTCAGAAGGGGGTTCCTGCTGAAGAGTAGAATCCGTAGAATCCATCGTCAACCTCGGCGCCATGGATCCATCCTCCGGGGAGAACTGGTGGTTATCAATCTCGTGCTTCATTATGGCTCCCGTTACGGTTGCTCTCTATTTCTCTTTGTTGCAGAAGCTGTTTGTGTACGTAGTACTAATCACTTGTAGAGTAGGACAAAGAACGTTTGTATTATGGACACAAGTGAGAGTGAAGCATTCTTTAAATGTAAGTTGGAGAAGCGTAGTAGAAAAGCAAAGGGTAAATTGAAAAGCGAGATGGCCTTTGCAGTGACATCTTGATATCGGATGAGCCAATGTGAGGCAGAAATGGTCATTCCATGCGTGTGCAAACAACGTGAAGGTCACCCTATGAAGGCGGCGGTATGGGCATTCGACCAATCAGAGAAAAGCAATTCGTCAGCTGTTTTTCTGCGGTGCGACGCCTCAGACTGCGGAAGACACTCAGCCGAGGATCAGGTTTTTTGAGAGTCAAGACTTTGACTTCAATGCCATCACTAGAGACATATTGAGACATATTCTAACGCGACTTTGATACTTGGAAGATAAGTTAAAGTTGTATGTACTTGGCCATGGGTGAGAGGGCTAAAGATTTTAGATCAGATTAGATCCTTGGCTGTGATGTGTCAGCAGATCACATGATTCTCACATGCTGGCCAGTTTTGTTTTGTTTTTTTGGTTGGCTTTTCAAAAGAGTCTCAGACTTTATGAATCGAAGACAATTATTAGGAGATGGCAATACAAGTTTCAGCCAAACTTCGGTATTTCCTTTGTCTCGCATTATTGTTGAACACGGGCTCAGGAAAGCTTAGTTGCCCAGTGTACTTCTTGGCCGTACTCTCCCCACTCTTCTTCTCAATCAACTGCTGACAATTCAAAAGGCTTGAAATGAGGGCTTTATATCGTGTTCTGCTCAAATCGCTTCGTGTTCAAAATTTCCATCTGTATTGATAGTGCATACATTATTTCTCCTACCACATGACTCCTGAGCATCATCTCCCTCTCATCGCAACGGTCAAAAGCTTGGCTTACCCAATAAATACCACTCTCCTCCATTCCTCCAATATTTTTTACCAACATCCTTTTACGTCTTTTTCCATCTCGCATCGATTTCCCCTTACTCTCAACCTTTCTCGTCCATGTTCTTTTTCCTTCCCTACAACCACCATCTCATTCCCTGTTTTCAACCGCATCACATGTTCCCTCCCTTCTGATACTCCTCGGCACATCCCCTGGCTCCCCACCTCCACACCAGCGATCCCCGTTCCTGCATCCACTACCCCAGATTTCTTCCCTCCCTCCCTTCCAATCCCTCCAATTACCTCTTTGCCTCAACTTAGTCTCCGAATAATCGACCTCATAAGGAGAATATAAGGTTTAGTGCCTAAATGCTGTAAGCATAAGATTCGGAGGTGTATACGGAATAGTGTAGTGAGGGAAAGTAAGGGAATGGGAGAGGCTTGCATGAGAAGAAGAATGATTGAGGATTGGAGCGGGGTATGAGATCATCGCAGGGTCGGGAGTTGGATGAAGAGGTTAAGGTGTAAGAAGACTTTCACGAGGGAATCAAAGTTGAAGGGAATGCGGGGTATAGGATTGAAGGCCGAGATGTTAGTTAGGGAGCCAGATATGGCTATATAATCCTCATATGAGTCTAGAAACTCTTCATTCCTCCACTTTGAAAAATCGCGTCCGATTGATATCCAAAAATCTGACATCTACCTCTTACTCCCGAACACCAAAACCACCCAAAACCAAAAATCGAAAATGCGTCTCTCGCTCGCCACCTTCCTGCCCTTCCTCCTCTCTCCTCTGGTGTTCGCAGACGACGTATCCATCATCGCCGCTCTGCAAAACATATCGGATGCAACAACTAAACTCAACGATACCGTGACCGGATTCCCGAGTAAGCCTCTGCTGGCACTAGGGGATGTCATCCCCCTTTTACTCGGTAAATCTCGCCTCCCTTTCTTGCTCCACCACTTCTGCTTCCCACCACCTCCCTGCTACCCCATCCCACTTGTCTAACATAGCTATTCTTCCTCCATCCTCATAACCCCTCGTAGTCACATTGATCTGACATACCATAGATTCCACGGCCCTCCTCCACGCCATCAACTCCGCAACTGATGTCGCTTCCTCTTCTGAACCCCTCACAGCTTTGCAATCTATCGGCGTAGCTCAAGCCACACTTGCCTTACAATCAAGCGTCTCATCCACGCTCTCCAACTTAATCGCCGCGAAGCCAAAATTCGATAAATTGCTTATTGTCAGTCCGACTGTATTACTGAATTTGAAATTGGAGAAGGAGGCTACGGATAAGTTTGGTGCGGCGGTGGTGGAGAAGGTGCCAGCTGAGTTGCAGGCGACGGCAAAAGGATTGTTGGTTCCGATCGATGCCGCTTTTGATGGGGCTATTAATGTTTACTCGTGAGGGAGCCCGGGTGTGTTAGTGGGTAGTCGGAGTAAGTGGAAAGTATTGGGGCGTGTTCTGATGTACTTACTTGTGATCCGACATTTTGCAGCTTTTCCCTCGACAATTGAGCAACACTCTTCGGGGTTTTGACTTGCATTCAGTGTTCAATTCCTGTGCGCTCCGTGGTTCATCTCGAGTATCTATCTGGCATTCTCGTCATAGCACTCTTCGCTGTCTCGTTCCTCTCTCATGCCATTTTCTACTATTGTTCATTGTCGCTTTCCTCTTCGGCTTCCCTGGTGGGTGTCGCTGATTCCGATACGCTTTCGCCAATACGAAGCCTTTTTGCAGACTTTTCCATTGCATCATCCAAAACCCTCTTCTCATTCTCCACAGCCGGCCTACCTATCGTACTCTTTGCATGTTCCCGGAAGAGCTCCAGCACTTCTTCCAATTTACTCGTCTCCGCTATCTCCCATGCAGACTCGTCTTTTCCACATCGAGCATGCATGTTTGCGCCATACTTGAGAAGCAACTCGACAACTGATAACACTTGGCCCCTCTGATGAGGGTTGCCTAATTCAACGGCTGCTTGTAAAGCAGTGCCATAGCAACCTCCTTGGATATTTGGATCGACTCCACACTCGAGTAGTAAATTTATTACATTGATGCTACCTGTAAAAGCCGCTGCCTGGAGTGCATTGCCAAGGTGACCTCCTTGGATATTTGGATCGACTCCACGCTCGAGTAGTAATTTTACTATATCGATATTACCTGAAAATGCCGCTGCCTGAAGTGCATTGCCAAAGTGACCTCCTTGGGTATTTGGATCCGCTCCACGCTTGAGTAGTAATTTTACTATATCGATATTACCTGAAAATGCCGCTGCCTGAAGTGCATTGCCAAAGTGACCTCCTTGGATATTTGGATCCGCTCCACGCTTGAGTAGTAATTCTACTACATCGATGCTACGTCCCCACGCCGCTGCGTGAAGTGCATTGCCATATTTACCTCCTTGAATGTTTGGATCCACTCCACGCTCGAGTAGTAATTTTACTATATCGATGCTACCTCTATATGTCGCTGCGTGAAGTGCATTGCCAAAGCGGCCACCTTGAATATTTGGATCCGCTCCACGCTCGAGTAGTAAGCCTACTACATCGATGTTACTTCCCCACGCCGCTGCCTGAAGTGCATTGCCAAAGCGGCCACCTTGAATATTTGGATCCGCTCCACGCTCGAGTAGTAGTTCTACTACATCGATGTTACTATTATACGCCGCGGCTTGAAGTGCGGTGCCAAGTTGACCTGTTAGGGCATTTATATCAATGTTTTGGTTTTCGAGAAGGAACGTGTGTAATAATTTAGGGTAATCTTCCATGGGTAGTACATATGTCAAGTCTGCCCCTGAGTGAATGTCCTCTGTCACCATTTCATCGTGATCATGCGCCCAATTCAGAAATGCCAAGTCATGATCCTTCAGTAACTTGGATAAGAATGCATTCTGGTCAACGCCTTCAGTCGCTGCTACTTCGGCGTGACGGTAGGTAAAGTTGCCCGCATATTCAAGGAGTGGAAAGTTTCTCGTCTTTGTCACTTTGGACAGGAGAGCCAACTCAAAATTGCCCGTTTCTTTTTTCCATGCGAGCGCACAATATCTCACATATTCCATGGAAATAGACGCCAGGACAGCATGGCTGACACCGACAACATTTTGAGCTAGAGTTGAGTCTAGCTTGCCCAAAGTCTGCTTTGAAATGAGGAAATCAATCACCGACTGATGGATAAATTGCACCAAAATATCGGGCTTGTAGCTTGTACCCCGGGGGCGCTTGTAGCTTCTATCCCGGGGGATGGCCTCAACCAAGCCCAGGGAAGTAGCTGTTACAAAGCTTTTGATATCATCCGTCGAAGGCTTGTTCTTGTGACACTGGTCCAAGGAATCCGGATCGGTCCCGGCGATGACGGCAAAGTAAAGCTCTGCCGCGAAAAGCTCCCTTTTTGAATAAAGCACCCACTGAAAGAGCAGCACGGTAGCCCTTCTGTCATTCAAAAACTCGTCCTCGTCATCGGTATCTTTCCTTTCCAGTAGTTGAGAGAAGAGGAGATCCAAGTTACTCGGGATAGCATCCAACTTCTTTCTCATAGAATAACCTCTCCCACGTTTATATTCATTGTTTAACAATTGCACAACCAGAACCACCCAGATGAAAATGTGCTTTGACTTGTGGACAACCATTGAGCGAATCTCTGAGTCCGGCGATCGAAGTTTGCTCTCTACATAAATAGCGATATCTCTTCCATGCTCTATTTCATGTTCCACAACTAGCTCAATCTTCTTTGTGATATCGACAGTTGGATAATGTCGACTAGACAAGCAAATCTTGAGCTCCGAACCAGATTTTCGGGCGATGCAACTTATTTCTTCAAAGAAATACAGAACTTCTTGCACCTCGGATTGATCACATTCGTCCAGAGCATCAACTAGCAAGATCATTCTATTTGCCTGGCACTTTCGAAAGCCAAGTTTGAATATGTTTTTGAGCTCTTCATATGTCCATTCAGAGGTGAGATCGTGGTATCTTCTTTTTTTGGTTTGAAAGGAGTCGAGTATTGGTTCAAGCAATATTCGCTGTTCCAGAAACTGGACAGCCAGAGACCTCATCAAGCCCAACGGACTCTTCTCGAGCGTGCTGCCTCGAGCGTTGAAGAAATAGAAAATGATCTTGACATCATTGGTACCCCCATGCTTTGTTTTACAATGCGAGAGGATGTGTTTCATCAAGGTTGATTTGCCAACGCCGGGATGGCCTTTGATCCAAAAAATGCCATTGTTCTTCTCGACATCAACTCCATACTTCCACGTCTTGAATTCTGACTTTTCCAAGATCCATTCGCATGTACCCTCGATGGCTTCGTCGATGGCGTGTTCTCGATTTGACATTCCCGGAAAACTTAGTGTCTTGATGCATTCTACATTCATGTCAGACACGCTTCATCTTCAGACGAAACAAGACTGACCATCTATCCCGCACTTCAACTTCTCCTCCTCACTCAATTGTGGTATCAAGTGGATATTCTGATTCGCGATGTTGACCTGCCCGTTCTGTGCAGCCAAATTAGCCACTTTCCCATGGTTATTAACCACAGAACCGTGCTCTATCCAAAATTAGCATAAGATGAATTTTATCAATGAGATCCGTCCTTTCGGAGGAAAACAAACTGGGATTCGCAAGGCTAGAACCATGGTCTTCATCCATGGAAGCCATTCTCAGGCCACACTTCGTGCTATCAAACTCAGATCAATCGTGAATGCCCAGCTGGCAGTTTTCGTTGAAATAGTTTCTAATCGTTACGGAGAGTAGTATGGCGCGGAATCGAGGTTGTCGTGTCAATGCAAGGCATCATCAGGCGCAGCCTGCTTCATTCATCGATTCCATTGGCTAAATTGACGCCCGAATAGCAACACCCTAAATTGGCAAATGGTTACACAGAATAGATACCTTGGCGTTGAAGTTAAGGCTGGGAAGATAGGATTGCCATAAACTTCAATCCACGAACACATCCTAAATGGTATAGCAAATGATTGAAGCTTATGTTCAAGTCAATGCGCGCCTGTGATGCGGCAGTACAGAAGTGGTAGCACGAAATGGCAAGAACAACGAAAAATGCATCATTACTAACCTTAGTTAGGAGGTCTATCCTTGAGTGTTGGCACGTCTACGTGCTCTATCCATATATACACCTTTCACGACTATCTACCGCTGTTATCCCTGCCATCCCATCCCCACTCACCCCTCACACATCGACAATGTCCTTAACCCATCAAGTACTTGATTACCGCTCCTGGACTCGGCACCAAAACATACTTCTTCTTCTTATATTTATCAGGGAACTCCGCCCTCAAAGCTTTCTCCTTCTTGATAGCCCACTGATGCATCTGCCCCCAAGCAACCACTGTGAACAAGACCGTGCTCGCACTCTTCGTCACCAACGATATGCCAGTCCAGGCAATCAGCTCGAAAAGATAATTCGGGCATGTCACTAAACCGAAACCATATCCTTGGGGAATACCTCGCTCGGTTCCACCACGACTGCGGAGTTTGGAAAGTGTGATGTGGGTGTGTAGGTTACTAAATTCTCCAAACAGGTACAACACGATTCCAACCGCATTCGCAATATCGACCTTTGGTCCAGATCGAGCAGTGTAAGAGCTTGGAGCGTAGATCCAGTATGCAATGTTGAGACCAGAGAGTAGCCAGTAATGCGCCGAGTTCTTGAAGATATTGAAGAATGGCATGGTGGAGAGGGAGAATCTGTGGATATATAATGTTTCGTATTCGCGCTTGAGGAAATGTAACACAATCATTGCGATAGAAAGGTATTGTGAGGAGGAGAGAGGAGGGGCGGACGAGTAGATGTAAGGTCGGAGGACGAAGGGTATTGCGAGGTGGATGAGAATGGGGCCGAGATATTCGATGATGAACACTGTTGTCCATGATAATTGAGGACCTGCAGCTTGTTAGAAGGATATCCGATTGAGGGAGAAATGCCATACCTAGATCTTTAACCAAGATCTCTTTTCCAGACATCACTTCTGCGCATTGGGTCACAAGAGCTTTCCTGTCTTTCAAAATCTTCTTCTTCTCCGGATCAAAAAGTCCGAATCGCTCGGGGTCCTTGCCACCAGCTTGCTTTGCCAATTGCACTTTAACATCTTGAACTGTTGTCTTTTCGGTGATTTCGATGCTGGCGGGGAGTTTCTTGATGGGTTGCTTCGCAGCTGCAGATGTCAGTGTGGGTTCTGCCGGAGGGCCAACATCGACGTACAGCGATTGCTCACTTTGAGAGTAGGCATGATGAAAGCTCTTTGCAGTGTGATCTATGCGGATTCTCTGCAGGAGGATTTGAGAAGGTGAAGAGAGACGTTGAGAAGCTGGCTCTGTGGCTCTTCAAAATCTTGAAATTTGTTGACGGGTCGGGGCGGCCGTGTCCGCGTCAGCACGTGAGTCCGAGGCACTGTGGAACAGAATTCGGCCATCGCAATCTCTCTTTCTGTCTTTGTTTTCGATATGATGCAATCTTGCATTTTCTATCAGAAGGCGTCCCCAAAAGAACTAGCACTGAAGTGCAACACATATCATCTGTCTTTCATCACGCTCAAGACGCGCTTCATCTTCTCATAGGATCAATACCTCGGCACCCAACCCTGCTTTCTCCCCATGATCCTTGTGATATTGTATAAGATATTCGAGTCGGGTTCGTCGTGGAAGTCGTATTCCATTTTCCATGTAGATCAAGATCTATTCACTACTGGGACAAGTTGTTGCTCCATTATATTACTTCGTGCACGTCGCATCCATGAACAAGAAAAGACTTCGAAATATTGTTGATGCCTAGTGGACAGCAGTGTCGGCTTATTACTGGTATTCTACATGAAGTTCAGACACTAAAGGGGGCTTCTTCTACGGAGACGGGACATGCACTATGCTTTTGCATCTCCGCTCTATATAGACACAGGTATGTCAATAGTCGTTAAGTTTTTGCTTGAGTGTGCGAATTTGCTGATGGGAAGCTCATTGCCAATGTATATGTTTTACTTCTCAGGTCAACCTCACCCTGCTCTTGTGGTCATTTATCCCATAAAAGCCATTTTCGGATGGTGGAATTGTATCCTTTTGGGCGCCACTTATTGCATTCAGGATAGCAACGGGAATGTCATGTCCATCGTCGTCTATACTTTCTAGCAGCTCAACCTGTAAATAGGAAGCCAAAATCCTACGATGGGTTCGAGCGCCTCACATGATGTTATATAGACAGAAGTCACTGTCAGTGAGTCTCGACTTTTCCGATATCATGTTCCTTCATTGGGCTTGAGTACCCCATCTTAAAATTCTTCCAGAGGCCGTGCTACGTCTTTGCTCATGTGAAAGTTAGCCTGATCACGGTGGAACGTAACGAAGCGACTGTCAAAGTTGTGATTGTAAACATGATTCTGGATAACATGCATCGGGATCAAGGAACACAAACAGTCATGGAATTTGGTGCCCAGTGTTGAGGTGATTTCGAAGTTATGTAAACGTGCGCGATCTTCTATTGAGGTCATGTCAGATTGAACGCTTTCCGGGACGACCGTAGACCAACGGTAGGAAATAACTTGTCTCTGTCGGGCTCTGGAGTTTAGTTTTATATTCCTTGCCCTTATCTCGGTTTTGTCAGTACATGCTACGAGCATGAACGATCTGATTGCATATCTGCAGTTGAAGTTCGGTTGTTTCTCATCTTTGATCTTCAACTCAGAGAAGGAGGAAAAACAAAGTGAAAGACGGTTCGAGGCAGAGTATGAAATTGACCAAGCTTTCTCCTGTCACATCAGGTACAAAGAACCCAATATCAAAGCGCAAGTATTGGTTCCTGTCAAAAGGAAGAAGGTTCTGCAATTACCAACGCCACTGCTCCGTATTGGAAAGAAATTAACACCGCCAAGGTCTGCCAAAAAACGCGGTGAGAGTATCAAGAAATCCCCGGCCACACCTCAATTCATCTCGTTCGCGCGCAAATCCTGAGACATTCAACCTCGTCGGTGATCATGTTCGGTCGCTCTGACTTGACCCCTACAGCGGTTACAGCTTCCTGGATTTTATGTTTGAATGATTCGATTTTCATAAACCCATTGACTCGATCTCGTCTCCAAAGTTCGATGAAGATTTGCATTGTCTGTGATTTCCTCGAAATTTCTCTCATGCCATCATTCTCCCCGCATCATGCTATCGTAAGAGCAGGACTTATGCCCACGACTCAGCCTCCCGAAGCAGACTTATGAAGTGGATGAAAGTTATGCCATCCCATGTTCAACGTGTGCACACCGGCCATTTCCCGTCCCGATCTCCACTATGAAGTTGTCATAAGCGTTTTTAATCTATCTGTTTAATTTATCGGACTACCCACTTTCCCAACTCTCGAGCTTTACACTGTCGCATCGGCCAGAAAGAGGAGGAAAATTGGAGCAAAGTCTGGACTTTAACTTTGAATAGTGGGGACTTTAACCACCAACTTCTGCTCGGGTTTCGCATTATCAGGACCTTGTCTCGCTTGGGAGGCCAGCCTCATGGGAGCATTCCCGTGTCCGTGGTTAGAAAAGATTGGTTGTTTAACCGCAGCAAGTATATAAAAATAGGAATACATGCATAACTTGGCTCAGAGGTCAAAGACAGGAGGAACATCAAAGTGGGGATCTCGCAATTTGAAGATCACATACGATCATTCAATGCGAGCACATAAGAGGCAGGCAAACGAGTTATGTCCATCATTGCGAAGGGGTCAACAAGATGCCTCATGCGGCGCTTCGTGTTCTGTTTGAGGGCCTCACAACACGTGCATGCATGAAACCCAGAATCCATTTCCACCACTCACCACCTGTTCTCGGTCCAGTACCCGAGATGCCACCCTGTTGTTCAGCCACGCTCTCGCTTAGCTTCACATCTTCGACATCTCGAGTTTCTGAATGCACATCGCACGACCCCAAATTTGGGATGTTGGCCTAGTCTTCGCAACCCTCAAACATGATTCCCGCTCATCTCGACTCGACTTGCGCCGTTATCCTTCAGTTTCTTCATGCATCGTCTGATGTATTTCATCCCAAGCCAGGCCTAGTTGGGACGATTCCCCGGGGTACTCGGCGTTGCGAGAGTTTTCAAAACGATAGTTCAGACGGCCTGGCGCGAGGAGGCTGAGGGGTGCTCATGGTCCAGGACGTGGCTGTGGGTACTTGCTCGTAGTAGGATTTGTATATAACCTCAACTTGTCCCTCGATACTTTCCTTCTCTCCTCATCCCATCTTCACTCTCTTTCAGTTTGACACATTCTTTACAGTTCTGTGAACTTCACATTCCCACGTTCTTTCTAATCGTCTTTTACAACTTACAACCGGCCGGCCCAACCTTTTAACACTACTTCAATTCTTACAACATCAATCATAAGTCGCATCAACCATTCAATCTAAAATCATCATGTTCACTCAAACCGTTCTCGTCGCACTTTTGGCAGCCGTTGCTGAGGCTCGGTAAGACATTTGTGTATTTCGGATGAACGCTTCTAACTGTATCTAGCTTTGGACAGGAGCAAGGAAATGGAGCTATCACTGCCATTGGAGCTTTGACTGATCTCGGAACTTCCGGTCAAGCTGCCACTCTTGCAGGAGGATCTATCCAATTCCTCCTCGCCGCAGCCAACCCATGTGGAAGTAAGACACCCCATTCTTTTCTAATAAACATGATCTAACAAACAAAGAACTTACTCAAGCCGATAACATCATCGCTCAACTCGGTACCAGCGATCGTGCTGTTGCAGCTGCTCGTGGTCTCGTCGCCGCTGAGCAAAACTTCAACCCTTTCGTTGTCAGCATCCCATCCATTTGCTCCGACCCCACTCTCCCAAAGAGTGCTGAGCTCCGTGGTGTCGTTCCTCTCATTGACCCTGCTGTTGGAGGCCAAGATGTAGAGAACAAGAACTCTGCTACTTCCGTCACTACCCCATTCAACGCCAATGGTCTTAGTGTTGCTCAAGTCATGATCGCTCAGGGATTCAGCAACTTTACTGCTGTTGCTTTGGACGGTACCAAACAAGCTGCATCTGCTCTTGGTGGTGCATCTGCTGGAACCGGAGCCGCCGCACCAGTTGCCAGCGCCGTATCCAGCGCTGTGGCTTCATCTATTACCGCAGATGCTATTAGCATCGCCAGCAGTGCTGCAATTTCAGCCTGTGGAGGAACAACCTTCGTCACCGTCACCCGTGCCGCCACCGCCAATTCTCAAGCAACTGCCTCAGCAGTTTCCTCAGCAGCAGGTTCAGCTTCCACTGGTGCCGCCGCCGCAGCGGGAGGAGCAGGTGCAGTCTCTGACCCCGTCACCGGAACATTCGCCGGTTTCGTCGCCTCATCCATCGCCGGTCTTGATTTCGGAAAATGTGTCCCAACCATGAAATTCGAAGCCGGACTGAATGGCCGCAAAGCTACTGAGAACACATTCCAAGCTATTGATCCTACTGTCAACAAGGGTCAACAAGAGGCTTTGAACCCCAACATCATCACCAACCGTATCAAGGATCAATTGACAAACGTCTGTGGCGCTAACCAAGCCGCTAAGGATGCTGCTGTCGCCGCTCAAGCTATGATTTCCGCTCTTGGAACGAGAGATGCTACAACTGCTGATGCGTGGAACACTGCTCTTGGATTTGCTGGAACCAACACAAACCCTGACAATGCTCCTCAGACCGGACTTGTTGGCCACACTTAAATGATCGACAGACTAGACATTGAGGAGGGGAGGAGAGAAAAAGATGATTTCCTTTGGTGTTTTCTTATATTTGATTCTGGGGAGATGGGAGGGAGGAGAGTTGGTGGAAGCTGGTCGGAATGGTGTTCATGAATCTCTTTGTAAATATATTAGTGTATAACAGTGAATATATTGTATAGAGCTTTACCTGTCAACTGCTATTCCAATCTTCGATTGAAACCTGACCTGCAGTTTCCCACCCTAAACCGCAGTCAATTCAATATTTGTATGATCCCTTCCCGTTTCCAAGTCACGTGTCTTTGTGTTGCCTGACACATCTGGAGTTATCAAATGGCTTATACGCCTGGTTACATATTCTCTTGACGGGGTATCAGATGGAGAAATAAAACTTGGCCAGCCAACCCATGCCTTACTGAAATTTCAGGAGATTACCATGAAGCCTAATTACACTTCTATCTTTCCAATCCTGCCGGTTGAGTCGCGTTTCAGAATTTGGGTAGCACAAACAATATTTGATATATTCATCAGAGACATTTCATTTTTCAATAATCGATGATATATCAGTTACATTATAGGTTGTGAGGAAAGCAGATAACCTTCACTTGACACGAATGACCAAATTGGGCAAGCGTGCGGCACGGTCCGCACTTTACGCGAATGCCTTGTCGTGCCGTCAACCCTCACTTCAAATCTAAACAACGTCCTAGTCTCGCCAGTTCACAAGTCGTGGGTGACTGCCTAGCTACATCTACGGAAGCGTAAAGACACTACCATCTCTATCACTTGTAGGTTCGCCTCGACTCGTCCGGGCCACGATCTGGATCCTGCGTCGAACCTCGATACCGCGTCATTGTTATCACATCGAGCGCGATTCTGCAACCAGATATGAGATAGATCCTCTGGGAAGCTGCCATTTGTCTCAATATGCAGAGTACTGAGTCTAAAGATGTCAGAACCATGGATTTTACCGAGGAGACTGTCCTGCCACATTTACATCGCCTCACATACTCTTACTCTGTTCCAAACTTCAAAGGCACAATGATCAATTATGGGGACCTTGAACGAGGGTGTCCTCTTGATAATGGTCGACGGTACGGGCAAGATACTGCAAATCTTGGGGCATTCGAAGCTCTACCAATTGAGCTACTGCAAACGATTCTGCTGGATATTGACCTCCAAAGCCTGACATGTCTTCGGAGTGTAAATCGCCGTACTCTTCTCATGATTGATAGACTCTGGCAATACAAGGAGATCATTATGTATGCACCACATAGCTTACGTGCAGCACTCAGCATAAATGTGGGTGCATGGATCACTTGCCGGCAGCTTCATACAGAACTGTGCTCCCAGATATGTGTCGCCTGTGGAGGATTCGGTCCAGTTCTCTATCTTCTCACATGTAGTCGTGTCTGTTACGTCTGTCTCCTTGAAGATCAACGCTTTCTGCCTCTGGTGCCAAGCATTGCAAGCTCGACGTTTGTTCTCAGCGCTTCCGACGTAGCCAATCTCCCTACCGCTTCTACACTTCCTGGCCAATACTCCCTCGGCCAAAAAGTTCGTCGAACTCGAGCTTTTCTGGTTGATAGGACAGCTGTGGTCCAAGCAGCCACTAAGCACTATGTATCACGTGAGCAGATGGAGGCGTAAGTAACCAAGACTCTCCTTCTGTTTTGTTTAAATGACATCTTAACCATAATCTAGACATGTATCTGGAGTAGAGGCCAAACGATTTGCGACTTACACATCGGCGATTCGAGCACGTCGAATCACCGGCTCTCAATATCCACCATTACCAGCATTCTCCGATATCCCAGATGAGAAGGGGGGAAATCCTGCTCGCTTTGCCTGCGCAGTGAGGTTTCCTTGGTTTGAGCGTTCAACAGGCACGATTCAATGGGGACTTCATTGCGCAGGATGCCAAAACAAGCTTCGCGATCAGACGGATGGAAAGCTGGACTGGAGGTGGATGTATACCCCTCACAGTTATGTCGATCATGTTGGACAGTGTAGTGAGTCCATTGAAACATTGAAATCGATTGTGTAGAAAAATCCAATGTTTTCAACCTCTCCGTCATTGCGTTTATAAAATATTTGGTAACATGACGATTGTTCACGAAATCAGACTTGTGAAACTCGAGTACAAAACCAACAGATACAAGGGCAGTGACGGTTTGAAAGACGATTATTCAACCATAGCAATATCGGTGGAAGATTTGGTAGCCATCAACCCATGCCATAAACAACAGAACCTCCCATCTGCCTTCTAACGATTATCTCCTTTATTGCGATCATTACGATCATTCCTCCCGCATACCCCCTCATCTTTCCCAGGCTTCACCATGTGTGCTGAGCACATATGGTCAGACGGAGCCGATGCCACTCGTCTAATCGGGTGGCACTTTACGTTTGTACTAAGTCTATCTGCTCATTTTCCGTACACTTCATTTTTCTTGCAGCCGCAAGTGTACGATCGGTGGTCTTTGGTACTTTTACGTATGGTTGATATGTTGTGTCATATGTTAGTTCGGAACGGAGGGCAAGGACCGGAGCAGGGTGACTTACATCAGTTCAGTCGATTTAAAGTAATGGAAATGTTTGTGTTTCGTTAGACTTGTTTCGCGCTTCCCAGTCGCTGATTCTTTCTCTCTGTTTTTAAAAGGTGTGTAACGTCGTAGCTACTGTACCAGCTTCTCACTGATTGAACTCCCTTCTTGTGAATTAAATCGGGCGTTTATCTCCGAGTGGATGGGCATTTATTGTGAATAACTACTTGCGTTTTAGACTCCCGGGTGAGGATATTTGTTTCACATTATTCAAACCCAGCATAGTCGCTAGATTTCATCCAACCCTGTTCCCAAAATCAAAATAGCTGTCGGCAATAACAGGATCATTAAGTAGTAGCAAATATTGGTTCCTGTCATTTTTCACGGAGGCTTAGATGGCACCGCTCCGTGGGATATCAAAATCAATATGCTTAGGAGTTGACTCTGCTTTGTCAGCGGCTAATATTATGAAGAGTCTGGGGGTGCGGCAAATCTGTTGAAACATTGAATCGAACATGTAAAATTTGGGGTGACGCTCTTGATTCGTGACTTATACTTTGGAGTGTGTATTTATAAGCCGATCATAATCGTGTCAATGCTTGTAGGCTGGAAATTTGTATTCCAAATTTATCCAAAAGGAAACATCATGCTGGCGTCCATTACATGATAATATATTGTTATTCACGTGATCTAATTTCATTTATATATTGTTTCCAGCCTATTGCGCTACGAATATACAACATGTCAAAAGGATTGCATACTTACATGCCGCACATGTAGCTGTTCATGGTGCTTGTGTATAGTTACCTAGCCTACCCAGCATGTGACTTGCCTATCGACTCGAACGACGTACCTCGCTTCCATTCTCGTTCCTGATGTAACCTTTGAGATGGTCCATCGGATCCTCAGTTATCTCATCTGAGCTGGTGTTATGTGAACGGTAGACTATCTCTCCAAGAATTTCAGGATGGATGTTTTCTATTGTGGACAACGCCTGGTTGGAATGCACTATTCTTACAGTCTCTGGAGACAGGCACATCGGCGGGCGAAGAATGTATGGGTTGCCAGTCTTCTTGATACGGAACCTAACATGCGAGTGCCCCTAATTCGGTCTACTGAACATCTTGTATGTTACTGACCCGTCACAGCAAGCCAAGAAGGGTGATAATCAAGACTGCCAGTCACATGTTACTACGGAATGAAACGAGATATCTTCATATGCTGCGAGGAAATCCTCGGATTCGTCAGATGATTGATACCGTCGAGTCTCCTCCTTCAATTGTACTTGAAATCGCGGAAGTAGATCTTCGAACTTTATCCATACGGAGGAAATTAGAAATTGTTGAGATAAAGACCATAGCTCGGCAGCTTTTGGAGGCATTGGCTTTTATACATGCAAAAAATGTAGTTCATACAGGTAGACCGCCTCAATCAGTTCCTACTCCATATATGATTTACTAAATCATATCCAGATATTAAACCACAGAACATTTTGCTCTCCGGATTTGTATCTGATTTCGATCGCTCTAAAGCCTCGGTGAAACTCGCTGATTTCGGAAACGGTATGTCTGATCTTACCTACTCGCTGGTTTCCACACTCCTAACAATTACATTCAAAAGCCTCACCTCCGTCAGATCATACTATTTCCCCAAAGTCTTTTCGATGCCCCGAGTCTTGGCTCGGATTACCTTGGGGACCGCCTGCTGATATATGGTCCTTTGGCGCAGTGGTATGATCTTTCCAGCAATCCTCATTTGACACACTCCTTATCTAACGTCTTTATAGATTGGATCGCTGATGATGGGTCCCTACGGAGAACTGTTTGGCTCTTCAGAAAAGAATAAAGAAGATGCTGAAATTGAGATGTTGCGGAAACAAAATTCGATGACCGGGCACTATCCATCTGCTTTACTTGAACGTGCTGGTGGAGACTGGCCAGCTCTATTTCAGCACTTTGTAAAAATGGATGGTCGGGGAAGACGTGTGACATGGAGGTGGGTTATGCGGGAACTGCAAATATCAGAGGAAGATGGCGCTTTTGTTGAACGGGTATTGAAGATTGACCCTGCTGAAAGGCCTACGGCGGCAGATCTTCTCAAAGACAAATGGTTCGCTGAATGATTTGCGTGGATGTCGCCATCTAGGGTGAGATTCACCATTTGTTGTAAAACACCCTCTAATGTTAGTTTGATGCCCTCAAGCGAGGTTGGGTATTCACTGTATGTGAGTAGTTCGATCATTAACATAAGTTAAAAGTCTTAGTCAACTTTGATTCAATCGACCAGCGAAAAACCGAACTACAAACTAAACGACAAATCTCAACTCCTATCAAACACTTGAATACAAAACCCGGATGCAAGATATCAAGACCACTGGGCTCTCAGTGGAAGATATAGAAGGGTGTAGCGTTGAAGAGACCCTTAATTTACTCTTGCGCGCCGTAAGAAGAGGGGTGGAAGTCATTACAGAAGCGGTATGTTTATTCAAAATCCTCCGAGCGCATTGAAGACTAATGCGGTGCCATAGAACCAAATTCCACTGGAAGCATGGACCGAAGAGCGTAAAGAAACAATGAACTTTCACCTGGTGTAATACTTCTTTGTTGTGGGAAATTCATTGCTCGGACTTTGTCTTCTGGGCGAGGACCAATATGTGCGTCCTGTCGTTGGGAGGGGAGCGCGGCTCAATATCTATGATGGCTCAGGTGTGGAATGCTGATGCGAGATATGTGCTAAGGTTGGAACCGTGTGTAATCCACATTTAGTTTTACTACCTGCTATATGACCAATTATTTTGTAAGAAATATCTTCGGGCGAGACATTTCCAGGAAATCCGTCCTCCTCGGCTCGCAAGATCCAAACAGAAAGTCTTACACCTTCAACTCCATACCACCCGTCAAAATTGAATTCCCAGCCTGTTCCGTATGGCCTTTCTTAAAAACATCATATTTTTCATCATGCCACTCTCTCGCCGTAATCCACCTGCCCTCACTATCCTTATATCTCATCTCACTCTCAGGTCTTAAAAAGTACGCAATCGAGTACCGATCTTCTTTCTCGTCCATCGGCACTACTTGATGGATGCAGGATTGGAATACGTTTCCTGATGCGAACCGGAGAGAGTCGCCTACGTTGATTACAGCGTGTCCCGGACGCGGGGCTACAAATTCCCAAGACTTGGTGCCGGGAGGCATGACTTGAAGACCCCATTGTTCGCTGAAGAGAAGAGTCAGGGAACCTATGTCGGTGTGTTTTTGATGACCGACACATTTATCGGTCAGGGTGGTAGGGACATAGCGGAACATGGCGAGAGTGCTGTTTGAGACTTCCGAATTACGATGGGAGGCTTCGAAACGGTCGGAGCCGCTTAGATTCAAGGCGTTGGAGAGACAAGCGAGCATGGTTTTGGTGATGATGTTGGAGTTGGCTATGAATGATGAGAGGACGGGGATATCCTGTTTGAGGATACTAGGAAGGGTGGGAAGACCAGCTGATAATTCGTCCCGGGATACCTGCAATAGGTGAGTATTCTGATTATATAATGTAGCACAGGGAGAAAAAGAAGTGAAGAATACCTTGAGAATTTCATACCCATCCATTGTATTTTCCACAACACCAGCATGGTTACCAACCGGTTCATAGCTAATTGTGTTATTGTAGTCAATAAAATAAGGAACCATCACTTACCCGTGTGCTTGACAGGGCAAGCCAATTTCGTTCTTTCGGTCTTCTGGTGCATTGAAGAACCGTTTCATCATCTGAAGCAGTCGTTTTTCATCATTGAGCATTAAATGACCCTCGATTCCTTGGAGATCCACGTAGAAGAATCCAATCTCTTTACAACATCGCAGTAACTTTTCAATCTCTTCGGGCTCCTGAGAGAGAAGTCGAGAGAAATCTACAGTTTCGAGGTCGCATATCTTTGCTGGACGGCCCTGATATTGATGGCTAGTCTTTGAAGTCTCAGTCTGAATTGCCATGGTGATCAATATTTTTAATGGAAGCTTGTCACATATTTGGAAACTGCGGTAGACCTTATATCTGCAAATGGAAGAATGAAGCGATCAATCAAGTTCCCTCCATCTTGCCAGGTCCCTAAAGAGGCAGGTATGGCACTGCAGATCTCATACGATGAATGAGGGGAAATGCTACAGCACTGCAAGTATTTCTAGATCGAGCAAGAGAGCAGCTCGGTGTCACTGGAAAGTTCAATCATTCTGCAACCTCGAGTCCTTTATATTCCCCGTTACTGGATCGTTTTACGATGCCTCTTGTGTAGCTGAAATTAGGCTATGTCTTATCAACGTCGTAAGCCTACTTAGCCCCACGCTATTCAAAACTTGTCATATCATGGCCAGGTATGTCTTGCAGTAGAGCTATATGCAGCTCGCTCCGTTCAATGGTTGTGTACAGTACAACTGAAACTCCAGACGCAATGTTCTACTTAAAAGGCAACAGAGAGACAGAGTTCGGGGAGATGATTGACGATTAGACTAAGGGAATCAATTAAAGCCCCTGGAGACCTAGAAACTATAGATATTTCACATTATGCTACCCCACGCTCATGTCCCCTGAAACAATTACGAGAGCAAAATCGAGAAGCAAAAGTCGAAAATTTTCAAAGCAACTGTGCCTCAACAATACAGATATTCTCTCATAAATGACAAGGAAGTAAAGAGCGACGTTACATATGGCGTGACACGAAAGGAGACTTCCCCACGAGGAAAAATAGAAGTGACGAAAGCGGGGGTTACATGAACCCGTAAAAGATACTCCGAACAATTTCGAAGGGTGTTGTACCAGTGGTATGACGTTGACATTGACAGGGCGTGTGGATAAATACGTCTTTCGCCTCGGCCCGTACTGATCGCTGCTGCCAATCCCCCTTTTGTCTGGGCAACGCCACCAACAAACTAACACCAACATCCACTCTCTTGCAAAAAGCTTGCTTCGTCGTACGCCCTTCTTTTGATCATCCACTTTGTGTATCTGCTCATATAAAAACAGAGAGGGAATCTCGACCGAATGGACGTGGGGATATAGAAAGAGCGAGCGATTCGAAGGGTAAGTCAAGGTCTCTTTTTCATATACACTGGTTCTGTAATAATTATGAGGGTTCAAGTATAGTCCGGCTATCCCTCCTTTCTACTGTGTCCATCTCAATTCATGCGTAACGCTAACTCAATTAAGACCCTTCAATATCAACCACTTATCTCGTGATTCTCTGACCCCACCACCAACATTCTCTTCGAAGGCAATCATTAATGTCAGGCGGATATTCGAAATCAGTTGAATTGAAGTTACTCTGCATTGATGATTGAATCAGCAGTCGGAGAGAAGTCATCTAGCGAGGCACCTCTCGACCTCTCAGACGCCGAAGCAATTACCCCACCATCAACCAATATTGTTGATTTTGATGGACCTAATGATGCTTATAATCCGATCAATTGGACTTTCTCGAAAAAAGTAGTAACCAGTGGATTGTATAGCTTGACGAGTTTGGGATCTGTGTGGGCAAGTACAGCGTACGAATTGCTGTCAAATGTTTGTAGCACGTTTTGATTGAGATTCAGGTATTCAGCTGCGAACACTAAGATCTCAAATGAGTTCCAAGTCTCTCCAGAAATCGCCTTAATTGGCACAAGTCTATTACTTCTAGGGTAAGTGTAGTGCCCGAGTTTCATACAAAACAATTCTCTGGTGTTTGAAATCTAAACTTTTTTGCAGCTGGGGCTTTGGGCCTTTACTATGGGCGCCTCTATCTGAGGTATATGGACGAAAATGGCCTGTCCTAATTCCATTCTTTATCTCGATGGTAATGTCATTTGGTACAGCATGCGCGAAAGACATCCAAACTGTTCTGATCACCCGATTCTTCACTGGCTTCTTTGGAGCTGCCCCGATCACTTGCACAGGTGGAGTTTACGTTGACATTTGGCCAGCGTCACAGCGAGGTAACGCGGTGGTTGGGTACACCCTTGCTGTTTGTGGTGGTCCAGTAAGTGTTTTCATCACGACAAAGTCTAGAAATGCGGACTGACAAAAACAGGCACTAGGGCCAGTTGTTGGAGGTGCGATCATCTATGGAGGCATAAATTGGAGATGGACAGAATACGTAAATTACCCCAATTCTCACTATTTTCATCCCAACTAATTGCCAATCCATAGATAACCGGTATCCTTCAAGCATCCGTTCTCCTCCTCGACCTCTTCTTCATCCAAGAATCCTACGTCCCAACCCTCCTGGTTCGCAAAGCAGCAAAACTCCGGAAATCGACCGGGAACTGGGCACTTCATGCTCAATGGGAAGAAACTGGCGTTTCCATCAAAGAGCTAGCCATCAAATTTGGTCTTCGCCCATTACAAATGCTCTGTACGCCAATCTGTCTATTCGTGACTATATACTCGTCGTTCATCTACGGGGTATTTTACGCCACTCTCGCCTCGTTCCCAATAATTTTCGAAGAAACTAGGAACTGGAACCAACTCATCAGCTCATTACCGTTCTTAGCAGTACTGATCGGCATCATAGCAGGCGCAACACTCAGCGCTCTCAATCAAAGCTATTACAACAAGAAACTCAAAGCAAATGACTTCAAACCCGTCCCAGAAGCTCGTCTCCCACCAATGATGATCGCATCCGTCGTTCTCGCAGGCGGGCTCTTCATAATCGGTTGGACATCAACTCCTAACACCCACTGGATCGCGCCTGTCTCCGGGGTTTTCATGCTAGGTTTCGGGTACTACACGATTTTCACCAGTGCTTTGAATTACATCATTGATACTTTTCAACGATGGGGTGCTAGTGCCGTGGCAGCAAACACGTTTGTGAGAAGTGTGCTCGCGGCAGCGTTTCCACTTATTGTTCCACCGATGTACAAAAGGTTAGGGAATGGATGGGCGACGAGCGTATTTGCTGTTTTTGCGGTGATGAATATACCTATTCCCTTTGTATTTTGGTTCCTCGGTCCGAAGATTAGGGCGATGGGGAGGTTCACGTCGAATATGGGGTAGAACATTGCTTGCTTCAAATGAGGTTCTTATAGAAGTTGTATACCATAAAGAAAATAAGGGAGGCATCAGAATTGAGCTCAATCAGCTCAAAAATGATAAAATCATCAAAAAATTTGAGGCATCAAATTATCATTACATTCTAAGTCTTCGCAAATCTAAAAAACAAACTTAAAACTCTATGAACAAAGAACTTTTCCCCTTTGCACCACTCTTCAGCTTCGCCTTCTCAGGGATACTCATTTCTCTCCATTTACTGAGACTACTCCTCTGACTTGCTGATCCACCTTCCACCATGCTGAAACTAGCATTACTCGATACCGGCAACGAGCTGAAATTGCTGAAGCGCGGTGTCTTGTTCTTCTCTTCTACCATTACAGAATCGTACCATAGCCCATTCTTTTTCTTATGACCGATACTGCTTCCTCCATCCATGTTGCCCAAGCTAACAGCACTGGCGCCCATGAGTCCGCGGGTGCGAGTACGGTTGTGGTAGCTCGTGCTGCGGTATTTACCGATCCAGAGCATTTGCTCGTGCTCTCGGAGATAACGTTCTTCTGAGAAACTGTTTTGGACGTTGGTTCGTCCCATCATACCGAGGCGTCGACGCTGTTCTGTTTTCTCGTACATGCGCTTTGTGAGTCGAGCCGCGTCTTCGCGTGTGGGATGAAGAGGGAGTTTGACAACAGAGCCATCTGTGTCTTCTGCGTATTCGGCCCATTCGTCGGTGAGTGCGAGCACGCTGATCTGTGCTTTGGCAAGAGATACTGCGTCATTAGGTGGTACGACGGCACTGAATCGCTTGCCAGTGATAGGATCTGTCACGACTCGGAAAGATGCGCCTACGTCTGTACAGACGACAGGAACACCAGTGAGCGCAGCTTCTCCCATAGCGAGTGGCAATCCTTCTGACACGGAGGAATTCAAGAAGATCCACTTTTCAAGACATGTTAGTACGAAAAATGCCCCGGATGAATTTCTGGATTCAACTTACAGCTTCTTCAAGGACCTTTGAAGGACTTCCCAAACCCTTTAAGCATACATTCGTACGGAGTGACTTCGATGCAATGATTTCTTGACATTCGGTTGCATAAGTAGGAGCTCTCTCCATGTCTCCGTAAATATCCAGGCGATAGTCAGTGAAGCCCCAATCATTGACAATGATATCGGCAGCCAAAATAGCGGTTTTGATGTCTTTGACAAATCTGTGAAGTGATTAGCATGAGTTCTTCAGTCGATGTTGAGGTAGGGTGCATAGAATGCCAGGCACAGGGGAGACATACCGAACGTGAGAAAGCATGACCACTGTTGGTAGCTTAGACTTGATTGTCTCAATGGGCTTGAATTGTTCAATATCAGTGATACCATTGACAACTGGATCGATCTTTCGTTGAAACGTCTTGCGGTGCTCGAATTCTCCTTGGCCTGTTCCTAGCTCGACTTCCCATCCAGGATTGAAGAAGTCAGCGCAGGGAAGAATCACATCCGCATGGTGCAGAATAACAACGGATGCGATTCGAGACAAGGACATCAAGGCAGTGCAGACGAATGGATTATCGAAAGACATGGACGATGACAGGAAGACTGTCACTTCTCTCCAACTAATGCAATGATCCCAGACATGGAGTGTGCAATTGCGCTTCATTTTGCAGACAACACCATATGATGCTCCTGCGAAATGATGCGAGGCCTGGAATACGTCGGGAATATCTTCTGGTACGGGAATGGAAAAGATGAACAGATCTCAACCTCATTAGTACGTGCTTTGGGGTTGGAGAATAGGATACTTACATCGTTGCCACATATCCAAAGCATTGTCGAGATGTGTGATAGTTGGTCTCTCAGCTTCTAGCCACTGTGAAATTGGTCTGGCATTCTCCATGTCTTCACTCAACCAAAGCTCTCGCCATGTTTGCTTAACAGCATCGCTCATCCAAACATCACTCCAATGCCGGGACGACTCGAAATATGTGTTCAAGTCGACCATCGCCTTAGTGGCTTCATCGATGTGAGATTGATTTAGCTTGACTGCGCGTGAACACCTTACTAGTGTCGTCAAAATTGGCAGGAATATCTTTTTAATATCAATATTCTCAGTATCATGGGATCGTGTCTGAATCTCTGAATTGAGATGGTCCCGGAACATGCCATGCGTAGGAGTAAGGAAGTCCATACCCCATAATGGCAATATTGTAAGAGATTGAACGTTCTTCTCAATTTGGAACTTGGGCACACCAAAATCATTTGCCGATTCAGCGATGACGTGCCATCGAATGCTTTCCAAATTGTTGACCATGTCTCGGCGGCAGGCTGATACACCTCCACCCTCGTTGGGCCAAGTACCAGTATCCATAGCAAGAACATTGAGCTTTTCATCACCCTCTTGCAATTGTGTCTCAATGGTTCTCGTGTTGATTCTGGTGTCGCCACCTTGTCCAAAGCTGTACAAATCACTAATCTTGAAGGCGAGAGGAGTCCATGCGCTAATCTCAGGTGTGATTTCAACCTTGGCCATGATTTTGTCAATATGGGAATCCAAGTACGTGTGTGCAGCCTGGAGACGACCAAAATCACGATTGATCCAGTATTTGCTTAGCACTCGTTCTGATCGAAGAGCAAGTTCGTCAAGCCATCTCGCAGTAACTGCGTCAAGCTGTTTGCCATTCTTCCAGCTCTTCCAAAGATGTGTCCTAGCGCAGGATGTGGAAATTGGGTACGTTCTTGAGTTGAGTCCGATCAATCGGGAAAGGAAGTTGCTTCGTAGAGATTTGAATGACATGAAGGGGTTGTCGCTGATAAAATTGAAATCCTTTGGTTTCTGCAGTACACCAAGCCAATCGTGCTCGATCATTGGTGGAGTTGGAACTTGTTCGCCGTTCAAGATTGTGGTAATAACTGGGTGGAATTTGTGGTCATACTGCCAGCTGACCTCATATGTCAATTCCTGTTGGATGAATGTAGCTTGCATTACCCTCGCATCAGGAACCCATTTATCCTCTCTCTCAGGATGGTTCATCGGGGGAATACACCAGAATACTTGTACCGTAATGAAAGGAAGGACGTATTCGGCTCTTAGGAGCTCATCGCCAAAACCTGCGTTCTTTCTGTACCAGAATGTGAAGTCAATAGGATTATTGTCCTTGATTAAGGAACCAGATTTGATGTAACCCTTGTTGTCGTACCGAATAATTTGCCCCTTGAGTGCACCTTCGATACAGCGACGCTGTAGGGGCAATTTCGGACTATGCTTCCGTAGCGTATGGGTTGGCTTCTCGTTCAAATACTCATACTCAAACACATTTTTAAGGTTCTGACCATCGTATTCCTCCCGTTGTCGGAGGAAGAGTGAGGTTGAGTAGGTATTAATAGATTTCAAACTTTTACGATCGTTTGGTTCTTGAGAGTGTGTTCCTGTATACTGCGTGACTTGCGAACTTCCGTCTGCCAAAGCCTTGACAAAGCACGTCGATGGGCCTTCGAGACTTTCTACGACAATCCTATTCCTCTTGATTATCGTTTTCATTCCTTTCATGTTGCCATAAAGCTGTGAGACATGTTCACGGCCGTGGAACTAGAAGCATGGTCAGTGCATGTTGATCTATACGGAGGGCAGTGGGGAATACCAAAACCAATGGGTATATCAGCTGCTGGAGGGATTTGGTATAATTCCATACCATGTTCAGGCAGAAGGTTATTGGCCATCGGACAAACCATATCTGTCCGTTCATGAGGAAATCCAATTCCCGTTGAAATTCAGGGTCAGCAACTAGAGCTACCACGAGGAATTTCAAGGAAAGTCTTAAGGCAAGCCAGACCTGGAAAAGTGGTCGTTTTATCAGATCGATTATCTTGTCATCCTTGTAAGGAGTACTTGGAGAGAAAAAGCCATCGAAGTACATATCGTAGCTTGAATCAGGCAGCTGTGGTTGGTCTTGATAGGTGCGGATTGCGTCCAATGTTCGGGCATAAGATACAGTATTGGTTGTGAGTGTAACGCCAAGGTTGCAGCGAGAGATGAAATGCTCAATGTCGAGTGACCGGTGGCCAATCAGCTGGGATGTGATCCATTTCGTCTCATCGTCTGTTACTTGGTGTGGTTTGTTCAAAGCACGTTTTAGTAACAGAGTCCTGATGTTCTTGGGCAAATTATCCCAGTCCTTTTCGCAATCAATCCCAAGGATAAGGTGGCGAAGCAGAGCTTTATCCCCATTTTTGATGACCTTTTTGCGTTCGTCTTCAGAAGTCTCAAGCTGGCGCTTAACACCATCAGGGACAGACTCTTCCATGAAACTATCATCCGTAGCTAGTAACTCGGCCAATGTTGCATGGTCATGCGAGAATCCTAGCATAGACTCGGCGGTAGAATTGATGACTGCCTCAGCCACCCTGCAAAATTATAGTTAGTAAAAGGATCTGAATAACTCTCAAGGTGCTGTTTATAACCACTCACACTTTGCAATTCCTGTGGATATCCATGATCCATTCGTCTCCCGCAATATCCAACCCGATGAAAACGAAGATATGCAGAACACCTCCAGAGTTTCGGCTTATAGCCCGCATGCCATGCTCCTTCTGGATAGGAAGACGTGAAGGAACGAGATCAATCAAGATATCTCCTTTAGCCCAAAGTTCGGCGGTCTTGTGAACTAGCTGTTCTCCAAACGATAAAGCGTGCTGAATAGTAGTGGAACTGTGGTTGGGCGATCTCAAGATTTCCATAACCTCAACACCCGGATAAGTCATTGGGTCTAATCTATAACACCATTCAGTCGGCAGGCCACGGATTGCCTCAAACGAAGCTGCCAAAGTATTCTGTGATAATTTTGGTGTAGGGTCAAGAGTGCTGCAACAATAGAATGATCCCAAAGTGCTTTTCTGTAAACTCTTTTTCTGACTTGGATTTTGCAATTTTGAGCTCCAGATCGAAAGGAATGCTGCTGTCCATGTCGCAGAAGCCAAAGCAGAGACATTGCCAAAGTCAAATTTTGGAAGAAAGTGGTGGATGAGGAGACCTTCAATCACACCAACAATAGCAGCAATTATAAGATCCTTCATCACAGCAGGACCAGCATAAATCCTATTGTACTGATACCAGAGAAGGCCAGTGTAGGCAAAAACGTAGGACAGGTACATGACAGTCGCTTTTTCGGAGTTGTCGAAGACCCACATCAGGGCGGCGAAAATAGACAGACCCCATATATGGAGGCAGAAGAACTTCAACAAATTTTTCCAGTAAAGTGCTCTCTTGCCCTTTGCATCGTTTATTTCTGCTTCACGGAGAAACGCTAGGGATGAGATTGGTAGAGGCATTTTCTTGTTGGCGAGTGCCCACAAGGGGTTGGCGACACCATCAAGACATACGGCTCCAACCAAATAGTATGCGAGTCCAAAGCCGACTGACAGGCGGAAAGTATCGCTGTCTACATCGGAAAGATTCACTAAAGAGCCGCCCGTCATGAGTGCAACCCACTTGTCCAAAAGGGCAACAACGAAATACAAAATTCCACACCAGACCTCATCACCTGCATATCGCCAATGGATGAAAGCGTTGTGAGATTTGAGACCCTTCTGCATGTCCAGGAGAGTGGCCACTGCAGCTTTACATTGTAAGTTCCAAGTCGGGCTGAACGCGTATGGCTTCTCTGTCCTTGTATATTTGCAGTACCAATCCATGAGAAATATCGTCGAATTATATCCTTTTGCGAGTCGAGAGACAAACTCATCGGTAGTTGCTTTGGTCCACCGCGAACGGTTGTGTTCCTTGAGGACATCCTCCAGTAGCGCTTGTCGTGGGAGAGCTGTAGCTCCAATATCAATTTCACTGCCAAAAGCGTCGAGGGAGGATACAGGCGACTTGGAAGCTTTCTCTTTAGTGTACCAGTCGACAACCTCGTGGTCAGTCACAGTCGGAATCTTGAGATACCAAGTACCCCACTCCGAAATGATGCTTCGAGAGCCCCAGAAGAGCGAGGCCAAGAAGCCTGCTAATACACAAAGATATACCAAAATATCGTGGCCAACAAATAGAGTGATCACAGGCGAGAGAAAGAGGATTGGAATTCTTGTCATGATGACTACTCTCCCCTATAATATTATCAGCAAGGTTTCACAAATCAAGATTTTCAGTTCATTGGGGTGCTAATAGTCGATTCTGAGGAATAGTGTTACTCACAGATTGAAACATGTATCCTGGATACTGATATATGGCGAGGGTAGCGAGTAACGTGAGATACAAACCAAGAATCACAAAGTAGAGATAGAAAACAGTCGCCAGATAGAAGCCTTTCGCACAGCCGATGACAATGAATGACAATAAACCACCACCGAGCGCTATAGCGACACCTGCGATGAATCGAGAAAGTACGAACATATTCATAGCATGAAACGCCATTGAGTGAAGATAGTAGCTACCTCCAGAGCTCACCCATGTGCCAATGCCACCAGTCAAGAGCAACGACATCATGAGCGCTGTGGTAGCCATTTGCTTTTCATCCTTTGACATCTTTGAAGACACGTAGAGACCTCGTCCAACGGTGGAGAGGAGTAAAATATCGATAAAAGCTGGAACGGCAAATATGCCAATGAAAGTGACTGTATAAAGTAGTGGCACTGTAGGAGGCCCTGCTTTGGTGTCTTGGTCAATTTGAGAAGACCCATAGGCTGTTGGAAGTTCGGTGAAGCCATCCTCTCTTGTTGGTGGTTGATTTGCCTTGTAGTATTCATGAATTCGATCCGAAAGTATCTCTCCTAGAACGTTTGGAGTGACATCGAAAAAATTCTCACAACGAGATCCAAGGGCAAACATCTCGGCAAAACAGGCTGCTTGGTCTGAATGTGCATTGGGCAGTGGGTTCCGGTCCATAATCTCTAAGTATACCTCGCTGAGAGCCAGCTTTCGGAATGCACAGAATACCGATAAAGCAAAGAAGTCTGCGCTTGGGTCGATCTTTCCAGGCTCCAGAATAGCATCCAAGACAATGTTAAGCTGAGCCATGATATCACTACGCCCATCTAGGAGAACTCCCAGTATCCGCCTCTCGATATGGGTAAACAATGACAATGCCGCAGGTGGATTTGGATGACGATATCCTTGCTCCAAATACCACTCTAAGCGGGAAGAGACCAACTCTTTCATCGATATATCTTCGTTGAGGTAGGAAGCAGAATTTAGAGCACGGAGTTGAGTGATAGAAGGAACATCAATAAGTTGATATTCACAGCAGGCATGAATGCTTGCCATAAATGTCTCATCATCTTCGCAGTCACAGTTCCCCATGTGTTGCAGGAAGAGTAATATTTCGGATGGCGAAAGCAGCTGAATATCATGGACAATTCTTGGGGACAGAGCCCAGTTCTGGTCCAGTTTGGCAATGTGCCTAGCAAGCGCCAGCTCCGTCATGAAGCATTGTGAGCGGGTACAACTCATTCTTGACATAAATGTGTGAAGAATGGTGCTTGTAAAATCCACGGCCTTCTCAGAAATATATAAATCCGTTGTGTTGGCGCTGTGATCAACATCATATAAACCCCAAAACTTCGTGTCGAGTGTTGTTCGATATCCAGAATCAAGACCCCGGTAAATCCTCAAGCAATCGCTTTCATCACCGTTAGCTGTGGAGAGAAGGCGGACAAGTTCATTAACTGCGTGGGTTTCATCCAAGCTTCGTGATTCTACGGTGAGGGTGTTGGCAAAAGACTGTAGTTGAGTCCCAATTCTCCTCAATTCATCGGATGGGACGCATTTCAGCAGCCCCAGATCTCGCAGATGCCGTTGTGTCTTCCTCAGCTCTTCAAAGTCTTCTGCCGAACAGTCCAAACCCAATTGGAAACATCCCATCGCAGTATAATCATTTCCATGGGGGGATGATGAGAACGGGCTCGCAGGCAGGCGGGGGCAAGTTTCCTGTCGCTGAAAGCCCTTGATAGCAATTCCTCGTCTCTGGATTTGTAGGCCATTTTCCCTAAAATCAGATTCGAAGTACAATTGATCGGAGAGGTGGGGAATGAAGGATTGAAGAGAGTCGTAGATGGTATGGTTATGCAACGGTTTAGAAATCTGCGGGTGTGAGGTTAGCACAACAGCCTATCGGGTATCTCACTTCAGCCAGCCTCATTCCGCCAACAAAATCACCACCTTGACTTCACTTACTTTCTCATTCAATCTCCATGTGTCCTGCATCTTCATTACTGCGTCGTCCTTCAACCACATCATTGCACCCAATGGCTCCGTCTTCACGGTCCTTTCCATTGCTGCGTCTGCGTCCAAAAGAGCCTCCCTGGGACCGATCCACGATATCACCGAATTGAATTTGCACCAAGTGAAACTGCGCTTGATGACTGAATGCGACGCTTCAACACCATCGTCCAATGTTTCCCAGAACATGACGGTCGAGCCGCTCATCACAGTCTGAACTTTTAATGCCCGTAGAGCACGTCGCATATCCAACATCTGGAAATAATTCCTCTGGTTACCATCTGGCAGAATGGACCCATTGCGGCAGACAATCCCCTTGAGCTTCGAGAAATCGATTTGACGACAGTCGTCCTCGGTGAGGAAGTTGGGTCCGGAGATCTCGATATAAACCTCGAATCCCAGATCGCTAATATACTTTACCAATTCATTGAAGATTAAGGGTTGGAAGTGGGTTGCCCAGTCGGCCACCAATACTCCATCAAAGTGCGAGTGGGCTTCGGTGGGTGGCTGGAACCGATTTGCAAGTGTGTTGGTGACAGTTTCAAAAGCCTCTACAAGCCCGGGAGTTTTCTGTCTGCCCAAGATGCTCGTTACATCCAGTCTTCCTAGTACATGTTGGACGTTACGCTGCCTTGCGAGGACCTCTGATACACCTGACTGGGCTGGGTCCAGCACAATGCTCTCCCACTGCGACAACACTTGTAACTGGCTCCTGGTAGGTGGATTATCAAAGGTTCCCAGATATACTCCAAATGTTTTTGGTGGTGCCCCATCGTGCCTTCTTGGGGAAGGCTGCTTCTCTTTTCGTTTGAGGTCCTTAATTCGTCTCTCGAGTGCTCTTGGTACCTTTGCAACGCTTCGACTTTTCTACATATTTCGGCCTATATTAGTCCACAGTAACCACCAATACACGGGGAACTTACACGCCATTGCTTTCTTATCTCTCTGCATATTAAATACAACATGAACGCCAACCCAATGACTATGGACGCTGCAACAAGACCGCTAAGTGCCTGTGGCAACCAGTTAGCTGACGTTCGAATAGTACAAAAGTACAAACTTACAAAATTCCACCAATTTTCCGTCATGCCCTTCCACCCAGCGGCATGTAATCCAATAATCTCGACCATGATTTCTATAGAAAGGAAATAAACACAAAACGAATGACGATAAAGGACGAAGGTGGGAAGTTCAAGTCAAGCGCTTCATCAACTCATACGCAGACCTGCCAACGAATGTATTAATGATAATCTCGGTCTAGTCGATTCAAAACATCGTTCTATGCAAAAGAGGAAGAAATAGAAGTATTCTCTGTCATCAAAGAGATTCAGAGGCACTGCAATGGGCTGTGTGCAGCTGGGCGGTGGCCGTTGAAGGTGAAAGCTAGCACGTCACTCACATGCTCCTGGGGGTTGGATCAAGTCAGCAGCAGAAACGAAAATACCCACAGGCCGATGCATCCCAGAGCCTCCTGCACTGACAACTGTTTGGGATTATGGCGTGTGAGCAGAGCCATGCACAAAGCAGCGCCAGGCTCCGCCTGGAAAACGTCCTTCATCGCTCTAAGTCGCTTATTTCGGAGTATCACACCGCAGATTTGCGTACAGACAAAGATCTTCCGATATGTGGATCCTGTGGGGGAACTGGATAGGAGGAATCAATTCTCTAAATTGACAAATCCAGTCTCGCCAATCCATGTGAAGTTCGTACTCCACAGGAGCATGGCCATTCGGGCAGACATGATTCCATGATGCGAGCACGAGAGGCAAAGCCGCATGGCACGATGCGCAGAGTCAAAGATCAAGCTCCGTTTCCTCTTTTAGCATTCCCATCGAAAGTGTTCGCTGGAGACCTGTCTTAGTGTCCTGTGGACTTGCATATTTCAGCATCCACACCTCGTATAAACCTCGATTCTGGGCTGGGCAAAATGGAGCTGGCTTCCCAATGAGGCTCTAGTCTAGTATTCTGTGACATGTCTTGTCAAAAGGTTCGCCCCTACGTTTACCATGCCCCTGCAATGCCGTCCTTTTTTTGGGCGCTCGGTTCCTTCGGGCCACCCCCCACAAAACGGGCACAACATCAGACATCCCAACGTCTTTCGGCAGGGTTAATATCGCCAAGCCACTTCTACAATAGATGCCTGCCAACCGGTATATTTTTACTGGCAATCGCTTGCAAAAAATTACCGCTGGTATCGGATGCCTGTTTTGCTGCCTTGTTTGCAGAACCCGGACCTCACCTCACCTTTTCAACAGCTGCTACGAGTATTCAGCAATGATCGACGCATGTTGCTCTTGGCTGTATAACCCCAAAAGGTCGCGGACTGTACAGAGATAGCTTGCATTGCGAATTGTCTCGCCAACGTACAATGTAGGCTCCTTTGCCAAACAATTCACAGTTTCTTTCAATGGCCGCACCCGTTGCTGGGCCCGAAGCAAAGGCCTTCAGAATTGCGCGAAAGCCTCGCAAAAATGCCAAAAGGTGTAAATGCTTTACGATTATCTTTGTTGTTGTCACAATAGCTCTTATTGTCCTTATCGTACCTCTTGCCATCATCCTCCCTCGACCTAAATATCCCAAAAGCTTTCAGTCCACAGTTCTGGTACCTCTGTATAATTATCCACTCAATGGGTCTTGGGATCCGCTCTTTGATGCGTATGTCTTACTGAGTCCTCGAGAGGCCTTCATCCTGTAGTGAGAGCTAATGTCTAATTCTTTTAGTATCGCTTCTCGACCAAGTCTTAACTTCACTATAATCATAAATCCAGATAGCGGACCAGGCTCGTCAGCGGATCCTGGGGGAGATTTTGTTCCCCAGATCCAGAAACTCAACAGATACTCAAATGTACAGACCGTTGGATATGTTCGCACCGGATATGGCAAAAGAAACATCAGCTCGGTCATTCAGGACATCTCGACATATTCTCAATGGTCGACGTTGACCAATGCATCGGGGCTTGCTGTCCATGGCATATTTTTCGATGAAACGCCAAACGAGTACTCGGTGGAGATAGCACAATATCTGACCACCATCAATGAAGCTGCAAAGAATGCTTCTGGCTTATTGTCAGACAAAGTTGTGAGTGTGAAATTATTTTCATTGGGGTCTATGGCTGTGGACAGATTTTTTTCTGACTATCCGTCGGGCCGACAGCCAGTTTCAAGACCAGTCAAACCTTATTATTGCATGCTGATTTTGCTGTTGAAGGTCATCCATAACCCCGGCCTTATCCCGGATGCTGCTTTACACGTCGCCAGCACAGACATCACTGTCGTATTTGAGGGTTCTTACCAGTCGTATCAAGAACAAACTGCATCGCTTGCAGCACTTCCTTTGAGTCGATCAGATTACAGTTACATTATTCACACATTACCCTCTAGCATGAGTAAGGTTAATCTGCGGAAATTGATATACCGGTTAAGCGAGCATACAGAGTTCATGTTTCTCACCGATTTGAGTGAGAAGTACTATGAAAACTTCGGCCCCAATTGGCGGGATTTTGTCGGGGTGGTACCGACTTAAGCCTTACGAGGAGCTGTAAGATGACCGCAGGTGGTATATTAACGATATATTAAACCATATTGAATCTGTTGTCCTTGGTGTCATGGAGTGGGGGCTAGCGAGTAATGTGTTTGTGCGCCTCAAATATACAGGCGCTGCAATCGGAAGAAGGGATTGCAATGGCGTCAAGAGGAATAATGGGATACACATATTCCTTCAATCTCAGCCTCTCTATCTTTGACACGTGTATAATCTAATATCTATATATATAATTACGAGCTTGTGGGGTTACGAGATGTTGTGTTTCTATACTGACTGGCATCCATCAACCGCTCGTTTCAAGTTTGGAGGTTGCAAACATGCATCGGCCAACTTCCTTGGCTGCATTTTCCTTTTTTACCAACAACGTTGGAAACCGTTGCTGGATGCTAGCAACAGCTAGGCATGGCTTGCTAGGGGCTACGTAGCCAGAACGCCATTCTAAGCCACCCCCTCGCATGGCGCTTTGGCATTTGAAGACTTCATCACACCCTCTTGCTTCTCGAAGCACGGGTGATCTGGGGCAGAGACAACACAGGGGACTTTACAGGGCATCGGGTAAAGGTTTTGTGGGCTTCAGGGGCATGATTCGGCAATCTGATGGTGGACAGACGGCGTATTTTGCCACTTTTGGGGGCGAACCGACCCCTGCGGCCCCTATTTTAGTCAAAATCAGGCTTGTTCCCATAGGCCAAGCGCGCTAGACAGCAACAACATCTCATGGGCACTCTGATGTTACCGACTCACAATGCTCTGAACATGCATCATCCGACAAGACTTTCGATTTAGAAATCAACCCTCGATAAACAACCTGTCCAAGCTGTCCATATTTGTGACCTTTCCGCACCAGACGTCCGAATTTGGAGTACAATAATTTCAATCACTCACTGGGGGTCCTGATCAAGCAAACATGCCACCCAAATCAGTTGTTCTCCTTCCCTTGTACATTTATCCACTCCCAGGAGCCTGGGACCCTTTGCACTCAGCGTTCGTTCCTCTTCTCGCATGCGGGTAAATCTGAACGTTATGGCTAAAATATTGTTTAGGATTACCGAAAATCCTGATGTGCAGTTCATCATCATTCTGAACCCTCACAATGGGCCTGGAAAATCGACTCTTCCAGATGAGAGCTATTCTGAGCAGATCCCAAAATTGAATGCACAGCCCAATGTCACTACAATTGGCTACGTGCGGATAGACTACTGCAAGAGAAATATAAAGAAAGTCTTCGAGGATGTTGCGAAATATCAGGCATGGTCCACACAGCCAAATCTCGGTGTGCACGGGATTTTCCTTGACGAAACCCCAAATCTGTACTCGGCCAGTAAGGTCTCTTACATGGACACTGTCACCCAACAGATCAAAGCTTCGGCGGGGATCTTGGGACAACGGCTCGTAAGTAGACACCATTTTGCATCGGATGCTTTACTCCTCGCATGTTTAGTTCCACTTCTCCTGGAGGTTACCCAAAGGCTGACTGAGGTAATTCTTTTACAGGTTATTCACAACCCGGGGACAGTTCCGGACCCTGAGTTTGCCGATCCAGGCCCTGACATTACGACAGTAGTTGAAGAAAGCTATGCAAACTATACCAAAGCCACACACCAGGAACGGCTCACTAAGCTTCTACGCTACGGACGTGAGAAATGCGCTTACATGGTCCACTCGGTCCCGAAGGAAAATATTCAGTCCTTGGTGCATGAGTTGCGAGACCGTGGGGAGTATCTGTTTGTCACGGATCTTTCCAAGGACTACTATTGCAAATTTGGACCATGCTGGAGAAATTTTATTGAGGCCATGCAGAATCAATAGACTTGGAATCTTGGAGGGATCCATTATCACGAATGATGTACAAGCTACTGTCTGACATGTTCCTGGGCGTCTCCTCTTTTCACAAAGAGGCTCTTCCAACCTGGTCATTACTTGCCACTTCCCTGGTAGATACCAAGTCGGCATCATATGTTTTTCGGTGACTCGATTTCGGAGTGAAAGCACAGTCTCGGCATTTCGTCAGTTCAATTTAATATGAGCTCAGATGCTTGTCCCTTCAATGGTAACACAGCGTTACACGTGTGAACCTACAGGCTCACGAAGTCCACAATTGTTTCAATCCTCTGATGCTCAAGCATCACTTGTTTCCTTGTGTCATCTTTGCAGATTCACCGGCTCATGCCAAGCCCCTGCAAACCAAGAAAACCATATACTAGAAGTTGGGATTTTAGGTATGAGCTTATTTTGGGGATCTTAAGTAAGATCCATGTAACTCAAGTGAAGTTCTACCAAAGCTACCCCTCACACCATTCTTCGTTCCTATGAAGCATTGGATACCAATCTTCGGTCTTTGCCAATCATGAACTCTCATTCACTTCCACGCAATGAGTCTTTCTTTTCGCAGTTGTCCTGTTCCGAATCGATTTTTGAACGGAAAGCTACAACTTCCAATTCTTCATCCTCACATTCAGGAGCCAGTACACCAGATACTGAGCATTCTGGGCTCTTAGATGCCTCTCAATATGCGTCTCTATCAAACTCACATCCACTCGATGACTTCATTCTCGTGGTCGGCGGTCTAGGCTTCATCGGAAGTCATACAGTATGGGAATTATTGAAAGCAGGTCAAAATGTAATTATAATCGACAATCTCAGCAACGCGGAGCGAAATGTTCTCGACAAGCTCGAATACCTCAGAGACAAGCATTACAAAACACGCTCCTCTTGGCCAACTCTTGATTTCTACGAGGGCGACTACCGAGATCAAAAATTGCTCCATACTCTTTTCCGCAAATACAGCGATTCTACTCCTTCAACCTCCGAGCTCGACCCAGAAATACAGAGTACCCCGACGTCCAAAATTCACGGTGTCATTCATTTCGCAGGCTACAAGTCCGTCAGCGAGAGCTTTGCAAAACCCTTACAATACTATTCCAACAATCTCTGCGGACTAGTAGATTTCTGCTTCACGCTCGCAGAATACAATGTCAAGACTCTCGTCTTCTCTTCCTCCGCCACTGTTTACGGCGAACTAGCTAATGGCGGTGGCCGCTTGCTCGAAGACCAATGTAATAATACAGGTTGTTCTGGCCTCACAAATCCATACGGTAGAACGAAATGGATGTGTGAAGCTATATTAAAGGATCTCGCCGTATCGGATCCAAGCTGGAATATCACTGTCCTGAGATATTTCAATCCGATAGGATGTGACGAATCCGGGATCCTGGGGGAGAGCCCAAGAGGACCCCCGAATAATCTTATGCCAGTCGTCATCCGAGCTATGACAGGTGAATTAAAAGCTCTTAATATCTTCGGTACAGATTGGGATACACCAGATGGCACGGCTGTCCGCGATTTCATTCACGTCTCTGATCTCGCTTCTGGGCATTTGGCAGCTTTGAATTCTACAGAAGGAGCTGGATTTCATGTCTATAATTTAGGAAGCGGGACGGGCCATTCTGTGAAAGAGGTGGTGGGCGCTATGGAGGGAGTAAGTGGGATGAATATTCCTGTTACTGAGACAGAGAGGAGAAAGGGAGATGTGGGAATTTGTATTGCGGAACCGAGTAAGAGTAGGAGGATCTTGGGATGGGAAACGAAAAAATCGCTAAAAGAGGCATGTTGGGATGTTTGTAGGTATCTTGGGTATGTGGGGGAGAAACCTGAGATGGGGAGGTAATTGGTTGATGGATTGGGGATATGTAATGGGATGGGGAAGCAATGACTCTGGAGGGAAAAGATGGGAAAATCATGGATGGAGTTATTGTTAATGTGTAATGTGTTTGGGGCGATAATATGAATATATATGTATATTTAGTCGAATCTATAATTTGAATATTTTCACTTTTGTTATTGTGTGCTATCTCTACTCGACGTTTTGACATAACTTCACATTATTTCAACTCAACATTCCACACCGGCCCAAATCCAGCCACATTCACGAATGCAATTCATCGTCATCCTATTCCACTCACCATTCTCACTCACCCCTTACCTCAAAACACTTCCATCAAAACACCTCTTTGACAACAACCATGCACTCAGTCACCTCATCGCAATCGCCCCGTGCGTCATACGAACATTCCACTAGCCCCTGAAACATCCCATACCACAACGGCCCCGTTACGCCGGTGCCTCACGGAACAATTACCCTTACCGCATGAATCTATCGATTTCCAGGGATCATGTCCAGGATCCCCCACCACAGGAGCCCAGTGCGAAAAGTGGAGAGGAGAATAGAAATGGAAGTCAGCCCTAGTTTTGGAGGAGCGGAGAAAAAGCTCGGTGAAGCTAGTTTTAATATGGATTCTTCCGAACGTCAGATATATTCTGGGGTTACGTATTATAGCGATATTAGATGTGTGGTGTATAATAGATTAAACAAGGTTTTTCGACGAGGAGACTGGCAAATGATGGGATGGTGGTGGGTTGGCAGTGCAAATCCCACTCCTATTCCTCCAAACAAAACGCGCCCAGAAAAGATGGGATTGATTAATTCTTGCTTCCATAAGGCTTAAGCACATAAATGTATTTTCGGATTACTTTCTGGGTTTTTCGCTGCGAGGGGTGGGGAATACGGGATACGGCGGCTAGGAGTGGATTGGGATCTCTACAGGGAAGAAACCTGGATGCGAGGGTGAGAAATTTTTCTCTCTTTGAATGGGTCTGCCAAGCCCTATAGGAGGAGGCTTTGAGAAGTCGCTTGTATTATTACTCCTGCAGCATAAAAACAGAGAAATTTAAGAATAGACTATTGATGAGCCCTCTCCACTTTCAGGACTACTCGAGTAAGACAAAAGGCACGCTGGAGAACGAAATGACTAAATGGGTATTATGAGAGGGTAATGCGGGGTGTGACGGAAGCATGGTTACCTCTCGCAACCGACCTAGCAGGACGTGAAAGGAGGCGGCTGCAGGAAAGTGGAAGAGGCTTGGTGTCTGCTTCTCTGTGCTTGGGCAATTTTGATGTGGCATTGCTGAGGTCAGCTCAGATGATGTGTTTCTATGGTGTGTTTACCTCGAGCTACCTGACCGCATCACAGAGGCTCTGCCGTCCTCGTATTCAACTCTCTTTCCCCTTTCCGGTCTCCTGTCTTTTTCTTTAAAGTTTATACATTCGTTCACCTTGTTATCCCAAATTTACAATCTGTATCTTTGGTTCATTCGTTTGTTGCCAAGATGCTCTCACACTCGTTTTTAACGTCGAAGCTGGTGTTGGCTGCTTCCTTGTTTGCTTCTCTAACTACCGCTGTTACTGTCTCGAGTACTATTTTGGTCTTTGCTAGAGATTCGACTTCAGCGTATTCTGCTACATCTGGATTGAATGCATATGGGATTCCATTTGAATTACATCTTGTTCCTCAAGCTGGGATCACGTTACCTACTTTAAACTCTAGTACTACAGCCGGAAATTATGGGGGCATCATTACTTTGAGTGAAGTGTCATATCAATATACCGATGGGTGGCATAGTGCTTTGAATGCTAGTCAATGGCAGCAAATCTATGATTATCAAACTTCATTCGGTGTGAGATTGGTTAGATTAGACGTTTATCCCGACGCTGATTTTGGTAAGTTTCGTGCAACATTCACCCCATGAAACAGTCTGATATCTCTTAGGTGTAACCACAACTGTTCCTAGCACGGGATGTTGTGATACCGCTGAACAACTTCTCAGCTTTACCAACACTACCGCGTTTCCCACAGCTGGACTCAAACAGTATGTTAATCTCAAGTGACTTTTCGAACCCACTAACAATATTTCAGAGATGCTACAGTCAGCACAATTGGTCTTTGGCATTACCCCGCCACGATCACTGCCCCTGGTACCACAGTTGAGATCGCATCATTCGGTCCATCAACTGGTACTCTGAGCACTGGAGATGCTAAGTTCACTACTCGCTCTACAGCAGCTGTCATCAACACTTTCGGTTCCCGTCAGCAGTTGGTTTGGTTCATAAGTTGGGCCACAGAATGGGCCCAAGTTTCTAACTTCATCATGCATGCTCACATCCACTGGATGACTCGTGGCTTATGTAAGTATCGATATTGATATCCGTTATTACAATAACTAATGCCAAGTCAGATGTCGGATTCAGACGTGTTTACCTCAGTACCCAAGTAGATGACATGCTCCTGGCGACTGATCTCTACCAACCAGCCGGAACAAGTTTCCGTCTCAGAACCAGTGATTTGGATGCTCATGTAGCATGGCAAGCAGATCTCAACTCTCGTCTCCCAGCCGGCTCATCCTACACAGTAGAGATCGGCCACAACGGAAATGGAGATATTCAATTCGCTACTCTCAATACATCAGTAACTACTTGTACCCCAGAAGATGCAATCTACTACGACGCTCCAGCAGACCCTCCATTGGAATTCCAAAAACCACTTGGATCAGGCACAAATTTGTGGCCAACCACTCCTACCAGTTATGTCTGGACCCTCAACTGCGCGAACAAAGAGCCATTGGCTGCCTGGTTCATGAACCCCACTCAACGTGATCATTTCACTCATATTTCCCACACTTTCTCGCATGAGAATTTGAATAATGCTACCTACTCGGACACCAACAAGGAGATCCAATTCAACCAGGCATGGTTGAAACAAGTCGGTATCTCAGCTGGAAAGTTCTCTGCTAATGGTCTGATCCCACCTGCGATTACTGGATTACATAATGGTGATGCTATTAAAGCTTGGTTGGATAATGGAATTAAATATGTGGTTGGAGATGGAAGCAGACCTTCTCTTAATAATCAAGTAAGTTTTCCTTCCGAAAGAGGGGGAGATTTGTACTAATTATGGTAGGAAAATGAGTACTGGCCATTGATCACCACTGTTGCCGCAAATGGATACGCTGGATTGACAGTCATGCCAAGATGGCGTAAGTCTTCCCCAATACCCCAACCTTACTGAAAAGCCAAATACTAACAATTTTCCAGCTCTCCCAATTTACTACAACTGCGATAACCTCAACTGCACTCTCCAAGAATGGCTCGACACATCCGGTGGTTGGGGAGACGTCGAATCCCTCCTCACCTTCCACCGCACAACCTATGGTCGCCGTCTTCTCAGTCTACGCCATGATGCGTAGGTATTCCCTCTTCTCCTGCAAAATCAAATCTAACATTCCCAGTTTCATGTTCCATCAAGCCAACATGCGTCACGGCGACACACCCTCGTACACCGTCGGTCCCGTCTCAGGCTCCCTCTCCCTCCTCCAAATAGGGACTGAAGTCCTCGCTCAAGAAATGATGAGACTGTATGTTCCCCTCCCCTTACCAAAAAACTCTTCCTAACATCTCCTAGCACCACCTGGCCTCTCATCTCCAAACAACATGATGCTCTAGCCGTAGATTTCATCGCACGCATGACGCGTGATAAATGTTCTCCAAAACTCAGCTACACGCTCTCCGCCGATCTGAAATCCATTACTGGCGCCACAGTCAGCGCCACAGGAAACGCATGTGGAGTACCTATTCCAGTTACCTTTCCTGTCGCTGCTACCACGACTGGAAATGGGACTAGCGAACAGCTGGGCAGTGATCCATTGACGATCTGGACAACGTTGACTGGGAGTCCTGTGAGCTTTACGTTGGCGAAGAGTATTCCTTTGTAGATAGGAGGAGGAGGAGGAGAGGAGATGTTGAAAGGTTAAGCGAGGGAGAAAAGGGATGTTTTTAGGAGCAGCGGGTAGAGAAAATAATTAGCCATACCTATCTAACTAGTTTGCATAATGATAATGATAGAAATCAAAAGTACAGATCTATCCCACCTGCTTCTGACACCCATGACTACGACAATATATTCACAATCATTTGATAGTACATGACCTCTCATAAATGTTTATAGACTCCATACTTGATGATTCCTAATTCAAGCATGCCCACCCAAAATCCTAACAACCACTCCAGTTGCGAACTAATTTGTAAAGATGAACTGACATTTCTGTCATACTTTAAACCCGCAGTCAAAAACCCCTACCCTCGGGCGTTGTCATTTATTTTCCTTGCGAGAGTAGATTCGTGTATACTTGCTCTCCATCTTGTGAAACGGCAAGCCTTGCTGAAACCTCGGTGAGCGAGTTGAGCGAGTTGAAAATGTTATTTTGATGTAACAGCTGCTCGGTAGCCTGCTTTGGGCTACCGCGGTGATAGTACGCTTCGATGTCTCCTTTCATTCTTGCTACCAAACCTCCATGATATCGTATTGAAACGGCATTGAGGTCATGAACTACCTTCCTTGCGTGGGAAAACAGGTCAATATATGCCCTCCATGTATGTCGTGCAGTTATTTTTCCCCGAAGAATGTTACTTTGCTTTGGAAGCTCGAGTGGGTTGACAGGCTTCGATGGTATGGTATTGAGAACAGCAAGCTTCCACTCTGAATGACAAAAATTCATGATGACCTGTTCCTAGCTATGCTTTGCTATCATTCCCCTTAGGAAGAAATATGATATGTTATACATTCTCAGCGTGGAGGATGAGATTTCTCTTGGGGTCTTTGTACAGCAAGTATGGCAATGCTGTGTTTCCCTCGATCTCGTGTAGAGAGTATCTCTTCCGATGGGAAATTTTGCAGTCACATTTTCTCTGTTTGTGATGTTGATGGCGGCTGCTTGCCTTGAAGGTCTCATGGTATCTGCATTCTTGCCATATCTTCACCACACTACGGAATTTATCCACCTAGAATTATGATGGTAACAAAAACCGAAGAAGCTTGCCGTTCTGTCGTCTTTTCACACTTCGAAATATACAAATCTCGTTGAAAATTTGCCAACGCTTCATTCTCGCACTATCATCATGTCTATCCTCAGGTCGGTCTAGAACACACTCGCAGTGGCCTGCTATTCGGTATTCATTTGTCAAACCCCCGAAAGATTTACTAGTTGTCGGACAACGGGGTAGCCCAATGCTCTGACCAAGGAGTCCCTTATCCAGGATATGTTAGTGAAGATTTTGTCTGGGAAGGGGAGACCTCTCCAAAAGGGCCAAAGTACAATGTCACCGGCACCATCCAAGATATCATCAGCCAGCTCATTGCCGTAAACCCAAATTGGTAATCCGATTTCAATTTTTTTTCGAACCCCGAAGGAAAAATCCGGAAACGCGGCCTCAGCTACCCCTTTACCCATCTCCTCTGCAACATTCGTTTAAACGAATTTTGTGTTGCTTGGAGATATGCCATCGAAGATGGTATCGATTGTCTTCGGCGTGTTCGGGGATAGACTGGTAATGGTCCGGGCCTGGGAGCTTGCGCTTATACGATTCAGCCATCTACTGGTGTAATGATGTATGTTTGCTGGTATGATCCCAAGATGCCTCTTGTGTTACAAAATAGTCAACCTCAACGCGACAGCTAAATGAAGCTTTCACTCTTCCTTCCTTTGGAAAGATTGCAGATGGTGCCTCCGTCATTCTCCGTAATTGTACAAATCCCCCATGGGCAGGAAATAGACCTTACTGAGTAAATAGACAAGTTTTTGCTCAGCCTCCACAGCAGAACTAGATGTCATCGTTCAGTATAGTAAATGCTGAGCGCCAATATAATATTGCAAGAGGGTGTGAAATTGGTCGGTGAAAATGGGAAGACGTCTAAAGGTAGTGATGAAATGTGAAGATCTTCTTTCAGTCCATCTCATGTCAAGTGTGGCACTTAGACGTTCAATTCGCTACTGCTCGAAGTCCGGGGCGCAACCAACGCCTGATTCTAATCAAGATGCGTGTGGAAAATAATTTGACCAGTCTGGAGTAGCAAAAACAGAGGCTGGAAGGCGTGGTATGACCAGGAACACCTCCACGATAATGAAGACTCTTGCAAACAAATAAACTAAAATATAAGCCAGCAGGGGAGTGAGGATTACCAATCCCATAACCGCTAAAATTGTTAGACTTATAAGGTTACCTGGTCGAGATAGCCAGGTATATAGAGATCCACGTGCTGAAGATTGCGATGTGGCATCTCTTTGAGATGTGAGGATGCGACCATGTCCAGGCTCCAGCCCCCGATTGTGCTCGCCGATCGAAGTACCAGAAGACAAGCGGGGTCTGGAAGTAGGAATTAGTAGTTATACGTTCTTGGAGGTAAAGAGCAACTCATAATCTACCCTCTTGTGCTGGTATAATGTAATTGGAAAATTTTCTCTCTAGCTCATCAGAAGTCATAGATAGTACAGCTTCTGCGGTACTGCGGGGCTCTAACGTCGTCCAGCAGTGGGCTCTTGCATAGCGATAAAGTTCCATCACGACTACGATAATACAAACCATAGGACCAGACATTATCAGTGCGAGACTCGACACTTTCCACATCAGTTCTTGGCTTCTGTCGGGAAAGGGAGCATTCCACGCCGTGGCATGTAAGCCGCCGTAGGTAAGACCTGCGAGAGTATAGCCGATAAGTAAAGGATACATTGCCCATCCAGTGGACTGAATGCTTGCCAGGTCGCCAACACGGTCAACCAAACAGTCCTTGAACTCTGCAATTTGATCCATGAAGTCATAACGAGCAATTAAGAAATCTTTTCTCTCCTGAGAGGTCTCTGGGGTTCTCCAGCCTCTCGAACCACGCTCCCCTAGCCCGAGCGTCTCTATTGCCTTTGAAGCTTCTTTCCATCGACGTATGTCACGACGACTTAGGATAATACCAGTTGTGTAGGGTGGCTTCGTGGAGTGGTATTTACAGTTGTGGTTGCGCTGCTCAATGCTGAATCCAAAGAGAGACTTGCCAAAACAGACAGTCCAATCCTCAATCTCCGTGCCTTGGTATGATTCTTTGGAGCTGTCCAGCTCCCGATACCGCAAGCAATCCAACTCCGACCAAGTCTCAAAGTTTGACAAAGATGAGTTCATGCTCATCAATGCAAGTATTTCAGGGCAACTGTCCATATCAAAAGGCGAGGGCTCCAAAACGTCGAAAGGCTTTTCTTTCCACCAGTAGTATATAAACCCTGCACATACGCAATGACCTAGCGTGTTGAGTTCAAGTAAGCTTATAGAGCCACCGGAAATCAGTCGGAACAGGCACTGGATACAAAACCAAGATGCTTGTAGCGCCAACCAACTCTTCATGAAGTAGTCAGCTTTACTTTTATCATCGAGAGTTGCTTCTGACATGATAGGAAGCATTGGAGGGACGGCGCAAGGGATTCGTTTTGCTAGAAACATAAGACCAGCAGCCGCGAGTGTAACATTTGGAGGCTGGCCCAAGATAAATGGCCTGAAAAGATTTCTGGAATTTGAAGTAGTCTTGTCAGGTAGCATGGTTGTATTCTGGACAGTCAGACCGCCCATGACAACGTAAAAGCTTTGCTTCATGGTCCATGTGGAGTTGATGAGAGGAAGTGCTTCTGTTTCTTGTTTCTGCATGTATACATTTTAGCTGTTTATCTTGAAGTAGTGATAAATTATTATCAATAGGTGGTTTGAAGGATGTCACTGGGCGTTAGCTACCTCAGGGTCCTCCTGCGTTACTTTTGCTTTGCATTTTCCTTTCCTCAAGGATTTGCCCTCACGTTCATTTACCCATCTAAAATTCTGCTCCATACACATCAACAACTCATGCGCGTGCTTCCTCTGTGCCCAAGCATTGTAAGCAATCTACTAGCGTTAGCGAAACTCTTAATTCAATCGCGGCGGTAATAGTTCCCAACCATCTCGGGTGCAATCATAGCAAGAACCATCCACCGTAGCTTCCTGCCAATTCGAGAGCTAGATCTACCTCCAGAAATGTTCAGATGTACTGCCCTCCATACACATATAATGAGCGTCAGTAAGCATGATGAGACAAGAGAAAAAGTCCCGCGCCCGCGAGGCTCGGGATGCCACTGCGCGCTGGTGTTCAGTTCGTGGCCGAATGGAACAAACATATTTTCTCTATTGGGGTGGGAGAAGTATTTATTCAAGAAAATTCAAAGAGTCCGTTCCTGAGCTTTTCCATTACATATACCCAATTTTGAGGTTTCACAGCCATCAGGCCACTTCAGCATTTCGCCGCTACGCTACTAGATCGCAGACCATTGTCACTCCACAACAAGGCGGCATGCAGCCAAACCTCGCTTTTCAGTCTCATATTAAGCTCTCGCTTCAGAGAGCTACCACTGCTATGCTTCAAATCTCATGAGGTCGCCGAGGGCGTCAATATGGCTAACTTATTGGCAACGAGTCGAGCGACAAGAATCCCACACACATTCGATATTGCCCCGCTTTCAGCTCAAGCCTCTCGTAGTCAGGATTCGCTCGATTCCAAAAGATGGCAAAAGGTCTCGGATCAGATATTCCCCTCAGTATCAAGACGGCTCAAGAACAAAAACTCATAGAAGCAAAGATCCTAACAACTTATTGGAAAATATTCAACAGCGCAGAGGCTTCGGAGCATGAACACTTGTTCGAATGATTTCCATAAGAGACTCGCAGAATCAACAACAATACTAGGCAAGAAGACCAGGGATTGCGATACTTTTCTATTCATTTATCATTTCTTCATCTATGCTCAGACTTAAGCATTGAACGCGCATACCAAACATCTTTCCCACAAAAGGTCTAAACTTCCACATTCTCAAACTGGAAAGTGGGCCATCCAGGCACAGCACTCTCCGCCTGGGGTGGTAATGCGTCCACCTGTCTCTCATCTCCAACGACTATACCACTCTTTCCACCCTCTGCAACTCTCACGACCTCTACAACTGCTAGTCCAGCAGCTTTCTTAAGACCAGCTACCATATTGCCCAAAGTAGCAATCTCATCAAATGCCAACTTTCGCTCAAAAACCACTTCTGGCTTCTCGCCTCCAACTAGTCTCTTCTTTAGTCCTTGGGTGAAAGGCATGGCTTTCTTCATCTCTCCCAATTTTGCGATCTTGCCATTTAGCTCCTTGTCATTGACGCTCTTGGTCTCGGGGTTCCAAGCCTCACGCATGAGATCAATATACTTATCTTGCCAAGCTGGGAATTTTGCAGCAGCGAAAATGGTGAGCTTCTTTGGCTTCTTGAGATCGTACCCGATATCCTTGCCCTTTGCCTTCTTTTTCTGTTGAGCAGCTTCTGCGGATGTGATGTTGGATGATGTAGCTCGGACATATTCACGAGCGGCTGTGAGTGCGGCGTTAGGTGTGGGAACGTCGGGGTAGAGAGCGTTTTGTATGGTGGATGATTTATTGAGAACCTCGAGCCAGATGTATTCTGACCAATGAGGAGCGATGACTGTGAGGAGGAGAGCTTGAAGCTCGATGTATTGGAGGATGAGGTCTTTGTGCATCTTGATTCCTGCGGCAACAGAAGCCTCGCGGTAGAAATCTCGTGCACCCGTAAAGTCGTAAAGTGCAGATTTAAGGGCAAGCTTGTAGTTGGTGTCTTCGTAGTGCTGCTTTGCTTCGTGGACAATAGCGTTCATCTCATTCTCGAAAAGAGCATCGAGGAAGTCATTCTTTGGGCCAGAGCGAAGGTTGGCTTGGTCCTTGACTTGCTCTTCACACCATTCTCGGAGAGTGAACAAACGAAGAACATTGTTGTCCGCAACATCTTCTTCAAAGTTGGCATCAGCAACTCCGTCTCCTGCATCAGCAAGGGCGATTCGGCTTGCGTCGGCACCATACTTCTTAACCATGTCATCAAGTGTCATAAAATTTCCAGTTGACTTGGACATCTTCTCTCCGTTCAAGAGCAAATGACCATTTGCACGAACACCCTGCGGCCAGTACTCTGGTTCAAACATGGCAATATGGATGTAGAGGAAGAAAGTCAGATGGTTGGGAATGAGATCCTTTCCTGATACTCGGAGGTCCAAAGGATACCAGTACTCAAATTCTCGTCTCATTGATGCAAGAGTCTCCTTTGGAATACTACTATCCTTGAGAATCTCGTCGCTGATCTCTCGTCGAGCGAAGACGTAATCCCATACTTGGTCGGTCATTTGCTCAGGTTTGATTCCTGCAAGACCGGGGGTCTTTCCGAAAATATCTGCGTGGAGGTAGTGAGCAATTGTGTAATAAGCCATATAGATGGTGCTGTCGCTCAAACTCTCTACCAAGAACTGAGGATCCCAAGGAAGTTTAGATCCGAGACCATATGTTCTGGCACAAGCCCATTGATTCAGCCAGTTCAAAACACCCTCGAATCCGTTTTTGGTTTCTTGAGAGTAAGTATTGAGGCCTTTTCCATCGGCATTGTCCACATGCTTCAAGGCAACCTGTTTCCATGACTCCTCTCCGTAATCAAGATACCATTGATCCATCAAGGCTACGCAGCAGTCATCTCCAGATCGACTGATGACCTTCTTTTCAGGTTCTGAGTATGCGAATCCTTCCTTGGTATCGAGAAGCTGCTGTCTGACCTTTGGCTTTGCGGTTTCGACTTTCTCTCCCTTGAATTCTCCAATGTTCATGATACCTTGGTAGAATCCTTCCTTGTAAGCAAGCTCTTTTGCCTCCTCCAGTTGCTTCGTATCCTTTGGAGACGCAATCTTGAGCTTTTTGCACAAAAATGGAGCAGCCATATCACCATATGAAGGAGTTTTGATGACAGAGACTATTTCAAGCTCCGCCCACTCCTTCTTAATCTTGTAATACTCTGCCTTCTTTGCGAGATCTGTAATGGTTGCATAATCATCAGGACTGTCGGATGGCACACATGATACAACACCAGTTCCTTTTGTGGGAAGAACAGACTCCATAGGCAAAATTCGCACCCCCTCGGTATGTACTGAAAGTGGTGCATTGACAAGAGTACCAACACAAGCTGAACCAACGACCTCGGCGACTTTCTCTACGACTCCGTTTTGAGGGAAAACTCCTTGGTATGCCATATTCCGTGCCGCTCTATCAGTAATGACGTAGAACTCCTTTTCTGAAACTTTGAAAATGCCGTATGTGATTTTTGGTCCAACGAAACAACAGACCTGTCCGTACATGGTCTCGGGCCTGAGAGTTGCGGGGACGAAGAAAACATCCGCGCCAGAGGGGACCTTGCCTTCAACTGCCTTTGCTGCTTCAGGCGCCCACTCCTTGACCTTTAACTTAATCGCAGTGTACTCTTGCGGTCCAACGCCTTCTCCCTCACTTCGGTCGTGGTCCATACAGGGTTGACCGTCCTTGGGCGAGTAAATTGTGTATCGCTTTCCGTACTTGATTTTCTTCAACTCCTTGAGACGATTCATTTGCCATCTGACGAAAGCATCATAATATGGGTTGGCATCGGTAGTTACGAAAGATCGTCTCCAATCAATTCTCGCTCCAAAGTTCGTGAGATCTCTCTGGCACAACGGAGGGAAGAATTCCAGCCAATGTTGTGGATCTGAGAATTTGTGGATATCTGCCATAGGTATATCCAAAGCTCGCATGATCTGAAATTGATACTTCATCTTGACCACCTTGCTGGCCGCCTTTCCCTTCTTTGCGGTGAACTTTGTAACATCTTCATGGTGTGTAGTTGGCGCAGGAATATTTGTCTTGTCTTCCAAAGCTTGATCCTCCTCCTTAAAGCCCTCGAAGTTCTCTCCAAAGAGTTTAATCTCGTTGATGAGCTTGTCGGCGCAAGCTTTGATTGGCATTCCCGTGCAATGGAAACCCATGGGGAACAAACTTCTCTTGCCCTGCATACGCGCAAATCCAGCCGTGAACTCGATTTTACTAACAGAAAAACTGTGGCCCGCATGTAAAGTGCCGTTCATGTATGGATATGCCATAGTACCGAAGAACTTGGGGGTTTTTGCTCGAAGTTCGGCGGGGGTAATAGAATTGAGGGGTACTTCGGTCGTCGAAGGCGCATTGGGTTGGAAAACACCATCTTCCTGCCATTTCTTCTGGTATTTCTTCTCTATCTCGATCAAGGTATCTCTCTTTTCTGTCTGCAAGCCAAATTAATCTAAGTTTTTGGTGCGGATGGAGGGGTACTAACGCCTTTCAACTCCTTGGTCTTAGAGATTTTGGCTGTCTCCAAAGCTTTTGCCGCAGCTTCGACGTCTGCCATGATTGCGGTTGAGTGTATGACTTGTACAGGAATTTTCTCGCCTTCAAGTCAGCTTTTAATCGTTCACTGACTCATCGAAGTCGCCTTGTCATTTCTCGTCTCGATGCCAAAACAATCGAAATTTAGGGTTGGTGGGGTGCTGCATTATTGCCTGAGGCATTTTGGATTGTTGATCGAGGAAAATCAGGCCACCAGAGCTTGACTTCCGCCTCCAAGTCAAGCTCGAAATACGTTCCGGACATCGATGCGACAACATCATGTTGCCGACAATAATACGACGGTCTGCTCAGCAGCCAATCCCGTACATCTACACGAATCCATACAAAGCACAGAGGCTGTGGCCTCCAGATTTCAAGAAGATATCTCCCAAACATCAATTCAGGCTCGAGAGGAAATACAAAAGGAGAGCGAAGCTAAAGTGGGCAAGGCCGAGGTGGACGAAATTTGTGAAGGTCGCGCAGTTGGCATCAATAGTTTGTAAGTGATGCATGCTTCTGCGAAGGTGTATGCTGATTTTGTAGCCATTACCGTTTACGGTGTGTTGTTCCTGGACTGGAGTACCCAAGACCAGACAGACCATAAACCCTTCGAAGGTGTAAGTAGCAAGTGTCATATGTGTTCTTGACAGTTACTGATTTATGACAGATCCGATCATGGTTTTTCGGCCTCACTAGTTCAGTGTTTTCAAAGGATAATTTGCGCCGGAAGGAAGTTGTAGACGATGCATCGCCAACCGCAACACCTTCCACTTGATGGTACCTCTTACATCACTTGAACATATATTGTAATGATATTCGGCGTCTTGATTGCATCTATATGGAGTTGTGGGACACTCATGGGTTGTGTGATTACTTCCAGGGCGCCGGAATGGTGCTTTGCATAAATACCTCTAAAATATCTCAACATCGGAACATGAGAATATATAGCCATCTTGCATGGACCTTTACAAAGTATTAAGACTTAGAGAAAGAGGGATACCTTGTGCTAGAAATTCCTACGTACTGGGTATCTTATTTTGACTTAGTCTGATGTGTTCTGACATGATCGAAGCGAGTTCAAACCGTGGTTCTAGGTATCTCGTCGCCGATGCAGTACGGATTTTTCTAGTTTTGCCAAACTGGCTCGTGCTGAACTGAATTTTTCGAGATGCCCTTTTCAGTTGCCTATCGCCCCTCAATCCTGAATTCCATAAAATCGAGATCCTGGTGATAACATACGCCATGGCGATAGGCCTCTTCACACAACCATCTTCGATTTAGGCCCCGGCCAACATCAGCATGATTTGTTCATCCAGTAGCGAGTAACTCTCTTCACCTTCCAGCCCACCCAAAATTACCACCCATCCCCATATTTGCTAACGCTCCTCCCCTCCCCTCATTTACAGGTCTCTTAGCCACCCTCCCTTGCATCTTGACTCCCTCAACAACCCTCTCTAATTGTGTCTCAACCACCACTCCGCCCACAATCATCTCCGATAAGCAAGCATGCAAAGTCTCAAAGTTAAAAATCAAGTCTAGCTCGCAGACATTTTCGAACAGCCGGTCAAGAGCTTCAACATAGACTTGTATTAGATCAATAAGAGCGAGAGGTGACTCGGTCGATGTAGATATGATTATGAAGTAAAGTGTGGCGTAATGTCGGTATGTTACCAGAGAGGGAACATCGTTGTGGGTTGTGGATGAAGTGGTGGAGGTCGAAGAAGAGGCAAGGAGGGGTGGGAGAGGAAGAAAGTTGCAGGAGCCGGAGGGGCGATTTGCCACAAGAGTGAATATTTCGGATATCAGGCGTTGTTGCACAGATGTTTCCTACTCAGTGTTAGATATTTGCCAGTGTTCTTGGACGAAGCTGGAAGACGAAATACCAATTGTGTATAGAACTTCGTCAAGCGTGGTTGACCTGCATTGTTGAAGACCAGTACTGCGTTAATCATACTGCCTCTTGAATGAACGCTTATGAATTTAAATAGACAGACGTTGAGAGGGTGGCAGATGTGGTACAACGAAAGTGGTTGTTAGTCCAGGAACAGAGTCGAGGCTTGAGAAGGCTGAGATGTGCATGTTGCATGGCAATCGCAAGCGAAAATGTGGGGTAGCTACCAAGCTCCGAAGCTCAACTGAGAAACATACCACCTCTTCAGGCTCAATTCGTTACATCAATCAAACAATCAACTGCTTCATCTACGATATTGTCCATCAAATTCAAACCAGTCACTCATTTCATCAATCCATCGGCGCAATGCCATCTCTTCGTCCAACTTCTCTGAGCAAAGCTCTCCGTCTTCCTCTCTCTATGAGCCGTCAAACCATATACAGCACATCCATTCGACGTGTTGTCGCATTCCGCCCCCCAATTGCGAAGTGTACTCAATTCTACTCCACACATCACTTCTCTACGTTCACAGCTCTGCAGAAAGGTCTTTCTCCAGAATCCGAAAACCCGACCCCCAAGGAGCCAGCACCGGCAACCTCAGAACCAGCTCCAGCAGATATCTCAATAGAGAGTTATCATGAGCTGAGTGATGAGTATATGAATGCCTTAGTAGAGAAGTTGGAACAATTGCAAGAGGAGACTGAGGAGGTGGATGTAGAATATACCGTTAGTCTTCCTGTTTCTGACGTGCTCCGTTCGAGCCCCAGCATTCAACTACTCCATCTGTTTCAGTAACTAACATGTCGCTTTTACAGGCCGGTGTCCTCACCCTCAGCTTCCCACCAGCCGGTACCTATGTAATCAACAAGCAGCCCCCAAATAAACAAATTTGGCTCTCTTCTCCAACTACGGGCCCAAAACGTTACGATTATGTGATGTTCAGTGAAGGCCAAGATGCCAAAGAGGGAACAGGAAAGGGAGAATGGGTTTATCTTCGAGATGGAAGTACATTGACAGATCTTCTGCAGAAGGAGATTGGCGTCGATATGTCCGAGCTATATGCTCCAGTCCCTCATCGGGGAGATTAGATTGCCGGGCATGAGGCGGAGGTGTTATGATATTGAGAGTGGTATTGTGAGATGATTAGCGGAATGTAGTAGGCGTTTGGGGATAGGGAATTTGGGGATTCTGGAATGGTGGGAGGGTGGCACCTATCATTGAGCTGGATGGACAATTGATCTTGAATATCAGGGTTAGCGCTAGATTACACTCCAGTTTTCTACACATAATCAACCACGGCTTGTGTTGCCATCATGATCCGGACAATATTTAAGGCCAAGTTTCTCGACTATTGAATTATTCCAAATCTATCTCCATCGTGATAGCTGCAAGCAATATCCAGGTGCTTTTGATTCTTTTAGCATCTGTCGCAAATATGATTTGGAAGGCCAGTTCTGCAAACTTTCTGCCCACCTTTTCCTTGAGCTTTAGCATTGCGTTAAGATTGATATTAGCAACCCATTTTTTTCTGATCTATTTCAGCACTGCAATGATAGTTACCATACATGTAACCCAAAAGTTGGAGCTACCCATCTTCTATCAACGGTTTGAAAAACACATATCAAGTTCGATCAAATGTTTCGATCATTTAGACAAATCAAACATCAATCAAAATCATCAAAGCCGCAAACAATCATCAATATTCGTCACCTCAAGCGAATATCTCTCATCTCTTCGAAACCGCGCTCCAAGTCAAACACCGTCTCCACCCGAGCAGCCAAGTCATATACCGAGCTTCAAAAAATTTCATTCTCGGCCCGTCCCGAACCAACACAACACAACTCACCTCACTTTAACACTCAACCAAGATTCCGTATGTTGCTCTAGAACAAATCTCGAAGCTTTTTTTCTGCTCCCAAGCATGAAAATTCAAAACCAAGCTCTTTCTGATACAAGCTATACCCACCCATCCCCAAAACCCCCGAGACAACCTAGGGAATTTGAGCCTCAAACCCACATTTACATAAAAGCTCCCCAAGTGGATATGCATCTATAGGTGAAAACAAAGATGGTAAGCACGTCATTCACGCTATTTCCCCGTGATATGTGTATGGAGCTTTATTTTGTAATTTTTGGGGCTTTGGGCGGAGGGAAGATTAGGGGAGGCGAAAAGAGAGAAAAATATGAGGGCTTGGCGCAAATTTTGACGGCTTGTAGGTAATGGATTTAGAGGGTCCACTTTTGTGTAGGTTTTTTGATGGAGACTTAGGGGGATTTATATATGCTGCGAGCCCAGTGGCTATGATATATTACAGTGTAGATTATCGGTTTCGTCGTTTCAGCAGTTCTATGTTTTGAGAATTCTTGTTTACTGTTCTTGATTTGTCTTACTTCTTCTTCACTATCTCTCGCCACTATGAAAGGAATCGATGAACCCGTTGATGCAGGGGAAGGAGTGGGTAGTGGTTCCGAAGAAGCAGCAATTACAGAGGGAATAGTATCAGAAACGAAGAGGTCATGGTATCGCTCTGTACCATTCCAGATTGCGATTGCAAGTGGTGTCTCTTTCACAGCTCCGGGAATGTGGGATGCATTGGGAGGACTAGGAGCTGGAGGTGCGGCTGAACCTGTAAGTGACCTGATATTATCATCATAGGAATTTAGTCTAACCACCCCAACAGTATGCAGTCTCAGCAGCTAATGCCTTAGTCTACGGACTCTTCTCCATCGTTTGTGTCCTAGCTGGCGCAATAAACAACCGCATCGGTCTCCCCTTCGGTCTAGCCCTCGGTGCAATCGGCTACCCGCTCTACGGCGCTGGTCTATATACCAATAATGTGCACCCAACGACCTGGTTCATGCTCTTCGGCAGCGCGATTTGCGGTATCTCGGCCGGTTTCTTCTGGGCCGCTGAAGCGGCTGTCATTATTGGGTATCCTAGTCCCACTGAACGAGCGTTCTATCTCGCTATCTGGCAGACTGCAAAGGCTTCTGGTCCGATTGTGGGAGGGGCTATTAACCTTGGATTGAATGCTAATCGTTCAAAGGCTGGATCGGTGGGGAGCGCTACGTATATCGTTTTTATCGTTATAATGTGTCTTGGCCTCCCTATTGCTCTGTTCCTGAGCCCAGCATCCAAGGTTTGGCGAAAAGACGGTTCGAAGGTCATTATCAATAAAGAGCCCACCTGGTCCGCAGAATTCAAAGCAGTGTGGAAACAATTTACATCCCGCCGTATCCTACTCCTGCTCCCAGCTTTCTTCATCAGCTACTTTTACAACGGCTATAACAGCACATTCCTGACCCAACATTTCACCGTCCGCTCCCGAGCTTTCTCCTCTTTCCTCACGAATTTCTCTGGAATCTTCAGTTCATTCCTCATTGCCGGCCTTCTCGATCGCCAATCCATCAATATCAAAACTCGCGCCAAGATCGCGTTCTCCTGTATCATCACGATATTGATCGGGACTTGGATTTGGGCTTCTATCCTATTAAAGCAATTCCAAGATGCGCCAGAGACACCAGTATTTGATTGGTTCACTGGCGGATTCGGTAAATCATATGCTCTAGTATTCTTCTGGGCATTTGGAGGGCAGGCCTTTCAACAGTTTCTGTATTGGCTTGTGGGCCAGTATTCCACTGATATCTCATCGTTGTCACGAGTCACTGGCATCTTGCGTGGTTTCGAGGCACTTGGGCAAACTGTTGCTTGGGCGTAAGTTCTTCAATTTCTTCCTATGCTTATATGCTAATGTTCTCAGAATGCAAACTGCACCCAATGCAAATGGGTTTGCCAGTATCGGTGTCAATTTTGGCATGACGGCTCTATGTGTATTCCCTACCTGGATTGTACTCTCAGAGTTGGAACATAGCCATGAGGTGCAAAAAGTCCAGGATACTACTGCAGAATCTGTGGATAAGATTGCGGAAGATAGTAATTGAGATAGCGTAGTGTATAATGTACGATATTTAATGAAATGAATAGAATATGTCACATGCTACTTAGCATGACAGTATACCCTCTCGATAATCAAACCCTAAATTGTATGGTTGCACTACTAGATACTCACCGTTGCTCACCAAGTGACGCGAACTATCATGTTGAAGTCTAGAGGTGATTCGGGCCATGATATCCTACCTCCCCAGCAATCGGGTCTTTACTTGAATCCTGTCTCGCCACCGGGACTGGACAAACATTCCGCAGCAATACTCGAATCGCTGTGCAGAATAATTCAACCGTTCTCGTTCTCGTTTCCATCTCTGTCGGGAATGAAATAAAATCCCGTTCGGGAATTTAACTTGCAATGCATGATTCGGCCGTATTCGTTCAAGACCGTAATGTACCTGTACATCGGCCTGCCCAATTCGGACATAAAGTCATACAGAGTATCATCTCATCTCATCTCATCCTATGTCATCAAACCCTGTACGCGTGCTTCTCGAATGTGGGGGTGGCCAAACGGTCGGTTTCGCATCGAACTTCCCAATCCCTATTGCGTAAACATCAACGTGGCCACTAGTATTCCAAGATCTTGCATTTCCTGTGAAGGATTGTGCTTATGCTCTCGGTTGAGTCACTGCCTCGTTCAGACTGTTCATTTTGGTACGTAGATAGGTGATGGTAGACAGATTAAGTAAATAAATAAGCCGCGAGGACGTAACCAAGTGTGAAACAATTCCGGTGGCTTAATGGTTACCAGCTAGAGAACAAGCAAGGATGCGTTGGAGCATGAGGCTATGAACAGCTGGTTAGGCAGTTGTATTAAGGGGTACCGGACTTCATTTCTCTGTGCTCTGAATGTTTTCCTTATTTTTTGGTCAGTTTTGGAGGTCATTTCTCGTGTGGGAAGGCGGTCTGTCTTGGCTTTGAGGCTCGCTTAGAAAGGGGGACGATCGATTTCAAAGGAGTGGTACATAGCCTCGGAGGCTCAAATTGCTGGCGAGCCACCCTTTCTGCATGAATTGTCGGGTTTACTTTTTTCACTCCCCCACACTCGAGTCAATAATTGTCTCCAAACAAAGCCACTTGGAGTCATGCCGATAGGCCGGAGATGGGACCGCCGTCTACCCGCTCTGCAGCAAGTAGCACATCTGAGTAAGCTGAGGTATCCTGAACGAGCTTGAACCTTCAAGGCCATATTTGTCATCTTAGCCAGTTGGCGTTGAGCATTCAGTTGTGCACGATTGTCCGAGAATGGTCGACCTTGCTCCAGCATTTGCAGGTGATTCCATGCCCTCTAATGCTTTCGTGATAGAGAAATACCATAACTGATGATGGTCATACGATTGGTACTATATTGAGCAAAAGGCAGTGACTGCAAGATACAACGCCCTGCTTTTCCAGTAATGTTTCAACGCACGCGTAATGCTTGCCTGTCCATATCGATGATTCGATATGGTTGGATAGCGGTGAGTATCGATTGTCTGAGGCTTACTCCACTAAGTCGTGCCGTGAGACTGCAGGGCACAGCTTATGTGATGGCAACAGCTGTTTGTGGACTTCAGGTGTGCATCCAGTAAAATCCGTCATGGCTTATCGATACGGCATTGCCCTTAGGCGGCAGTTCGCATGAACCACGCTCATTCATCAAAAATTACGAGAACCGAGTCCCAGTGATATGGCACGCCCTTCATTCGCAAAGATACAGCACAGCGTACAGAGGTATCTGAAATGATTCTGGGTGACACAACTCCCCTGGGTTGTGTTCATGCAGCTATCAACCTCACCTGCAGGTGGTTGTGCAACATTTTCGCAGATATCAGATGACAACGCATGCAGCGATCAGAAAAGAGATACTTCTAACAATGTACTTGATTAAATGTCCCCTCGTGACGAGAACAGAGGTCAAATTAGAGTGTGTGAGGTAGCGATCAAATCAAAATAGCGGGGTATAAAATAACGACAATAATGAGCTTGAGTAACGTAACATAAATTCCAGAAAAATAATATATTAAAGCGCGTCTCGCCCCATGAGAATGAAAATAGTGAGTGTCGCTTCCTGGGATGTATGCATAACGAAATCACGAGAGCAAGATTTTACGGCCAGAGATAACTCGTTTTTCGGTAGCGATATATGCGGGGTGATCTGAAGGATTGTAGGTAAGCTGTGAAGCAGGAGGGGTGCTTCAGACCTCTAAAGATATTTATTGTCGTCAATTAAGGTTGCATATGCACAAGCAGACTGCTGCCATATTCAGTTGTTGCCAAATAGTAGGTAATGCGCCTCTTAGAAGCATTAATTGCGCCACTCATTCCAGCGGGATGCCTTCCCCGACTCGATATCCGTTGCGGATACGAAGATGACCCGTCTCGGAGACTACTGTACCACACAATTGATATCAATCTCACCGCACAATCCCCATCCTCCTCACGATACCATACTCTCCATTCCTTGTTAATAAAGCCGTACAGATGCAAACTAACACTATGTAACGTGGGTCGAGGCTGTGTGTCATATCGCTCTGACCGTGAATAAATGTTTCCAAATGAGTTCCTCCATATCATTGGTCGAAATATCACTTCCATGTAATCGCCGTATGCGGCGGTGGAATGGGTTTGTTGCTTGACATATGGCCTTTCCTGTCGCAAATATTCTTCAAACTGCGATAGGGACTTGCTGTTGTGTCTGCTCATCTGTGGCAGGGGCTTCGTCTTCTGGGGGTTTGGGAAGATCATCCTGTAGGCACAAAATGTATGAGTAATGGCACCTCCTGGCGTAGAACCCGAGCTGGAGGATTGTCACTTACGACTTCGAATATGACTCTGATCATTAAGCTGCAGCTGGGACAGACTGCGATATCCTCCTTGTCTCGTAAATCCGAGATGTTGATTTCGAATCGATCGCCACAAGGGCATGGATAGTGGTAGATCTCTAGGACGGGATCGTACGTCATGTCCTCGATTTCTATTTCATCGTAAATATTTTCAGCCATAGTGGGATCCTGTGCCGTGTGGTGTTGCGATGCAGCGCGCTCGTGCAGGTTCAAATGTGATATTGGTGCAAAGAAAAGTATGAGATAAATTTTATGGGAATGGAAGGGAAGCCGAGGCTGGATGACTGCCTTGCTGACTAAATTTGTACTGTCCACTAAAAATAGCTTCCTCATCCTTACGTCGCTTAGGCTATTTTTGTCCAGACTCTAACCTCAACTTCAACTTCAACTTTCTTTAAAATTTTTCTCACATTCAATGACTTTGTATCTATATTTCAAGTGAAATGATAGCTCAAGATACTTCTACAGCAATTAAGAAGCGCTGATAAGCGCTTTTAGGCTCTGATGCAGCGTTTAAGTCTGTCTAAAATAAGATGCTAACGTGAAGTTGCTTTGTCATGTTAGTCAACGGCGTTCAAATTTATGTGGAAAGACTCAGCCCTATTGCAGCCCTGCTTTCAAGTACCTCCTTGTCAATCCCGCTCAACCCTCCTTCATATATCACGCACCATTCGTCAGACACCAGTGCTTGTCTTTGTCTCTGCATATCGGCGTGTGTGACCTCTTTTGGGTGTGGGTGCATTTTCAAGTTATACCACGTACCGTTTGCTCAATCTATTGCGTGCACTGCCCTCGGCCCCCAAGTACTTTCGCGTCTGTGCCGCGAAGTATCGTTTCATTGTCGGTCAAGGCGGATGGGTGTCTATGTGTGTCAGTCAGGCGATATGCTCCGCATATGAAGACAAGGTTACTGGCTGCGAACGGGATATCCGGAGGCGTAATGGCAGTGTCCAACCTACCAGGGCGATATCTAGTCAAGCTGTGTCTATAAGACTCTCATGACAACCAGTACAGCAGATCAGGTGCCAAAGCAAAATATTCGTCTTGATCACATCTTACACCCTCCATTTCCACTTCTTCGCACCTGCAATGAATGAAGTTAGTACCAGAAGTACTACAAAGATCCGGAAGAGAGCTTCAACTCCTAGAAGCAAGACTGGTTGTGTGACTTGCAAGTGCGTTCTAGGTTGGCGCTACATTAGATAGCTTGAAACTAACCGTAGGTGGCAGAATCAGGAGACTAAAATGTGGAGAGGAAAGGCCAAGCTGTCATCGTTGTAAGAAATCAGGATGGATCTGCGATGGTTATGATTTTGTTCCGAGTCCTCATCCACAAAACCTGCCTGATGCGCCTACATATACTCGCTCGCCATCGTTTACACCGTCACCTACACCCTCATTATACGTGTCATTTGCAATTCTCGAACTGAATCCCCAGGAACAGTATTACTTTCAGTACTTTGTGGAAAATGTTTCAGACAAACTCCCCAGTCAGGATGCGTTTTTCTGGAAAGGACTCGCCCTTCAAGAAAGTGTGCATACATTCTCTGTTCGCCATGCGATTGTAGCAGCAGGAGCTCTCGCCGAAAGCAGTCTTCAAACCCAATCTGGCGGTTATATAATGGGTGTAGGACAAGGCTCACCCCGAGAATTTGCTCTGCAACAATACGAAAAGGCCATTCGTGGACTTCGGCAATCCATTAAGAGCCCCGAGTCCGAGAAATGTACGCGAACAACATTGATTACTTGTATCGTTCTTGCTTTCTTTGACAACTTCATTGGTAACGGCGGATTTGCTCTGCAACATATTCGATATGCCCGAGAAGTCATGGTGTCTTCAAGAACCATGCCCCTATCAGCTATTGGAGAAGAGACCCTTGAATCTGATCAATTAGCTACCATGTTTCTACGTCTCGATATGCAAGCTCTATGTTCCATGGGTATCGAACAAAATCGGACATTCATTATGCTCGAACCACATGCACCTTCTTTTCAATTGCCAAACCGCCTTTCAAGCCTCGATGAAGCCAAGAACATACGAAATCAGATGGTATGGGAAGGTTATCGCTTCATGTATGCCACGGCACAATACTGCCATCTTCCCCGGGACCAAGTTCCATCCGATGCAATTCGCCGACGAGACTTCTTTATCGAAAAGATTCACATGTTCCATGCCCTGATATCAAGGATGCTCAATGACACTGAATCAGACTTTACTTGTCACCCCCTATCGCGACCAGAGTCTTTAAAGCTGTATTCCACCGTACTGCTGATCAGACTGGTGTCAAGTCTGGGAGCGTTGGAGACATCTTGTGATGGACTTTTTCCACACTTTCAATTCCTCCTGAATGTATCAGAAGAGACTATAGAACACGAGAACAATGATGATATACTGATACGAGGTAAGTTGACACCTTTTCCACACAATATCGACCCTCCAACGTCTTTTTTAGAATCCGACACCTTCAACTTCGAAGTTCGAACCGTGGCACCGCTTATGCTCGTCGCTACCAAATGTCGCAATATGAAGCTGAGACGGGAAGCGGTGGACCTTCTCATGGCATCGCATCGTCGCGAATGGATGTACGATTCATTTCTTGCTGGTAAAGTATCGGAGTGGATGATTGGTATTGAGGAAGAGGGTATGGATGAGACAGGGTATATTCCAGAGGAGGCTAGGGTGTGGGGAGAGCATGTCAAGCTCGATTTGCAGAGGCGGAATGCATTTGTAAGGTGCAAGCAAAATTACAGGAACCGAATGACAGGCGCTATCGATTGGCGGTGGAGAGAGCAGAATGTCAGCTGGTAATGGCATACTGAGCGACATTGGAAATCATACGGGCAGGCCTTGATGGCATTGATCTAGACACTGTCGGCGGTTATAGGAAGTCTCTCTGAGGTTCAAACAATACTAATATTAATATAAGGCCGATTCAATCATCGTTCAATTTATGCGATGAGAATATCTTGCCTTCTCAAGAACCACCTGATGCCAGCAGAGTGTTCATGGAGTGAACAGAATTTCCGGGGACAAAAAAGTACAGGAGCGCATCTCACTTCTTCTCACTGCCGACAAGTCTCAAGCTGCAGAAACCAAGACAAGAACTTCAACACACAAGAAACAAACTTTCAAGATAATCGTATCGCATCCACTTCCAGATAAAATTCACGATAATCTTGGAAATCTTGTCATCAAGAAACCCTAAGCAAACCTTCAACAGCACCCATGCTACAAAAAAACCCATACCAACATGGAACCTTGAAATCACACGATGCCAACAACCCTAAATCTCGATCTCTCTCCTCTCCCAAAAGATCGCAAGATGCGATCTCTCAAAGTGGGATGTTTCTACCCAAAGCCCGCCTCAAAACCAAGGTTTCCCCCCTGTCTCTCTCGGCTACGCAACATGACGCAGGAGAACCTCTCTCTCGCCAACCCTCAATGTTCAGATTCCCCTCACCAGCCACTTCTAATACTTGGATATCTCTTATCCTGTCTTATCCGTGAATTAACCACCAATTGCAATGTATCACGCAAGACAGAGGAGAGAGAAAAAGAGGGGAGAAAGTGCCGTTCTCTCCGAGAAGCCACAGCGAAAACCTGGTATTACGCCACAACGGTGAAGCTACCCCTGTAACCAGAGCTGCAAAATCAGGGTTTACACATTAATATTTCTTCATCCCTCTTGTTCGTTGTGAGTGCTTGGTATGAGAAGGGGATTTTTAGTGGCCGTTGGAGAAGGAAACGGGGAAGAAATGGCTGGACTGCGAGGAAGCCAAGGATATATAATTCGTGCCTGGGAAGAGCCCCTGTGTATGCTTGGAGGCTGATGATGGCATACGATATGGTGGGGGAATGGGATATGATGCCATTCTCTCTGTCTAGCTGGTGAGGGAGAAAGAGGATAAGTAGGTGTGGTTGTCGCGTTATATTATTATTCTTCATCCATATCATACATTCATAATCATAATCCTCTCATCCTCCTCATTTTTCCTCTGCACTCAAGGCTCCTCAGATTTGAGTTTCGACCCAATCACAAAATGCATCACCTCACTTCCGTCCTCTTGCTCAGCGCGACTGTTGCAGCACAATCCGTCTCTGTTACTCTCTCTGAGGGCTTAACTACCACTCTTGTCCTGCCTGCTTTTCCATCGTATAGCGCGACTACCACAGTGTATTCTGGTGTCACTACCACAACCATCACTGTTGAGCCATCTTCTTCCTCAAATGGGACAACTACTACAGTAGCCGAAAGCACTATTACTGTTTCACCTACTGTGACTGGTAGTATGACTACTGCTGTGATTGGGAATGTTTCGAGTACCGCGGAGCAGATCAGTAGCTATCTTAGCTCTGTGTTGAGTGTAGGACAATCTGTGGGCTCGAGTCTGGCGTCTGACGCTTCGACTGCCGTGGAGAGTGCAGCGAGTTCCTTGTCGACTGCTGTGGAGAGTGCGGCTAGTTCTCTGACGACTGTTTATGCTGGTATGTTTCTACGTGCTTACCCTTGACAGTGAGAATTTGAAATTAACTGGAACTAGGAGCGACAACTACCACAGCTGTTCTGCCATCTGGTACTGGTGGAGTGGGATCTAATGCGACTGCTACTGGCAGTGGTAGCCCACCTGAATTTACTGGAGCTGCCAGCAGTGTGAGAATTGGAGAGTCAGGAATGAGTGTTATGGGACTGGTTGTATTCCTCGGCGCATTGATTGTCTTTTGAGCGGATTGGCGATTATGAGTGACGATATGAGAAATGAGCGCACGGTTTCATGTGGACTTTTGGAGTTGGATGCATTGCATTGGAAGGATAATTATATAATGTCTATACCCAGCCAAATAATCGAATCAAGACAGAATCAACGAACCTCGTGACGTGCATACCTACCATGAGTCATGTATAACCATGCAGGTGAAATCGGAGTCTTGAGTGCCAGTGGAGCATGGCATATAGAAGAGGTTTCATTTCCGGGCTACTATGTACCTAGGCTTGATTGGTGTCAGCGAGTGTATTTCAAGCTTAAACAAGAGTATATTGAGAGAGGGTTGAGTGATCAGACAGCAGTTGGTACTTAGTAAAATCCACATTTGGAATTCAGAACAGGTCTGTGAATAAGGTTTTTCATCATGTCACTGGGTAGGGGGTAGAAATGAGCTCCAATACACATACCTTTTAAGTTCAAGGTTGATGCCATCGATCAATCTACGGACCGATGGCGGCCTCTCGACAGATGAGACAGAATCTCATTCAAGTCGGCGCTTTTTGAAGAAGGAGTCCATAGTCTTTTGACTTGAGTCATGTTTCAGACTTCCGATTCCACCCCGAGTTTTCTTGAGTCCCTTGAGGTGCTCTTGGCTGTTCACTGCTCTTACCACCACCAGCAAGTCAAGGCATGCCTCTGTCGGCAGCCTACGAGTTGCTGGTACAGCTGGAGACTGGGCCGCTGGCTTCTGTGGTAGATCGCCCAATGCTGTCACATTAGCTTGGTGTGAAGTAGTGGCATTGGTTGAGGGCGCAACGTCCCGGTCAGGGCTCGGCGTGAAGGCTGGTAGTTTTGCCTCATTGGTTTGATTGGATTGCGGCGAGTTGGTAAGGCTTTCAGGCCCCGGTTTTGGCTTGACCTCCAGCTCTAGATATCCAGTATTTGACCAGCCACCAAGGTATTCCAAGCTGAACCCTCGCTCGGCTGCTTGTACACCTGGGAGAACGGTGACGCATCCTGGGTGGAAGCGTTTCAGCAACGCCCTCCACAGATGACTCAGAATAATACCATGGGCGACAACTGCAACAGTATACTGTTCTTCTACCTCATGCAGTAATCGGATCAGGTGTGTGTCGATGAAGGAGTCGGCACGAATACGCATGCTCTCCTTGGTCTCCACATCAATAAACCCTGGCTCTTTATTGCGAGTCTCCAAGTGTGCCTCTCTCCCAGATTTATTATCCTCCTTCGGTCTCTCGAAGAAATGCTTGCCCTCGTAGAATCCAAAATCTTGCTCTCGCAGCGATTCCAGTTTTGTTGTCTCGGGAAGTGAAGGATCTTGGACATCGCGTATAGCCTCGGCGGTCTTGAATGCTCGCTGTAGATCTGACGAGAAGATATGGGAGATCTTTACATCGGTCGCAGCGAGGTGGGAGCCAAGTCGATTGGCTTGGAGGACACCATGATTGGTGAGAGCAGAGTCAGTGACGCCTGCACTTGAAAGCTGTCAGCACAATATAATTCAATATTTTTTCAATGCAGAAAACGTACTAAATACCTGCTACATTGTGCACGGTCTCGCCGTGTCTGATTAGAAGAAGCCTCATCCCGCCGCCTGGGAGGGTAGAAGGTGCAATTGATCAACTCATGCTTTGTTGATTGACAGAAGAAGAGTAGGAAAAAAGTTCCCAAGATGGAGGAAATATTTTAGCTTGTAAATAAGCGAGGGGCTAGTCTCTAATCTCTCTCCCTGTGCACTTGCTCGAGCGAGAAATGGCAACCACATTTCAGACACGTCCAAAGAACATTTCCCTGATATGCTTGAGGCCTGATACGCGTGCTCTAATATTTTCCCCAATGTTCGATTTCTTACGATTATACACTCAGCACCATTCTCTTGCGATCGAGTGTCTCAAATTAGACTGCTACCACCACATCTGAAAATTTGCGGGTGTAAATGTAATTAGTCTGGTATCGCTTAGTAGTTAACAAGCTGAAATGGCTGAAGTTGTTGATTGAATCTAGTCTCATGATGCATAAATGCTGCAGATTTTGAAAAATTCATAATTGAGCATCTAGCAAGTGTACTTCAGAGCCAGGAGACCGAGTCATGTTGCAATTGGTTCCGACGCGTCGCCTATACATACCTATTACTTTACTTTCCTGCTCCTATGCCTTCGGGTTGCTTGGTCGTTTCTTGCGCTTGCTTGAGAATTTTTGGTTTCACAAGCGCAGTAAAGACCTCATACGCTTTAGTTACGAAGGTATCTAGAGACCGGGGATTGCAGAAGTGCCCCTTCTGCTACAGGGAGTGCAAGATCGGCGGCTGTATAGAAATCCTACTGGGTGCCCTATCTGTGCTGTCCATGAAATAACTTCTCCTGTTGAGATTCATTTATCATGCTTACAGCCCTTCTACTAAGAGTATGACGGATGATACTTATTGTGTGTAAAAGTCTCGCCTCCCTTCCTCGATAATCTAAGTGATTCATTATCAAATGAGAGACTTTAATGGTCGAATTCCCGATTGTTTTAATATTAACAAAGTCGCCTTGGTTGGAGTGAACAACCTCTTCTTTGCGCTTGTTGGATTTCTGTGATGGATGCAATACAGCTCGTGTATCTAGGAGGCCACAGAGCAAGAGTGGCTACAGAACCTTGCTCCAGTCAGTGAAAATAACGTTTTGGAAAGTCGATATTTTTGGAAATTGTACTCACCTTTGTACTCACCCTTGCACCTTCCATTTTGCCCGTGTATGGAAGTGGATACCCTCGTACCTTAAAGACTTTCCACTCAGCACTCGCGCATTTAACACATCTTCACAATTCATGTCTCAATCTGCATCAGGCATCATCACTAAAGACGCAGCACAGCTGTTTGATACGCAACGCATCAATCAAATAGCAGATTTCCGGTATTTTTGCCAAAGGTACCATGCACACGTTCATGCCCGCTCCGAACCACTTCATATCAACTTCCGCGTCTTGTTACTTAATGAATCCATTACTAATCATGAGACAGGATCCGTCGCAGACATATACTACAAGACGCTGGTGGCTCAAAACTTCACGAAATACACTTCTCACTTTCCCTTGGCATATCAGAGTTCCTCAGCAGCGTCTCTACTACCTACAGGCATTTGTCTTGCATCAAATACATTCCTGTTTCGACAAGTACGATTTCCACAAGTCTAATCTTGACGAAATCGGTTTCCACAAGTCCGATTTTAGAAATCCGGCTCACGAAATTCAAACTCGATAAGTCCGATTTCCACAAAATCGGATTCTACAAGTCCAGTTTTAGACATCCGGCTCACGAAATCCAAACTCGATAAGTCCGATTTCCACAAAATCGTTTTCACAGGTCCGATTTAAGAGATCCGTTTCACTAAATCCGAATTTTTAAATCCGATTTCATAAGTCCGATTCCAAACAACATCGGTTTCCACAAGTCCGACTCAATAAATCCGATTCACTATCTCCGAATCTGACAAGTCCTATTTCCACAAACCTGGTCTCTACAACCTGACTTCTACAACCCGCTTTCTACAACCCGCTTTCCACAACCCCGATTACCACAGGCCTAAGATCTGTAGGCCTGATTTCCACAGGTCGACTTTCATAACCCCGATTTTCGCAAGTCAGATTCCAGCAACTCTGCTTCCACAAGTCGGATGCAATAAATCCGATCTCAAAATCGACTTCAACGAGTCTGATTCAATAAATCCGATTCCATAGATCCGATTTTAACAATTCCAAACTCCAGAACTCCAAGCTCCTTAACTCCAAACTCCACAACTGTACACCTCCAAATTCCACAACTCTAAACTCCACGAGTTTGATCCCATAAGTCCGATTCAATACATCCGATTTTCACAACTCCAAATTCCTTGAGTCCACACACCTAGCCTCAAACTTCACAACTCTGAACTCTGTAAGTCCTTTTTCTTAAGTCCGCTTCAATACTCCCAATTTCAACCAGCCCGGTTTCACACTTCGTGACGCGCCAGCTTCATACGACTTGTGTAGCATCACTACACACATCAATAAGAAGTCCGAAGGGTCTTGGCCATATACTAGGCACTACAGACCTCCTCTTGAGCACTATCTCCACGACTATTAGTCATCAGATTCCTGGATGACTTACACGGAGTTCGATCTTCACGACTGTCAGTCACAAGGTTCCTGAGTGACTTACCTAGAGTTCTACAAGTACGATCGTCACTTTCGTATTGGAACACGCCTGCTATCTCGGATCTCCTTATCAGCATTGCTCCGCCTATCAAGCATTAGCTGTAAAGACTTCTTTTTGTCATGTTCGACAAGTACGCTTTCATTGAGCACTACTTGCAGATGTTTCTATTATTTCTGAGATATATAGTTCCCGTTTTCACACCCCCGGACTAAGTCATCTTCCACTCGCCACTCTTTCTCTTCTTTCATACAATGGTTACTAACTATCTCATAGCATTTCCTGTGGACACACAATCTGGGTTAGCTTGCGTCCGTCAAACCTCACCTGAACCCAAACCACAGATCGTGATTTGCTTCTTCCACGGGCCGGTAGGACCCAACATTTACGATTTTCATTTTCACCGAACTGTCGATTCCACGCATATCCATACACCCCGTGCAGGTAGGTTCCAAATTCTTTGCCGCGCTCGCAACTCTTATTTCCATGCGGCGTTGCGAAAACATTCCTTTCCTGTTGCAGATTCGTACTGGGCTCATAAATCCTGCCCTCACACATCCCCGCAGAAATATTTCCTTTCTGTACCACCTGGACCTGTTACTGGTCTACCATCTATTTCAATCTTTTCTTTCATCAGATCCCTGCATGAACGCTTCTGGTATTAATGTTGCATTAATACCAGAGATATCTTTTACCTTAGCACCACAGATAAGTTCTTTCTTTCATGAAATTCCCAACTCATTATGTTTCGTGTCCTTACCCAAGGGGAAAAAGGTACAATGAGCACATCTCCCGCAACTCAGCCTACTTTCCGTGAGTTACACCTCAAATTTTTCAGCCGGTACTATATTTGTACCTTCGACATTATTTGGTGCTCAGAGAGATACTGTCTTGTATCAGGAACCGCCTCTCCCGTTCTCTTCATATATCACCCGAACAAATCATATCGATAATTCTTCGAGTGGCAAGATTATCGTATGGCACTCTTGGTTATGATTCTTTTCAAGCGGTAGAATCATACACTCTTTTCAACACAAACGTATTGAAAAGAATAAGGCGAACATTTAATGGCGTCAATTATCCAAACGGCGAGACTATCACAAAGTCTCTGGTTCATGGTTTTATTCAAGCGGCAGAATCATGCACTATTTTCGATATAAACGTATTTAATGGGGCTTTATGTCATTAATTCTTCGAGTAGGAAGACTTCATATATCTCTCTCATTTATGATTCGGTTCAAGCGGCAGAATTACACACTCTTTTCAACACAAACTTATTGAAAGGAGGCTCATATCATTAGATCTTCGGGTGGCAAGACTTCAGATAGCTTTCCTGTCTATGACTCTGTTCGAGTGGCAGAATAATACACGTTTTTCAACACAAACGTACTAGAATGAGCCTCATATCATTCATTATTCGTGTGGCAAGACTTCACATGGATCCCTTGTTTATGATTCTGTGCAAGCGGCAGAATTATATAGTCTTTTCAGCAAGAATGTGTTGGAACGAATGGGACCTCCAGATTCGACGTGGGTTTGACATACATTTCTTTTATCCTTTTCCCTTTATTGAAAGTTTAGCAACTCCAATGCTGCTAAACTCCTGGTGGGTGGCATTGCTATTTTCATTGCTCAAAACACAATTTTCTGAGCAGCCATCTCTCGGATGACAACAAAATTTCGTCCGGGCTTTGGCGGACGGTCAATGAATTACAAGTCTACTTTTCCAAGCCCAATTTCATTTCATGCTTACTGCTTGCAATCAATGATTGCAAGAGACTCTGGATTTTCCATATTTATTACTCCTTTCCTCTTGAATTCTGAATACTCGATATGCACCCGACATATTAAATTGTGGAGGTACTTTTTTCATTACAATAATGAATAGCATATTGCTAACCTGTCTTATTATGCGCATTGTCCGTTCCGCTTTACAGCTCCTTTTTTCATCGACATTATCCTTAGTTTCTTGGGTATCTCTCAACTAGCTGACACTTTCAATGAATTCCAGCTCAATAACTCATTATACCAAATCGTCATCGTCACCATGGACATTCCAAATTCATCGTCTCAACCCGGAAACGGGGGTATAAACCATCTCCCCTCAATTTTCGGGGGTCAGACTGTCGCAGCCGCCGACAGTCCACCCAAAACCCCAGACGATAAAGTATCGGACGATAGATTGCAATCAGACGATGAAGATCCCTTTGCTGCTCTCAATTTTAATGAACCCGTCATTTACGATCCGGAGAATGAGTTCTTTGCCAGGTATGCAAATGAAACATCAGCAGAGCGCAAGCAGACCAATATCCGGGAGCTTGGTATCTTCCTGAATAGCAGGAAAAGAGCAGCAGCTCAAAAACAAAACATCGGACTTTCTGGAGCATGGCTTGATCAAGACGAGAGCGGTGATTATGATCCGAATGAACGACGTACTCCTCGTGCACCACCAAGAGCCGCCAAGCCAAAGAGATCCAGACCCGTGGAATTAGATGACGATGAATCACCGAAGCGGAACAAGATCATTGCAGGGCGTGGATTCTATCTGTCCGATATCCACACTTTCAAATTCGAAAATGAGACAGGCAGAGAATACCTGAGATCCATTCCAGCAGGTCCTTTCCGAGACCAGGAGGAGCACGAAGTTTCAGAGGCGGATGAGGATTCAGATGATGATCTTAGAACTCCAAAGCGCAGAAAGACCAGGAGACACACCAAGAAACCTGGAGCAGGAAAGAAAATCAGAGCAGATGGTCTTACCATTGACCAACTCACCATCGGTCATCCTCAACGAAGAGGTTGTAAAGCATGTTTCGAGTCTGGAAACGATCGTTGCAGTCTCATTGACCATAGCGACGAGTACCCCTGCATCGAATGCGAGGACGCGGGCTTCGATTGCGAGTTCATTGTTCCACCCAAGTTAAAGAAGTCCTGTGAGCGATGCAAAGTACGTCGAAGACCTTGCTCCTACAAGAAAGATGGTGGAAGAGGGCAAGATACATGCGAAGAGTGCGAGGACGAGGGGGTATCATGTTTCGCTGCTCCTCTCAAGGATTCCAATTATTCTCGACGCTATGATGAAGTTCTTGCCCGTCCTCCCGCTGAGAGAAAGTTCGTCGACCCAGCTCCTACTATTCGCTCAAGAAGATATGTTGCGTGTAACCAATGCCGTGATGGTAAATTACGCTGCAGCAATAAGGGGAAAACAGATCAAGGACCTTGTCGAGAGTGCAAGAAGAAAGGAGAGGAATGTAAATTCGTTCTTCAACTTACTCCTGGTCCGAAACTCTTGCAAGAAAATGATCCCCTCGCTCACCCTAAGCCGAGAGGAAGAAAAAAGGGAAGTGGATTATTGGAGCCTGGTACAACTACAGGAAGAAGACTTGGAGATAGTGGAACGCTTTCACAGAGAACTACTACTGAGATGCTGCTCAAAGAACTCGAGGAAACAGAAAGCAAAGCTCTCCTTCGCAAGAACAAGAAGACGCCACTATCTTCCTACTCTTCTCACGATTCCCACGCTATCTCATCCGCCTCCCCGTCCTTCGACACAATCCCCAGGCTCATCGGAACAACAGCAGGCTATTCCCACATCCACATCACCACTTCCTACTGCCACCCCATCTCATTCAACTACATACCCGATCCTCTCCAAAAATCTCCCTGTTCCTGGTGTGAAAATTCTTTCTTCGGTCTCTGTGGCTTAGCCGATGAATCTGGACCCCGAGTTGTCGAAGGATTCTACTGGAATGACGGCTCAGGCTTCGAGGAACTTTTTGGCGGGTTCTCGGAAATGGGTTATGAGAGGAGTAGAATGTGTGTTATATGCACTACTCTCCGTCTTCAGATCATGACTTGCACTCAACATGTTCTACGATCACTGAAGGAGAAGGAGATCGATTGGAGAGTTTTTGATGATGAGGAGTGGAACCGCTCTGAGGAGGCTATCAAGAATGGCAATACCGAAGAAGGAAAGCTCATCTTAGAAGCAAAATGGTGCTCCCTATGCCCCAACCTAGCCACTTTCACCTGCTGCACTAAAGGCGATTCCGACCTCTCTACCCTTACTCAAACAGGATGTGGACTCCTTCTATGCAGAGAATGCCACACCCTTTGCGAAAAGATCCACAAAGGTGGTCTCTGGCGCGGCGACGAAGTACTCGACACCATGGTCCGCGAGATCAAACAGAACAAGTGGCTGTTCCCAAGTGGCGTGAGAGCAGATGCACAGTTCCTCACATCTACTGGTGAGCTGTGGGTTAGAATGGAACAGGGAATAGGTGCTGGAAAGGAAAGCGGAGCTGGAAGGACGCCTAAGAAGGTGTGTGAGAAGAGAAAGGGCGCGGTTGGAGGAGGCGTGAAGAAGGAAAATAAAGTGAAGGAGAGTGAGATGAAGGAAAATCAGCACAAAAGTGGCAAGGAGAAAAGACTCGCGGAAATGGGTGCAGAGTTTGGAGGACCACTGACGAAGAAGGCGAGGGAGGAACAAAATCGGAGAGTTGCGATGGCGTTTGGGGGTGAGGTGATTGATCTTACGGATGATTGAGGGGAGAGAGCATCGTCACCATTTCTTTTCTGCATTTTTCATCAAAACAAAAGTTTTTTTTTCAGGGGATTTTCATCCATTTTGTAACATAGTCATTTAATTTCTGCATCTCCAGCTAGGCATAGCACTTTGATGCAGATTCCAAGTCCTAGCCATAGCAGGACATTTATGGATTTTAGCAAAATTTAAACGATGATTTCAGTTAACTTTTTAGAAGGATCCTTTAATTCCACCTCTTTTGTAATATAGTTTTTCAATTTCTGCATCTCTAGCGAGGCATCGTACTTTGAAGTAGATTCAAATCTCCTTCAAGTTACGGAATATTTTCTAAATACTTAATCTTCTCTTTTCATCTGGGTATTCATTCGTATAATCCAAGACCTTACAGTTCTAGTACTCTGAAATCCCTTTCGATCTACCTCTTTTACTTATACTATATAAAATTAGCGATTCTCTACCTGCTCCTAGGACAAATATACCCCTCCCAATCTCCCATATTCACGTGTCTCGTATTTTACTTCTCAATTCTCTGTATAGTCATTGAAGAATATAACTAAACACAATACACTTAGAACATACCTAGCCTATACACAGTTCACCTGCACAAGAGTATTATTATCATGCCATTTTTGGTTGTCTACATTTTATAACCATCTACAATTTTCATTCCCCTTTCTCCTTATCACTCGGAGATCTCACCACTTAGCAATCACCCCAGTCAATGCACGCAGCAAATCCCAAATCGATGCCACGCATAGCCCATCCATCCAGCAACACCAAACCCCGCCATATTTAGAGAACGCCACCGCTATGCAACCAGCAACCATTCCCAGCGTAACGTCATTGATAGCATCGATATGCTTATTCCACCTCTATCTCCTCCAGGCTTCATCTGCAATCCGTAGCCAGAGGAAATTCCTATGCAAATGTAATAGAACTCAAACAGAATAAGAAATCCCGTGGAAAAAGCAAAAAAAGAGAAGAGAGTTTCGCAATGCATGCATATCCCCAGAAGGGTAGGAAAGCATATGATAGGCCCGTTGATCGCATAATTCCCAGAAGCAAAAAATAAGCAGCAACGGAAACGTAGTCCAACAATATCAGCCAGTAAGTCTGCTCAAGTCTGCTTATTTGACCAAGCTGGCAGTCTCCTCGGTAGGATCCTCATGCTTGGCGACACTGCCCTTGCCTCTCCAGGTACTGACAGCCTTAATCTTGGCATCAAATACCTCTTTCTTAGTACCATAGGCTTGAGGAGTGAGTTTGATGAGGCAGTGAAGAGGGACGTTGAGCCATGGGGACTTCTCTTGGTCTTCCTTCATGAAATAGGCGTAGATGCAGCGGAGGATGGCTTGGTGAGTGACGATGAGGATATTCTCGCTTCGCTCAAGTTCCATGATGATGGGTTCGAGACGGATGACTACATCACGGTAGCTGGAGATTGGTTAGTAGGTTTTTAATAATCGGAGTGTGTTTGAGAGAAGGGAGGAAACATACGATTCACCACCTCTATAGCGATAATTGTACTTGTCATCATCACGAGCAGCAAAGTCCTCTGGGTACTCCTCCTTGATCTCAGCGTAGGTCATGTTATCGCAAACTCCAGAATCGAGTTCATCGAGAGCCTTCCATTGAAGTTGGTTCCATTCTTGTGGGAGGTGACGAGCTGTCGCAATAGTACGCTTAAGGGTGGATGTCCAGACAGTGAGAGGATGATCTTCGCCCTAGTGATTGTGAGTAGGTGTCATGGTAGTTAAGGGTAATACATACGTAGAAAGACTCCTTGACGAGATCTGGCAGCTTGCGGGCATATTCCTCGCCACGCTCAGAGAGTCCCGCATCACCACCGATCTTGCCCAATACATTCCAAGCAGATTCTCCATGCTACCAAAATTAACCAATGCATGTTTTCAGACCTTTGACAAACTTACTCTTGACAACCAGATAGAACGTTGCTTGATATGCAAGTTCATCAAGTAGTAAACAACCCGACTTTGCAAATAGTCTTGAATAGCATTGATGATGACCTTCTTGCCCACATCCATGATCTTCAAATAAGTCAGATCTCCCTCGGTCTCATCAATTGTCTCGTAGACCTTCTCATAATTGCGAATTCGATTGCGGAAATCCTGCGCAGCCTGCTCTGGATCTTGACCCTTATAATCGGGAGACGAAGTCTTGACTTCTAGGATGTTACTCATAATGAGCTCCTCATCATCGCACTTGCTCTCAACGAACAATGTCTCAATGCCTTCACTATCACATTTCTCCTTGATCCAGCGTCTGCGAGCCTTGGTACTGTTAGTAGCGTCCAGAATAGCGATTACTCCTCCCTTCTTGAACCATTGCAGCATATCTGCCATGGCAGCCTCCGCAGCAGCTTTTCGCAGACGCTCGCCTTCGACATTATCGTGATCGAAGAAGTTGGCGGGAGGAGAGGGCGCGGTGTTTCGTCGATATTCACCGACATTGAAGACCTTAGCATCGATTGAAAGCCAGCGAAGATATCGTTGAGCTTGCAGACGTCAGTATGATCTGTCATTCTTCCTAAAGAATAATACATACCTTTTTGCGCAATCAGTGACTTTCCACGAGCTGGCAAGCCCACCATAACCACACAGATCTGAGTATCTTCGACCTGGACACCGTCGCCATTAGTCTTCCTGCTGGGGCGCGCAAACTGCATCTTGGAAGCTAAACGAGAACGCAAAAAACGAAGTTGGAGAGAATGAGGGGATTTGAGGGGATGCTGTAGGAATTGAGGAGCTGAGAACGTGGAGAGATGCTGAGGGAGTTGATCGCGTGAGGTGAGAAGATGCCCCAGTTTATGTGCGGTGATAACCGGGCGGTTGTCGACGGGAAGTTAACACGCAACTACTCGAAAGATTCAAGAGGATTGCATGCAGCAGAGAAGCAGAAGAGTATGTAGAATCAGAAATGAAGTTGTTGGGGACGAAAAGTATATGTTGTGAAGATTTTGAAGTCGAAGGGGAGAATATTGAGGTTGATGGATCGGAATTGATGTTCTTCGCTCTCTCTGGCTTTCCCTTTTTTCGGGTCCCTGCGAGCGAGTCGAAAGACGATCGATTAGATCTACCCGGAGATACCCCGCAGTTGCCCCTCTATCTGTATCGCAAAGCCGAGCGAAGCAATAAACTGAAGCAGAAGTATCTTTGCATATATCTTCCGCTTGAATATGCTTGTGCTTCCGTTTTGTACTTGGGAATAGTTACAATCAATAACAGCTAGAGTATAGTTGAACTCTCAACATTTCTCAGTAAATTATTTTCCATCGTCAGCTGCAGGCATTTCCCACAGTGGGGGTTTAGCCCCCACTGCTTACCTCTAACCTCCAATTCCTGTTCCCATTACCCATCTTTTACGGAATCACTGCAAGACACTTCCTGCATGCAACGCCTCAACACAACCAACAACCAAACTCCCTAGAATCAGGTGTTCATATCAGGAGACTCGTAAAATAAACGGTCATGGGAATAAATCTTCCAATCGCGTTTTCTCTCTCTCAACCTCCTTCCTACATCTAATAGGAAAATTTCTGTCTTATCACGAAAACGAGCTTATATTGGCACCATACAAGGAGTCTTCTTCTCCCGAAGCTCCAGGGCCAGAAACCTCGGGTTCCTGGATCCTGTTGCCTTTTCGCCGAGAGTCGGGAGCGGGCGATGGATCAGGAAATCTGCACTTGTGGATCCGGTTCCTCACCGCTAGACAACACGTGCTGCTGGATCTTACTTAAGACGCCAATCATGTGTGTATAAATGAACTTATAACAGAGACATGCAAAAACGATGAAGGGGAAATGATACATACATTGCTTAGGCTGTATCTCAGCCCCTTCTTTTTGCGGGGATTATTTCCAGCGGCTGCGATTCCGATCATCTTATCGCTGTATCTTTTTCTGCTTTCTTGCTTTGCTCTCTTCTCCTCGTATCTGTAACTCTTTCACTCTGTGTATCTCTTCTCCGTCTATCTGAGCGCAGGCGTCCAGACTCGAGAATATCCTCGGACCCAAGGCTGATGGGTATGGTAAGACACCACTGCAACAGGCTGTCCAGTACAGAATCCTTTCGTACGTCTTCTTTTCCGGTCCAGTGATGCTTTGTATATGTATGTGGAAAGAGATGTCACACCGCTATCTGTATGTACCGTATCACAGGTCAGCCACTGCTCTCCAATTCCTTTAGAAACACTCCAGCCCCAAAATGCGCATGGTTGAGAGAGATGAGTACTTACCTATCGGTTCCCCACTTCGAATTGCTCAAGAATAATGTAAATATATCCAGTTGTCCAAAAGATTGAAGAAACGAGCGCGTTCTAATATATCAAACAAAAACCCTCGATCTAAACTGTGTTGCGGGATAAAGCTGACGAAACCTATCATTTCTTCTTTCTTATCGTGTGCGATAAGCATCATTTCGTCTTGTAAGCTGGCTTCCTGGGCGCGTATCAGGTAGGATAGCGTTGGATTAGTGGTAAAGCGGCCGCAGATAGTGGGGTAGACATTCGATATGACATGTGAAGGACACTTAGCTGTAGGGCTTATGTCCCTTTTCTGCATTCATCACATCGTTGTCATTGATGAAGATCGGAATGGATGATAGAAAATTGGATTGCAGAAAGATAACCTAGATAATTCTACCTACGTCACCTCAAGTAAAGAAATTTCCCAATCCATCGAAACAAAACCCCAATTCCCGTGACAGAACACGCTAACGTTAGCGTCCGTGCACACAGCTCGTCTAAAAATATCTGTATCAAGAGCCTTCCTCGTCTCTACCAAGTGTTCCATCCTCATACCAAACGAAACCGCGACTCAGGATGTGCAAAGTGCGATACTGATTCAAGGAGTCAGACAAGTGCCAAAATGGAATGATATGGGTGCTGCCTGCCTAAAAACGGAAGGAGAGAGTGATAGTCAAGAGGAACAAGATGTCTTCAGTCGCGTCGCGTTCTTTGAGGGGGAGGCTACAAAATTGGGTTTACACTTGACGTTGAAGGAAGACATGAAATTTTTTTTCACCAGACACTTAGTCACGCCCATAGCGAAGCAACTTGCCTTGCTGCAGATATGACTTCGTCTATACATCGCCCGCTGAGAATATAAGCAAAGCCTTCACGCTCAAGCCAAGCAGAGACTATATGCAATTCTGTCCATGCCTGGCTATATATGTGCAAGCCCCCTTAGCATTCTCCTCTTTATATTGCGATCCATGTCAGACTCAAACCGCAGCTTTTGTCTCTGCTCTGGTCATTCAACTTATGTAGCTCCTTCCGCGAAAGTCAATGAATATCTGCAAGCGCCGCGCCCTTGACGGAATCTCTCCTTTGAACTGCTTCGCAAGTGATCTCAAGCAGGAGATTTGTTTTTGCTTTAGTCATTCAACTTGTACGGCTCTTTCCGCATAAGTTAATGGCTACCTGCAAGCGCCCTGAGCAAATTCTCTTCTTGCATTACCATTCAAGTCAAATTCAAAACACAAACTTTTCTCTTTGCTCCCATCATTCAATTTGTATGGCTCCTTCCGCAAAAGTTAATGACTTACGTCTTCCGGTCTGAAATGTACGGCCTTCACTTCTGTATTAGACATTGATTTTGTGCGGCTCCTTACGCAAAAGAAAATGACTATCTGCTAGCGCTCTGAGCAAATTCCCCTCTTTATATAGCCATCCAAGTCAAACTAAAGGCATAACTGTTGCCTCTGCCTAGTTCATTCAATTTGTATGGCACCTTCCGCCAAAGCTAATGACTAACGTCTTCCGGTCTGAATTCCAAGTCCCCGTTTTCCTTTTGTACGAAACATCCCTCCTCTACTTCTCCTTCCGCAAATAGCAATGCTAAACTTTAGCAAGACATCTACTCACTTGGGCCATAGGATTCACCTCACGGACTTCGTGCATCTCCAATCGTCTGTCAAGAAAAGAATACAGCGCCTATCGAAAGAGAAGACACAAGAGAAAAATTCCCCTACCCTACTAATGCCATCGCCTTTTCAGAACGTTGCAACTCAACAATTCAATACCAGAACCGAGAACATCATTAGTTCTTCGAAGCAAGTCAACAAGACACAAAAGTTGAATATGTTCACTGGAGGTACCAGGCGTGCTTCCCAGCTCTTTCGCCTCTTCGGCTATCAAAGCCAAAAAAAATCGCTGAACTATGTCCGTTCAAGAAGAGAAATTCAAGAAACAAATGCGCTTCCTCAAACCGAGGTCATCAGCACTTGGATATTCGGCACCCAAAAGAACCACAATACCGTATCTACTCCTAAATACTCGAAAGGCAGTACAAGGAAGCTATCCGCCAGCACAAACTCACAGACTCCTTGAGCCTTCGCTCCCGAACCCAGCAAACTCTACTATTTTCGACGCAACACAAACGATACGAGAGAAGTATATGCTCACTCGAGCCAACGATTTTCAAAGTCGTCAATTGAGGCGCATACTTCGTTTTTAGCTTTTTCAACTGGGCATAGCTGAATATCACGGCCTTCCATCAGCGAGCACGAAGAGTATAGACACCATAAACATACACAACACCATACTCATACACAACAACATATCGTACACAACACCATAATCATACACGACGGCCCTTCAGCAAAATTGTTTGGCTTGTTAGACCACCCAAACAACGAGAATCATTATTCAGATGATCTAATAGGCCAATCAATTCTGATGAAAGACCGTCATCGTCCCTCCCCTTGAGCTTCTGGTACTGACTGCTGCTCCTCGAGCTCGTTAAGTTGCATCAGGATTTAGTGCAACATCCACCCTTCTTATCTTACACACACCATATCGTACACAACACTATACTCAAACATAACACCATAATCATACATGACTGCTCTTCAGCACAGTTTGTTGGCTTCTTGGACTACCCCGACTGACTAGACTCGTTATTCAGGTAGTCCAACAGACCAATTGTTCGAAGACCTTGTCGATGAGTTCGGTGGGTGCCAGCCTGGCGGTCACCACCACGGGCGGGCTTTTGAATTTACCTTGCTTGTCGGACGTTGACTTCAATTATTAACCTTCCGAAATCTTCTACTTCCTCGATCTTGATTAACACCTCTACGCTCTCCTGTTGGAATCTCTGAATCCTTGGTTTGGATTCCATGTCTGGTGTCCGCAATGCCAGGATGACCAGTCCCGACGACGTCTGACTTATTCGTAGTGGAGTACACTGAAACCACGTTTCCTACACGCGCAGGTGACGGGAGGCTGAAATAAGGATTGACAGATTGAGAGCTCTTTCTTGATTTTGTGGGTGGTGGTCTTGGCCATTCTTAGTTGGTGGAGTGACTTGTTAACTCTTGAAATCTGGGTTTGGTGATATCGTAATTGCTTCGCGGATTTGTGTTCGGAGATAAATGCTCCGAGCACATATCCGCTGCTATTCGTCCCAGGCATGGATGCAAGTGACGGATCCATGCCCGTGTTTGTCAACGAAAAACGGATCTCTTGGTTCTGGCATCGATGAAGAACGCAGCGAAATGCGACGAGTAATATAAGCTGCGGAATTCAGCAAATTATCGAATCTAGTTGCTCGAGGTCCTTGTCGAAGGGCTGGCCAGCAGCACCCCAGAACACAAGAAAGGGACTAAATAGTGTGCAGGCTGTGGTGGTATCAAGTGGAACACGAACTTTTAACGTATAGAGCTCAGAACTGACCGCCGAATTGCGTCGAAGACCGCTAGTTCCAGGCTGTGGGTTAGTCAAAATCTCCGACGTCTTCAGTTTCTCTTCGGTGACTAGGGGTGACGAATTGTCACTGCTTTGATCTTCACTGTAGAGCTTGAAGCTAGAGCCGTCTCATTCCAGGATTCGTGAGAATGAGGATGCTATCGGAGTTGCCCCACGATACTCTCTGAGCGAGGGAATTCGCGCAGGAAACCATCCCAGAGGTTATCCTTCATATTGCCTGTCATGATGTGGTTCACAGCACTCCAATCGGTAACGAAATTCTTGCAATCTTGAAGCTTGGGGCTTCATCTCATTTTAAAACAAGCGAGAACGAGTATGAATATCGAAGTCACCTCACGGTACTCTCTGAGGGAGCTTAAAGTCATAACCGGTCTCAAGAAGATGTCCTTCATCTTTTCAAGGAAAGACGTGATCTTCAGCGTCTCCTATGGACAACGATACGTTCTCATATGCCTTGGTTTCTGGTCATCAAATCCATGATCTGGATATTCTCGACACTCCAGGGTCAACATTCTTGTTAAAGGGGTTTCTTAGTGGCTGGGCGCCTGCACTACCAATAGTCGGATCATTGCGGCATTGCGGAACTATTCTGGCTCTCATTGTTCTGGCGTACTGCTTGATCACCGAGTCTAGTTGTTCGCAGACCTTGTCGATGAATCCGGTAGGTGCCTGTTTGGATGTTCTGAGGTCATCGTGACCGTCGTTAAGACTGCCACTGTTGTAGCCCTGAGGTAATTAGCTAAGTTGATGGGTGCGAATCCTGAACTTACCAGAAATCAACAACGGACGGAGGTTGTCCGTTTCGGTGGCCGAAACCGTTTATTGGCTTTCCAGGACCAGTTGTCCAGGCAAGCAAAGGCCTCAAGATGTGTAACGCTGAAAGCGAGACCCTACACTGGATGTCAGCTTTAATGGCATAGACCTCAGGCACAGGAGCATTTACTGAGTTACTCCATATATCATGGTTGGCGTGTATGCCATTTGCATCATGGCCGCCACGACTTCTCAGTAAGTCGGGATTTACTGCTAGATTTTGGAGATCGACGGGTGCTGTCAGTCGCGCATACAATTGACAAAAATAGACAGATACCCCAAGTATATCGCAACCTCTAGTTGGTGTACCGAAGGGAAATAAAGGGGTTTCTCAGTGGTGAGAACGTATGATTGCCAATTCTCAACAAGATACTCCACTAACTTGTTGAAGAGAAGATACTGGTGGCGACCAGAATTTGAAACTACATCTCAGTTAGTAAAGTATCGAGATTATCAGACATCAATATACGAATTCCGACACGACACCAGATTCCAATCCATTTGATCGTAAGATGTCTTCTTCCGAAATGTCTGGATATGCAGGGCAGATTTCTGCCACGTACATCGTGTCGAAATCGAGGGTGGTTGCGTACTACCCGTCTGAAATGATGTCCTCCTCTACCAGCGACGCCGAACTCACGATATTTATTATGATCATGGGTGAGGGCTCAGAAGGAGGTGTCGTAACGTAGACGAGCCATCCAAACAGTGTTATACTCCTTAATTGCTACGAGCATGCCACGGAGCACTTAAAGTCTGTTTTGGGTCGGGTGTTGCCACCAAGACCTAGAAAAGTTGATGATGTCCTCCTCTACCAGCGACAATACCTGTAAATGGTATAGATCCCTGAAGGGAAAGAGTTGCACCAAACGGTTGAAGGCTGACGATGGTTGCGACATTCATGGAACCATAAATAGATTGCCGATATATCCAAGACAGAATCGACATCAACATCATCTTCGAAGAACGTTACTCATATGTTGGCCCCAGCTTCGATCTGTACCTTCTCAGGTTTTAGTGATTTCTCCGGTGGCACAGTTGCAATTTGCTTACCATTGAAAGGTGCAGTAGTTGAATCTACAACTATCTACGATTGGGTTCTGCATTCATCAAAAGTATCGATGTATTGCGAAAGATCTATGCTTATCGGCAAGATCGAATTGGGAGGAGGACAAATGTTCGATTTGCTGGCAGTATCAGTGAAGAGTTGAGACACACAGTGGGAGAGGGTCTTACTGCTTCAATATGCTTAGGATCAAATCTGTCGAAGATGCTGCGTATTATCATGTCTTCTTTTACCAGCCCCAAGTGGTGTTCGGAGAGAGGTGTGATATGAGAAAGCTTTAGGGTTTTCCGATTGAAGAGAAGACTCGAGAAAGCAGTATGAGATCGGAAATTAGAGGGAGGAGAAAGTGGCTGCTGAATCACAATTTAATGGGGATCGTAGACTCTAGAGTGTTGAGTGACATGTCAGAAGAGCAAAAGTGTCTTATGGTGTGGACGTGTTAGTGGCACATACCGGTTGCTTTGAGGCGACATTGATTGAGGAGCAGCTGAATTGCGCAAATCTGCCAAAGCGCGATCCACGACCTCTTTATGATCTTTCTCGCATTGCTATTCCGTGTTATTCATGTAGATATACAACTTAGTGATCATCAGCAAGGGAGAGCGAAGCGCAGGTGGTCGAGGTGTGGCTTACCAATGCCCTGAAGGCTTCCGCATCTCCATGGTCGTTTTTTCATGCTCGAGCACTGTAGAGCATCGAATAGCATCGAATAGCAAGAGAAGAAACAAGCTTCTAGATCGAGGACTAGTGTTCGAGGTATTGAGCTGTGTTGGGGGTCAAGGTCAGTCATCGAGCTCAACGTGGAAGCCGATCGACATCTGCATCAGCAACACATCTCGCGAGTTTCTTCTCAATCTCGAATCGCACAGGATATACTTCTATTTTTCGCAGAGTCTTGAAAGATGAAATGAAGTGTACAAGGCATGATTTTGATGATTGTTGTTGTTGATGGGGAAGTTGGAAGATTTGCAAAGTTGAGCGAACTCGAAAGGAGGGTAGATTGTGGGAGGCTGCGATGCAACCACGACAATCTCAGGGCTAGTAACCTCCTCGAGAGACCCAATAAGACGCAGCGGATTACTCGTCGAGACTGCAGGAAGACTGCTATTGTTCTGTGGGGTGTTTTGGCTCGCTGAGAATTACTCTGGACATCCGAACAGGACACATCCGTTTTATAGCTTAGTCTCCTCAACAACCGTTCCTATTCTATTCTACCCACACAATTAGGAAAGAACGAAGGCTGTTTATCACACACATCCGTCATCTTGTTCGGATTCGCTGAGAGTTACTTTGGGCATCCGAACTAGACACATTCGTTCTATACCTAGGTAGCTAAGTCTCCTTAACAACTTCGCGTTTCTATTCTACTCTACCTACGCAGTTAGGAAAGAACGAAGGCTGCTGATTCTATAAACCCGTCATCTTATTCAGATTCGCTAAGAGTTATTTTGGACATCCGAACAGGACACATCCGGTCTCCATAACAACTTCGCGTTCCCGTTCTGTTCTATCTACATGCCCAGGAAAGAACGAAGGTTGCTTGATCACACACCTCCGTCATCTTATTCGGGTTCGCTGATAATATTTTGGATATCCGAACAGGACACATCCATTTTATAGTTCCGTCTCCTAAAGAACTTCGCGTTCCCCTTCTGTTCTACTACACAGGCAGGAAAGAACGGAGGCTGCATGATTCTACAACTCTGGCATCTGCTTCGAGTTCGCTGATTTTGAAATAACATCCCGCCTTTCTGGTTATAGAACCTACGGAATTGGCAAAAGAAAAGGCTGCTTGATTACACACATTCGTCATTTTATTCGATTCACTGATTTGGACGTAATATTCCACTTTGCTGACTCTAGAACGTACGAAGGTTACCAATTCTACAACTCTGGCATCTGCCTCAATTTCGTTTGTTTGAGGCAACGTCCCAAATTTTAGATGATAGTACTTGTAAAGCTTTGCAAGAACGAATATTGTCCAATGTGTGATCCTGTGCTTTATCCATCGTAGTATCTGTAAACTTTCGGAACAACGAAGCTTGTATGTCCTTTGCTTTATCTGTCTCTTGCTTGAAGGCGGGCGTCAAACCATCTGATCAAAGTGTCTGGAAAACCTAGATAAAGGGACTGTTTGATTCCACAGCTCTTTATCTACATAGTTAACTTAAATCCATGGAGAACTGGGTACCATTTTTAATATCTTCATTTAGTTACTCACTTGGTGACTAAGTGGCAGACACGAAATTCCTTCCAATGCTGAAAGCGCGGTGATTAAAGGCACCAAATTTGTCAATTCCTATATATATATTGTAGCCCAAAAGTCAGCTCTGTTATGCGGAGGTAGTGGAAGTGGTGGTCAGTAGTGAGCAGAATGGTGGTCTATCTTCCCAGCCTCGCAAGTTCATGCTTCGTCACGCCTTCAATACATCAAACTTCCAAAAACTGAAAAAGAAAAATGGCCACCTCATCAGCTCAAGGAGCAGTAAGTCAATCTATCAATGAAGGATCGCCGCATTATCTCACAATCACCTAGTCAAACACCCGAAAAGAGTACGGTCTCATCCGACTCAATGTCAACGAGCTAGAAGCCTGGATTCTCGTGTCCGATCGTCTCACCCAACGCCACCATCTCGACAAATGGTTAGCCGATGTGAAGGATGCCCAGCATCCAGGTGGAGGGGACGGACCAATCGCATACTCTACTACAAAGAGGATGCTGAGATTGGACGTGAAGCAACTGCGGACGTTGAACTTCTTCCGGGCGAGCCATGGTTTGCCACAACACCGCCAACGACCAAAGGATACTCCGGAGGAGGAGGCGGCCTGGCAAGCTGCGATGTGGGCTGCCTACCACTACAGAATGGAGAAGGAGCAGCAAGCTCGAGAAGCTGCTGAATAGATATTCGGGGCCTTATGGCGGAGAAGAGAGATCAGAGCTATATAACTAAATGCAGATAAGCATTTGTGCTTCTGGTCACCAAAAAGTCTAAAGACGTGATAAGAGATTATGCTTTTGGTGATTATGTAGTTGAATAATTAAGAAGAAGATGTCATTCTAATAATTTAAAGATTACAAGCTCAATGAGTAATCATGTCACCAATTAACCGAATACTGATTTTTGGGCGATCCAGTTTTGGATTCCTCCTACACCTAATTGTTTTCATCTATGATCCCTGTCTTGTACCATGTTTGTTGCCTTCGTCTTGTCGGTTTCCACATCCACCCACCCATACAAGCTCATCATTGCAATTCAATCACTGTTCATCCCCGCAAAGGGTCCAGAATTTGCCTATGTGGCACAATTAGTTTAGTTCTCAGTGTTGCAGACAGTTGGTAACTTACCAGCTAATCAATCGTCTTATAACCCTGAAAAAGAACCCTCGGGATTCTTGGCGTAGTTCAAGCAATTGAATCCCAAGGCAGCTTGACAAAGGAGGGTTTATTGAGGAAAGTCTCCAGTCCACCAACAATTCTCAATATCAGGGACAGGGTAGGAGAAATTTCGTAGATTAGTATCAACTGCAATTATCCCAAAACCAGCGGGAAATGCTTTGAGGAAGGGTTCGCATGGGTTTGAATACAAGAGGTAATAAGCTAACATTCCACCATCAAAAGCCAAGGGAACTCGCCTCCTTTGCAGCATGGCCTGTGGAGACCACACTCCGGCGAGTTCCTTTGGCTTTGTCCCGGGAAGTAAAAAGGAGAAACTTTATGAAACACCGAGGGCGAGATCCTACACTGGATGTGAGCTTCAATGGCATGAACCTAATGCACAGGAAGACTACTCGATGACTTTTGCCATATGCGGGGAGTTATTTGCAGCGAAATTCGCTCTGCAAGATGTGTAACGCTGAGAGCGAGAACCTGCACGAGATGTGAGCCTCAGTGACATAGACCTCAGGCACAAGAGCATTTACTGAATGACTTTGACATATGCGGAGTGCTCTGTGCAACGAAGTTCGCTCTGTGAGTGGTGAGGGTGTGGGGAGTGCGGGCACCACGTTAAGTTGTTCAGTATACCATCTCATGGCCGCTGAGCTGGTATAGGTGGTTAGGCTAAAGATAGATTGCCAGACGAGGCATAACCTACAGACCGAGAAAAAACAATTCGGTTTGAAAAAGATAAGTGGAGGACCCTGTCTGTACCCAAGAACTAGAATGATTTTAGAGAGGAACACTATACGGAGTGATTCGATGCTTGCCTGGTGTTGAGTTTGGTGTTTTGAACTGGGGAAATTTCAAATAGGTACAGACGGAGTCCTCCCTCCTGGAATGAGCTCCATCTTGCATGACTAAAGTACAAATTGTCAGCCCAGCTCGTTAGAACTTTGGTAAAGCCTGTTATAAAGAAAAGGTGGATACAGTCGCGCTCCTCTGAGTGATCTTCTTCTCAGAAGCTGCCTGCTAACTTTGCTGTCAGAGCGAACAGTTCGAGCGGGAGTTAAAAGCATCTCATTCAACAAGAACGACCCACTACTGTCCTGTCCACACCTTCGAATTCGGATTGGCTTACCTTATGGATAACAGGATCCTTCAGTAGAGCAAAAAGGTAAAAGTCCCCCTGATTCCGATTTTCAGTGTGAATACACACCATGAAAGTGTGGCCTATCAATCCTTCGGTCTCCACTATTCCGTTGAAAACTGGTTCGGTAATGACTGTCGAGATTTCTGGGCTCTGTCCAATTTCAGTCAGCTATGGATGCAAAACATTGCCAAGGTCAATCTATCTTGGTTCTGTTTTGCCGCAGACCACGAAAGATATTGGAGTTCGGGAGGTGTGAGGGCTTCTTATGGACAACTTCACAAAACCACACTCCAATGGAGGTTGCGGTGCGTGAAATCATAGCTGAATAGACGGGAAAGATAAAAGACATACCCTAGAAGTGATCGAGTGCCATTAAACTGGGAGTTGGAGCAGTGTATTACTTGTTGATGGAGATTGAAAGTGGTTGTTGGGAGGGGACACGAGAAAAAAAAACCAAAATTGCCCTTTTGGTCGCATAGATTCGCCCCTGCTTAGTCGACATGACCCCCGTCTAGTGGAAACGACGACCCAAAGTGTCAGTCTTTCATGGTTCTATCATTTCTTCAAACATCTCATACTTTGTTTAAGAAGTATTGATTCACATATTATACTGTTACTTTCTGTTCTATCAAAACAATGTAAATGCTCTGGCTTTTACTTCCTTGCTTTGCAAGCCCAGAAGATGTGTCAAGAGTTCGGACATGATCACTCAAGATAGCTGCTATGTCGATGGCGATCCAAAATGGCCTTCTCAGTTTCGCTCCTTCGCTTTTCCGCTTTCTTTTGGGCCTCCAGATCATCTTTCTTTGTATCCTTCACATTTCTCAATTCTAAAAAGCAGCAAGAGACAATAGCCAATCCAGCCATCGGAATGGCAGCCGTGAAAACCTTTTGCAAGGCATGATTGTATACCTCGAGAAGAGCAGGAAGCTGTTCAGCAGTGACAACATCACGGAAGTGTGAATCACCAGCATCGATAACAGCTTGCACATCCACACCGGGAATATGGGCATCGATCAGTGTATTCTGCAGGATTGTGTTGCCAACGGACACAAAGATAGCGCCGCCGAGCGACTGGAAAGCTACCACAGCTGCAGTTCCCACTGCAACCTCTTCGAGAGGAATAACGATCTAAGCAGCAGTGAAACCTTGCTGAATGGCCATACCAATTCAAGCTGATGCTAAGATCTCGTATCCAATCCACATGGAGGAATCCGTACTGACAGAGAGTGTGCTGAGTAGTCCACATCCGACAGTACCTTTACCATGCCCGCAATGGCTGGAACTGTAAAGTATCCATTCTTGGAAACGAAAATGCCTGCCAGGAGGGAGAATACAGCGTTGGTCAAGACATAAGGAACCATATTGACACCAGAATGCACAGCTGAATCTCCTTTGACGGCTTGGAACCAGATGGGAAGATAATAGGTATGGATCAAAATGGTGGAGTATATGCAGAAAGCAGCACCGCATGATGCAGCTACTATCCTTTGTTTGAGAATTCGGGGTGGCATCTAAGCACCATCTGCTCTCCACCACTGCCATGCACAGAATACGATGAATGTTACGCCACTTCCGCAGAGAAGCCCAATGACTAGAGGGCTGCTCCATGGTACTCGAGATTCGGTATATTGCAGAGCGAGGAAGAGCATAACAGATGCTCCTAAAAGGATGATATTCCCTAGTATATCGAGTCCCATGACAAAGATAGAAGAATGATTTCCCCATAAGCGCGTGATGCATTGGAGGGTGGAAGAAGAAGAGCATGGCTGCTACTGTAGCTCCACCCACAGGCAGATTGAAGTAGAAACACAATCTCCAAGTGACGAGATAAGTGAAGACACCTCCAATGAGGGGGCCAACTGTGGCTCCAACCCCGAACCTACTATGTGTAAGTCTTTCCTCTTACTAGTAAATGACGCCAATGCTTACATCAAACCCACAACAGCAGTCAACACCGGCCTCTGCTGCAAAGGCACAGCATGCGATACTACCACGAAACTTCCCGTTAATATCCCCGCGCTTCCAAGTACAGCAATAGCTCTCCCAATAATCAACGCAACAGAAGTTGGGGCAATACCACAAATAAAACTTCCTAGTTCAAACATTCCCAATGCAGCCAGGTATGGCCATTTCATGTTGAAAAGCATGAATATCCTGCCATACAGCGGCTGGAAAGCTGATGCCGTGAGTAAGTATGAAGATCCATACCAAATATACTCTCTATTTCAAGCCTACACAAACCAAATGCACAAGCAAGCTTTAGAGCTTCTCCTACACTAAACATATCCTCCTTTTTCCCGAAGTGAAAGTTATTACACGTCCTTGCGGGGGTTGAAATTCAATGAGACCAACGCGGTGAGCGTTACCACCCTTCCACTTCACTACAAGTAGTATGATTTTATTTAACTGCCGGGCGCTCGCCGACAGTACTACGCAACTCCAAATACCCTCTCTCAGGTAGCGCAACAGCACGTTATCGTCTTCAGGACGTTCCGAAAGCCACATATAAGTAAACTTTGCGGACAATTTCTTTTCAAGTTTTATCCACGTACCGGGCCGAAGGCTTTTACCTCGAAGGACCCTAAAAGTTGCCGGAAGAAGAACGTGCGCATCGAAATGCAAGGCTCGAGGATAAGTCGAAGGAGAGTCTGCAGAGAAGGAATTACTGTAGAAATTTTGCAGGGCAACCTTTTCGCCATTATTCAACTCGATAATCGGGTTTGCCAGGTTTGAGGGATGGGCATCAACATCAAACCACGGAAGACTAGCCTTCGCAGCCCAGCCAACCCACGACCAGGATGGAAAACCAACTCTCCGGCGAGGTCTCCTTCGCGAATCTACTTGCGAGTTTAACCGAGCCGAACGATCGCCAGGAGGTTCCGAATGACACCAAGCCAGAACTCTAATTAACTCTTCCGTACTTTTTACAATATTGACTAAGGGAAGACCTATCAGATGCCAGATAGGAGACCTGGACGATTTAAAATGTCTGATGATACCCAAAAACGCATTGAGCGAGTCTTTGTCATGGCCCAGCTCTCTTTCCGAGTACTGCCGAACATATTCACGAAACCGGTCAAACTGTATGTCGGAAACGTCTGGTTGCGCGAAAGCTCCAAAAATTTGAGAGAAACTCCCCGCAAAAATTCCACTCTTCAGGCAACATTTGAATCTTGTGTTGCCGAAAACGTGTAGTAAGTCTAAGCTCGGTGGGAGGCTTTCAGAGCAGTTCATTGCGTCGCATTCGAAGTACACCTGCTCTTTCGTGAAAATCAATCTTCTTCGCGCAAGCACGCCTTCTTGAAATGTCCAGCCTCTTGTAAACCACTTCGACAGCTTGATCTGCCTCACCGGATCACAAGGAAGAGACGTGAACCTAAGGTTCCCAATTTGTATGCCCTGGGGTACGGCTCGTGGGGTGTTCCCAACTCCAGGCAATCCATGATTCTCATCATCCCCAGCCGCAGCGATCAAAGTAACCTCGGCATTTTGATATATCCTATCCATCTGCATTATCTGTTTATGCTTCAGGCCGGCATCGGCTTGACTAATGCAGTACTTGTCTATCCAGAGATATGAGAACCCCAGATTCTGAGTGAAGGTTATTGCATCTTTTATAACGTTTGGCAGAGTATCTGGTAGCAAAGACATAGGTAAAGCTCCAGTATTTGCCATTCCATTATCTGCTAAATCTTGGCCTTGGTTGAAGGACGGAATAGATTTGCCCCACACATAGCTCAAAGCCACATATGAACATGAAGGCGGTGCCGGAACTACCGTAGAGGAGCTGCAGTCAATGACTTGGAGACCACTTGCCAGGGAGGTAGTGCTTTTGCATTTCCCTTGGTGGTGTGACTGACAGAAACGCAGCCATTCAGTAATCGTAATCAGATCAGGTACAGGTTCTAGTAGCCGGGCGGTGAAAGCGGATTTGACTTTCTTCGACTGGTCATAGCAGACTAAATACTCTCCTTCCCCCTGAAGGAACGTGCGTAGTGAATTTCCTGGTGACACAATGCTGCCCGATTTCTTATCGAATATCAATGCTGGGGGCATGACGACAAGGATGATTGAGTCTGGGCATTTCCAGAGCCGATCTTCCGGTACTGATCTAACAGACTCGACTCCATAAAATGCACTCAGAAATGAGAACACTCGGATCTCATCGCTGTACTGGGATGAATCGAAATGTTGCTCCATGTTGACTCGAGATTTCGCGAACAGTCGACATAGTCTGCATTCATACGGGCCTGGACCTCGATATCTTGAGCCAGCATTGGCGAGAACAAAGCCGTTCTTTCTGTCGTACAGCTCTCTCGGGTCCATATCGAAAAATCTCTGGAGGTTGAGTTGTCGACAGAAGTCGCAAACGTTGGCGGGGAACTCCGAAGATTCCTCGGCGGGCATGTCTGGTAAATTCTGCTCATCTTCTCTGGAAAACCGTAATTTCTACATCGCAAAGTTAAGAAAGTAGTAAAGTACGCGGCGGGCGAGTAAATCCTGACCTTTCTCTCCTGTTTCTCCGACCACATCGATTTCCTAAGAAGGTTCTTGTCTGAAGCTGCAAGATCCGACATAGCGAGTGGCAATCAAAGGTCAGGTAGAAGTTATCGTATTTCTTCAATGTAAAGGCTCGAAGATCTCCAGGCTTGTCGTAGGCGCTTGGGCTACGGGTGCGTCTTGCGTTTGTTCCTTACTTGAAGCAGTGTTGGACGCGGCGTAACTTTTGTTTCCTTCTGGTATGCTCTGGCTGCGATTGGGACTGGGCCCCGCGGTTTGTAAAATAGGAGCAAGCTCTAAGTGAGCCTTCAGGTCATGCTGAGATAGAAATGAAGATGCCAGCTGTAGAATGACGTTTTATTGAAAACGAGGCTCAACAGAGGTAATACGTGGCACCAGTCACGTGAGGCGTTACACATGACTTATCGTGTAGCCAGTGCTTTGCTTTAGCCTGGCAGACAGCCTTCAGCTCAATCCAAGCTCTTTACCACCACTACAACATCACCTTATCGTGACAAGAGGCTATGCCGAAGCAGCAACGTCCCCTGCAGTTGCAGTCCGCCGCACCCAGATACAAGTACTGGTAGCGAGAGCCCCAGCAACTGGCCGCCTTGAAAAGGTAAAATCCCAAGCCCGTCAACTACTCCAGCGAGCCTAACTTACATTCCATAGAAGCATATAAAATGTGTGGGGGTCGCTTGCGGCTTTTTAGGTTAAGGTATACAAAATGTGTGGGGGTCGCATTAACGCAAAATTAAGATTTGAAAAAGCTGTTTCTCTCAAATATATAGCTCCTTTGAAAGTCTAAGGGATTGCTCTTTAAAATGTAGATATCACTCGTTTAAATTTATTGCACCGAATGCGAAGAAAATTATGAATGGTCACTGGAAGCGAGAGCAGGAACGTGACTAAGAGAAACTTGCTTAGAGCGGCAACGCAGACCAACTGCATTGGAAGCAAAATCGGTCAAGCTTCGTCGCAGCTGAGGCTGAGCTGAAGACGTGCAACCTGCAAAACTCTCAGGTTAGGTCAAAAGCACTACCTCCGCCTGCAGAACACGTTCAGGGAGCATCTCGTTTTGGTCGCAATCAACATGACTGATAATGATTGGAGCCCGTTTTGCCAAGTCGGCCAATACCCCTTAATTGGCGACATTCGACCACTTCGACTGGTCCAGGTCAGCGAAGAACAAAAAAACACCATGCTTCCAAGTCGTCAACCACAAGGCAAACCTCAAGGCTTTGATCTTCTAGACCGTATTCGGAAAATCGATCCTTGGACAGCAGAAAAGCTTGGTAGCAAAGACGATGCGGTTGATAAATTTGCCTTCCGATTGGTATACGCCGATGACAAGGAAACATCGCCGCCTCCCTCGTTTCCAAATGTCGAGCCAAATCACCTAGCTGAGTGTACTTCATATCTTGCATTGAGCTACTGCTGGCACGGTCGTGGTTGGTGTCCTGCTCTCGGATTGATGTATGACCCGTGGCACTGGCAAACAACGCACATGGATCCAGCTTACCCTTTAATCCACCCAATGTGGTCCGCTCTTCTAGCGGAACGCGCTTCTAGTTCGGAGCCAGTTTGGGTTGACCAATTCTGCATTATGCAAAGCGACGAAACGGAGAAGTTAGCCGCCATTGGAAGTATGGACTTAGTTTACGCCAATGCAAGGAAAGTCGTCGTCGCTCTCGAAGATGCTCAACTCAATCCGAAGGATATGGAGACCTTACTCGATTATTCCAACTACCTTAAGGAAGGAGCATTGACACCAGATGACATGGAGACTATTGATGGCTCGAAGAAAATCGTGTGGGTAGAGGAGAGACAAGGGGATTTATGGGCCTCAACATGCAAGATCTTTGCTTCAAGATGGTTTTTTCGAGCCTGGTGCGCTCATGAGATGTGGACTGGGAGAGGGCATACCTTTCTTGCACCAGTCACTGTTGGTAATCCCATGTTGAGCCCCAGCCTAGCACCAGTCTCTATACTCCGATTCAATACCGCTTTCTTGCTATGCGCTCATCGGTCGGTGTCACAGTGGCTCCTATCCAAGGGAGATCCTACTGAGCAGTTCGCCAGCATGTTGCAATATGTTTCTCAACATGAGGAGGATATTGAATACCAAAAGCGAATCATTAAGATGGGGATAAATAGGACGGCCAAGCTGGCTTTCATTCACTCGACCATGATCTCGCGGTATGTAAGGACAAATATTCTGCCACCATTCCTATCAACCTACGCCATCATTGCCACCCTTTCATGCTCCGTAGCTTCCGATAAGTTGGCTATTGCACTAAACGCGAATTGGACTGGGTTATATCTCCTCAGTAGCAGCCAGATGACCCCTCCAGAAGCAAGCTGGATTATGACGATTGTGGCGTTAGCAGCCGGTGACACTGCTGCTTTAGCTGCAACAGGGCTCCAGATAGGAATTTCAGGTGCTGAGCTGGGCCAAAGATGCATCCAAGAGACTGGCTGGGCTTGTGTGCCACGGGTTGATGCATTTCTCCGTCAAGGCAGTAAAGCGTTTAATCAGAATATCGATGTGAAGGTCTGCTCTAAAGGTCTCACCATGGAAGTAATCTTTTTTGAAGCATGGAATACCCAGCCTCCGGATCCTAGATATGTCAATCTTGCTATTGCCATTTTGAACACAAACAGTTATTCAAAATGGGACTATACAAGCCTCGATGACCCTAGGAATCAGGATATAGGTGGCAAATTGGCAACATTCATAGAACGGTCCGACCTGCAGGAATCCGAAATGGATGTTCAAAGTCAAAATCTCAAGCAACGTCATCTAGCTCAAGCCATAGCTTGTATACTCCAGCAAGGAAACATTCAATGGGCTTTTGACTGCGTCACAAGATTGAAGCCAGCTGGGTTTGATCCTACCTTTTACGCACAACAGATGGAAGAGTTGATAGATGCGATTGAGATGCTACGGTTTGAATCCTCCGATCAAAGTGCAAACACTCTTCTTCAAAGCATTACAAAAACAGGGAATGACGTCTCATCCCGATTCCAGGCTCTCCTCACCGTTGCCAGTGGTCTTGTAAGGACGGTTATCGGTGAACCGTCCGAATATAGAGATGGTGAGATTGATGGTTCTCTCGAATTCCAATATATTACCAGCCCATATGCTCCAGAGCGACCAGCTGTTGTGTTCGCACCTTTGCAAAAAGAAACGCCTTATTTCTTGGCTCTCCCAGCAGGTTTGGCTGAAGAATATAAGCCAGTAGATATCAAGTCTATCTGGATAATTGAGCGGATGGGCGGGGAAGACATGGGTCAAGAGAGTCACCAGGAAGACAAGTTGCCTGTCTACCGTCTTCTTTCTAAGACTACGATCTTCATGCCTTTTACATTGGCAACCAGGGGTATTGAAAGAATTATCATTGGTGGATAAAAAAAGCTAGGATCTATAATTATTTCGCGATTCATGAGTCGCTCGTTAGACGTCACTCAAATCCAAGTCTTTACCTCCCCTTCTTCACCCCTCTTCTACCACTATCTCCATCTTCTCCGACTTTAATCAGAGAAAAACATGTTTCGCAATTGGAGTTTGGAGAACATAGCATTATTTTGGCTTTAATAACTGTGTGTCCCTGCTCATTCACAAATATATCCATCAAGAGGATCCAAATCTAATCTGGCAATATCCTGTGATACTTTAATTCTTGTATGGCCAATCTGCGCATTCGCAAGCTGAGATCGCAGGACTGGAAAATAATATCAGCGGTATTGATGGCGCTGCATTCAGCCGACATTTTGGAGCTGCGAAACATCTTGTCGACAAACGTGGGGCACTGGGAAAATTCTATTGGCTCATGCCAATGAAAAAAATGAAGAAACATTACAAAGAAATCCATCTCGTTATTGACAAGCTGATCTCAGATCGCCTGTCGAGTAAGAAATATCCGTTATTGGCGGAAGAGAAGGGGAACCGAAAGTTCGTACTTCTAGACGAACTTGCGAAAGGGACAAAAAATCCTTTGGAACTTCGAAACGAGACACTTCACACTCTCATGGCTGGCCGTGATCCAACCGGGGCCCTCCTAGGCTGGATATTCTATTTCCTTGCTCGGCATCCAGATATATATGCCAAGCTTCGACAAGTCATCCTGACGCAATTTGGTACTTCAACAAGTAGCACTATTTCAGATTGCACTTCTCTGAGAAGATGCGAATATCTCCAGTGGGTAATTTGGGAAGTGATCCGAATTGTAGCAGTGATCCCAATGAACGAACGAGTCGCGCTGCGAGATACCACGTTACCCCGATGTGGAGGTGAAGATGGTTCGAAACCTATTTTCATGAGGAAAGACATTCAAATCCCTATCCCGTTGCACGCAATTCAACATCGTCCTGATATCTGGGGTGAAGATGCAGAAGACTTTAGACCTCAGCGGTGGCAGGGGCGAAGAATTGGTTGGGAATGGATTCAATTTGGTGGAGGTGCTCGCAAATGCCTTGGCCGTACGCAATACCCCGCTTTTGAACTGAGATATTGAAAAGTTCTGATACATTGTGCTCATAGAACAATTTGCATTCACGGAAGCGAGCTATTTGATTGTAAGATTCATGCAACGATTCGATAAGTGTGAGAATATGGAAGGTCCTGGGGAGATAAAATTGCACACTGCAATTGAAAATAGGAGCGGCACTGGAGTGCAAGTGAGTTTCCATGAAGCTGCAGAGCAATATGTTTGGAAAGGTTTGCTTGAGATGAAACTTACCTATAATGTTTACTTGAACTTTCTTGGGAAGTGAATCCCCAGTATCCTTTCATCAACTTGAGTATTCATTGTCCGTGAGTTGATGTGGAGGCGCACTCCCGACGAACGACTCCTTTGCCACGGAACAATGCGCTCCTCGACGATGATCTCGTAGCTATCAGATTATAGTGATTGTGATTGTGAGCTTGCAAGCGCTAGCCTCCTCTCTCTCAGCTATCATGCCTTCATTGTCCAAGCTCTCCCTGTAGAATCTGCACCCATCATTCATCACTTCGATCTCCTCGTCGTTTCCAATCATGAACATCCCGATACGAATATAATGATCCTTTTCAACTTCAGTGGCTTCAAGTAAGAGCCCATACAGTTGCTTGAAAGGCAAAGTGTGGATGCTGGTTTGAGTCTCCTCGACCATGATCTCCTCGAAAATTGGGAGGCACAAGATTCTTTCTGGGCAGCCTGCAAAAGGTTTCTTCTCAACTCCTGAGTCCGAGTCAACCAGACCTCTGGCGGTAATCTTTTTAGGACCAGCTTGGGTCTCGATGCACAAAGGGAGATATCTGGTCGTGTTCACAACGAAGGCGTTTGAGGAATCGGTATATGATCTGTTGATAGTTGCCATTGCAGGGTTGCCTTTGAGCTTGAGAAATCCACCTTTCACCGTTCCAAGAGGATTGGTAGGATTTACATCAACTTGGAGGTCGATGATCTCGATATCTCGCACGGGACGAATGCTATCCTCATGTTTCCAGTCTGGCTTTGGATAGAATACTGGACCTGATACTGCAGCCCACGACCAGGAGGGGGCAATATATGACGAAGTCTTCTTACTCATTGACTGAACAGACCAGAGGAGGTTGTGAGGAAATTGAGACCGCCAAAGCCCAGCAAGATATTGATCATTGTGCTCTTTCTGGGCTGCCTTTGCAATTCCCGATATCGCCACCAACTTGTCTGTCTCAAATGTCAGATTTGCCCTGGAATAAGCAGTGATCATAGATTTCCACATCTTCTCGAAGGTCCCTTTCTCACATAAGCTCCGGTACTTCGGAAATGCAGAATCTGGTTTCGTTTCTTGTTCTGGGACTAGCTCAGGATACAATTCGCAAGCGATGCGCTCGTTGCACTCCCAAAATAGTTGAGTTGCACCAAAATGAAGACTTCGGGGAGCCAGAAACCGTTCCTGACAGACCCAGGCTCGTTGGTACAAGGGTGAATTCTCAATCTCGTTCTGGAGTAGGCGATGATTTCGAGCCTCAAAATCCCCCACACCGAGAGACAAAACCAGACGGTGAATCTTAGAGACAGGTCTCTCGAAGAATATAGGCTTCTCAGACCCTGACCGGGCGGTTGCTGCGATGTTGCAAATTGATCCAGAATAGATGTCGCACATTTGGGCCGACTCAAGTTCCCAATCTTCCTTGGAGTCTTGGACAATGCATAAAGAATCAATCCAAATATACCTATGCCCAAGAGAACGAACAATCCGAATAGCACTTTGAAACAATGGAGGAAGTCTCTCCTGTGGTATCCCTTTTTCGAATTCCTCCTTGTTGGCTAGAAGAAGCCGGAGTGGGGTTACTTTTCCCCAACAATGGCTTAATGTCAAGTACTGGACATCCGGGCCGTATGACGAAGAACAGCATAGCCTGATATCAGAATGTCCATCACAGGTTGGAGAAACACCCACATCCATGAGACGCGACGGAACTGTCTGCACACTTCTTTTGCAGCCCATATGCTCGGAGAGGCACGAATCCAGCCACTGTTTAGCCCTTGAGAGAGTGTTTTGTGATCCGGTGCTTGTTGCATGTTTTGAGTCCAGAGAAGACCCTTGAAATATCTCGCCTTCGAAAACCAATTAGCCATTAACCATGAATAGCTTTGATTCTCACCTTTCGCTTGACATAACTTCAATGATGATGTCGCAGACCAGTCCAAATATGTTCCATTCGCAGTCCTCCAGGCATAAACCAGAACGATGCTATAATTTTCTAGACCATCCTTATAGAAACAGTAGTAATCAGACTTGCAATGGCTGATGGATGGATCTGCTTCAGCCCGGTCGCGTAACATCAACATATCCTGAGTATGGGAATCGATGTCCATTGAAGCTAGAAACAGTTCACAAAGACGGCATTGACCCGCAGCCGAATCATCAAGTATCTTTTCTTTGATGCTGACATTCCTTGTGCTAGGAACCCCGTCATCATGCCCAAAACTAAACGCCTTGATCACGAGGCGGCAATCGGAGCAGAGATCGGGATGCTCTGTTAGCTCAGACATGATTGAAGGATGACCTATCTTTGAGAAGACATCACGAGATTTCAAAACTTTGTCAGATGTGAAGATTGCAGGAATCAAGCATCAAACGGCGCGTGCCAACTTGCAAAGCGGAAAGCACGACGCGTTGGATGAGCTAACGAGGAGATGTGAATTTGAACTCAATACACGAGAGCTCCGAACAGACACAATCTGATCATCATATGACAAAGTTGAAAGTGAATGGGTACGTGAGATGTGGATGTTGACTTGATGCTGAGAAGCTTCCCGATCTCGCGACGAAATCCGCTGGGATGTATAGGCACGTGATATCAGCGCCGCCCTTTAGATCAATATCATCCCTTCTTGTGCCTATGACGCAACAAAGTGATTGTTGTCAAAATTTTCTCGCTGTATTTCGGCTAATATTGCTGCTTGTTTGAAAAAATTCCTCAGGTGTTGATGCGCTCCAGATTCAGCTGACTTGCTCACGTGCTATCCGATCTAGGGTACACATTTTCACCTTCGATATATACACATAATGGCCACTGTTCTCTCTGTACAGTGATAATTCCTAAATCTTCAAAGTGAAAGTGATAGAGTCCTTTCATTTGCAAGAGTCTAGGTCTGACCCCCACTAGTGATCTGGCAGCGTCTCTAGCTTTCCCCCTCCTCAGAACCTCACAACACATATCTAAAGTCCGGATTCTGTTCCATGCCCCTTACACACAATATTCTTCGAGATTCCAGTTTTCTGTTTATTGATATATAGTATATATACGCGAATGTAGCAGTCACACACATTGCGCCTTGGAAGCAACCTGAAATGATGAGTGCTGGAGCATGCACCTAGAAGCTAGTCAGTTCAATGGTGTGCCTATAATCATGAGACTCACAGGGGCATCTTGTGATCGAAAAGACTTTGAGGAAATGATCCCCGCAATATTTTGAAGTCCTGAGATCAAGCCAAGTGTTGTCGCTCTGCCACTGATCGAAGTTGTGTTGCTCGATAGCCAAGCTGGGATAAGTACGGCAGGCGTAAAGGAGCCGAATGTGAGGAGGAATGTACTTTGATAAGTTAGCGGGAGGATTTGTAGAAGAGTATTTCCCCGTACAAGAAGTACCCAAGTCCCGTTTGATGTCTGATGTCCATCGTTCCGAGGCAAATGAACCCAATCATGGAGACAGCCACTGCTCCAATAGCACACATTGCTCTCTGTTGTGTTCTATCTGACAACCAGCAGATGAGGACAATGAAGACCCCGCCACTTAAGTTGGGGGCTACAGTGTACAAATTGGCTTTGACTGTATTGATCGTAATCCTAGAATCCGAGATTAGCGGGGACATTGGACCAAACTGAATGGCCTACCTCTTCACAATCGTCGGCAGAAAGTTACTTATACTCGCAGCGGCACAACCATAGCACAAAGCCATGAAGCCGTACATCCAAGTATGCCAGTCCCACAATGGCTTCAAAGTTGATGTCCAGGAAAACTTGACACCTTCAATCTCCGACTGTGCCTGCAAGCGTAGTTTCGAGCACTTTTTCTCCGCATCGGTGAAGTATTTTGATTTCTCGACGCTTCTTGGGAGCAATATGAAGGCTATCACAGCCAAAGACACTGTCATGCATCCTTCAATAATAAAAAGATATTGCCAATTCTTACGCAAGGTTAGCTTACTGCGAGTTTGCGAATCATGATTCGGCATTGCGACTTACGTATAACTTTCGGTGCCATTGGAACACACTGTATGCAATCAACCCCGAAAAGGCATTTGCTACAAATCCCATCATATAAAATACAGAGATACGCTTTGCGATTTCTTTTCGAGTATAGAACAATGTCAAGTAGAATACGGCAGATGGAAACTGAGACAAGTTAGCCAATCTCTCAATAATTCAATCCGATTCATTCACAAATCCAGCTTCAACAATTCCAAGGCAAATTCGAGCTGCTAGAATACCACCAAAGTCATGGGCGGCGGCGGCTGCAGCAGCGATCGTTCCCCAGCCAAACATCAAGCACGGTATTACTACGGCAGGACTGAAGCGCTTTGCGAGGATGGTTGCGGGAATATTCAAGGTTCCTATCGCTGTCAGTAGCTGTCAATTTTCCAGTCTCACGAGACTTGCCATATGGTACATAGAACAAAATCAAAATCAGTGAATACTGATCATCTTTGAGGCCAATGTCCTTCTCCAGGCCATCTGTCTTGGCATTACCCAGATTCGCTCGGTCCAAAGAGTGGGTGAAGTATATAATTGCGAGAAGAGGTAGAACAATGAGATCAAGTTTTCGCACTAGTTTCTTAGATACCTTGATTTCTGGCTCTTCGAGGAGATTGAATTGAACAATTCCCTGCTCGGATATGGTAGAGGATTTGTCAATATTGAGGTCTGCCATTGTCTAGCATGTATCCTTTCTTGGTAATTACCCAGAAATATACTTGAATGAGGGGACACAGATTACTCAAGGATGGGCAAGATGACGAGAATATTGTGAACCCTCGTCTATGTAAATGTCAGCATTCACCCCATTCTTGAAGTCCTTGAAGGAGATAAGACAGCCTTGACTCTTCCAATTCTCTTCCCTGCATGCAATAATAATGATGCAACCTTATTGAAACAATAGCGTACACTACATATTACAACAAGTTTGAAAACGAATGCACAGAGGTAACGATTGCAATAAACAATTCTCATTAATGTTAAAAACATAATCGGAAATAACGTAGTGGTCAGCGAAATTCCAAAGCATAAATTCACGAACGAAGCGAACCTCCCCTGGATTAAAAATAGGGGACATAACCTGTCCCCTCCAGGTACAAGTACAGAGACGGAAATTTGGTAAACACTGCACAATGACCTAGAACCTCTCAAAAGTAACGCACATTTATGGAGACAAATTAATTGCAAATTTCATTCAACAGGTTGCCATAGTAGCTGATCAACGGCAGCGAAGTTTGTTCGCGCCTCCCATTCTCATTGCCACATCAACCTCAGTCTACTATCTCAATTGAATGGGCTAGAAGCAGAAATATTATGCTGATTGTCAAAGTGATTTCAATCATAGTAGTCCAAATCATAGATATAACCATACTCTGGGTCCCAGCCTTCATCGCTTTCATATGCGTCGCACCTGACCTCTTGCTCTACGACAAGGATGGCATGGATCGTGTCCTTGATGCCATCTATATCATCTCGGGATACCCACTCATGTGAGCGAATCTCTTTGGTGATATTCCTTTTCATGTGCCGCTCAATCGCTTGCGCTTATACCAATCCACGAACTTAGCCAGGCCAGGCTTGTAACTGAGATTGAAGTCCGTGTTGCAGAATACAAGATGACCGAAGAAAATTGGACCAATAAGGACAGCAAGTAAGACGTGATTGTCATTCCTGTGTAGCAAGCTAACCGAGCCGCGTTTATTGCGGTGGATTTTGTAGAAAACCTTGCTGGTGAGACCTAAACAAGTTGATGTAGCCTTGTCGAGATAATCGAGAATTTCAAGGTGGAGATCGGTGGGAAGATCTGTGATTTTGACAGCATCTGCTGCAGGATCTGACACCTGATATTATTCTTTCTGCAGGTTAAAGCCAGGGGAAGCTGTAACAAACTTTGGGATGTGAGGGTTAGAGAAGCAATTCTCTCCTCCAAGTGCTCTTGCTCCTGCTTGGTTGGAGAAGAGGCGTGGGCCGTGCGTAGATCCTCAACCGTGGTGGACATGGCTGATGTTGTGGTTGTTTGGAGTGAGTTAGTGTGGATAGATGATCTCCCATCAACAGGAAGGAGAGGGAGGGTATAAGATTGATGAGAAACGGCGGAGTGGGACAGGTCGTCTGTTAAGACGAACTTCAAAGTAAAAATTAGAGCCCAACGGGAAAGTTTGATTCTAGACGAAGAGGTTCGTCTGTATTGTCCCAATTTATTTCAATATCAAACTAGCAGCAATTATACCATTCTCAATTTTACACGATCCAACCGCCCAAACCACTTTCCAGTCGTTCAATATATCTAAATAAGTTACTTCTCATCGCCACCAGCCATGGGTTACATGGTGTAGTGGTCTTGAATTCCACTTCTCCAGAAATGGAGTAGCTCGTTCTAAGGGGCTAATGATCTTTAAAATTTATCTCGAGGATTCCCAAGTCGTTCCCACTTCGAAGGGGGCAGGCGGGAGTTTTTGCTATTTTCGGCAAAGGTTTTTTTTGTTCTCTTTTCTAGTTTTTTTTGGGCCGGGTGATTGATAGAGAGGCCAAACTTTATAAGACGCAAAGTTCGTTGTTTGTTTTGGGCTATGTGGAGCATACATTTCTGTAATGTGTATACCTTCATAGTGTTTAAGTTTCGTGATTTCTCTCAACTTATGCCTACTCACGATATTTTGACGATTTACGAGTCTGCAAGATCGAAGGACATATTTGTTTCCTGGCGTAAACATATCATAATCCTCTTTCCCATGTCATGGTGTGGCAACGGATCATATTCTGAGAAGCATAATCGATGCAATACAATGGGGCTATGCACAAAATCCTTTCCAGTCTGTCGGGTCTACAAGGAAAGGGGTGTACGCCTTTACCCGAATCCTTCCAACATCAATTTCGCCAATCGACAAGGCACCATGCAGTTGGTAATCCAAACCGGTCAGTCGAGACGCATTGCAGCACCTCAAACATCTGATACTGTTAGTTTGAATATAGAAAATGGTTGATTGGATATAATTGTCTTAGAAAGTATGGCTGAGTCCTGCGGCTCCAATTTCGACCTCTATCTCCTAGGGGATGGGGACAAGGTGGCCATATACGAGGCTGCATTGATAGCATTCACCCGTAGGCAGAGCTGAGCTGTTGGAATTGTGTTCGTGCAAAGATGAATGAGCTGCCTTGAGTTTTTAAAAGTGCACTCATCGCACTGGTTTAATTCAATTTCCTACTGGGCTAGATTTCAAAAGAATTTAGGCGCTCTTCGTTTTGATCCGTTTCAAAGAGTCTTCAACACTAGCAAATATGGCCACAGACTATGATGTGATTGGTCCGAAACTTGGGTTCTCATCTGTCAGTATCTCCCTAATTCGTTACAATGCGCCATATTGACTTTGTCAAGTTCTATGATATGGTGAAAAAGAATGCAACCTACTGCAACATACCTCCCGCCAACTTGAACATTCCAATCCAATGCGTGCTGCATCACGGGCCCACACAGAATATCAGCATCCATTCTTCAGACATGGAAGTTTATCTCAAATACGACAGCTGCTGTCCCACCGTCGCAAATTACACCAACGTATGGACACATAGACGAGATTGTTTCCCTGCTTGTTACACCTATGATGTAGACCTTGCCAAGGGAATGAACAAATGTACTGAAAATGTCAGTGCGTCGCTAGGGATTGATGATATTGGTCAGATTGTTCACGTATATTGTGAATATGTTGATTATGACGCTTTGAGAAAAGGGGAGAGCCAGGTTGGAAGTGCAGAGAAAAAGGGGGGGATTGGGGTCTTGGGAACTTTAGTAGCCTTGGCGAGCCTTAGCATATTGGTTGCGACATCTTTGTGAGCACAGGAGCTGAGTGGATGGACTTGCTGTTTTCCTGAGTCGAGGATTGAAACATTTGCCATGAATATTTTGATTCGAGTTCTCGAGGTCAGATGTTGTAGTGCACATGCAATTTATTATGTTTACCAGAAGCAAAACCTGTGTACACCTGTGTATACAAATAATAATGGAAGTGCGCCAAATCGGTTCTAAAAGCAAGTGAGATATATATGAGATGTAAGAAAACCAGAGAAGCCCAAATCTCAACTGTGTTCCAACGGACAACTTCAAACTCGAAAACGTTGCACCAATAATGCACCTTTAAGTCTATCCAAAGCGAGCCCATTTTCTCAGACGATATCCCTTGAATCCCAAAACACCAGATCGCTCAATCGCCCATCAATGAGCGGGCTTAGTGTCAACACGCTTAGCAGAGCAATTCGGATTATCCGCCGTGCGACAGATATTTCTATAAGACTCAGGCTGCTTGTCAAACGCCAAAGCCATCGCATGATCAGCACTCTCGAACTCTACAACTTGTTAGCAAAACATTCATGATCCCTGCGGAGTAAAACAATAAGCATGCGTACTTTGAACCCAGATCGTTTCAACAGCCGTCCCATCTGGTGCCAGCTGATAAGACACCGAGCAAACATTTTGTGTCGTTTTCGCTTTCCGTTTGTAGGATGCTGCGCTACCAGTATTCATACAGCTCATTCCAATGCAGCCTGAGTTACCCTTGTTCACTTCTTGCTCGACGAGATCTCCGCATGTTTCCAGCATGAGAGGCCAGAAAACCCAGCGGGTTGTGTATTTTGCCTCTTCTCGTGGAAGGCCTGCGTATGACATGGTGTTTATAGCAGATTTAGACGTTGAATCTTGAAATTGTAAGTATTTGGGGTAATGAAAAGGGAAGGAGTTGTTGCACTTATATTTTACACTAGTTTCGATGATTCCGGCGTACTCGGCACCGATGCCAATGTTGAAATCCTGGGTGATAGTAAATGAAGTACCCTTGGATATTCCCACGGTTTCGAATGGTGCTTGCGGGCCTCCAGTAACTCCATCGCCATACTATTCGCCACCGATGAAGCCTCGACGCTTGACTTCACAGTAGTTCTTGCAATTACCCTTGACTGGTCCAGCTTTACATGGCATAGTATGCCCGGGGTTTTGAGGACAATGGAAGTTGTCGATACCTGTCCAACCCATCTGCTTGCAGGCATCATTATAGGTTTGCACTTGTCGAGAAACGACCATGGACTTAGGAATGACAGTAGAGTTGATGGGTGGTGAATTTGAGAGAAGTGATTGAGCGAGCAAGATTAAGAAGATGGCCGAGAATTGCATCGTGGAGGTTTGATTTGGTTGAGCAGGAAAAATTTTTTAATGATGTGAGCGTGGCTGATTATGTTGATGGTCTGTTAAAGGAGTTTTGAGGATGTCCGTATGATTCAAAATAGAAGAAGAATTCTCCATCTCTTATACAATTTATCGATGCCCAACTCTCTCTGCCTGAGAATCCAAAAACGTTGCCTTCAAAGGTTCTCGACTTTGTCATCTGAAAATAGTAAGAGGCACAAATATCAACCCCTTCACTGACACTTTGATTCCGTAACAAGGTTTCCCGAAAGGAAGTTCCTTGCAACGCCAGGTCCTAAACGATGAAACCAAAGGATTAAAACTAATGGACAGGTAGAGGTGTGAGGGAGGAGCTTGTTGCTTGCAATAGTCGGCGGGTATCAACCATCAAAACGTGATGGAAGGGGCACAATTGTACTGCGGAAAGACAGAAGGTCTCTTTAACAAGGCTTTTCTCAACATTAAAAGAAGGCGCCAGAATTAAGTCTCAGGCTAATAGCTAGCGAGGCCCAGACTTTGAATTTGAAAAGCCAAAAGGTTGTGGTGCAACTTGAATATGGAAATTAGAGTTGAGCAGTCTGGAAATATTCCCAGCAACCATCTAAATCACCAGCTATAGAAACTTTTGTTACTGCTTGAATATTTAATTTACAAGATACTCGCTCTTTCAGTGCAGGAAATTGCCTGTGCTTCCTCATTGTATCGTTAGAGATACCAAACACTAGTGCACGTGCAAATCAGAATCAAGTCAATTTCAAACTTTGCCGTACCTAAGAACCGAAAGGCAGGGCGAAGCTTGTTTTCAGGATGAACTCAGAATACACACGGCACATGAAGAACCAGAACTTCAATGAGCCTCCACGTCGGCTCCATCCCAAGTAATTCAGAGTGCTCTGACGTCTGAAGCTGCCTCCAACTTAAAAAGGCGGACCTTCTAGCTCTCTCTCTTGCCGATTCCTCATAACATTAGTTGTGTAGCAGCATGCCTGCCCTACTCGAGAGGAATAGCTGGTGCATATCTCACATCCGCAAATCACTTCGAGGTTTTGAAATACATTATAGAATTTACCCAGCCAAACCCGCCGGAGCTGAGAATGCACGGCAAAAATTTGACATGTGATGTCACTGTTTGCTCTTTCCAACATCAAGTATGACTATAACTGATGTTAGGAAAAAGGGGGTGGCTCTCGTTTCTTGGGCGGCGGGGTTACCCAGCATATCTACTTTGGCGCTTGGAAGAATACATTTATGATCCCATCACCTGCGCCACTTAGCATCAAAGAGGAATAGAAGTGCCTGTTTTGCGTTTTAAAGTACGTTATCAAGTGAGTAACATGAATCAAAATAAATTCAAGAATAGCATCCAGTCCGACTTTATTCGTAACTCATTTCTGGAGGAGTGGTGGATTTTGCACAGCAAGAATACCCGAAGTACAAACATCTCACAAGCTCGGCGCAGCGAACCAATGTGTCGGGACACGCCAATCTAAAGCAAACAAGCAAGTATATAACCGTGCAAATGGGAAAGGCTGGATGAATCTCGGTACCAAACCATACCAATCGGAGAATTCCATGCGCCTCGCGCAATAAGTCCCCTTCGTTGGATCTCGGTGCACCTACTAGATGAAATGCTTCGATGTTTCAAACATATTGGAGTGTGGCACTGCTTTATTTGGTAGCTTCCGAACATGTACGATTATCAGACGATGAGGCACAAAACGATGGCAAAATACACAAGCATGCAAGACGGCAGAGGCGACATTATTTCAAGTATTGAAATGTGTGGTACCACAGCAGATGTATAACTTGGTAATGCTTTCGCGCCTTGGATAACAGTTCGATATATCTACCAACGTTCTTCAACATGGCTTTCAGCCGTATGGTCATCCATGTCACCAACATCAGGAGCAGCGGCCGCTCCCCTTGTGGGAGATGGGTTGCATCCGAACTGTCGGGACTCACTGAACAGCTGGCCATCACTGCGCCTCCATAAGAAGGGTTACTGCCAATCACAAATACAGTCTCTCACCTTTAACCAAGCCCAACTGCATGATCAGGATTCGTGAAACCCGAAAAGCTGTACAATTGAGATTGGCTCCAACAACTGAGAGAAAAAGCCCAGGTAGTTCGTTGTGAAGCAATAAGCTGGCTTTACCTGCGGCCTCATCTGTATCTAAGCATCTTTCGTACGGAGGAGGACTAGCCGCGCCGAGAAAGTACTCACGACGGATGCAGCATATGACATGCCGCGAAACAAAAATAGAGGACTCGAGAAGACATGATAAAACACCAACCCCATTTTTCCAATAAAAGCGACAAAGAACTCATCGTACTTCATTCATCTATGCGAACAGCATCGACTCCTATTACATATTCTTGCCCCGCAAAGTCAACCCAAAAGGCGATAAGATAATGGGCAATATCATACAGGCAGATCATAGTGCAGTAAGTAACTTCAATCGGCACACAATCTTCCATTGACCATTGCGTAGGCCCAACATGATTGGGTGAAGAATGCGACTTTCTGCGGAAAGCCACCCGCGACCTGGAACATACCCATAATGTGTTCGCCAGTGGACGGCACTGATGACACGAATGAAACAATCGCAATCCAGGAATTCATACAGTATGCCAGCTGCTGTCCTCCAGTCGCGAATGGAACAAACATCTGGCAGTACCGTCGTGGCTGTAGCTCAACGTGCTATACCTATGACTTAGCACTCGCTCAAGGGTACAACAAATGCGTTGGGACGATTTCGAAATCCCTTGGAAATGGAAACGGAACTCTGGCTGTTGTAGGCGACTGCGAGTACATCGACTATGCGGCTTTGATGAAGCAGACTACTTCAGGAGGTGAAAAGAGTCGTGGTGGGCCAAGGATCGTGGTAATCCTGGGAGGGGTGATAGCGTTTGCGATGATGGGAGTTACATCGTTGTAGGTGTGAGAATAATGGCAATGATTGAGATGACTTTAAAGCGGACAGGTGACAAGTTGAGAATATTGTATGAAAAAGCATATTTTAAGTCATCCAACGAAGAATGTTTGTTGAAAGTAACCTTGGTACTCGTGATAAGCTTGACCTTGTCGGCTTCGTCCGTTTTCGGCTTGACAACAAGGCGTAGTGCAGTAGTGAACGAATAAATGAGAGTGAGTCTCAGGCCATATATACACTAGAAACACTTCGAGACTGATAACTTTCAGCTGAAATGTACCAACAAGTTCAGCTTATCCGGAATTGTAATGTTGGCAAACAACATATGAGACGAGAAGTCGAAGTTGGGCGTGTCGTATAATCATATCTGTGGGACACAGCCAACTTTGTGATATCGAAGAGGTTGAGGAGTCACTTGTTACACCACGAACGGCCTTGTGGCAAATTCATTTTTCCCCTGCGTCTTAAGGCAAAATACCAACATCACAGGTGAAAACCTTGGAGGATGCAAAGCTATCGACTATAATGCATTGAAGAAGATTTCTGATTCAACCAGAGCCTATAAAGGATGGAATGTGCTATCAGTCTTGATAGTTTCATTGGGGGTTGCAGTTTTTGCATTGTCGTCGATGTAGAGGCTGGGAGGCGATGTTGAGATGGCTTGAATGAATTCGTTTGGACATGCTGCTAGCTGTTACATGTTGCTCGAAATAAGATGGAAGAGGTACAAAATTCAGTATCGATAATTCTTCCAAACCAGAAACCAAGATGGACTTTTCTTGACGCAATGTCCTATCTGAGTGCAGTGAGTCCGAACTTGTGTAGGAAAGGAGGGTATTTTAATATCGTTTCGTAATGAATGAGTGTTGCGAGCCTGAACCTATCGAGATAAAATGAAAGATGGCCCAGAGGAAAAGATCAAGATGTTCAGAGTAGAAGGAGGTGGCAGGACGGGAAGGAATATGCGAAGTCACGTGCACATAGCCCTTTTTTTGTCGGCATGTGAATGCTGTTAGTCTGGGGAAGTATCCCTGTTAAGCCGAGGACAAGAGCAGAATACAAGATATTCTCCTACCTCTGCGCAACCATCAACGCCTCAACTCAACAAAACGTAAGGGCGTACAACTACGAGAACCCAATTCCTCGAGATCGCACTTTATTGATGCTCAGTATGAGCAAAAATCCATTTTCAAGCTCATGAAGTCAACAAGACCCAGCTGTCTTTGCCCCAGCATCTGACAGCTTCCCCACGTTTTCTACACGCCTCACGAAGGATTCCTCGAACATAAACAATGGCAGTACATTCGAAACTCCTCCCCCCTGATCGAACTATCAAGAGCATCATCTCCGAGTTGACGACGCTCTACCTAAAGCACCGAACCAAGATCTCAAGAACCGTCTATTTGACGCTCTTCTTCGCCCTCCTCAATCGCATACGATCTGCCATCGCTGAACAGAAGGCGGCAGCTGAAAGACAGTCAGCACTCAAGCGTAGGGGACCTACTGCACTAGGACATGGCGATGCGCCAAAACGGCAGAAAGTAGAGCTCAACCGTGAGTTCTTCAAGAACTTATTCCGGTTGCTGCGAATATGTATACCGGGATGGAAGAGCAAGGAGCTGAGGCTGCTGATCAGCCATAGCATATTCTTGGTGGTCAGAACACTGATTAGTCTGAAAGTTGCTGCTATGGATGGTGCATTGGTGTCAAGTCTGGTGAGGGGCAAAGGGAAGGATTTCTTGATTGGAATTGTATGGTGGATGTTAATTGCGGTGCCAGCGACATTCACAAACTCTATGGTATTGATGCCAACTCGATTTTCGGACGTTTGCTAATTATTGCAGTTGTCCTACCATCAATGCAAACTCTCCCTCCAATATAGGACTCGATTGACGAATTACATTCACGACAAATACCTCTCGAATATGACATTCTACTCCCTCTCTGCACTAGACGATCGGATAAAGAATGCAGATCAACTCATCACGGTTGATGTTTCCAAATTTGCGAATAGTCTGGCAGAATTATATGGCAATCTAGCAAAACCCACGCTAGACATGTTAATATACAATTATTCTCTGTCGAAAAGCGTGGGTGGAGAGGGTATATCCCCAAAGACTTTTGGTTCGACAAGTGCTGACTTGTACAGGTCTTTTCTTCATGTCACTCCTCGTTCAACTCTCTGCGAGTGTTATGCGAGCTTTAACCCCGCCTTTTGGAAAATACGTCGCAGATGAAGCAAGATTAGAAGGGGAATTTCGATTCGAGCACTCAAGATTAATAGATTACAGCGAAGAGATCGCGTTGTATCATGGCCATGAAGCAGAGAAAGATACATTAGACAAGGGTTATTTCACACTTATCAAACATGTAAATTGTAGGTCAAGGATTTCGATTTGTTGTGTTGATTTGAGCTGATGGTTGCAGATATTTTACGGCGAAGGTTCACTCACGGAATAATGGAGGTATGTATCCTAATCTCAAGTGTGATGCTATACTGATTTACTAGGATTTCATCATTAAATATGTGTGGGGTGCATTGGGACTGGTTCTTTGCAGTGTTCCTGTTTTCTTCAAAATTCCAGGAGCAACAGCTCAAACAATGGGCGATAGGACAGAAAGTTTCGTCACAAATCGGCGAATGCTACTTTCCAGCTCTGATGCTTTTGGAAGAGTCATGTTCTCTTATAAAGAAGTCACTGAGTTGGCAGGTTACACGTCTCGAGTAGCTACTCTACTGGAAGTCATGGACGAGATCAAAGCTGGACGCTTCCAGAAAACACTTGTTTCGGACGAGAGCGTTGGTGAGCAATTGGAATTGATGAAGGGCAGAGGCACTGTCATTGAAAGCGAAGATATTGAGTTCATCGATGTGCCTATTATCACCCCAGGAGGTAGCGTTCTTGTAAGAGCACTATCTTTCTCTATGAAGCGTGGGGATCATGTTTTGGTTGTCGGTCCCAACGGTTGCGGCAAGTCATCGTTATTTCGAATCTTGGGTGGACTCTGGCCAGTTTATGGCGGTACAGTCCGGAAACCACCATTGTCGCAAGTCTTTTATGTCCCCCAGAGACCATATCTAAGTGCTGGTTCTCTGCGTCAACAAATTATCTATCCAGACTCACTTCGCATAATGCGCAGCAAGGGAATTACAGACTCAGATCTCTTGGAAATACTCAAGATTCTTGATCTTGATCACTTGGTAGATTCTTTCCCCGAGAGATGGGATGCCGAAGCAGAATGGAGAGATGTTCTCTCTGGCGGGTTACAACAACGTGTCGCAATGGCCCGCCTCTTTTATAACAGGCCAAAATACGCCATCCTTGATGAATGTACCTCGAGCGTCACCCTCGAAATGGAGAAAGTGATGTATGAGCATGCGAAGGCTCTAGGAATCACTCTCATGACTGTCAGTCATCGCAGGAGTCTGTGGAAATACCACAGCAAGATTTTACAGTTCGATGGACAAGGCAATTATATTTTTACAAAGCTGGATGCTGAGCGTAGGTTGGAATTAGAGGATGAGAGGGAAGAGTTGGAAATGCATCTGAGGCAAGTACCCGAGATCGAGAGGAGGATCGCCGAATTAAGCGCTGCTTGAGGGATAAAAACGAAGCGCCGTGTAAAATCGTATGAGTGGGCAGTGGAGGAAGATCAAAGTGTCACGTGAGGTCACGAAAGGCACGATTTTGGGTACAATAGGTATCTGAAATATACAAATTGATACTAGGTATAATCAAATCTGGGAAGCTTGCAGGCTTCCTCTCGAACTTGTGAAGTATATGCTGCCCAATAATTCAGACCCATTCCTTCATATGAGAAAATACTCCCTCCCACTCTCCAACCTGGCCTATTCCACCTCCTCCTATACCCTTTCCCATCACTGCCTACCAAATCCAAAATCCAACTCCAAATTCAAAATCTCGCACCCCAAGATCCCTCCCAAAACCCATGTACCAACAACCCAGGATCACATTATCCGCAACCGCCTCGTTTCACACTTTGCTCGGTACCCAATTACGCGCTCGCTTGCACCCCTGATACCACCATCATGAGGCGCAGCGCAGTATATCACCAACAGGAGGAGTTCATCACCAACGGTGTCAACCTTGAGGGCCAGTAGGCGTTTTTATTTTTGCCCGCTGCGGAAGGAAAGAAGGGAGGGAGGGAAGGATGCAGATTTGGTCGCGTTAGTGAGTGGTGAGTGGGCTAAGAATATCTGGGGGTTTAAAGAGAGGCGTTTCCTCGTTTTGAGGGATGGGATTTTGGGATTTGATTATTTCTGAGATTTTGACGCTAGTTTGAATCTGGCAATTGAGGTTTTTATATTGATTATTTGAGAATCTTTTGGGAGGAGAGGATATTGACACTGGCTGTCTTTGAGAAATTCCTCGACCTTGTATTTCTTATAGATTTCGACTTATCCATCTCCAACACCACCTTCAGTTTCACCGATACCCAGCAAAACAATCAATCCACCCTCACAATGTATCTCCTCACTCTCCTCCTCCTCGCCCCTCTCGCCCTCTCAACCGCTCATCCAACCCCTCTGGATCCCGAAACTCATTCCCTCTCCCCCCGCTCAAACCCACACATCCTCCACGAAGCAGCACAACAACCTCTCTTCTCTCCCTCCTTCACAGCCCCAACAGAAGGAACAATACACATGCTTTCCGAGTTACAACATGCGATCGATCTTACATTCACGATATTACCTCCTTACTCCTCTTCACACAATTTAGAATTCTCAGCAGCTGTGGAAAACGATAAGAAAATGGAAGGGAGGAAATTAGATACAAGCACAGTGAAAGGGGTAGTAGATGGTCTAGTGAAGACTGTATTGAAAAAGAAAGATGAATATCCGTACGCTGGTGGAGAAAGTGGCAAAGGGGGGTTGGATTTCGAATGGATAGCTGCGAGGACAGAATTTGATTTCGGTCTTGGATTGGATGCTGATGGTGGGGTTTGGAAGGGGAGGATTTCGGAAGATTATCAGGTTGAAAATGGGAATGGAAATGGAGCTAGGGATGCGTATGGGGAGATGCTTATTGAAGTTGGGATGGTAGGACCTAAGGTAGGAAATGGTCGACAAGGGGTGGATAGAGAGGAACTTGAGTTTTTGATGGGAATGCTGGGAAAGACTATATTGGCTATTTGGGAAGAGATGGCTAGGTTTGGGAGGGAAGAGGAGGTAGGAGGATTGAGGTTAAGAACTCAGGTTGGTGGGGTGGGAGTAGGGTGTAGAATTGTGTTTGGGGAGAGGTGAAATAGATGGATGGATAGATAAATAAATGAATAAATGAATAAATAGAAAGGGCTTATATCTTTTCTTCGTCAAGTCTAGCTACTATTCCATTAATTCTTCATCTTCTCTCTAAGCCTAGCAAACGTGTTAGAATATCACCTACTCATTATCTCGGTATACTCGGCAGACGGGCTACAATCCTCCCGTCCTCGGTCTCGCTCTTCTTGACCCCGACCTTTTCTTAAAAATAAGGCGGGTATCTAAATGAAGCCATTAAAACATTTTCCGAAGCTGTACTCAAACGAAGTGGACGGAGAGTGGATGTATTACAGTAGCCGCGGCATCGAAAACGGCAGTTAGTTTGCACAGTTGATGGGGACCCCGCACCGCCTCGGAAAGCCAATATTATAGAGTTTTAGACTTTGCTTTCGGTGTTCGGTCTTAGAAACTTCCTTGGAATGCTAATACTTATTATTCCTGATAATGACTTCGATATTTTACAAGCACAAGTCCTCGCCAACATCCATTCAATTGATTCTAACGAAGAATTCCCCCCAGATTCTTCTTCCCTCCCTATCCTCTCCAAACAAATAAACAATGTTTCTCCTCTTCCTAGATACCTCCTCTACCCTAACCAAACTTATACTCCTCACCTTCTCCCTCCTCCTCCTCTCTCTCCTCCTCAAATTCCTCTCAAACCCCCTTCCTCTCCCCCCTAAACCCCGCGGTCTCCCTCTTCTAGGCAACACGCTCTCCTTTCTCCTCGCAGCCAAGAAAAACCAAATCCATCTTCTTCTGCAGAAATGGGCAAAAGAACACGGGGAAATCATCCGTGTACAGATCGGACCTGTAACGGAATACTATCTCAATTCCGATAAAGCCGTGAAAGCGATTATGGATAAGGCTTCGGCGCAAACATCCGAGAGACCAAGGTGGATTGTGAGTAATGAGTTGCTGTGTAATAAATGGAATGTACTGTTGCTAAATGGGAGTGATGCGAGATGGAAGGTAAGAATATGTTTGAAGATTTTTATTTGAGGGGAGGGAGGAGGATAGAGAGACTAAATTGTTGTAGTTGCAGAGAAAACTCATACATTCCGAGATGGCGAGTCCGAGTATGGCTGATGCTGCTCTTCCGTTAGTTTCCTCAAAGTATAAATAGACTGACCGAGCTAATAAGTTTATAAAGCATGCTATACCACGAGACATCCAAATTCCTAAATGAAGTCGCACACGATCCTGCTGCAGGCACCGACCAGCAAGCCCTCTGGCCGCAGATTGGAAGATACACATACAGTAATTTCGCAAAGCAAACATTTGGATTCGACGTACGTCTCTCTATCCTCCTATCATCCTTTACCTAAATTATATAGATCCCATCTTCAGCCGATCCAGCTATAGAGTATATCCATAGTATGTCCCTCCTCATCATACCATTTGCGTACTAATATCCCAGAAACCGGCAAGCGTCAAATCGAAGGCACGCTCCCTGGCACGTACCTCGTTGATATCATGCCATGGATGAATAATCTGCCTTTGTGGTTGAAACCATGGGAGAGGAAAGCAAGAGGGTATTTCAAAGACGATGTACAATGGGCTCGTACACGCATGGTGGTTTGTTCCCCTATCCCTTACCTCCACTCCCCGTTGCTGCTAAGCTCAAATTAGAAAACGCAAATGTTACCTTTTGACCACCCTTCTTTTTTAAGACATATCCTTAATGATGAGAAACGCTCGGGACTATCATGTGATGACGAAGCTGCGTTTTTGAGCTTACAACTTATTATTGGAGCTGCTGATACCGTTAGTATTCCCTCCCTCCTCTCTAATCATAAATCTATACTAAGAGGTATAAAGAGTCGCATGTCAACTTGGACATTTCTAGAAGCTATGATGCTATATCCCGAAGTGCAAACACATGCACAGGAAGAAATAGGTAAGTAGATCTTTAACACCTCCCTTCTCAGACCTTCATTAATCTGTGATATCTGGCATAGACGCAGTAGTAGGCAACCGAATCCCAAAATGGGATGATCTGAACAATATACCAATAATCCGATGTCTCATGAAAGAAGTCTGGCGCTGGAGACCTCCCGTCGCGTTAGGACATCCACATACCACTACTCGAGAGCTTGAGTATAATGGTCTCAGGATTCCAAAGGGTGCAAGACTGCATCTAAATGCGTGGTAAATTCCTCTGTCCCGGGATAAGTGTGTCAGGCACCCAACTGATATTTGTAGGGCTATTCATCATGATCCAGAGCGCCATTATGACCCCGATGCATTTAGGCCTGAGAGATGGATTGGTGATCTGTCTACCGTAACTATATTCATCATCTTCCCTATCCTCGAGTGGTTTGCTGATGATATCACCACAGACCCAACAAAGTATCAACTTCCCTGACCCTTCAAAAAGAGACCATTTCGCATTTGGAGCTGGCCGAAGAATCTGTATGTCTCTATTCTCACCATACCTCACTTTCTCCCTATACTTTTCTATTCTTCGTCGCTTAACAAAGCTCCTAGGTCCTGGGATCCATATAGCAGAGCGCTCCCTCGCTGTTGCAATAATGCGTATTCTCTGGGCTTTCGACGTCAAAGTAAAGCCTCATTCTAGAGGGAAGGATATCGATCCTAGTACGTATGCGGGATTTATGCCGGGAAATCCAGGGGAGGACTTACCTGTTTGTTTGGTGGTGAGGAGTGAGGATAGGAGAAAGGATGTTTTAAAGAGTTGGGAGGCAGAAAGATATGATGACAGTGGAGCATTTTGAAAATCGAGTTTGAGAATGTGCAGTATATGGATAGTGCCAACATGGCCATTTATCGTCGCCTTTCAAAAAGAGTTCTTTTACGAAGACCATCACTCCAACTCCCCTTCACTTTTAGAGATATCTAATTCCCCCAAGCTGGCGCCAACTCATCAGAGCTCAACTCATGAATAGAGAGAAAGACTATCGCCAACCTTAAAATGAACAAATTTATTACAAGCTCTGCGATGAGTACTTGTGGAGGCTTTTGCGGTGAGCACATGTACAGCCATCCGACTTGTAATTTTCCAATCTTCAGAGAATTTTGCCCCCTCGTAAGTTCATGGAAGTTACTCTCATTTTTAGTTCTGATTGCTCCTGGTGGTATGTTCGTGCGATGTCCGAGGAGACCGAAAGTTGATAAGCCTACATATGGTCAAAATCAAAACCATCTGGAAACAATGCCGTAACACAAAACCAGGATGGTAATCACCGAACGTCTGAAAATCGAAGAAAGCCCGAGTCGCAAGATAAACTTGCCCATGAACACTCCCAACGTGAGAGGAGCCTTGAAAAGCAATCAAAAACTCAAGACCCAAAAATGAGCTACCTAACAGAAACTTGAATCTCAGCTCTTGTCATGACTCTGAATTTGATAGGTGATCTGAGAATAATGGAGGCACGACTATTTCTCCACCCACAAGTCAAGCTACGAGTCAGCATACAATCTAGATGCTTGTCGAGATACGAGTCGAGTATCATATCAAAGTCGGAGTCGAAATGCAAGTCATTATTCCTCACCCAGAAGAAGACTAAGAAGAAACCGACGTCGGACAGCAGATGGTGTTAGCCATCATAGCACTTATAATGCCGATAGATATTACCCTCCATCATCATTTCGTTGGGCTTGGGCTGCATTGTGATTGAATGAGAATCCAAGGAGGAGAAGCTTAAGAGATAGATGAACGAGGAGACGAAATCAAGGAATTATGACTTGAATGTATTTGTTGTATGGTTTGCTAGCCAAGTCATAGCAGTATCAGTGCCTGTTGCTTATATAAACGATAAATCATTTGTCCAGCTTTCATGATATGTGGTCGACTTGGTAGTAAGCAGTGTGAGTAGCCGGAGGAATAAGGAGAGAAGCCACGATGGTGATGATAATGGTTCGTGATAAAGAATCGGTTTCGTCCCAAATCACACCATCCTACAAAATAGAAGAGGGGAAAAAAAGATACCGGAAAAAAATGTCCAAAGATTTACCAAAGAAAATGCCCCAAAAAATATATATATATAAAAAATAGCAAAACTCCAGCCTCCCAGCCGAACGGGGAGACCTTAGAAACCCTCCCGTGAGGAATTTAAAGCTGGGTGATTTTATTTTTACGTTGACTTGATCGTCTTGTAAACAGAGCACTACGCCACATTTCCATGTGGCGATCCTTATGGCCTGGTTACTGGAAGGCTTATTCATATATATGACACTTCTTGCTCTCGTAGTAGGAAGAAAGTGACAACCATAGATCACACCCTCTTCAAACTCCACCTCTCCAACTCCCCCTTAACATGCAATCCAGCAACCCACATCGGCCACTCCAAGTAACCCCTCATCTCTTCACTCACCCCATTCCAAATCCCAGGAATCCACGTATTCATACGTATGCCATACATCGTAACTGTATACTGCTTCCTCTCTCGACATGAAATGGGTCGCATCAAGAGTTGTAACGCTACGTAATGAGCGAGTAAGAGTTGATTGGTTTCGATACTTGGATTGAGAAGTTGGATAAGAGAGGTATGTTCTAGATTCGTGATGAGTGTGTCGAGATATACGTATGCGGTATAGGCTAAAATGGGAGCTGTGAGCTAGTGGAGTAGTGGTAAGGGTAAGGAAATTTACCTTCAAAAGGAGATCCATTTAAAGCCTCATAAGCACTCCTCAATGCTTCCCAAAACTCCCTCTGAAAACCCCCCTCACAATACTCTTCTAAAGCTGCAACAGACTCCAAACCATCTTTCACAAAACTCCCTTTAAAACGCGGAGCACCACCAACTCTCGCCCTCATACTTTCTACCCTCCCTTCCCCTTCACAAAATACACTTTTCACTTGTCCCCTAACCCATCTCATAACACTATCACAACTCCTTGTCAATACCAACGATGCCTGGAGTCCATCATCCATATACCAGCTTTGCATAAAGAGAGCATAACACGTAGCTATTACTGTATCTCCTGCTTCTGCGCTAGTTAATGGGGAGGAAAGAGCGGTATTCAGACCTTTGATAGCTGCTAGACGATGGGTTTGAGCGGGGAGGGTGAGGGAAGAGGGAGAGAGTTTTTCAAGGTGGGAGGCGGAGAGGGCGAGGAGGGAGTGCATTAGGTAATCGCACTATCTTTTTATTAGCTTCCAAGTCTTTTCTTATTTAATCCCAGATATATTCTCTCCAGAGAAGATTTAGGGATACGAAGAAGCAATAGGAGAAAACATACCTGATGACTAATAGGCGTTACATACGACAACCAAATATTATCACTCCTAATCGGAAAATGCGGAAATGCAGCAACAAGAAAATGGTGAAACAGTCGCATATCGGTAAAACTGAAAACATTCGCTATTTGGAGTGAAGAAAGAGGTTGCTGGAGTGGTGTTGTCAAGGAAGCTTCTGGGAGATAACGACAGCATAGGGATAAACGTATGCAGTTCTCGCATGTTGGACGGGTTTCTTGACACTACATTTTGTCAGACTAAAGGCTGGATAAGAGGAATATAAGAGGAGAGAGGACTTTTATTTTTCTTCTTTTACATTCATAACAGCCTTGTTTGGATTTCTTGTGGCCTTTTCTCGGTCTTCTTTCTTGTCTTGTACTTGTACTCAATGTGGGTTTATACCTTAGGGGGGTGAGTTTACAAGATAGGAGAGGTTGTAAACGTGCCATCTTGGATTTGAAAAGCCTTCTTAGGTATTAGACTCGTACTCTCTTCGGTACCTAGGTATGATATCGAATATGTTGAATAATGTCGAACTTTTCTGGTGCGGGGTAAATGCGGGGTAACTTCTCACCACTTTCACTCAGATATTTTTGGAGAAATATATCCTAATATTTCTCCAACACAGGTACGTGTAACAAAAGTAGCTCTCGTCGGATTGAAAACCGAGCTGGGAGGAAGTTGAATTGAAGTACCGAAGCTTATTTTCACCTCTGAAGGTGGTTAGATAAGCAAAACAAGTGATAAATGCCAAGCTCGGATTATACCCGAGTAGATCCATTGGTTGATAATTCCGCCGACAATGGAATTTTTCAATGCAAGTTTGTTAGCATTTACTAGATTGACATAGTGTGTTCAAATGTATCCTTACATATAACTCTTTACTAATCTCTTACATACATAATTGCAATATTGTCCCTCTTCGCTTTCATTGAAATCACGTGTGGAAACAGCAGTAAAGGAGAACGATTTTGAGATATCCACTTTATCCTTTTCCCTTCTCAGGACCTCTCAACTATTCATGACAAATTTTCTATTTTCCCTTTCCGAAAAACCAGTATTCCCTCCCAAACCGCCGACTCCCGAAAGTAATCCCCTCACCAAGCAATAGTAGTCTTCCTCTCCCTATTCACAAAACTTCCATCCTCCAACATCTCCTGATGCCGACCACTCACATCCGCCGCTCTCTTCTGCTGACTCATTTGAATCTCAATATGATGCATCCTTGCCCATTTTGGGATCACTCCATCAGCTTGCATATACGTTTCCTCGATCCCCATTACCCACTGTGCGACTTTACCTAGGAACAAACTATCACAGAGCGCTTCTCTTCTAGGTGCATTGAGAAGAGAATGGATTGCTCTTTTCCGAACGTGAGGGACTCGACATGAGAGAGCTACGAAATACGAGGGATGAACTGAGCCTTGGAAAATGGTGAATGGAACCGGGATGAAGTTTGTAGGTGTAGATGCAGGGTTAGAGGCGGAGAGGAGAGAGAGTAGGTCGTCTGTTATATCGAGGATTTCTTCCATTTCGGCGGTATGGGAGTCGAATACCATTTCATCGCCATAGAGAACAGTGGTAAGAACCAGAATGCATGTTTTGTATGCCAGGATCAACAGTATGGCTCCCACCGTACCTTTCAGGTGAGGCTGCAGCTCCAATCCGGCTTGCAAGGCATCGTTCCATCGCCTAAATTCCGCAAGATACTTTTCCTTTCGAACACCAAGCATGGTGACGAAATCTATTTCTTCTATCGCTTCTTTTATGGTATGGAGGGAAGGCAGATTAGACTTCATATTTCCTGCTGTTTCTGTCTCTGGGACTTCGATGAGCTGACCCTCTTTGTCATACTTCAATGACGGCTTATACCATGCACCCAAGGTGCTCAACCAATGCTTCATTCGCCGGATGATGAGTTCAAGATATCCTCTTGCTTCCTCGATTGTCTGGAACTGAGGCGGCATAGCTTGTATGATTCCGCCTCCTTCAGCTGAAATCATGGCGTGCACCTCCGGTGGCCGTTTATCGCCAAAAGAAAATGTCTGCACTTCCATTCGACCAAATATCTGGATCAAGAAATCTTCGATGACGAAGGGCGCTGGTGAAGAGAACCCCATGGGATGCAGTTCTGCTGAAGGGTATCTCCTCCTCCAATCCTCTATGAGATTCATCCCATTCTGGATATGTGCATCGGCTAGAGAGTAATTCCCATGAAAACACTCAAAGCAGATGATGAGCAGACAGCACAGAAGAGTCGTCCTCAATTCCTGACGACCTCCTGCGATAGCATCCCTCATCATCTTGATCGCTTTAGAATACTGCTGAATAGCAACTCTGTGATGAATAGTCGGCTGTTCGATTTCTTCATCTAACCGAAGAATCCTCCGGTCCTGCACGACCATTGATGTTTTTGCCAAAGCACCAAGAGCAATGACCGCATGACGAACAGCTGGGTCGTGACATCCTTGCAATATCAACGCACGAAATGGAGCTGCGTCAAAGTCTGGGGTCATATGAAAAGAAGTTGTGTCTCTGAAGAACGCAAAGTACCGTTCCTCTTCCCCATTGTTGATTAGTGGGTCGGGCGGAGTGCTCGGGATGCCGAGAAATGTGGAAGGTCGTCTCGACTGAGGTGGGATAACAACCGCAAGTTCTTTTCGTTCGATTCGTTGTGATGTTTGCGGTCGCTGTGTCTTTTGAGGACCGTACCCGTCGCAAGTTATGCCGAATTTTTGACACCGAACACAGATCGGTTTCGTCTCATCGCATTTCACACGTCCTAAAGTTGTCAGATTTGAAGTCTCATAATTGCCGAACAACCCGAATTGAACATCAAGGCATCAAGTTTTCCGATCAAGTACTCGGATTCATGGGAATCAAATGATCTCTGCATCAACTTACGAATTCTGGGACTAGTGTTAGAATTGTAGAGCTGATACGGTGGCGAATGTAACTCACTTGCATGTGCCGCAACCCGTTCGCGAATGCTTGCCAGAAGTCCTGCTCTTCTTCGGGGCTGCCACCGAGTTATTCTTGGCCATGGTCTCTAAACATTTGTGCGTTCTCTTGCAAAGCAGATCCAGGAGTGAAGTTGCATGAAAGGAAAAATAAAATCGTTGCGAAGATGTTGAAGTTTGTCGGTTACGGAGAAACGCCAGATATGGATGATAAACTATGGGGGCATTGCTAGACTAGCGAGTGCCGAGCTGACGGCGGCAGAACTCTGAACCCACGTTCCCTAAAGGAGACTTATTTCCGGCAAAGCTATAGAGTTGAGGAACAGACTTGTGGGTTGTGCAGAGATCAAGGGCAATTGATACCGCGATAGGAATTCATACTCGAGGTTTATTTTAATCCGGGAATGAGTTTGGCTTAGACTCCTCTTTGTCAGAAATATGGCTTTGAAGCTGCCTTACAATGCCAATCATCAAGCTGTGACATTGAAAATATCTCGAATCCAAGAACTTCCGGCTCGACTCTATTGGCACGTCTACAGGAAAAGCTTCTGTACCCAGGGGCTCGTAGATGGTTTTGGTAACACAAGGGCGAAACGGTGAGCTGACCTGGAGAATTGTAATCAGGATATTGGGCTTCGGCCCCTGCATTTTGGACCCCAAGTACGCCACAGCCTCGCGAGGTGCATACACGGGGATGTCACGATCCTATTGGAACAGTGGTACGAGTCCCGCGACTTCTTCAGCCCTGTATTGTTTCAAGACCAAATGGGGGCGGGAACGGGATCTAAACTTCGGGACAACGGCTTTGACCAGGTCAAACAATTTTTCGTAAATTTGTGAGGCCGTTGAAAGATAGACGGTGATAGCAAGATGAGTAAATCTATCCGGTCGATTTATGTCATTGTCTTCGGCGCTTAAGTGCTGCAGCTCCTACCAGTATCGATATCAGGTCATTCGTATTCCAACCAATCTGCATTTCGGGATCGAGTGATTTTGTGGATGTGGCGTCTGTCAGACGGGAGGTTCATGTTGTGGCCGGCACTGCCATGCGTCTCGGTCTGAATATGGGGAATGTTCGCAAGAATACCTTGATTACGGATAAGGTTTTCGACTGAACTATGGAGACGAGGTCATTCTGGCATATAAGAGGATGGCTGTACACAGTGCATCGACGATGGCCCTTCTTTCAACAAACTTGCGGAACATTCCTTCAAGAGAACATGCAACACTGGCGCTTAAAATTTGGGGTGTCAAAGTTGCTCGTGTACCAAAGGGAGTCAGATCTGAGTGCGAATGAGTGGTCAATCTGAAGAAGTTTGAGTGAAACACATTTGGCAACTGGGACAAGGTTTTCAGGCCATGGTGAATGTAACGCTACAAGAGAGTCCGCCTGTCCAGCAGAAAGGCTTCAGTGTATCAAACACAGCTTGGTGAAGCACCAGATGCTGTTGATCACATGACTTTGTATGCATATTCCACATGATAAGAAGCTTAAGTCTGTCGTTGTAACGAAGTATAACACAGATGCAGTAAAGCCTAAATAGGTATATATGATCCTGAGAATTAGACTAAGATTTTCCAGGCTATGCCAATCACAGCTGTGAATCACATGATCCACTCTTCCACAGAGTCCATCCTAACTGCAGCCTTAATCCCCAATACAACAATTCTCCTGTGGCCAAATAAGAACTTACATATAGTTTCTCCTCCTGATGTGCCAGAGCTAGTAGCAATTGTTGATATACAACCATTGGATATAAAGTGTATCACATGATAGCTCTCAACTTGCGACCAAGATGTGGCCTGTCTTGGCACTCTGGGGATCGGAGGATAGATTCCATGCCGCAGGGGAAAATAAATGAAAGACGCGCACTCTTATATATAGTTATGAGAATTGATTAATCAGATGCCCCCTCATCGGCCCGTCCTCTGTTTTTGGCCCACCCCTCTCTCTCTGAACAGTGAACATGAAAATTTATTAATAATGAATAAAAGAGAACAATTAGTGGACTTGAGACTTAAATAAGGTTATATATCATATCATTGGGTATTATTTTTTCCCTTCCATTCTAATGCCATATACCTCGCCACACCACGTACAGAAGGCAGACCAAACGAGTGTACATCTAACTCCAAATCCAATGCGCATGCTCCAACTCCTTAAAGAGCGAGCTGATAGATACTGGGAAGAACGAGAGAGTATTTATAGACATTGATAGTAGTATGGCGGTGATTGTGCGAAGCAAGATGTACCAGCCTAGAAAGTGTGGGTCAGAGAGTGTGCTCACTTGCGAGAGGAAAGGAATGGGGGAAAAGCTACTCACAACACACTGTGTACAACCCTTCCAGTTCGTGCCTCCACACTGATCGTATTTCTTACTCTGACATCCGCCACTTGTCGGCGCACTAGTTGTCGGCTTTGAACTGCTGGTTGATGTGCTTGTGGGCTTCGAGCTTGTCGTTGATATTTTAGTACTACTGCTCGATTTAGAGGTTGTGGTAGTTTTTGTACTTGTGCTAGTCTTAGAAGTCGAAGTAGCTTTCGAGGTATTAGTTTTCGAAGTACTCTTCGAGCTGGTTCTCGACGTACTTGTAGGTTTCGGGGCTTTGGTAGTGGGTTTTGGGTTGTTTGGCGGGACATAAGTTCCCCCTCCATCTTTCGTTTTCGTGGTGAATTGGTTCCCATCGCAGTATCCTACCCACCCATCCAAGTTCAAATTCTTGAATACAGTGCTCATGTTCTTGATGTTGTTCTTGTTGCATCGTTCGTCACGGAGTTGTGCGGTGAAAGGATGTTTGCCGTCTTCGTGTAGGAAATATTCAATCTGAAAGACAGGCTTCCCAGCTGCGATAAAGTTGCTGTAGATGTCGCACTCCCCGAGCGCGGCGCATTGCTCGTTGACTGCGAATTGAATCGAATCTGCTACCTCGTCGATGATATCGCCAGAATTCTTGAGACCTGTTGACATGCTGTAATTTGCTGCAGTTATGGACATCCAGCGGACATAATCGATTACATGAGATCTAGTGACTGTTATGTTTGTGCCTGCAAAATTGCTTGAGTTTTGCTAATACATATTAGGGATTGCTCGATCTAGAGAGTTGGAATACGGGATTGAATTTACGTACGTAGACATCTGTATGAATATCAGCAAACATTATCAATCGAAATCAAAAGTAGCAGATATGCTCAAAAGTCGAATGTAATCACGTACCTGTATTATCTGGATCTATGGCATCGCATCCTTTGGCTGCAGCCATCTTTATTCGCGTCGCCATAATTGCTCGAACATTTTCGCTTTTCACATCTACCCAAGTCTCATTTGCCCAATCAGCCAAGGGTAGCCCGACATCGCCCGGACGGAAATCCCCATTGTCAGGTCTCCATTTCTCATATGTACCGGCACTGAAGTAACAAATAACTGTCTTCCCCAAATTTTTCAGTCCTCTTATTGTGCCTGCATCAGTATCAAAGAGGTCAACATCGAAGACTGGCGCATCCACAGGCACAGGCGGTGACTGAGCAGCAAGGTCTGGAATGACTGGCAAAATAATTTGGAATCGTTGACCAACTTTCCACTCCGTTGCACCAAATACGGCAGTGGCGCAAGCACAAGCTATGAGTACCCGAAATTGCATTTCGAAGAAAGGCGCCTGGTACCGTTTTGACGCAGTATTGAATCCCTTCGAAAAACCAGTGCTAGGAAATCGTGGGAGAGATGCGCAAAGGCAAGAAACCGATTAGAGAAAATTGCCCAGACCACATTCTACATATAACAAAAAAGTTTGACTGGACACGTAGGGAAGCACTCGGTTGATGTATAACAGTCAAATTTTGCATTGATGGGAGTTCAGCCGCTGGCTGATCCACTCAAATCTGGTCACGATATTGCACTCAACAGGCCTGGCCCGATCACGCCAACGAATCGAAATTGAAAACATCGATGGCGAGGTCACCTTCGGGACCATAACCGGGTGAGCCCTCTAACGCCTTCGGCAGTTTTCATAGGAAAATGATCGCCCTAAATGCCGTTGGTGATAGACTTCTTCCAAAATATGAGGAAGTGCGGAGGGTTTTGCGGGGTGCAGATCGGGAATACTCCAGATTTCTTGGCCGCATGGTACCTGAAGATCCTCCAGCCAGCCCAGTATGAATGATATTCTCCGAGGGTTAAGATTGCTCGAATGGTGTATTTCGGGGTGTGGCGGTGGGACTCGCCACAGCATATGGTGCATGGAGTTCGATAAATGGCGATAAATTGAGGTTGTGAGAGTGAGAGCGCCTTCATGCCCAGTGTTCATAATCTCGGTCGCAGATTAAAACTGCGGGGAAGCTTAAGACAAATTTTTATTGCAAAAATGATCCAGGACGATATTGAGCGTCGTCAACGGTTGGCGGCTAAATATATAGGCACCACCAGTCAAGTCGCTCGACTTGGTTGACCTCATGACAAAGATAGATTAAAAACAACCAGTTTCGATTAAAACTTTCTCACTCGTTGTTACGTTCCTTCAACAGGCAATGGTATATTGCGGAGAAAGTGAAAAGAATGAGATTTAAAGTGGATTGAAAACCGGGTATCTTGGGATGTGACTTTAAACTCCTCCCCGATGATCTTTTTGGGATTGCGGAATGTGCTTGGCATCAATGGAGCGAAACGGAGAATTGCTAGCAGCTTGCTGTAGCATTCGAGAACCGACATTATATTGAAGCTGCGCGGATGGCAAGCCTTTAAAATGGATGTTACAACATGAATGTGGAGAGCGAGTTGAAACTTTGATGTTTGTCGCGCTGCGCCAACCTCTTTCCGCTTTAGCCTGATGATGGTAGATCACGTGACTATCACTCGTCCACCATGATTCTTGATAATGATAGTTGCTAGCGTCTAGTCACATGATAATAGCTACAACTCCGAAGCTCGAGGATAACGTACTAAGCTTGAGGCAGAATTTTTCGGTGAGATACTAGTCAATCAACCCCCTAAATCGACACCATTGCCAAAATTATGAGTTGACGCTGATCTTCCACCTCAGCAAAATGCTCACACAATCTTGGAGATAATTTTGTCATCGCCCTGATAATCGACGATGGGTTTAACAATCTCAAGAAGAAAGAGAAGACTGGCCTTGAACATTATGCAATCGACGCCTGTTCCGTAAGAACCTTGACCCCGACGACAATCCCAAAGTGGTCACTCACCCAAGTATTTATCCTCGTCTGATATGAAGGTTTACGGACGAAAACGCCACGCCATAATTTCCTTTCCTCAACATCGTAATGGGAACAATACCATTTTGTTGGCTTCTTCACCAATTTCCCTCGTGTCACAGGTTTCTCTATTGTTTTTGTCTCACATACTTCTACTTCCGTCATCAAACCGATACCAAGTCGCCCTATTCTTCCTGTGACATCTTGGGCTTCGTCAATGGCGACAGTTTCAAGTGATCCGGTATAGAAGAACTTTTCCAACCTTTTTCGATCTCGAGCACCTCCGGGCGTATCTGATTGGTAACCCCATGTGTTTCCCTTTGCGCCGCCAGGGGTTTCGTCTTTTTGGAATGGCTTCCGAACTGTTATCGATGGTGCAGGAACGTTTTTCCAAGCATCCCGCAGTTTGACATCATTCGCCTTGTGGAATTCATCTTCAGACTTGTCTATTGCATTCATATCTCCGCCAACAATCCCTCCAACAATTCTTGAACTCATGGGAGGCGCACCTTCAGGTAGTTCTGATATCAACCCTAGCTGGCCAGGGCCGTAAATTTTCCTCCCCAGAGTGATTCCAGATGTGTTGTACTGTACACACTCGAGCACAATCTTTTCATCACGTATTTTAACTAGAGCTTTGCACAGGAATGTCAACCACAAGAGCGTCTCTTCCCATACTCGTCGTAAAGGGTACGCGGAAGCAATTTTCTATTTCCAGATTTCTAGAGATCATCATGAGTGCAAAATACGGCATGGATCTCCAGTCGAGGCGCCTGAAAATGAAGTATTCGCCAGGAATAGTCGTATACACAGACTCGGGAGCATGGATAATCGAGAGAGCAAAGTTTCGCTGCACCCAAGCATTCTCAAGGATCACTTGAAGTGATTCAATGCGTACTTCTTGTAACATCACAATGAATGGACGATCAATTTGCCCAAAAAGTATAGCTCGGAGTAACTAACTGCGTCAAATTGGCCCAGATTTGATAACTACGTGTGCAGATTGCCGTGGCAACCGTCGCAGGCAGTCGCCCTGCAACATTTTGAGATCCAGTCGAGAGTTGCGATGTTTCGCCTTGCAGGACTTTATTGTACTGCTCTGCTTCTATCGGTCACACTACGTAGTTTCAAGTTCCAAGATCCAGATAGTGAGTGAAAGTTGACTCAAACATGAACTAATTGGGAATTGCCTCTGCCTAAGTACTTGAGATGCCACATGTCAAGCTAGCACGTGATCTTGTCACCTGCCCGAAATGACTCAATCGTTCCAGATGCTAGAGTCGGCACTACAAAGGCACAGAATGTTCCTGTAATTCCTTTCAATGTAAATCGCTAAATAAAAGCATAGCGTCTTAGTGAAGAGTCTGAGCTTGCCAGAAAGCGGGGTCAGACTTGACTGAAGAGTTCCATGTACACTATCGTTATAAAACATAGACACGGTAACCGATTGAATCAAGAATATTAATTAAGGTGTCTACCGAAATTGAACGGAAATTCGGTTTCCTCCACGATCGATCGTAGGCACCCAAGCGGGCGAGTAGTCTCCCGCATATTCATCAATCACCCAACAAGCTCCTCTTTCCTCACGTCATATGCCATACTTGTTTCAAAAGAAGACATCTTAAACCAAAGGACCGCCCACATCATCCACTCGAGAACCTTCTGTCCAAACCAGCTTCTATCTTTCACATTTTCCCACCTCATTGCCGCCTCCTTGTACGCCACATCAATTCGTGATCGCCTGGTCTTTTCATACACTTCAAAGACCTTTTCAACATTCGAGACAGCTATTGAGGATAACACGCGGGCAAACAAGACTCCATCTTCGATTGCAAGTCCAGTACTTTCTCCTTGTGGTGGCATCTGTCAATTGTTAGATGTGGATTTGGTGAGGAGGTGAGAACTTACACCATGAGCTGCATCGCCAAGGAGCAACACTTTCCCTTTAGACCACTTCCCTCCAGGTCCCAGGTTATAAACAGGGTAGAACACAAACTCATTTACTCTTGCAATGAGGTCATCAACATATGGAATTCCTGAGTTTTTATATCTCCTCTCTACTTCATCCAGCGTCTTCTTCCCATCTTTGCCTCGAACTTTCCAGCCTTGCTTATCCTGCTGCTCCGGTGTAGACATCACAGCACCAAGATATATCTTTGTTCTCTCTTGATCAACGAAAGAGGCAAGTAAAGAGCCTCTACTCCCAGATAACATAGCCGTGGACTTGAAATTGACTTCGAGATCGTTGCGACCCAAAACTGAATACGCGACAGCTACATCTGTGTAGATTGGCTTACGATCGCGGTCGACATATTGAGTTCGAACGCTGGAATGAATACCGTCACAGCCCAATAAGAAGTCTCCTTTTACTTCACGGCCATTCGCAAAGACTGCTGTCACCACATTGCCACCTTCATCCTCCTTAATCGAGACAAGTTTCGAATCATAATCAACCCGAATCCCATTCTTCTTGACAGCTCTCAATAGAGCTTGCAATAAATGCTCCCTCAGTATCCTCAATGCAGGGCCACTTTTCTTGAAAGGTAATTCACCTAGCGATGCCCCGCTATGCAAACTGTAGATTTCGATAGAATCGACACGACAACCATAAGGTTCAACCTCAACACCCAAAGAATCCAGCAATTTCAATCCATTGGGTGTCAAATTAACAGCTCCGCCTATCGTCGAGGGGGAAGCTCTTAATTCGTAGACTGTGCTGGACACACCAATTTTGTGTAATGCTAGCGCTGTGGTGAGGCCAACGATGCCACCACCGATGATTAGACAAGAAGAAGCCATTGAAGTTGATAAGCCAAGATGCCAGATCTGAATCTGGGTCCATGTTGTTTATACAGAGAGAATGTATGCCATTGTGCCGCAATACGGTTTGATGTTACCCCGTGGATAGTAAGCGAAGCCTCTCCTCAATTTCAACAGGGGATGCTTCGCATTCGTCGGATTCAAGGAGCTGAGAGCAGGCCAAAACATATTTACGAATGGCAAGAAAACCATTTATCAAGAGCTTGTTTAGGCTTTCAGGTCGATTCTCACTCGCAAAAAGAACTTTAAATACTCAGAAGAGCAAAATGGCAAATATTTCAAGTCAGTCAGGTGACGATAGCATGTGATGAAGGTATTCACACATGCAAGAATCGAGTTCCTAAACCCCACCAGCCTCGAACTTTTTCACACAGCTGTATTTATGTAATCCATCAAGATGATTCCCCGCCAAGGCGCTCCTGCACCCAAAAACAGCCAAGTTTCCCCGTCTCTTACACATTTCTCCACCACTGTCCCGAAGATAACCCAATGATGGACCGATAATAAGCCGAGCCTGACCAACTCTGACCGACTTTTAACGTGGCCAAATTCCATCGGATTGAAACCGAGCAACCTCTGTGTAAGATCTTCAACGGCTTCGCGGGAAATTTCGCCGCCACGAACATCATGAAGATAACTGGCTGGATTGTAGATTAGTTTCATTGGCTGTTTTTAACCTCATATCTTCCCCATATCCCATTCTTAAGAACACGAGAATCACGGGATTTGATGCCAAGATGGAGGTAACTATATATTAGCTGCTTGGTTCTCTTTTGTCTTTTCCATGTTCACTTCCTCTCTGTTTCTCCTTCCAATCCCCTTTCTTACTTTATGATTGTCAATACACCATATCTCTGTACCATCAGCATACCGATCTACTTGTCACGAGCAATTGGACTGGGCCGTCTACCACATCACGATGTCATCTACAGAAGTAGTGAAAACAGAGATACAACAATATTCTCTCTCCCAGCAACCAGTGTCCGATGAAGAAAATCGATCTTCTCAGGAGATTGACTTGCAAGACAATAACCAGCCACCTGAAGATGCTCATGTTTTCAGGAATTACGATGCCAAAGCTATGAGATTCAAGATCATTGCTTGCAATTTTTCTGTCTTCATGGCGGGCATGAATGGTCTGTATTTGCCACGAAACTTTTATTCTTCATCTTTGCTAATGACTTCCAGATGCTGCTACCGGAGCTTTGATACCTTATTTGCAGCCGGCATACGATATTGGTCTTCTTTTCGTGGCGCTCGTGTATCTTATCAATTTCAGTGGTTGGATGTTGGCAGCGTTCACAAATGTACATGGTATGTCATTTACACACAAATTGGTGTCCATGATTACTTGAGCGCAAGATTGCCGAATTCTCGTGCAATGCCTCAAATGCCCGATTTTCAACCTCCTTCCAATCTCCCTCCAAACTCCAAAGCCCGACATTGGTCTTTTTCCTTTCGAATTCGAATTTCATGTAAAATCAATTCTAGCTTTCCTCTAACAAAACTACAGTTTGCGCACGTCTCGGCACAGGAGGCACCTTCGTTCTAGGTGCCTGTCTACAAGTCCTAGCCTATTCTCTCATCTTCTGGAAACCACCTTACCCCCTCTTCGTCATCTCTTTCTTCTTCTCCGGCCTTGGAGTAGCCTATCAGGATGCGCAAGCCAACACTATGATCTCCGGCGTCGAGAATGCTCATCGTTGGCTAGGTCTCTTGCATGCCGTGTACGGACTCGGCGCATTGGTCAGCCCACTAATTGCGACTAGTATTGCGGCTCATACGCCATATTGGCATTATTTCTACCTGATTACATTTGGTCTGGGCATCTTGAATGTGGCACTCCTGGTATGGAGTTTCTGGAAGGGGCTAGGGAAGTCGAATACAGACACTGCTGTAGAAACAGCAGGGAAAGAGTTGAAGCAGGCATTGAGTCAAAGATCGGTGTGGGTCCTGAGTGTGTTTTTCTTTTTATATGTTGGGGCTGAGGTAACTGCTGGAGGTATGTGATCCTATCAGGTCTGAAGATGGCAATCTAACAAAATATAGGCTGGGTCGTTGAATTCTTAATCTCAATGCGAAACGGAACACCTAGTAAAGTCGGATACGTCGCATCAGGTTTCTGGGGTGGCCTGACAGTAGGTCGCATCGTATTGGCAGACATCACTTTTAAGCTTGGTGAGCAGCGTATGATCTACGCGTATCTCGGTCTAGCTCTCGCGATGCAATTGATGTTTTGGTTCATTCCGAATATCATTGCCAATGCTGTCGTTGTCAGCTTGCTCGGTAAGGGCGCGACTCCCTTCAATAAGCTTGATCTGACACTATAGGTTTCTTCATCGCTCCATTCTTCCCTGTCGGCATCTCAGTTTTGACGAAGATCCTTCCCAGAGAGCTTCACGTTGCTGCAATTGGTAAGCTTCTATGCATAGAGTCTTTCCAGGTTGTTTATTGGCTAATCACATGACATACAGGCTTCACAGCAACGACAGGTCAAGCTGGATCAGCAGCTTTCCCCTTCCTGACCGGTGCAATAGCTTCAAGAGCTGGTGTAAAAGTTCTCCAACCCATTATGGTAGGACTACTTGCATCGATGGCGATAATGTGGGCACTCATGCCGAAGTTGAAGAGACCTACCTCTTGAGAGATGAGATATCAGTATTGGGTCTCTATCTATATATACAAGGCCAAATTCATCATTCATACCATATAAAATATTTAATTACTGCTTTCCAGCTCGAAGGGTTGCAATTTTGACAGATGCTACGACACCGGAGTTTCGTCAAGTGACCGATTGGGTCGTGAGAGAGTCCACATCTTGTTCCGGATATCACCTAATGCATTTCTTTCCGCGCTTTTCACGCTATCAAAATGTAAATAGAGTTTCCATTGCAATTAATAATATTTGGCCTTCCAATCAGACAGGAATTGCGACGATTTCGTCATCTGCCGAGTAGAAATCTGCAGGAATAACAACACCTGGCTCCGTTGCCACCATTTATTGCTCTCAGGTTACCATGGAGTGCATATACTTTAGAGTCAATTCCGACCATCGTATTACCTCCGTCTCAAGTGCTTCTAATCTGCAGCGCAATAAAACATCATCCGCTAATAATCAAGGGTTGCAAAATCCCGTGATTTAAGATTCTATTCAGCCCTTGGGCAAGAGACGAGATATCCATAATACTTCGTCACCTGCCTAACACAAGCGAATAGAAGTACAACACAGTCCCCCAGATCTATTCCACCATATTAATGTCTGCTCTCAACCAGACTCCACCAAACATGCCGATTCACATCTGCTTAGTCTCGGCTCCCAATTGGAATTCTCAAAACATCACCTGATCTCCGAGCATCCAACCCAAATCACACAACCCTCATCCTAATTTTCCCGCTTCGATCCACATATAATCCAAAATAAGCCTTTCCTTCTCCAAGCCTTTCCCAAATAGTCTTCCCACATGGAAATACTCCTCATCTAGCGATTCCAGACCATTCGCTTGCTATCTGCATGACACAGAATCACGATGAGGTCGTTAACGTATGTTATCCTTCTAGAGTATAAAAACAAATACCTCCCTGCTTTCTGAAAAGTATATCATAGATTACATACACAGTATTAAATAAATATGCTAAAGAAACCTTTACAACGACGAACATGGGTCATTATCATTCAGTTCGCTGGACTTATCATTGTTGGGGCGGTGATTGCTGGAGTGGCGGGCGGTGTTACGGGTGCGATTAACAAATATAAATCTGCGGAAGTTGTTACGACCCCGAAGGTAGTAAATGCGACGGTTGCTGGGAGGGGGTTTGAGGAGGAGATGAGGAGGGAGGGGAGGGTGGAGAGAGTGTTTTGGGGGTGAAGGGGGTTATGGGTCCATGAAATCGAAAATGGAATATACGGGTTGCTGAACATGGAGAGAATGTGGATACCAGGCGCAGAACATATATTAAGGAGTACGAGACATTCGGGGACTCAAAGAAGAGCTCTGCTGACTGTTTCCAGATCATGAATTCTGATAATCAAGCTTGGAATCCACAGATGAGCCTCCAGAAACTACTCATCCTCCCACAATAAGAGCAGAGCACAACAAAGTCAAATGCAAGCAACAGGGGCTCAGCAGGCATTGATTAGTGGATAGTGAGATATAACAGAAATTGAAGTGGCGAATTACAGACGGATCAAGAGTGACAGAAACCATCGTCTTTCATCAGCTGCGGTTTCAAGGGCCAGTGGAATAAAATCTATCCTCACTACTCCCCAGACACCTCCAACTACCAACTTCCCTTCTCTCCCATTCTCCTATACACGTGCGGACTAAAGTAAGAAATTACGCCCACCTCTCCGTTCCCTTGCACCGCCGCCGTAACATAAGTGTGCACTACCCTCCCCTTCAACTCCCCGCCTTTTATCCCCCTAACCACCCTCCCATACCCTTCCGCAAACTTTCCTCTTCCCGTCCTGTCCATAAAGCCCATTAATCCCTCCGTAACGTCCAGATCACTCTTCCCATAATGCTTTACCGGGATATAAAGTTTGATATCCGGGGTTTCACAACCAGGTTGAATATCGAAATAATATAAAAGACCGGATGAGTAATGGTTGACTGGGGGGAACTCTGCTTCCGGGGAGAAATTGGGTGACAGTGATAGGATGGATATCCAGAGATCTTTTAGATCGTTGATTGTGTCAGGAAGAAGAGTTTTCTTTCCTCCTAGGCTGAGAATAGTGAGTATACTATTGAAACTCGTGCTCGAGGTTCGCATATAGACTTTCAGTCTCGATTTCCTAGGCTCCACGCAATCTATTCCCACCATCAGGAATTTCAGTTTCTGTCCCTCTTTATCATATCCTAAAAAGTGTTGAAGAGTTTCCAAAGCCTTGAGACTCTCTTTCCCCTCGCCCATATGCTGAATAACTGTGCTGAGCCCATGATTCATGATTTGTCCCCCATGCCCCTTATTCCTAGGAATGAAATAAGCTTTCACACCTACTCCTCTCTCTCCAAACTCAAACGCAGCAGCCATACTGGTCTTCAAATCTCCTTCTTCTCTCTCCCTCTCCTTGCCTAAGAACACTCTCTCGCAAAACTCAAACCATTCTATATCTACTCCCTCCCTCCCTCTCACCCTTCCCATCATTTCCCTCATCGCAACCTGGTTATACGGATCCTTTTCCCTTCCGGCATCCGGACCGATAAATTCAACGCTGTATCTGATCTCAGGTTTGGAGTTTGTCCATTTCCAGCTATATTCTATAGGTGTGAAATCGTCTGTCATGTAGCTTTCGAAGGATGGTGGGTTTGTAAGAGAGGGTTTAGGGCCCATAAAGGGGATTGAGTGGCTGTAGTGGAAGAGGAGATAGGTGGATTGGAGATGGAGGGGGTAGTTTGCTTCGTGGAGAAGGATAGAGAGATGGAAGCCTGTGAGATGCCACCAGAATTCTTGGTCGGGGGTGCGCAGGGGAAGATTTTGGTTGAGTTTGGCCCAAATGGATGATCTTTTATCATGTGTTTGGATCTGAGTCGGGATGAGATCTTCGTTGCTGAATATGGGAAGCTAGAGGGTGTGAGTAATGGCAACGGAATTTTGAACTGGAAATTTACCTCGTTAATCAGAGGATACAGATATTTGGTCTCCCCGCCGTCCCGAAACGCGAAAGTATTTGAAACTTCAGCCATATTCTTGAAGACACATCTTTACCGTTTAAAAATCAGAACATGAACAACAAGCAAGTCTCTATCGTGACTTTATTTCCCATCCCCCACTCTATGTATTCTGCACAAAACCAACACCACCAATCAATAATCCCTGCCCATCTGTACCTCACCTCAAAAATCAACACCCATCCTAATCCAGCAAAGACCAAGCCTCTGCCGCCACTGACAACACGCATTGCAGAAATATTATTCTACAGCATCATGCAGGTCGCTATATTAAACCACCCTCGTCACGCCTTGCGCGGATCCATTTCCAAAACAGGATCTCACCCGAGCTGTTGGAACTGAATTATTGTATTAAACATTACATTAATATGTAGGCTAGGGTCTATCTCCGATTCAGTACCTCATTAGTTCTCTCCTTCTTTTCATGACTCCTACGTGTCGCCCGATCATTGACTACCCATTTCCATTAGATGGAAGCTGGAGATCCAAGTCTACCACTCGTTCTTTTCAACATTACTTTCGCAATAGCCTGGCGAATCGTAGTCCCAGCTTTCTCGATTTCTTTCTTTGCGAGGCCTGTTGTGATGCACACTTTAAGCGCGGGTCTGACTACGAATGCAGAGTCTTGGGATCCTGCACCCATGAGAGGAGTTATGCTCTTTAGTCGTGTCACCAGAATGCCTTTTGCGAGGATCTGAGGAGCAGGGTCAGTATGGTATTGAAAGAGGGGCGGAACACAAACCTCATCCATAGTATCCTGCATAATCTGATCTTGCTCTCCAACCCCCAACAAATGGGCATTCACGATATCCGAGTTTAGCGCAAAAAGCTGAATAGGATTATCCGACGCACTCGTAGCATCGACCCATTTGCATCCTACAAGTTGAGTCCTGAATGTCGAAATATTGTCGCGGCAAATTGTAAGAACCTCTGGATTATTCTCAATCATGCTGATAGTCTCAGCAGCTGTAGTTGCTAACATAGCTGGGAGAGCACAGGAATAGGTGTAAGCAGGTGATGTAATCCGTTGATGCTCGACCACATGCATGGAACTAGCACAAAAGCCACCTGCCGCAGACAAAGGTCCTGACATTGAACCGGCCAAAATATCAACTTGAGTTACGTCCACGGATTGAGATTCCGTGACTCCACGACCAGTGCGGCCGAGTACGCCAATGGACAGAGTCTCATCGAGAATGAGACGAAATTTATATCGCATCTTGAGCTCGACCTGGGACTCGTTAGCAATATCCATGGAAGGTTCAAAGCGACTCACGATTTTTGGAAGATCCACCACATCTCCAACAAACTCGGACAACCCCTCCGTAATAATGAATCTCCTAGTTAGGACCTTTGACTTCTTGCTCTCTCTTACAACGTTCTGTAGCACCCTTTCCAAATCCTCCATATCACCATGTTGATACCACTTAACCTTACTTCTACAAATCTCCAATCCCTTGCGAATAGAGTAATTGCATGCATTATCCGCAACAATAATGTCACCCCTCTTCGCAAACGTGCAAATGATACTCGTCATCATAGACAAAGTATGCGCATAAATAATGCACGATTCTGTTCCCATGAACGCTGCAATTCTCGCCTCGGTAGCTGTATGCACATCCTGGGTACCATAAAACTGGGGTGCGCTACAGGGTCCGACTCCATATTTACGCAGGGTCTCAATGGCGTTTTTCTTGACTATCTCATCGCCTGCAAAATTATAGAAATTATGAGACGCGAGATTCATTACCGTGCGACCGTTTGCGAGTTTGCATTTTGGTCCGGCAGGCCTGTTTTCATGATGAGCTGTTGGTGGTCTGATGAACGGGATCGCGGATGGAATGTGTACCCAATAATTACGGGCAACTTTTCAGCCACGGACTCCTCGAAATCGGTGACTTCTGCAACTAGAGGTTCTGGAACCCATTGATCGACTAGATCATCAATTTCCTATAATTATTAGTATTGCGATATTTGCGGCGCTATTTTGTACTCCAATAGTCAACTTACATCTTCCGTCAATACCACAAAGTTCGGCTGCCTGGATTTATACGACGACGAAGTCAAATACCGGATAAAGAAAATCAAAAGCACGAGCTCAATTGCCGACCGAAAGGGATCATTCTGATAGCTCGACTGTATGTATCGTACAAGAATTATACTACCCGGTAATTTATTAAAGGACGTAGTCATGAAGTCAATTGACCGTATCGTGAAGTCGTGAGCAGTTTGAAACTCCATTGCGACGGTATGATGAAAATGAATGTGAAGTGTGAGGTATTTTGAGGTGAGGAATTGATCAAGAAAGGAGGTCGGACTTATGAAACATTTTTGATCCGAGCCTGCCGATATTAAATTTAAGGTCAGTCAGCGAGTTGTAGGGGTTGATACCGTGCCTCATTTCCCCTGAGTTAGCCTAATCTGTCCTGTACAGAGGCGAAGATAACCGAACACCCCTATCAACAGGTCGCAACTCAAGTGTGAACCTGGTGGAGAAAGATATCGTGTGTTGAGCTTGGCCTCCATATACTTCTTTGCACTCTTCCTAGAATGGTCAAGAAAGGTTCAGAGAAGAGTAAACCAATAAAGTGCCCCACCAGCAAAGTGAGTTCAAGATAGTACAGATTTTTGGGAGAAATTACTCTTGAGGGCTTTGAGCTGCTTCCCGACATTGAACGTAGCCCTCTTAGGTGAGTACCAAGCCATAGTAACATACATGCAAGTATTTCCATGCTGACACTATCGCTGTCTTCAAAACATCTTGCAAAGCCAGTTAGCTATGCGTCGCTCATTCCACCGACCTACAGAGAACAAAACAACAGGCGAGGTGTGGGCTCGCAAAGCGCAACAGCTGCGCTTCTATTACAAAATGATATAGCTGGAAAAACGGATAAGAATATTATTCGAGACAACTACAGGAGACTCAACAAGCCAGAGTATATATAATATCGCATCCCAGAAAAGCTTCGGAGGTGTTGCGCAGGACATGACAAAAAACCTTTCTAGAATATCAGTCGGCCAGCTTCTTCAACAATACTGGGTATATGTGAATGATGAAACGGATAGTAATGTAGGTAGCAAAAATATACATGATAAGTATATCTATAAGACTTGATAAGCATCATAAATGACCCTTGTCCCATTCCTTGCTGAGCTCGCTATAGCGACAATGCTATTCAGCCAACTGTACCTTTCATCCCCACACTCAAATGTCAAATGTAATCTCATGCGATACTCATCGGGAGTATGTTTACCCTCTTCTCCTAATTCCTCCAAAATACTCTTTTTCCCTGTTCTTGTTCCGGTGGTCTTCAGAAAGATGTATACTCCATCATGAGTCAAGAGATTATATCTCGTATCCAAATGCGCAGTTTGTTGGTCTCCGTCATGGTCCTGAATTGTCTCCCAATCCCCTCCCCCAGGAAGAATATTGCCTCGTAGTTTGGGGCTTTCAAAGCGTCCATCTTTGAAAATTAACGTGCTGCGATCTCCATGACCCCCGTCTCCGATATAGCGGAACGACTCCATGTCGCACTCAATGTGGAAGAGGAATTGCAGGCAGGGAATCGGCAAAGTGAAGCCCAGCTTGGCCCCTGATCAGACATTAGACGGAATTCTTGGAGTTCAATCTTTTCCAATAATTGGGTTCCCAAGGATGCAAACATACACTTGGTGTTGGGCAAAGACGACGTAGGATGAGGAGCCTCAATGCTCCCTGGCTCGATGAACTTCGACATTCTGCAGATAGTACTTGGTGAACTATTCTTGTCCCTAGAAATCTTCCGTGACTTTATGTATTTTCACCCTCGACCGGATGATGCGCAACATTTTTTGGTGTTCAGGTACCATGACGTCGACGTCCGGAGTTGTGCCACTTTTAGTAGTGAGGCCAGAACAATAGCTGTTGAGAACGGCGATGAATCCAAAATCCAGACCCGAGAGAAACAGTGACAGATTCAATGAGGTAGGATGTACACGGAAACGCGATTCAGACTTGCTGGTGCTTGTAGTATATATAGAGCAGTAGAAATTTCGGGCTCTGAAGGCTTACCAGGAATCCAGCAGTTGTCATATGCTCTATCCCATCCAACAATCTAGCTGGTAGCAGAAGCAGCGGTATGGACCGAGCCTGAAGATGGATCAGTCGTTGAACCAGTGGTTGTAGTAGCAGTCGATGAACCTCCGACGGTTTCGTGGTTTGGCTCCTCCGTATGCTGCATTTGCATCACAGAAGGTGTAGCAGCTGGTGCAGCATGTCCGACCTCCTCGGCGCGAACAGTCTCTTTCCCTTTGCCCTTCTCAAAAGTAGAAATAGGACCTGCTTCTTCCAATCCATCCATCTGTGTATCACCTTCTCCATCAACATCTGTCTCGTCCTCTGCCTTGAACAACCACTCTCCCTCCATCATCCTCTCGTCTCCTCTCCCTTCATTACTGCTATAACTGTCGGTCTCCCAACTATCCTCGCTGTCGCTGCCTTTGTTCGCCAACCGCATAGTCTCACTAAGTACTAAAAAATCCCGTTCTAACATCTCTGCCCAATTTTGCACATTGCCCAATTCCTTAACTTTTCTCGACCCTTCCTCTGCTAGCTTCTGCAACTTCTGATTCTCTTTTCTCAAGCCATTAGTTGCTTTCGCGAGATCCTTTTCTTGCTTGGTGAGTTGTGCGGAGTTAGAGTGTAGGTTCTGTGCTCGAGAACGTAAGGTGGAATCGAGTGAGGAGCCGATATTGGTCATGGACGCCTCCAGAGCAGCGCGTGCTTCGGCAATCTGGCGCTGAGTCTCTGGCGAGTGATTCGAGGGAGAGGCCATTGGAGGCGAAGGGTGCGAATGAGTTGAAGAGGTAGAAGGTAGGGTGGGTGAGAGAGAGGAAGGCATGAGAGGTGGAGGGGCACTGGATGTGGATGCGTTGGCAGACATCGTGATTTTGCGTAACCCGCAGAGGATAGCAAGAGAAAGATCGCAAAGATAATTAGAATGATTACACAGCAGAAGGAATATATGAATGTGGTCGAGATAAATGTTGCGCAGCAATGAATGATGGGTCGATGCGAGGCTGATATTTGGTGATGCGGGGTTAAAATACAGGGTTCAGTCACGAAAACATTGGAAATTGTCAGAGTGATTGGATGAAACCAAAATTTGGCACATCAGTCAACATAGTGTCAATTAAATCCTTCAATGAAGAGGCACGTTTGGTATTGCTTTTAATTTGCTCATGTCCTTGTGAAATCAATCCCATGCAGCTGTCTGCAAATGCAACTCCAAGCCATGATTTCCACAAAAAAACATTCCCATACCGCACGATTTAACTCCTCTACTTTCTCAGTTGTCTCTGGTAGAAAGCAAGCTCCTCGCCTTCCAAGATATAACCATCACAACGTCCACTTTGTCCTGGTCTGGATGAGATAACAGCGAAGAGACGACCAGCCTCGAATTGCTTCTCCAAAGCAGCCTCAACCTTTCCTTGGGCAGCGAATCTATCGTGATGCTTCTTCTCGACGGACTTGCTCTTCTTGGTGTCTGGTTCCTCAACGGCTTGGCCAGCCTTTTGTTGACGTCTGCGACCGAGGTTTTGGCCGTAGTGAGCCTCGTACCATTGACGGAATGGGGCAGCATCGACTTGGACGACGGCGGATCGGGTGAGAGTGTTGGTACGGACCAACTCGTTGTTGGAAGGATGGAATGCGACAACGATAACACGAACCTTACGGGTAACACCCTCAGAGGCCCATGCGAAGTTACCGGATTCGAGACGGAGGGCACGGAATTTACGGTTACCACCACGGGTACGGACAAGATGGATTCTCTTGGGTCCGATACGGGTGTTGGATTCTTGACGTCCGGCTTCGAAAGCGCGCTTCTTCCCTGTAAAAGTCTTAGTTTTCAGGTTGGAACATATGTCAGAAGACACATGGGCTTTCTACTACGCACGGTAATATGCTCGCTTTGCGCCAGAGGCGGAGCGCTTGTGTCGGCTGTCTCGTGAGATACCCATGATTGCGGATTCTGGTTGATGAAGAAGTTAGCACAATATTCGAGAAGGTTAGGGAAGATGGAATGAAGATCGAACAGTCGCAGACGCGGAATCTTTCTAACAATCAGGTAGCTCGAGATATATGCTGCGGCAGATGCACGAGAGGTATCAGAAGGGCAATTCGAGATTCGTTGGAGGTGTTGTTCCAAATCGAAAATTTCAATGCGACCTCAAATTTCCCCACACTCTCCCAACTCTGCAGATCCTGATTGTGATAGATTCCAAACGTGATTGATGTTGACTTCGTATCCGATTGTGCGCAAAAACTGACCTGCTGATTCCGAGTGTCAAAGGTACGAGATGTTGTCGTTGGTCGTTGTCGAAGAAGTTCAAAATGTTCGAGGGCCAAATTGTCCATCGTGGGATTCTTCCTCGCTAGTGCCTCGCTTAGGGGAGCTGGCTCTATGGCACGTGATAGGGTTCCACATGTGTCCAGATCGAGAAATTGGCTTTTCAACCGCCTCCAGATATAATATTTTCAGAGTCAGAAGCTGGATTCTGTTACAACTGTATGCCTGCAAGTGTTCAAGTTGCATGCTCTTGGAAGTGTGGTCTTGCGTTGAAATTGCTGCAAAGCTGCAAAGTATTGCGGTGAAGAGCCACGCTACTGAATGCCATCCGATCACGAAAAGCAATCACTACAAAATGCTCGCATCTCTGGACTTATTTTAATTATCCTTTCCTTTAGATTTTTAAGAGGGCAATTGCTAAATTTCTTACGCTTGAGCAACTATCTTTGAAGCTTCGGAATCCACAAGGATGCACAGATTGCAGAGCAACAAGCCCGGAATTGAGGAAAGGTCCACAATATTCTCGATTCTAGCAGAACCCAGGGTTCATTTGTATCCTGTGCTTTACACACTACAACGAACGCCAAAACGGTCAAGAAAAATGCTCAACATCATGTCCTGATCAATTTCATCCGAATCGCTTTTTACACTGCCCATTTAGGTGTGTGCTTTTCGCTAGATCGAGAGCCATGATGGGGTAGAAGACGAAAAGATATGTTTGTCGTTATTTTTGTTGCGAGGTGTCTCTATGTTGTCTTCATGATATGTCACAAGGAACTGAACTTCGCTCCTCGCAATCTAAGTTTTTAGCTGTTTCTCATTTAGATTTTTATTGTGATGCTCACTTACCCCGTTCACTTTGCACATATCATTGAGACTCTGGAAATCTGTGAAAATTTGGGTTTTAATGATTTAATTGACGCCTACAAAACAGATCAGTGCGGTTACTTCAACTTGCTCTTCAGTTGAAGCAACAAGGAATAAGACGAAATACTTACCTAGAGTCCAAACCCGCCTAAACCGGACTTTCACGAGACTATGCCAGTTTTATTCTGTGTGAACTTCTGGGTGCTTGGGAAGGTACCGCCAGACAGCGGCTCCCGCTGCAGCTCCCACGGCAAGGAGTATGGCGATTGCCCAGCATAGCCATTTTTTCCAATGGCGTCGACGATGGAGTTGTACCACCTCGTGTAGATGGTTTTCGGCGCGAGTCTGGACGGTTGAGTTCCGGTCCAGGTCTCGGAGCTCAATCGTCTGAAATGATCCAGCTTCCAGGTCGCGGATCTGTCGTGCTCTTGGGTCATCGGTAAGTGTGGACATCTCGATCAAAGTAGTTCGATTTGGTGCCAACTGAAGTTCTTTCTCGATTTCTTAGATTTATATGGATATTAGACTTGAAGTTGTGTGTGTGAAGATCTGATGTGGTAGATGTGAACTCTTGCTTCGTTATCTTTTTATGATCGCGGTCGCGCTTGTTCTCACAGAAAATGGTACAATGGTACAATGCAACAAAGGCTCTCTCTTGTTTTCTTATTGTTTCTCTGGAGACCAGGGTCTGATCGAAACTTGTTCACTGAATGAAAGAAATGATCTACGCGAATGATTACCTTGTTCCTGTCTTTCTCGTTCAATTTAATTGTTCATGCTTGTTGCTATGTTTGCCAATCGTCGACGAGTCTCAGCTGTGTTGCGCTCGGTTTCGGGGCTTCACTTCATTCATCGTCAACTGGATCGATTTTTGATCTCAGCCTCTCTGAACACATTTCTTGTTTTCCTGTCTGAGGTCAAAGCACTTGCTCACGACCATAGGATCGGATAACTTCCTCTCCTGCAGGGCTCATAAGCAACATCAATCGCCACTTCAACTTTCGGCGAATGACGTCGAAGATCGCAAAACATCATAAGCACATTCATTTTACCCATTTGAGAAAGTCACATATGTATGGCACAAAACTCATTTGTCTCTAGTAAATTTATTCCATTCTCTATCTCAAGCAGAATCCAACCCGCACCACACCCACTCCGCCAGCTCATCCAGAGCATTAACAACCATATCCCCAAACGACAGCGTTTTCATAGGAGAATTATTTATTCTTGGCTTCAATGCCGCGATCATCCTCGTCCTTTCCTCGTGCTCTTCTTTTGTAATTTTGCATAGCTTACATAGCTGATAGTTTTCTACAATAGTAGCGCGTATATTTGGGCATTGTTCTCCTCGAGCAGAGAGCCGGCAGAGGTAAGCTACGCAGTACGAGTCGTCTGGATACTCGGGGTATTTGCAGCCGCATTCGAAGGTGTGGAAGATTCGGCGACACATTTCGGATGGTGTGTGATGTGTGTGTGGTTTGATGGGGGGGAGGAAATTCGGGGTTTGATTTGTGTTTTTATGGAAGGTTATATCTATTGTTTGGAGATAATAGCTTTGTGGCTGTGACATGGCGACTGTTCCAATCATATGCATGATAGAACGGTAGAAACAATGGCTTTGTTTCGACTTTGTGTGAGCTGAACAAACATGAATATCGAGGATGCTCGGCTACGAGGAAAACTCAATAGCAGTGATCATGACGAAAAACTTTCAAAAATATTAAAAAATTGTGATCATATTATTTCCAAATGTAGAATATGTACTACACCACGCAAACACACAGCTGTCGCAGGACCACCTCTATATTGCGCCAAAAATCCACCCTAATCCTATTCCCAGAAACAATCCCAATATATCAAAAAAACTGTCATTTTCTCTCTCCTACGTCCAACACTTCATCTCCTGAAACCATTGCATACCTTACGTAGTACCAGCAAACTCATGCCTTGGCCAATTCTTACTCGCATACAAATCACCCGTCGGAAATTTCCTCGCCTCTCTCTTCCTCTTCCTGTGCACATCACCTTTCTTTCCCAGAAAGAAGCTCCTTATCCTCTCCACCAACTTTTCTCTCCTTGCTTCTCTCGCTCTGCGTTCCAATTCCTTCTTCAAGAGTAGACATATTCCATCTCTTTCAAACCTAATCATTCTGCTATGACTTTTCCAGATCGATTCAGCGGATTTGACGCGTTTGAGAGCGGGGCTGCCATATTCTATGTCGCTGGCCGAGGGTCTTTTCGGCGTGTCGACTTGTGGTGGTTGAGGAGTTGACATGATCGGACGTGTATTGTTTGTGAGCGGATCTTATAAGTTGATGTAGATTGATATTGATGAATAAAAGTGTAGAAGTGATGACGAATGTTAAATGTGTTGAGTACTTAAGTGGGAGAGGTCTAGATTTCGTAGCAAGACGTCAGTGACTGACAGCTTGGAAATTCATGATGCAATTTGTTCTAGAAGGTCAGATTAACCCTTTCGGTCCCAAAGTTTGACGAGATGGTGTCGTGGTTGGATGGGTAAGGAGACTAGGGACGGGCCGCATTCGAAGCGAAAGCCCAAGTCTAAGATTTGCTGCGAGAAAATATCCAATACATTCGGGTAGATGTTGACCCCATATCTGTATGCGTTTCCACAATTGTAGAGACCAAGGCCCTCTGTTGGAGCCGAAGTTAGAGACCATAAATAACAAAAATCCAACCCAGATGAGTGAAAACATAAAAGCGATATACCTTGAAGGCGATGCTTTCCCATAGTTTTGAATCCAATTTCTGGACATATAACAGATCTTGCTGCGCTGGAATGCTCGAGGTTCAATGCCTTGGCGGGGGGAGACATCTCTCAATTGCGGACGTGGCATCGGAAGAAGACGAGTTTGGAGGGATGTGGGAGCCAGAGTCCATGATAGCCTGCTCTAGATCTGATGGGAATACAGCTCCGTCGTCTCTAGGTCCGTTTTGATTCATTGCAGTGTTATTGACAACTTCCTCTTTAATCGAAATGTCATCTGCTGAAGGATCGTTATCTTCTTCGTGGAGTGATTTACCTATGAATGTTAGTACATTAACGCTTGGATACCGATGGATCTGACTTACTGAAGAAAGTCTCAATGATGCAACAGGATGTCTAGGATTTTGCGGCACCAACATCATCAAGACCGCCAGTAATTGCCCAAAACACCATTCGTTTTCGGTCCCATCTTTTCCATTCTTGACAATTTCGGCCCTATTGGATGCCATAGTCTTCACGCTCCCTGATAAAGCACAACACAACCAACGTAGCGAGAATGCATATGAGCCCATACTTGGCATATACCAGAATAGAATGTATATATCATTCCATAAACACACAATGTCGTTTACATTGATTTAAACTTACTCAGACGAACTTGAGCAACTGCTCGGATTGCCTTGAAGGGGAAGGGACAATCGGATTCGATGTGACAGCCTCCTGAGTCCTGTCCTTTCTCAATTTTTGTTTCTCCTTTTTTCATAATCCATTGCTACAGATTGACATATCTGTAGGAGCCAGAACCTAGTGCTCAGCCAATCAAATAAATGTCGCAACTTCCCAGTCCTTAATTACCCTCAGCTCACCCTCTGCTCAGTCGGCTCACCTGAGGAATCTGAGCATTCCGGAGCAAGATTGAATGTACTCTCACGTGTTTTCACTTTCCGAATTTTTAACCAATCATAGATACTTGATCTGTCTTCGCCTTCGGTTGAGCAACCTTAACGGAACATTAGCCCTCTTGCTATAAATGTCTTCCGTGCCATTGTCACGGTGGACTTCACTCACTTCGCCGGATCTCCGATCTCTGTATCCTAGGATTGTACTATACTGTACTGTACAGTACCCTAAAGAATATATAGCTTGTACTCCTACATAAAATCAATGCAAGGATCTCAATCCCAATTATGTCTGATAAGCCCACGTGCGCTGCGGATGCAAGTCTGCCTCGTTGCTATCCTCGTCTGTATCTATGTATCATCCGAGAATCTGCCAATGAAGGCTTACTTAAAGTCATTCTCATCTCTTCATTTCTCTTGGTACTCTTGGTACTCTTGGAATATCCTGTTGACTTGCGCCACAGGCAATCCCATACAAGGCCAACACGATAGGCCTTTTGTGATTGGTAGCACAAGGCTTCGCTTTTGGTGGGATGTTACCATAAGATCTCATGTTGATCAGGACGTACGGAATCCGGAGGTCGTGGATATGTACCTAGGTAGCTGACTTCAGTTATCAAAGTCCCTAAAACAGATATTGAGGACTCTAGAATTACTTCTAATTTCCGGTCTGGAGGAGAAGCTTATGTAATTGACAGACGAGGTGGTATACGATGTCAGAAGTGTGTATGTTCAACCGATTGACGTGACAACATAGAGTTTGCCTTTTCATCGTCTGAGTGCCAAAGGACAATTGGAAGTCGAGGGCACAAAAGACACGTGATGAATCCTCTAAATTCCTTCAACTACACCTACCTAGCTAGTTAGATGTGGGCCTATTGACCATGGTAGGAAGGTCTTCCCAATATCGGGGGTAGCATCTGTGGCGTTAGTAACAAAATATTGCCTCTCCATCCCGCAGATAGTCTGGATGATCTAGAGGGATACGATTCGGTCTTGTTTTCCGAATGCACATTCAATACAGTAATTCAAAACTAGAGTTTTCGCAAGACTTATAAAGGGAAAATAATCGAATTCTTTAAGCTGGTACTTCATAATTACTTCAATATAAGATACACCAAGAAAAGTTGCAAAGGCTGTCATTGTTTACTCAAAGCTGTAAATATGTTACTATAGGATCCGAAAATAAGACCCTGAGATTCAAACCTTCTTTTTTAACTCTACTCAAGCGCATTGAAAATTGAAGATTCATGTCAACATAAACCTCATTACTCACGCAAACCTTTTCAATTTTACAGCTGGTCATCGAACCTCTTTTTCTCCATACCATCACATTCCACCACAACTCTTCTCCCCCAAAAACTTCAGTCCATCATCCCAGATCTCTCCTCCTATTCCCTTGTCCACCCCAATCCTTTACCTAGGTAACCCCTGAAACTGCTCTATATCTTTCATCTCCAAATCCCCCATCGCTCTCCATCCAACGGTAGGTAAGATATCTTCCACTCCCGGCTTTCCGCATCCAATCCAAGTGCATCCTTCGTAGAGCACTAATGCCGTGATTGTGACTGCAAGAGACTGTTAGCAAGTATGATGTATGAACTAGTATGGAGAAATTTGGAACAGTGAGAGTAATGGAAGAAGAGGAGATAGTGTAGGTTTTTAAGAGGAAAATAGGAGACAGACCATAACAAGCCTCCCAATCTCCACTCACCCTCCCAGCAAAGTATGAGAAGAGTATCAAGTTTCCTATCAACATAGAGAGGATAGTAAACGTTGATGGTGGATGGTACGGCATTGTTCTCTGTACGTATCATCCAATTTCTGCTTAATTTCTTGCAGTTCTCTGAAAGAATAATTATTTTTCTGTCTGATGTTTGTTTCTGTTGTCTTATGTTGTGCTTAATGTGGCACAGAAGAGCTAGGAAAAAAGAAGAGGAGGTGGAAGTTGGGAGGGACTTGGAGATGGAGGAGCGTAGATGAGCGCGTGGATAGGATGGTGATTCAGGTGAAAGGTAAAACCAAAAATGGTGTGGTGACTCCGAAAGAGTGAATGTCTGGACTTGACTAAAGTGATTGCGAGACTGTGAGTGGCCGCCCACTTCCATATTTGGTTTTGGGATTAGTATGGAAGTAGTGTAGGCTTTGAGAAATGAGGACATTGTGATTTGAATATTTTAAAGTTGAGATAAAAGATATAAGTTCGTTGTTTTACTACAAGATGCCGGCGTAGGCTCTGTGAGAAAGGGGCAGCAGTTGAATTATACTGCAGAAACTGAGCAGAGTAGAAAATCAGGAAAAACCTGAGTGGAAAGTAAAAGTTTCTGGAAGAAAAGGGGCACGTATAAACTAAAGATGTGAATCGAAATCTGATCAATCATTGTACAAACATTCTTGAATGGATGGGACAACGGCCGAGAGTATGACAGAATCTGCATTGCAGACTCAGTGAATGACCAAACAGAACAATTGAATTGCACAGACATTCGCTGGAATCAATTCTTTGCTCCGAGGAGGTTGTATCTATAAGCCCGAAGGAGCAAGCTGAAGGTTGTTTCAAGCTGTCTGCAAAGCCCTCGACCATATCTCAACCAGCGGTCCTCCAACACCAAACAACGGATCAGAATCCGGTATCGGGACAGCTCTAGCGTTCGCAGCTTTCTGCTTCGTCTCTTCCTCTCCAGCCTTACAGAAATTGTTATCCCAATGGGGACTTCCCTGTATGTTTCTCAGTATCTGAAGCTGGGTAATTCATGATGTTGATACCTTTGGATATAGTCCAACATATTCATAATCATTACTGCTTTCTAGATCTGAAACAAGAAGTCAGCAGCATGATTCACAGATGACTGAGAAGAGCTCTGCAATATATTGGGCTCTTACTACAATGCGCCACTCCAGCTGGCAGCACGATGGCATCTCCCTCTTCCAAATCCACAAGCAAATCATCTTCATCCTCTGGATCTAGAGGGCCTCGACCAAGTAACAACCTACTATGCCCCTTGAATACAGCATAGCATTCATGCGTAACACTATGAAAATGATGCGCAGGGTAATGTTTAAACACTCCTCCCTTCAACCAGTTATTCGGCTTCATCAAAGCGCATGTTGATTCGGGATCGGGGTTCGTAGGAAGAGCTGATCGATAGACCAGGACTGGGAGCGGAGAGTTGGGAACGTGAGGTGTAGATCTCTTGATGAAGTATTGTTCTGGGGTTGAAACATCAGGCGCCATTGATGTGTTTGACAAATATAGAAATATCTCGACGATGTGAAGATAAGCTTCTAGTGTTTGGCGGGGTAATCGCTCGGCTGGTACCCGATGCAGATCAAAAGTTCCATCTGCCTCCATACCTTGAAACCTCAACCTCATTCTGTTGCTGCCCAAGTACCAACTGGTTCTGGCCGGGTTGAGAAGATAATTTTGTATTTGACGATATCCACAACCTCCAATAGTTCTGTTCGCTCGCTCTCCTCATCCACGTCTATATCCACGTCCTCTTGACCTTCAGTCCCATCCCTTCTCTTGCGTATGATTGCAATTGCTTTTGGCAATTTCTTGACTTCTCCCGTAAGCCGCTGATGTTTCCCAACATACATGTATACCCTCTTCATCCAGGATGTGTTGTTCGCGTTCTCGGGATCGTAATCAGGGAAGATCAGACGGCCAATTGGTGTTTCCTGTGAATTAACACCTGCTTGAGATCGTGTAGACATTGAGTCTTCGTCATCGTGGGATGGTAGATTGATTGTGCCTTGTAGCTCGAGAAGGGCAAGTCCAGAAGGAGTCTGAAGAAGTTGAGGGAGTGGGTTCATTGCAACATTGTGAGGATGCAGAGGGCGTGGGTGAACTTGGACACATGACATATTGGCAATTCCTGCGAGTAGAGGTTCTAGAGGGAGAAACGGTGCTGTCGAAGCTGGTATCGAGGGTAGAAATAACGTGTATGTTATCAGACCTTGAAGTTTTGGAAATTTGGAAGCATTGAAAACGCGTCGGCTGAATCTCGGGGCGAAGTTCTTATCTGTTATCGAGCACCACTTACAGTACAGTTGCGAGCTCAATATCTTATTCTAAGTCGATGCGCCATTGGCCTTTCGTTAGGCTCTCAAACTCCAAAATCCCTTGGATCAATCAATACTAATTGAATAACTACAAACTCTAGAAACTTAAGCCTAGGTACACTAGCTCACGAAGGTGGTACTTACTGGACTAAATATTGCATGAAGCTTGGAAAGTATCAAAATATTAATAGCCTGTATAGGCTGCACCTTGTCTATTTGCCCCTGATCGCATAGACTTAAGATAGTAGGCTTATTGGATATTTTCTAGGTATCTAGCTAGGTATTTATGTATTATCTGATGTTGAGCTACTCTTCAATCATGAAAATAGAACTCATTAAATGATACCATTACCAAAAATCGTAGATCTTACAGAGTATAGCAAGAGCAGAGCGCCAATTTCCAACTTTGAAGCTGGCACAGAAACTGGTCAATGATCTTAATCCTCATCATCTCCCTTCACGATCAGTCCATGCATAACCTACCAAACTTAGCCTCATCCCAACGCCAAAGAAGAACATCTATAAACATTCAGATGCAGCTACCAGCCGTACCTCCAGTCTCCCCCGTTTGCCCCGTTTGCTCTGATTCCTCCCAATTCATGTGATGCTGTTGTGCTAATTTAGTGCGATTTCATTCACTAGATTGGTATAAAGGCAAGCAATTTCTCGGCCCGAAGTTTTTCCTTCTATTTACAACCCATCTCAAACAAAAATGAGCGATATTATGCTCACTGCCCTCGATATCGTAAGTGTACCTATTCTACCTACTCAGGTATCTCATATCCCTTATACTCGGGATACCAAGCACGGACCACAACCTAGCGCGTGCGCTAGCGGCAGATCTTCGGGACGGCGCATGCATTTTTCTCCGTCTTGATGCTGACACGTCCTAGGACGATTACATGGTGATTGGAATTAGCATTGGATCAGTTGTTGCTTCTGCAGTGGTTTGCCTTCTGCTCCTTTGCGCAAACGACCCATGTATGTCTTCTTATTTATTTCATTTTTTTTTCTTTTGTTTCATCTTTTTCTTCTATTTTGCAGTCATTCGCGCGTCTTAAAGCTGAACGCTTTTGTAGTTGAGAGGACCCAAGTGGAGGTGGAATTAGAGGAGGGAGTAGCTCGTTCTTAGCCAAGATGTAAGTCACATGGTCGCTTATCTTCCCCACCCCAGTCTAGCTCGCCCACACAGCTAACATCCACAGTATTGTGAATTTTCCAATCCGACTTGAACGACAAATCTTCTGCTCGGGCAACGCAGACACGACAACAGCAACGATGAAGCTCGTAAGTACTCGAAAGCTTTGAATCATATCTCAAGGACATCTGCTAATCTCCCTCTTTCTAGAACATCAGTTACGTACGTTTCCCTCGCGCATGCGTGCACCCTGTTCAAGATAAAAAAAACTGACTTCGAATATAGCCAGCCAACGGCTCGCAGAAGCTAATTGAGATTGAAGATGAGCGCAAGTTGCGTGTCTTCATGGACAAGCGGTACGATCACACACAGAGATACAATGGGAGATTCAATTGCTGATGGTTATACAGTATGGGTGTCGAGGTTCCTGGCGACAGTGTTGGAGATGAGTTCAAGGGATACATCTTCAAGATCACTGGAGGAAACGACAAGCAAGGCTTTCCCATGAAGCAAGGTGTTATGCACCCAACTCGTGTCCGCCTCCTTCTCTCCGATGGTCATTCATGTTATCGACCCCGTCGAACCGGTGAGCGCAAGCGTAAATCCGTCCGTGGTTGCATCGTAGCTATGGATCTTTCCGTTCTTGCCCTCAGCATCGTCAAGCAAGGCGACAACGATATCCCCGGTCTCACTGATGTCGTCCACCCCAAGCGTCTCGGTCCCAAGCGCGCAACCAAGATCCGCAAGTTCTTCGGCCTCACCAAGGAAGATGATGTATGTACCATATATATCCTCTTCGCCTGTCCATCTGCGCGTTACGTGCGTTGGTACAGAGTGTGAGAATTTTGAGCGCTAACGAAGTTCTCCCAAAAATAGGTTCGCAAGTTCGTCATTCGCCGTGAGGTTCAACCAAAGGGTGAAGGCAAGAAGCCATACACCAAGGCCCCAAAGATCCAACGTTTGGTCACTCCTCAACGTCTTCAACACAAGCGTCATCGTATCGCACTCAAGCGTCGCAACTCCGAGCGTACCAAGGATGCTGCCGTAAGTTCCTTCCCCTCCCTCTCAAATGCACATCTAACCCTCTCTAGAACGAGTATGCTTCCATCCTCGCCAAGCGTGTCACCGAAGCCAAGGCCCAGAAGGCAGATCTCCGAAAGCGTCGTGCTTCCTCCATGCGCAAGTAAACTGGTTATTTGTTTTCTTCGGTAGCATCTGGGGTTTCATGTGGTATCTTCTTGGGAAACGGATGGCATGATGAGAGCGATGGAAGGAATTCTTTGCTGGCTTAGCTACTAATCTTATATTGATGGTGGCTACGAAAAGCTTGGTCTTCCCCGTTTCCAATTTTTCGCTTCGGTATGAGAGGTGAAGATCCAACTGCAATGCATACCATAGCATGTAGATAGGCGTTCTTGAAAAGCTTCTTGACCATTTGACCGATTCTTTTCTCTGAGTACATGATTTGAAATATCTTGAAGACTATGTTTTGATTCGGGTACTTTGTAACAGTTGCTTTACTGCATGATCTCCAAGTTCGTTAAGTACACCTACAGATCATTTTTAAATCGAATTGGCCAGCACGACATCTCTCACATCTAAAACCTCTACGGAGGTAGATTCTTCACTCCTGGTTCCAAACCCTATTTCAGTTCTCCTTGTAGAGAACAACCAAGCCGCAGTTCGACTCCCCCATAGTTCCAACCTTCAGAGGTCTGCATTCCCAACAGCCCATATCTTGACTCCCTCCCTCTTCAAACAATAACATATCTACTACAATATTCTGCTCACAGCCTATAGCCTGAAACATTTTGGATTGTCACAGTATGCATCATAGGATTTTTTAGGTGGTGGCGTATCTGAGACAATGTTTGCACTTGAGATTGCTTAAGTCAAAGATATGACTCCATTTCGGCTGCTCAGAAGACTGCCTCTTGAGGAATTTCCAGATATTGATGGATCTGAGTTTTGAGGCTTTCTCATCTTCCAAACAGCTTGTGTCCATCGGTCGTATTTTCAATTCCTCTTTGGCTTCTGACTCCATTTCCAATGCCTTGAGCCTGACGGAAGCGTCACGAAAGCCAGCATATCTCATGCTTCACAAGCCATTGGGGTCTACATGCTGTACCGCAAGCGTCAGGGTTCGTTTTTGTCGCCGCAGAGCAATTCAAGACAGCCTTGCTTCCCCATTCCTAATCCAGTCGTGCGTATGTTCCGTCCTGAAGGCTTGCTCCCGCCATTTTCCGTTACGAGTTGTTGCCAGGATATGAGAGAATGTTAGGTTAATGCCTGGCACCACATATCATTGTGTTGAAAGCAAAATGGCTCTGTATGCATCTGTATCTGAAGTTGCTAGACAAGAGACCTCAGCTTCTCACGAATAGTTCTCCTAGCGTTCCATAATGTAGGATCTTATGACAGGCAAGTGAGGCATCCCGTGAGAGTGGGAAGATCGTGTATCAAGTTGTCCAGAGCCTAAACTTGGGTTTTGTCAGCGGGAGGTTAGAACCAGAGAGGAAGGTAAATTGCGCTGATTTCGAAAGCTTTCCCCACTACAAGGGGATAAGTCGTTGTCGGGTTCCATATTTCTCAACTCCTAGTATGTCCATGATTTCGTATTTGTCTGAGATTTCAACGCAGGTTGTTCACAAGTTGAGGTCCACTGACACAAAAAAGTAGCACGGCAGCCGCAAACTTTCCTCCCAATTCGCGAAGTCACCTGACCACTTCCAGTGGTGGAAATGGCGGCCCGCTCCTTTCAAAACAAAAAACACTATTACGGCTACAAGAACACCGTTATATTCTCCTTGTATGCGAGGTAGCTCCTCACCCCGCGATCTCCTCCCCTCGGCTATGTATCCCTGGTGCATGAATTTCTTTTTGACTTCGTTACATTATCATTTTTCCTCATTTCCAAGATCAGGTCGGCTAGCCGTCCGAGCAGAGAAACGGACCCTTATGAAGACACAGGGGAGCCCAGACAGAGCCTTCAAAGAGGCAGCATTGCTGTCTTTAAGTTTGGAAGCCCAGACAACGGGGATCAAATCGTTCTCGAACGCACTACAAACTCTTTAGCCACCGAAGTTCGTCGAGTGAGGAATCACTCTCGGCCTCTAGCAGCCGTTCAAGCTGCACTAAAGAAGGATGCCCAAAGCCTCCTATATTCAAATTGAGTTATAAAATCATTTGACAGGATCCTCAGCCCGGAACCTCAAGCATGCGCTTCAGGCTCATGTGTCTAGCAGTTTGGCTTTCTCAATTCAACGGCAAAGTTCTTACCAAGAGTCGCCTTGCCCCTTCACAACAAGCGAAAACAAATTATCGGAGACCGGAAACTGAGGGAATCATACAATGAGGGACACAGATTATTAGAGATTGGGTCTTCTTGAGCCATTTGGGGAGAGCACGCAGCACTATCTGGAATACGGTGTTGCAGCCTCAGAGCCATCACACAGAGCTTGCAACCACTATCAAACATCAATGTTCGGAGCAAAAATGGATTTTACTCTGCCCAAGAACATTGGATCGGAGAATACAATAGGGCAGAGAGTAGAAACTGCACCTTCTCTTTCAAAAGTCAAAATCAGGAAGAGTTTGGACCCTGGGATATTCCCATTCCGCTCGGACATTGCAGCCGACTTTAACGAGAAATGATTCAGCGATGAGTGAAAGAGTACTTCGACGAACGAATCAGTATGCACTACATTCTTCGCCGAGTCGGGAGTTTGTTGATGTTGATCCCAAACAGTTCTGGGACAAAGCGAAAGTCAAATGTGACGCTCCCGCCATATTTTCCTGCAATCCCGAAACTATCGCAAGAACCTCGAGCGCTCCATGTAAACTTTCCGCAATCCCAAACACTAGACGAAGCAAGTTGAGATGGCAAACTAAGTGTTGTTCGTCCACTGAAATGAGGGGAACTTATCTTGCCCAAAGAGATGGCATTATTCTATCAATGCCCTACTAGAAGAACTCTCATGCACGGAAACTTCCATGAGCTTATTGAAGGTTCTTGACACAAGAACGAGGTAAACGACTCGCGGACAATTTTTTTTTACGTTATATTCGCCTCTTTCCCCATGGTGTCAAATTTGATGAGACGTTGTGAAGCGCTACTGCTCCGGCATATCTATCATTTCTTTGATATTTGTTGACATGAGTGCCGTGCAGGGATCCTCTCCACCACCTCTGGGTGTTACGCCTAATTTCGAACACCCAGAAGATGTACTCAAAACGATTAACCAGGTGACTATCATTTTGGTCATTGCGATTATGGCTCCTTTTGTATTTGGGCGATTGTATATCAGATTGTATATTACTAAAGTATTCTTGATCGAAGATTGTAAGTATAAAATCTCAGGATGTAACAATTGCTAATCTGTATAAGGGTTCTGTGTTATCTCGTGGGCATTGAGTACCGGCTATTGTGTTACCGGACTCTACAGTAAATATCTTGGCGCTACCAATGAGTACCTAATTGACATGATCTAGTGGGGGCTCATGGAGGTGGAAATCACGACTGGGAGGTGACGAAGGACAACATGATTGGCTTCCAACAGGTATTCTCTCCATTTCGTGACCCTATCACAGCTCACATTTCAGGCTCTCTACGCAGATTCGGTCGTGTATGGTCCAGCAGCTTGGTTTACCAAAACGAGTCTTCTCTTAATATTTATTCGAGTATTCACGCCTTTCCGGAAAACCGTGATGTTCATATACACATTTATCGCCTTGATGCTGGGCTATTATCTTCCGGTCATGTTCATCAAAGCAAAGATCTGCGATCCTATCGAGTCGGTATGGAATCCTGATATACCAGGCGTATGTTATGACAGGGTCATACTGTTTCATTTCGATACTGTCATGAGTGCACTTACAGACGTAGTCATTCTATTGCTACCTATTCCATTGTAAGCAACCAGTCCATCTTCGGCCTTTTCTACTATTATGTTATTTATCTTCGTGATAGGGTCTGGCACTTGCACATGCCTCTCAAAGCAAAGCTTCGGATTGGTGCAATGCTAGGAGCTGGAGGTGTTGCGACAGGTGCGAGTGTTGTTCGATTAGTTGTGAGTGCTCACATCCCCAAAAGCCCCATCATGCTCCGCCAATGGCTGAGAAGCCTACATTCGTATCTATGTTCCCACAGAACGAAGAGTCCTGTCTTATTAAGGCTAACACAATTTCAGCTAGTGTTCCAGCCAAACAGCTTTGGCGACCAGACCGTCTCCTTTATCCGCTTCAACCTCCTTGGGTACACTCCACTTCATCTCTCGAGATAATCACCTACTGACCCACGATCAGCATAGCAGAAGTAGGCATTGGGATAATCTGTCTCTGCCTCCCAGCATTCAACATCTTCTTCAAAGCGCAACTCAAAGCTCGCTCCACCAACCGCGCTAATCGCTCTCAATACACATCCGCCACCAAAATGAGTCGCATAAAGAGTTCCCGAGATTTGGAAAGTAGTGGTGAAGAAGGAACAAGCTTGACGAGGGTCCCGACAGCGGTCTATAGACCGGGAGAGGGACTGGGGAATGGAGAGGTGTTGTATGGGACCTATACTCATGTAGAAGGGAATGCGACCGGGGATCTGGTGCTGCAGTTGGAGAGGGTGGAAACGGGGATAGGGCGAGGATGATGAGATAATTTAATTAGCGTATAGAGTTCACGTATCACCAAATTTGGGTTGACCTTGCGAAATTGTCCTAGTTTGAGGTTCTGCGCCCCTTCTGTGTCCCATTTCTTCCAGCTTCGCTCCTCCTCTTCTTCAACCCTGCTTGCTTCCTTCCTTGTTTTTCGTTCTCGACGTCTTACCGTCTTCAATCCTCATTTCTTCTCTCATGTTCGTGTATGTCTTACCCAAGTATACTCATAAGCATACCGTAATGCAGGTTGCTCATCACTTAATTTCGTCTCTCTGCTGGACAAAATTACTTCCGTTGCTGCTTCCACAGCAAATTGTCGAGAGCCCCAAGAGAGACTACCCAGTGTTTTAGGAACCACAGGGAAGACGTTTCTCCTGAATCATTGACAATTTTGCACGTGGTAGTTGTGTTGTGTCTTAATTTGGGCTTGTTTGTTTCCTGCCTATGGTTTTGAAGTCAATTGAGGCGGTGGTTGTCGGTGTATTCGACTGATCGATTGTGCAGAGCCATTATCACCCAGGTCCCAAGTTGCCATTAGAATCGATACTCGAATTTTCTTTTCCGGCCAAGAGGCAGCCTAATGGTTATGTCTACCGCATTGTGTCGGGATATGTCACAAAAGCAATTATGAGCATTGAATGACTCGATCACATGATCGAGATCCCGTGATCTGGCTACAACTCAACATTACGGGCAGGCTTCAGCCTGATCATGAAATTACAACCTCCACTTAGAAGGCTCTCTACTTTGGACAACACTCTATCTACACCTGGAGGGTATATCTTGGTTACATCCATATCCGGCCGGCTTAGCCTGACCACTCACGATCTCGAGGCAACGGAGTGGGCTGAGTGAAGCCTTGGTCCCAGCACCTAGTAGACAATCGCCCTGCTTACTCTAGGCACTCCTTCATTCTATTCGAGCTTCTGATCGTCTCTGGGACAGCTGTCATTATGCGACTTTTGCAAACAACAACCCTCCAGTTGGAAGAATTCTTCGCGAGTAGTAGGTTAGGAGATCAAGCGATCCCCAAATATGCTATACTCTCCCACACATGTTAGTTTTCCATGTTCCCTTGCGTTGACAATAGACTCCACAATAGTCAGTACTTTGAGAAGAAAAACTACCCCCATCTATCGTGTTGCAAGCAATCCTGAATTCTACAGAAGCGTTAACGACTTATTGATATCAGGGGGCTCAGAGGAAATCAGCCTTCAGGATATCATGGGTAACAGGGCCGCGATACGGCACAAAATAGGATTTAAGAAAATTCGATATAGTTGCAGACAAGCACTTGCCGATGGCTATGCATACATTTGGATTGATACATGCTGTATCGATAAAACAAGCTCTGCCGAATTGTCCGAGGCTATAAATTCGATGTATCAATGGTACAAAGACTCTGCTATTTGCTATGCATATCTCTCGGATATTCTTACACAGATCGACCCTTCAGATTCGAGCACCCACCCCCGGCAACCATTCTATACTGAAGATGGGCGCTCATCACTTGCTTACTCCCGCTGGTTCTCGCGAGGATGGACACTGCAAGAGCTACTGGCTCCGGTCGAGCTCCAATTCTTCGATAAGGACTGGAATTCTATTGGGATGAAAAATGATCTCGCGGAAATCATTTCTGAAATTACAAACATCGATTTGTATGCCTTGAATGGAGGGGACTTGCGAAGACTAAGCATTGCTCGCCGGATGTCGTGGGCAGCCAATCGTCAGACTACCCGTGTCGAGGACATGGCGTATTGTTTGCTTGGAGTATTTGGTATCCACATGCCACTCCTATATGGAGAGGGTGTCAATGCCTTCGTTCGTCTGCAAGAAGAAATATTGAAAATCTCGAATGACCAGTCACTGTTTGCCTGGAAGCATCCACATGTCGAATTTTATCAAGACGGGTACTCGGGGGGGTTTAAGGTTCAGGGACTTTTGGCGCCCACTCCAGAAGTATTCCGTGATTCTGACGCTATTTCACAATTCTATTCCGAAACCGCAGGACGTGCCTTTCCAGTATCTACCAACAAAGGAGTTCAGGTAGAATTCTTGATGTGTCAGGATATGGGCTATCCATCTGGGTTAGTGTATTTGGCAATGTTAGACTGTCCGGTTGGACGTGTTCCCGGACGGCTACCGGCAATCCATCTTAAAAGACTTTCTCCCAGCAGCGAACAGTATACACGTGTTGATACATCTCAACTGTATATTTTCGGCTCCTATGACTCCACGGGTCGCATTGAGTTAGAGGGTTTCGACCCAAGGAAATCGCAGCGTCAGTTGGTAGAGATTCGCTCAAGTGAGTTTATTTTTATTCACAAACTTGGGGTTTTGTCCTAACGATTCTGGAATGTAGAAACCTTACACCAGGATTGGACAATCCAGACTGTCTTCATAAAGCAAGATACTCAATTTGCTTTACCGCCCGGATTCTGGTTGGTAATCCCTGAACCATTTTCTGAGTTCGATATGGTGGTTAACCAGGCACATCCACGGAACTTCTGGGATCCAACAACTAGATTTTTACAACCTCACGTCGATTCAAGGCAAGGGTTACGGACTTTCGAAGCCAGAAAGCTGGGTGCACTTCTCGTCAGATACGAGAAACCTTATGGTTCTTCTATTACAAGATTGCCGATCACTTACCACATTCTTATCTTTGGAATTGCCTATGGGGGTCTCGTTCCATGGTGCTATATAGGTCCAGCACCAAGATATGAAGAGGTGCCTGTAGAGCAAAGGAGTTTGTCAACTCAGGAGCATCCTTCTTATGTTCAACAGCCTCCGACAGATACCTATCTACAGCGCCAATTCGACGGGTTCCATATAAATAGTGCCTTAAACTCTTTGGGTCCAGAAGCAAGAGGAAGACACGTACATATTTGTAAGACTTCACAGCTAGTTACTATAGCTGAACTTAAAAGTGTTTCGGGGAAAGAAGTTTACCTGCTTCACTTACTCACCTTTTCGAAATATCGAGATGAAATGACCCGTGAGTCTAACGACAGAGATGGAAGTCTTGCTCACTGAATCCATGTAACCAAGCGATAAATTCTTTGAGGTTACCCACCATGGAATTTTTTCATCCGACTTTCAATGCCTGCATCGTTGCATTATAGGAAAGATTTACTATTTTGCATGCATCACTCCTAGATTGAGGAGCAAGGGTCTTTATGCTTGGTTCATAGCGGTATTGTGTTTTATAGCATAAGAAAGAAAGTGTCAGATACTTGTAGTGTGATTGGGCAGTGCAGTGACGATGAGATTATGAAGGTGAGGCTTGACCTGTAAAAGAGAGAGACTTCAAATTGATTCCAAAAGTCCCCGGATACCAAACCTCCATTGCGTCAACACCTTAAATGATACATATAACACGCAAATCTTCACATATGTTGACACAAATGGAGGGCAAGCACGTTCCCTCTCAAGCTCAATCCTGAATCTCCGACATAGCATAGACCAGGACTTTAGACTGATTTCTGCCTATTCATGGGTATCCACTAATCAACCAGCTACACGAGTCAATCTAGCATATCAGTTCATAAGACCTCATTAGCAGCAAATCTACCACACGATCATCAATATACCTTTGGAAGCGAGTTGAACCCGCCATGACCACCAAAATCTGATGCTCATACATATCAGCTGATCTCCTGATATATGAAGATTACCCACCTCTAATCCCTGACTTCCAGTTTCTTCACAAAACAGTTCAAACCAAAGGAATGACTCGGTATGAGCTCAGGCATCTTTATTAGGTACCTGACCTACTTACAAAATGCTATATTTAATACTCCAAATCTCCGCTTCACCCGAAATGTGCAAATGCATCATTTTTACCCGATAACAGCTAAGACCACCGTAATTCAACGCCAGACACCTGCTCACGATGGTAGGTAATAAATAGTTACCTTCTATCAGCTCTCACTTAATCCTCCCCAGTGCTCTCGATACCAAAAGGTCTAATCAGTAGGGGCATGTGTAAATAGAAAGCTCACGCTCTCCCCATTATGCGTTCTCCGAATAGCTTCCGCGAGGGTGGGACTGATATCCATAACTCTTAGCCTCTCACACCTTTCAATCTTATCTTGTAGCGGCACCGTATTAGTGACTACCACTCTACTCAATTTACTTTTATTGAGAGTCTCAATCGCGTTGCCGCTCAAGATACCATGTGTAACTATAGCGACGACTTCGCGAGCCTTGTGGGCCATGACTGTTTCGGCGGCTTTGACTAATGTACCACAGGTATCAGCCATGTCGTCGACGAGGATGGCGATTTTGCCTTCGACGTCTCCGACAAGGACCATACGGGAGACTTCGTTGGGTCGGGCACGCTCTTTGTGGATGAGAGCAAAGCCGAGATCGAGACGATCGGCTATGGATGTTGCTCTGGTATATGTCAGCATTTATTTCAGGAACCCTACTTCTTTTCCATTCAGAGAATACTAAATAGAAAATCAGAAAAGAGATAGAAATATACCTCTTAGCACCGCCAGCATCAGGACTAACAACTACACACTGGCTCACATCCAAATTCTCTCTGATCCACCTCAGCGTACTTGGCTCCGCATACAAATTATCCACCGGCACATTGAAGAACCCCTGTATCTGACTAGCATGCAAATCCATAGTAATAACATGGTTACAGCCCGCCGTCTGCAACATATTCGCAATGAGTTTCGCAGAGATAGGCGCCCGGGATTTATCTTTCTTGTCTTGGCGGGCATATGGGAAGTTGGGGATCACGGCTGTGATGCGGCGAGCGGAGGCAGTTTTGCATGCGTTGATCATGATGAGGAGCTCCATGAGGCCGTCGTTGATGTCGCCTGGAGCGGTGGATTGGAGGATGAATACTAAAGAAGCCGGTTTAGCTTTTATTCTGTTCTATTGTTGTTGCTCCGGTGTGAAAGGGAGGTAGACATACCATCCTCATCTCTAACACTCTCTCCAACCGTAACGCTCGTTTCCTGATTAGAGTAATTCAAACTCATTGTCTTCGCAAGCTCAATCCCCAATCTACATCACATCAGCCTCTCCTCACTTTACCTGCCTCTCTCCAACCTCCCAATAGAATGAACCCACCTATCCGAAACCAACTTAGCCAATTGGGGATGACTATTGCCCGTAAGCAACTTAATCGAATTCGTCGCCATTTTTGCTGCTCCTCAGGTCCTCCTCAACTCAATTCTTCAATTTGTAGGGAGGTAGAATGATTTAAAAAACGAAAACGTTCAAGCCGACAAAGGAATAACCACGATCGCCTTCCCAGGAAGAAACACAAGTGCTAACGACGAAAGATGAGTTTGTCAAGATGCTTCCATAGAGTGTATACGAGTTGTGCTGGCAAGGGGCATCTCAATGAGGTGAAGTGTGTGAGTCTGCCAGTTTGCACATGAAAGCTTCAAGAAATTTTAGCATGGCGCGCATGGTCACGGCGGGGTGGTGACGGAATCTTCCGATGTGGGGTGATGTATCATGTGACCCTTATCACTCTGCCCTGGGTATGAAGGATATAGATATTTCCAGGTTCCACAGTAGTTTTTGGTTTGTGTACAAGTTACACAGCATAAGTATACGACCACACAATTAATGTAATAAGCTCTATTACTTACTACCTGCGAACCGCAATCATAATTTTATGATGTGTTGCTAAGCTATCTATTTTACACAATTCCCGATCTGCCATTCCCATCCTCCAAGCAAGCAAATTACGAACGACCTGCACTTCGTCGCAAATTACAAGACAAGGTAAGATATGAATGACCACAATCCGTCGAATATGCTCAAAACTAGGAGAGCTGCCAGTGAGCAGCCCAATCCTCCTATGCACACTGTATAACAGTGCCATGGAAAACACCCATGCCAAATACACCTCGGAAAGGAAGAGGAAGACGCCGTCAAATGCTGATCAAAGCCTGCAATGCATGATGTCGTAAGAGGAAGCAGAAAACGTTTCTATGCGAAACCAAAATAATCGCTACCGGCAGTAATGGCTGTGAGAACTTGTTGACGAAGTTGTTCATAGCTTTCATACTCGGGAAGATCAAGTTCTGAAATCTATTAGCAAGGCTGAGTAGGTCTATGTGAAATAACTTACGGTTGAAGCATGTGTGAGAGCTTGGAAGTCGATCCTTATTTCCATAATCACGATGAATATTGAATCGACTGAAACCGTTCATGCCTTCCAGCTCCTTGAATCCATTTAAAGGTACCTTGCTAGTTCCCGTAACAAATTGCAGCAACTTGGCACGCTCTTCCTTATCATATGAACGGACGGCTCTCCAGAACCATTGGATTTGTGGAGATGAGCCTGAGTAGTTATGATACTCTGTATTGCTCTTCCAGTCGTCAACATCAATCTCAGGCAAGCCAGAGATGAGCAGTTCAAGCTCTTGTTCGTTGAAAATGGCAACAAGAGAGGCAGGGATGATGTCGTGGAAACCTAAGAATGTTAGTGCTTGAAACGGAAACAAGACATTGCAACTTACCCTTCAAGAACTCGTCCAATTGCTCCTTGACTGAGCCAGTGAGCTTCCATTCAACCATCAAACGAACATACTCGGCCTTGTTCTCTTCGGTGACAGCGATGTTGCGACCATTTGGAATGAAATCAATTGTCTCCACAACACCGAATTTGTCATTGTCGACCGAAAAGGTCTCCGTAATGATGTCAGTGATATCATTATCGAGCATCCAGATAAGTGACTTGAAATAGTCTGGATCAAGAGACTCCATGTCCTTGAGAGATACAGACTTGCCCAATATGCGCTTGTACACAGCACGACTGAAATGGCAGTCAAGAACACGACCTTCGTAAAGTGCCTTTCCGATGATACGACCAATGAATTTGAAGAACATCAGATGCTCCTCGTTGATACTACTCAATTGATTGGGGTGGAAAGTAGTTCGGTCTGAAGAAACAGGAATGAAGAGAGCGTATCCTGGATCAAACATCTGTCGTGAAAGCACTTGGAACCATTCACGGGTGACTCCACCAGCATCAACACCCTCCTCACCATGGAATCGAATGCTGAGCTTGCCATATTTCATCTGGTCGCCGGTTTGGAAGTAAAGAGATTTGAAGGAATCATGGAAAACCTGGTCTCGGCGAAGAGAGAGCTGAAGAGGTGGGTACGACTGTCGGCTGTTGGGCACCTTGGAATGAATGCTGCGACTGAAGAAATTACGCTTGTTATCAAAATCAAGGACCTTCGGATTATTGACCAGGAGAGAGAACGTGCCCGACATAAGCTTGGGAGTATGTCGAACCAAGTCATTGAGAATCTTGCGATGATCCTCAGTGAAGGTAAAGAACAAATTCTCCATCTGTGACTCGGGGGGTGGGCTTGTCAAGACCATGTCCTTAGCACCACGGCTGAGTGGTACTTCCTTGAGAGTGGTGTTCTTGCAAACAACCATCAAAGACTCGATGAGAGGGAGTAAGATCGTAGCCACATTGAGCATGTGTTCACGTTGTCTGATGGCACTGAGACAAGCACTGAGTCTCTCCCACATCTTTCCAAAGGTCGGGTTCTCGTATAGCGTGGAGAGCAAGTCTTGCTTCTCTACCAATTGAGATGACTCCCCCTCTGTATCAGCGTCATCTGGCTTATCCTTCTTCTCGCGCTTGGGGTCGAAGAGATGATCAAGTGCGGTCAAAACTCGAAGAAGCTTGTTCTGATCAGAACTACCAGGAGAAAATTTGGCCAATGCAACACCTTGAATTTCGGTTCCTGTGGAAGCCTTTTGAATTTGTGGAAGAAGGGAGTCAAGGTCGGTCAAAATGATCTCACCAAGTCCCTGAGCCTTCAGAATCAACTCGCGCCCAAAGATGGCCTTGGCGTTTGGAATGGTGGAAAGATTCTTGATTGTGGACAAGGTTTCGCGGAAAGTTTTCGAAGAGCATTCTCGAGCCACGAAGATGTTGATCACCAGCTTCAGATTCTGCTCCGGAATAACTGGTGGAGAGACTGGTCGTGGCTTCTTTTCTTCTTCCTTGGCGGCGTCGGGCTTGGCAGTTTGGTCAACAACGAGTGTAGTCTGCTCCGCACCATCGGTGCAAGATTGTGCTGACTCGACTGGAGCTGTTGGTTCGGTAGAATTATGGGGCTGAGCTTCTGCAACTTCATTATTCGTGGTGGTTGTCTCAGGAGAAGTAGCAGATGCAGCGGTGTCAGCAACAGAAGGAGCCGGCTCCACCTTCTTTGCCTCCTCAGCCTCCTTTTGCTTACGTTGCAATGCTTGAAGAGGAGAAGTAATCATATTGAGAAGAGTTGAGAGCGTCTCCATGACACTGGAGCTCTCCATGACGAGATCGCGGCCCAACAAGCTCAATAGAGAGTTGAGTGGATATTTAGCAGCTTTGCTCTCCTTGCCCTTGCCTTTGCGACTAAGACTACGCTTCAGACCTCCTTGGGTATCATGCTCCGTCAAGAAAAAAGCAGGGATATGAGGGTTGACTTGATTCAGATACACTAAGGCGGTCAAGCATTGTTGGAGGACCATGAGAGGAGATGCCTCAAAAGCTTGTGTCAAAGTTCCAAGTCCGCTAGGTGTCTTCCTCAATGGTTGAGGGGTCTTTGGAGTTTGCGCATCCTTTGGCTGCTTGGCTCGTAGTGTCAAATGAGCGAAGCTTCTCTCGACTGCAGACATGTCGAGACTACCGTCCTGAAGAATGTGCAAAACGGTGCCCAATACCTCATTGCGGTTGTGTCGATTCATACAGATGTTTTGAAGAACGGAATTGAGCGTGCTTCGAAGGCTGCCTTGCTGGAAGATAAACATAAGACGCAATAGAGTAGCAACCCCAGACTTATCGAGCATCTGAACGATGGCACGTCGTGGTGGTCGTTGCGCATTTACTTCTCGTGGTTCACCGGGTGGTGCAACACGTCTCGCAAATCCACTTGGCAATCGACCATGAGCTGGATGTTGTTCTCTCATCGCAGCACGAGCTTGATCAGCGATCTCTTGTGGAAGCATTGCCAAAGTTTCTTCATCTTGCTCCATGAGGACTTGGTTTCTGAGGGCTGGCGGTAATGTAGCTAAAATGGTAGCTGCGTCCATGTCTCCTCCAGGAGGAACGCCTCCATTAGCGGCAATGTTTTGGCGATTACGCTCCTCTCGTTCACGTCGGCGGCGATCTTGTCTCTCTTGCTGAATGATCTCCTCTCTAATATCATCAGGCAAAGCGTCGAGAAATTCTTGGTCAATATCAGATGGCTGTGCTCCGGTAGCAGCTGCTTGAGAACGACGTTCGGCGACAGCTGACATGATGACCTCCTCGCGAATCTCCTCTGGAAGCTCTGCTAAGAAATCGGCATCAATTCCCAGATCTGTAATATCAAATGGTTGTCCGCGGATGATGGTTGTGATTCGAACGCGATCAGCAGCAGGAGTATCCTCGGCTCCCTCTGCAGGGGCTTGTGGGTTTTCTGTCTCAACTCCATCCATGGCATCTGGAGCTGATTGAGCGCCTTCACCCTCAGCTTGCTCGTTCTGCGCACCTCGGGCTGCAAGAGCTTCTGCGGCGGCTCTCTCAGCAGCGGCTCGTTCCTCGGCTTCCTTTTGTTCTCTCTCGAGCTTCTCTTCAGCCTCTTTCTTCTCCTTTGCAATACGCTCCTCCTCGGCGACCTTCTTTCGCTCTTCCTCCGCCTTTCGCGCAAGTTCAGCCTGGGCTGCCTTTTGTTGCTTGTCAGCTTCAATAGCGGGAGGGACCAAGAGAGCTAAGATCGAGTTTGTGATATCATAAGCTCTCTCAAGCATACTAGAACCGAAAATGATCTTTGCTTCATCTAGCCATCTTGCAGTTGTACTCAATGGTGTAAAAGATACAGCGCTCGAGGCATCTGCATCACGTCGTGTCTCGACTCGTGGTGGGCGTACTCCAAGCATTGCTTGAATATCAGGGGGCAGTTGACCTGGACCGGCGCTGATATGTAATTGAACAGCAGCATGACCGTGTCGAGAGATGTGACCTGGCATATGCGGTAAGGATCTAATCAACTCTTCCAGAAGAGCTGCAGGGCTCTCACCGAGAGGGCGTCCACCAATACCAATGTCTAAGAACTCGCCTCCTGGTGCGCCCATGGCTTGAAGGAATTGAGACATTGAATGAGGATGACTAATTGTTTCCCTGCCAGTATTGCGTGGGTTAGTTCGTACAAATAGTGGATTTGTTCCATCATCACCGGGGCGTGGTATTGGGCCTCCAGGTCTGTGAGAACGATACGATCCTCGATAATCGGGTACTAAATTTCGATCAGTTCTGGTGTTTTGCAACATTTCGGCAAGTTCTTCGCGATGACGAGCCTCGTTCGCTGCGCGTACGGCTGGAGGAGCGAAAAACATTGGAAGTTCTACTGCTGAAATTGACATACCACCTAACGGATCACGAGGTCCGCCAGGGAACAAAGCAGGGAATGGAGAGAATCCACCACGAGGGCGTCTGTGAGCTGCCGTGGGTGGTTCAAAGTCATCTCCCCATCCTACGCTGGCTGCTCCTGGCCCATCCACTGAAGAAAAGTTAGTTTCGACGTAGCTAAAGTCTATTTCTTCATCGACCTACTTGGATATTGATCAAACAACATTTCCTCCTCGTCCATGTCGTCTTCGTCATCTTCCTCATCTACTTATAGTCAGCGTGGGGAGCTATGAATGGATGGATTCTCAGTCACCATCATCTTCAACCTCTTCACCGTAATCTCCTTCTTGGCGAATTTGATCGGCCTCCTCATCAATCTCTTCATCGTCAGGATCGATGCCTCCAGCTTCCATTCGCTCCAGAATTTCAGCCGCAGACTCGTCGCCTCCAAGAGCACGAACAAGATGACCCAAAGGACCGTTCATATCCATAGCATCCAACGACTCTTGCTGTGCATTGGCACCATGGGCTTCGTACTCTTCTTCGTCGCCATTATCGTCCTCGTCGTCGCTTTCCCAATCGTCCATTTCATCTTGGGCCATTTCTTCAACCTCTTCGAGGATTTCATCATGGGCATCATCGTCTTGAGAATCATGCTCATCGTCATCATCTTCGCCGCTGGTACCTTCGTCATCATCTTCCTCCATGATAACTTCTACATCAACACCATGATCGCCGGAGAGACCTTCAATAGGACCCATGCCTTCCATGCCTTCGATTTCTTCCTCGTCACTGATGTTGTCCTCGTCATCTTCGGGCCCCTCTTCATCGTAGTCCATTTCATCATCATACTCTCCTTCATACATCTCTTCGTCATCTAAAATCATTAGTGTACTGGTATCATATCAAGGGTCAAGATCCTACCATCATCAGAATCAGACGAGGAGTCCTCCTCTCTCCCTGGCTCGAACATGCCGAGGGTTGAATTGCGAAACAAATCAGGAGTCTCCTCACGCTCATCTTCTGGCTCCGAGAGAGAAGTAGCTGATTCGATTTCATCCTCCTCATTTTGGCCAGGGGCGCCAGTAATGAGTGACAAATCACTGAGAGTGACGGCAGTGGTGGTTAGAATCTTCAGAGGTCGTAGTATGTACTTGACTGCGCGCTTGGCACCAGGAAAATTAAGGTCAACGTCGGCAATGGAAGCTGTCAATGCGGCAACGTAACCCTTCTCAAACATAATGCGTCGTAGTTGCTTTTGAGAAGTGGCTCCAGTCAGGGTATCAGCCATTCCAACATGTTCCTTTCCATTCATGATGTGATTCATGAGGTCGGCAAGAGAAAGCATGCGAGCATATTTGACGTCCAGGTTTTCATTGGAGGTGCTTGCTTCCCTGTAGGCCTTGAGTATATTCTCGAGCACAAATTTGCGGACAAATAGCAGATCTGGCTCATTGTCACTACCATATGGTTCTCGGCTCTTGTCGGCGGTATGTTCTCCTGTCTTACACAATAGTGCACAAAGAACAGAGTCTGCCCAAGAAGAAGTAACAAGCTTCTTTCGCAGGGGTATAGATTCAACATGATCCAGAGTACCAATTGGAATAAGGTCATAAAGGAGGTAATTGACAACGCCAGATCGAGGTTTGGATGGAGTGATCGCCTGTGGTGGGGCTCCTCTCTTGAAATTAATGAACTCGATCTTTGTACGGTTGTATGATGATAACAATTCCGTGAGGCATTGAAGAAGGAAGCATCGATAGATGTAGATTGGGTGGTCTTCCGATTTGAACTCTTGCTTTGCGGCAGGTTTTGAAGTCTTGGCATCCTTGGATACTGCTGACTCTGAAGTTGGTGAATTCGGGGTACTAGTTCCGCCCATAGTAACATCACCATTGCTTTGAGGCTCGTTCTTCTCAGCCGGTAGAGCGGCGGGTGGCTCTTTATCTTCAACCTCCTTATAATTGACAAGCTCAGAGAGTAAGAAATGAATAACACCATCAGGGTTCTCCACAACAGGGAATTTCAATTCGTTTGTCGGCTTGGAAACATCAATCATCTCACTGTCAACAGCCTCGGTTGATGGTTTGATATCCTGAATTGACAGATCTTCCGTGGCTTGAACTGTTGGTTGGACTGTATCCTCGGCAGCGTTGGCAGCATCTGGTGAAGGCTCCTTCAGCGCGAGAATATTATGTCGACCTGAACCATCAGAGGTCTGGTGAGAAGCCCAACGAGAGAACTTGACTATCTCATTAGTGACCTCGACAAATAGCCGCGGACAGCGCAATGCAGTATGTGCGAGTCCACGAAGATAAGATTTCTCATCTAGGCCTCGTTGAGTCCGACTGCTTTCGAAATAAGCCTTGATTTCCGAACGCATGATTTGTTTCACAGTCTCATCATCCTCAATGATGTGTCGCAAAATCAACATCAACGGACTCTGGATGCGTGTTGAGCTACTTCCAGCTAACTGCTTGGCCATCACAAAGAGGCGTTGGATATTCTTCTTGTCTCCCATAGACTGAGCCACAGCTCGTTCACGTGTCAAGATGACCAATATGCGCAAGACGGCCAGTGCAAGAGGTTCGTCCTTCCCAATTCTTGGAAGAATGTCGACAATAGCTTCCAAAAGCTGAGATCGCTCCTCATCGCCGACAGTTGGCTCGACAATCTCCAAGGTCGGGGAAGCTTGTGTCTCGTCTCCTTCCTTTGGAATGGTCCATTTTGCCTTCACTGGGCGAGCATCCTCACTGAGCAACATTTCAATGATGAGCAGAATCTGAGCAATCCAGGGCGATGGCTCCTCCACTGTATGGGTTGGAGAGAGTTTCACAAAACCAAGTAATGTGCTGAGATTATCCTTCAACTCTCCGACAGCTGCTACGTAGAACGACTTATCTCTTAACATGAGAGCCAGAAGATGGGCGTATGCAGCTACTTTGTTACCGTTAATTCGAAGATCGTCCTCGCCAGCAAAAGACATCAAGGCAATCACCAGAGTCTCGCCGACGTTTTTGCGTTCACGCGGTGCATCCGCGGCCTTGTTCACAACAGTGGTGATGAGCTCTGCAATGTCGAAAGTAACGTCTCCATGTGCATTAATAGCATCCAGACACTTATCGATCAAGTTGCTTCTGATAGCCTCCCGCTCTTCATTTAAGTCGTCAACCGTAACTTGCTTACGAGGGGGTCCATCACTGGACGAGGCGACTGGTGCTGTGGAGTGTAGTGTGGCAGCTCCGGAGTTTGTGTTCGTAGCCCGGGCAGCTGGAAGGATCTCGGGAATCAAAAATGAATGGTCATCGATGTCATCCGCGATCAATGGAGCTGGGTTCTGAACCGGAACGTCGTTGTTGAATGCACCTGTCAAAGCAGATGTTGTCTGGCTGATAGTCGCATCATCTGGGGATGCTGTACTACCTGAATCATCAGTGCCGGGTCGAGATGTCGAAGATGCTTCTTGAGGTGGAGTGAGGTCTCCGTCGGGGACAGAATTTCGACGCAAAGATCCATTCCTAGCAAGTCGACAATACTCCAAAGCGTATGCAATATGGTTGTTGCATCGATACAAAGCTTCGGTTGCAAGATCTGCATCATATTCAGCGGTGAGGGAGGAAAGGTGGTCGGAACTTGGTTTAAATGTCTTTCGAAAAGGTTTGGCAGGTTGCGCAGGCTTGTCTGTGCGTTTGACGGCACCGATTTCGCAGTCTGCGGCAGCTATATTCCGGAGCACATCGATAAGGTGCTGACACAATTCGCCTGATCCCTTTTCGATAAGATCAGAACCCCAAAGTCGACGAACAACAGGCAGGATTGCCATCCGTAATTCGACGATTAATTGAGCCGGTGAAAAATGGTCAGGTCGGCTTCTATCTCTCTCACGAGTGGCCAATGACATGGTTTGAATGGCTTCTTGCACATTCTTGCCGGTAATAAGATGGCCATAGAGTTTTAAAATCGCTATTGCACCCTCAGTGGCGTCCCTCAGACGTTTTCCCAGGCGCACAAGTTCATCGCTGGCAAATTCGGAATCCTTTTCGTCTTTCTTCTCTGACAAGGGATTCGATCGAATTTCATCGGCGAAAATCTCGAGGAGGCGATTCAGAATTTCTAGTCCACCATGATCTTTGAATGCCTGCACAACCAAAGTGATTGCTTGGACAGGTCGTTCATTCTGGCGGGAGGCTGGACAAGTTAGCTAGTTTTCTGGAAACTGGAGAATCACTTACTCTCTATCAGCATGTCCTTGATCATTTGCACAATGCGGAACCAATAGATGTATTGTTGGTTGGTAATTTCTTCTCCAATATCTGATGGTTTAAGTTGGCCCAAAAAACTCTCAACCAATGCATCGGCGACCTGCGAATGATATTGCTTTTGAAACGAATCGGTGCTTCTCTTAGGTACCAATGCCTTACCTAAGGACTGGAAGATATCCGGTACGTTATTCAAAATCTTCGCGAAGAGGTCTCTCAAGATATCGTAATTTGAGGGGGTGCATGGATCGGCGCTGGACGACTTAGGGTTCTTCGCAATAAGCTTGTTTGCAGTGGTAGGGGGAACAGAAGGAGTGGACTCTTCAACTGAACTTTCACCTCCACCCTGATTAGTGGTATCAACTTCGGACTTGTCAGTAGCTGGAACTGACACGACGGATACTTCGCGAAGAGAAGCAAGTACCAAAGGTCCTAAGCTACGAACGAGTCGGATGTATTGGTCATCGACATTGATCTGGCTGAGTATGCTACTTGTACTCCGGTGATTGAATATCGAAGTTTGGAGACATAAGTTGATCGCCTTGACCAAAGACTGAATATTTACCAAAGCTTTAACGAAATCAGTCCCCTGTGCCAAAAACTCATTGTCTGCGGCAGCCCACGCTTCCTTCTCAAAAAAAGGAGCAAAAAATGAGACCGTGCCAGTGTGGTTCGCGAAAGGTGCCAGAATGTCAGCTGCAGCTTGTGCTCTCCGGAGTAGAGATGGCATCACGAGATGTGGCTTGGCCTCGGAGAGAGTTGCAATCACTTGGTGAAGAGTACGACTGGCGGTGGTATCTCCAAAGTTAACGGGCAACGCGACCGAATCTGCCAAGTCTAGAACAGATTCCAAACCGCCCTTGCTGGAAAATTCTGATCGAGTAGTTGGACCACCAAGCATGGCTACAAGGAATGAACCAACGGCACTGATATATGGAGTGACACCTTCCGGGTCATTGAAAATGACTGATGACTGCTCATCGACGGCGGGTTGAGTTTGTACATCAACGTCCTCCATCTCTATATCGCCGTCGTCAATGGCCTTTCCTTTACCCTTCAAAGACCTATCCACAAGTGGTGTCTTAATTTTGGCATCAGCAATGACCGGCTTCCCTGTGGCGTCAATTGTCATCAGCTTGGCTCCAACGTTCTTTTCTTTTCCCATCGTGGTGCAGAGGAAGTTGACCCGCACAATCATGTTGATAATAGCATTCACGATACCGTCCTTGAGTTGAGGGTGGTGTCGAATCAATTCATCAAAGGTGCTGCCCAGATGCGATGGTAATTCTTTGTTGGTGTCCATGCATTTGACATGCTCTGGACTCTCGAATATCTCAAAGAAAACCTCAAGAGCTTTCGAAGCTTGAAACATCTTCATTCCGGAATTATTTAGGCAAAGGGCACCAAAGGCTTGAGGTATGACTCCAATGACATCGACACTGGGAAGAATACCTCGGGCTAATGGTCCTTCACGAGGGGTTCGAATGGTGGTTGAATCAACGCGACGGACCTGGTAAGGCTCCTCGTTGTCATCACTACTATCCGAAGGCGAAGGGGAGCTTCCTGTAACAGCGGCTTCAGACGACTCGGCTCTGGGTTCTGCCTTCTTTTCTTCGACTGGCATTGTAATGGGAGCACCTGTGACAGCTTCCAAAAGTCCCTTGCTCAAACCTGCTTCTGCAATGACAGCAAAGCTAGTAGGCTCGTTATTGATGAAATCATTCAGGATGCTAACAGCATTTGACCAGACATTGGACCCAAATAGTGATGCGTTGCCGATAACTTGGCGGAGGCTGCCCAAAAGCTGCGATGAATCGATGAGATTCCTCAGCAATCTGTCGAAATTGCCTCCATATCCACCGGCCGTTGACATCATATGATGAATGAATTTGAAAAGCCATTTGAGGGTTTGCTGCTGGGCAAATGGGATTTCATAATCGACGGCTGGTGAACGAAACTTAGCTTCAATGCCATTGCCTGCTGCAACAATCTCGGAGCCGGTTTTGACCTCATAAACGATCAAGTTGGAGACGGCATCGAGTCCATCAGCATTCACAAGGGTCTGGAAAGCATCGCGGGTACTGTACATAATCGTGTCAAGGAAATTTAGCACCATAGGATGATAATGCTCGGCAGGGTATGTCCGCAGGCCAAGGATCTCGACAAGGATTGGGATGAGACCTGCCGTGATCAAATCACCTCCAGTGCGTGGGTTGATCGCCAAATTTGAAAGGAGACCAAAAATGGAATCGCGCCACTCATCTTCAACGGTAACTTTATCACCTGCATCATCATCGCTCATACCTGCAACGGCCTTTCTGACGACGTACAGGAGAATTCCATGATTGACATTGGTATTCAATGCTGCACATACATCAGGGAACATAGATGACTGACCAGAGAGTGCTTCCAGAACAGTAAAGGCTAAGGTTTGAAGGGGCTTTGGTACTGCAACATCGCCTTCAGCTGGTGGATGAACCAATTCTGCGAGCTGATAAACGAGTTGCAATCGACGTGGTTCATCACCGTCTTGCTTGAGGATTGTCTCGGTAAGGGTGTTTTCAGGGTGGATATAGGCAAGATTGGTAATCGCTAGTAATCGCACAGAGAGAATTTGTCTTCTGGCATCGACCGAAGATATCAATGCATTCGCAACCCGCAGTAGGGTTAAGAGTTCGTATTGCAAGTGTTTGGGCAACCCAGCGATGTTTTCTCTGAGAAGCTTGTGAATGCCGACTGACCGCAATTGTGATGAAGAAATCTCAATGACCTTGAAGTTGGGTTTCGGAGGTTCCTCAAACTGGACTGTCGGGGTCCGTGGGAAGGTAGTAGATTCATCTGAGGACTTGGCTGATCGCTGACCATGAGGTCCCAGATTCGAAGCACGACGAATTGGCGTAGGTGTGGTTGGCATTGCCGAAGGCGATGCGACAGGAGGCTTTGCGATGGTGCTTGTGTCCTGGTCCTGTTTAGGATAATATGTAATCTTCACGTCGCCAAACTCCTCCCAACACTGCTCCGGTACTGAGGAGGATGCTGGGTCTTTGCCATTCCGAACATTTTTGGGACTGGAGCCAACGCCTGTTCCACCCTTGACCATCGACACAAGATCATTTGCATAGACAGTATGTGTCACTACCTTTTGGGGCTGAGGAATATTGAAGTATGCCTTTTCCTTGCCTTTCATGCTTGGTGTTGAAGGGGTAGTAGGTTGTGCGGGCTCGATGGTGACAGTCATAGTCTTCGAAAAAGGCAATGCCAATTGCTGTACTCGCTGAAGATTGATGTTGTAATGATTAATTAAAAGAGCATTGCTCACATGTCGGACGGAAAGATTCATTCGTTTCAAAGCAGCTTGGTATCTTTGGGCTAATTCAGAACCTAAACGAAGTGTGCTTTCGAGAAGAGATAACGAGGTGGTGTTGAGCAGGCTGTTGAGGTGAGCACTGCTTGCGTAAATACTGCGATTACCACAATTTTGCAGTAGAATTCTCGAAAAATCCAAAACAGACTCGACCAATTCCCGATCTCCTTCAGATGTGAACCCGAGCTTCTCCAGATCATAGCTCTCGCCATTCTGTATTCCATCCTTAGACTCGCTTTGTGACTTCAGAAGTGTGCAGGTAAAGTCTTCTGTTTGAGGTCCATCATCAAGCTTGTATGTGTTGCAGAATTTCTCCAGAACTTCATCGAATCTGTTAAGGAGTGGAATCCAGTGGTATAAGTCGCCTCTCGGAAAAGGCCATCGTGAAGGAAAGGTAGCAAGGTGTGCGGGTAGGAGGGGTAAGGGTACGGCGCAGGCTGAGTCCCGATAGTCTTTGACGAAGGGCGACTACGACGCAAATCAGTATAGAAAACTAGATTTAATTCAGAGAAATTCAAGTGATACTTACCAGAGACTCAGAGTGCTTTGACTGCATAGTCTTGATTATCCGAACCATGATGGCAACGGGTGCGGCAGAACCGCTGTGAAATCAGCTTCGACCCCCTCCACAGCCTCCCTTATCTGTCCCAGCAGTCGACAGGATTGCAGGCTATCTAAGAAGCATCCAGTTATGACGACCCCGAGCTTTGATGCTGGAGATGGACTTCGTTTGTCCTCGTGGCGTGGATGCAGCAAGGTCGCAGTGGAATAGCCGCGTTGGGCCTGCAAGCTAGCTAAAGCAGTGGGATGATACCAACTTGTAGAGGTTATGTGAGAGATTTGGGATTACGATGGGAGGTTCGAAGCGCAGTCAGTTGCGTTGTATGTGGTGGGTGGTTGTTGGAAGAAATTATTCGTTCGCAATCGTGAAATGGAAAAGAGCGTGTCGAAAGGTACGGTGCAGGCGCCCTTCTAAACTCGATCAATTCCAGATACTTGAGCTTGCTGAAACTCGATGCCAGCAATCAAGATGTGAGTGTTCGTGATGGAGGGTGGAGAGATTATTTTGATGGAGGGAAATAGACGTGTTGGCAGACGAAGCTCATGAAAGTAGGTAGGAGCTGTTCTCGATCACAACGCTCGGGCCAAAAAAAACAGTCGCTAAGGCTACGTCACGGGAATTTTTGTAAGATGCCAACACATCAATTTGATTCGAATTTTTGGAGTGATGTTAAGAGTTTTAAGAGTTCAAATTAGAAAAGTTCTGTGGAATTTTTCTTTGTGTTTATTCTCTTTGAATCTCTGAAAAGTGGTGTGGTTTGGCTCGGGCATGGCAGAGGCTGCCTCATAGGCAGACCTAGAGGCAAATCGAAGCCGGGTATGTTCGCAGAGCCTCTTGTTCTTCCGAAAGCTAAAGCTCAGATGATTATGTTTTGAATGCTTTTGCTGTAAGTTCTGTAAGTTCGTGAATAAGAACATAAATCGCAATATTCATTGGTACAGCTTTTAACATTCATACACAGGGAATGAATCATTATCTCCTTCAATGTGAGATAGCCTAACATTATCCGAATCGCTTTTGACTGCAACTTTGTTGTGGAGGTGCTGAGCTTTTGGTAATTTTTGATAATCAGGATGAAACAGGTAGTTAGAATTACTAGACAAACGTGCAAGCCTTTCTTCTATGGCCAAAGCCAAAGCTTGAATTGTCAATCTAAAAATCCGCATCACACCTTGACAGCCCTCTATGGATTCTCGCCTCTTATCATTATCATCAGCCTTACTTTCCCTTTCCTTTCCCCACACAGCCGCGTGGTAAGGCTGAAGAACATCAGCTGACTGACCCCTTGAGTTTCGCTATCTCGCTCATCCGAACTAATTTCCAGGTAATACAGAACATTTTAATCTAGTTGTGCATATTCATAATTCAACTCTGCTTGTTCGTTCTCCAAAACCTCATGTTCATGCTTCTCCAGAATAATACGTGGTCGGCTTAAAATCCCAGGATGCAGATCCTCTCGGGGCTTATGTTGTGAGCCGGGACTTCGTCAGGCTGAGAAACTTTTTTCCTTGCTTCTCCCTTGAAGCGACGAAGAGTAGTCATTTCCATGAGACTGCACCAGCCTTGTTGGTTGACTGGACTTGCAGAGACTTCTCTCCGTCGTCATTCAATTATCACCAACAACACAATAGCTGCAAGCCCAACTCCTCATGTTCGGGTTCAAAATGTTCTGACTTCGATTTGATCAGATGGCAATGGCATGGCTGGGTTTCAAGATTCGCATTACCCCTTTCAATTGGCTCTTTATGCTATGTAGTGGCTGTGGATCCCCTTTATCCCTACGCTTGTGGCTGCACGCCGGGTTGCGAATTACCTGGAGCATTCGAAATAGATTGGATGTAGCTGGCCTAGTACTCAGCTGAGATTAGGGTGACGGACAGACTGACTTTCAGACTGTGGAGTATGCCATACAGTCTTTAATTGTCCGTTGAAAATTGCACTTAACTCTCTCTTGTAAATTGCCAATTGCCAAATCTTTTTGGCTTCTACCTAATCATTACTTTAACTCTGAAACTGCTTGAAAATCTCGCCTTTCTCCTTTTATTATTCTTTGCCAATTGCCCATTATTACTTACCATTGCACAAGCCTACCCTCCCCTGTCTAAGATCCCAAGTCATTAGCGATCGGGCTGGAGCTCCCTACGCATGCGTGTCCGTGTCAAAAGAAAGCCAGGAACATCAAATAATCTCGACTCAACCACCACCAAATTCCTCAACCACTCCATCTCAACTTCACCAATTCCGTTCACTCTTCCGCTCATCGCATCGGCGACTCATCCAATTCTACCCACTACGATCATTACCCTCAAAACGTTCACACGTCACCAGCGGCTCACGATCTATTGTTCCCCGACTCACGAAACAGGGGGAGACCGCAGTGATATTTAATGGCCCAAAGCACCTCCTGACCTCTACGACGCCGAACACCAGAGCTTCATACACGATCCAATAAGAATAATGTCTGAACATGAACACAAAGAAGATGGGGAGTCTGCGTCGGTCAAAGAGCGACGGGATTCCACAGCAGCAAGCTCAGATCGGGAAACTGTATGTGGAGGCCCGCCCTTCTACCACCCACCGTCACACGACCTCGACCTGCAGTGGTATCTTTTTTGGATTTTTGCTAATCTTCTGGTTTGGTAGGACACATTTGAAGATGCAAACGATTCTGCCGAGGTCGAAGTTGCGAGGGCAATATCTGTTGAGCGGACAAGATCATTAACCAAACGGAGATCTTCATCAATCAAAAGCGATCAAGCCGAGACACCAGAAGTTCCTCCAGTTCCAGTGGTCGCCGAAGTCCATAAAAACGGTGATTCAAGCAATGACGAAAAGGAAGTTGAGCCCAAAGCTCCCACCTCCCCCCTTCTAACGTCCCACCGACGGTCTACTTCATCCCTTGACAACGAGAATTTGGACAATGTCAGTTTGGACGATGATGCAACCCCAGTAAAACCCAGTCCGCCAAAGAGTATGTTTTGCAAAGATGTAATAAGCACATTACTGACAATCTCAGTAGCAGACGAATCGAAACCTCCACCCCTTCCACCAAAGAAGTCACCATTACAAGGCTTGTCCGGGAACTTACCTTCTGTACCATGGTCCCCTCCACCTCCGCCTCCAGCAAACCACAATACTCTCCCACCACCTCCTCCAGCTCCAACACGAAAATTGACAAGTCCTTTCTCCTGGCTCTCACGCAATACCTCACATCCAAAAGAAACCGTCTCTTCACCACCTATACCATCTCCCAGAGATGAGCGTAGAAATACCGCTTCATCCATAACCACAGTTGGAAGTAACCCAGAAATGATGTTAAGTAAATTGGAGGAAGCCCATGAAGAGGGCACAAATGGAAATAGGCGGCCAGCTCGAAATAGTTTGCGGGACAGATTCAAGCTTTTACGGATGCGTGAGGAGGCAGGAATTACAGAATTACCTGAAGATGACCATGGTGGGACTGGATTATCCGGATTTCTTGGACGAAGTACAGGCCTGGGACATGCATTGGGTAGCCCTACTACTGAAGATAAATCACTTACTGCTCACTCGCCATCTTCACCTCATCCTCCAAGTCCAAACCCAGCTTTAGCCCCAGGGACAGCTTCTGGTGTTTCTGCGGGTCCCTCTGCAATGGGTGACCCGTCGGCTCCAGTTGACTGGGATTTGTGGCAGGCGGTCGTTGATGAAGGACCAGCAGCAGTCTTGAGGACTAGCCCAGAGGAGTTGAACCGTGCCATCACAACTGGTATCCCAAATGCCATTCGTGGTGTTGTATGGCAAATCATGGCCCAGAGCAAAAATGAGGAGCTTGAGAGTGTATATAGAGATTTGGTCAATCGAGGGACTGACAAGGACAAGGATCGATTGAGCGGATCAAGTGGGGGTCACAGTACACATTCGACCAATGGTAGAGACAAAGAGGAGGTAATATCGTCGGCGTCGTCTATTCACTCGGATCATTCTACTCCTGCTACGACTATTACACACAGCAATGGTATGAGATCTCCATCTCCACCGAAGGATCCTGATGCTTTGGCAAAAGCCCAAGCTGCTGCACTAGCTTCGAAAAAGAAGAAAGCGAAAGAAGATGCAGCAGCTTTGCAAAAGTTAGAGAAGACTATCAAACGGGATTTAGGGGCTCGGACTAGCTTCTCAAAATTCGCTGCCTCGGCTGGTTTGCAGGAAGGACTATTTGGTGTCTGTAAAGCATACGCACTCTTCGATGAGGCTGTCTGGTATGCTCAAGGCATGAATTTCTTGGTCATGCCTTTGCTGTTTAATGTAAGTGAAGAGCTTCTTATCGAAGTGATTTACTAATAATTTAGATGCCCGAGGAAGAAGCATTTTGCTTGCTTGTACGACTTATGAACAAGTACCAACTTCGAGATCTCTTCATCCAAGATATGCCTGGGCTTCACATGCACCTATATCAATTTGAGCGACTTCTAGAGGATTTCGAGCCAGCTCTCTACTGTCATCTGCGTCGTCGCCAGGTCACGCCTCACCTGTATGCAACACAGTGGTTCCTGACTCTTTTCGCCTACAGATTCCCTCTTCAACTCGTACTTCGAATCTACGATTTGATCTTGTCAGAGGGACTGAGCGCTATTATCAAGTTTGGAATCGTCCTTATGCAAAAGAATGCTGCGACTCTACTAGGTCTATCAGATATGGTTGCTTTGACAAATTTCCTGAAGGATCGGTTGTTCGATGTGTACATTGATCAAGCTCCTTCTGCTGGTTCGATTCTAGAGTCAGGATTTTTCGGTAGCTCAGGCGCCAGTATCGACAAGGAAATTTACAGAGCAGATCAATTGGTTGCTGATGCTTGTGCTGTCAAGATTACACAAGAAACCTTGAAAGCTTACGCATTGGAATGGGAAGAGAAGACACGTCTTGAAAGGGAACGTGAGGCCGAGTTAGAGCTTTTGAAATCGAACAATCATGCACTCACCTTGAAGGTTCGTCGACTGGAGGAACGAGTCGAGGAGCACGACACAGAGCACGCTGCTTTAGCAACGGAACTTGTTCGGACAAAGGTTGAGAACGAGGAATTGAAAGACCAAAATGAGTCCTTAAATGGACAAGTAAAAGAATTGAGAATTGTGGTCGAGAAACAACCTGAGGAAGTTGAGGCTAAGCTGAAAGCTGAAATGGACCGGATGTTGCAAAAGAACCAAGAAGTCCATGAATCGAACATTCGTCTCGAAGATGAGATGAGTGAGATGGAAAAGACCTTGGTGGAAACCAAAATGCAACTCGCAGAGGTAAAGTCCACACACCGATTTTCTAATCAAATCTAACATTTGCAGACCACTTCCAACTACGAAGCGTTGAATCGCCGGTGGACCGATCTCCGCAAAGCAGTCGAGAATTAGCCTTCTTTACGTTGTTCAATAGCCTAACGACCACCTCACGAACTTGTACAGCACTACCACTTTCCTTTCGTGTTCACTAAAAGAAATCTTCCTCAACAACAGGCTCCAATCCATTGCATCGAGCCGGCACCGGTACGAACGACAACTTTGGTTTAGCGGAGCATGCTTACGACTTGACCTGTGATATCCCCCTTTTCCTTTCTGATGTGATGCGATGGCCGCTGTGATGAAGTGACTGGCTTGATAATGTATGTTATGATGTGTTTTGAGAGGTAGATGGGTTGCATTGGCGCGGGAAGGGTAGATTGAGAGAAGGCTGGAATGGCCCCCGCTTGAGAAGTGGAAATTGTATATACCTACGTGGGGGAGTTGGAGATGATGAGCCGAATCAAATGCATGGTATCAGAATCAAATCAAACAAGTCACTTTGAGCCCTTCCCTTCCCTTCCCTTCGCCTCCCTTCCCTCCCCACCCAGATCTGACAATCAAAAACAAGCAAGTGATTCCCATCCCCCATCTCAAGACCCTAAGATCCCTCCGAACCATATAAGCTCTCCAGCAGAACCTCTAGAAACAAACAAGCATACCCAAAGCTTCTCCCGTTTCTGTACTGTTTCGGACGCACAGACTTTGGTGGGCGGCCACTGAGATGGATGGATATGTCTTGGGTGGATTTTAGAAAGTGTTTCAAACGGGTTGCACTAGGCTTTCTCGCAAGGAAAGGGATTAAGGTTAAAGTTAGAGTTTGGGGGGAGATGGGGGATCTACTGTGAAAAGTTATGGAGTGAAGGGGAGCATTAGGTGTATATGAATGGGCGTAATTGTTGGTTTGTGGGCGTAGGGGCACAAGAGATGTAATGAGAGACTGGAGATCGAATTCAATTCTAGCGACGAGATATTCAAATGTCTAAATCAAAGCCTAGAGGAACGGCAGGAGAAGGGAGGAAAGCTACGGCTCGAACCTCGAAGCATGTCTCCATTGAATCATTTCGAAGAGCTAAGCTACGGATCCCTCCGCCCTCTCTCACAGCGGGAATCCGTGCATCTATGCATGAAAGAATCTTAGACTCTTAGTCGAGAGGTTTAATCTTCGGGGTTGTTTCTTTGATGTTGCAGATTGGGAGTGTGGGATTGGATGGGTGTTCTCATCTTTCCTATAGTATCTCGCCCCTCTAGTTTGCAATCCATGCAAGCAATTTCAAGGACAAGCTCTCTATCTCACGATCTCTCCTCGAACTCGAGGACAATGCATATTTTTTCCCCTTTCCCCTTCTCACCTTTGCAGGAGCGAGGAGCTCCAAGGTTTCTTTAAGGTTTCTGTGATGTTCCGATCTCCTTGGGTATCTCCTGGTGGTGACAGCCGAGCTTGCTGCAGAGGGTAGGCTGTGGCAAGTGACAGTCAAGTTTCTGGTTCTGTGTCTGTGTGATATCAGTGTCTTTGTATCCTTGCTAGACTTGTTACATAGAGGTGTTTGTCCTTATATCCCTTTCCTCCCCCGAGGATGATTTTGGAGAGTCGTCGGTTCTGTGAGCTTGGCCGGATATATTTTTGTTTACCATATCTTTGTTTCTGTGTAGGGCTTAATTTCTATTCTCTCTTACCAACATTTTATATTCCTCGATTCGAAAAGTGGAAATCAGGTCATCATGCAGCTCTTCTTCACTCTCGCACTGGCTGGACTGGCATCGGCGCAGACTATGTCTCTGGCTGATGCTTTGGCATCGCAAAATAAGACGTTGAGTACACTTAATAGTAAGTCCTTCGTTATAACTACTTTTGAATCCAGTATCCAAGCCGTGCACGAGAGAAGATTTAGAGGGAATAAAAGTGTGTTAGAGGCTAACAGTTGTCTATAGGTCTACTCGCGGCTCAACCAGCTCTCACATCTGCTTTGATGGGTGCTCAAAATATTACAATTCTGGCACCAAGTAACGATGCTTTCTCCAAAGTTCTGAGCACGGCTGCTGGAATGGCGCTGTCGAAAGACCAGAATATGGTGGCTGCTCTACTTCGTAAGCATCACTCGTTTTTCTCGCTCTACACTACGATCACTGACATATCGCCAGAATATCATGTTCTCGTAGGCTCACATCCTGCGTCCTCTGTCCCCATGAACGCAGCTTTTATTCCCTCCCTACTCACAAACCCCATTTACACCAACGTCACAAACGGCCAGGTCGTTTCCGCCTCTCTGATGAACAGCAAAGTAATGTTCATGTCTGGCCTCAAGGAAATGAGCATGGTTTCAACCGCCGACATCATGTTCACAGGAGGCGTAATCCATATTATCGACAAAGTGCTCACCATTCCTCCTCCACCATCCACATCGCTCCTCGATTCCCAACTTACAGCCTTAGTTGGTGCCTTGACAACAACTTCTCTTGTCGCTCCAGTCGATAGCTTGAAGGATGTCACCATTTTCGCGCCTTCGAACGCAGCATTTCAGAGAATCGGAAGTGCCGCGAATATGTTGCAAGCTATGCAATTGGCTCCTATTCTGCAGTACCATATCTTGAATGGTACCGTGGCGTACTCGTCTGTGTTGACAGGTGCAAGAGCGAATTCGAGTCTGACGATGTTGAATGGACAACAGGCGAAAACGGAGGTGGTGAGCGGAAAGGTATTCTTGAATAGTGCGCATGTGACGATTACGGATATTATTGTTAGCAACGGGGTTGTTCATGTTCTTGATAAGTAAGTCCCTTTCCCTTCTCCTCAGTTTGAACCGATCTTCCTGGTTCTCACATTCATATTCCTCTTGCGATTCTGAAATGAGGGATGATGCTAACGAAAATAGTGTCCTCAATCCTGCAAACTCAACAGCTACTCCTGTCCCAACAGCGGCTACACAAGCAGTTGCTTTCTCGGGCGTCAGCTCTGCATCTAATGTCCCATTCACGAGTGGTATCAGTGCCACTACCACGGCACCTAGTGCTTCTACCATGACCGCTGGAGCAGAGAGAGCGATGGGTACTTTGGGTGTGGCTGCCTTGCTTGGAATGGGTATTGCTGTTGCTGCACTATGAGATGGTTTGCCTGCGGTTGAAATTTTTTGCAGCAGCAGAAGAGTGAGAGGAGTTTATTTGGTGTTGGATTATCTTTGTAACTTTATTTAAAGTTCGGTGTAAGGGGGTATCTGTAGCGAAATAAGAAAAAATTTGACAACTACTCTTGACTCTAACTCAACTTATCAGATGCACTATGCTAATTCACTGGATAATTTAGAACTTGCTGAGAACCAAACTTGTGTGTTGCCCATCACGCTCAAACTTGAAGACGTCGTTATTTGTAGCTCGGCCCGTAGTGGGACACCGAGAGCAAGTGAATTAATAGACGTTGATGTTTGGGATGATCTATCTTTGTTGCACGTATTCGAAAGCGAGAGGTTCATTTTCAAGAACTCGCTGGAAGAAAATAGGGCAGTGAATCGGATGCAAGTATACTTATGAACAAATTGTATTGGATGTCATAGTAAAAGGTGATATTTTTGACTTTGGAACTTCCATAGAAAAAGTAGTTTAGTGAAATGTCTTCTAAACGTCAATCCATTATTGCATGTTGTACTCGATTCGTAGGCCCTCTTTTTCAATCAAAGTAGGGAAATCGAATGATTATTCAGGATGTTGGAGCAGTCACTAAAGATTTGATACATGCTATACCAGAAGGTGGGCTTTTCGTCTTGGAATTCTCAAGTAAGTGGGTTGTGGTGGATGAATTATTATCATGTGTACCTTGGAAATAAGATTGTAATGCACTTGTGACCTCATATCTCTCTTTTCTCACTCTCGTAGATATTATATTTCTAATCATCGTACCTCGCCTTATGTAAGTTATCTTCTATATTGGTGAGGGATGGACAAACTTCAGCGAGATTTGGCCTGTTTCTGGACTTGGGAGGAAAGAGTATGTCTCCTTCAATAGTTTTCTGAAGTTACCGTTGTAATTGAAGAAAGCGGACAGTTCAAATCATTTTATAACTAGAAAATCTGATTCTCGAGATCTAAAACTTACACACGTGGGAATGAGCAATATCCCATGATTCGCAGGTGGGGCTTTGAAATTTGATGTGATTCCCAAAGAAATGTGCTACGACCATATTCAATAGTGCATTCTCTCTTTTCTCGATTTTCATTACATTCTAGCTCTCTTAAAACTTTCTACCAGATACCTAATGACCAGGGTCAATCATATTGAACAACATCAGTGGTCTGGACACAAAAACGCCTAGCTGCCTACTAAGTTTAGCACCGAAATGATAAGGCTCAACTGGCCTATAGACACCCAACTAATACCTGGTGATGATCCTGCCCCGGCAGATGCAGACATTCGCCATACTCTCTCCATAACCCACCTACAATCGCTTGAGAGCCTTGCCATGAGGTTGCATCTAATGCACATGAATGGCAAAAAGTTCTTGCTGATGAGAGAGGGTGTAACAAGAGATGGGGAGGTTGTGGTTTGTGAGGGGCTGGGATATCTCAGGGAGGAAGTGAAAGTCAAGAAAGAAGAGCTTCTGGAGGACAGGGCATGGGAACGGGGGTTGAGAAGAGAAGACGATCCGGAAGGAGGAGAGCGAGGAGACTTGATTCTCAAATTTAAGGTTGAAAACTAATAGGTAAATATCTGGCCGCAAGGGAGGGAAGGATCATGAAACTTGGTGTAAATCAAAATGAAGAAATAACAGAATCTAAGGTCCTCTATCTTTGTTTTAGAATATCAATGAGATTATTAAATGCCAACAAATATCACCAAGAGTTTGAGATCTATGGAATTCTGGATCTGGGTCATCGCTCTGAAGCTAGAAGTCTACCAGAAGTGTATAATTGTGGACTTGATATGCTTCGTGACACGGAGAACTGATAGATTTGGGACAAGAATCCAGAGGATAATAAAGGATCGTAAAAGGATCAGTGGTAGAAGTTGAAATCCCTATAGTTTTGATTCACGAATTTATTCTCACTCGTGAATCATCAACACCTTTGCATACGGCTCATTTATATTGATATTTAATGAGAAATAATCAGATGTAATCTCACTCAGAAGAGGGCCGGCCAATTTACCACTAGCCATTCAAAATCAAGCACGCCGAGCGGCAATATGTCTACCTTGACAGAAATCATCAGCTTAGGAAAGCAAAACATATTCTCAATTCCGCTTCCTCACGATCCTGACTCAATGCCTTCTCACTCAGGAGAATACACCTCGATCCGCGCAGATCCTAATGCCAAAGATGCCGACGTGTACTGTACTATCTGGCTCACTAAGCAAGAGGTAGGTAACTTGCGCTGAATGCCGGGTTCTGTAAAAAGTATTGATCCCTCGTAGGCGTCCAAGCCCCACAGAAAACTCTTACGATTAGCATACAGAGGTAACAAAGGAATAAACGTAGAATTTAATTATGAACAAGACGGGGAACTAAGAGTGGTGAAGGAAATGGGGCTACGGAAAGAAAACAAGGATGGATACGGAGAGGAACGTGGAAACTTATACATATGGGTCAGAGTTGGAGAAAGACAAAGAGATAGTGGAATCGAGATAGGGAGAAGAAGGCTGTAATGCTTATGCATGATCGCTGGGCTCGTGCTAAATTGATCGATACATTCCAAATGTGGTATTAAATGCAAGAATTTTGAAGATAATACACGATTTGTGACCCGATGCAGGCTTGGGTTTTTTTCAAGTCGCCGATGTTCGCTTTCTGGACCAATGTCCAGTGAAAGTTAACGCAGCGCCATCACTCTTCTAAGTAACAAATCCCCTAAATTTCGAAAAATGTCAGAAATAGAAGAATGAAGAGAACTTGGAAAGCAGAATGAGTGCGAACCGACAGCTTTGGGATACAGAACTGAAGGTATTGATTGAAAGAGAGGTTATACGGGAGCTTATAGCTCTCTAAATGTTATTAAAACCGATGATTTGTGCAACTGAGATACGTATGCAAGCAATAGAGAAACCCAAATCTTCAAGAACTTGATACAAAATGTATTGTTGAAATCAAAGTACTTGTTCAAGTTGAAGCCAAAAAATGGAGATTGTCCGAGATGGAGAATCATTTGCTGACTAATCAAGCGCGTTCCCCTTTTGAAACGAACGCGACAACGACAACACCAAAACAGCTAATTGAATAGCTCTAATCAGCGTCGAACGCCGTCACAACCCCCCAGGCGCCGATGGAACTCGAATATCAATGATAAATCATCATGTCTGAGTTTGCAATCGGCCAAACGGTCCAGCTCAGCGATGGTCGAGTCGCAACAGTACGCTATGTTGGAGAGACACGTTTTGCTGCTGGAGAATGGCTTGGAGTCGAGTTGGAAGGATTTGATGGGAAAAATGATGGAACCGTACAAGGAGAACAATACTTCGAATGTGTAATGAACAAGGGAATGTTTCTAAGGCCGTCAGCTGCGGTGGTAATTGAGCAGGCCCCTCCCCCTCCACAAAGAAATGTATCCGCTGCGAAGAAACCTGCGAGGCCGAGTAGTGTTGGTGGTGCTGCACTGGGTAGAAGAACAAGCGTGGCAGACGCGGCAGCAGGGAAGAGAATGAGTATAAATGCTGCGAGTCCGAGTCCTGCGACCAGATCACGACCTTCGAGCATGTTAAGGGTATGTCTACATGGCTATATGCTGGGCAAATGCTGATTGCTATGCTAGTCTCCCACAAAGTCCCCAACAAAACAATTGTCTGCTGGTACATCAGCTGCTTCTACCCCAAGGACTGGCACACCTTCTAACGCAAGAAACCCCTCCGTTACATTATCGAAAGCAAGACCGAGTTTAACAGGCAATCGTACATCTATGGGACCACCTGCTAGACCAACATCTACCTCGAGACAATCGCTAGCCGGAGGAACTGGTGTTGGAAATCGAAATACTGCTCCTAGCTCGAGAGTCATAAGCAATCGAACATCTCTTGCACCAAAACCACGACCATTACCCGGAGCTAGGGTTGGATCAATAGGAAGCCAGCTCAGTAATGGCGGACAAAGCGAAAGTGGGCAGGATACCGGTGACGAGGATAGGGTAGCTTCTCCAGTGAAAAGTGATGATACTATCTTGTCTCCAAAACCAATGAGCCCAGTTCTGTCCAGGACATCCGCAGCGGATCGATCGAATGGGTCCCCAACATCAGCGAGAAGCAATGCATCTCCCGTTTCCCAAAGAGGTACTGCTAGCACGGCAGCAAGTCGTGAAATTGAGGACCTTAAGACGAAACTACGGCTAATGGACAAGAAGAGGATGGAGGACAGAGACAAGTTGAAGGCTCTGGACAAGATCCAAGCGGAGCGAGACAAATTCGAAGGGATCATTCAAAAATTACAAACTAAATATCAGCCACAGCAGCAAGAAATCACCGACTTGAGGAAGCAGATCAAAGAGCAGGAGACAAGGTTTGGCGAAATAGAAAACCTACAGGCTGATCATGAGGTTGAGTTGGAAATGGCAACTCTTGACCGAGAAATGGCAGAGGAGACTGCCGAATCACTCCGAACCGAATTAGACGCTCTAAAATTGAAGGTTGAGGAGCTAGAGTTGGAGGTCGAGGTATTAAGAGAAGAAAATGCAGAGCTTGGTGGTGAGATGAGCCCAGAGGAGAAGAGCAGTCAAGGCTGGTTGCAGATGGAGAGGAATAATGAACGACTAAGAGAAGCTCTGATTCGACTCCGGGACATGACCCAGCAGACAGAAGCTGAGCTGCGACATGAAATCAAGAGTCTCGAAGAAGACGTCCGAGAATTTGGATCCGTTAAAGAGCATTATGAAGTCGTCAAAGAAAAGCTTGCGCAGTCTGAAGCAGCTATCGAGGATCTCCGACAGCAACTCGACAATGCTCTTGGTGCGGAAGACATGATTGAGGAGTTGACTGACCGAAACATGAGTATGAATGAGCAAATCGAAGAACTCAAAGCTACGATTGAGGATCTTGAGAGTCTGAAAGAGTTGAATGACGAGCTTGAAATCAACCATGTCGAAACCGAGAAAGAGATGCAAGAAGACATTGACTTCAAGGACAGCATTATCACCGAACAGGCTCGACGTGCTGCTCAACAGGAAGAGACCATGGAAGATATGGAATACACTTTATCACGATTCCGGGAGCTAGTCACCAATTTGCAGAGCGATCTGGAGGACATCAGAGCATCTCACGCTGTGACCGAGACAGAGTCCGAGCAATTGAACAGTCGATCACGGGCAATGATGGACCTCAATTTGAAGCTGCAAGTTTCTGCTGCGAAGACTCAAGTCAAGACCATCGATTTGGAATTGCGTCGTCTCGATGCACAAGAAGCATCAGAGCATCTCGCTATTGTTCAACTTTTCTTGCCTGAAGCATTCCATGCCGATAGAGACTCTGTGCTAGCGCTCTTGAGATTCAAGAGAGTTGGATTCAAAGCAAACCTGATTCATGGGTTCGTCAAGGAGCGTGTCAATGGTCAGCCACCTGTTGGCCACGAAGATGATTTGTTTGCGGGATGTGATGTCCTTGATAAGCTGTCCTGGGTCACTGCAATGTGTGATCGATTTGTCAATGCCATCAGCCACTGCACAACGGAAGAGTTCGCCAAGTACGAGGGTGCTCTATACGAACTTGAACCTGTCGAGAGGGCTTTGAATGGATGGATTGATGGTCTTCGACGTGACGAGCTGAAAGTGAAGCAATGTGCCGGAGAACTTCAACGTACCATTGCACTTATGTCGCATTTGGCTGAAGTTCACATATCTACTGGTCTGGCTAGCTATGCTGATGAAGTGCATATGCGAACTCTTGTCATGCAGAGCCATCTCGAGAATGCAGCCGCAGCGATGTCAGCCGCCAGAGTGATGGTTCAGACAATTATCCCTAGCCAAGGTGATGAAGATGAGCTTGCTCAACACTTTTCTCGGAAGACTGAAGCTGTTGTTTCTCAAACTAGGAGTGCCAAGGTTATTATTGGCAAAGCCGTTCGAGCACTGGAGGATCTCAAAACCCGTTCATTGTCGCTTACGCCAGATACAATACAGACCTTCGAGCAGTGTGAGACTGCTACCGAGGAACTGGCTAAATTTTCACGACAAATTGGAGATGATCTCTATGTTCTTCTCCATGAAGAGGGTAGAGCAGAGCCATTGACATACCTGGAAGTACAAAGCACTGTTCACCGCACAACAACGAACCTATTTGCATCTAGCGAATCCGACCTATTCTCGACTTATCTCAACAAAATTCGCACCCTTACAGCCTCATTGGTTGATCTCGCATCTCTGGCGTCTGATCTTGAAATAACACAAGAGTTCGAGCGAGCTTCAGCTCCATGGGTACTAAGATCACAGGAATTGAAGTCTTCCAAGACTGTGCACGTTGACGCAGAGGAAGAAATGCGTCGTCTGAAGGATGACAATCATGAGCGTGCTAGATTGATCGCCATGAAAGATCAGACTCTCGAAGAGGCATCGGTCAAGATCGAGCTTCTCGAAAGCCGAATGAGAGATGCTACTAAGAAGAATGAGCGGATTACTGAATTGGAGAAGAAGATCGAAGACGCCAAGAAACGCGAAGTAGAGCTGACGGAAGCCATCGAGTCTCAGAACAAGGAGCTCACAACAATCGAAGCGGACAGAGAAAAATGGAAGAAGGTTGCAGAAGACGCTAAAGCTATTGGCGTCGCCGCCCCTGGCTCCAAAGCTGGCCAAGAGAGAGCTGTTGCTACAGCACGAGAGATGGAAGCCCTGAAATCCGAAATTGCTAGCCTACAAGCAGGTGTTCGTTTCCTACGCGAGGACAATCGTCGTGCTCGTCTCAATGAGAGGGAGAGTTTGGATTGGCTAGAGGCACCATTAATCAAGCCGAAGACTAAGGAAGAGCAGCGAAAAACCCTTGTAGTCAGAGAAGGCGAGGATGTTCTCAATGAGTTACTCAACCTCACTACCACCGCCAAAATATACGATCTCAGCACTATGCCTAAGAATAGACTTGCATGGCGACCTGCAAAGACTACTCCTCAATATCACGTTGCTACACAGAGAGAAAATTACGAGGCATGGAATAGTTGGAAAGAGGTTGTGGTGAAGAAAGCACGAGTGTTGGAGGAGAGAGATGCGAATCGTAGAATGGAGAGAAAGAGAGGTGTAATGGCTGCACAGGTGCAATTGACCCTTCCTGAATTTGAAGGCAAGGGAGTTAGACCTGGAGGCGAGGTAGAGATTGTAAATTCGGATGAATTTGAAGGATTTAGGGGAAGGCTTGGATTCATGTAAATTATACCCAGGGGATCAATGGAGTGTATTTGCTTAGATATTGTATCTAGCTTTGAAGATGGAATGTAGTGATATGGGATCATGACTATTACTTATCGCTTTGCTGGTTTCCTCGACTAAACCGTTGTGATGCACATGAAATCCTCGACTCGAACAATTTCTCGGTCCCAACAACGATTTGTATATCAAGATTGATATACAATGTTGAGATATCTATCGTCAAGTATATTTTCTATCGTAGAAATATACGTGCTTGAAATTATTGCGGATACCTCAAATCAAGATTCCAAGTGGGTTTTCGCCTGGCATATGATCGACACATCCCATCGCCAAGGCCCCAAATCTAGACCCTGACAAGCATGTCACTGACAGCCCAGACGAGGCTATGAAACAAAAACATCTGACACCTACCAAACATGCTGCTTTTTATAGTGGCTTGCGGCGCCTGGATCAAAGCTCAACCGCGCTCTTGCGTCTCTTCTTCAAACATGCTATTCCATTAATACATTAGCATTCACCTCTGTGTACTTGCTCTTTGTTAATATTTTCTCGAACATGAAATCGTTTTGGTTACTCGCAGCTGTGTCTCTTGCAGGTGCAGCGTATGTGCCAGGTAAAGCATTCGATAGATTTATCACTATCTGGCTTGAGAATCAGGTACCTACATTTCCTCCTTTCCCCCTCCATTCCTCGATTTCACATCCTCTAACAATCTCAGGATTTCGCCAAAGTCTCGAAAGACACCGATATAGTCGACTTGACGAAAGAAGGCATCCTACTCACCGAATACTATGGCCTAACACATCCCTCACAGCCAAACTACATTGCTTCTGTAGGCGGAGACTATTTTGGATTGAACCATGATGGATTCGTGCGCATACCGAAGAATGTATCTACGTTAGTTGATTTGCTGGATACGCAGGGTATTAGCTGGAGGGGATACTTTGAGGGAATACCGGGACCTGGATTCATGGGTGAGGGATCAACTATACCCGGGACAAACAAGTACATATACGTGCGGAAACATAAGTACTGCTCCCCTCCGTTCTTTCTACCTAATATTGGAAAGAAATATACTAAGCAAACCAGCCCTTTCGTCTCCTATGACAGCATAAACCTCAATTCCACCCGTCTCCAGAACATCCTCTCCTTCACCGAATTCGCCTCAGACGTAAAAGCCAATACCCTCCCCCAATACATGCATCTCTCCCCGGACATGCTCAACGACGGACACGACACCTCCCTAGAGTACGCCTCAAACTGGACGCAATCCTTCTTGACCCCTCTCCTTGCAAACCCGCAATTCATGGAAAAAACACTCATTCTCCTTACCTACGACGAATCAGCTACTTATCCTCTACCGAACAAAATCGCTTCTCTCCTCTTAGGCGGAGCTATACCCAAGGAATTAAAAGGCACGAAAGATGCAACGGTATATAACCATTACTCCATTCTCTCCAGTCTAGAAAACAATTGGAATCTCCCCTGTCTCGGCCGGTACGACGTAGGCGCAAATGTATTTTCCTTCATGGCTTCTATAACCGGCTACGTCAACCATGCTCCTTCTAATCAAGCATCCATCAACAATTCTCTCTCTTACCCAGGTTTCCTAAATGATAAGAAGGAGAATTATCTACCTATTCCAGCGCCGAATCTGGCGTTGATAGGAGCAGGAGGGAAAGGAGTAGAAAGGATGGTGGGTGTACAGTGGGCGCAGGCAAAGAATAGTACGCCTTATGACGGGAGTGGACGCTTCTTTGATGGAGGAAATGGGACGGTCAGTCTGCAGGCACCGGTGTATGGAAATATGGTTGTGGCAGAGAATTTCACTGCTACGGCGACGGCGACGGGGACGGGAGCTGGTGCTAGTGAGACGAAGAAGAGTGGTGGGGAGAGAGTGAGGGGGTTGGGGTTGAGGATAGTCTTGGCGGTTATGGGAATGGTGGTTCTGATGTAGATGGAGGGGAAGGGAAAAAGGGTTTAAGCAGGACTTCCTGTATGAATGTTTGGGTACGATATGAGCGTTTCCAATTAAGGCTGTGTATATCGGGGAGGCGGAAAGGAGTACATAGAGAGCATCATCTTGGAGTAAGGCGTTTTCATTTACCGGAGCGGGAGTCCGACGAAATTGAGTTTGGAGTTAGATTTGAGCTCTATAAAATGAATCGATCATCAAATCCCGTCAATTTTTGGATTTAGTCTAACAGCACTATACTTTTACATTTGAAAATAAAGCAAGACAAGAGCATTTTCTTGAAATTGGTAAGCTGGGTTTGAACACTGACGATATTATGCATTGTTGTATTCTATACAGAATATCAGAAACTGTCAGTATTATGCACTATTACATTGTATGCAAAGCTTCTACATCCTGTCTAAACACCAACACTCCCCGCACACTTCCCTTTCACCAATCCCGCGCCTACGCCAACTAATCCATCGAAATACCCTAACAGCGTCTCGAGAGGCAACATATCCATAAGTCCTAAAGTAGGATTCGAACTTCGCAAAACTTGACCTTTCCAGAGGACACGGATGTAGTAGCCGCTCCGGCTGATGGCGGTAGATGATGTGAATGGAGAAGATGTGGTGGGTGTGGAGGAAGGATATATACAAGAACAGGCGCTAGAGATACGTGAGGGTGAAGCGTTGCAGTTTGATGCGAATGTCGGGAGGGAAGCGCCAGATGAAGCAGTGGTGTAAGTAGCGCAAAATGAGGCAGCGGTTGAAGATGCCTGGATAAGTTGCCGAAGACAGTTGTCCCGATTGCAATTTGGTGCTATAATTGTAGATGTAGGTGTTGCTGTTGGGGTCGAACTCTTGGTTTCTTTCTGATACACTTCGAATACGACTTCTGAGCCCATTCCTGGCCATACCATGGTATCCAGCTGTAGGATAGAAAGTAATCTAGACATGGAGCCATCATGAGCTACGTTGTGTCGGTAAATTATGTTGCTGGTTCCGTTGACAATATCTCGGATATGTGTGGTCAGCTCTCCAATCCAAACACCGAGACTGGTGTAACTGGCTGCCAAACTACGAGGATCGTCTCGATAGATGTAGGAGTATTCGTAATTACCCAGTCTGTAGACTTCATTTGCAATGTCTTGCGTGACACAAGTTGTGGAATTTACTCCATTGACAAGTTTACAGGGAAGTGGTTTGGTGTGACATTGGCGTGCAGAGAGATTATCGTAGTAGTGATCGAATGAAGCATGGAAACCAGAGTCAGTTGGAGAAACACCAGAGATGTTATCGAGCGTGGCGTAGAGAGAAGCAGCAGCTGTAAGGTGGTTTGTCCAATTTGCGCCGGATTTGATAGCCGAAAACAATGACGAAGAAACGGGACAGCTGTATGTCGGCTCGAGAGAATCGTATCCACTTGGCTGTAAGGTATTAGGGTCGTTTTCAAGCAAGAATACCGTATTAAAATAGAGATTCGGCGTTGCTAGCACTCTCAGCTAGCCAATCATATGATCAGGATTGCTCGCTCGATTCTCCTAGAGCCGGTCGAGCAACATGTCCCATTCTACAACTGGCCAAGCAAGTATCCACGCGACCGAATTCTCGGAATGAAAAACGGTAGAGTAACGTACCTGAATATGCAAAGGATAATTCTCCTCAGTCCCAAACATCCCATTCAGCACCATCCCCGCAACTTCACTCGTGATCACATTCTGCGTGACCCTAAAACTCACCTTCTCATCCGCGTTATCCGGCAGGAATCCAAGTAAATCATGATATACTCCATACAAGTCTTTGCCATGCTGCCATGAATCATCTAACCCCTCCTTCGTAATCTGCGGGAACTGGCAGCTGCCCAGAAAACCAGTAGGTATGAATGGATTCTGCGCAGAGAGATAACCTTGCCAGTAAGTATGTGCTGATTTCCGGCCTTCTTTCGGCTGCCCGTAGTAGAATAATCCTTCGTCGTCGCAGTTCCAGCCATAGGATTCTACTGGGAAGGAATTCGAGGCGTAGACGGTGCGTTTGTGATGTCTGTGGATCTACGGGGCAATCAGCTTGATTCTTTTCAATCAATGTTATGAATAAGAAGAACAAAATACACATACCACTTCCACATACTTCAACTTGTACTCCGCCGCAGGCTTCACATATTCCGTCGCCCGTACATGCGGCATATTACACCAATTATACACCCCATACTCCCCCTCCGGCGTAACAGAACTATTATATATAAACCCATAAACCCCCTCTCCTCTAATAACTTCCGTCAAGTTATTTATTGCCGATGCATTGGGAGCGTGCCATCTGAGATCTATCTCTGCCTTGCTGGTTGCAGCTAGTGTAGCTGTGATAGCCCCAAGAAATAATTGTGGTCGCATGCTGGAGTATTCTATGTAGACTATGCGGAAGAAGAGGATGAGAGTGAGGAGCTGCAGAACTCTAGGGAGGTGAGAGGACCCTAGAAGGGTAAGAGAGGTAGGCATCCATGGTTTATGAAGCTCTCTGCTGAGCAAGAGAGCTGGCCAAGTTTTTGGAAAGTGCAATTGGGTGAAAGTGGGATGAAGAGTGAGGTAACGTTGACATGCAGTATACAGTTTAAAGTATAGACTATAATTCCGCCGTGTTATCCGTCATTTGGATTGAAGAGCGCTGCTTGAGAGTGAGTTGTCGATTGGAGTAGGAACCGGAGATGTAGAGGGGTAGAAGTGGGAGGTTGGAAATAGCTCCGCTTTTTGAAGAAGCACGTGGAGAACGATCGTCCGAGAGTGGTGGATTGGGATCCGAATGCAAGGTACCAGCGCCACGAAACTTGGGTTGGGAGTATCTTGGTCTATTTGATAGCAATTTTATATACGAGGTGGGTTTGATGACCGTGGACTGGGAATGTACAGAACCGGAGCTATCAACTAAGAGCGATAAAAATTACAGGTGCGTAGTATCTAGGACAAGATTGAAAGCCCAGACGGATTTTCGATATTTAGCCTGAATACCGCATCTGTATTGCTCAAAATCAAAAGTCGTCCCTATCACGACCAGGTTAAGGAAAAACTATTTCGTAGCAGTTTCTGCACTTCAGCTAGCTTGCTATTGCACCAAAGTTCCATGTCTTGGATGATACGAGAATTAACAATTTATTCTTTATTCTGCCCTTTTTAGGTTCAATATGCCTTCCCTATGCTATCCGAGCGCCATTCCATGATTCCAAGAAATAAACCTTCCGCTAAAAAGCCTGTACCAGATCTCCAAATATACACCCTAAGGCACTCTAGCGTCCAGCATACTCTGGCATCAACATCCAACTTGTGCCTCCAATAACACCGACAACCATCAGCGCTGTCAAAAATCCTGCTCCAACTTTATCACCTGTCGTGACCTTTCCTCCGGTCATGTATTCGATATCACTCGGGCTTCCGACACCCGCGTTGATGTCTCCCTGACTAGTTCCTGTGCCTTTAACTTCTGATCGCCATCCGGGCGCTTTATCCACCAGATTACTCTGCACAATCTCCATTACTGCCATCTGTTCGCCAACACCCAGACTACCATCGTTGACTCCTCCCTCAGTCCATTTCAATCCGCATGCGGTTCCTGTAGGTCCAGCTGTACATGTTTTTACAGCCGCCATAGCAGATGCGCGAAACTCTTTGATGATGTTGTCGTGAGTATGAGGAGCCAATTCGGCCGTAGCAGCAAGCCATCGTGCGTAATATGCTTTGAAGGAACGTTGATCGACATTACATTTTCCTATGGGCTCGCAGCCTTCGTACATTACGTCGTCGATGAAAAATTTCTTTCCTGCATCAATGAGTCGATCCACGCGCTCTTTCCAAATTGCGCTGCCGTTTGTCTGGGAAATGTTAGTTCTGTTTTTTTTTTTAGAAGATATAGCGTTACGTACGTGATTGTACATTGCTGCCGCACCAAGCAAGAATACTCCACTGTTGTAAGTCCACGTGTTTCGGTCCATCTCAGTACAGTTGTCCGTCTCGTGAGTTCCATCGACAATGTGATATGTATCGTGCTTGATGAGCTGTACATTCCACATCCAATCCCATACCTTTACGGCCTCATCCGCATATGTTTGATTGCCAGAGTAGAGAGCTAGTCTTGCCGCGAGGTTGAAGTAGCAGCCGTTCGAAATACTATTCTTGTATCGGTACCCCACATTGAATGGGAAGATCTGCCATCTTAATCCACCACCGCACATAGGATCCCATCGGGGTTTCTGAGTATTAAAAACTGCCTGTGCGAGTGCAAGCCATCCCGGTGCTGGAGCCGGAGGGTCCGGGAACCCAGTTTCTGCCGCTGTCATTGCTGCCATCCCCCAAAATGCCTGATCATCATTTCCCAGCGTCTTTGTTTGATTTGTTGGCATAAAATTTGCCTCCAGTCCTGCTTGATGCAGCATTCCTTGCGTGACAAGAGCATTGTATGATGTGTCGCCAGTGTAATACCAATAATTTATCAAGGATCCGAACCTACAACGATCAGATGGAATTCAGATGAACCTGAGACTACTCACATCGCACCGCACTCCCACCAATAATATGGATCTGGTAAGTTTCCAGGTGTGTCTCCAGTTTCATTCCCAGTGTAGTATTGTAACATATCAAAAGCTGCTCTTCCAGCTGCCTGCTTTATCGACTCATCATCGTCCAAATTCAGCGTAATAGCTGCATTTGTGACTTGACCAGCAAGCATACCAAAAGCAGACACGGCGGCAAACGAAGCAATTCTCATTTTGTTGGGTTCGATCGGGATTAAGGAAAGGAGTTCGAGTATGTAATGTCGTCACAGGGGGTTCTCGCCAAGAAAGGGGGAAGAAGTTTGTTTTGAGAAACACAATAGCAATAGGAGAGTAACGACCGTAAGTATCTCGAGATTCGAAAACAATGCAGGTGACGAGAAGTTGAACAACACAAAGGAATGAGGAAAGGAGAAATAAGAGGGAGAGAACCCTACTTGTTGCCCAGATCAGCGATGCCGCCAAGATCTGGAGTCTTTGCACAGCCTGCGCTTCCAAGTGATGCCCAGACGACAAGAGCGACGAACTTGACACGGCTGTTGGATACAAAAACATTGGCAAACCACCTACGTGATCTCTTTATTTCCTTGGAGGACCTGACCTGGCGACCTAACCGGCGCTTCATGATACCGGGCGTTTCGGTATGCTGTCATTGAGCGTATATTTGGGACGGTTATAGAGTTTCCAAGAGTTGGGATTGTTATGCGTTGGGATTGTGGAGGGTGAGAAGAATGGAAATACTTTAAAATGGTTCCTGGGCATTCCCTTGGCACACGTGACGAGTCAGGTTTCAGTGAACGCTTAGTCAGCGCAACTCTCATGAAAATACTTATGTGTGGGTTGAAACCTACAATATCGTACTTACCACCAACAAACAACCCCTTAATACCTAAGAATCACAACTCTTTCTACGACTTGAACTTCATGGAATTGCCGCACTGGGCACGTTAGTCTCTAGAATACATTTATTTGTTCGCCAAACTGCAGGTATGATCAACACTCTCAGAAATTCGGGGTTTGATCACATGATCATCTCCGTTCATATCCCAACATCACAGCATAGGTACAAGTACCTATTGATACCTTACGAACCTATGCCTCGTACCCTGCCACAGTGATTGATATTGGGTCAGGTACCATTTCTCGACGTAAATCTAAGGTTATCTCACTTGCGCCTAAGGTAAAACGACGTTTAGCTCACTAAATATACGCAGGAAGAGGACGAATTCCTTCCCTCATAACCCGGTATTGTGGCATTTCTTCAGTAACTGTTGTATATTCTCAGCTACTTTGCATGCGAGGAGAAGTGTCATTGCGCTAATATACCCGTATACGTCGAGGGCTGAAACCTGCAGGAAAGCGAGCTATCTGTTCGTACATTAGCCCTATAGCATCATCGCTGGCGTGAACGCACTGCTCGTCGCTTTTGCTTTTCACTTTAAAAAGCATCAATATTCGTCGTCCGAACAAAGGCAGAAAATGAACCCTGCATTCGCTGTCTTTAAAAGGTAATTAGCATGCGCTTCATCTGCAGAGTTCCTACTTCATCTTGCTGTGGGATCAATTACTGCTGCCGAAATCAAGACCGACCTTGATGCCAACCGTGATACCGCGTTGAGCACTCTAAATATACACCCGAACTGACACGAACTCAACCTGATGCACAATGCACCCAGAATACATGTTCTACTTTCATACATAGTCAAAGGAGTTTGAATCTTTGAGTCTGCCAAAAGGTCGAGGCTAACCTCGTTCGCTGTTCGCTTTGTCCGAGACAGGTGTCACATCCCCCAAGCTTCTTTTGACTTGGATGTCTGAGTAGACGAGAAAAATGACGGCCTCTATTTCAAGCGCCTATCGTCTACAAAGAATTTACTGCCAACGATTGATTCTGTCTTTACTTATATCGCGACTATTTTCCTTAAACTTGGTACTTCTAGAACGAGAAGTTCCTCTAAAAAGCTTAAGTGATGTTAAAATGATGTCCTCGCTAGTTGTGAAGAGAGGTCGTGGTTCATCCTCCGGGATCTCAATATTTCAGGCAAGGCTTGAATATGAGTCCAAAGCTCATGCAAAAGTCTTAGATAGGATCTTAGGATGTATGTTGATTCTAGATGTGGAAATTAGATCCTTGTTATATATCAAGTGAAAGAACCATGATGGCCATCATCTTTCAACCATCACCGGCAGTTCGTCCTCCTGATCGGTTGGACTCACCTTGGTACTTTTTCACCACTGTACCTCCTTTCAGTTCTCCTGTTTCATATTTGAAATGCGTTTTGTTTCCTCCTTGTTTATTGGTTGTGCTTTGGGTCTAGGGCACGTCAACCCTGATCATGATCCGTTATACTTTGTTGAAGATGACCAGCCTCTGGTAAGCAAATGTCAAATGTTTGGTAGAAATCAAGAAAGTAATACGATCGTTCTTAGGATCAATTTCTGTCGAATATAGGAGACGTCTGGGACGAGCAAACGTCAAATTTGGAGGACGATTCCCTACGTTTGGGCCGCCGCGTTTTGATCCCTTATCTTCCACCACCTGCAGCTCCAATTCCAATTAGCTGTACAAAGGTTACCGTTTCCGCATCAGCGTTCACAGTCACAGAATATGCTAGCACTTCATTCGTGACAACGGGGTCTACCGAGGTCATCACGAGCACGGTATCTACCTGCGGAGTTCCATCTGTATCCTCGAGCCCGCTCTTTGACACAACTGCTTTCGCATCCATGTCTTCATCAGAATATACCCTCTCGTCTACTGTGTATGATATCTCGTCTGAGGCTAGCAGCGCTTCTATCACTAGTTCAGCATATGCAGCTGGAAGTACAGTCCTTACACTGCAAGCAATCTCTTCCGGTGCCTCATTATATTTCCCCACCATTTCTGAGATCAGTTCTGGCACGGAAGCTTCATATTGGGCATCAGCATCAGAGTCTGCCTCGGCTCAAACTACAGGATACCCATCCAGCAGTCCTGTTACATCAGGATATATCTCAAGTACAATCATTGCAGCGCAGGCAATCTCTTCCAGCGCATTTTCATCTTTTGCAGCAAGCTCGGAAATTGTTTCTAGCACAACAGTGTATTCAGAATCATCAGCATCGGCGTCCGCATCACTTCTTACGCTGTCAGCCATCCCCAGCAGCTCCCTGTCGTCAGGACATCTCTCAAGCACAGTCTTTGTAATACAGCCAATAACCTCCAGTGCTGTATCTACGTTTGCGGCGGCGAATAGCCAAGTTTTGGGCATATCGTCAAGTTCGATCACTACAATAGATGTCACTTCCAGCGCAATGCCATCTTCCACTATAAACAGCATAACATTAGATTCTCCTCCAAGCTCTAGTTCGAGCTACGTTTCGAGCAAAGTCTTTGCTATACAGGCTATTTCGTCTAGTATCGCACCCGTTGGTGTCGAGTCCCAGAGAGAGACATCATCACAAGTAACAATTACATTGAGTTCCGCAGCCACTCAAGCATCATCGTCGGCGTCTCATGCGCCGCCATCAACTTGTAACCAACTGATTGTAAATGGCGACTTTGAGACTGCTGGCCCGAACTCCGACTATCCTCCATGGCGAGGGGAACCCCATTCAGGGATTGGGGGTTACGATGGGGTCGTCATGTGAGCAAAGCTTTACCCTCCTCGGCGCAAAGTTCTGCGACTGATTGTTCCCATAGGAAAATATCGGAAAGTTTGACACTTAGTCAATTTGTCAATTTCGTCTCTGGACAACATTACAAATTGTCATACTTGTCCTTGGAGTATGAGGCCGGGAGCAATTCAGCCTCTGATTCATGTATTATTACTACAATGGTTGAGTTAGATGCCGTCGACACCTTCAGCAAATCTGCATCGCAATGGGGTAACCAGAACGGCTGCGTCCTGGAGGAAACAATGGCCCAATGTTGGTCGCAAAGGGAGTCTGCCCCTTTCATAAGCACCATTTCCGGCTCAGGAAGCTTGATGTTCCATTTAGTCTGCACAGGATCTTCGACTGCTTCAATGCTCATCGATAACGTCAAGCTAATTGCTCTCGACAGCACTTGCGACAATCCAACAGCTCCCGTGAATACTGCTGTATGCTCTAGGACTTACAGCGACCCCGGGCTATTCCAGAATCCTTCTTTCGAAATACTTGACCCCACCTATAACCATTATGCCGACAAATGGGGCTATAACGAAGTCACTGGAGTGGTTACTTCGGTCATAAGTAATGGCATGTCATCCACAGTGGCAGAGGACGGAGATAAATTTTTGTGAGTGAATCACTTCATGTGCCCTTTGATATTCCCTCTGAGCAACAAGTGCTTTCTTACTGAGAACATTGAGCTGATATTTCGAGTAGCCGTATGTCCTCCAATGGCGTTCCTGAAAACCCAGCGTTGTTATTCCAAACTGTTCCTGTAGTCCTGGGACAACATTACCAGGTCGAATTATACGCAATCGAGTCCGACGGACCCATCGCTGGAGCAAGTGACGACGAAATTTGTATCTTTACCGTTTCGCTCGAGGGTACGAGGAGTTTGAATCCGATACTACTCTATCAATCTACCAAGGCCGCAGATTGGGGCAACAGGAACCCGGCGTGTACAGCAGGAACATCAGATTGCTGGCACAAGTATACAGCTCAATTTTCGGCACCCCTTACTGGTTCTATCATTGTCGAACTTAAGTTGGATTGTGTATCCTCTAGTCCTCTCGCTTTGCTCTTGGACAACATATCCCTAAAACCGTCGAGCGCCTGTCCCGGAGATTCATGTTCGGTACAAGTCACCGCCGGGATTGCAAACCCGATCACGTACGATCACATCTTCTCAGGAGAAAATGTCGGCGTGCCAGCGCTCACGCTCGATACGAATTTAGGTATAGATAGGAGCCGAATCTTGCCAGGCCCTTATACATCTACTACAGATATTTGTGTGATCATACAGGATTGTCTGGAGCTGGGTGCTGACGGCGACTCTCCACATGTTGCCATCAAGCAGGATGGAGAAAACTGGTTCTGCTACATGTATTTCGCGGGCCATTATGCGAGCGAATATACGGAGCCATATCCAGGCCTTGTTTACGTGTATAGCCAAGACATGTATGGAATTAGACGGATCGTCGACGAGAGAATATCATCATTTATGAGGTGAATGAATAACAGGGATGAATAGGAAAGACTCAAACCACAATGCCAATATTCAAAATTACAGATTGATTGATTCCACTTCGTCCGAAATAGAATGCAAAGCTTTCAAACCCACTTCTGTCGCATTTTTTTCTACCTTTCGCTCTAGAACTTCCATACTTCAGTGAGAATTCATTGGCATTGAAGAGCCAACTCACGCTTATATTTTTTTTCCCATTAGATAAGTTCTGAACAAATTTGATAGCGCTCCTAAACGATACACTCGACTACCTGTACCCACTAAGGATTAAACAGGGGCTGAAATGGGCCATACCAAGTTTTGGAACTGCCATAATCTTTCGCAGAACTGACTGAGCAGTCACCCCGGCCCTGCTGCAAACAAACTTCCCTTGGCTGTGAAACTCTCGCTTTCATCTTTACGCATTCATCCTTACCTGAAAAGTCTGAAATTGCTCCTTCAGAACTTCCTCCCCTTGAACCACCGAAAAAGGCTCCTCCAAACACGTTCTCATATCAGCGCTTTGACGCACGTTTATCGTTTGTGATGTGCGTCGTGTCTAGAACCAGCCTGCTTGATGAGATTGTCATTGCTGATCTATTCGCTGCTAGAGCGGAGTAAGTATGACTGACCAAACAGGCTTCGAGTTTCCAGGGACGCATCTTTGAAAGCCCAAATCTAACATTTCTGTGAGGGGTCGTCATGTTTGAAAGTAACGAGATACAAGCAGCAAGCAGGCGCCTCTTCATTTAACCGTACCTGAGAAGGGTAGGTCTGAGTGTACAGGAAATACCACATCCCTAGTTAGCCTTGAATAATCTAGAGTGCCGTTAGTCGATTTTTCTTACAATTCCGAACTTCAACCTCCTCGATTCTCACCCGGTGGCATATTCACGTTGTCGACAAGAGAACCATTGGACACTGTTCATCTCTACTGGGCTGTTCAGTATACAAGACAGAAAGGTAAAGCTCATATGCTAAACCGCAGGTATGAGAAGGAAATCGTGGTCTCACCTCTCTGAGTTCTTTGATAGTTTCGATATGTTGGCTCACTTGTCTTAACTGAATTATGACAAAACGGCATTTATGTGGTATTTGAATATTGATCTATCACTCAATCTGATTATTCACATCTACTATCTTCTAAGTTCCACCAATAATGCAGTCTATTCTAGAACAGACTATGTCAAAGCCCCTGAAATGACGACACATCCAATGTTCTTGAATCCAAGCCTCTAATTCCAATACTCATCCTCATCATCCTCAAAGTCCACGACATTGTGACGATATACCGTGGTAGTCTTCACCTCCTCCTCCTTCTCCGGGGTCTTGACAACTGGTGGAGGCAGCGAAGTAACTTGGCGGCAAGTGGTTCTGACTTGAGTACAATGCATGTGCTGGTGAATTGAGAAGGTATTGAAATCGACTCGTCGAATCTCTTCTTCGGTTTGGCCATCGGTATCAAGATCGAGGGCGCACCAACGGCATTTCTAGGGTCAATTAGCATTGTTTTAATGTATAACTTGAGGGTTAGAAACACTTACAGAGTAATATTTGTACTTTGATTGTTTGCGCTCAGAGTTGCTGAACAAACAAGCTCGATAAAAGCGATTACAAAGACCACATTCTCTGCGTAGAAGATTAGTGTCTAATTCTCAAGGTGAACACGTGGGAGAATATACCTAGTGAAAGCACCCTCCATCTTCTCAGAAGAGTGATTGGCAAGAATTCTCTCCTTATTCTCCATGGTGGTCTTGACGTATTTTGGGATGGATGGCAGGTCCCACCATCGGGATGAATCATACTCTGAGGTAACACTCAGATTCTCCAGAGCTTGAGTGGCTTCTTCGAAATCGGAGGAGCTGTTCGATGGAGTTTTGACTGGTTGAGCCCAGCCATTGTGCAATGTAGTTTTGGCAGTTTTGGACCAAGCATTGTTCTTTTTCTTCGAGCCACCTCTAGTTTGGGTGGTCCAGGCGTTGTTGGATGAGTTGGGGTTGGACATTTTGGCGTTTTTCGTCAGAATGTCGGACATGGAAGAATGATTGAGAATATATTTGGTTTGAGAGGAAAGAAGAATGGGAAATGGGTGGGAGAACGGAAAATTATATAGGCAATGGGGTGCTAGTAGCCAGTCCGAATCCCAATAGACTACTAGGCGCACAGGTGTGCCAGACTTTGGATTTTGCCCGACTAGGTCTTTGACATTTGGTTATGGACTGGCTAAAATATGGGACTATGGAAAGAGAGCGGTTTAGTTACAAATGATGGAACAAGCCCAAATTTGAGATGGATATTCTTTCCGTAGGTTTTTCTCATTTCATTCATTCCCGATCCCTGTGAAGAATTCCAGAAATGCTTCATGCGCAATAATTAAAATGCAGGGTTGGTAAAAGAATTTCTTCTTCGTGTGTTCTACTCTGTATGTCATAGGAGTGGAGCAGCTAAGCTTTACCCGCCACCTAGTGTAGTGTGAAGTACGATGGGCTCATGGGCTCTCACTCCCAAATGTCTTAAATTTCTGATCTGTTATAGAAAAGTAACCTTTCATTCCAAATTGAGTATACTACTTGGATGACTTACTATGATTAGCAGGCGCGACGATAACGAGCTCCGGAGGAGTTTTTTATGAACGACTTAGTCTTGATACACGACAGAAGATAAAATCTTGAGATCAATGATATTGACCATAACTGCAACTTGATATGGTGCTTAACAAGTGAAAAGTGAAAAATAAATAGATGTCTCTATAGCCTCTCTATTTACTATTAAATTCTAGAAGTATATCCTTATTGTCATTTCCATCCTCATTTTGGCGAATTTGAGGTCACCTGGAAGAGACAAAATAGGAGTATGGCAATAAGAAGTTGGTGGCATGGCCTTCTTCTAAATCACATCATAGAGAATCAAATTCTAGATCTAACTTACCTATAAGCACGAATGATCTTTCGATGTCAAGTAGATCAGGTAGGATCACAGTGGAATAGACATATCACGTGATATTAGCAAGATGTGACGATTGGAACTGCTTTGACACACCTGCAGTTTCCAAAGAGCTTTGAATTGGAATTGGAACATATTTGGCATCTAATCTATCAGTGACAACATAGTCTGTATTCCTGCCAGCTGGGCAAAGACCCAAGTTCATGGCCACGTGATGTATTTATCGTAAGTGAACTTGAAACCTGATGCAAGTCCTTGAACGCAAGTAATTTCGATTAGCATTTGCCAGTACCTTAAGATAAGGGTCAAATGTGCATCAACCTACACAGCCCCTCAGCGTCGTTCAGGTATCAGCCAGCTGCCTACACTAGCGCACCGGAGAGGTTCGTGCCCTGTGACATTCAGGTCTGAGTCAGTTTCCACGCCGCAAGATTGAATCCAGACTGATATATAAAACACCTCTGCACAGTTACAGTGTAGAAGAACTCATAATTCAAAAGTACTTCTCAATCGTTCCGGAAATACGTTCACGTCAAAATGGCTGCGCAAATCCCAGGTAAGCTTCTATCCTCGCCAGAAGCATGAAAGCTCACCAACTTCTAGAAGCCCAAGCCTTAACCATCTCCACGCTCCCTGGTGAAGTTCGCGAATTGATCATCGAGCATGTAATTGATCTGCTGAAAGCTGAGTACAACCATGCCATCGCAAACCCAGCAACATCACCATTCTTTCCAACAGCTTGGAAAGGACATCAACCGCCGCCAAGGACCACTAGTTATCCTTCCGAGCCTCTTCGTCATGACTTCAGTATCAATGCATTTAAAATGCGATGCCACACAATGTGGTCTTTTCCGCTCTTGTTCGTGAGCAAAACCTTTCACCGGGAATCGACAGCAGTGCTCTATCGTCATTGTTCTTTGGCAATCTTTGCTGAAGTCACGGGAAATGATGGCGACTTCGGCTTCATACCCAATGTCCTAGGGAATGTGACAAACAATCTGAGGGCCTGTGCCCAGAACCTTTCAGTCATGATTTCTGGCTTTGAACTTTTGGTATATCTCTTCTCAAACATTTTTTATTTTGGTCACATATACTGACAAAATCTAGAGCGATAGTACTTGGGACGGCCGCCGAAGACGAGAACCTGGTGCTGCAGGAATGCGCCAAATAAACTTCAAGTTGCAGAAATTGGTCCATCATGTCACCCACGACTATCCACAACGCAAAAAGCTGAATATAGTTCTAGAGGGTCAGAGTTCGATTTCTCCCCGGACCTTTAAGACTCTGCTTGGGATTTTCAATACAAAAGATGAAGAAGTGTGTTTTGAGGAGATTCTGCGAATAGACCGGGTCGCGGTAGATTTTTACGATGGCTTTAATAAATTGGCTTATACAATGGAATTGGAAGCGGCGCTTGCTGCGGCTGGCGTAAGCTGGATGCAAGCTACCAAGCCTGTCGCAGAGATTGAAGCAGCAAGTACCGAATGGCGGGCAGTTCAGGTTGCTTGGGCAAGAAGAAGAGTTTGGAAGCGGGCAACTGTTCCTCGTTGAACCCCAGAGTTTGGATAATGGAATGAGACTCCGGATGAGAAGAAGTGATGGATGATGGAACCGAGACCTCACCGAGGAACCTGGACGATGTTTTCGTAGCTTTTGTGTAAGTTCCACCGACCAAGCATATATATATCACGTGACCTAGTTTGCGATGTATTTGCCACTTTTGGAGTTATCGATGGAGGGAATGGCGTATCAACTAAGAGTAGCGAATAAGCATAGATTAATGGAAGCTTGATAGCTATTTGGAGAAGGTGTTTGTATCTCCTGGATTTTGTGGTATTGGCATGCATATGCCGAGTCGCCAAGGATCTTTAAACAGATTGTGCCTGAAAGCTCTCCTTACCTCAAACAACCTTTCACAATAAGCTCTGAATGGGAAGAACTTCCATCGTCTACTTTGACTCTCAATTCAATTATTAATACAGTTCCTTTAAACACTTTGAAGCTTTTCTTATTATTTCAATCATCTCGATACCAAGATTCTAAACAGCTTCCCCGCCCCGCATCCAAGACCCATCACTCGACTACCACCCTTGGCATTCCTTAACCTTTATCAATTAGGAAGGTTACAACTTCATCACTTCATCAATCGTGATAAGCCGCTTCTTTGCGACCGACGATCAGCCTGAAATAATTACGAAATGAAGTCTATAAATGCCTCTGATGTTGCCTGCCATGGCTACGTTTGCAATCCTGCTTCCCGGACACCACTCGTGATTCCATTTTCCGGCCAAATATCAGGATTGAGGAGGGCTAAGTATCGCAATAATGCGGTCGATTAATGTATGTCGCCTCACTCCCACGAAGAGAAGAAAAGAAAATTGATAACTATAGGTACTCACCACGGCGCTCTGCCTACTCACTCCCATTTCTGCTCTCCCTAAAACACTCGCCAGAGCTACGAATAGGACCAAGAGGCTTGTTACTTTTGCTGATGCCTTCAGTGGCAATTACACTGTTTCTCGTCTTTCTCCATCGTGGACTTCCCAGGGCGAAGATGGCAATTATCTTACGACTGACGGCTCAGATATCGTTTTCGGGAACATCGTTACCGGAAATACGAGTGCATTTGTGAGCGCAGCCGATGTTGGAGAGGCTGCTCGAGATTATTATGATTACTCGATCCAAGGGAGTGGGTGAGTCTGAAACTTTACTTTTGATGATTGATGAAGATTGAAAGCGGGGTAACGATGCTGGAGTAACACAGACTGACGATGTTAGTGAACATGTTCTGTTCATTGCGAACTACACTAAATTATACCGCCACTCTTTCTACGCTGATTATTACATCTTCAATGTGAAAGACAAGACAACTGTCCCGTTAGTCGAAGATCAGGTCGGAGGTAAGAAGACAGGAAGTAGAGTGGCTGGATCAGCTAACATGATTTAGATATCCAATATGCTGCTTGGTCACCAGTCGGAAACACCATAGCTTATGCAAGAGGCAATAATCTTTACATCTGGAAAAATGGGACTTCGACTCAGATTACAAAAGATGGTGGACCGGATGTTTTCAATGCCGTTCCGGATTGGGTGTACGAGGAAGAGATATTCGGAACAAACTATGCTCTCTGGTTTTCTCCCGATGGAAAGAAGCTCTCATTCTTGAGATTTGACGAAACTGGTGTAGGTCTCTATGATTTGTTGAGGACAGTCTGCTGAACTCTATTAGGTGCCCACCTTTCAAATCCCATATTACATGGCCCATGGAAATACTGCTCCTCCATATCCTGAGTACTTGCAGCTCCGTTATCCCAAGGTCGGAGAGACAAACCCAACTGTGACTTTCCATCTCCTTGATATTGAAGACCTCGCTGCAGGTGCTCCAGCTGTCAACTTCACCTCCTTCTCCAAGGAGGATTTGATCATTGGAGAGGTAGCATGGGTCACAGACGATCACTCTCACGCCATTATTCACACCTTCAACCGTGTTCAAGACCAAGAGAAACACATTCTTCTTGATACTGCGACACTCTCAACATCGATGGTGCGTGAGCGTGACGCTCGACCAGGGTGGATTGAACCAGTTGCCAATATCCAGTACATCGCTGGAACTGGCACATATATCGATCTCTCAGATGTCTCTGGGTGGATGCATCTTTATTTGTACCCAGTGAATAGTTCGACTCCATCCCCGATCACCGAAGGTGAATGGGAAGTCACTTCGGTTTTGAACGTCAACTCCGAATCGAAAACAATATACTACCAGTCAACTGAACATGATTCGACTGAGAGGCATGTCTATTCCGTGTCTCTGGATGGTTCGAAAAAGACCGCTTTGGTGGACGACACGAAGCCAGGATACTGGACGGCCAGTTTCTCTGCCGGAGGTGGATATTACATTCTGTCTTACAATGGACCAGACCTGCCATTCCAGAAGCTCTACTCTATCAAGTCCCCTACAGAAGCGATCTCCACCATCAATAACAACACAGCGCTTGCAACCAAGCTTGAAGCGATCAATCTACCAAAGGTCTCGTGGTCAACCATTGATCATCCAGATGGATACAGTTTCAATATCATGGAGCGCCTTCCTCCCAATTTCGATTCCAGAAAGAAGTATCCTGTCATCTTTGACAATTATGGAGGACCGAACTCACAGCAGACTGGCAAGACTTTCCGTCAAATTGATTTCAGAGCTTATCTTGCCAGTGACCCTGATCTCGAGTTCATCATTTTGAGTGTCGATAATCGTGGAACTGGATACAAAGGCACTGCATTCAGAACAGCTGTATCTGGTCAGCTTGGTATGTAGCACACTCGCCCCCTAACCTACCTTGACTAACTTCAAACAGGAAAACTCGAAGCCATCGACCAAGTCTATGCAGCAAGAGAATACGGCAAGAAACCATACGTCGACGCCACCAAGATTACGATAATGGGCTGGTCGTACGGAGGCTACCTCGCCTCAAAAGTCCTCGAGACAAACTCCGATGCCTTCTCCTTCGGCATGATCACAGCGCCTGTTTCCGACTGGAGATTCTATGACAGCATGTACACCGAGCGATACATGAAGACACTCAGCTCTAACCTCGCAGGCTACAACGAATCAGCCGTCCACAACGCTACTGGTTTCCAGAATGCTCGAGGAGGCTTCTTGATTCAGCATGGTACTGGAGATGATAATGTGCACTTCCAAAACAGTGCTGTCTTGGTAGATACCTTGACTCGAGCTGGTGTAAGCCCAAAGCAGATGCATGTTCAGTGGTTCACGGATAGCGATCACAGCATCAATTTCCATGGAGCGACGAGGTTGGTGTATAAGCAAATGGCGAGATACTTCTGGCAGGAGAAGAACAGAGTAGAGGGAGGTGAGAAGGTACATCAGTTTGACAAGAAGAGTTTGGATGCAGGTGAGATTTGGATGCGGGAAATTGAATAGACTGATTTTGAAGGCTACAATAGCTGGTCAGGAATAATGAAAAGCTTGAATTCTTCTAATACCCGCAGTTGGGTAGCAATTTCAAACAGAAGGTGGGCTTTTTTTCTACATTCGTAATGCTGAGCGCTGGTAATTTTTGTGTACTTGTACACCATATTCAGCTCTCCATTGTTCTGCCCTCCTGTCATGCAAGAGAAACACTTTGCGATCTGACCCCGATACGGTGGCTGCTATCTCTTGATTTATCCTGCAAGGGAAACTCTATTCGCCTTTTTGCTTTACTCCCTACACCTTGGTATCGCTTCAAAAACCGTATTTGCTCTTCGCGTAGAGTCCATCTCAGAGGAGCTGGTTATGTTCCCCCCTCTCCGCATCTCCATCATCGCCTTCTTGAATCATGCAGCCCGAAAATGTTTGTTGTAAGCTGCTCCAAAGCCAATCCATGTTGTGCAAGTCTACCAGTCTCTTCAAGTCTCAACGAGGCCGAGCCTCAAGCCTGAGGGTGGCAGAATGGAGTGACCATTGGAGTACTCCTTAGCACATGACTCTTCACATTGACTTGAATTCGAATTGACAAAAGTCTTTTCAAGAGAATCAAATAGTGAATATGCTTCAGACATACTGAACATGACTTACTGCAACACTTGTCATGTTTTAAATATGTCCTTTTCAGATGTTTTGTACACTTTCCGTCCTCCAGCACCAACTTTGGGTGTCGTTGCCAACCTCACCGACGCTCACCACGTGGCTGGGAATAGCATCACCGCTCCCGATTAGGCAAATAGTCTAGCAGAACCATTTTAGCTCCAAAAAGTTTTGTTTACATTCATTTCTTGTTCCGCCATCATTCTACTTTTCTCACCAGTGTACAGAACTCCCTCAATCTCGTATTGACTGCCATCTGCACACTTCTGCTTCCTAGATTTGAGCTGCCAACTCATTTCTACCCTGCTTACCAGCTTTCTTGCGCTCTCCCTCCTCTTCTCTCTCTTTTTCTCGCAGTCAGGCTGGCTTTGTTTACATTGCTCACGCTCTTAACTGCACTCGCCATCCTCTACCGACTCTCTTTGACTGTGGCCACCCAGTCTATGTCCTTCTTCGCCATCCTCTTCATCCTCCTCACCGGCTCTCTTCTTTACCCCGCGTGCGGAAGACTTTCCTCTCTCCCAACCGTCGAGATGATCTCCGAGATCATCAACACCATCTCCTTCGGGTTCATTGTAGCCCTTTCGGTGTACTACTTGTACACTGGAAGACGCTCTTTAACTCGTCGTACCTCGACCTCCCGCCGCCGCCGACCTTCCTCTCGTATGCCAAGGCAGAAAATCGATGAGCCTGTCGATAGCATGACAGCCGTATTCAAGGGTCTCTCCCTCGAGGAGATGGCTCTTCCTCTCCATGCTTCGCCTCTTCGACGCTCTCCCGTGAAATCAGCTGTTGTTGTTGGCGCCCAACACATTACCAACGCTGATGTAGTTACTGGCTCTTCTGACTCGACTAGCATCGCCAAAGGACCAAGACGTTCTTGCTGTAAGTTTACCCCTTCTGCTTCACTTCCTGATATTTCCTGCAATCTCAGAGCTTCTGGTACATTTATCCACCAGCTCCTGAGAATTATTCTCTGCTTTTGCCTCACTCCATCATATACCTACAAAGCTTCCTTGTCTTTGTTTACTTTCTATCATCATGTGATGCATTACCCCTTTTCATATTACATGACTTAGTATCACATGATATCAATCGTCCTTGCCCAATCTTTTATCTATCTGTTACCTCCTACTCATGCGTAGGACTATTAACTAACAATATCACAGTAAAGCAACCAGGGGCCAATTCCTCTGCCTGCAAAAAGCAAGTTTCGTTCAAGGTCTTAGCTTTCGAGCCATCTATAGACATCGCGACTGTCCATGTTCATGAGGTTTCGCCGATCAAGAACCTCAGAAAGTCCGAACTCTACAGAGATGCCGGAAACTACCCTCATGTCATTGGCCTCCGCCAAGCCACTTCAACTCGCCCGGATGGCATTCCCGAGTTGTTTTTCAAGGGCGTTGGTACCTTTCTCCCCCCCTCCAGCGAAGGCATTTATGGTGCCCAGCCTCCACCCCAGAAGTCTAACTTGTTGACTCACCTCCCACCTCGTTTCGACGATCATGGTGAGGAGATCTTTCCGAGACTGCCTTTGGGTTACGAGTACTGGGCCTATCGCCAGATGCTGTTCCATGAGGCTTCGCAACCTGTCCCAGCTCCAGTCAAGAAGACAGACAGACCCGCCGTCTTCGAGAAGTCATTCAACCCCTTGAATAGTACCCAGTACTTTACATGAGGCAGCTTCTCAAGACAGTCTACTGTTCTTCGACCTCCTCTCCTGGACATGGTACTTTTTGACGACCTCGTCCTACATGTACTCCCTCCGAAGCAACTCCCACTTCGACTCTTCTTTCCGCCCGACCTGACTTGACTGACCTTGACCCTTCGACCCTGGACCGGATCGACATCGACTGACCATCGACACCTCGACCCTCATCCAAGGGATCCAACCTCCTCAAACATACTTACTCCAAAATACAAAACTGCACGGCGTCACAACCTGCAACCAAAAAAACTTGAAAATAAAGGTTTGGCTTTCGGACTCACAGGTGCTGGCAACACTCGTCGAAGAAGAAGTCAGGCTGAGAAAACAATCACCAAAAAAGCGTCAAATCGCACCACAATTTATGTTCGCTTATTTTCCTTGGAGTGTTGGATTACCTTTCATCTTCTTCTTTCATTTCCTTCGGTATACTGGATCTCGGCTCTCGACCTTCAGCTTCTCTTCGACGATCTGGAGCAGACCCGTTCTGTTTCAGAGGTGGAAGGGGATATGAATTTTGGGGGCCTTCACTAACTTTAGGTTGCTGTTCTTCACCCTCATCCAGAGCTAAGTCTCCCTTCCTTCTATTCCCATATCCCCTTGATCTTTCTCTTGGTACATCATACTAACACTTTCTCCTTCCAGAAAACACCCGGTCACGGTCAGTCAGGTCAGGTCATCCCCCCTTCATTTATTAAGCCGATTTCCCCCTTCCCCTTGCACACTTCCCCTCTGGATCGACTCAGAGGTAACCCCTCACCCGGCTGCTCCCCTCGGATTTGGATTCTCTATCTCTCCCTCACACACACTGTGGCGCCCCCTGTTGCTCCCGAGAAGGCTCAGGGTCAGTGTTGTGTTGAGCGTACTCCCATCTGCAATCTCACCAGATCTCAGCACTCGAACCCAGCAAGCTCGCGAGAAGACCACGCTTCGTTCCTTCGACAATCTTTTCTCCTCTTTTGTTTATCTTCGGATGGATGATTGAGGTGACGACTTGAGATCTGTTCCGCTCCGTCTTAGATCCATCCCTGTAAGGTGCATCTTAAGATGTGAAACAGGGGCCTTCATCCAAGAGGTCATCGATCAGGAGGATGATAGGCAGCTATTTCTTTCATGTAAGGCCAATCACTGAGGATTTGAATCTCCTGGTTCATTTACTCGATTGTATTTCACTTAGATCAAAACGTATCAAGGTTGAGATTCTTCATTTTCAGTGGGAGAATCAATACCATTTGATACAACATACCTTCCTAACATACTTTGATTGAATTGGGGTTCAGCAGTGCATTCTCTACATCTTATGGTGCAAGGGGTGTCAAGGATCTACTATCTCTCAGTCCTGTACATAGGTTTATTTTCTTTGTTTGAGTGCCTTGGTAGGGGGTTGGATGCTGGTAAGTGGAAGTTGATGGGTGACACACAGATGGAAAGGCAAGTTAAAAACTATTATAGCTTTCAATCAAACTCCTGTCTCCAAAACTTGATCTTGCTATTGTGATTTAGATTTGTTTACATGGGCTCCAACTTGCCCAGCAGGGTATATTCCTAACTTCTGCACAAGTAAACACCGCTTACCCGCTCTATGATGATATGGAGGGAATTTACTTTGTTCACTTTGCTCTCCAATCGTCAAAGTTGACGTTTATATGATTGCCTCACTTCTTTACCCAAGAATCAGAGATCAGAGCTGGAGTATCCTTTGCTGCCTTGCTATTTGCCTCCTGTTTCTCGTCCTTCTTCGCTTACTCGATCGTCTTGGTATTAGCATAGTAAGACAAGTTGCTTGCTGGCATCTTTAAAGCTGCAACAGACGTGTGTGGTGTCTTGACAATAGCTTTGGAATCTGGATGCTAGAGTGCGAGGCCATCGAGGTGAGTGGGGCACCAACAGCTTGAGATGAAACCTGCACTACACCCACACTCATTCACGCAGAGCCGCACCTATATTTCACCTTGCATTCTTTTTCTATGTGGCTTCGAGAACCACACCACGATTGCCTTTCTCCATATGGAGTGCATCCAGCCTGCAGAGCCCCATGCAGGCCATCGCTTGGCAAGGGGAGGCCCTGGTAGGTGTGTGTGCAAGAGCTGAGAATAAAGCCTTTGTGCACTACTGGATAAGGTACTCCTCTGGTGACGCTTTCTCTGGCATGATGTGGTTGATGTGGCAAGGCAGAACGTATGTGCGTATCTGCAGCTAGTATCAGCACCACTGTAGTTGGGCAACACATCTCGAGCTTTATTGGAGGGATAAGGAGGGGTAAAAATGCCCTCTCAAGCCAGCGACTCGCTGCTTTATCTTGTAGCTTATGCAAATATTCCCGCATCAGAAAGCTTTTGTATCGTAGCTCTATTTCAAATGTTTGCACACGTGTGTGGCTCGAGTTGGCGCACTCGGACGATACTTGCAATTTTCGCGCTTTAATTATACTGTCAATGAAGCATTTATCGTGCTCTATATTTTTCGACGTGCAGTTTTGAAACAACTATTCAAATCTATCACTCGAGCCAAAACTCATGGCTGGTTGTGCAACACAAAACGCCAATGCGCCAAACCCTTTTACACTTGACCAAAGCGCGGCTCTCCGCTCAAGTACAAATATAACAATGCAAAAGGCTCTAATCACAGCAGTTGGTCATGTCGCAACTCTCCTCTAATTTCTTCTCGACCGTATCCGCTCCGGGACATCTGCATTTAACTCTTGGCTTGGAGACAACGGTCTCCTTTCCTCATTCTCGTTCCTCCTCCCATTCTGGTCAAAATTTTGGAAAAATATTTGAACACTACCACAAATAATTCCCAGGAGATTTAGTGCCGGTTTCGAAAGCCATTTCAACCGATTAGAGTCGATGCTCTGCAGTCCAATACTAGCTCCCAATCCAGCATTTAGAAGCATTGGAATCCAGAATACAACATCTTCGGGAGCGGGTTTTGTGGTACTGGCAATGAGCCAAAACATCACCATGCAAACAACGAAGTGACAGAGAGCACGTCTGCTTGACATATAAGCTATCTGTATCGATTTGGTTGCGGGGTAGCTGGATTACCTTGCCAAATGTAATGAATGATTTGATAGATCAATGTAGATGCCTGATGAGAGGAGTACCAGCCACGCTATGTAAACTCTGTAGGTCGTTAACACAACGCATTTTACATGCGGATTATGCTTACACGAGAAACACGGGTTTCCAGGTTTCTCCTGATCTTGCCATCGTTCCAATAACTGGTACGACAAATGCAAGAAAAACTGTAACAGAGGAGACTGTCACTATTAATGATTCTCTCGTCATTGATCCATGTTCTCGTGGTGGCTCCTCCGTCTCCATTTCTTGCAACGAATATGCTTCTCCCTGCGAGGCTTGTGGAGGTCCTGACTCCAAATCAATTGTATGGTCAAAGACTGGATGTGAGCTAGTTATAACTAAGGATGCCATAATAAAACACTGAAGCTTAACAATATAACGAATATATTTTGACGAAAGAATGGTAGCCGAGTTGAAAGGGCACAGAGTACAAGAATGGCCAGCCCTGGCCCCGGAATGAGCTGACGTAAGGAAATAAGTTTGATAAGGTGGGTTTTTGATGAGTGCACTAACCGTAGCAGAAAAATCAAGATGGAGAACAGCAATTGGTCGGCAAAGAGAGTGCCTAATCACATGAAGGAGGAGGGGCTGTGTTCGCCGCCCGACAAGCCATAACGTCCCTGGCAGTGCCACGTCGCACTGGGCGTACGGGATAAGCAACCATCAGCACCCATCACAAACAAATAGATTGACCGCTGTATGCAGTGTGTATGCATGAGGGGTTGAGTGACTCTGGCCAGTCTTTTGAGCCGCATCTGGATTTTCCTCTGTATTCTGGGGGGAGATAGAAACATCAAAATAGGACAGACGAGTCAAGAAAATCAATTTAAGCAAAAAGAACCAAACAAGAACGATACATCATGAGGTTAAGCGGTGGTAGACGTGTAGACAGTGACTTGGGCAGGAAGATTGATCTACCAAGAGCTGAATGTCCACCACCAACCCAGGCATACGATACTCGAGTAGATGTTGCTAGAGGCGTTGGAAAGGGGGAGATAGAACAATGTGGGCTCTTTGATTTGTGTCTTGACTGTTCTTAAGCTGACTTGCCATTTAGTGGACTCAAGGTATCGCACGATCGATCATCATATGGGTCTCGAGTCCGAGCCAAGGAATACCAAATTTTGGACATTTGGAAGGGTATTCAAGATGTTGTGGACGGAGCCACAAATAGTGCCATCGAAAAAAGATTCCTCTACTACAATGTATGAGGGAACTGGGGGGTCTATAGTCTACACCAAGATTCGACGATTTGTTGTTGTGAAAACCAAGTCTGATAGTCAACTACAAAGTGGTGTAAACGATCAAGAAAGTGGATTGACCCATTTGGACGAAGACATTTACAATCTGTGCGAATGTGAAAGTCAACTTGATAACCGATCCCCAAGCAACTACTCTCTGAACGAAGCGGCAGTCTCAAGCAAATATAACGGCCCCCATTGGAAGCCTCCAGGGGATTCTCTTGGCCCTATCTGCTCCGACGGTAAATATCTTGCCGTAGTTATGCAGAAGAACCAGTGCAGGTTTGAAAATGACATTTGGCAGGAGGGCAAACTTCAGATAGCGGGCAACTGTCCAAATTGTGGGCGACTGTATTCTTTTGCCCTCGATGAGACGCAGACCACTGAGCACGGAATGAAAAGGGGTCTCTTCGACGCAATCGTGGCTTTGAACACTGGTTCTGGAATCATGATGGGAAGCAGCTACATCTGGCTGAACGAAAGAATGGGCTTGCACAAATTGAGCAGCATCATAGAAAGAGTGAGATGTCTTCCACCATATTGGAGAACGAGCAACTAATACCATGCAGGGGATAACGATAGCACAGCATCAAATCCCGACGACCCTCTTGGAACATCTAGAGTCAGTGCCAAAGGGGATCATCTTTCTTGGTTTTGTAATAGCGACTGGCATGTTTACTGGGACAACGTTTGCATGGGCGGTATCAGGCATTCAGAGTCGTTCTGGTAAAGGTATGACTTGCGCTGCGACGCTGATGTGCCTTCTTTGCTTGATCCTACTTGGTATCAGCATCGAGGAATTATTCCTCGTGTGCTTCCCATGGTGCCTCTGCTGTACCATTCTGTGCTCTCACTGGTATTGCCACTTCTGCAACGACTGCTTCACAGAAAAGGAATTAGGGCTGGGGGAGGGGAGCGAAGTATAAACTTTCAACAACTCTCCCACGTTCCGTGATCGCGTACCCCACTTGGGATTTAGCAAACGGCGACGTTCACGACGTGCTCTGTTTTGAGATTCCTCTACGATTTCCTTGGCTAGTATATTATGGGCCTTCTTGTAATTCAGGACCCTCAATTTAGGCAGTTTTGTTCGCTTCCCATAGTCTGTCAATTTCAAACCGAACACTCGACTTACTTGGTATTGCGGGTCCAAATGCTGGTGACAAAGGTCTTGCCCAAAATTATGATGATACATGTAGAATCAAAGGTATCCAATGCCGTGGGTAATACTTTCAGCATATTAACCCTACAGTGTCTCATATGGCAACACACATTAGATATGGGAGGGCGAGGCACTGACGTGAGATCATATTAAGTTTAGATGTATGTTAGAGCGTCTCCCGCCTGGCTAGAGACTTCTCAAGATCGTCCCACCTCCCACCACGAAAAGGATCCAATTTGCGTAGCTCCTCCAGCCACGACTTGCAATCATCCTTCTCCTGCGGGAATGGCTCTCGCTCTTCCATCTGACCCATCGCAATGGTGTACTCTATAAGAGCATTGTAAATCCACTTGCAATCTTCCGCACCATCCAGCATATCTTTGAGAATGCTTATCTGTCTATTGACATATTCTATTCGGTCGTCTTGTGTAAAATTCGGCGTTATAGTCGCATGACCAACGTAATCTGTGAGTGTGGTCATCAAAAATTGATAGTAAAACCATGCAGATTGTGCATAAGGATACGAGTCCGTGTACATTGCTGAAATGATCAAGTCGAATTCTCGACGATGTCAGTAATGTTATCATCAGCCAAGGTGATAATCTCACCGTCATCCAGAAATTGTCTTCTTGTCGCATCGTCCGCATTCCGTTCATCCAATAATTTTGGTATTAGCTTGCTCCGTCTGTGCCAGGCCGAGAAGTTCGATAGACCTTTATCACCGTGTATCATCTTTGTTGTATACTCGAATTCTGTCTCAACCATGCTTGTGCCGTTTAACCTCTTGCTTTCTAACTCAGATACAATTTTCCGACGATAGCCCCACCCGTGAAAGTTTCGACTGTCTTTTATCAACATTTTGCCCACCAATGCCAGTTCGCGATTCCATAATTCCCGAGCAATATCTGTTGCCAGTCGTTCATTTGCCTGTTGTAACAGCCATAACCTGTAGTTCCAAAGCCAGTAGCATTTCGGGAACTTCATCATTATAGGAAATAGAAATTCTAAGTCCCTCACTATCAGCTCAAGAGTTGTACCATTCTTCCCACGACTCTGGTAGGCGGGGCTCGGCGGGGTCGTGGTCGAGGCCTCGGAAGGTGTGATAGTAGAGGAGGACGAATCTGCGGAAGAGGCTGTGGTAGTGGCGGTCTGAGAAGTACTCTGCGACGCCATCGAGGGCGAGTATGAATCCAATGGTTTGGAGAATAACCCATAGATTAGCAAACGTCTCCGGACGTTCCATATTGTGTAATATTCGGGGTTCTTCTTGAGAAGTTTTGAAGTAAGCTCGAGAACTTCGACAGTGTACTGGCGCTCCGCAATCTATCAGTGTTAGTAAGTATGTTGGGAGAATGAACGCATGCATGCCTTCACTCGTATCAGCTCCTCCAAGTCTTTGTATTCTTGGATTTCCCTCTGTTCTTCTATACGCTCCTTCTCTGTTCGCTGTACGGTCTTTGCAGGACGTGGATCACCATGCTGTATCAAGTATCAGCTCGTTTCTATGGAATAGAGACATGTGAACTGTACGCTTGCCATGTTCGTGACTTAAAAGCTGTTGGTACATGAATAATTTGGTGTCAACCTGATGTTCTATTTTGGAGCTCGGGAGCCAGGAAAGTACGAGTCAGTATCAGATAAACTAGCGCCTTCCTTAGTCATGCTCATAACTTTCCGCATCATCTTCCTACCTCTTCATTTCCTCTTCCTCAAATATATGTCCACTCCTTGGACTTGAAGGGATACTAACATCTTCAGTATTGATATAGGTCCGGTAGACAGTGCCAGCTGCCTCGCACGAGTTCACTTTCCCGGCGCCTCGCCAGAACCAGCTGCCAAGCTGGAAGACGCTCACTATAAAGAAGGATTATACAATTCACTCGCATTTCCAAAGGATTCTCTTTCGCTTCAAGTATCAGACTTTCTCTTTCAAGTTGTTTCTTTTGTCTCAATTAATTATTCCCGAGAGAGAAGAGAGGATAGCCCACCACTCGTTCGTGGTCTATCTTCAGCCTCCTCGCACCTTCGTCCTTTACCTCGTTATGGCCGCTCGAAACAGCAGCTTATCGTATCCCAAAAGGGCTGATAGAACCATCAAGGATTTTGAAAAATTTGATATTCATCCCAAGGCAACCGAATTCGACTCGTATACAACAAGGAAGACGTCAGATTCATACTATGATGCTGGTATGAGTGCCACGCCCTGTTTTGGGCTCGTGAATTCTGACTTGGTGCAGTACGAAGTTATTTTCATTGTCCTTATACAAGGAACAGGGCATCGAGTAATTATGATGGTACAGTAGATGAGCGAAGGATAATTTCTCCAGCAACACTCCCTGGAATAAAACCTAGAATATCTCGGCGACGACCATCCCTAAAAGCTTCGAGTAGCTCCCGGTCTCTCAGAGTCCCGGATCGCTTCCTACCGAGAAGACAAACTTTGGAGTCGATGATTGAAAGCTTTCGAACGAGCAAAGATCCGCAAGCACTTACTACGGAGGAGAAACTGCTTCGACACAAGGACGCGAGTCCGGATGCCTTCCACCACCGAAGACGAGTCACATCACCGTTGCCACACGTCAATCGACCTATTACTCGACGTAGCTTCTCTGGTAATCGAAGTGGTAGCGGAGGTAAGGGATTGACGTGATATGAGATGAGGTGTGTTAATAGCGATTCTAGGTGGAAGTGTTCTCACGTTCCAGAGAGACCCTGCAGCGCCAAATGGAGAAAGACAAGTGAGTGATACAGTTGTAACAGACTTTAGCGGGCTTAGGGGGAACAGATTTATGACTTGTGGAGTTGAGAGAAGCAACAACACAGCTAATGTTAACTCAGGTTAGTGTAGGCACGGTTTGGAGAATTGGTGGTCTTGCACCAGTTGGCGCTGTTTCAAATGGCAGAGGCGGATTGTTAGCAAGTGGTACAAACGCTCCCCTTTACACCACAACATTTGGCGCGAAACCAAAAGCTCAAGAGGATATGGAACTCCATGAGAGTCGGCTGGCTGAAGCGCTGGAAATTGATCGAGTGTCTAGGGTACTCGAGTTTCGGGAGCCTTTGCCCTCGCCTACAAAACCAATTCCTAGTCGTAGAGGAAATGACCTTGACACTGAAACAAAGACCTTATGGCTTGGGTCTGAATGGGTTACAACGACAGAAGACCACAGTATGTCTCAGGAAGCCATTTGTGGCATCCAAGCTATCTCAATTCTACCCTGGCACTCTTGCTAAGCTATCACAGAAATCCAAATCACGGAGGAAGTAAGGACGCTACCCCTCGCACCTTTCAAGTAGGCCCTGAATACCTCTGTTCAAAAAGTCGGGCTGATTTCAAACAGGGTTCTGGATGCTCCGCAGCTCAGAGATGACTTTTATTGTTCTATCCTTGCATACTCAGCAAGTTGCCATACTCTCGCAGTGGGCCTGGGACCTCTTCTTTACGCTTGGTCCGAGATGCAAGGAGTTGTCCCTTTGAGTCCCCAAACTCAAAATGGCTCGTGGCTCACATCTTTGGCCTTCTCGTCTACACAAGGTGGAAAGAGCATTTTGGCTTTTGGGAGATCAGATGGAAGTTTGACTCTCATGTCGCTCTATGACAGTCTACTCCCCCGTTTTGAGGTGCAACAGCCACATCCTATCGCTTGCATTACTTGGAGACCTCAAGTCACCATGAGACCCTCAAGAGGTCCTTTCACCGCAGGCTCTATGGTCAAAACTGAGGATCTTCTTGTTGGTGATGAAGTTGGTAATATTTACTATTACTCAGTGGAATGGCCAGAATTTTGGGAAGTAGCTCGAAACAACTGGACCGGATCGATGACCCTTTTGGTTAAAATCGGCGTGCATACGCAGCAGATTTGCGGCCTGTCCTTTTCCTGCGACGGCTCTCTTTTTGCCACAGGCGGGAATGACAATCTTTGCTGTCTATTTCGCACCAATGATGTTTTACAGGATTCCCGCGAACTTTCTCACGCTGCGGAAGAGGTCTTTATGGGGGCCAATGGCATTCATCGTGTGCATGCCGTTACTGGTCAAGGCGGAGTCAAGGAAATCAGACCCGGGTCGGAAAAGCATCGATGGATTCATGGTGCTGCTGTCAAAGCGATCGCTTTCTGTCCTTGGCGGGATGGGCTGGTTGCAACGGGTGGTGGAAGCAACGATAAGTGTATTCACTTCTTTCACACAACATCTGGGACCTGCCTGGCAACAATCAGTGTTGCTGCGCAAGTTACGTCTCTAATCTGGTCTACAACCCGCCGAGAGATTTGTGCTACTTTTGGTTACGCTCAACCTGATCATCCATATCGGATTGCAGTGTTCTCTTGGCCAGAATGCAAGCAGGTCGCTGCAATTCCCTGGGAGGGTGAGCATCGAGCCCTTTACGCCATCCCATACCCAGGTGGTCCTAATGAGAGCCACACAAGCCGGGAGGGTGGACGAAGTCTCACTCGAACTGCTCAAGAAGGATGTATCGTGGTAGCATCAAGTGACGAGAGTGTGAAGTTCCATGAAGTCTGGACAGCGAATCAGAAAGCTACTGCTGGTGGAGAGGGTTTGCTAGGGGGAAGTGATATTCTTGAGGCATTGGAAGGCATCGATAAGGAAGGGGACGTCATTAGATGAGTGCGCGGTATGAATAGGGAGTGGAGCTTGCATATTTATCTGGCGTTGGGCATAGGAACGGAGTACGGGATAGACTGGCTGATACCCCTTACTTAACATAATTAATGAATAGCGTTTACTTCATTGTGTCGGGATCATAAAGGCTACTTTTGAGTATAACGACTGAAATTGGTGTGGCTGTAAAAGTAACGTTAGGTCTATCTTTCAGCGATGGAATACTGCAAACTTTTTAAAAGGCACTCACAGCCTCTCGCAAAACTCATATTCTTAAAACTAGCCCAGAATTTTGTACGGTCCATTTCATATTAGGCAGTTCAACACAATAACACAGTTCCTTGCGATTGAGTAACCTAAACAGTCTATCCACTAATCATTCGGCTAGCACCCTTACACCCACTACTAATCCCAGTATTGGGTGAGGGTAAGCAATGCGCGAAACGCCAGCAATACGCGAAATTTATATGGGAAAACTGATTAAAATACGTAAAACTATATTAACACCGGCTGGCAAAGGCTGAATTTGCCAGAATATAAGAGGTTATTATATAAGGAAGGATATACTCGAGCCAAATTGCTCCAAGCTCTACGGTATAGCGCCTATAATCGCTTTTCTCTCATATTAACTACCCTCTTCTCGTCTTCCTCGTTAGCTTATATTTGACGACGCGCTTAAAACCCGTAGATTTCGCCATATTTTTATATGATTATGCCCTTAGCTCTTTGCCTTTTACTTCGAGCCTCTTTAAAAGAATTGTCGGCGGCTAGAAGCTCGGTAGAGAGCCCTCCTTATACGAGTAGTTTATTTGTGCCCTTCTTAGTCTTCTCCATTACTCGAATTGCAATTGGTGTAAAAGGGAGCCTACTCTTAATGCGAGATTCGATGTATTTGGAGCCTCTTTAACGTTATATAAGAGTCTTTGGCGTCGTAAACTCGTCCCATGGTCGTGGAGGTGGAGTTGCAAAAGCAGGCTCGGAATCAGAGGATTTAGGCGAAGGCGAGAGTAAAGTCGTAGTATTATCGTCTTATAGCCCTCCAAAATCCCTCATTTTATCAAGTATAATAGATGGATTATATGGTATGAGGCCAGTTTTTCGAAAGGCAGAGCAGCACATCTTTTCCGTAAACGTCTTATTCGAGAATCGCTAAAAGAAGGAGAAGAAGTCGGTCTTTGAAATCGTTTTTGCGCTATGGAAGACTTCGTCTCGAATACAATTCTTGAAGTTATGCTTATAGGCTTAAAAAACACCTACGCCGAGAGGCTATATAAGGTGAGTTGAATGGGCAGGTAATTAAAATGGTCGAATGCGATTAAGCCAATAAAAATCGACAAAATCCTGCGTTACATGCGAGCCATAGCCGTCAAAAATTAGCATTCGATACGTCCCTCTTGCTCGATTCTTGGTGTATTTATCGAAGTGCTCGAGCCACTTTAAAGTGAGTTTATCGTTTGTGAAGCCAGAATTAGAGCGTGCAAATAGGGTATTGCCATTGATATCATTGTCAAAGTATTTCCGCAAATGGAACGCGCCTTTAAAAATCACCATTGGAGGGACGTGGTGGCCAGTAGCTGAAATACACTCGATAATGGTAATTAGCTCTCTATTCTCAGGATTGTCGATAAAAACTGACTTTATATTCGAAGGAACGATCACTATGCCGCCTGCAATTACGCCAATTTGATAGCCCGTCTCGTCGAAATTGTAAATATCATCGTCTAGAATCGAGTACTTGTCTTTATACCTTCGAAAGTCTGCGAAATAAGCTTCAATATTAGATCTCTTATGTGCTCCTCGTCGAGAAGCAGACAATGGCTTTTCCTTAAGGGTTTTAAGCCATTGTGTATTGCGCGTAAGCCAGGCCTTTACCCATCTTCTTAAAATATTAGCATCCTAACCTTAAAGCCATAGAATCGAGTTTATAGCAGCTACGGCAGCGTCTATTCCTATAGAGCGGCCGAGATTATAGCACATTAGCAGGTAATCCTTTAGAATCGTATCTTCGACTATATTTAGCTTCCTATTATGCCCTCCTCGAGAGTTGGAGGCTAGAGTACCGCGAAGGCGTCGCTATAATCGATGGTAGGAATAGCGCGTTTGCCGCGTGGCTGCTAATAAAGAAAGCTGTGGATTGGCAAGAATGAGGGCTATAGCTGCCTGGACCTTTTCCTCTTCGTGTTCCGCATTGGACGGCATTTCTAAGGGCTAAAATCACTAAGAAAGTGGTGCTGGTGGATGATAATTTACAGAATTTCGCGTATTGCTGGCGTTTCGCGCATTGCTTACCCTCACCCAATACTGGGATTAGTAGTGGGTGTAAGGGTGCTAGCCGAACGATTATCATACTCTGTACATTTTTTTTCTTCTTTCCCTCTGCTCCACCTCTTCTCTTCTCATTCCTTCTCATCTATTGCGTTCTCGCATTGCTTGCTTATTGTATGATCATACATAACCTACATTCCCTCCCTCGCTCATTGTCTTCCTTCTCCCCAAGGGTCAAATATTCTTCCACACTGCAACAGCCGCTACCCCACCTCTATTCTGCAATTGTCTCCAATCCCCGTCCGGCCCACGATAGAAATCTCTATACCTAGCACACAAAGCCTTTGTCCTACTATCCAGTGTCCAATCCATTTGTGGTGCAGATCGAAGCGGTGGATCAGTGATATCAGGGTTTGCGGAAGCGAGGGAGAAAGTAGCGAAGGCTTGGGTGAAATTGAAGACTGCGTTTTGGCTTGTGTTGCTGGTAGAGGGAGGGTTGTGCAGAGGGTTTAGTGCTGGGTTTGGGGAGTGAGAATGGAAGGTGGGACGGTGGAGGGGGATGGGGTTGAGTTGTGGGAGAGCGGCTGGAGGGTTTGCGGTCTGGGCTGTATTCGTATTTAGGTTTGCGAGGACGAGAGTAGAAGAGCCACGACGTGTGTTTGTGTATTCGAAAAAGGATTCTAGACCTGTGGAATCAATGGGTTTCCCTTCGTCGTTGATGGTCCAGGAGCTGAGGCCGGAGAAGGGGTTCGAGGTATCGATTGTGAGGGCGAATTGGCGAGTAGAAGAATTCAGAATCGTGACGGTACGGAGATAAGGGATGGAGATCAGGATTGAGTAGAGGGTTTTGGTGTCGGCGGCGCGGAGTTTACTTGGTGTGGTGGGAACGCGGGTGGTGTATGAATCAGGAGAGCGGAGGGAGAAGGCGAAGTGCTGGAGGGTGAACATGAGGACGGGTTTGCAAACTTGGAGAATGGGGATGAGTGTTGTTTGATTGGCTGTTCGAGTATTAGTTTATGATATTCAAGAGTAGAGTACCTAAGCAGGGGCGAAGAGAGAGTTATCAAATACCTTGGCCCGAGAGATGTGGGTTTCGGCGCGAAGGCCTACCACCATCAAAGTCAGGAATGGCAGGGTCAAACAATGTATCCAACTCGGCTGAGAAGTAGAATGGTAGATTGTCGTCTTCGACAGGGAAACCAAAGAGCTCATACGTAGGATGAGGTTTCTTGAATCGCCTGTCGTAAAGAAGCTCTTTTCTGCACTCCCTATTGACATGCAGCAATGCGGGGACACGATCAACTTTTGGGCATATCCATTTTGCCTCGTGACGAGGAGGAGATGTACCACCAAAGCCAACCAAAACCTGTTTCAAGATACGGGGTTCAGATACAGCAAGGCCGATGATTTGAATCCGGATCTCTTTGGGGAACTCTGGGAATCGCGGGAGAGTCGATGGAACAGGAGAATTGTGGTTGATAGTGCCGTATCGAATATAGTCCTCTGCCTCCGTTGAACGCGAATGGCGAACGACTATCAAGTCTGATGAGCGGAGGCAGGGTGCTGCTGGTGGTGGAGCGACTGCTTGGGTTCGGACTTCCTGATGGGAGCTGGCTACTTCGGCACGCTGTACTACATTTTCGGCATGCGCCCGGGCAGCAGCTTGAAGGAGAGGAACTCCGTTCATTGCGGCGACCGTACTTGCAGCGATGATTGTATGAGTTGTGTTGATTCGACTAATTGCAATTTGAATGCAAAGCGCACTTGGATGCTTTGCCAAGATTGGTAGGACTGCAAGTACCTGTGCAACCCAAAATCGAAATGATTAGCAACCTGCTGGTTGACAATTCGATATCATGTAAAAGCTATGGGTTGCAACGGATATGAGCTGACAACTTACTCAAGGTAGTAAAGATCTCAAGACGAGCCTTCGTGGAGTGCTTAGGATAAGCAAAGCTTCTTGAAGAGTTATGGTAAGATCTTGTAAACAAGGTGAACCAGGAAATTTAAAAGTTGCGGAAATAACCGTGATCCAGTCTCTTAGCGTATATCTGTTTTCATACAGATTTGTCTGAAACGAATTTGTATATGGCTCGAAGTAAATGGCATGCGGTGGTATCGAAGTTGGTTATAGTTTGGTAGTTGTTGACAAGTAACTTTGCTTGATTGACATCTTTTGGGAGGGACTTAGTACAAATCAATCAGAGTTATATCTCTTGAAACACCTTGAGCACCTCTTTGATTTGGACTTGGATTCAAGCGAATGATCCATTGCTAAGGTCCCAAAACTCCATGCTAATCAGTATCATGTCTATGAATCTAATTTCGCACACCAAGGCCTGCCATGGGCGACGTTGTAGCTACACAGTCTGCCTTCGATCAGCATGCCTAGAATACTTGCAATGCAAATACCACCACTATCGCTCACGCTGGTGGCTCCCAAACTAAATTCCCTGTCATGCTCTGGAACATTCTCCATAATCTCTGCAAAAGTATTCACATATACAGCCCCTCCTAGCAACCCTTCCCAAAAAACTACCAAGAATATGAGATACACACTTGGTATAAAGTAATACACAGAATGCAGTGTCAAAAGCGCGAGGTTCAGACACTGGAGGAAGGATGGGGTGTAGAGAGAATGTAAGCGTATGAAAGGGGTTGAAGAGCGGGATATGAACACGCCGACTTGGTAGAGGAATGCATAGAATGGGTAGAAAGACCGATATGCTGAGAATGGGGATGACTTTAGCGGAAAGAGGAGCGTAGGAGAGACGCCTTGGTTTATTGTATATTCAGCGATGTAAACCAGTAAAAGAGGTAGCATGTAAGGGAAAACCAATGACCGTGTTCTTCTTAGATGAGCCACAAAATTCGAGGTCCCTGATTTGTTTTTCGAAGGACTGGGAGAATGTGACCGTGGAGAGTGAGATGTGTATGCCTCAGCTGCATTCGATGGTCCAGGTGCAAGCAAAGCCTCAGCTGCTGCATCGACCGGCAAGGCGCGAATCTCCTCATCATCTATCGAAATCTGTGGGATCGATGTATAATCTTTGCTGTGGGCTCTATTCAAAGGTCCATGCGGAAGGATGAGGAAGAACGCAAGCGGCATGATAAATGGTAGACAAGCACAGGTCAAGAGACTGTTCTTAATAGTCATGCCGATTGTGTTTGTCAGAAGAACGTAGAGCCCGGCTCCTATAAGCCCGGCTCCTCCAGTGCCACTACCCCAAGCAGCAAGAGAGAATGGACCATAGTAATGTGTTAATCCGAGGAGAGACAATTCTCCAGCACCAGAAGACAATGAAGCCATTGCAACTCCTATCAGTTTTGTAGATATCGAACCTCCTTCCGTCAGCACCGAGGGTGTCAAAGCTATCAAGAACATCCCGGAGGCTGACAAGGCGCACATTATGACCACTCGGAGCGAGTATGGGATCGCATGGATGAAATATGGTGCAATAAGTTTCGTGAGGAACGAGGGAAGGACATCTGCGAGGAGGACGACTCCTTTAGGTACCGACGGACCCACCAAATCGAGTGCGGCACTTAGGATGATAACGTAGGATACATTATTGATTAGACCTATGCAAGTAAGTAAATTGATTCCGGTAGACGGGAGAGAATGTACCGAATAGCCAAAATGCAATCACTACTGAAGTATCGGCTCCTTGGAATAGAGCTTTGAATCTGGCTTTGTACATTGCCCAGGATGAACCTGGAGAGCCCGGCATTGGAAGAAATCCTGAGGATGATGGAGATCTGGATATCATTGTGTCGTGAGCCATACGCGAAGCTCAAGAAGTCGTTGAGAGTTGAATAGTGAAGGAGCTTGAAGCTGGATGGTCACAACGGGGCTCTTAGTGGAGGTGTATCACGAGAGCATGATTGTAGTGTCGGTTCCGAGCCTGTCTTGCGACGATAACGGAAATTGACAGTTGACAGGCGTCGTACAGATCACTGCTATCACCAGAGAGTATTTCAGAAGGAATTTTGAGAATATGAGGTATTTTTGACCTCGCCGTCGCTACCTTGCTGTCGCTGTATAGTGTTCGGTGTTGAAGTCTTGAGATGCCCGTCTGACAATGAATGTATACCCGAAGTGCAGCTCATTGCTTCCGGGTTTGCAACAGCCTGAGCTTCCAGCAGCTTGCCTTATCGGTGATGACTAAGCTGTCCTTCCGTCTTTTCGAATTCTCACATCCACCAGGTCAAAGCTGGCCTGGCAGACGCGCCGGCCCCACTTTCAACAGCTCTGTCCAATCATGCTCCCTCATTCAACCATTCCGCAAATGACGAAGTCCTCTCACCCCAGACTTCGTTCTTTCCTTTCTGGCTAAGCTCGGCCTAGTGGCTTGCTCCTTCCTTCAGACCTTGCATCCTACCCCTGTACTTTGTTCGCTAGTAAATTTAGCTCGTGAGATGTGTGGGAAGGAGCAGATGCCATCCATGAACAGCGCAGGAAGGAGAAAGTTTGATCGTGCTTCAACATTCACCATCCCCATAACTCTATTTTCCTCTACAACTCCCGCCGCAGACCGACCTTCGACTATGCGACCACGTTGCGACCAATTTTGATGTGTTTGTATAGCCTCAAGCTACTACCTCTCTGATCTCAGCGCGTTATTCTGCCATTCCTCGCCTTTCACCGTGGCTGCTCGACCGAGACACTGGCATCTGTGCCGCTGTCATCAAAACATACAACTCACCTCGATATCGATCGCGAATCCGCCGAGTGAATATATATACGGGCATGCGGCGAACTGAAGCTTGAGTCTGGGAGTATATTTGTTCAGTTCGGCTTGTTTTCTCTCGGAGGACTTCCTCAGACAAACAAGATCCACTCCACACACCGCAGCATTCGAAGACATCATGGATCCAAGACAACCGCCGCAGCATCCCTTTTCGCGGAATACCGCATCACCCTATGGGCGAACCCCCTTTCCTCCATCATCGAATCAAGCCCCATTTCCACCATCATCACATCCTCCACCTGCTGCTCCTTCATACCCAGAACATCAACGACGACCGTCCGATCCTCCATATTATAATCCGCAGAGAAGCTATGGTCAAGAGGGACAACCGATGCAGGGAGGTGGCCATTCGAGACACCAAAGTGCTTCTTCCATTGGACATGGAACTCCAGTGAATCGAAATATGCCTCCACCGAGTTCACCTCAACAAGCAGGTCCTCAGCAAGCACCTCACCATGGTTATGGTCCACCTCCTCCGAGAGCACCACCTGTGTCAGTAGGACCAATATCGGGCTTCTCATCAGGTCGCGAGCTTCCATCTCTGCCTTCGCTGGGACGACCTCCTAGCACAGGGAGTAGTAGTATGTCTATCTCCTCGATGCTTGGTGGACCACCTCCTGCATCACGAGAACCTCCGCCTTCTCAGTATCCACCTCCAGCTACCACAGCTCCACAAAGCTCTATGTTCAGTGCTTCACCTCGAATGGGTACAGCAGGCTCTGATTATGCGCCGTTTCGCAGACCGCATACTCCCGAACACCAGAGAGGGTATGAACCGAGGGACCATAAAGCGAATTCGGCGGGCTCACCTCCTGGCGTGGGGCAATACTCAACTCCAGAAGGAAGAAGATATGGGACACCTCAACAAGGATACGGGCAGCGGGTTCCAATTCCAGAGGAGAGAAGGGAACCAGCCAGGGTCCCGAACCCAAATGGACCACCACCCAGACCAAACAGCCAGCCGAACGCTTTCAATCCCCCACCACCAAGGGTAGCAGAAAACCCAAGACCGGTTCAGAACGACAGTATATTTGGACGGAGAGTGGAGAGTGTTTCGCGGGCTCCAGAACCAATCGGACGTCAAGAGCCGCCATACGGTAGACCACAATTCGAAGAGAGGTCTTATGGCTATGCGGAGAGAGAGCGACGGGAGAGGGAAGCAAATATGCAGAGGGAGCAGGAGAGAGAGCGCGAATTGCGTGAGTTACGTGAGCGAGAGGTTGCGATACAAAGGGAACGAGATAGAGAACGGGAAAGAATTGAACACGAGAATATCCAGCGAGAGCGGGAGTATGCGCATCAAATGGCCCAAAGAAATGCTCAAACTGCGTACAACCGGCCTCCTGAGCCACGAGATCAACGAGATCAACCTCCATGGATGAGGGCGAATTATGAAATCCCGAGACCAGCATACGAGCCAATACCTGAGCATCAGCCTCGTCCAGCTCCCCCACCCGCTTCGAATGGATATGAACAATACCCAACTTCCGCCCCATCTCAATATGGAGTTCAGCCTTCATATCCCCCAAGTGAACCACGCCATACTCAATCTCAACCTCCATCGTCCATGCCACCTCAACATAATCCACCACCTCAATCCCAATACGAAGCTTCGTTGATGGAACAACAAGAGAGACAAAGGGCGGCTATGCAACAACAGTTCCAGCAGCAGCAGCAAATTATAGGTGGTCCGCCTCAGAACGGTCCCAAAGGCACTTTCCAAGCACAAGAATCTCCACAAAGGAGACCCATAGAGGATCTACAACATTCGCAGCAGCGAAGCTTTTTAGGCGTACAGGAGATCAACCGAAAAGGACGTGCATCACCTCTTCCACAAGCAGTTCAAGGGGCGCAGGGCCAAATGAATGGGCCTGGTGGTGAACCCAGCATCAAAAACGAATTTGGGCGAATGTTTTCAGGAATTGGTAGTGGTGTTGGTGTTATGGGTGTACCAAGTCCGGTTGCTGCGGGTCCTCAGTCAATGCCATTCTCGAATTCAGCACAACTTCGTGATTTGGAAGCGTTGCAAGACTCTCCTAGTGAGAGTGGCGGCCAGCGAATCGCTCGATCCGCGTCTCGTGGTGGAAGAAGGCGAAAATTGAAGGAAGAAGAGACCAGGGGTGATGATGAGAGTAGCACTGGAAGGCGAACTCCTAGTGGCAGCTCGCGAGTCAAACGTGCTAAGACACATCATCACCACCATCACCAGTAAGTTTTCCTATCCATTTTCCTGCTCATCAGCTAACAGGTTCTTGATTGAGTCACCACCATCATCGCCCCGACCCTGTCGAAAATGTTTCGTCTCCTTCACTGTCTAATTTGACTCCCTTCAAAAGTGTTAAAGGATCTGCTATACCTTCCCCGCCTGGACCGGACAAGGCGGTCGCAACTACACATCATCACCATGTTCAGAGACCTCATCAACCACACCACCATCATCATGTCCCCGCTGCCAAGCCTCCAGCACCCATTGTAATCGCACCTCTTCGGAAAACCAAGGTTATCAACAAGGCTGTATTAGATTCCGTCAGCAATCTTCCTCGACATCATTTGGGCCATATGTACTACAAGTCGACTCTTACACCGGAAGGGCTTGCAGGTCTGAAACGTAATCCTCACTCCCGACTAGGCTATGCGAGCACACCAGAACCACTACCAGACTTCACTGGAAACGAGAATTGCACATTTACCGTCAGAGTTCCTCGGGCATATCTTGACGACATCTGTCGTGAAGAGATCACATCCCGCAAATCACTATGGGGAACTGATGTCTATACCGACGACTCCGACGTTATAGCAGCATGCATCCATCAAGGCTGGATCCGAGGTGCATGGCCAGAGAATATCGATGTATCTCTCATTGGCTTAGAGATCCCGGTGGAGACAAACGGAGCTGTCCAAAAGCCTCTTGATATTAATGGGCTCATCACCGAGCCTCCCGCAACCGGTCCTATGGCAATTCCACCGCACCGAGATCTTCATGTCACGGTTTTGATTCTACCCACGTTGCAAAAGTACGCCAGCACTACGCGATTTGGGATCAAGAGTCGGGAATGGGGTTTCAAACATGATGGCTTCAAGAGCATACATGATGGAGTCAGCTTCATGATATTGGCCATCAAATGGGTCACTGGCGTTGACGGAGAAGCAGGCCGAAAAGGAACAGAGCGTCGGAAGATATTTCACCAGCAGCTGGAGGAGCAGGAGATTGAGCAAGAACAAATGTGGGCAGATCTGTTGATAAACGGTAATGGTGCAAGAGCACCCAGAGCACAATTTCAGGAGAGTTTTTTGAGGGGAAGCAATCCACAAACAAGCAGCTTCAAGGGCATTGGAACAAAAAGTTGGTGGAAGGCGTCTAGCGCGACGAAAGAAGTCAACGGAAAGGGGAAGGACCCAGAGCCTGCGGTAGAAGAAGTCGAACTCGCTGCAACCGTTGAAGAGCCTGAAGACGCCGAAGAATCGATCCAAAACGGCTTGAAAGCCGAGGAAGTTCCAGGGGAGGTCGTTTCGGAACCCACTGCTGTTGCTGAGGAGACGCAACCACTTGTTGTTGGGGAAAGTATTGAATCGGTACCACCAATGGCAGCACAACCAGACATAACATCGCCTGCAAAAGCTGGGGAAGACGCCAGCGGCGAACAGCAACGACAGATCTTGCGAGTCACAGAACGCATGATTGAAAACGCAAATATGGCTGCACCTCCTTTACCCCCAGCGCCGGTTATACCCGCTACTCCTCGCCGAACACCTCTGCCACCACCACCAGTTGAACCAATTTCGCCAGTAGGTGTTGTTGAGGAAAGGCCACAACCAGCGCCTGTGGAAATTAAGCGTGAGAAAACCAACGACGAGAATGCGAGTGCGAACGATACCACTGCGAATTAGGATCTACTAGGGAGATAATACATTGTACATAGAATGAGAGAAAGGGGTATGATCGATTTACTGACAACCGTCTAATATCTAAGTCATTGCAGATGCGGAGCAAAGGAGCCGATGCATGCGGATAGAAAAGTAGTAGCATACCTTAGCAACAAGTTAATTGAATGGAAAGCGATGAACATCCTGAATTTTCTACCTTCCAATGTCATTACTTCTTTCCATCTAGTGACATCTATGATTATTGCGAATAAGTTTATATTCTGGAATATTTGGAGCGTCAAAATAGAGAGAAGTTAGCACGAAAGAACGCAGTGAGAAGAACTCGTTGTGAATTTGATGTAGATATTGGCATGTTGAAGTAGTGATTGAAACCTGGGCAGCAAGAGCATGTCATCAGATGGACAGGGTACTGTTGGGTGTGAGGATTTGGCATCACCTACTGGTAACTTGGACGACCCTGCCGCGCTATTCTAAGATCTTGTCTCACCTTACCTCCGTAGATATTTCGTTTTCCTCCTGCCTCTTCATCACTTACCATCACCAAAACCGACTCAAATTGTCGCAAGTAGGTATCCAAGCAGTAAGCCAAGCGGTATACACTCGGAATATCGTGCCTTGGTGGCGACACACTGTCCTGCATGCTCTTCTCCGGCGAGCGTTCTCACTCGAGCGACCGTAAAGACAGGCCATATTATTCACCTGCTTTATTATATCGCATCTGACCTTCAGCATCTTACATCAACACAGCGTTTGTTGTAGCCCATATCTTCCAGTCGGCTGAACTGTCCCCCGTCTTTCCTCCTTCTTGCATCAGAATTGACGCCTCATTGCGCAATGCGAAGTATTGCGAGCTCTGAGACGACTTCAGGCAGCCACTAAGCCACAGTATAGAGACGTGTGGCATTTACAGAGTGCCAAGCATTGACACGAATACTACGGATGTACTAGTTTGCGTGTTGAGAATACTCGATGGGATGCTGATCAGGTGATCCAAAATATTCAACCCGGATTTATGCGATGATTCCCCTGTTGCAGATGTGAGTAGAATGGGTTTCTATTTGTTACCGAGAAGACTTCAGCTTGTGTGGCTGCTCGTCTATATTACCTACAAAGGATACCAAGATGCACCCATCACAGATGAATGGTTAAAGTCAGACCATTTGATATTGCCATTGGCGAACTCGCCACTGTGTGATATATTGTCAAAATGAAGCTTATCTGCTGGTGAGCGAGTGTTTTTCTGGAGACATCCAAAAATTTAAAATGAATTTCTCGAAACATAGTCTCGACCATAATCCAAGCCCTGTCGATGGGTATGATAATGAAAAGGGTCGCCATGAAGCTGGAAAGGAATCCGCTTCAGAGACAGATCCTCTTCATAACGGCTCACAGGATATAAAGGAACAACTTTCGCCTTCACGAGCGTACTATCAATTATGGACCTACGCAAGCCCCATCGACTGGGTTCTCCGTATCATTGCGGCTTTGGCTGCGATGGGCGGAGGGTCTGCATATCCATTGATGACTTTGATATTCGGAGATCTAGTGAACGACTTTAATGCAGCCGCTCTTGGAATATCATCTCCCTCTGAATTCCGAGCAAGCGTTAGCCATAACGCCTTGTGGTTTGTTTACCTGTTCATTGGCAAATTTGGGGTTGGTACACTGAATACTTCACGAGAAACTACTGATAGTATTAGTTATTGTACATTGCCGATTTCCTACTGTGTTTCACAGCAGCTAAGATGGCTCGAAGAGTTCGTTTGGCATACCTGAAAAAAGTCCTGCATCAGCCAATTTCCTACTTTGACCACAATGCACCAGGTTCCGTCGCTGCGAGCCTTTCCACAGACACGAATAATATTGAAGTCGGTCTAGCAGATAAAGTAGCCTCTGTTTGTCAGGCTCTGGGGATGATTATCGGTGCTTTAGCCGTCTCGTTCAGTAAGGCTTGGAAAATGACGCTCGTTGTGGGAACAACAATTCCTTACATCTTGATTACCACTGGAATTATAGGCACGGTTAATTCTCACTACGAAACTTTACAACGCAGAGATAATGATGAAGCCGCTAAGATTGCGGAAGAGGCATTGAGTAGCGTATCGAATATTAAGGCACTCGGTGCTGATGAGAAGATTGTGAAAAATTTCGAGGTCCCTGTTTCTGATGTAAGTCGAAGAGGCTTGAGAATTGGTCCTATTCAAGCGACGTTGTACGGAAATATGTTCTTCTCGATTCAAAGCACCTATGCATTGGCTCTGTTCTATGGTGTGAAACTTGTTTCTCGAGGCGAGATTCGTGATGGAGGAACAGTGATGATGTCAGATTCCCCCATCTGAAATTGCGAATGATGCTGACATGAACGAAGTGTGCTATTTTGTATGATGCTCGGCAGCTCCGCGATGGGAATTGCTTCCCCCACCATTCCCAACTTCCTACAAGCTGCAGCATCAGCGCAGAAAGTTCTAAAAGTCTTATCTACGACCTCTCATCATGAGAAATCGGAAAACGGATCATCAGAAGTCGATGTTCAAGATATTGAGGGACATTTGAGTGTGAAAGGTGTAACTTTCTGTTATCCCTCACGACCCACTGTGACTGTTCTTGATCATCTTACTCTTGATATCCCTGCAAATAAGACCACTGCGATTGTCGGACACAGCGGTAGTGGAAAGAGTACCATTGTTGGGCTTCTCGAACGTTGGTATGAGCCCGCCGAGGGAACAATTACACTTGATGGCGTTGATATTCAACAAATCAAGGTGTCGTCTTTGAGAAGTCAAATAGCTTTTGTCCAACAAGTATGGCACCTCCAAATTCTTGATCGCGCTTGCTGACATTATAGTAGGACCCGACACTATTCAATGACACCATTTTCCAAAATATCCTAAACGGGTATCATGGAGGGAGGACGAACCACCTTCCGGAGCAAGAGAAAAATAATTTGGTCACAAAGGCAGCGATTCAGGCAAGCATCCACGACTTCATCATGGAGCTGCCAAACGGATACAACACAATGGTTGGAGAAAGAGCAACACTCCTGAGTGGCGGGCAAAAGCAAAGAATTGCAATTGCTAGAAGTATCATTTCAAACCCCAAGATCCTACTGTTAGACGAAGCTACATCCGCACTTGATCAAGAATCAGAGAATGCAGTTCAAAGCGCCTTAGAAAAAGCTTCAGCTGGAAGGACAACCCTCATCATCGCTCATAAGCTGTCAACAATTGAAAATGCAGACAACATCGTCGTAATGGACAAAGGACACATCGTGGAACAGGGTACTCACAAGTCCTTATTAGCGCTCGACGGAGTCTATTGCCGCCTCCTTCGTGCCCAATCAGTAACAACGCCAGAAGAAGAAGAACGCCAGAAAGAGACAGAAGAGCCTGTTCTTGGACTCACAAAAACGGCCTCGGAGATCAAACCTCTCGGCCCTGCCTCAGATCAGCCTCTTCCTCTCGATTCAACCTCGATAAGTCGCCGCCTCGGTATTTTCCGCTGTTGCTACATTATTCTCCGCGATACAAAACGAATCTTACCTGCTTTCTTTGGGGGTGTGATCGGAGCCTGTGTCGCAGGCGCAGCGATGCCCATGCAAGCTTTTCTGTTCTCGAAATTAGTTACTGTGTTTCAACTCACAGGACAGCATCGTACGGATCGCGCGAATTTCTGGGCACTTATGTTTTTCGTTTTGGCACTGACGAATCTGTTGTCCTACGCTATTCTGTGGTTTTTGTTCTCAATCGCAGGAAGTGCTATTTCGAAAAAGTACAGGACAGGATATCTTCGAGATCTACTGGCACAAGAGATTAAATTCTTTGAGGTCGAAGGAAACAGTTCGGGAGCATTGACGGCCTTGATGAGTACAGATGGAGATGACCTCAGTCTTTTTTTCAGCATGTCTCTAGCTCTCATGGTAGTCTTCGCCATAGACATCGCTGCTTGTGGTATTATGGCCATCGCAGTAGGCTGGCGCCTAGGCCTCGTCGGTGTATTTGGATGTTTCCCAGTTCTTTTTCTAGCTGGATATTGTCGACTGAGAATGGATGCCGGGGCCCAAGACCGGTGTGCTGCTTCCTTTCTCGAAAGTACAAGATATGGCAGTGAAGCTGTGGAGGCTATCAAAACTGTGTCGAGCTTGTCGTTGGAAGACAAAGTGATCGAGCGGTACAATGAAAAATTGAAGAATGCGGTGTTGACGAGCACGAAAAAGACTTTTGTCTCAATGATTTTTTTCGCGTTGTCGGATTGCATGGACTTTTTAGGTAAGGCTGATTATCAATAGATGGTGCGATCTAGCTGATGAAATAGCTCTTGCTCTCGTGTTTTGGTATGGTGGACAGCTCGTCTCCAGAGATCAACTATCAGTCCAGAATTTCTTCCTCCTCGAAATGGCCATCATTTTCGGGGGGCAGGGAGCTGGATTTATCTTCGGCTACAGTAGCAGTAAGTTTTTATTCTGTTACACCCATACATCTGTTGACAGATTATTAGGTATCACCAAAGCCCACGCAGCCATGAACCGCATCCTGTACATGCGATCCAAAAACTCCTTAACCAAATCCGACTCCTCAACCTCAAAACAACTTCCTTCCTCCCCCTCAGCACCAGCAATAGTCTTCCACAACGTGTACTTCCACTACCCCACTCGTCCCAACATCCCCATCCTGAAATCTCTCTCCTTCAACATCCCCCATGGCAAAAACATCTGCATAGTTGGTCCCTCTGGCTCCGGAAAATCAACCATCATTTCCCTCCTCGAACGCTTCTACAACCCCACCGCGGGTCAAATCCTAGTAAACGGGACTGATATCTCGACGTTAGATGCATCTGCATATCGCTCTTCCTTAGCGTTAGTATCGCAGGAAACATGTTTATATCAGGGCAGTATAAAAGAGAATCTCCTTCTCGGCGTACAAAGAGAGGTAACAGACGAAGAATTACAAGAAGTGTGCTCACAAGCCAACATCCATACTTTCATCTCCTCTCTTCCCTCCTCCTATTCCACCAACCTAGGACCCCGCGGGCTCTCACTCTCAGGCGGCCAACGTCAAAGATTAGCTATCGCACGCGCTCTTCTGCGTAATCCAGATATTTTACTACTGGATGAAGCAACATCGGCCTTGGATCCAGAGAGTCAGGCATTAGTGTTAGAAGCGTTAGAGAGAGCAGGCAAGGGAAGGACAACGGTTAGTGTTAGTCATCATGCGGATGTTGTGAGGAGAGCGGATTGGATATTGGTTGTGGAACAAGGAAGGGTGGTGGAAGAAGGAGGATGGGAGGAATTGGTTAGGAGGAGGGGGCGGCTGTGGGAGATGTGGGGGGTGCTGATGGGGGAGGGGTAATGGGCTTTATGGTTTGGGAGAAGGGAAGGGGAGGATTGGGATCGAGGGTTTTGAGGGGGGAGTCTAAGGGTGGAGTTGATTTTGTGGTTTTGTGAGTTGAATTTTATAGAAGAATAATGAGATATCGTGAACAGGTCGTAAGAGAAGGTTTACATGAATATGCTTAGATCAGTTCATTTCAATGGCTGTGTAGCAAGCGCCGAGTGAGTTAACCAACAACATTGCTTCTTCCAAGAGAGAGGGAGGAAATATTTCACTATCATAAGTGACAATAGAGTCTCAAACATTTCACGTCACGGGTACAAAATGAAAGAAAGTTCCTCAACAAAGTTTTATTGATTGCACTCATCTACTCATGAGATCTCATATCTTTCAAGCCCACCTTGGAACTGAAATCTAGGTGATGGCACCTAAAATCTCAAGTCCCATCCAATCTTCGGTCCCAGAGTAGGCAACTCATCAGCCACACTCTGCACATCTTTATCACCTCTGCCACTAAGACAGATGACGATATCTTCATCTTTCTTCATCGTCTTGGCTAATTCCATAGCACCATAAACAGCATGTGCCGTTTCAAGTGCGGGAATGATACCTTCGAGCTGAGAAATGAGACGGAATCCAATGAATGCTTCAGCATCGGTTGCAGCGATGAATTTAGCGCGTTCGTTGTCTTTCCAGGAGGAGAGTTCAGGGCCAACACCAGGGTAATCAAGACCAGCGGATACGGAGTGCGTATCTTGGATTTGACCATGTTTGTCTTGGAGGACATAAGTGCGGACTCCGTGGAGAACACCTTTGGTACCGCCTGTTAGAGTTGCACTATGGCGAGCAGTATCAAGACCGTCGCCACCTGCCTCGACACCGAGGAGTTTGACAGATGGGTCTTTGGAGAAGGGGTAGAACATGCCGACTGCGTTGGAACCACCACCGACACAGGCAACGACGGCATCTGGAAGCTTCCCTCGCTTCTCTAGCATCTGCGCGCGGGTTTCATTCCCAATGACGGATTGGAAAGTGCGAACAATGGTAGGGAAAGGATGAGGACCAATAGCAGAACCAATGATGTAGTGAGTTGTGTCGAGCTTGACGACCCAGGCACGCATCGCCTCATTGACAGCGTCTCGCAGAGTCTGAGATCCAGCTTCGACGGCAATAACTTGAGCTCCTAGAAGTTTAATACGGAAAACATTCAACGCTTGTCTTCTGACATCTTCTGCTCCCATGTAAATGGTACACTTCATACCGAACTTAGCACAGCAAGTGGCAGTAGCAACACCATGCTGACCAGCTCCAGTCTCGGCAATGATCTCAGTCTTGCCCAACCTTCTTGCGAGCAGAATTTGACCGAGCGCATTATTGATCTTGTGACTCCCAGTATGATTGAGATCTTCTCGTTTCAACCAGATGTTCGCTCCACCAGCATGTTCCGTGAGCCTCTCGGCCAAATGAAGCTGCCCTGGTCGTCCCATCCATGGGTAGTAAGATCTATACTCCTCCCAGAATGCTGGATCATCCTTGATTTTGTTGAATCCCTCCTCGAGCTCGGACAAACAGTCCATCAACGACTCAGGGACGTATTGCCCGCCGAATTCACCAAATCTAGCGGGGATGGCACTGGGATCTACTGGACCGTCGGTGTTCAAAGCCTCGATCTGGTCAGCAAGTCCTGGCTCATCTCCAGTGTCACGAATGACGCCGTCCACATGGATCTTGTCTCCGCTTGGCTCTTGGGCACCTTCGACGGCCTCAACGATGCCAATTTCTCGGGTGAGTCCACCATTGGGAGCGTTGCGTCGCCCACAGAGTGCTGCGCAGTACTCCTCAACATTCTTTGCTCCCTCTCCAGAAGGTGATTCGGTCAAGGTGATAATTATTTGACTTCCGACAACGACACCATCTGCAATCTTGGCAACGCTCAAGAAGTGCTCTCTGGTGCTAACACCAAACCCAACTGCGCATGGTACGTTGCCAGAGTATTCCTTGACACGTTTGAGAAGATCGGGCAGACCAGCATTCATGGATCCAGTTGCACCAGTGACACCCATGCGAGAAACAACATATATGAATGAGTCGGCAAGCTTGCAAAGAAGCTTCATTCGGTGCTCGGAGGTGGAAGGGGCAATAAGTGGGACATATGATAATCTGTAGTGGCATGTCAGCAATTCTATTAATTATTTTGAGTGGCAACATGACTCACCCTCCTTTGGTGCAGAAGTTTCTGAAGCTGACGGCCTCCTCTGGAGGCAGATCAACGACAATAAAACCATTGACGCCAGCCTCTCTACAATCTTTCAACAGCCTCTCCTCACCATAGCTCAGCATAGGGTTGTAATATCCCATGAACAGAATTGGTGCTCGCAATCCCTTCTTCCTTGCTTGTCGGACCATTTCGAGGACAGATGTGACGGTGACTCCATTTTGAAGAGCTTTCTATGCCGGACGTAAGCATTGGCCAATATGTGAATTGGCAGGCAAAGTACGAACAGTATTGGCTTTCTGGATCGTTGGTCCATCGGCAATTGGGTCCGTGAACGGAAGACCAAGCTCAATTACATCTAGAAATGTCAGCGAGGAAGCGATAATGAGCCAATTGAGTCTTACCAGCACCACCGGCTTCCATACCCAACAAGATATCGACTGTCTCTTCATGAGTCGGGAATCCAGCGGTAACATAAGTCACCAAAGCTGCCTATGCAACATCTGTTAATATTCAAAGTGGCGGTGGCAGGAACAATTTGAAATGGGAACAAACTTACTCTGCCTTCCTTCTCGCATTGTGCGAACGTTTTCTTCAAATGATCCATGTTTGCAAGTAATTGATTATATGCTGCGTGTTCAATTGCAGGAGGAGATCGTACTACTTATGGTGTTGAGATAAATTCGAATGAGTCAAGGGAATTTGATGTTTATCCGCCCCTCCAACCAAATCGGGCGAAAAGTCTTCACCGCCCTGCTTACCTAATGCAAGGCTGGTTGATTTTAACCTCACCTCTTTCCTTGCCACTTATCAGACCATCTCTAATAAATTCCTCTCAAATATCCGCAAAAGGTGTTATCGTCGGTCCCTCCGGTCTTATTCGCAGAATGTCTCGTCTTCTAGCTTCAAGAATTTTCTCGCCCTCGCGCCGGTTATTCTCTTCTTCCAGCCGCGCCTCGGCATTTGCAACTGGCCCAGCTCCTCCACGACTCCCAGAGAAAGAGCAAGAGGAGTTCGAGCGTCTGCAGAAATCATCCACCGGAGCATTCAGCACTCCAAAGCCATCTGTAACCACAAATCCATCGATAAAAGCCGCCACAGAAAATCTCCCTCCACGAACACGGCCCCAAATCAATCAATCACCCGCATCCACTCCTGCGAAGGAGGATATCGAAGTTGCAGCTGTGAATGCTAGGGTTCAGGCAACAGGGAAGGGCGAGGAGTTACATCCAGATATTAGAAGGGGCGCAAAGCCCGAATTTGAGGGCGACAGGAATCCTGTGACAGGAGAGGTGGGAGGTCCGAAAAATGAGCCATTAAGGTGGGGTAGTACTGGTGAGAGGGGAGACTGGAGTTATAATGGGCGGGTCACAGATTTTTGATTGTGTTTGGAGCTTCTTAGCCTGGCTAAGTATTGATCTGGGAAGGATGGGAAGCATTCCATGACTATGAGACTGTGGGCAACCCGTTTGATTTCACGGACAAAGCTGTATTATATTGGCATGGGTTGAGGGCGCTTGACTCTCCCAGCCTTATTGTACACTACATCAATTCTACACTGCGTGTGTAGATCCTTGGTTTAGAAGCAGGGTGATTAATACTGAAGGAGAGGTGTCAGGCATATGTGTCCGAATAGCCCATTAACTGGCCGTAAGAGAATTTTCTTGTGGACCAAGGGACTTTACGAACCGAGTGTGGGCTGCCTTCTCTGAAGTTGTCTTTGCTCTTTGTATAACAAGATCACAAACGATGTCAGCAAAACCAGATCTCAAGTATGAAGGGCGAGCCGCTTAAATCTAGCCATAAAATTGCAGTAGCGTCAAGATGTCAGTACTTGATCGGGGAAACCTTTCACACCGCCGGGTGAAAGTTCATTGCAAGTTGACCTTTTGAGAGTATTTAAGTCTTCTTGCATTATCCTTATCTATGATTGTAACCGCCAAGCCTTATCTTTATTCTGTTTTCTGTCCGTGGGTTGTCACTCGTACCGTTTATCTTGCCAAATTCCCCCCTTATGCGAAATCGCTTATTCTCGCTTAATAGCAACGACAATGACAATCTCTGTCTCAGCTAGCAGTGCTCGTAGCTGTCTTTCGATATTCAAGCAGAAAGTGACATTGATTCCCCGCGAGTTCAGTTGCATCTACAGCAGGTGAATGCCGCGTCATAGTTCGTCTATCTCTTTCACATGCATTGATAGGTGATAGTTTAGCTCTGAGTATTGTTGATAGTTGCTATGCTCACAAGGTTCAGTTCTAAGAGGAGAAATCATTGTCATGTCTCTCCAGTTTTGTGTCTTTCCCATCCTCTAGCCCCCAGAATCATTCTTGGAAATATCATTCGTCTGCATCAGCACCAGAAACCCTTCGAAGCCAGCTTCATTGTCTCTCCGTCAGACGATAGATTCCTCCCATCTTTTCCACCTGAAACAATGATGCGCAAGCTATAATGCAGCATCCAGCTCTCAGCCTTTACTCAAACAAAGCTTGGTACTCCTGTCTCGTCATCACCTCAATCCTCGGTGCCTTCCACCAATCTGAGCATTTGAATTCATTTTCGCTCACTGCCATATTCCAGCTCTCCAGTTTTTGGCGGTGTAACTTTTCATTGGCAATCTTTGTCTCCATAGATTGCGTCAGCATCTTCTCCAGGAACTTTGAAACTGCATCTGCGATGACAACGCAAGCAGGGATATTTGAATCAAATGGCGCTTCGGTGACATCCTCGCCCAGCCTGGCGCGAAAACTTTCAGCATGAGCGTCTTCGGATGCGTCATACTTGTGGTTGCCGAAGCCCGTGATGATTGTTGGCTCGATCAGAATTACTCGTTCAAGGCAGTTGAATCTTCTAAGGCTGTGCCTGAAGGTGTCGATATTTTCGCGGCCGACAATATCTTCATAGTACTTCAGTATCTTCCATCGCAAACCGCTGATGGCAAGAAATCGGATCTCTGGCATTGCCTTGACAAGTGGTAATGATTTGCGGATCTCGTGGAGAGTCAACTCGGCAAAGTCGGTCTCGCTGCTCCAGTATATCTTCCTGGTCTGCTCTTTGAGTCCCAGCTGGTATACTTTGAGGGCTCGTTGCCTGGTTCTAAAGTTGATCGAGAGAGCAGCAGGCAGCGGCGCCAGGATGTGGAACGTGTAGCTCGGGTATGCTGCATTCGGAGTGCCGGCATTGCCAATTTCCAGCTCGAGCTTGACATTTCTCCGGAAATAGCAGGCCATCTGCAAAATAGTTGCTTTCAGTTCATTTGGAAGCGATTCCCACAGTTCCAACAACCTTTTCTGCGCCCTGGCATGACGAGAAACTGTCTGCGCGGCCCTTCTTAACAGCTTCGCTATGACTGTGGACATAGGACTAACGTTCGATGACATTTTGGTGGATGGTTGTGGTTCGGGCTTTTGGGGCGTGTGGCGTGTCTTTCGGTGAGCACCTGATGTAATTGAATTGGGAAGTGATGGAAGTGTCCCACAGGGGTAGCCAACGGATAATGAGTGTGAAAGGTATGGTTGTATGTGTAAGTCAAGTCTGTACGAGGTGTCGAGTCCAGAGTTTGGGGTTTTGTAAGTCAAATGTTGAGGAAGTAGAAAAGAAATTTTGTTGGTTGCAGAATATTAAGACTTAAATAGGTTATTTGGCCTCTGACTTTCGAATTGCTACTATCGTGCTTTTCTCACTTGTATATAATGCTATTGTTGTCTCGACAGACATGCGCAAGTGAATTGTCGGACTGTGAGAGTAATGGCTCTTGATGTCCAAGTCGGATTCTCTGTCATAATTAGCCTCAGGCCGCTCTTTGATCAAAATCTGTGTTGATGATATGACTTACTGTTTTCTTTAGAGCTTGAGGACTATAGTCCTGGTGTGTTTCTTGGTGAGAAATGTCTTTTGTGGTGGAAGAGAGTTAGGCATGAGAGAAGCCTCTAAGTTTCTGATCATAGAAAATTATCAAACGGCCCTCATGACTCAAAAGGACACCAAAATTCTTCCGATGACTCGAGCAATGATAACAGACGATGTGCGCAATTCACTATAGAAGTGGCGACTCATTAGAACTAGAATATAATTCTTTGCTCAATTCCATAACATTAGACGGATGTCCATGACTCAAAATTGCGTCGAAGTTTATCCAAGGATCTTGACCGTTGACGAACATTCGACTCGCACAATTCAATGAAGTAGACGTCTTAATCGTGATTCGACAAAATTAGGTCTAGTGGTCAATCGTCGAGCATTTAATTTTCCAAGAATGCGCTCAACTTTCTAACAATGGATGAATGGGAAACATGCAACACACACACTCTTAAGTACTATAAATTCTTCCAAGTGAAGTTTATTAACAAAAAATAACGCATTTTGCTCACCTAACTGTTACCGGTGTATTTTTGACTTGCTTTTTGCCTAGTGTTATAGCTAGTGAGCACAGAAATCTGAATGAATATCTACTCACCATATTTTTATAGACTTATAGCTCATGCGTCTTCTATTAGATTTGTAAGTGCAAAATGCTAGCTTATAATTTATTGAAGGCATTTGTGACTTCATCAGATCAAATGCATCATATTTATTGCGATTAAATAATTATCGTATTATATATTGATTCGCGTCTGTCTTCCTCCAAAATATATACGCTACAAGGCTTCTCTTCGAGAGCAAGAAGAGAGAGCAAATTTTGTAACATTGATCGATTATTAGTATTCTGAGTCTTTGCACAATTAATCGATATAAACGGGTTCTACGTTGATAACACAATTAAAAATCGATTCTGTATGGACTTAGAGAGTTACATCACTTTGGAGGTTGCAGTGACCCGTAGGCTTGTTTAAATACACGAAATTCGATTTCCAGAGTAAGTTGGGATTCAAAAGCAAGAGAAACGAAGTCACACTTCATTCAGAACTTCTAGAGCACATTCATGATTTTGAAACACCTCTGTGATTAAGTTCGCAATATCAAGAGGAAATTTCATGCCACCAAGTCAACGACCATGCTTAATCCGTAGCATTCCTCAACCTCAGCACATGGAAGGCTCATCCTTCACTCACGCCTCACCCACTTCCTATCAAAACCGGCGTACATTAAAATTCAACTTGCTGGTCTAGTTTGAGGAAGAGACAAATACGACTAAGACTGCCGCATACCTGCGTCCTGTTAGTATCGGATTGTATCTCTACCACGAACATATCTGGAAGACTTACCCGATTGTGCCAACCATTATCTCACTCCTCTTTGCCCCACATATGCTAAGAATTAGAGCCATCACGAAAGTAAACACTCCAATAAAACCCAATCGTGTTTTTTGTCCTTGGATTGTGTATAGAGACACAATGGATGCGACGGCAACAGCTACCACGAGAATAACTGTGAGAATCTTGGCGATTGTCTGGACTGTGGAGCTAGAGAAGTACCTAATACTTCTCAGATTGCCATCATGGGTGAACTCTAGTTGATCTCTCTGTCTTCTTTCAGGATTTCCCAGATTAGCCATAGATTGCACTTACACGAGAAAGGGATGACAACCATATATTCATTTGAATCGCCAAATCAAGTCTACTTTCCAGTTTTTTGCTTAAGGTGGCAAGGTCGTTTGCATCGTCATCCATAAAATCCCCTTTATTCTTCGAAGTCTGCCTGGTTTGTGGAATTCGGTCATCTAAGAAATCTTCTTTGGCATCAATCACTTGAGGCTCTTGACCACTCGGCTGTGACAACCAACACCTGAAGTTTTGCACCTGAGTGTAGCTTGGTGAAGGTAGACCCATGACTTGTCCATATTGTATTAATGCGGAGTCTGCTGCAGAGGTAAGAACTTTGCCACCCAGTTTGGAGTAGGCCGAACTCACTGTAGTTTTCGATAGTCTCCCTTATCTTTTTCACAAGCTCTAAGCGCTTCTTGTCCGACGCGAACTCAGTCCAAGATTTCAGGGCTGGAACGTTGCTCTTTGTCAAGTCATCGTCGACGGCGGTCAGTTGCGCTTCGAGGTCTTGCATCTCACATTGCAGGTATAACAGATTCCTTACGTTAAGAGACTTGAACTTCCGAAAAATGTTCCAGTCCTGGTCCTTGGAAATGAATGCAGCGAGCTTCGGGTATCCATCTGGTATGGTATTGAAGTTGGGAGCGGGGCTCATTGTGCCTGAGAAATGAGATGGAGAGAACTTGATGTGCTCCACCGCTCTTGTCGGTCTGTCTATTAAAGATGGTACCTTCTGCGAGTACCTGCCTCAGCATTCGTCATCAATGGAGGGCTGAGTCCATTTGCTCCAGTTGGTATGCTGATCAAAGAGTCACCTGCGCAATAGCCACAGCGAAGTCGACTCAGACCGGTTGGCTCCGTGTCAGTCTCGGAAAATACTTTGGAAGACCACGGAACATTCGGGACGGAACTGGATCATTCAGACGTGCCTATCTGTTGGGCAAACTGCGAGGCAGTCGGTGTAGGATTACAATGAGTGGTATTACTATATAAGTCTCCCTAGTACTTCGAAATTATATTTTGCAGCTACAAGTTTAATACCATTATCATTCATCAAAACAAACGAGCAAACAGTTCCGACATCTTCATTAAAAACCACATCTACCAGCCACATTCACCATGGACCCTTACACCGCTGCCAATGTGGCGGGCGTTGTTGGTTCCCAGATCCCTTTTACTGGGTCGGTCATGGCAGCTACACAAGGGACAGCTCTTAGTGTCAGCGCACCAGCTATTGCTGCTGCCGTTGGGCATACTGTAGTTGCAGCAGGTCGTGAGTTATCACACATATGCGCGGCGAATCAAGAGAATTTTTGCTGATAAAATTATGCAGATGCCGTCATGGCTGTCGTTGTATTTTTGTGAATCAAGGGGATGTTTCCTGGGGAGCAGTCACACGTGGAGTTGGGATATGAGGGATGGAAGTTTTGAATTCCGCCACGGTTATGGGAGTAGATCACATGGGAAATAATTTGTACCGAGTAGCTTTTGTAGATTCGGACGACCAGTATTGCGTCTGCCAGTAAAACTCTCTGTTCCATATCTATCATCAGCCTTTTCATGTAACATCTTTCGCTTTGTAGACAATAGCGTGATCATCGTGTCACTTCTTTCAGCCATCTTCAGCCCCTTTTCTGGAAGCGAGCATGGCCCCACTTTTGCCACTGTCACCTTTAGTATTGCTCCCTAACTGATCACCGAGTAGCATCCGAAATGCTATCAAGCATTTCACGCGCTGAGGTTGTTATTTGAAGTAACCTTAGGATGCATCAAAACGCAAAAGGATAATTTCTCCTCGACCACAATACTATCAATGGCGCCAACAATTCCCTCCGAGCTAGCGTCGAAGTACGGTTTCGTCTTCTGCTGTATTGTTGCAGCACTGTTGACAGATCGATGTCTGACGCCTCCGAACGCGTCGACCAGCAAATCCGCAACCAAAGATGCGTATGCCAGCTTGTTTAAGACGCCTCACTACCTCCGAGGTAGAAGATTCATCAATATTGCCCTCTGGTGCTACCACGCTTATCTAGCCTTCAGCTACCCCGGAGTATCTCACATATGTCCACAGAAGGGAAATCTGAATTACGAACTCATAAGCTGGAATTCGTACACTATCGCATGCTTGGCAGTCATTTGCGCAGGGGTACTGGTCCGACTACTAGCCTTCGCACAACTCGGGGATAGCTTTACGTTCAATCTAGTGCCGCCAAAGAAATTGATTACAACTGGAATATACGCTTTCGTGCAACATCCAAGCTATCCAGCGGGACTTGCTATATTCTTCGGAAACGTTATGTTATTGCTTCGGGTAGATGGATTAGTCGGATGTTGGATGCCACAACGTTTAATACATTGGAAGGGCATGGGACAGATCGGCACTATCTCTATATTACTGCTATTTGTTCTTGCTTGTGTCGGTCTGCGGACTCGGGTGATGGAAGAAGAGGAGATGCTGCACAAGGAATTTGGAACTCAGTGGGAGGAATACCATCGCAAGACCAAGAGAGTCATACCGTATATATTTTGAGTTGAGAATACCTCTCCCTCACTTGTTTAGCAAGTTGGCAAATCGAAAGCTGTGTAGGAACGCCTCAAAATAGTCCAAGCTTCCTGTTATACTTTCAATTGCCGCTTGTTGTTTCAAGAACAAACCCAGGCTACCCGATATCTCGCAGCGGCACCTTTAATGTCTGCTAAACATATTCAGTAAGTCGCGAATGGTTTCCGCGTCTGGGGAACGATCATCTCCAATATACGTGAAAGCATTTGGAGCGACGTCACAAGATAACGTCGGATCGGCACCTTTCTCGATCAGGGCTCTGACAAGTTCGATATGTCGCTGCGATACCGCATAGTTGAGAGGGTATCCGAATTCAACGTACGTGTTACGGTCGATAGACATAGAGCAGCAGAATGAAGAAGTGTTAGGATTCAATCCATCATCGAGCAAAAACTTCACCATCTCCAGCTTATTTGCCACCACAGCGCTGTGCAGAACTCCGCATGATGATAAATCAAGTTCCGTACAATGCCGTAGCAGGAATCTCATGAAATGTACTGATTGGCATCTTGCTGCTATCGCGACAATATCTCCCGTGATGATAGCTCCTTCCTTTAATAAGAGGCCTACCAGAGGGATTGCGTCATGATTCTTTGGCTTCTCCGTCAGTTCCAGACCGATTGCTTCTTCGAGTAATCCTGTTAGAAACTCAGGATATTTCTTGACTTCAAATACATTCAATGGAAGTAAAATTTGTAGAATTTCTGCCCGAAGAGTTCTTGCAGCAGCCCAAGAAATGTTGCTGTCCACCTCAAGGTTCTGATCAACACAATACTCTAATATGTTCGGGTGTCCAATCAGGGTTGCAACAAAAGCAATGTCGTGAAAAGGTGGGATATGCCCCATTTGATTCATTTCGGTAGCAAATTTCTGAACTACCCCAAGATCACCTGCTGCAGCGGCGAGGAGTATTCCAATCTCGATATCATGCCCTGGATCCAAAAGCTCCGCATTTATTCTGCATGCAAATATGAGGCTGTCAAAAAGTCAGATTTCAACTTGAAGAGGCACTGGGTTGACTCACGCAGGATGTGCAGCGTTTGTACCAGGCTGGGTCTTGCATGACTGAATGACATCTGGGAGCTCTTTTACAGCCGGTTTCCAATCTCTCTGTACCGCAGTCTTATCCCAAGTACCATTGCTGTCAAGAAGCTTCAGAACTCTGCAGCTGGAGTTGTTCAATTCCCAGCGTCTCGGATACCAATTTTCTGAAGCCATTGCAAGGTTTGAAGCTCAGATGTGGTGCGATTTCTCAGTAGAGTGGATGCCTTTCTAGAAGAAAAAGTCCAAGCTGAAAAGTCGATGAGATTTCAAGAGGTGATACACATAGCGAGAGAACATGTCGCTAGAGTTGAGATGGTGGAGGCGCAGCGAGCCACAAGCTCCTGAGTAGCCACTGGCAAGTTCGATTCGACAAGTCAACTTCCCGTGGTGACCCAATGATTGTATGTTGGACAAGGGGAATTTTCAGCGTGGCGTTTTGGCTTTCCGGCTGTCTTTTTTTAGATAATTGAATATACGGAGTACCGATTGAAATCCGATTCTTGTTTTCACTCGTGTCAGTTCCTAAGAAAGCACGACTAAATATCGTGTTTAACGTAGAAAGGCAAATCAAATTCTAAAGTCAGGTTTCTTGTGATTGATTTTAGCGGCATGGCAGAACGGTAAGTTAATGTGTAACGGCACCCAAAACCTGACTAAGCCGATGTTGTGCAGGCTCAAACAATTCAATTATGACCTACTTGGACTTCTACCATGCGCTCCCCAGGCTGTATTCAACCACGAGGGACAAAATAGCGAAAGCGTATGTAGTCCTAATACAAGGACCGATACAATAAATCGGATCATGAGATGGGTCGAGAACAATGACAAGAAGAGTATTTTCTGGCTTTGCGGGCCAGTAGGCTGGGGGAAAACAACTATTGCTCAAACTATCGCCCGCAAATGTCAAGACCAGGGGCAACTTGGGGCAAGCTTCTTTTTCCGGGACGACAGCAATGTGAAAGATTCCAAAAAGTTTTTCACAACCATTGCGGCTCAATTTGCAGAAAAGCAACCTGTGCTGAATCGATACATTCGAGATGCTATTGAAGAACATCCAGATATCGCGAACGAAGGACTCAGTGAACAATGGAATCAACTTATACATGAGCCGTTAAAAAAGCTTTTTGGACCACCCCGATTACCACTTGTACTAGTAATCGATGCACTTGATATGTGCCCTGAGGACAGCAGTGTACGCGAAATAATCCAGCTCCTGAGCTCTGTACACGACCTGAAGACTACTCCCTTACTGAGCTTCATCACTTGTCGACCAGAATTGGTCGAGAATCACGTCTCGTCCATGGTAATGGAATCAAAAGAACGCGATTACGAGCTCTATGATCTAGAGACTTCGGCTGTGGACAACAACATGCAGGAATTTATCGGTCACAGTCTCGACTCTACCAGAAAAAAATTTGATCTGAATGCGGAGTGGCCAGGGGACGATGTCACAAGGAAGATTATTTCACACTCTAGAGGCTCCTTTCTGTGGACTGCAACTCTGTGCAAATTTATCACAAGCCAGTACGAAACAAATCTTGACCCTATATCGATTATGTCAACTCGATTTTCAGACATTTTCCAGTATGACTCTGCAGCCATGACTATCGAAGATAATTTGAACGCGCTCTACACCTTCATCCTGAACAGCCTGAACATTCAAGGGGAAGCATACCAAGCAACGACAGATTTCTCGAGTTCGACAGTTACATTGATTGGAGCTCTTGTTACGGTCTCCTCGCCAGTGTCTATAGACTCAATGTCCGCTTTGCTTGGGATTGAAGCCAAAGATATAAAACGGAAACTGATGGGATTGAGCTCCGTGATCCAAATTCCAGAAGACTATACACATCCACTTATGTTCTTCCACACCTCTTTCCGGGATTTCCTACTTGACAGGTCCCAGTACTTCTCCGCCCACGTCGGATTTAATGAGAGAGCAACACTTATGATACTTGGAAAAGGTTGCCTACGAGTCCTTGAACGCGCTTTAAAAAGAGATTTACTCAACTCGAAAAGTCCTGATACACGGGTTCTTGGCGTGAGCAATCGATTGATAGATCAATGCATCTCAAAGGATGTGCAATATGCCAGCCAAAACTGGTTTCTTCATTTGAGAAAGGGGGGCGTCCAGATTCGTGATCATGACGAAGTTCATGAATTTCTTCGAAAGCACCTGCTACATTGGCTGGAAACTTTGAGTTTCCTGAGACAGGTGAAAGTTGGCGTTCAAACAATAGTAGAACTTGAATTAATAGTGTCGGTGAGGAGTGTCTGTCAATTTTTATCGAGTCCTAGCTTACTTCATCTAGCCGATCGAAGCACCAAATCTTTTCGACTTTGTGAAGGATGCAAAACGTTTCATATTCTGCAACGAGACCATTCTTGAAACGGCGCCACTTCAACTATACTGCTCTTCATTGCTATTTGCGCCACAAGAGAGTTTGATCAGGAAGAACTTTTGCCATGAATTACCAATTTGGATAAGAAGCGTACATGGAACTCGGAAGAACTGGAGTCCTCTAGTCAAAACCTTGGTTGGCCATTCAAATTACGTATGTGACATAGCCTTTTCGAATGATGGAAGAATGATGGCAACCGGGTCTTTCGACTATTCAGTCAGGCTTTGGGACTTTCTCAGTGGCACGCAGATACGTGCCATAAAGTACGCTTCAAGCGAGGTCGCAGGCATTTCCTTCTCCCCTGATAACAATCAAATCGCGATCGGGTATTACGATGGGTCGGCGAGGTTGTGGGAAGTTGCAACTGGCACTTTGATCCGCCATTTTTCATGTGAAGGCATAGTGGACATTCTGAGATTCGATCCTGATAACCGTCATCTCTACGCATTGGACGAGGATGGAATTAAAGTTTGGGACCTGAACACGGGTGACCTGCATCATGTTATGAAATTCCCCGTCACTATGTACGGCCGAACTGAAGCAATTTCTTCTACTTGTCAACTTCTGGTGTCAAGACCTACAATTTCCACTGTCGTCATCAGACGAACAATCGGTGGAGAGGAGATTCGTGTTCTCGACGGCCACACAGACTGGGCAGGATGTGTTGTGTTTTCCCCAGACAGTACAATGGTTACATCAGCTTGTGATAAAACTGTCATGCTGTGGGATGTGAGCTCAGGGTCGATGATAGCCAAGCTGGAAGGACATCAAGATCAAATCCGCGATGTGGCGATCTCTCAAGACGGCTTGATGGTCGCATCCCTCTCAGCTGATGGTACAGTCATGCTCTGGGATGCCAAAACTGGCAGTTTGATGCAGGAATTGAGCAAGTATTTTATTGATGACGTCAAAATTGCATTCTCTCCCTCTGGTATGCTTGCTTCCGGTTCAAGTAGAGGATCAGTACGGTTATGGAGTATCCACGATAAATCTCCATATGATCAGTCGGCTGACTGTGCAAGAACAAACGTCGAAGGTATTGTCTTGTCTCCTAATGGTGAATTATTCACGCTGAAGCCATGGGGAAACAAGTTCGAACTATTGATCTCAGAGTCTGGAGCTACCCAAGGAACTTTTGGTAGACACTTGGCAGATATCCTGCAGGTCGTGTTCTCACCTGATTCTAAATTGGTGGCATCCTCTTCGTCTGATAACATGATCAAAGTATGGAACATTGCGACAATAGATTTACTACACTCCATAGACTTTCGGCTAGATGGTCTTGGAATAATCCGTTTCTCTCCAAATGGGGAACTTATTGGAGCATCTGGCGGCTGGAACGGTGGCATAGGACTGTGGTCAGTGCATTCCGGCAAACCATGTCTTGTGGAAGCTGGCCCCACAACATCAAGCCCTGTATTATTCTCGTCGGACAGCAAGTCTATCGTCTCGGGATCTCACAATGGGGACATCACAATTTGGGATACAAGGACCGGAAGAGTGGTAAAGCAGTTTACGCCATTTTCGAACAGAGAACGTGTTGAAGTGGACGCTATGTCTCAAGATGGGAGGTATATAGGCATCATGCTTTACAACTCCATCTCTATCTGGGACCTGCACAGCGGTACTGAGACTCGAAAAATTGAGAATTGTCATCCTCAAAGCGCACGCATCATATCTTTTTCTAGAAATAGCAAGATGATTGCATCAGCTTCTTATGAAGAGGAGTTCAAGATATGGGATTTAGCCACTGGTAGTCTCCTTTACAAAGTGGAAACTGGAGGGCGCGTATACGGAATTGAGTTCACTGGTGATGACAAGTATGTTAATACCAGCCGGGGAGTCTGGCGTGTTGAGAATTTGAAGAAAGACCCTGAACTAGAAGCTCTGAGGCAGCCGCAACTTGAGATTCTGGCAAAGCAGTGTTGGCTCACCCAGGGAGGGGAAAATATTCTCTGGCTACCGAGCGAGTATCGGGCCACATGTGCGGCAGTCGGGAAAGACTTTATACTTTTGGGGCATGACACTGGATCCTACACCTTTATAAGTTTGGCTGCAAAACTGTCACCATTCACTGCAATTTGATTGATTAATTTGGAAGAAGCAATATGCGCCGCAGAAACAAAAAGAACTAGTACCACTAAAAGGCACTACCTTAAGGCTGAGGCAAGTCTATGTATTGAATAAACAAGCACACTGAGAGCAAAACTGTCAGATGAACCATGCATTCTTCTATTCAAAGAACAGGCATCGAGAGCCCCCACCCAAACGAAATACCCCCGCTTACTATCACATTCCAAACGCCTTTACTACCGTGTCTTCAGGGGTTGATTTTATTTCATAACGTATGAGTAGCTAAGTCTAAAAACGACCAGTGAGAGAATCGAGCTGCAAATTCCTGCTCGCTCAAGAAAGAGACATTCGAATCACTCTACCATGCTGATGCCGTTCCTTTCCACTTGCCCAACCTCTTATACAAGGCGATCTTAACAGCAAAGGCTTTTTCAATTCTTTATTCAGCTGTGCCTGGTATAATTTAAGACATTGAGCTACGTCCCCTGTATCGGGCGCTTCAACGATATTTGTTCTCTCGTATGCTGGAGGTACCGGTGGGCTTTTTGCGGGCTTGCGTATCTCCTCGAAATTTCTGGTAAGTTTTGAGCGGCTCTCATACACGAAAGTCAGCTCCTCCAAGGCTTGAAATTTGTAGAGGACATCTGTGATAGATTCGTAGCGAAGATCTTCCTCATCATTACTTCTCCTAAAGTATAGGTAAGATTCTTCTCCTGGTAGGAAGTCCAGTATTGTCTTTTATGACTATGATCATGGTCATGAAACACCACAGCGAGGCGTTTTATTGTATTTGCCTCCAAAGTTGGGCTTTTCGAAGGAACGAGCAGAGGGTGACCTGCATTTGCTAAATGGCTAAGACCTCGACAGTACAAGGTTTCTCTCTCCGCAACGTCAGGGAAGTTGTAAAAGTGACTTACCTTCATCTCAGTTCCATTTCCAAGTTCGGTTGGAGGATTCTGATACAAGGTGTATTGTTCTGAGTAGAATCTCAAGACTCGTTGTCGAGATGTCTGCCAGGTTTCAAATAGAGCACGGTTCCAATGAACTGGCACATCCGAAGTATGGCGAAAGAGTCGTTTTTTCTGCCATGCGAGAATGACGACTTGTGGTAGTAGTGGATGATCCCAAATTTTAATCTGAATCTCCTGGGGTAGTAATGAAAACAGTTGAAATTCTTCAGCTGGTACCGCTTTTGAGGGTTTGTTTTGAAGGACAAAATCTCTTGTGGTTTGGACGATCGTGGCAGAAATGGACTCAGCCTTATGTTCAGAGCATTTCCTCAAATAGTTTTTCACTCTTCGGTCACCTGGTCGCAAGCTTTGGAATAAAGGCTGAGGAATATTTGAAAGGATCTTATGGGTTTCGTGCAAGGTCGTCTCAGGGTGTGCTGTGATTGCTTGAAAATATCTAAGGGGAAAGCGTTTAGAGGTGAAAAAGCTAAAAAGCAATCTTGGAGTTCTTTCATATAGTTGAAATCGGAATGCTGACAAGGGTGGTTTATGTTGCCACTGATAAACTGAATTTGTATTCTGTGAATCATTACTCTTGTGACTATATGATAAGCTTGCCACATATCGCGCGGTTTCATCTATGCCCAATATATTCCCATAATTCCCACGAGAAAAGTCTGTAGCAGAATTCCACTTAATCCCCAGCTCAATGGAACAGTTGCAGATGACCCAGGGTTAGCGGATGTCGTAGTGTCAGAAGTGGAGCTTGAGTCAGAGCCCTTATGAATCCATGGAGCTGGTCCGCATGCGAATGACTGCCATGTTCTCACTCCACTCCCCATAGTGAGATCTCCCGCTTGCTCAATCACAGTAGGACAATCGGTCATAGACCCAGTTGCACCGATCTCAGTAATCCACAGGTACTTATATTTGCAGATACAAGTCTCAAGATCCTTCCCATAGCCTCCACATGTATGTATGATCTTCCAAACTGAACTACAAGCTGCATCTGTTGATGAAAGGTTTGCAGAACTTGATGGTCTGGGGCTGCAGCGAATTCGAATTTCGTACCATAGTGCCGTGCTGACTGTTAACATATCGTGTTAGACTCAATTCAATCATTGTTGTCTAAATCAACATAGAAAGGTCAACGTACGCTCTCCACCATTACCTCCATTTGATATTGCAGGGTTTACCCAATTGATAACGCAATCGATTATGTTTGTGTCCCATGTTGGATTTTGGTTGCAGACGCACTGGTTTTGTTGCTCAGAGACAAAAATGAAACTGCCATCTACAATATCACATGCCTTGACAGCGGCATTGTATGGTCCAGGACATGATCCGCGGGATGACCAGTCGTACGAAGCATACTGTGCAAAGGCTGCAGGAAAGAAGAAGAGTGCCAGGAACGAAGTGATAGTAGCATTCATTGATAGGATGAAGACCTTTGAGCGTTTTATATTGTTTAATTTGGTAAATTAAATTAACTTGAATTGATGACTGACAGTTTGGAAAAGGTAAATGCCTTTTTTATATGGAGACTAACTAATTTCGATGTGGTGGTGCAATGGTCCCATGCATTGCTTCGACTGCTCTAGTTTCAAGCCACCACGCTTTTGAAGCTCTTTGAATGAAAGTACTCCCATAAATGATCAGCATGAGAATCCTACGACTAGACAGCAAACCCTCAAAAATCGGATGTTATAATATTTCCCGATTGTCTCGCGTTCAACAGCCCACTACTGCATTCAATGGCTGAGACATTTTCTTTGAAATCATCGCATGTTTCAAACATGTTTATGGAACATGAGCACTCCGTACATGAGTAAATAAATGTTCAATGGTAAAAGCCAATACTTGGGCAAGTTTGACGAATAGAGACATTTGATTCGCGAGTATGCCCGGAAAATACTGTGATAAGTGTGGCAATTACGTGACATTTATAGTTTACTTCATCCTGTAGGTAGTACCAGTTGAGTTTATTAAAGTCTGTGATCAGTGAGGAGATATTATGACCTGCGTTTCTACAAATCAAGAATGGAAACGCCATGGTCAAGAATTAAATCACGTGACAAACCACTAAGAGACATTCCATTCTGGTACCCATACTTTACACGCGACGAGAATCTTTGAAGCTATTCCTGACTGTATTTCTCCAGCCACACCGGGGTGATCCTAATAGGTCCTCAAGTTTTCCAAAAGAGCTTCGAGCTATGATAGGGCGGTGCTCTTTGTCTCCCATTATGTTACTCGATATACCATGAAATTACAGAAAATCAAAGAACTATAGAAAGCAAGCAAGTAACTGCGTAACAACAGGAATAATTTCATAGCAAAACGGTACCTTAGAGAATCATTGATTGTGAGGGCTGACCGATCACGTGAAATTTCAGAAAGGGGGAAAGATTCGTCTCATCATCACCAAAACCCCAAACTTTGAGGACGGTCAAGGTGGCAGACTGTGTTATAGCTATTAGAGGTCTTTTTTATCAGCACCATCGTAGCATAACCTTGGTCTGGGTAAGGTAAACACCCCCAGAATCGTAGCTGAGTAGAATAGCCCACCCTCGAATTGTACTAGCCTATAAAATGGTCTCAATTTACTTTAAAGAACTAAAGCATATCTCTGATTAATCTGGCTTTATTCTAGATTTCTATACCCCTCTAACTTCTAAGCCACTATCGTCAAATGTGCACCTTGATATAGGCAAATGTTTGAAGTTGGTGTTATGTTCCTTCATAGTCGAAGTGGCTAACATTCCTCGCAGTGGCTAGCAGAGGGGCGACAGGAAGGCAACGTTCAGGAAACAAAGGAGCTAGTTCTTGATGTTCAAGACATCGAAGCTTGGGCAAGAATACAAAAAGAGAAGATGAATGAATCAAAGTCAGAGTAGAAGGGTAGAATTATTCGTATGAGAACGGAGAGAATGTTGGAGGTGATGCAGTGGTTTTTCTCATACCCTAAAAGACTTTTTTGTTTATCTATGATTCTGTTTGGTACTCATTCAAGTACGTCCATTTTCTAGCTACACGCATAAACGCCCCCAGCAGGTTGCTAAGTCAAACACAATATTTCAATGAATGATCTTGACTACTTTTTTCTCTAGAACTGTAGCAACTTGGCGTCTACTAGCACCAGGCTCCCTTATTTTATGATTCCTACCACTAAAGGTTTCAGTCATATATGCTCGATATATATCTCCTATCGATTCCCTGGAAAGCAGGCCCAAACATCTTGTTTGTTCCAAACTTCATGAATCCGATTTCTCTTTATCCTTCAACGTGCTTCCGGTACAGGCTCAGAACGGTAATTAATCCTCAGACTTTTTCTGGTCAGCCGAGGGTGCTGAAGAGCGTCAATAGTACAAATCCACAACTTTCCAGACCGAAGGTCGGAGTTTAGGTATGCATTTTGTATCTAGATGGAGCATGTATTCGGCCTTGAGAAGTTGAATTTGTGTCTTGGCTGCAGATTCCCCTTGCTTGTTCCAACGTTCTGCTAGGCCTCATCTGACGAGTTCCAAGATAAGTCTAATGGAAAGTTTGCCTTCGAAACCCATTTTGAGTGTTTCAAGGATTATAAAATGATCGATGGGCAGACTTGGAAGTGTCAGATTCCGGAGAGCGGAGACATTGGTAAGTTTGACAATAATTTCGTATGTAATTCGTTCAGGTTTTGTACCAAGGTTGATAGAAATGTTCCTGACATCCCTCTGGAATGACAGGATTTGTTTTTTTTGTGCCAGATTTGTGACCTCTGAAGATTACCCAGCGCAAGTCTCCCAAAATATCTTGGAAGGCATGTTGGTGAAAGTGGACAGTATCAATTTCAGGATTGATAAATAGAGCTGCTCGCTTAAGTGAAACAATAATCCCTGACAAATTAAATGGAGCTTAGGGAGCCGCATGCCATAGGATTCCATGACAAATGGGAATGAAGGAGAGAAATGTTTTGACTGGATGGTGATTGTTTAGGAGAACCTCGCCGTGGAAATTACTACACTCTAGCGCTATAAAAACTTGGTATAAATTGAAGTTCAATACTGAACATTTTGGATGAAATACAACAGGGTGTAGTGTTTGTGGGAGCTACAAATTTGGAATTGTTTGTTCAAGTGTCTGTACAATTGGTCGTTCAAGTATCTATCCAAGTACAAATGAGCCTCAACTCACTCAAAGAGTCAAATAAGACGAATAAACCCCTGTGGAAAAGCGCTTTTTATTCTGGACCGACCTGTCACCAAGATTTAAGAGCGCTGCGGTAGAAACCAGTTCCTCCATAAGGAAGAGGGGGCGAGTTTGTAGGCAGCCTTGGAAAAGCTTCCCGTAGACAAGAGACTACTTGGACTATCCTTTTGTTGCATCCTTAGGTGTATTGGGACAAATTTGCTCCGGAATTAAAGCCCACCAAGCCAATATGAGATGACGCTGCTGTACGAGACGCAAAGATGCAGTAAGAAGCAAATTGGGCAGAAGATCGCCTTGAATTAGCTTCAAAACCTCTTCTCATAAGACGGTTTTATGATCGCCAAGCAGAAATGCTATATTGGAAGGCTTGTACTTGTACTTCCTCAAGGCTCAGTACTTGAACAACATGAAATCCCCACAAACCCGAATCCATAGCCCAGCAAGCCTGAGAATCCATGCTTCCCTCGTCAAATCTCAATAAAACAGTGAAAAAGCAATTCTGAATTTGAAGTTCCTGTCCGCAAACTGTCCATGTATGTGCCAGTACCTCTTGAGTGGTCATGGATAATTATCGTTGCGCTATTTGTTGCAATCACCATAACCCACTGCCCCAGCTGGAGGCCAGCTGAGAATTTTGACTTGGAAGATCATGCTACTATGAAATAAGGTCAGTCAGTGAATGACTATTTTTTTCTCCACAGGGAAAGGATTGGGAGCGGTACTTTTATCGAGAGAGTGACATTCCTTTACATAGCTGGTCCATATCAGTATTTGTAAGGATTTTGATGTCAACCTTTGAAGGTTCATCCAATGCCTTATCAGTGTCCATTTCCCGAGTGAAATGAGACGTTCTGTGCTTGAGGAACAATTCTTGGATTATTCCTTGGAGGGTTGGTATTGGAATTCTATGCTCAAATGAGTACGTAGAGGATAAAGTTTCATTCGGTTGCCGCATCTTCCATGTCTTGAGTTTTGGCAACTTGTAGAAAAAGTGTGGGTTTCTTGCTGATGGCTCGTCGCCCTGGCATACGAGATGTTGAATATCCCTAGAGAACTGGAGGATTTCAGCATGAGACACCGGCCGAGTACCCAAAGTCTGGAGACCGATGTTCCAATAAGCTTGTTCTTCGGTACTAAAATCAAGCCAGCGAAACAGCAGAGAACACTCAGCAGGACTATTGATAAGAAGAACATCCAGATTCATGTTCAATAACACGGGATATCCATTCAGCAAGCTTCCAAGATATGGTATAAAATGCCTGATAGCCTCTTTTCGGGACTCGGTACTTGCATGTAAAACTCCTGGCAGGACACATGTGACCCTCAGCTTATTGGACAATTTGCTTCTGCGTCCGTCTTCAGTGACCCCGTGGAAAGCCACAAGCCGGGGCTGAAGTGCCGCAAGTGACCAAACCGCTAGTCTCAACTCAATCGGTAATCTGGGAAAGCATGTGAACTCGGAGAATGCATCGCTCGATGTAGGAATAGTCGAGTCTGCATTTTCGTGGAGGGTCGCAGAGCTCGAAACCGAAGTAGTAGGATTTTGCAGATTGGGCTCGGCGGGCGAGGCCTGGTCTTCCACAGAAAGCAGAGCCAAACCTGATGATATCGATCCAGAGGTTGACATGGTCCGAGCACGAAGTAATCGTGTCACAAAGACTAGAGTGAGTCTATCTGCGATAATTAGCACCAGAAATCAAGGTCAAGAGTCAGTCGGAAACACCGAGCTCACTGTAACCGAGTGCTGCCAGGGAGTATTGCAGCAGTATCAGACAGTTTGGTGGTTTCCTGAGGATGTAACAGTGTGAAGCCGATGCGTGTCAGTTACTCAAAGAGTGGTTGGAAGGAAGACCGCGAGTCGAATTGAGGGTTTCGACCGGGTTTTGTATTTTGGAAAAATTTGCATTCGACAGAAATAGAATTTCGCGTTTAAAGAGACCTCTACATCAATCAAAGCTGCGGATCTTAGCTATGGTATAGATAAAGGCAATTTGCGATCTTCTAGCGTCGTACCAAATATGGAGCGAGAAGAAAGAGGCGCTGGCTTCTATTGCAAAATCAATTTAAGAAGCGAAGGGTTCACATCTACTCTCTAGGAAAATACTCTAGCTTACTTGAACAACAGATATTTGGCAATCAGAGTAGACTTCTTCACTCGAACAATAGCTCAATAGTTTCATACTTGTGCATCTTGCAGAGTTTCCCTACGCTCGAGGCCAGATGTCGCGAATATACATTGTGAATATCGCAGAAATGATGATTAATTGTTGCAAATAAGCTTATCTTGACATATCAGCAACTAGCAATTATGTCTAGCTAGGAGTCAGCTAGTGCGCAGTGAAATGTGAGGCAAGTTTTGAAGAGAGCCGGGAGTTTGCTCATTCTGCTACATGCGGGGAGATCCGTCACATGACAACGCTCAAATTGAAAGCTGGAGCACAATTCTAACTCCTCTGAAGACGCACCTATAGCTTAGAGAGAATTATTAGGGGTTATTGTACAATCAACATTCAAGTCAAACTCTCATATTGTCAGGTCAGTCATCGCCAAGTGCATGAAAGTGAATCTGCTGCATGCCACCCAGCAAGCGAGGGGAAAGGGGTTCACGTGACTGAATGTCAACCTCATGCCAGGTCACACCACCAAGAAAATTTTCAAGCCCGCAAGAAAACAATGCGCAAGTCAACAATGCTGAAGTCGAAGTCACACAAAGATTGGGGCCATGATTTGGGGTTTTATTTTTTTCTCATTTTTTTGTGCTTTTCTAAGTTTTCTGGATACAGGAGTGACACTGACAACAAAAAGAAAGGTAGAGTAACGAGCGTGTAATAAAACCCCAAATGAGTGACCTCCCTTTCCAACTCTTATGTTGCGAATGAGTGTCCAAGCTCCGTTTCATTATGCTGAGTTCCAAATGAATGTGATGTGCTGTAGAGACTGTAGCAGATGCAAGGATGAGGACGACATATCAATGCTGAGTTAAGCCTGGACACGACCCTCAGTAAGTATACTGTCTTGATCGAGGTTCGTTAGCTTTCACAGCGGCTGCTTGACCCTGTACTTGTGAGCGAAATGCAAACCTCTCCATGGTGATACATACCATCAACTTCTCCATCATATTCCAGAACTCCAAGTTTGTAGCCCCATGAATCCATGGCATATTACCAGCCTCCGTGCTCTTGGTAAGTTGGAAGTTCTCCCAACCATCCTTCAATGGAGTCTCACCTGTTGCTACCTTGGTAATTCGTCGAATGACGTGAAGAGGGTGATTTGTCTTGAGAAGAGCATGCCTGACTGCAGACATTTGATTCAGACAAGCTCCAATGAAGAGCTGATGCTCCTCAACGTCACCAAACATAATGTTTTGAACCTTGTTGTGGAAATCACCCATATCGAAACGATATCCAGTTCGGTGAGGAGAATGGTTGGGTGCAGTGCCGCCATAGAAGTAGCCAAGAGAGTCGACAGTGGGAAAGTAAAGAATATCGTACGCAGGATTGAAACAAATAGAGCGACCACCAAGAGAATTTGCAAAAGAACGTGGGTATTCCTCCTCGAAAACTTCAGCAGACTCATGGCAGACTATTTGAAGTGGAGACATCTTGTAAACAGCATTGGTCTCGTGAATGACCTCGTGAAAATAGAGGTTAAGCTCAGGTATCATGGTCGTGGCCAAACGTGATCGAGGCTTGATAGTTATGACACGAGTTTCTGGGTAGCCCATCTTCCAGATCATTCGACGTAACTCAGCAGGAAGTTCTGGAAATAGATGGAACTCTGTGATAGGAGTGTCAACTGAGGCTGTGGAGATAGTTGGCAAGGTGACACCGTCGTAGAAAAGTGACTTCTCAACCTCGTGGAAAAATTCCAGGTCATCGTTGTTGTAGGGGTTTGGAAGGATTGAAGCACTTGGTCCCTCGTCAAGTCTGAAGTTCAAATCCTGGGTTGTGAGTCTGCCTCGCGAATTGAAAAACGGAGTAGCGGTAAAATCGTTCTGAGAAACAGTTAGTCGAATTGTAGAACAGCCGAATAGAATGGTGATACATGCCCAATTACCCATACCGTCGATATAAATGTTTGTTGCTGGAGCTCTAACGGGTGGCAACTGAACCCTTTGAACCTGTTGGACTTGTTGCCAAGCAGGCAAAGAAGCTTGATGAGCCTCCAAAGAATATTGTGGTGCGAGGATGCCATCTACAGGCAACGCAGGACCAGGTTGAAGTACGTCGATGTACTCGGCCTCAGCCAAGTTGCCACCTAGGGCTTCATCCCATGATTCAGTTTCGACGTGGTTAGCATGTCCAGCATCACCTGAGTAGTCGTCATTGTGCTGAGAAGCGAAGGAAAGTCCGAGACCGACGACAGAGTCAGTAAATGAACCATCTTGACTGATTGACGAATAATTGCCATAACCAAACTCAGACGACATATCAGTTGAGCTGCCACCATCATCTGAGTCGCCGTGCTCACTCTCAATACGCTCATAGGGATGATCAATGGTTTGATCTGCTGGAAGTGCGAAGAGAGTACAAGGAGAGAGGCCGTTAGCTGCAGCAAAATGTTTAGATTTTGCGTCAACGACACAACCATCGCCAATTCTGGAGTGTGGAACGAATAGGCCGAGGCCGATAGCAGGTTCAGAGGCAGTGACAGAGGATTGTGTGAAGTCGATGCCAATGCCAAGCCCAGTAGCTGGAATACGAGGAGTAATGGGACTCATAATTGGTGGAGGGAGAGGATAATCAGCGAGACCGACTGGAGAATCATTGATCGATCCACCTAGGTGGATGGCAGTTGTATCAGAATAAATGTTGGCGTGGTCGAGGTTAATACCAAGATCAGCAGGTGAAGTGTAAGGGCGACTACCAACGTGAGGTGAGGTGGAGTCGTAGTAATGGTTGTAGTTGGAGTTCACCATAGTGGATCCGTCATCGATCGAGTCCATGTCCATGTGAACTTGAGTGCCAGTCTCAACAAGTTCACCTTGGGTACGATAGGGCTCGTTGGAGAAATACTCGTTGTATTGAGGTGGCGCAGATGCATTGATGCGAGTCTCTTCATCGTTGAATGCCATGAAGGACTCAGTGGAGTTGGAATAAGCGCTGTGGTCGAAGCCAAGTTCCACACCTTCAACGGATTGCTCGATGTAGTCGATGGAGGTTGGAGTAGTGACGAACTCGTAACAGTCAATATCCTCGTTCTCAGGTTGAAATGAAACACTTTGAAGATTTGAAGAGCCGAATGTAAGACCAAGTCCATTGATAGTTGGAGACTTGAGACTTGTGTGCTCAGGGGAGGAATGGATTGCAGCGAGGCTGTCATTGAGACGGGCCAAGTTGTCAGCGTAGTTCGAAGACATGATTGCAATTGGTACGTAGGTAGACAAAGAACTGATGGTACAAGTATTGATTGATCAAAGAGTTGTGTAGAAACAGAAGTTTTGGGTTGTGGTTGTTGAGTTTGCTGTGTGCTATTGTGTGTGAGAGAGTTTGCGGGAGAGAAGAAAAAATAAATGGATACGCAATTCAGCCTTATGCTCAAGGGCGAGATGCTGAATAGTGAAAGCGGTTTAGCGCGGCAAATATGTTCTCGTGGTGAGCGGCGTCGAGGTGGTGAAGCTAAAATCTGGCAGTATATCACCTATTCAGGCTAGAGCGAGAAGGTTTTGCCACGCAAACACAGTTTGCGAACAGATACTGACCATGGCCTTGCGAACAAGGCTGAAAACAAGAGTCAAGGTAAAGGCTATCAGTAAAACTGAGGCGAAGTGTGTCAGGAAAAAATGAAAGATTTCCTACTTGCCAGCGTCATTTTCGAGAAGTCCGCACAGTGAGTAGCGTTAATGGAATTGTGGGTATGTACAGCGCAAGTTATCCACAAGCAGCTTAAGACCAAGGTCAAGGTCAGTTTCTACAATAATCCACGTTCTCTTTGGATCTCTACCAGTCGATGACATTGTGATTTCCTCCCAGATTGAAGGTATCGGAACCTCAGGAGTATCATCTAACCTAAAAGTCTTCTACCACATAATCGTGACGAGACATTTCCATCACCTTAGCAATTTTTGTCAAAGTCCCAAAGTCGATTTTCACTGGTGAAACATGGATACCATCTATTCAGCAATTGAAACCACATCCTTTTGCTCATTTGACCTTTCATCATTATATGGTCGAGGCATTTGGGACAAATAACGGCAGTCTTCAAGTTTTGTTGTTTTGAAACAGGCAGAAAGGCTATTCTGTCAAAATGCATATTCAAATTTTTTTTTAAATAGAATAGAAAGAAATTACTATCGGCAGACTGGTCAAGAGCAATAGAAAGTATGATGTCCTAGGCAGAATCCACCGAACCTATCGCACCCAAGTGCCCTGATGAAGCTCAATTCTCTTCTCTCTGCACTCCCAAACTTTGTTATTTTGCCATCCCAGCCTATAATTTTCGCCTAGTATCCTCCAATGCTGCATATTACGATGTAGATCTTCCTCCTCGCCCGATAACATATGCTTCATGTGATTGAATTGGCGTTGGTGTCCTCCAAGGTCAATGGTCCAATGAAGGGCATCGGTTTATCAAAGTCCTCCTAGTTAGATTAGCTTTGTAACTCAGTGCAAGGTCAATATGGGAAGCTTATGAGATATGGCACATACCAGGAATTGTTTTGTCTCTTCAAAATTAAACATGTGTCGATACGGAAAATAAGGTCCCTTGCCAAATTCGATTGTCATAACGGCCAAGAAGAAACACCACCGGTAGCGGGATTCGGTATCGTCGATAGAGACGACATGCTCGGGTCTACCGAAGTATCGAAGTAATCGGGCTGTGACAAAGGGGAAAATGCAAGACGTCTCAAGTCCAAGGAGGCGCAACCGCTTTGAAATCAGAACTGTGTCTGGTTCACCGGTATCCAAGGTCAACCATGATTTCACCCTGTTGACACCGCAGAATAGGATCATACTACCTAACGATGTGAAAACAACACCGTCAGTAGAAGGGTCAATATAGATGCATTTTCCTCCGAGATTCGCCTCAAAAGCAGGTTCGTACTGTCTAAGTGCAACACTGCGCGCCTCTGGGTTGGTGTGCAGAAGTGCTGGAATTGGAAGTGTAGATTTCGCAGCTGCAAATATATTGCCCTCGCTACTTGTTGCCGTTTCGATCGAAATAAGATTAGGCCCAGGCAAGGCATATTCCCAGATCATCAGGCGAAGTTCTTTGGGAAGGTCGTTGAAGCGGGGAAGGCTGGTAATATTGGATGCCATGTTGGAAGATACTGTTAAGTATTCTTGGAAAGATCGAGTGAAATGGCCAAGATCGGAACGGAAGAGTTGAGTGATTGCTTGGCGGTTGATGTCTCGTTTCGATGATGTCTGAGAGTGACTTCGACGATGTTAATAACAAGCGCGCTGGTAGACAGAAACAAGTAATGGAGATGTTTTTGCGCCCTAGAAATAGTAGATCTCTTGATCTGGATGGAAACACAGAGGAACGCCGGCTGGGATGAGATGATTATTGTTCAAGATTTTCAGGTGTAGTCTAATGGCAAGAATGACTTTGATTTTCGAGGCGCCTATCAAAGGAATTCTTTTTGACATCGGACTTGGAAACTTGTCATTTTCTGTTCGAATTCACTTTATCTCGACTTTGTGGCCATTCGAGGTGAATGTGACGGAAATACTGAGAGCTTTACCAATGTCTGAGCTTTAACAACCTAATGAACGATGACATCGAGGCTCACATGAATTGCTTCTTTCATTTATAGTTCTCTGCTCAGATACTTTACCCCAAACCCTTGATACTTGAATTTTTGTTTTCGAGATCAAAAGAAGATTACTGCAACAATTCTGAATTAGAGATTACCGAATTGTTCAAATCACAAATGGAAAAGTCATAGAATCAAGGGTTTTTATTGAAAGTTAATGTCCACTATATCTCTCGCACCATGCATTGCTTGAACCATCTGTCCATTCCATATCCTCCGAACCCTTGTCCCGAATATTTTGGGACTCTCGATGTCTAGGCGATCTGACAAAGACACTGAGATTACCAGGAGCAGATGTCAAAGCACTCGCGATGCAGAAGCGAGTTGTGTGAGTAGACAGAAAAAAATCGACGGCATCCCCCCGAAGAGAAACAAAAAAGAAAATCACAGTGCATAGCCAATAGGACTACTAGCAGTCGTTCAACATGACACTAAAAATGCACAAGTTGTCCTCCCGGCAGAGAAGATCCTCAGCTGACCCAGTCTATGCCACGTGCCCTGTGATTATCCAGTCCTGCAACAACATCTGAACACCTCGCCTTATTGTCGTTCGGATCGTCTTGGGCAGCAACCTACTTGCCGTTCTCCTTCTGTTCGATCTGTTAATACTCATCCTGTCGGGGGGTCGAGAGTACTCACAAAAAAAGCTCGTAGACCTTTGAAAGTTCGACATTCAATTGATGGCTTGTAGTTTTCTCCGTTTGGAAGAGGATTTTGCGCAAGATAAGAGTTGAAATTCTTCTCTACATGGCGGTGTACCCAACGTGCTGGACCGGCATAACGTGCTAAAATAACATGCTCAGGCATTGAAAAGAAGTTCAGGATATTTTTGATCATCATGTCAGGGCTGCTAGGAGTGGTAAGTGCCAAAAGGACAGGCTTTTGCGAGGAAGGGTGGTCTTTTCTAAATTCCCAGCAAAATGAGTTCTCGGAGAATTGACACACTGCTCTGATGGCGGCAAACCCATCAATGAGAAGACCGTCCCTGCTAAAATCGATGTATAGTGGGTTGCCTCCAAGAGCATAGCCGAACGCTTCGTCGTAAACACTCAGAGCAGCCATTCTGGCCTCGAAACATGTATGCAATTGAGGTGGTATAGCGTACTTGGCATGGACTTTCGCGTATGAGGCGGCTGTCTCTTCCTCGTGTTCCATGATTGTGATAAGACGGCCACCTGGCAAAGACATCTTCCCTGTGAAATGGAATCAGTAGGAATTCTTTCATGTGAATTGCCATATAGATGGTTTACAATAACGGAAAGCTCGGCTCGAGAGGGTACGGGTAGAGCAGAGAACTTGCAAAGATGCACCTTCTTGGAGAACAACTCACATATTGTAGTGCGTATCTCAGATGGAAGCTTCTTGAAGAGAGGAAACTCATTCTTCTTGTTGAACTTGTTCACGAGCTTACGAGTGGATCGCTTCAACGGCTTCTCAGCAATCACGGCTGCAATCGCAGGAAGCGCAGGTATTGCGGGAACCTGAAGCTGAGCCGATCCACTTGCAGGCAGGGAAGCCATGGCGAGGTAGAATTTGTGCTGTAGCAGAGACGGTAGCGAGGAAAATGGTCGCGGGTATCGATCGAAAAGTCGTGTCAGCAAGGTCGTTTCGATCTGTCCCAGTTCGTGTTAACGAGCAGCCAAACACTCGAATAATGAGTGTAGGATTGCTGTGGAAGAAAGAACTGCCAACCCAATCTCTCTTGAGTAGCACTGGCGGGGTTGTAAAGGGAGAGGTGGTAGACGCGGTTGAGATTGGAGATATGTGGTTGACGTGTCCAGATTAGGAAGGAAGTTTCGCACGACGATTAACTAGACTAGTGCCAATTGCAAATGGGTTTTGAATTAATGCAAGGAAACTCAATAAGATGGGTAACAAAATTGAGATTAAACTTCAAATTCGGTTCTGAATCCTTCTAGTTAAAGTTGATGCCTCGATTCAGGAACCAGCCAGTAAAGCAAATACTTGCAGTGTGGTCCTCCTTTCCTGTAGACCTCCAATAAATATCGCTACAACTTAAGGCATCAGGCACTAGAAGATGCTGTGGAGGCAACGATCACAATTTGGAACTCGCAGGCCGTTGGCAATGGGGGCAAGAAAATTCTAACTGAGCGGGACGCATTTTTTGGCTGCGTACTTGGGCACAGGCGCTGAACTATAACACCACAAAGAGGAAGATCTCTATCGTTTTGGTCTCTTTGGACCCCATCAAGCACTTGCGAGATGTACCTGTCGAGTTAAAACATCTGTGTGATAAGTCATTTGTCTCATAGCTAGGCATTTGGCAATACAGATCAGATGGAAATGCAATTTTTTACATTGCATCATACCTATCGGCACATCTAACGGGATAAACACTCCCGCTTTACCACAGCCTACGTTAAGTCACTTCCAAGTCCCGCATGTGCTCCCTGGAAAGACCTGAATACCCATCAAAATCTAACATGTCTGCCGGGTATTGGTAGTGTCGTTGGAGTGGCTGTGGTGGCAGCATTCAGGAACGCAGACGTTTTGGCACAACCCTCGGGTTTGAGACCCTATTTCCAGCAGTATCAGTAATTTCAAGAACTTCTCAGTGGTAGATATCGTTTATTTCTTACACACCGAGCAGCACATGACATATGTATCAATACAGCCACCGCTGTTGCTGAAGAGGATGTCGCCTATCAAGATGAATTACATCAGATTCCATATACCACTTTCATAAAGATTTTACGTGTTGTTGGAGTAGCTTCCAGCTATGAGCACCTTGTGAGGTGACATACAAGTGAAGGCAGGCTTGGACTGGCTAAAGATTCCAACAAGTCCACCTGGACAGCATATATGGAGAATGTCATCGAATCTAGGGCATTCTGGAAGCAATGCAGGCAACACTGGCCTTGAAAGTGAGAGAAAGATGAGAACAGCGGAGGAAGCTTTCATTTCGATTAATGATTGAAGAATATCTTGATTGATGGGGTTGACATAAACTGCACTTGCTGTTGGATATTGGTATTTATTCAGAATTGGGATACGCAACACAGATCGGCGATATTAAAACATTTGTTTTGACAATCAGTCAATACATGGCCTGGAACAAGGACCATGTGGACGTTGGTGTTCCATCAAGTCTGGTGTTGAGTGCCATGACGGATTTGGGGAACAGGATGGAACACAATGACACTAGATAACCAGCTGAGCTCTATCGGAAACCACACATCAAGCTAGACTAAGTCGAATATTGAATTGAGGTCCAACGTGCTATTTATGGTCACTAGGACCTCAGCTATGGTCCAATAGTGGCACCGGAGAGTAGGACGTGAAATGAGAACACAATGGCGACTTCGCATGCTACGAAAAGATGACTTCCCAGAATCTCAACCTGACGCCTCGGCATGAAACCACTTGTTCATGATTGTGAAATTTCACCCGGAATTTACGCACAACAAATAGGTAGGGAGAGAGAGAAGTGAAAAGGCGATGTCAAGAGCGTCAGGACTTGTGAACCAGGAACAAAATTGTGAGGCGACGCTAATCTCGCTCCAGTGTGCATTTATCATCGCGGGGTAATTTTATCGAACACCAGTATTTTTCGTCAGCTTCGAGTCAACATCGATACATCAGATGGAGGAAGACCGAGCCGAAGTCGACTTGGGTGTCGCTGTTGATATCGAGCAGACGATAGAAGCAGATGCCACCCGGAGACAGCCCAAGAAACGCTTTGTTGGACGAAGGGCAGCAGACGCAGCAGCCACAAAACATGTCGTGGAGGGAGAAATAGAAGGAGATGGTACAATTCAAGGCAAGTTGCTGAAGAACATTTGCATAAATTCCGTCTTATCTTGCTTAGCTGCGAAACCTCGACGAGCACCTCGAACCCTAAACCAAGTACCTCCAGAGATCTTGAACGACCAGGACATCAATGCAGCAATTGCCCTCCTCCCTCAAAACTACTCTTTCGAAATCCATAAAACGATCCACCGCATACGATCGAATGGATCAAAGAAAGTGGCACTTCAAATGCCCGAGGGTTTGTTGCTATTTGCGACCACAATATCAGATATATTGACCCAGTTTTGTCCCGGTATCGAGACTCTGATTATGGGAGATGTTACATACGGCGCGTGTTGTATTGATGACTACACTGCAAGAGCTCTTGGCTGCGATCTGCTGGTACACTACGCACATTCCTGCTTGATACCAGTGGATGTTACCACCATAAAGACCTTGTATGTATTTGTCGATATCAGCATAGACACAACCCATCTCTTGTCCACGTTGGAGAAGAATTTCTCGTCCGGAAAGACGATCGCTATGGTAGGGACCATTCAATTCAATGCGACATTACATGGGGTACGAGCGCCTCTCGAGAAGGCAGGATTCAATGTTTTAATTCCGCAGATTGCTCCGCTGAGCAAAGGAGAGATACTGGGATGCACATCCCCGCGGCTGGCCTCGACTGATGGGGTGGACATAATTTTGTACCTGGGAGATGGGCGGTTTCATTTAGAGAGCGCCATGATCCACAATCCTTCGATCCCAGCATATCGATACGATCCTTATTCAAGAAAACTCACCCGAGAGAGTTACGATCATAAGGAGATGCATACCTTGAGGCGAGAGGCTATATCATCTGCTAAAAAGGCAAAGAAATGGGGTCTCATACTTGGATCCCTCGGTCGACAAGGGAACCCGCATACAATGGAAATGATCGAAAAGAAACTTGAAGCTCTTGGAATACCATACATCAATCTACTCCTGAGCGAGATATTTCCAGGGAAGCTTGCGATGATGGATGACATTGAATGTTGGGTTCAGGTCGCCTGCCCAAGATTGAGTATTGATTGGGGATACGCATTCCCGCGACCATTGTTAACACCATACGAGGCATTGGTGGTACTAGGTTCGAAGGAAGACTGGGCAACAGGGAACGGTGGAGTCTATCCTATGGATTATTATGGAAAAGAGGGCCTTGGTAGAACCAAGGATGCCCGATGGATCACTGCGAAGGGGTGAGAGCGTCACAAAAGCCAGGGCACGTCACTCGCCAAGTAGGAACCCCTATATGGAGAAAGGAGTCTACCGCAATAACAACGCTGTCAGCTTCGGGCTCGCCTTGCGGTTTCGACTGAAAACAGCACTGAGACTACGAGCAATCCTTTTAGGAAGCTATACGGACTGTCTAGATGGAAAGATATATGACAAATCGGCCGTGATTGAAAAAGATGGCTTCGATAAGCGCCACGAAGTCAAAATCCTCCGTTTCACCAGCTGTGATACGAAGCGTTCTTGGTCGACTTAGAGCTCCAGTTTTGAATATGGAGGCAGCAAATGATATACAGTATTTTGTCGTTGTTCAAAGATCGACTTGTTACATCAGTGCTATTTGGCCTACCATTTAATTGTGAATGGCTGCAGAGTTCTCATATTTGTTTATCCTCATGAATCTGTCATCTACAGACTGATCGGCGGAGGTGTCGCGATCGGCCAACTTGGTTCGACAGAAGTGGGATAGGTGGGACCTCATGATATACTCCGCAGGGTCCAGATCGCTTGATACGTGAATGACTATAGCTTTGTTTAAATAAATCTTGCTGCTTCTCAGATACGCCTTGAAATACGGAAGTATATGACACAGTTGAATTGATCGCCAGTTCCAATCATGCCTCGCAATCTCAGAATCGGCGTGGACGTCGGCGGGTAAGTTTCCCTCTGGTCTCTACCTAACTGCACATTAAATTTCACAACTTTGCAGAACAAATACCGATGGAGTTATCCTAGATCCGTCAAGGTCTGCCGACCACGATCGAGGAATTGTAGCATGGCACAAAGCAGCAACGACACTCAATCCAAGTGATGGGATCAACAACGCCATCACAGCCATGTTCAAATGCTCCGGGATCAACCCTGATGATGTTGCAAGTGTGACAATTGGAACGACGCATTTCATCAATGCTGTAGTTGAGCAAGATGGATCTCGGTTGGCGAAAGTTGCAATTATGAGGCTTTGTGGACCTTTTTCCAGAGGTGTCCCACCGGGCATTGACTGGCCGCCAAAACTTCGAGATCTTATCTGCGCATATTCATGTTTCGTTGACGGTGGATTGGAAGTAGATGGAAGTCTCATATCAGATCTTGACGAGTCACAAATACGAGCCGAAGCGGAAATCATCAAAGCGAAAGGCATCAGAAGTATTGTTGTAAATGGTATTTTCAGTCCAGTCGATATGGTTTACAGGCAGGAAGAACGAGCAGCCGACATCATCAGAAGCGTCTTTCGAGATGCCGATATTGTTGTCTCGAAAGATGTGGCAAATCTTGGCTTTCTTGAGAGGGAGAATGCTGCTATTCTAAATGCATCTATTCTCGCGTTTGCTCGAAAGACAATTGCCTCTTTCCAAAATGCCATTTATCGACGGAATTTACACTGCCCAGTCTTCATAACGCAGAATGATGGCACAATTCTGCTTGCAAGTGCCGCATCTCAACTCCCGATTCGAACATTCTCAAGTGGGCCGACAAACAGCATGCGGGGAGCGGCGTTCCTTACCCAGAACGATATCAAGGAAGCGATGATGGTAGTAGACATTGGCGGAACTACCACAGATGTTGGGCTTCTGTTGGCGAATGGCTTTCCGAGACAGGCTGCTGCATTCAGCGAGATCTCGGGGGTCAGAACCAATTTCTCATATCCAGACGTTCGAAGTATTGGGCTCGGAGGTGGCTCTATTGTGCGAAGGCGTGCTGATGGGACTTTGTCAGTTGGTCCAGACAGCGTAGGATATCAACTACCAGAAAAAGCGCTTACATTCGGTGGTGATGTTACTACAGCCACGGATTATACAGTACTGGCTAATTCTGACCTTAAGATTGGGAACCGGTCACTTGTTTTAGCAGCTGATCTCGATGGTAACTTGGGTGACTTCAAAGCGGCAGTAAAAAGAATGCTGGAAAGGATAATTGACACAATGAAGACATCCGCGGAAGACATTCCTGTTTTGCTTGTTGGTGGGGGCGCAGTCCTCGCTCCTGATGAGCTCTCGGGCGCGAGTAAGGTCATCAAACCAAAATGGTCTGGAGTGGCCAACGCCATTGGGGCAGCTACTGCAAGAGTCAGTGGGATCGTTGATACAATCGAGAGTACTGAGTCCAAAACCACTGCCCAGGTGATGAAAGAGACCTCTGAAAGGGCAATCCAAAGAGCTATTGAAAACGGTGCCACAGCGGAGACTGTTCAGGTTGTTGAAATGGATCATCTGCCTTTGCAGGTAGGAGTCGATTATGCAATGTGGCAGAGGTCTCACTGACGATTCTCAGTATATCGCTAACAAATCTAGATTCATCGTCAAAGCCGTGGGGGACTTTGACTTCTCCCGTCAAACTGATGCTTTGCAAGGTATCGTAGCGAGGGAAGACACTGATGATGTGGAGGATCTCGACGACAGGTCTATTAATCAGAAATCTGGTTCAATAGAGGAAGGTCTCCTTACCCCAATCGATGTTGCGTCCTACAAGCCGCTCATCAGAGGTCACGAGTGGATAATATCTGAGATAGATCTCGCCTGGATCAGCACTGGCTGTTATATACTGGGCACAGGAGGAGGAGGCTCGCCATACAGTCATATGCTTCGTCTCCGAGAAATCATGCGCACCGGTGGTGTCGTACGAGTGATCTCACCAGACGATCTGGGAGATGACGATCTAGTAGCTTGCGGGGGAGGAAAAGGGTCGCCAACTGTCTCGATCGAGAAGCTTCCTGGCGATGAGTGGGTAACCTATACGATTTCCCCCATGATACTGACAAAGTTGGCAGAATGATGCAATCGCAAACCGAATTATATAACTTCATGAAGGTGAAACCAGATGCAGTCATCGCTCTTGAGATTGGTGGTGGGAATGGTTTACAGGGAATGATCCTTGGTGCGTCGACTAATATGAATTTACCGACAGTGGATGGAGATTGGATGGGTAGAGCATATCCTGTTGCGTGGCAGACAACGCCTGTAGTCTTTGAAGAGAAGCCGGTGTTTCTACCATCGACGATCTGTGATGGAAATGGCAGCGTGATGGTATGACCAATTCCACCCTGCAACCAGTAAGCTCCAGAGTATTGCTGAATGCTGAATTGTAGTTCATGACTCAGGCTCCTTCCGAGCTGGTAGTCGAGCGTGCCTTCCGCGCTGCTTTGTCAACAATGGGCTCTCACGTCGCTTGCGCCAAAGGCCCGATTACTGGGAAAAATACCAAGAGCTGGGTGGTCGAACACACAATCAGCCTTTCATGGCGTATTGGTCGAGCTGTGGCTTTAAGCAGGAGTCGCAATCAAATCGATACAGTCGCCGAGAGTATTATCGAAGAGGTAGGTGGCAACGAAAGTGCAAAAGTGCTCTTCAAGGGCAAGATCGTGGGAGTGGAAAGAACATTGCGGATGGGGCACGTATATGGTGAAGTCATCATCGAGAACATCGAGGACCCGCCGTCCGGGGAAGAGAGCAAAGGGCGCCTCAAAATCCCCTTCAAGAATGAGAACATCCTCGCAATCCAAGAATCTGTTGACGGAATGGAGACCCTCGTAGCCTCGGTACCCGACCTTATCTGTGTCATTGATGCTCAGAATGGCGAAGCTATTGGTGCTCCAGAGTACAGATATGGGTTGCTGATTATTGTCCTGGGCATCACTGCGAGCGAAAAATGGACGAGCACGAAGAGAGGTTTGGAGATTGGTGGGCCAAAAGGATTTGGAATGGATGGGGTGGAGTATAAGCCGCTTGGCGTTTTCAAAAAGCCTAGGAGTGTTATCGAGGAGTTTGGCCAGAAAGTGCAATGAAACGAAGCGGATTCAAATATAATTCCTGCAAGGCTCCAACATCCTCAATGATTATTTCTGAACGATCGTGTTTCTGGGTCCCCTGGTGAACATGCTCGGTGCAGTGAGTAGCATCTCTTGATTCTCTTTGAAATAGAAGTGACAATGTGGAGCAGCTTCTCATGTAGTTTGCCTCAAACAGTACATATAAACAAACATCAGGCAAGTCTCTTTGTAAAATTTTGAAGCTAAAGCTTATTTAAGAAGTACATTTCTTGGAGAATTGGCATCCCACATTCTGTGAAAATCCTTGAGATCATTCAAATCATCGCCTCAATCTAACGCATGTAAGGCTTGATTTGAGCGTACGACGACCGGAAATGCGATGTCAACTCAACTCTCACCTGAAGAAACGGAAAACCAACGTCTCCTCAATGTCCACCTCGACTTACTGAGGACACACCCTGGTGATATGGAAATGGAAGATGTCCGATCAGTAAGTGGGGCACCTATCCTCAGTATGCCTGTGCTTGAGCATATCGGAGGGAGTCTAAACAACGAAGGCCGCGCAAATTTAATCCAGTACGGGCTTCTAGCAGGCCTTTCAGAACCAGCTGGAAATACTTGCAATAACAAGTCGAGCGAGACTCCGGACCCACGAATATTTTTCAACATCACTGCACCATCCAGCACTTTCATCTGTGGTTCTCAGGGCTCGGGGAAAAGCCACACACTTTCTTGCTTGCTCGAAAACTGTTTATTTCTGTCTGATGTCAATAACCTTCCCAATCCACCCACAGGTATCATTTTTCATTACGATAAATTTATCTCGGATCTTGGCGGCTCGCCATGCGAAGCAGCCTTTCTGTCTTCGAATACAGAAATCAAAGTCCGAGTTCTATGTTCACCCACGAACATAGCCACTATCAAGGTAAGTCTCTAAACAAATGCTACATCTGAGAATATACTAGCCTTCTTCAGGCTGCCTACAGTACATTGAAAAATGTTACTATCGAGCCTTTGCATATCAACCAAACCGATTTGAATACCAAAAGAATGTTAGATCTCATGGCTGGAAGCAGAGAAGATGGACCAATGCCGTTATACTTGCATTCTGTTTATCGTATTCTACGAGAAATCCGAATTGAACAGCAGCAGAACGGAACCTCGTTCAACTACCAAGCGTTCAAAATGAGATTAGAGGCTAGCGCAATGACTCCTGCCCAGTTGGCGCCACTTCATCAGCGTTTGGACACATTAGAGAGTTTCATGCCCCAGGGACAGACGACCACTATTGGTATTGGAAAGAAGGGTAAAAAGGGTACAACTCAGCATGGTAATTCATGGAAACCCGAGGTAACCTCATCTTGGTCCGCTTTCGAGGATATTAGAATAGTTGCTTACAAAATCAGGCTGGAAGTCTGACAATAGTCGATCTATCGTGTCCCTGTATCACCCCAGAGGGTGCCTGCTCTTTGTTCAACATATGTTTGAGCATTTTTCTCGAGCAAGATATGAAAATGGGCAGGGTAATTGCGCTCGACAAAGCTCATAAAGTAAGCTGCCATGATCATACACATGCCGCTCCCTAACTTGACCTCTTTCCCAGTACATGAATACCTCCTCCGAAGCATCAACGCTCACGAACACACTACTAGCAATCATTCGTTTGCAACGCCATCTGGGTGCTCGTGCCATCATCTCAACTCAAGAGCCAACAATATCCCCTGCACTTCTCGATTTATCGTCACTTACCATTGTACATGGTTTCACTTCTCCTGAATGGTTCCGTACTTTGAGACAGCATCTAGCCGGCGCTTCATCTGTACTAGAAAACGATGAACCGACTTCCGACTCTCCTTATTAAGGAAAGAAGCTCTTTCTAGACATTGTCAATTTGAGAGTTGGAGAAGCGCTTCTATTCGGTCCAAGTGCAATAGTGAATATGACTACAGATAGTAGCGGGAAGGTTTGCTTGAAGAGGTTGGGCGATGGGTCCCTGAAGATCCGTGTCAGAATGCGATTGACGCAAGATGGAGGCAAGAGTGTGATGGCGGCCTAATTTGCAGAATAGGCTCTGACACCAACAGGAGTTAGAAAAACTCAATAGCATGGGCATTCTTTATTCAAATAGAAATGCAAAACATGTGGTGCATATATGCACGGACTGAATGGAGATGAATCAAGAATCTCAAAGAAATCCTCTTCTCGTGATTCACATAGATATACCACAGGTATATAAAATCCCTCTTTACCAGCCTGCTTTGTCCTTTACGCCACTTCGCATCACTTATTAACTTACTGCAGCTTCTTTACCTTCTTGCATTCATTTTGTAAATCCACTCATGATCGATATCTCTCCAGTCAATTGCCGCTCAGTAGCAAGCTTTCTGCTGCTATCCCCGGATTCGAACAACAAAAGGCCTAGCTTGAATCTCACGAGAGAGTGACACCCGATAAAGAAATTTCTATTATGAGCCCCAATGCCCGGCCGAGAGAATCCACAACCGTACGCAGACCAAGAACATGAATGGATTGAAAAACAACTGAAAAGTAGTCTCACAGTATGGAGTCGGACAGCACCCGTCACGAAAGTGTTCACTTCATGAAAAGGTTAAAGAAAGGTTTGGCCATGAGCTCACTGAGGAGATTGTACAGCTACACAGAGAGATGACTGCGAATGAAAAACCAGGGAAGACCAGAAACTTGAAAGAGCTCAAAACGAAAAGGAGGGGAAAGAAGACGAAGATTTCGGAGATATGAATCCTGGATAGGATGAGTGAGAAGATATTCACAGTTAGCGAGCGTAGCAGCACAGGAGAGGTAGGAGAGGTGAAGGTGGGCGGAGACTATTATGTACAGCAAGTTTGCCCTAGAAGCATACACCGTGTTGATTTTGAAAGCATGGATCTTCCCAAACTGATAAAGCTTGTGCCACTGAAGTGAAGTCATTCCAAACCTCGCTTATTCTCGGATCTAAAAGGGGGTATCTCTCTATGCCAGCTCCAAAAATGCAATGCAGTAACCTCCCATACTGAAATCGGATCATTCACAAAGTAATGCAATAGCTGTAAGTAAAGCGCCTCCTCCTTCCCACGTACTGGCCATCTTCCACGCACCACCCTGACCCCAGAAAATTGTACTGGAAAGTAATCGCATGGGAACCGTGAGTCGAAAGAAGGCTTTGTTTTCTTGATACGCAGCGAGTACGTAATAAATACCCATAGCTATCGCTGCGAGCGAGTTTCCTGCAATTTCATTCATGTCAGCACTTGTCCTTCACGACGTCGACAATTTTCGGACTGCGCCGCAATGAAGATTCTTAAAGCCGATAACAGCCGAGACTTCAATACCTGCTCCTGAAAATAGAGTGTAGAAGGAAAAGGGAGGAAGGAAAAAAAGAAGTCATACCATTCACAGGATATAAACAGCTCTCGGTCAAACTCAAGGAGCTGATCGCATATGCAGGCGAAAGCAGATGCGTAACACCAGCCAAGAAACAAGAGATGCCAAACGCATAGATAGTGTACGCGGCGGGTGACGGCATAATTCTTGCGTAACACTCCCAAACGCCTTCGAAAGCTTGTATGGGATACCAAGAGAATCGTCCTAAGCTTTGAAAAAAGAATGAGATGTAAGGGTAAGATGAATGTTGCTTATTGTTTTGGGATTATTATTGCGGCCTTTTGTCTTATTTATTACGGAGCTAAAAACGCCTCATTTTTGGGAGATGTCGAATGGAGCGATATGTCCGTGATCATGTGATGCCGAGCTAATGGTCATGTGAATCACCCCCCTTTTTGGCTGCGATTGGGAAACCAAGGGCCATCAGGGTTTGAGGCCACGGATATGATTATTATTGGGCTATTGTGACCGGATTCATATCTCGATTGCCTTGAAATTGAGTTTCCTCCGCCAAAAAATTTGTTCCGTCCATGATTTGTCCCAGACCCTAGCTAATCTGCTGGCATTCTCTGTATAGTGATCATATTGAAATCCACAAGAAATACTAGCCACTGTACTTGTATACCCCTATCCAAGCCTTACTCTTCTTGACATGTAAGAAGTAAAACAAATGCTTAGGACTATCTTACTGTTCTTCCTGTTTCACAGCTGTATGACTTCCAGTCTCTTGGAGGATACCACGAAATATACACTTAGTCATGATCTTATAGCGTCGGCGACATAATATTGATTGGTGCCAGCAATTAAAACGCCCCAACGAAGAGTCCAGGCTGCCGCAAGGTGCATGCTGTGTTGGATTTAGCCACATTAGCTAAGCGTCGACAGTCGGCAGAGCCTCAGCCTGACTTGCAAATGTCAAACGTCAAACATCCAATTATTGTTGATGCCTCTTCTTATGAAGAAGAGCGATTTTCTAGAACTCCTATGGCAGAAGCAGTCCGCACTGTGGGGACAGGGCTTGGTCACTTACTTCTCCGCATACAACGCTTAAGATGCCAAATACAGAAATTTAGCCAGCAGATTTCGACGCTCGAAAGTCTTCTTACTCTCACTGGAGGAATACTGCAATCATTAAGCCAAGATCATAACACAGTCGTAGTACGCGTCGAAGATCTGGTAATACAATGCCGAGCAAGTGCTATTGAACTCGGATTGATTCGGGAGAGATGTGAAGTTGGTTCGAGACAGAATGGTCTGTCTCATAACTTCCAACGCAAATTGAACGGAGCTCTGTTTCCCTTTTGATTGGAGTCTTTGGAGAACACACAGAAAGATGTTGGCGTCATTCAAGATAACTTGAATCTAGCCATGAATCTACTTCAGCTGTAAGTCTCATTGAGTGCAGACGGGAATCCTTGAGTTCCCCGACTGATCGACTTTCGATCGCTTCTCAGCTAATGACTCATTCTAGGAATATAAACTCGTTCACATATCTCCGACTTCTTACCATATTGAGCTCACTCAATTCGCTATCTCCAAAAACTTGAAGATATTTCCAATGATACGAGGGCCACAAAATATCAAACTAGCTCCACTGTGGATATTTTGCGGTAGTATTACCCAACTCCAAACTGACTCTGCCCTTACTACACAGTCTTTGACTCCCTCATTCCAATGGTGCGAGATATTGATATCTCAAGCTCTCGTCAGGTTGCCGTTCCCGAAGTGGAAATACGGAAGTTGGAGGATAATATCGATACCCAGCACAAATATTTGGAGCAAAGCATAGGCCAAAGGTTGATTTGGAATATTGAACTTTACAAGAAATAGCTTATCTTAAACTCAAATTCCCAGCCCCGATCTCCATCCACTAAGATTGCAAGGGCGCCGCTCCATAATCTTTCCATGGTCTGGATATCATTTTGCATCGGCGGAATCTTGAAGCATTCAGTAGGGGTAATTGAAATTTGTACATTCTCTTGGCAAACGTTATCAAACGCATAAGAGTCAAGCACCATTTGGACTCCCACCACTTGTGCTCCCGCTATTCGCTCCAACAAACACCACAAGCACAGCAGTATAAGCAGCCGTGATACCCACGATATCCTTACTCTGAGCATCTTTCAACCTCCATGCCAATATAACAGCTAGAGCAAAAACGCACATGGAAGTTGTGACAAGCTGAGTTAGCCGTGTTGGATGCAGCGCCATAATGAGCATTGGTCCAACAAGTGCGAATCCACCGAATAGTGCATGAGAAAGCCGGCCAACAAACGCTTTAGTCTCTTTGAGATCGAGTGCTCGACGGTGCCGACGGTGATGGAATGTAGTATTCATCTGCGTTTCAGTCTTCCTTACCATTATTGGGGGAGTGCGGAATTGATTAATAATCCACTCCCAGCCTTTATCCAAATTATCTTTAGTGAAGACAACACGATTAGGTGAAGTGGGTTGTTGGTCAGCATTAAATCGTACGGTCTCCATCTCCATTACTGCGAGGTGAATTCCATGGTCTTTGGCTCGAGATACTTCGTTCATGGAAGGATCACTATGGGTATCCATCCAGTGTTTATAGTCTCTAATTGCCGTGCCTATATTACGTGAGGTTTCGCGATAGGGTTATTGCGCCTGAGTGACATACTATAGTGTGCCAAATCATCTCGAATATTTTCGAAGCGGTCTATGGTGCACACTGTACAAAATCAGTCCGACTATACCATTGAAGGTTAGGGTAGCTGACGAGGCTCATAATCCATTCGCGTCTCTTCCAATTTTGCTAACTTGCATATTGCTCGATTTTTCAATACTTGCGAGCGCGTGTACATTACGTTTCTGAAATGCATCATCCCGATTGCTTGTTCGAGATGACCACTGGATGAATACGAAAGGGTGGGATACAAAAGTGGTTCCAGTCGCTTAGCCTCTTTGACAAGATATTCAGGACTAGCAGGAAGAAGCGAGGGGCCCTTTGCACGTTGGGCTGGAGCTGGTCTTGAGTTTGATGGACTCGGCCCTGATCCAGGAAACGCTGTGTCATAATGAGCAGTGTTTGCAGTAGAGATTTGAGTTATTGCGGTTTCGTCAACGGGAGCCCCACAGGAAACAACAGGATGGGGTGGATCGTTGGCGCTTGAGGCTGATATTTGTCCTTGGCGCAACGAGCCTGGCAATCCAGCAAGTTTGTCAGTGAGACCGTCATAGACTGGACGTGACTGGGTCATCGTGGGCGCATACCTGGGGTTTTCATGTTTGCCATCTCTACATCTATATCCATTATCATAGGAGTACTACATCGAGTAACCGACGAACATCTTCTTAAGGAGGTTGAGCATTCGATTTATATGTTGGGTCAGGCACATGGAAGATTCCGCTGGGCGTCATTGGACGGCTCCGATTGGCCCTCGTAACGGCAAGGCAGACTCACGTCGTGCTCCCGAGCCTCAGTGAATACAGTCCTGGTGAAGCCTGACACGCCACGATTAAAATGGAGAGTATTGTAGCCTCACCACATGGCTGGGCTGGCCAGATCGAATGCCTTTGAGTTCCTTCCGTGATATGCAAGAGCGGCAAGCCGTAGCTTGAAAAGAAAAAAAGAGAGAGAAAAAAAAGAAGCATTCACTAGACATCCAGCGTCGATGCAACACGAGTCCATACACACTGTAGAGGTGAGAGATTGTGCCAAACTCCGAAAGAGCCCAGAGAAGTGAACTGTAGAGTCTTGCAAGACATAGCAATGAGAATACCGCTTGTCGGCTTGCTTGGTTATTGTAGCACTGAGCTGCCTTTTTGTTAGAATCATGCTATTGAGGCTCATAGGAAATACTATGTCAGGTCGTGTCGTCCATTTCAACATCGAAGCAGTCTCCTCTCTTGATCTTGCACTAGACTATCTCAGATAGCTAGCGTTGTGCTCTTGAGGCTCACAGGTGGTATCTACACCATGTCAGGCTGTGTTGTGAAACTTAACATCCAGGTGTCGGAATACTCCACCCTTAGTAGGTAATATATCTTCAACTCTTATTGGCCGGGGAGATACTGGTGTACTAAAAGGGTGGTCAATTGTGTTCAGCCCTCAAAAGGGGTTCAGAGGAGTGCCCTCAATTTGAGGGCATCCGGCCAACGCGCTAGGCGTACGAAGCTAATCCAAAAGGGAACTAGTAAGAGTGAGTCTCATATTTGTCACGTGGCCAAAACGTGACATAAGTATTCCAACGCCAGGAGGCTGAATGCTAAGATAAAAGGAAGAGAAGGCCAGGAGGGCAGAAATGGTGCTCGACCAAAATCTGATATGGTTGCATGTACATAGTGGTAGATAGAAGGAATTGATAAAACCAATTTTACAGAGAGATTTAGGAAGTCGATCAAATAATAAACTTGAAGAGAGGTAGGTATTCAGATCAAGACAAGTGCGGAACAATGAGAAATTTATAGAAGGAAAAGAACTACTCTCCTTAAGGATATCTATGTTGATCCAATTTATACTATAAGCAAAGTACTAAGTTCATTTTTGGAAAGTGTCTACTTTGGGTTCCTTGGGAACTTGTTTAGGCTCCTTGAGTATCGCCGTCAAAACTTGACAAAAGTGATGTGAGAGAACAGAGGTACGTTTCGGGTGCCGGAGATGTGTTCAATTTATTATTCAGGTTAGAGTTCTTACAAACCCAACAGCGTCTTGAGAACTGCTTGAAATATGCCCAGATGTTCTGGGACGCGGGGTTTCGTATCATTCACGGATATGCTTCAAACACAGACACTAGGTATGCACGGTCGCTAGCACAAAAATGGGCTTCGTTGACAGGACAATGGGTCCACTGGGAATCTAAAGTATGGGCCAAAGTCATCATATATTCTTCTTGGCTGGTAGATAAAGGCGCAGACATTGGCAAATCTAATTCGCTGGGGTGCACAATTCCGCAACCACCTGCAGCTCACTTCATCGCTTGGAGAGTCATGGAGCTCGAAGCTTGGCTGTGGGAGAGTGAATTCAACTGTTTGGTGCAGGCCGACATTGAGATCATCGAGAGATTCATAACCTTAATTATGAAAGAGGCTGCTTGTGATTCATGCATCTGCAGTTGCTCCATACATGGCTGCGCAGCATTGGTTCAGATGCTAAAATCATCATTATTTCCTTGGAGACCCCAAAGATTTTGGAGGGATAGGCAGTTTCGGGCGTGCGACGAAGCCTCATATGAGAACAGATGCCGACTTTACTCTTGGACCAAGATCGAAGAATATCTCGGTTTGGGACTTTTCGATGGATTTGCTCAATCTATTATCAGGTTCGAAACATTTACCGCATTGGAACTTACACATACCTGCTGTAAATACCAATATTGTAGCGGTTATTTTGCTCGTTTTGATGAAGAAAGCGGGGCCGAGATTCGAGAAGAAGAAGAAAACCTCCAAGCTCTAGAAGAGCTAGTGGAAAAATCCATTAAAGAGTATATGGAGCGTGAGGAGAGCATCATGACGTTTCTCAGAGGTTACTGGCGGGTGAGAATGGATGAAGTGTTGCAAAAGAAGGGTGATTTGGACGTGGAGATTGTGAGGAAAATTCAGGAATCGGGGGTAGTTCTTTATTCTTGAAACAGGGAACAAGTTACTGAAATTTTGTCTTTTATTCCAAATTGTCAGCAGAATGGAGAATTCTGATCCAACCTGCACACCCAATCAACGTCTTACAAAGATTACCTTGTTCATCTCTTTCCTGTCCATTCTTCTCGAGACCTTTATTTACCCCAAATTTCGTGTTGAATCTATCCTTTAGCTCATCAGATATCGTGTAAGGAGAGCTTCCTCGAAAATAAAGTCCATCAGTTGGATCAAACATGAACTCTCGACCCCATTCGGCGATACGTCTTATTTCTTGATGAAGTCGATGGGTTAAAGTGTGCTTTGAAAGTGCGAAATAGCCGTCAACGAGATGATGGAGGAAGAACGAGCCATCAGAATACATTCTCCTGCTTGAATCTGGAATACAACGATCGAACAGAAAACCCTCAGAATTCATTGCGGCTTCTGCCAGGCTGACAGCAGTTTTCAAATGCTCGGGGTTCTTGGTCTCCTCGTGCAATAGAGTGAAACCGTGTATGGCGAAGCCAATATTGTATGTCCACTTCATCTTGTTGATATTTGGCGAGCCATCTTCACTAAACACAAGACTATCCCAAATAAGTCCGTCCTCTGGATCACGAAGAGTGTTGATGATCCAGTGTAGAGCTCTTTCGGCAAATGCGATTAGGTGCTTGTCGTGTTTCAAGGCAGAAATTCTCAGAGCTGCAACGGCAGCTGGGCCAGTCGAACAGGCATTCCGGCAGTTCTGATTATTCGTATGCCAAGGAACACCTCCATCTTTCTGCGCTGATGGCATGATCAGATCCGTCAATATAGATCTTGCTTGCTCAAGACATTTGCGCTCATGCGTGGTTTCGTAAGCACTGATCAGAGCTTGAGCTGCATGTGCGTTATCGTCGTAGTATATATCCTCATTTCCAGGAAACATTTTCCAAGCACAAAAGCCATGTCTTCCAGGGTTCCAATACGCTTGCAAACATGATATAGCCTTCTGGAGGTCCTTATGTGGGAGACATTCGGCTGTCGCTTGTACCATGATAATCACTGGCCAGACAACATATCCAAATTGATCATTCTCCCCAAGAGTACTCTCGGACTTCACTTTGGCTTGGAATTGCCCATTCTGAGCTGAGTAGAAATAAGCAAAAGTATGCTTGGCAAGGTCGGACGAGGAATGATGTGGACTCTGCTTGCTGCTCTGTCCAAGCTGTTGCTGGGCTCTTATCTCCTCAGCTTTGCCCTTGAGGCCGTGGAGAAAGTTTCTCATGATGTCAAGACTTTTTGAATTCGATTCCCTCGACATTGAATAGAAGAGGCCAAAATGACGTTGACCGGTTTCAAGCTTCTCCACTTAGTCAGCAGCCGGTCTACCTACTAAGCCAGTGAAGGTACAACCTAAACTTTTGAAGTTACACTTGAAAGATGAATTCTGGGGGTTTCTGGTTCGAATTCAAGCTGGAACACATATAAAGCGGTTGTGGATTGAGACACACAACTGGAATCACGTGATTGTAACTGTTAATCAACATACTGTCGATACATACCTCACTTCTAATGTTTAATAATGGAACATGAATAGAGATAAGATTCCAACACGCCATATTCATGTCCTTCTTAATTTATTTCTTCACGTGCGTAATGGTAATAAACATAACACAACCACCCTCACTCCCAAACGGGCCATGCACCATTCCTGGTTTTCTATAAGCATACCATCCCTTCTCATATTTGACTCCTCGTTTTCCCATTCCTTCTCCTACTGTACTACCTTCGCCAGGCTTTCCACCGTAATCAACAAGGTCTCCCTCTATGATATATATCTCCTCAATATAATCATGTAGACTCTCTTTTGCGTTCAAACTCCCAGGCTCATGCTCCTGTAACAGTGTCTTTCGACCGGTGGAATCAGAATTGAGTACCATTTCGTGGATTTTGGGCTCAATTTCGACCCACTGACGAGAGTGATGAGAGGTCGCTGAGTGGAATTCTTGTTGTTCCATTTTGTAATTATGAGATGTTGTAGGGAAAGACTTAGTGGAGCAATGTGGTGGTAAAAAGAGAAGCTTTTTGATATGAGCTTTGCAAGACCCTTTAATGAAATGAAACTTTGGGTATATATGGCAGAATCAGGCTCATAGGAGAGGATGTATGGCAGTCATATATAATTAAGTTAGGTATTTGTCAGCTCTAATTTATCATTCTCCTTTGCGTGGAGTACTCACGTTAACTTCTTCATATGATGGATTTATATTCGCAAATCTGAAAGTACTTCACGTACATAAATCATGACGGGAGTGGATATCCTCCGCCGCCCATATCATACCTCAAAATTCTTACTAATATCTCAAAAGATAATGGAATAAATATAATCCGAGTTATATGTGATGCCGGTTTCCTTAGACATTGCCGGCCGGCAAGTCTTTGCCCAAAACGTCAGAGATCGCCGAAGCCGGTTATCGGCAACGCCACATGCAAGTTCCCCACTCTATCAATGTAGCTTCACTTCTCGGTGAAGATAAAGGTATAGCCAAATTCCAAGCTTCCTTTCCATTTTATTCATCATGAACCCCATTTTGAATCCTCACATTCGTTTGAATAATGAGACATGGCTGATGTCGAGAAAAATCCAAAGACCGAAGGGGTTCTATCTTCTTCACCAGAGCCACCCGAGTCAGCTCCCTCCATACCGTATAGCATCTTCACGCCTCGACAAAAGGCTCTTATCGTAACTATTGTCGCAGTAGCAGCGACTTTTTCTGGCTTTGCTGGGAACATATATTTTCCTGCTATACCAATCATCGCAATCTCCCTCAACACAACACCTGAACTCATCAATTTGACCGTGACATCATACATGATTTTACAAGGTCTATCTCCAAGTATCTGGGGAGCAGTAGCTGATGTCCATGGGAGGAGAGTCACGTATATGTGCACCTTTGTGGTGTTCATAGGTGCCTGTATTGGACTTGCGGAGACGAAGTACTATTACCAATTGGTAATTCTGAGATGTTTGCAGAGTGCGGGTTCTGCAAGTACCATAGCTATTGGAGCTGGCGTGATTGGTGATATCACGACCAAGGAAGATAGAGGTGGATATATGGGTGTTTATCAGGCTGGATTATTAGCTCCAGTAGCAATTGGTCCTATCCTTGGCGGTATCTTCGCGCAGACCTTAGGATGGAGAGCCATCTTTTGGTTTCTAGCAATTTATGGCGGCGTGTTCTTGATCATTCTGGTGATTATTTTACCAGAAACCTTGAGAGCTATGGTCGGGAATGGGTCGAAACCCGTGAAAGGACTTTCGATGTCACTATTATCGTACATTCAACTTCGTCGACATCCTGTGACCGATGACACGCTTGACAGAACAGTGTCGACAGCTTCAACGCGAAAGAAGCTTCCAGTTGATATCCTGGGTCCCCTGAAAATGATATTCAGCATCGAAGTTTCCTTTTCGATCATCTTTCTCGCCATATACTACACGATCTGGCAAATGACCATCACAATCATGTCGACTCTGTTCAAGCGCACTTACGGTCTGACCGAAATTCAGATCGGGTTGACATTTATCGGAAACGGAGTTGGATGTATTGTTGGAACATTAACCACTGGAAAGTTTCTTGATCTGGACTATCGTCGGTATAAAGAGAAATTTGATGGTCTTCCAGAAGACTTTCCTCTCGAGAAAGCTCGGCTTAGAACTTTGTGGCTATGGAGCGGATTGCAAATCGCTTCCGTATTGGTCTTTGGTTGGACGTTGGAATATGGAGTACATATTTCTGTACCAATAATTGCCACTCTCGTGCTGGGGTGGTGTGCGACATCCATAATCAGTGTTATGTCAACATTCATGGTCGATTTATACCCGAAGAAGAGCGCTTCAGCCACTGCAGCTTTGAACTTAATGAGGTGCTTGATGGGAGCAGGAGGCACTGCCGCAGTACTACCAATGGTCAATGCAATTGGGGTTGGTTGGACTTTCACCATCCTTGTGGGAATAATGCTATTGGGTCTTGGCTTAGTTGTGGTCCAAATGGGTCAAGGACTGAAATGGAGGAAGAGAAGACAGACGAAAGAAATTTTGGCATCGAGTTGACCTGGAGAAAGAGATAGAAAACTCTGCAACTTAGATAGCGAGCCAATCCAAGTAGTTGGGTACAACTTTCATCGGGACACAGTTCCAAGGGTGACCGCATCCTCCCGGCGTTGTTCCAGAGGAGAATGGCTTCATGGCAGCCTTCGAACTCTAGCTCTGCCCAGGCTCTCGAGCAGAAAGATGCAGCAAGAGAGTTGACAAGGAAGTAAGCAACGACGTAAAACAGTTTGAGACGCAGTGTAGATATATCAACTGATACTTAATGCTTATCAATATTGGCTTGGCTGTAGTACCTTGCCATCCGGCGAGAAGCTGACTGAAAGAGGGCTTAATCTCTCTGAATTTAACTTGCAAAACAATAAGGAAAATGTGAGCATTAGAGGAAAGGAATTTTTTTTTTGGCCACACTACGAGTGTTTCTTTTCGAGGCAGCAACATAATTGAAGCTAATTGAATCGGGTGAACGATGTACTCGGAGTCATCATTGCCAAGAGTCTCTCATAGAGAGAGAGAGTTGTAGCCAATATGAGGGTGAATTTATCCGACATTTATTTTGTCCTTCGGGCCCAAACGTCCCTTCTCTCCGATCTACCAAGGAATCAATGGCAATATATCTCCTTGCCAGGAACATTCTCGATCGTCAAGCTAGGAGCTCCTATCGAAGTGACGAATTGCCAGAAAAGAGTCGTTGGCACAGAATCAGAAGATCTCGAGCACCAAAATTTTCATCCCTGCAGCCCGAAAAGAAAAATCGGCTGCAGCACCGATAACGCTAAGATTGTGGATTGCGGACCATCAAATGTCGAATGTGACGCATAAGATCACTCACTCCATCTTCAACCACAATTTCCTCCTCCTAATCTTTCTTGTACAATACTAATTCCTCATAATGGCTCTTCGAATATCAGCAAAACGAGTGGCAGCTACTCTCAAAGCTAGCAATGTGTCTACGTCCTTCAATGGCGCGATCAAGAGGAATGCTTCCCAAGCTACAGCAGCAGCAACAAATCTTCCAGATGGAGTCAGAGACGAGATATATGTATGCTACTCCTACCAAGGAGACAGACAGAGCTAATTACAATTCTGTAGAGAGAGGCATCTCTTCCAAACGCAGATCCCGCAGCAGATTCCCAGACAGCAGCCATCGTCGATGAGCAAGCACCATTCATGGTGAAGACATATGTTCGGCCCCCACCGATGTTCGTGAAGGGAGAGGGGTTGTATTTGTGGGATATCGAGAATCGAAAATATCTGGATTTCACAGCTGGAATTGCTGTCAATGCGTTGGGGCATTGCGAGCCGGAAATCAGCAAGCTTATTGCTCAACAAGTATATCTTCACACGAACCCTCACTTGTCCTACCTAACATTTGCCAGGCAAAAACTCTTATGCACACTTCAAACTTATACCACAATCCTTGGACAGGCGCTCTCTCCGAATTGCTTGTACAAAAAACACTAGAATCTGGGGGTTTGCATGATGCGAAGGCTGTATTTATCTGCAATTCGGGTACCGAGGCCAACGAAGCAGCTATAAAATTCGCACGAAAGTCTGGGAAGGTTCTTGACCCTTCAGGAGAAAAATATGAAGTCGTCTCTTTCCACAACTCTTTCCACGGACGAACAATGGGCGCTCTGTCGGCGACACCAAACCCCAAATACCAGAAACCTTTTGCACCAATGCTTCCAGGGTTTAAGTATGGAACATACAATGATATTGCTGGGATCAATGATCTTGTCACTGAGAAGACATGCGGAGTTATTGTCGAGCCAATTCAGGGAGAGGGTGGAGTAATGGTAGGCACAGAGGAATTTCTCGTTGCACTCTCAGCACGATGCCGAGAAGTGGGTGCTGTTCTTATTTACGATGAGATTCAATGTGGATTGGGCCGAACTGGAAAGTTATGGGCACATGCTGCACTTCCCCAATCAGCACATCCAGATATCATCACTACTGCGAAGGCACTTGGCAATGGCTTTCCAATTGGAGCGACTGTTGTCAATGGTACGGTGAGCGAGAAGATCGTGGTTGGTGATCACGGAACCACATTCGGTGGTAATCCTCTAGGTTCTCGATTGGCACATTATATGGTCAGCCGACTCTCTGATCCTAAGCTGCACAAAGATGTTATTGCCAAGGGAGAAGTATTCCGAAAGCATTTCGAAAAATTGCAGCAGAAATACCCAGAATTGGTAAAGGAGATCCGAGGGAAGGGCCTGATTCTTGGTCTTCAATTGACCCAGGATCCTACACCAATTGTCACTGCGGCTCGAGAGAGAGGACTACTGATTATCACTGCTGGGACAAACACATTGCGATTTGTTCCCAGTCTGACAATCAGCGAGGCTGAGATTGAGGAGGGTATCAACATCCTCGATGAAGCCATGCATGTTGCTACTTCAGCGCATGAGGAACCTGCCGGGAAACAAGTGAGTGGAGAGGTAGATTCTCCCAACTAATTATCATCTGCGTGTGTATTTGCGTGAAGCGTTGCTTGGGAGTTTGGCGTTGAGATACACAAAAGATCGTTGATATGATCAATACAATGCATTTACTGCTCGGACGTACTACACGCAAATTCTTCCAATCCGCTCTGACTTCCTTTCTGAACGCCGCATAGTCTCTACTATGGCTGACCCGCCTCTTTCCTGTCTGATCCCTATTTACGGTCCCAAATGCATATTCTCTCATCAAAATTTAGCCCATCAACTCTTTCCAGACCCCGATCTCGAAACCACGCAAACATCACTCTTCGACATCAAATCCACCCACTTTACCGGCCCTCCAACCTCAAACTTGCTAACGACACATTCCTCTTCTCCTAGCCCCTCCCTCTCAGCATCCAATCCATCAACCCAGAACGTCACTCCCAATTCTTCCAAAAGGCCAATCGCCTCGCCAGGCAACGGCCACCCCTGCCCTCTCATCCTCTCCTCAACACTAGCCGTGGTAAATTTTCCCCAGAACCCAGATACAGTAACCCTATACCCTCTCTTCAGTAACCTTATCCCACTCCCCTCAAAACAAACATCAACCTCCATCCCTATAACTGCCCCACAAATAGCTCTCTCAAGCACTCTACTCACATCCCCTAATTCCGCCGTGCTTATCAACACACACATCCTTCCTCCCTTCCCACCCTCTCCTTCCCCCTCTCCCCTCTCTTCCGCTCTTGACACACCTTTCTGGATTATACAACATAATCCTCCCTCTCCCCCATCTCTCTCCTCTGAGCTTATTAAAGGATTCCCAGTGCGAGAACACCAGGTAGAAATGTCTCTAAGAATGCCCTTATCACTTTTCACTAGAAGTTCTATGACCGACTCTGGATTTCGGTGCTTAAAATCTTGAGTGAGGAGGTTGAGGGCTATATAGGATTTTGAGGTGTGGCGGGCGTCGAGGAGGGGCGGGCGGGTTGCTTCGAAGAGGAGGGGTTTAGTTGACATTTCTTTTTGTGGTCTGGGTGGTGAGGTTTGTTTTATTGTGGTTCCGATTGTTTGATCGTTGGACCGAGGTTGAATCTCAAGGTATGTCTCTCTTTCTTTGATGATTCAGTGCGTTGTTATATCGATGTGCTAATAATCTTCGATCGTAGCTGTGCTTGTTTCACTATATCGCCAATTGTAAATTTGATAAATTCGAAATTGAGTTTCGATTTTCCAAAATCGGATTCAAGATCAAAGACAAATGTCTGATATACAACCTACCATGCCAGGCACAACGGTACTGATAAGTCAAATTCCATATCAACATGTGACGCCCAGAATAGCCATCGTGACTGGTTGACTGATAGTGGCGTGATTTTCTACACCGTATGTACCCCAGCCTTTTGCCGCACCTCTGCCGAGACCCTGAGTTTCTGACACATGCTTTGCTTCATTGGAGACAGATGCTTGTGGCGCCATCGTTAGAAGGTTTGAGATCGAGATTTCTACGGTGAGAGTTATCATGTGATGTAGACTGGGGAAAGTCATGTGATCCACTCCCCTGAATTGACCGGGAAGATGAGAGTTTGGAAACTATATAACTTGGCTACTGAGCTTCCTGGGTAGATGAGACACACTTCGAGGTCCGTGATATGGTGCAGAGGCGAGAATGTTTGCTTCACTCTGAATATTCATCCCCAAACGGCAATAACATGCTCCATTTCCCCACCTTGGCCAAAACACCAGATTGATTTCCATAGCTTCATCCCCAACTGAATCGAAAATAAGTCATTGTTGCTTCTAGATGTTCGCTGAGTAGAACCATTTGACAATAGAAATTACTTCATAGGTAAAAAGTAGCGCCAATATAGGACGAAACAGAACTACTGAGCAAAAATGATTTTGAATCGCGGTTGGTGGGACTCGAACCCGCATATCGCCTTTTGGTGACAAGCACCAGCTAAGGCAGGTATTACCATTCTATCACAACCACCCAATGTTATTCGCTCTTCTCTTCATTTATAAACCTTACCATGCCTGAGGCGGAGAAGAGATGATTTTGGCGTAAGATATCAACGTTGAGGGTGAGATAGACCTGCAAGTCTAATTTACGATAGTGTTAAACTCCTAATCGACTTCCTAGTATCATCTTCGCATTTCGGGGAAAGAGTTTAAAGAGCTTATAATCATTTGTCATGCCATCAGAGCACACTAACATAACACAACAGGGTTTTATTCCAAGCCAACTTCCTGATTCTCTAGTAGAGACATTTATTGTAGTCAAAAGTTCTAAGTCGAACATAATAACAACCACTTACCAACTATACTCCATTCCTTCCCAGGTCCAGAATGTAGCCTCTCCATCCTCTCTCTTTCCAGCATCGCCCGGCTCGTTCCTCCTTCTACTCATCCTCCCTCCTTCATCACTGCCACCGAAACCTTTCTCAGCAATGACCTTCAACATCCCTCTGATACTCTCTTCAGCAGATATTATACCCTGTACTTCCCAAGCCAAGTCAACAGACGTAGCCATATCGGTGCTTACTTCGCCGGGGTGAATTGCCAACACCGTGGGCGGCGGATGAGGTGGTGAAGTTGTGGATACAGGAACAGGTGTAAAAGATGTAGGATGGAGGGACGAAGGCTGGTTGGGCGATAAGGTTGATGGAAAGGAAGGAGATGACGGAGTCGACGGATATCTCATTGCCGTATCCTCGCCTTCTCTATGCAGACCATCTCTCCCAACTCCCTGATTAAATTCCTCTTGTCTTCGCTGGTAATCCCGATATAACTCAGCGCTCAAGTGACGCAATCCTTGATTTAGAGCCGCCTTACTGCAAGCATAAGCACCGAAGCCGTCTTCGAACGAGCGGAATTGAGATGCAGACCCTGAATCGGAGGATATGAAAACTAATGTGCGGATATGGATTGGCTTTAGGATCTTTCCCGGAGACTTTGGACTAGTAGGTAAGGACAAGAGGTTTGAAGATTGGTTCTGATCTTGGGATGGGAGGTACTTTGGAGGGTACGTGGAAAGAGAGAGGAGTGCTTGTGCTGTGGTGAGAGGTCCGATGCAATTTGTGTTCATATGGTGTTCGAATTTTGAGAAGGAGCTGAATCCATGTTAGTTTTGTCTCATCTATAATCCATGACACAGCGCAATAGAGCTGTGAACAACACAGTGCCCGCTATTGCAAATGAGCCTGGGGAGATTATATGGAACGGCACGTGATATTATTTTTCACCTACAGCACAATGTGGGCATGGGCTGAAAGCAGGGCGCCACAAAAGGAGAAAACTCACATCTCTGATATACGACCAGGATACTCCAAGATACCCGCGTTCAAGATCACTACATCAATAATTCCCTCCTCCAGAACCTCTCCGTCGCGACTTAGCTCCCTGACATGCTCTTTAAACTCCATTATGCTCTTCTCTTTTCCAACATCCACCTCCAGAATCTTTAGGTTGTGACCATTATCACCATCTATCAGAGCCCAAAGATGTTGAGCAGAGTAACTGGATTTTGAGAATGGAGAGCGAGCTGTTGCTAGAACGATATGGCCTTGTGCTAGAAGCTGCTTGACGAACTCGAGGCCGATGCCGCGGGAGGCACCTACGATGAGGCAAGTTTTTTGAATAAAGCCTTCTGGGAGGACTTTGGGGGCTGGCCTTTGCCTGGGATCAGAGCGATCCAAGGAGGCTAGAGATGAAGACGAGCCGCGCAGGTTGATGCCCAGGGAATTAGACATTGTTCCTGGGTACTTTGGTCAATTGAGTTGAGAGCTGTGGTTTCATATATTGATGTTAAAGAGGACTACCATAAAAGATTGAAAGTATTCCAGAAGTTTGTGCCCATGATAAGCACGTTATATCCGTGGTTCCGTGAGAATCAAGTGCGTGAAGTCAGAACAAGAGGAAGTCGATGTGATCCAAAGGAGTACAAATCTTCGGGTCAAATTCAAGGAAATGCTAGTGTGGGTGCAAAAGTGGGGTAAAAACTTTATAACTAGTGAACAATATAAAATAATCCCCTTTTTCGAGGCCTTCTCTATTTCCTGGATAACAAAAAAGTAGAGTCAGTTTTTGGGTGTCTTCTTTCATCTGCGAAGATCTTCAGTTCCATTTCTCGGTTGATTCCTTCACTCAAACTTGCCCCCTTTGAGCTTTGTCCACGTGACGTAACACAACGAGTCGCGTTTCTTGCTGTCACGATCGTCAACTACGAACGGCAACAAGGTTTCTTACCTTCATTGCTGCTCGCTATTTATATTGACAGTCTCGTATCCTCTTAAATCCCGCACATTGACTGTCCATACCATGAAATACGCGTGATGCGATTTCTTCCAATTCATGAATTTTCGAAAATGTTGCTCAACAATTCTCTACGCCAACGTTTCGTTTTTGGAAATTTCAGGTCTATCACATTGGGAAGGTTTCATCTGTGCCTAGTGTTTTCTCAGCTATATACAAGTTACTTATGCTGGTTATTGTTCTAACACCATGCTCAATCTCTGCATCACCATCCCTTCGAAAACGTTTGGAACTCTTTGCTCCACTTGCGAGATCAAGAATAAGATCTCAATCTCTAAATTTTCAAGACATTCTCTGGAATTGGTAACGATTGGACCACGAGGTGAGGGACTAAAATACATTTATGGGAAATCTTAAGTCGAGAAATTCTTCAGAGCTGATCTCTCAAATCTTTCGCTCGATTTCTACTGAACTGTGTTTACCTTCTTTAGAGTTTAGTATCGTATGCCGTCTCGAAAGAGCCTTGAGCCGGACAATTATGTTAGGCAGTTTCCAGCTCAAAATGAGGTGGTCAGTCGTGTCCCGTCTCTGCATGGCGGTGATTCCCGCGCAGCTTCTTACAAAGTCTAGACTTGAGTGACGCGTCGTTTCCCGTGCTGGTGAGAATATAATGACTGAATGCTCAAACACTCCCCAGCCTTACTCAACATTTCTGCATGGCGTTGGAGTCCTCGCCCGGTGTCAACGCAACTTTCAGCCTTGTTAATTCCTTCAACTCAATAACTGCCAGTGCAGCAGGCTCTCTGAAAGAGTGGTATGGATCTCTTGCTGTCGCGGTCTTGGCTGGGAATAAAGTCGGGTATCGTGATTATCCTTGTCTATGGTCATCCAATTTATGACCCACATTCGACTTAGGAAGCTTCATTGGCAATCAGCATGGCAGGGCATTTTGGGGCATTTGAGGGTCCTTACGGCAGTAGATCCTTATGCATCGAGTACGTGAAAGGATATATCTCAGAGTTTTTTACAGTCTGGATCAAGGATAAATCGCAGGATTTCGAAGTTGGGCAAAAGGCCACCTGCAAGCCATCCCGATTACAAAGGCAAGGCTGGGAGAGCGTTTGATCTGCAGGTAGTATACAGTTCCCTCATATGAGAATTGCTAAATAACTTCCTTTCTTCCTTCCTCAAAAACCTGCCTGCCGTTCCCTAGTGAAACTGGAAGCTTATGTTGCTTATCGTCGCTTCAAATTTTATCACGGATTTCGTACTGAAAAAGAGGGGAAAATATGCTTGAGCTTGCGGCTCTCATTATCGCCGTTGTAGGTGTCATATTTGCGGCTACTAGCCATGGATCTATACTTGGAAAGCTTTGGCAGGCTTTAAAGACAAGATTTGGACCGTCTGTATGCCGATCTCTTGGTAAGTTACTTTTTAAAACACTCCCATTATGTGTTGTACACTTGTTTTAATACTCAGCCCAGCCTCTCTAAAAGCTCTTGGACGCGAACGATTGAGAAACGATCTTCATCAAATGTTGTCACTGGATGCAGGACTTCGAAGCGCGGTTGAGCAGCACCACAGTCGACAGACTCAGGCTCCTTTGACCATTGATGGTTACGATCAATACGACGAGTATGATGAGTACGATGAATGGTGATTGATGAGTACATGTTTCAAAACTTGGTGTCGGCCCGGTGGTGCAGTGCAACTTTGAGAGTTTGTTGTGGTTGGTGGCAGAAATGGCTTTTGTGGCGTTGGAGCTGAAACCTGAATTATTGATATTGATGAATTCACAAAACGACCTCGAATGCCCGAAAATGAAATTTTGATAAGGATTTTCATGTGACATTTTGATTCGTGATCGTGTCCAATAATGAACGCCATGAGGTTATTCGCACGCTGAGCTGAATAGTGGAATAATTCGTATCAAAGCCGTGCCGTTACCCTTTGGCCGCTCATAAAGTGCTCTTGCATGAGGCTATCTGAACGTAAGCCCTACTGGGGCGAAATGGTAGACTTTGCCACTGCCAGGCAGTTTCTGTCTTCCGGGAGTACATTTCAGCTATTTCGCTGCTTTAATATTCAGTTGTGACATCTCAGCCTCCTGAAAGTATACTTCTTGTTTCATCCACGAGAACATATACACCGTAATGAGTCGCACATCATCCAGGATTTGACACCCCTTCCCGCTCTCTTCACTTACCTCCTTCTATCCCGCTTCCATACACACAGAGTTGTTTCTCTGGACCCATTCACAGCTACGATAACCACACCGAGTCACGTCAGCGAAAATGCCAGAAGAAATGCAGCTTGTCTACTCCCGCAAAGGTCCCAATGCCTTGAGCCCATATGGAAATCCAGCAGATGGCGGAGTCATGACATATCAACCACCGCCACACGCGAAACAACGACCTTTCGAATTTAATCTGACCAACAACAAGACATCAATCAGCTTCAAGGGTGTTGATGGAAGTCAAAGTGTTGCCATGGCCTTGCAAATTGGAGCACTGATCGCGATGAAGAAATGTAAGATATCGGGCAAGCAAAACTGACGCACGTGCTAAATGGTATGAATAGAGTTTGTATGTTTTCGTCAACAATTCGGCGATGTCGAGGTCGATGAATTTAAGGGAGGAGGTTTCATTTTCATTTTTCATGATTGCGTTGTCGAGAAATGAGATCATCATGTGTATTGAGTTTGAAAGAGGTGGAACTAGTCTGCTTTTATGAGGACTTCAATCAAATCCAGAAGTCATAACACAGCTCATTCTTCCTTGTTCTCAATGTGCTAGTGTCTTGTTATAAGCGGAACAGATTCATCTCAAAGTTTACCTCCCGAAAAAATGAAGTGAATATGCTCAGTTTTCCTGGCGTAGTATGTGTCTGGTGTAGTATGTGCTCCTGATAAATAACTTCGGTTACTTATAGATACTTAGATCCAACTTGAGGAGACCAATCATCCAAATTTACACCCAAAAGCCCATCTCAATCAAATTCCCAAAAGTCTCCACGCATATTCATCCTAATTTCCACCGCACACATGGAGGCGAATGCTTTGAACATCTCAAATTCGGGACCCCATGGCTTGCCAGTAAATGTTGCTACGCCTCCGTCTTCCACTATTGAATTAAAGATCAGACAGTATACAGTATTTCTCATGATTCAACGATATGACGAACGAATAAAGAATAGTCCAAGAACAGAGGGTTTTCGGTGTGACATGAGCCTTACTTGTTGCTTGACAACAGAAATCGTCCCACTTGCTGTGGATGTTGAGTATTTCTTGCACTTTATAAACAAAACTCCTCCACCAACTTCGGAGACCCATTCTGGCGTATCTTGGGAAGAATTGATGAAGCGATTGACTGCAGAATACTTTATTCCCGTGATCTGTTGACTAGTCGATACCAGAGTGAACAGCAAACTAATGAGGGAGTCACTGCTGGCTTGGGCTGCAAAAAAAATGGGGAATGAGAGTGAAAGTTACTATTCGTAAGGAGAGGGTGATAATTTCGCTCTACCCGGTGTCAGTTATGTGCAGATTTTGCTTTCATGGTCAGATATTGCGCCATGGAAGGTCAGCTCCAGGCGGCATGAGGCTCCCGGGTCGACATTTAAGCTGTGCCATAACGAGATGCATGTGCATGGATAATTCGATGGAAACCCTTTCAGCTCCGAGACATCCAGTAGTCATATGAAAACAGGCTCGCCCGACGTTGGTGATGTTTAAAGCCACATCATCTGCCAATTCCACAGCCTCGAGGCATACTCGGCGACATACTTAACAAAAGAAAATATATCATGCGCAGTGCTGATACGGGCGGGAAAAGCTGAAATCACCATTAACTTAGACTTCATCTCTTGTCGCAACAACCACTTCAACATAAATTGCATTCGACAATCTACCATACACTGTTTATTGCGTATTTGATCCATCAACCGATTTTACATGATGCCGCAAATTGTCAAAGTCGAGAACTTTGTACCAGCAAGAGCCACCTCTCACAATCGTGGCGATAGAGTTGTGTATGAAAGTAGAAATTCCAGAGAGAAGATCTCTTTCACGGCTTCCACATCTCCTAATAGCGCTCATGCTGCTCAGTTAGCGCAAATCGCACTAGCCGTCCAGTCTAACAAGAAGAATATTCGGAATGCACCAAGAAGAGGGTTTCTCTCTGCTCCAATGTCTTATTTGCAACGACAGCTTGGACAATCGCCAGAGACCGAGCAGCGTCAACCGCAACCACAAAATGGGAATGAGTACAGGGAAGCATCAAGCGGACGAGTAATCGCCTACGAGGAATCACGTGCAGGTGACCAAGAGCGAAAATTCGTAACTCTCGATCCTCAGACTACCCACTATGTGCCGGTCACTTCCGGTCAGTTAGCAAGAACAGAAGTTCAACAGCCCATCTGTCAACCTCAACAGAACCAGCAAATTATGTATCAATATCAGGATGTGCCCATCGACCCAGTTGTAACAACCGTATACGCGTCTGCTCCCAATACGCAAGCCGTGACATACATTCAGCAACCGCAGGTGACCCGGTACCGCAATGAGGACAGAACATCCTACACTGTTAGAAGCGACAACGGAAAGTTGTATGTTTCTGCACCGGTTGGAAGTAGCGAAGCGGAAATGTTTGATGAAGTTGCGAGACTGGGTACAGAAGAGAAAGAGGTTAGTGCATGCCCCCGAATGAAATGTTCATATGTTGAGTCGTACAGGAGCGGTCGAGTGAGCGTAGACTTGTAACTGATCGTCGCAAGCATAGACACCGGAAAAGAAGATCGTCTCGATGATATGACGAGATAGTGTAGGATATATACTTGCTCTCACTTTAAATTTCTGATAGCCATGAAATGTTTCGGTAGTCTATACTCAAATTTATGTATTGTTCTTTCTGTTTGACACGCCCTATGCAATCTACTGAACTTAAGTCACACTTTTGCAAAGGCGGCGAACGTTTCAAAAGCTGCTTGCATTGAAGAGACCGCTATAGGTTAATGCCTTAAAGTTGTAAAAGATTTCATTTCCAAGGATGTGTCATAAAAGACTGCCCCTACCCGGCCAACTATGATTAACTACCTTCTCCATGAGCAATCATTTTGATCTTCTCACACAAGAATTCTTGAACGATCATTGAAGCACTTTCTTTATTCTGTACCCGCGCGGGCAGTTGCTTGATAATAACTGACCTCTGAAATTCGCTATTACCAATATCTTTAGCTTGAAATGTCTCCCCATTCAGCAGCTTATTCATTAAGGTCAAGGGGACATTCCAATTCCCAGTATGGGAGGCTAATATCAATTATTTCCTCAAGTTGGTTTCGTATCGAAGACATCACAGTACACAGGACCAGTGTGCAATTTCTCCCTCCCGGTATTTCAGTCTCTGCTTTAGTAGAGTATACAAGAGGAACGATGGGTACTAGCTTATCTAATATGCTTATAAAAGTTGAATTCTGAGTACCTTTTTCAATTTTCCTTTCAATTTATCAAACGAGCATTAATAATTCCTCATGATATTTTTGATGAAATAATTTTAATATTTCGTAGTTCTCCTTATGAATTTTTATTACATAGGCACCCTATGATGTGAATATCTAGCGTATTCCAAGCTATGATTCATTTTACGGTCCAGAAATACTTTAGAGCACGAAAGACTACAGATATACCGGGAGACTAAATGAAGGAATTCGACACCAGACCCTCACATAATTCCTCGATTCCATATTATGTTACAAACATCCTTCGTCCCACAGACCTTCAATTCCCAACATCACCAACCGGCTGATCTATGTCCTCATTCATCCATCCGGATAAGCAGTCGTACCTGATTTCGCACCCCGCAATCTTGGCACTAACGCTGATAGGCAGGCCACAGCGCATCGGCTACACTAAATAAACAAGCTTCAGGCTTGTCACATCCCCGAAGCCACTGAAATGCTTGATTCTGAGCTGCCGGTCTGCCCGTAAGCAGATGTGTTACTGTCACCTCCCTGATGAGGCTAGGGGATGATTACGAGGGATGATGTTGTTGATCGTTCGGTTGCTTTGTGTGAGGTATTTTGCCGGGGTTGGATGATAGATAAGATGGATGACGCGACGGGAATTAATTCTCTTTGTTTGTTTGTGTTCTTCGAGCTTCATTTTTGTTCAATTGATTCAATTGTTTCCAAGATGACCAAGTTTACTGCTCTGTTCTGTCTGGCGGCATTGGTGATCTCGATACATGCTGTAGCTATTCCACCCCACTATGAGGTTCATGAGAAGAGAGAAACTCTGCATCCGAGATGGATTAAGAGGGATCGTGTTCAATCGCATAAATTACTTCCCATGAGAATTGGTCTCGCACAGACGAATTTGGATAATGGATATGAACACCTTATGGACGTGTTAGTATCCCAAATTGCAAATCTGATGGTCTTCCAATTGACACATTCTAGTTCCAACCCCTCGTCTCCCAACTTCGGAAAACATTGGACACCAGAAGAAGTTATTGAAGCCTTCCGCCCAGCTAAAGAAACAGAAGACCAAGTCCGAGCTTGGCTGATTGAAAATGGTATTCCCGCCAAACGAATCACTCACTCCGAAAACAAAGGCTGGTTCGCATTCTATGCTACGAATGAAGAAGCTGAACGACTTTTCCATACCGAGTTTCACGAGTACGAAGATTCTCGAACAGGCGGTATAATTCCTGCTTGCGATCAATACCATCTTCCTAAAACCATCCGTCCGCATATCGACTACATTACTCCCGGGATCAAACTTCTCGCACCAGTGGAGTCACATTACAAGCAAAAGCGGAACGTGATTGAGAAACGAGACGCTGAATTGCGAGCTAGAGGTCTCTCACACGGTCTCCTGTCAATAAACTCGCAGTTTCATCCCGATCCCAACAGCCTCGATACATGCGACAAAGCCATCACTCCCGCCTGCGTAGCAGCACTCTACCAGATACCCAAAGGCCATCATCACCACGAAGGAAATTCAATGGGTATTTTTGAGTCGGAGCTTCAATTCTACACACAAAAAGATCTAGATTCTTTCTTTACGAACTATACGAGTTATATACCAAATGGTACTCATCCCGTAGCAGCGAATATCGATGGTGGACAGCAAGCCACAGAGGATTTGTATGAGGCGGGCGGAGAAGTGAATTTAGATTTGATGTTGGCGTATCCGATTGTGTACCCACAGACGATTACGAATTATCAGGTGGATGATTTCATTGTGCAGGCGGACCAGAATGATACTTATACCTATGGATTTAATACCTTCTTGGATGCTCTTGATGGTGTAAGTCCTTTACCCCTCATCTACTGTCCACTTCCCACCTTCATGAATTGAATTTCCAAGCTCACACGCCAATCTAGTCCTACTGCAATTTCACAGCCTACAACGAAACTGGAAATGACCCAGAACTCGACCAAGAGTATCCTGATCCACTCATTGGTGGCTGGCAAGGTCAGCTCATGTGCGGTACCTTCAAACCCGCAAATGTGATTTCGCTTTCATACGGAGGTCAAGAAGCAGATGTACCGATTTCGTATCAGAAGAGACAATGCCTGGAATACATGAAGTTAGGTTTACAAGGAGTATCATTTTTGTATGCTAGTGGAGATTCAGGTGTTTCAAGTAAGTCTTTTCCCCCCTCCTTGACCCTAAAGACGGGAGTCGAAGATCAACGCAGAGACCAAAATGACGAACGAAACACTGCAAAAGTATATACTAAGAAAGCCTCAGACTACCCCGACGCAACAGATGGCCCAACAGGCTGTCTCGGTCCCTCCCTGAACGTCTTTAACCCCACTTGGCCAGGAACCTGCCCCTACGTAACCTCCGTAGGCGCCACCAAAGTCTATCCCGGTCATACCATCCACGATCCCGAATCCGCAGTCGTAGACCCAGCCGGGCACCCTTATTCTGTAAACTATTCTTCCGGCGGCGGATTCTCCAACATATATCCTATACCCAAATACCAAGCTAGTGCCGTAGCTACATTTTTCAAAGATCATGAACCGACGTATAAGAGTTATAGCGCTCTGGCAAATGATACGGGGGATAGGAGCGTGATGGTTGATATTGGGAAACTGGTTGGTGGGACGGGGGGAGTGTATAATAAGATTGGGAGGGGGATTCCGGATGTGGCTGCCAATGGGGATAATATTGCTGTAAGTCTTTTGTTGCTTGCGTATACTTCTATTTTCTACTCAAATACTTCTTACTTCTCCTTTTCCTGTCGGGATACAGAATACTAAGATACACACAGGTCTACGTAGGAGGTAAATTCGACCTCTCAGGCGGCACCTCAGCATCCACACCTATTTTCTCAGCCGTCATAAATCGCATCAACGAGGAGCGAATCAATATCGGGAAAGGTCCGATCGGATTCCTGAATCCGAGTTTGTATGCTAATCCAAGTATGCTGAATGATATCGTTAATGGGACGAATCCTGGGTGTGATACTGTGGGGTTTAATGCTGTGCCTGGGTGAGTGCATCTTATTTTCTATTCTTGTGACGTGTCTGGCAATTTGAGGAGGAGAGGGGATTGGGAGGGAGTGGAGATTTGGCTAATGATCAACCAGATGGGATCCTGTTACAGGTCTGGGAACGCCTAATTATCCCAAGATGTTGAAGTATTACTTGAGCTTGCCGTAAATACCGCTATGGGAAGGAAATTAGAGGGAAGAGAGAAGTTCTTCGGATGGAGGTACTTTCAGTCAAGTACCAAAGCTCTTTAGTATCAAATTTTTCTAGAAGAATTCTATTATCCTAATAGAATTTGATAGTTTAAGCAAGTATACCAATTCCGTAGTATTGAGGTACTTCCCAATATTTGAGAAACGTCTTAATTTTCAAGTATATTTAAAAGATCTTAAGAATTCCTAGAAAGTATACCTAACCCCTTAACCTTTCGAAGTCCTTTAATTTATTATACTTTCACCCTTTGATTCAAAATCTGATCTTTTTAAAGTACTTTTATCCCCTTATTCAAAGTCCTTTCTTCTTCCAAATATATAAAGTATTTACAATATCTTAACAATTTATAGCTTTCCCCTTAGGTATACAAAGTCCAAACCTCCTGTGGACAATTTCAAACCTTTAATTTTCACAAAATTAGAAATACATTAATTTACAACTTAACTCTTTGCTCTACTATTTAATTCACCTCCTTTCTTGATTCACTTCCGTCATCAATGACTCCTTCCCTACCCCGCTTCCTTCCCAAAGCGGCGACCCCTCCACTTATCTCCGAACCATAAAAGCTATCTCCGAGCTCCAGGTTATGACCGAACACATTACACGGTCGATACCACCGCAATGGTGTGTGCCTGGGCGTGTGTAGCCGGGTGATGCATGCATAATTAAGGGCAGATGGATAGCTAAGTTGGTCTGGTATCTTTAGAAGTGAGGGGGGTTTTCTGAATGAAAATCGGTAAATAAAGAGGGGTTCATATTATAGAATTTCTATTTTGTCAAGTGTTTTTGTTATCGTGGAATTATTATCGTTGTCATCAAATTCTCATTTCCTCTTGTCAAAACTGCCTTATCTTGTCTATGCGGCTATTCGTCTTTCATCTATACCTTCCTGTCGCCTTTCACTTGGGACATTTACTCACTACTCTCCTACCCGCCTAACTCGGTATATTTTCTCACATCTCATTATCCCATTTTCTCAAGCTGCAAGATCGTACGAATCTGATTCTATTTTATGTGTTGATTTTTGGTATAAAACAAAGGTATTACAACGCCTACAATGCAATTTGATGTATCTGCCCTTCTTCCATGCGTTCCATTCCAGAAGACTTCTGTAGAAAACAAGAGGTATGGAAGTACAGATAGTCTTGGGGAAAAACACCGAAATGTGAAAAGGAAATCGCTGATTTGACCGCTTGCTTGATCCCGCTGAAAACAATGAAAATGTATAAAAAGCTCGCTGATTGGATGGTGGGCGGATACAAGACGAATAAGGATTAGACCAGGAGACAGGAAGAGAGATCAAACCCTCGAGTTCAAACTCTCCCCCTCAATATCCTGTAAACTCGCCCCTTTCCCTACCAACACCTTCGCCCTCAGTGCACTTCTAATATCCTTCTCCGTTCTCTGACACCACATATCATATCCACTTCCACTCAACGGCCACAGAACTCTGTTCTCTCCATCCCCTCCTCTTCCAGTCAAAACATCCGCGAATCTGGGTGCTGGAACACTAGTCAAAGTATCGAGCTCAGAACTTAGTTCCGCGCAGTATGAATCGAGAGGTAAATCGTTAACATCGTTTCCGAATGGATTTTCGAGCTCGTTTCCGATGGCTGCGAGACCGAGAATGATGTAGGCTGCGGCAATGGTGCCGGGGATGGTGAGCCAGCGAAGCGCGTCGAAAAGTTGGAAGGGGAGCATGTATACGTAAAGGAGGACGATTTGAGAGATGAGAATGTTGTAGCCTACTGGCAATGGGGTAGTGAGGACACGCTCGGCGGAGGATTGGGTATCTGTTAGAGCGGCGAGGGAGTTCACTTTTGGAAGTTAGAAAGGCATGGAGACAGAGTGGAGGGGAAACGTACTGATTTGGCCGGTGATGACGGGATTCTTGAGAGTTCCATTTACGGATGTCTCTTCGATGTAGGAACTGAGGTATGTCAAGATTTCCAGAGGCAAGTTACCTAATGGACGATCGGCGCGTTTGATTGCCTTTCGGGGGTTTGATGCTGCGACTGTGAGACCAAGGTATTCTCCGATTGACTTCCAGGGTGTCTTTTTCTTCTCGACGAGATTCTCATCCCTGTGTGCTGATTTGGCAAAAGTATCAAGGTGCCCGATCAACGAGGAGATATCAGGGTAATGAGCGTACGGCTCGTAGCGTAGCTTGTGCTTGAGAGATACCGCGAATGCGAGGATCAAGTTGATGGCTGTGACCTTTCCGAGTAAATCCTCCTTGGAAAATGCAGGGCGCTCATCGATGTGGACCCAGATATACCTAGCCAAATTTCTAGATTGCACAGATAGTGTTGCCCATGATTTTCTACCATCCGAATAACGCTCATACGCGGTTGTAGAACGGAAAGAGAGCGCCAAACCGACGACGAAACCGAGGACTGTAAGCAGGAGCGTATTGACTGCTAATTTGTAGAAGAACACCGATATGCAGGTTATGAGAGTTGCCCAGCTGCCGATGAAGAAGAGAGGGAGAATCATGCGCGGGGTAACGGAGCCATGAAGACGAAGGAAGTAAGGGAGTTTCGAATGGGCGTCCATATCTCTAGGACCGACCTATTGCTGTTAGAAATGATCAATTGAGGAACAACGGACGTACAAAGTATGAATCGAGTCCTGGCTCGAGTCTGCTGAGTCGATTGGCAGACATTGGGGTTTGAGTACCGCTGACATGAACGTCTGTGGTATCCTTCGTCCATGTTGATTTTCGAGATTGGTTGTGTAAATTCATTGCAGGCATACTGTGATGAATATCTGCTCCATCTACAACAGCAGGATGAGCACCAGCAGCTGGAGCTGGAGCGTCGTCGGACATGATGAAAGAATTAATTGAAGTTTGGTTGAAAGAAAGAGTGAAGAACAAAGAATCAAGGTAGATCGAGTAGAGTCGAGTCGCAGCGAAGTAGAGAAAGGAAAAATTGCGGAGAAGGAAACAAGTGAATGTGGAGAAGAGGCGCAGAGTTTATAAACAGACAAACCGAATATTTTTCACAGCGATCAAGTTCGAGTTCACGTTCATCCTCCTGGTCTTTATCAGGGGTACGTACCGCCCCCAGTTCCACGCAGTCAGCGTACCATTTTTTCGGTGGGTCCCGGCACGTTTGAGAAACGTCTGAAGGGTATAAAACCGTGCATTTAGGGTATAATGGACCTGACTAAGACCGTTTCCGGCTTGGGGAAAGTCTTGGGATCTCCTTGTTCAATGTGTGTTGATGGCTAGGATGTACGAGCTGCGGCGTGTGGATGGTGTTTTGGGGACGGGAGAAAACATCCAGGGGGAAAGAAGAGAAAGACAGCCAGACCGAGGAAGGGGATAAAAATACATGGGCGAAGTAAGCGACCGACATGCGATGGACAGGGCGGGTGGCTTCGAGCCTTCACACTACCAGCGGCTGACGGCTCGGGCCACTTGAATGGTTACACGTCGAGGTGAGGGAGAGGAATGAAGGGATTTGATGCAGGAATTAAGGATGTTGTTATTGTGATTGTTGAATATTGATGCAGTGAGATCCTGAAGAGGTGGCCAAGAGATGAGCAGCACGGAGCTGAATACTGATAGAGACTTGCAATTGGGCTGCTCGGTGAAGTACCAAAGATTGAGTAATTGGGGGCGAGAAGTCGGCCGCAATTATGAACGGACGATTTGTGAATTAAGGATTTCCATTGTTCTCTCAATTGGATAGTAGAACGAGATCAAAACTCAGCTATTCAATTCGCATTGGTTCTTAAACGTAATTGTATGCAGCTTTCAGGAGTAGACATATATTCAAACACACACATATTATCCAATTCATCCAAACCCTCTGATCTTTTCCTCTGCTTCTGCATCGCCGTTTGGCGTTTGTGCGGGTGGCGTACTCTGTACCCCTGGATCCATAGCAAGAAGTCTCAAACATGTTTCAGGGGCACTTGGCACGCGAATAACTCACCTCTGCAGCCGTTTAAAAGAAGCCCGATGAAACAATCGGCAAATCATGGGGATGCCATCTGAAAAAGAAAATATAAGACTGAGCGAGTGACTTGCTGGAGTGCATTTGAGATCGACAATGGCGGCAGTGGTGAGGAGTGTTTTGAGGTTATTATTTGGATGGAGAGGTTTGAGTCTGGAGGCGGTTACGAACGCCACCCGGGTTATGCGAAGGGGGGGAGTAGTGTGGCGGGTTTGAGGTGGACGGTGAGAATTCTGATGGCGGTTGGGAAGCGCATGAGTTGAACAATCGAAGCTATTCTGATATATTCCTGCGAAATAAGTGGTGTTTGTGAAGTAGCCGACTTGAGTATATTGGTAATTCTCAAAACCCAAGATCTTCAACACCTAGTTCCGGACCAAACCACCCGTACCGAACCCATTTCTCATCTGGATCATCACCGTTCTCCAGTGCTCCACGGCCAAGAGCCCAGAACAAAATTGCTGGCCGGGCCAAGAGAATTGTTGACGAGGATATGTGCCAAGCATCAAAAGTAAATTACGAGATGAACTTTGGAGATTATTACGACTCCTGTGGGCGATGTAAACAAATGCGCTATTGAAGTTCGGTTTTGCTATTATAGTGGAATTGTTTCTATTTATATGAGGCGTTGTAAGAAACTTTGAATCTCTCGTAGGGCTGAGGTTTTGGGCCGGAATTGAAGTGAACAGACCGAGGTGATTGGATAAGGTCAGGTGATGAGCCCTACACGGGTTTGTATATTTAACTGGAGGTGATAGCATATATATTCTAGCCATAGGAGAGATGAAGAAGTATGGGTATTGTGGCTGTATGTCTGCGCTGTGGAAGCTTCGGAAGATGTCAAAGTCATGTGATACATATATAGTGCTCCAGCTCTCAGGAGAAGCATCAGTCGATCATGCGTATTCTTTGGCGCAAAAGTCAGTATAGCTGCTGTAGGAATATATGATGTGTAGACGTTGATTGGTCGTAACATGGAATTGTACCAGTATCTGCTTCACAGCTTGGATGTCCATCGAAATGAATTTCTCGGGCAATAGACATAAACTCGCAAGTGGAGTATCAAATTCATCCCCAGGAATGTTGCAGAGTATATCATTTGTTAGACTGCAAAATTTTTGGATACTTTGCAACATGGCAGTACGTACATTCATGATGCACATTGGCTGCGCACAGCGGGATTTGCAGCCTTTTGATGGCTACCATCGATCAGGCTTATCGAGAAGCAAGAGAAAATAGGCTTAGTCGTGAGAAGAGGATTTTGCATCAATTGCCCAAAAGTGATCAAAGGTTGCCCTAAGCCACTTGGCTTGTATATCTTTACGAGAGATAGCAGCAAGGGAGAGGCAAAGAGAGGTAGAGAGTTTCTTGATGCTTTTTGTCTTTTGCCCCTGATTTCTTGGCTGCAGATATCAGTCAACATTGATATCCATAGCGATACCTACATGAAGCTGGATAAGGTAGATCGATATTTTGTATCATGAGGACTCACAAGAACAAGAATTAAAAGACATCGCAACGATATAACAATTCAATAACAGCCGTTGCATGGGGAGAATGTGCAAGTTCAGTGTCAACTTGTACAACGATACATCTCGAAGCTGAAGCGTTTGTGTGAAGTCTCAGAATCAGGGAGAACTCGGCGATCAAGACAATGGAATCAGAAACACAAACCAGAGCAAGAAACAATTTTTGCAAGGAAAGGCCGTATCATCGTGTGAAGGTGTACACAGCAATTGAAGAAGGGACGAATATCAGTATGCACAGCAATGGGCCATGTTTCCGTACAGTCACGTGCTATTTCACTTAGTCATCTTCACATGCCATTAGTGTCACATGTGCCAAATCATGGCTCGAACTCCCCATGATTCGATTCGCCGTCAGCATCCATTTCTCGCATTTCTCCCCTCCTATTCGATAGGACCACATCTGCAGCCGCAGGAACGCACCGAGGCTTGCCGTCTGTCTGGACTGCTCTACGTAGACTTTGGTCATACGGACTACAAGTCTTTCACATTCAAGCAACCATGACCTAAGCTATACACAACACACCTCTTCGAATTGACTCGTATGGTGTGTTGTATTACTATCACTTCTTTTCTACCTACTTCTCCTCTACTCTTGTATTGTATCAATAGACCCGAATTGTTAGATCCCTTTAGCATGCTCTTGTTTTCTTGCTCGTCGCACATGTGAATTTGTTTCCAGGACATTCCTCCGAACCTCCCACCATAAACAACATCAAATGTCAAGATGATAGGTAAGTGCTCGCAGACTACCATTTACACAAACTAACTTCGTAGATCATGTTCTGGGTCGTCCCTCTGTTCAATTTCGAAAGATCCAAGTCCTAGCCGTCGTCTCGTTCTGGTCATTTTACCTCTTCAGGTACATATTGTCGCAATTGTCCTACTCAATCTAACTTTCGTAGAGGACATAAACATGGCCCACCTACCATTCGAAAACTCTCCAGACGACTCTCGACTATTCTTACACCATGGCAGACCTTGGTCGTAACGTTCCTCTACCTATACATTGCACGAAACCTAGGCAAGTTACTCGGCCTCGAATGTCCCGAACCACTTGCGAATCTCTATACTCGATCATATTTCCGCGCAACATGGGTTACGACCGCGCTGGATGCGGGGTTCTGGACTGCGATGCGCATACGTAGGAAATGGATGAGAGATCTGGCGAGTATAGTGTTCACGTTGTACTACCTCATTGCTGCAGAGCAGGCGGATGAGAAGGTTAGGAAGGTGAGGGGGATGTTGACTGTGGAACACTTGAGAGTCAGTTGGAACAAGGGGACAACACCATATCTTGGGTTCCTCACAAATCTAATGCGACCGAGATTCATGAGATATCCGCCACGACAAATACGGATCCCACGACCCCCGAAGAGCGATTACAAGGAGCCCGTCAATGGATGGTTGTATTTTGATGGACCGATATCTGCATTGAAGAATCATAACAAATTGGTTTTGGATATACCTGGAGGTGGTTTTGTGGCTATGGATCCAAGAACAAATGATGATAAATTATTTGCTTGGGCTGGAAAGACTGGTTTACCTGTTTTGAGCTTGGATTATAAGAAGGCTCCGGAATTTCCTTATCCATACGCGCTCAATGAGTGTTTCGATGTCTATTGCACCATCATGGCCAGTCGAGGGAGGTGCTTGGGATTGTCTGGAGATGTAGTTCCAAAGATTGTAATCACAGGTGACAGTGCAGGTGGAAATCTTGCTACTGGTCTTACTTTGATGGTTGTAGAAGCAGGATCTACAGACACAAGACAATTTCTTGGCCAGGAATCTCTCCCAGTTCCCGATGGATTGGTTCTAATCTATCCAGGTCTGGATATGAATATTGGGAATTGGATGTCAGACGAACAGATGGCGTTGATCAAAGATCGAAGAATGAGAAAGACAAACCGGACCTTCATTCGTCAGAAGAGTATGCAATATACCATGACGGCTGGAACACCTCATCATTCCGACGATGAGGATCACTCACCACCAAAGATTGCTTCACCACGTATTGTCACATCCCCCGAAGCAGTGCGACCCCTTTCAATTACACTTCCATCACCTCAATTTTCCACAGCAGCACCGACTCTACTATCACCGCCAATTACACGCAAACAACCTCATCCATCTCCCTCTCACCACCCTGAACCACTCAAAACTCGTCTTGCAATGTCCTCTATGATATCATACTTCAACGATCGTATCTTGTCACCAGAAATGATGCGCGCCATGATCATTCTCTACATTGGACCTCATAACCGGCCTGATTTCTCCCAGGATTATCTGCTCTCTCCAATTCTTGCTCCAGATTATCTACTTGAAAAGTTCCCCAAAACATATTTCCTCACAGGAGAACGTGATCCGCTCGTTGATGACACTGTAATTTTTGCAGGGAGGTTACGAAGAGCGAAAGCAGAAAGATACAGAGAGAATGCTGAGAGAAATGGGTTGAAGAAAGAATTTGACGATAGGGATGTGGTAGAAGTTGTGCTCATCCCTGGCATAAGTCACGGATTCCTACAGTTTGTCGGTGTGTTTCCAGAAGGATGGAAATATATTCATCGCTGTGGAAGGTGGATCGAGCACATATTTGCCGTGGCAGAGGAAAAGGAAATTGCTGGTAGGAATAAGCACGAGAAACATCATAAACGGAGAAAGACTATGGAGAGTAGTGGCGATGAAGGCTTAGAGATGGGTATGAGAGGAAAAGGACATGAGAGGAGGGAAAAAGAGAGATTGCTTAGAGAACATGTTAGGGAGAAAGGTAAGCAAAGAGAAGGAGAAAAGAGAGGAATGAGAAGACAAAAGAGTATGGTTAGTCTGGCTAGTGAAGACGATTTACTTGGGAGGAGGATGATGGGTCTTGCTGGCCCATTGACTGGGATGGGAGAGGAGAATGAGTTGTAAGTGCGGTGCGGGGATTTGGAATGGGTTGCACAGGAAGCAGAGCATTGTGATGGGTCGTACCTGGATAGATTTGGAGCAGTGCATCAAATTAGCTTGGATGCACAGTAGAAGCCGGGACAGCAGTGATCAAAGTTCCACACATTACACGGCATACGAGGAACGAAATTATGTGCAATCAAATCATATCATATCAATTGAATGCATCAAATCGCACATCTACGGGTAGATCAAAGTCAATGTAACAAATGAATCGGGGAGCTGCAGATGCGATGTGCAATAATCGTAATCTCGACTTAAGTAGGCGGGTCTCTGCATCAGAACAAAGCCATCTACTGCTCGGAAATGAATGTAGTTAAGGATAGCCGCATCTTGTGCTTTTTGGCTATAAATTAAGCTTGAATTTCGATGAAGATCTGGAGATCCACAAGTAAGATGTGGTGCTGTCTTGGCTGCGTAACCTGCTTCTGCGAAGTATCAGTAGTTTCATGGTTGTGAAGTGAAGGATGAAAAGGAGGCTAGTAGGATGTATGTGATGATTTTCAACTATTATATATCTCTCCTTTCCATATTCTCAGGGGAATATCTGATTCGCTTGCTCCCTTCTCCTCTCCTGTTCCTTCTCAGTCCTCGCTTTTCACTCTTCCACCTTGCAGGATTCTCTCTTTCTAAATCCAAGCTCGAAGATGCATCCCCTGTCCATCCCAGTCTCAAGCCTTACTCTCTCATTCCTACTAGGAATACTACTTCTCAGCTCCGGTCCAGGAAACACAGTGTCAGCATTCCATTGTAAGAAGATAAATCATACGCTCTACTACCCTGCTTGTTGCGATAGTGTGATTCCGAAGAAACATTTGGGGGCTGGGAAATTCCTTGGGAAAGATTGTATGTTCCTTTTTCTTTTGTTGATGCTGATTTGGGAGAGCATGGTATGGGAGGGGAAGGGAGTTTAATGACAGAGTAGGTTTCTATGCCTTCCCGAAGGATTTCAATAGTACAGAACGGGAATATGAATGTGGGATTCAGGGGACCAAGGAGGGGTGTTGTAAGAAGGTTTGTATTTTTGGTGTTATTTTCGTGTTTTCCTCAGAAAGATCTGGGAGGATAAGGGCAACAGAACGCAAAGATGCAACGAACTCAAAAGCTAGATTTGAGATGATTAAAATTTTGCGCCAGTTGTATCATGTTGAGCGAGGAGGGTTGATGACTAATAATCTAGTAGGAAACGAGAGAGGGGAGCCGGCGTTATATCCCTTTACATTGATTCTACGATACCTATATTGGGGTGAAGCGGAGGAAAGCGGGAGTTTGGTTGGTGGGTGGATGAAAGGATGGTGGAAAGTAAAAGGGGTTGGTGAAATGATTGAAGGCAGATAAATGAGAATGAGAGTGGGAGATGTGAAGGAGGGTGGAAGAGTATTAGACGGCAATCTCTTGAGGCAAAGAGATGAGGGGAGAAATGCAAAAAGGTACTGGATGGAGTGCAAATTTGAAAACTTTTAAAAGAGTATTAACCTGGAAAACTTTTCAGACATGGATGTTTGATATTTCAATGTAGTGAGTGTGGCAAACCACGTCGATGTTTGCCAATGCGACCTTCTGACCTTCAAAGGTTTGTCTAAAGTGAGAATAGGGCTTAGTACTCAATTCCTTGCATCACAACGTTGTTTCATGCTCTTCCTGGTTTTTACCTATTGCCTTATCTCCGCTATGTTTACAAGTTAGCTGGCATAACTCATCCACTACTTCTGCACCTTATTCCTTCAAACCTCTCCTCGCGCTTCATCAATCAATCCGGATTTTCCCTCATTCATCATATTACTGAGTCTCAATCCCGAAGGAAATGAAGATAATACCTCTCTTCTCTGCTATCTCCCTCCTCTCTACAACAATAGGACTTACACTGTCCTATCCACACACATCCATCTCCATACCATCCACAACATCCTTATCAACCTTGGCATCGAAGAACAACTCCACGAGCACCACAGCCTCCCTCGATATTTGGCGGACATATACTCAGCTCCCAACTCCGACGATCCCACCTGATCACTGTGATGAAATCACAGCGCAGAAGTGTTGTCCTGATATACAGGTGGGGGTTGGGAAAGATAGGGGATTCTATGATAAATGTATGTATTTACTGCTGTCGAGTTGTTGAGATGTCAGAGTTTGGGAGTATTGGGAGAGTGGGGATGGAAACGGTGTTAAACTCGCGAGATGGAGAATTAGCTAATTGGAATGGGAATAGGTCTCCATTCTCAACCACTTGGATCGAATGGAGATTGGAATACGGAGCTGTGTTTAGTTCAATTTAGACATGATTGTTGTAAGGTATGTTCATCCACTCTACCCTAAATCTCGATCGTCTTTGATCTTGAAGTTCCATCAGATTTATATATGACACCAACAGGCATGAGAAAATGATTAACATTCACAGGGTGATCACGGCTGTGATTTTCAACCCGGCACAGGCTGGCCGTTCGCCCCTATCCGTGGATGCTGGGATCTAACAGAGGGCTGTTCACCAGAAAATGAAAATAAACTCCCTCTGTCTCTCCTCCTGACAATACCTGACCAACCGACAACTAAACGAAACACCGCCAGCTGGATCGACAGCTTTCCTAAAGGCTATAAAACAGATTTAGAAAGAGAGATTTTTGGGTTGTTGGTGGAAGGTGTGAAGGAAAAGATTGATAAAGCGTTAGTGGGTTGTGAGATCTTTGAGGGTGGTGTGGTTTGTGGGTGGCAGTGGGTTGAGGGAGGGAAGACGAAGGGAGTTAGTGGGTGGAGTGGATGAGTAAAGGACTGTAGAGTAGATGCGGAAGGGATATCAAGGGAATAATGACTTTCTTGCTTTTAAATGAGACCAAAAGGATTGAAAGTTTTTGCCTGTTTGTTGCAGAGTCCAATGTTTCCTCGGAGTAGTTCCGATGAGTTTGGTATTTGTATATCTTGCTTCAATCACCGAGAACTTTTCTCTTTTGTGGTATAAATCAACTTTGACTGCAGTGAAGCAATACAACCATATGCTTTAATCAGACTCTGGTTGTTTGTTTCGTGTAAGAATCATGCTGAATTTTGATTCACCCGCGATTCGTGGAAAGATTCCTCGCCCCCCTATATTGTAGTAGAGTGTTCTCGCTTAACGAGGAAGAGCCGTTAGGTTATAAATGCCTGTAGCATCAAGGTTTTTCAGTAACATTGACGAGGAACGATATCACGGAAACAGATTTTAATCCTCTTCACAGCACGGGGGATGCGAGCGCGAGTCAACTCTGGCAATACAAGGTCAAATTCCTCCAGGGCCAGGGCGTGGACATATTCTAAGCGAATGCTCAATCCGGAATCCATTTTGAAAGCATGAAGGGCTCGACATACAAAACGATATCATCTCAAGTATTCAACTTTGGTAACGCTTTATTAGCACCTGTGAGATGGTCGTGGAAGAAAAATCTAAATGTCGCCGGAAATTGCGACATCATGCAGGTTCTCATCCAAATCGCCAGATTTGCACATGACTTACCGCGCATTTCTCAGCGTCTGCAAGCGAGACTTCTCAATCAAGTGGGATATAATTCGAGTCCGGATGAAGGAGAAATCTCAAGATACCCTTAGCTGCAGCATGCCTCATTTTGGTTTCCGAAGTCTCGTTCCATCAAACAGTGCAAACGGGTTTGTAACTGTAATTCTTGACAATCTTTTGTCACGATTTGTATTTGGTGAAAGATATATGAAGAATCTTTTCTGTAAATGCTATTAACCTGTCCAATTGCTTGATGTCAATCAGATTGGAATTCGGTCATGATTTACCTTTTCTCAAACGTGATGCTGACTCCAGATAATTCACATTTGAAAAGATACCATAGGCATGATACATAACTACGTCGTTGATTCTTGTTATAGGTTGACAAGATGAATACGAAGAGTATTTTCACAAGTATAGAGAGGCCGTTTGACGTCGTTACGGATCTAAAACTTAAACTCCTTTCGCTGTTCCAGCGCGCCAGATATTTGAAGGTGTTGAACTCCTTGCTCTAACTTGTAAGATACAAAAGTTCTTCGCTAAAAACCGAGGTTCTGGCAGCCTTCACACTCGATTAGACATTTACCTAGATTATGACATTTAGTTGAGGGGCTGGTTTGGATTGCAGTAAATTGTGACAGCACCCCTTTCATATATGGTTATTTGACTTCATGAGACAGAATGTTCACTTTCTTTTGGTGAAGAAGGCCAGTGGGAAAGGTTTGTGCTTAAAGAAGCCGTTGTGGCTCTGTGGACGGAACTCCATTCTCGCCAAAAGTAGAGTTTATGGCTGAAAGAAAACGAGGCATCAAGTGCCTCAGACATTGCTAAGTCAATCTCTAGATAAAAAATCGCAGACAATGGTTCATCGAACCAGAAAACTGGCAGTCCGGTGCCCAAGGGAAACAATACAATGAAGTGTTTGATAGAGACTCGAGACGCAAACGGGAATGGAAAGGGGCAACAGGATGGGTATAAACAACCCATAACTTCCCTTGATTAAAACAATGGACAACATTCAAGAAGCTTGAAGTCACAAGTAGATGAAAATGCTAGTAATTTGAAGAATACAGAAGACCATTCATTTCTGCCTTCGCTAATGATTCAATGTCTGCATACACCTACGATTCTAGATGCCGGGCATGAAGCTGGATATCTCGGATATCCGAGCCAAACTCTAATAATGTATTGCTCTGGATATTGATCTACATGTATTACCTATCATTGAGCCAACAAGACGCCCACCACTATAGCAGCAAAGGTTTTCCGGCCGGAAAGGAATACCTGGCGTCAAGTTCACACGCATTTGCAAATTTGTTCATAGATTGGGCTTAGCTTTCTCCATTTAGCTAGCTCACGTCCCGTTTTGGCGCTTGAGCCTGCTCCATCTTTCAAAGTCGATATTCTTCTCGCTCTTTTGCCTGTCGACAACACGTCAACTTCTCTCGCGCGAGACAACTCGCTTCACAACCTCTCATCACAAACCACCTACTTCATTGAACAGATCTCTTCGTAAGATCTCTTCAATCTTTGTATAGATCTCTTCAAGCAGTCATGGACTCCTCTCAATCCCATCCCCGTCTGAGTTTGAAAACTCTTCCAGGGTCCTCGAATCACAACCTCCCCTCGGTCTCTCGTCTCTCCATCGCCGACATGCCACAAGATCTTTCAACCTTCCCGCAATTCAAATCTCTTCCGATCGAATTGCGCCTTCTCATATGGATCTTCTCCCTTCCAGGCCCCACTGTCGTCACTCTAGGCATCAAGGTCGTGGAATCTGAGGCTACCAAGGAGCGCCAACGCCAATTAATTGCATCTTACAAAATCCCAGTGGCTCTACAAGTCTGTAAAGAGGCACGCGCTGCCGCTTTGATATATTATACACCCTGCCTTCAAGCCAGCCTCGGTGGTATTCCGGTTTACATGGACTTATCTCGAGATGGACTTTATATTCCTGAAGGAGCGGCGGCGGCGAAGTTTTGTCAAGAGGTTTCAACGTTGAACGGAGACAACAGTAAATCTGCCCTTCCACCTGGAAAGCGATTCCTAGCTGTCAGCAGCCATGTCGAAAACAGAATGCGCCCCATACTAGACCGCACCATGCCGTTGTACGTTTCTCAGCTCCTTTTGAATTATGGTCGACGCAGACTAGTGTTCCCGCGATTCCTTGCACATTGGGGAAGAGGTTACTTAGATGATGCCGATACTACTGTTGTTATGCCAAAGGGGCCATCTCCACAGTTGTTCCTTCATAGAGACGTGACTCAGTTCAAAGAATTTCTGGTGAGGCAGTGACATACGTTTTCGGAGATCCAAGGCTAATTCATTCCAGGAATATCTCTACAAGGAAAGCTTGACCAACAAGGGAGACGGAAAGAAGAAACGACGAAGTAAGAAGCAAGTAGGTCCACCTGGCAGACAGTATGATGAAGTGCTTCCGCAGGAGGTGCGTGGAGGATAGTATGATATTGAAAGGCTGTCGGCATGCTGGGGAGAAGCTCATGATTTTTATTTCAGGCTCGTGCTGAACGAAAACGGGCTTGGAAGGAACAGCAGCCAGGACAAGGTGGACCGCAGAATAGATAAGTGTCGAGTGTACTTGTACAATAAACAATCATATCCATAGAGTGAAGAGTATCAACACATCTTCCCAATGGAGCTTCTCTTGAATGCACATCAGTTCCTTGAGACTCCCAAACATTGTAGTAGAAATCGTGAAAGCACTCAAATTAGGCAACTCAGGCAAATCTTAGAAGCAGCAATTGCTCCGTATATATTCTACTAATCAAAACGCAAGAGAAAGCCAAGCAATATTCAAAGTTCACCTAAAGGAGTGAGGTTATTGTGTCTTGTTACCGTCTCAAGAAAACTGTGGCAAAGGCCACCGCTGACAGAGACAAGGATTTAGAGGTCTTGAGAGACATGACAGTCTTTTTAATATCCGAAATATCCATCTCCAATGCTGCGGTGAAAAACACCCACCAGATGATCCGCGAACTCAGCCAGGATAAAGCAAAGCTGAAGGGCCAGGTGAGAGACATGAAACAAGTCCAGGAGATGATGGAAACCAAGCTTGCTGAGCTGCGCGCGAAGGTTTGAAGAAGCAAAGATCGGTGAGCTGATTTTAGTCACGCACGTGGCGTGGTTATATCATTTATTTGTTCCTCTTCTCACACCCGGAGGAAACAAATCTTTGGATGATTCTATGATACTGGGGCGGGTCCATTCTTTTTGGTCGATAGGCATAAGACAGACCGTTTTGGTCAAATCCAGTCTCTGTGCAACAATGTGAATTATTTCTCAGTGACTTCGTCTATATTAATGCTTTTGCTTAATTCTCCTCCTAACTACAGGGGCTAAGAGACAGAAGTAGTTATATAATATGGCGTTGAAAGACCGCGACCCAAGCAGTTCAAATTGCTTCTCATAATTGAGCTTGCCGTAACCCTTGTATGAACGGACGGCAGAAAAATCGGTCAGGTATATCTTTTCCATGGGATGTGGAATACATCCTGGTAGATGCACTGTGGCGATTATGCATGATTACTTCTCGTGCTTACTCCATATGGCGCCTTCTTGCCATTCTTTAAATTGTCAGTGCTTTTCTTCTTTGACACTTTTGATAATCCGGAACTCATCTTTGATCGAAATATTATGCTATTCTCTCCGTACTTTCAAGAGATCCATCGTCGTTGACGTTAATTTAAGATTTTCCGAAGAGCGGCTAACGGGAACGGATTAGCCTCCTCGGCACATCATCTGCCCCGCCTCCTCTATTCTTCAGGTTTCACACTTTAAGTACTTCTTAAATCCATATTCAACTTCTCATTGATTGAACGACTTTGTTTTAAAACAAACGAAATGGCTTCAAAAAACTATGTCCTCGATGAGGTCGACTCCCTGGAGGCAGTCGTGATCATTGACAACGAGATCGACATCATGTCATCAACATCACCAGATACAGTCACAAACTTCGGGAGAGTACCAAACATTGCCCTTTCTCAGCCATCAAATATTTCAAATCGAGGCGATGTAAAAAAGGAATGGCCTATGAAGTCTATATGTTGCGGAGCTCATGGGTTGTCTATACTTGTGGTCAGGTCACGAGTCGTTTTCTCTGCAGGGCTGGCGTCGCTAACGATCAAGAGACAGCAACAAGAGGCAAGCTCAAGCATAGTATACTATTTGACACAGGCCCTGAGGAGGACATGTGGGAGCGAAATGTGAAACGACTTGGAATCGACTTGGCCGCAGTCGAACGCATCCAGCTTTCTCATTGGCACCGGGACCATTCTGGTACGTCTCTAGATGTTTATGTAGAAACATTTTAACAGAAACAGGCGGTATGTTGAAATCAGTGGAGATGATAACTCAATCAAAAGCAGCTTCTGGTTCCGCTGCTGTCCCCTTGACCGTGGATCTCCATCCGGCTCGACCGGATTACCGAGGCTTCAACATTGGAGAAATTCCAGTATCAATGGAAGCAGATCCTACTTTCGATGAGATAACATCTCTTGGGGGAAGAGTTGAGAAAAATGATAAGACTCATACTGTTCTTGACAATATGTTCCTAATCTCAGGAGAAATTCCAGCTGTGACACCCTACGAGAAGGGACTGAGGAATGCGATTCGATTTGATAAGCAGACTGGACAATGGGAGAAGGATGAAGATATTATGGACGAAAGGTTTCTGATGTGCAACCTGAAAGGTATCTATGACAGATTCTCTTATCTGAACGATGCTAGCTGATGACATCAAGGCAAGGGAATCGTGCTGTTTACAGGATGTAGTCACCGTGGGGTCATAAATGCCACAAAACATGCGATCAGCCTTCTTGGGGATGAAATACCATTGCATGCAGTCATTGGAGGATTTCATCTTGTCGGAGAAGAGCAAGAAGCCAATGTACCAAAAGCTGTCAAGGATTTTAAGGCCTTAGCCCCCGATGTTCTTCTCCCGGGCCATTGTTCCGGCTGGAGAGCGAAGTATGAAATTGAGAAGGAGATGCCAGGAAAACTGGTGCCATGTACTGTCGGAAGTCGATTCATGTTCGCGGGTAGTAGTTAGCAGCGTGACTTTCACGTGATGGGAACATTCCACATGCACTACGCCGCGCATGTACAGCAGACAGGTTTAGAATGAAGCATAATACTAGGATGATCGCTTCAAGTCTAACACCTTGAGCTAAGCTTTTCTAAGTCGTTAGATCTTTGGATTGTTCCGGTCCACATGCTCTGATTTGCAAACGAAGCCTGTCTGAGCTCATACCATTCCCACCAAAAGTGTCCATCGGCCCCGAAACTTGAGATTCATCATTCAACCTTATCTAGAAAGCCGTACATCATCTCAGGATGGCCGGACCGACATTGAACACTCCTGGTATCGATATCACTTGTTAGTTTTGGGGCACAATGGATGCTGTGCTCAAGGGATTGTCCGTATTCTCAAGCTGAATCCCCTCATAAAGGCCAAAAATGGTTTGGTTTGCATGAGATCTTTGCAGGCGCCCTAGGTGGATGTTTCGGAAGTCAAGCGGGAACCGGAGATATTCGAACCATATCGCGACTGATAGACCAAGATACAACAACACATCACATCTTTGAGGGAGTTCCTATTGGAGCATGCCACCTTCACAATATTTAGCAACAAGCCATGCTGGGAATTTAGGATCGTTATCCAAATCAGGGGTTCAACGGTCTAAAAAAATTCAAGCTTTTGGAACTGAACCTTCCCGCCTTCTCAATATAGCCAATATAGCCAGGTACAGCCACGGGAATGACACCAGCAGTTCCTCCAATGAAATCATCTTATATCATTGAACCCACACCGGAATCTCTATCCTGACGTACGTATCTACATTCGGACAAGACCCCAGCCACAAGCATTATGCCGCATCAAGCTACCAGAAACATCGGACTGGGACGGACTATCCTACGGCAGCATCCATCCAGTGAACGATGGCAACAAGAGGCGGCCCGCAGTGAAGCGAAGCCAAGAGTCCCTTTGGGACATAATAGACGAAGTTCATGTAGGTATTATGTACACAAGCTTCGCCGCAATCACTAAAGTGTGCTGCAAGCATTAAGGTTATTTTGCGGCACAGTTCGTCAAGGGTTGCGGGTAACTCAACCGAGATAATTGGAACTCAATAGATCTTATCGCTTATAGAAACTGGATAATATGACATCCTATTGGAGTTAAGGTTTTGTATTTGTCTAACCAATAGCTTGAAATGGGCTTCAAGAATGTCTCCCCTGAAGAGGAGAGAAGAAGTCAGAATAACGCCACAAATCACGAGAAAGAATCCACCCAGGTGCATATCATGCCCCTCACTTACCTCAACAATATTCAGTCAAACGAAGCAAGAAGTAAGTGAATCTCATCTAAAAGCTAGGAATTCAATTTGAATGAGATTATTTAGAGGCCCGAAGATCCGGTCCTTGTTTGGATGCTTTGAATTACTTTGTAGAAGAGACTATCTGTTCCACAGCATGAGATTTATCTTAACATGATCTTCCAGATTGGGTATAGCTTCATTTATCTTTCCGCAACTTTCATTCCTAAGCTGAAGAAAATGGCAGATAGAATTTGGGTGCGGCTAGAGCCTTTCGCTACTTGAAAGTGATCCATTGAAATACAATAGTCCTTAGCTTTAAGAGTACTCCATCGAATTTGATTCCAAAAAAGTTCATTTACTACTAAACAGCTCAGCTGCGTCAACCCCTGTGATTGGGGTCAAAAATACAAATGGTATCGCCAGGATTTAGTGACAACGGACATGATTAGTCTCTTTTAAGGTTGTGTTACACGTAATACATGGCTATCCTTGCAAGATAGTATTCAATGAAAACATCATCTATGACAAAATGCCTTGAATTTTGTCGAGAATCAGGATTCTGGAAGTAACGGGCCGTCAATGTGATACTGTCTTCCATTGTTGGACGTTACAACATACAAGCTCGCAATAACTCACCACAAAGACTTCGGATGTTGTCCCTCCATACCGGACGAGTCAACTGTTGAATCTATCTTCTACTTCCTTGGAGCGCAGGTTGAAGTATATAAGACTGAATATCTCCCTCCTTCTTGCAAATCATCCACATCAAATCCATTCTACTTCCACTCCAAACAACACCTTCAACAAGCACTCCCAACACTCAAAGCATCCACTTCCTACCATCTTCAACATGAAGATCACCATGGCCGTTCTCGCCTTCATTGGCCTCGTCTCTGCTGCTCCAGCACCCACCGAGGGCCCTCCTTTCACTGTCGAAGTTGTCAAGTTCACCGACCTCGAGCCTGGTGAGTTCGAGGCCAGCCAGTCTTTGGCTGCTCGCGATATGCTCAGCAAACGAAGCTGTCTTTCCGACCAGTACTGCTGGAAGGGAACCTGCCACAGAATTGAATGCTACGAGATTCCACCATTCTCCAGCTACTGCGTGACCTACAACTATCCTTACACTTGGTATGTAAAAACCTTTTAGATGTACTCATATAATTTCTTAATTTCAATTTGTAGTTAAAAACCTTACCGCTTGAGCTGGAGCAATACCAGTGTGTCAGAGTGGGTGAGCTTAGATGAGAAGGTGAAAGACTCGGGCAACAAGAACGGGGGCTTGGATTTTGAGAAAATGGGTGCTTTGGTATAGTGTGCTGGACTATATTTATATGGTTAGGTACTAGATCTCAATGAAGATATCAGATCCGCAAAGAATTGGCTTCAAAACGTGTGACTTGCTCAAGCTGAGTCAAGAACAATGTTTCCCCAAGAAGGACACAGGTCAAAAGTGATTTATAGTATGATGTTTGCCGGGTTTTCAACAAGGAGACGTCATAAATGCTCTCTTTCACTATCATGAGATATATTATGTGACGTAGGAAAGTGTCCATCTAGCGAAATGACACCACAAAGACATTCCAAACCACTTCGTCAGTAGCAGACCACACATTCTCCAAATCAGAGACCATTCTCCATATCCTCTTCTAATTCAGGCTTGATCAAAGTAATTTTCGTCTCGGGATCCTTAGAGTAAACCAGAAGCCCAATAACTGTCACTGCATTCCAAGGATTCTCTGCTGGTTCAACATCTAATGCAAGCTTCTCTTTGACTTCGAATTCGACGACGATCTTGTCTTTCTTCTCTTCCTTTTCGACGTCTCCGGCATCTTGTGCTGAGCCAGAATGTGGAAGTGAGCCTTGAGGTTTTTGAGAGCTTGAGACTGGGGCGGCTTTGCCTTCTTCCTTCTTTTCTTCATTTGCGGGCTCCTTGGACTCGATCTTGACTTCGGCTTTGGCCTCGTCTCTAGCTTCCTCTTTTATTTCTTCCTTTGGCTCCTCCTTAGGTTCCTCTTTGAGTTCATCTTTGGATTCCTCCTTGGTCGCAGCTTTGATCTCTTCTTTTGAGTCCTTTTTAGACAATTTCTCATCTTCCGTTTTCTCTTCTTGCTTAGCATCATCTTTCACTTCATCCTTGAGAATTACCACAATCTCTTTCTTGGACTCTTCTTCCCTTGCTTTTGCAAGTGCCTCCTCCTCTTTCTTCTTTTCAGCCTCCAATTTCTTCTTCTCTCTCTCTTTCTTCTGCAGTTCTTCTTGCTCGAATCCCCCTTTTGCATGAGCGATATCATAATTCATTCCAATCTGCTTCAACTTCTCCGGGTTCTTCTCTGCGTTTAACTTGACGACCTCTTCCAAGTGAGGACGAGCTGTTGTTCTGTTGGCAGTCATCCTCGGGAGCACTTCATACAAACCAGGCTCTAACTCGACTTCAGCAGATATGGATCTATCGTTGTAATTGACTGGAGAGCGAGCATGAACAATGTGCTCTCCGACTTCAGCCCCCTTGGCTTGGAGTCTAAATTGGAGATCAAACCAGTATTGCCCTTCGAGACCCTTGAAGTAGCGATCATCCAGCTACCAATATGTCACTATGGGAAGCCTGCAGGCATTGAAGGGTTTGCTTACCTGCCGGAGAACCACAACTACAGGTCCAGCTTTTTTGATCTCAACAACAAACTTTGTCTTCAGGTATCCATCAATCCAAGGAACATGAACTGACGTCCACTGTTGCACAATAACCCATTGCTCATCGAAGAGTCGTGTTCGGTTAACAACATCAAATTTGCGACAGAAATCTTTGAAGGACATCCAGAATACTCCGTCATCGCCGAATGAATGATCGAGCTTCTTCATCCACTACATGAATTATATTAGCATCGTTTCTGATGGAATTGGTACTGATTGAGAGAAATTGGGGGTCTACGTACGTATGGAGTCCATTCTTTGGACCCATCGCTCCAAGCACCACTCCACTCACCTTTTCCATTCCATGATCGCTTGCCCCAAGGATTACTACACCACCATCAGTTGGGATAATATTTTTCAATACAGCCTGGGGTCACCCACCGAATCAAAACAAGCTGCACCTTCTCGCCATTTTCACCTGTCTCTTCTACAGCATTCAGAACAGAATAAGCATGACCCAACGCGAGGCCTTGCCTCGCTTCAGTATCTCGACCCCACCATGGCGAAGAAACCGCGAAGATAAATTCTTTATCCTTATTCATCAACTCAACAAACAATTTCTGCTTGTTCAAAATCTTGTTCGTCATTAATCTCGTTGTCACACCACCTGTCATATCCTCAACAGCCTCGCCTGGATTGCCACCAGCAATTGCCTCGTAGTCGCCATGGGCTTTGGCATAAGCCTTCTCCAAAATAGGCAGCCAAGTTTCATTCTGGCTATGGCACTTGGCAAAGTGCAGAGCGCTGGACCCAGTCTGGTGATATTTCTTGTACTTTTGTTCTTTTTCTCCTGATGGATCGTAGTCATCATAATCAGCATCATAGTCAGGGACATTGAGATACAGCGCATCGTCTACAACGACACTGATCCACTCTCCATCTCGAAAGAACACAAAGCCATAGACTCCACAGTTTTCGTCACGTGCAACACAGACTTTTTCCAGAAGTCCAGGCATAGAGCAGAGTGTTGCGACAGCAGCAATCCACCAACAATCGCCATTCGCACCCTGATGAACGTCTGAAGTTGAGAATCCGTCCTCGGTGAATGAGGGGTTCTCGAAAATCCAGTCGATGCGATGAACACAAGCAGGCCCACTATTTCTTCTGGTATCCTTGTCTAGGACTGCTTTGAGGGGAGCTAGTTCGAACGGTAAACTTGTAATTCCTCCAAGTAGTCTACTGTCAATGAGAGTGCTAATTGCATTGTTGAGCTCTCTGGTATTGACCACTTGTCCGTCAGAATCGTCTTCGTCCCTGGTCTCAAGACCCTCTAGACAATTCTTATGAGAACGGAAGAAATCCTCCTCGAGATCAAAATCGCAGTCAACATACTTTTGATTCGTACGGTGGCATTCTCTCACGATCCTAGCGACTTTTGTGCGACAGGCTTCAGCCGCAGCCTCATAGCTCGCCGCCGCATTTCGAATTGATGCATCGCCTGAGGTTTTCTTCGGGGAAAGAATATTTGCATAAAGGCTTCGGGGAAAGATGTTGGAGACCTTCCCTGGAGCTTTTGAGATTGTACTCTCCCAGAATTCTTCGATACTTTGTTGAGGTGGTTTTGATGATGAAGGGTTATCAGGTGGTGGCGGTGGTCCTATATCATCTCCAGGTATTCCCATAACCATGTCCATATCAGGATCCATCTTTGGAAGATTTTGTAGAATCAATTGGTATGGGTTTTGATCTACGATCGACAATGAGGAGCTTGACACCGATTTCCCAGAAGATTGAGTAGTAAATCAAGGGTAGGAGACGAAGGAGGAGGGGCTGAGGACTCTTACATACTTTATGTACGGTTGTACACGGCCATCTCCCAAGTAAGCACACTAGGTAAGACAGAGGTTGGTAACCGAACACAATATTGCTCAGGGAGCACAGTGATAGGGCTGAAGAGGTTGGGAGCTGAACTGCCTTGACGCTGCACGCTGTCAGACTCGCTTAGTAGTTGGCAGGTTTGGGGGCCGCCCATAAGTGATGGAGGTTATTTGCTTTCTCATGCCACAATGTTTCTGCCAAGATCCTGATTGAGCATTCACCATCTAAATCTAGCACATAATGCGTTGGATGCTCACCCCACATCAGAGTGAGAATACACCTCTATTAGATTTGGAGATATTTCAATATCACGTGATCAAAAACTGTTCCACACCTCATACCTACCTACTGCTTGACTATCATGATTGAAATCGAGTCAAAATAATTAATCACATACATATCAAAGCCATCAGACAATAGCGTTATCTAGACGGCTAACTACTGATCGCAGTAACATGCAGCATTACCAAGTACCCAAAATGATGGCGACAGCGCTTTATCGTATTATTTGATCATCCTGCAAAGCCTTTCAGCTTAGAAAGATTATACTTCCCTTTAAGACAAAACTGTACCTGGTGCTTTTTGATGTTTACTCACCTTATTCTTCACATTCATTTATGCTCTGGGTCTACTTCCATTACAAAGCTGTATCTGCTTTCACCTCAAGTGACTCTCTAAGCTACACGTACAGAACAGGATGGATTTCATTGCAGTAAAGTGTCTTTGTCCTTTACTGGCTGTTTAAGATCAGCTCCTTGTTCTTCCCATTTCCAACTGAATCGTCTAAACCTAATAGAATCCTACATCAATCTAACACCACTAACCCATTTGGACTTGCCATTGCCAGCTGTTGATGTTCCACGCCGTCCAGGCTGACAAGAGTACTAGGAGCGTTCACTCCCTGTCAAAAGTTTATGGAACACATTAGCGGAAATTTTGCTACATGAAAAGGAGTCGTAGTCTAACGGTAAATCACACAGACTACTGATCTGTGAGATGCTCGGTTTGAATCCAGCCGACTCCGAAATTTTTGCCTTTCTCTTTTACCTGTTTGTGTTGGAGGCCTTTTCGAGACTAGCATGCACCAATTCTATTGGAAAGCTGAAATGACTTCGAACTTTTCTTCAAGTTTAATGGTAGGGTTGGATCCACAGTTACTAATGATAAGAGCCCTCTGGGTTTCAATCATTGCCTCTTCCTATTCGACGCCTCTTCGTCAACTTCATTCCAAATCACACAAAATCCGTAAGCTTGTATTCAATAGGTCCACTAGCCACGATTGAGTCACGTTTTCTCCGCGAGTTCTCTCTCACATCTGGCCTTGATATCCATAAGAATTCATCACGTTTAGCACTGAACCATGCATTTTCCCATTTGTAGATGCCAGCGTTTAACTTCGCTAAGAAAGCAGTTTTATTCACAGAGACTACTTCGCGAATAGGTTTGGATGATTGGTGTTGGTCTTGGAGATCGAAAGCTTCGTCATCTTCCTCGGTGGCGTAAGCAATGTCCGAGTGAACATCTGGCATTGGCGACACAATATCTGCATTAAACCCAAACGTAACTTGATGAAGATGACCATTTTTAGGGTGGCTTCTGAATCTTTCCACCCTACCATATATCATAGGGTCCAGCTCGATAGCAACACCAGTAACCTGAAGTATAGCACGTTCGATTTCTTCCTTGATAGCAGATGACACTTGGCAGCGAGGGGGCGAAAAGCTACGACCCCGGCGACTAACACCGATTGCAGCCAACGACAATCGGCTGGGATGCGACAAAGTTCCACCAGGCAACGTGAGATATATGTCTTGTCGATTGATCCCTTGCTGACAAGAATGCATACTACGTACAGCAACCATACGACGTATAAATTTTGAGTAGCCAATGCTGACAGCATTTGGAAACGTTGCGACTACTCTGAATGCAACACTGGTACGATACTGAATAAAATCTTCTTGTCGACCAATTACGTGAGAATGTATCAATTTCAAAAGTTCTTCCGGTAGGCTAAGTTGTACTGGTTGATTGCTACCTCGGTCAATAACTGTCCATATCCGTGCCTGACTTCCGTTCGAAGAACCATCCGCGACCTGTGTGGATTGTATATTGCCACTCAAGGCGTCTGGTGGTGGTGGAAATCCTTGAAGTGCGATGTTGAAAGCTACTCTTTCTCTATTATTCCTCAGAAGCGGGGTATGTGATGACCTTGACAGAATGAGATCAGGACTTTGTGTGGGTGTCGTTGTGTCAAATGACACAGCAGATTTGTCGTTGATGAACCCCAAGTTCTGTCGCGTCTTTGTGGACTCTGCGTTGGTATCTAGACTGATTAACACTCCACAAGTACGTTTGAATTATATTGCCTTACTTTCGGTAGCTCCAGGATCATTAGCATACATAGTAAGAACATTTAATGTGTTATGTTCGATCGGCATCGTTGGAATATCTGGTCTATGACTTGGGAATGTCTGCCATGACAGTGCGTCATCGGCACCATCTTGAGTGTGAGCAGCGTTTAGGCAGACTAAAACCAACGAGCCAGGCGAAGACGAAATATGTCTATGGCTATCAACATCAACATCAACAGCTTCAGCACGGTTCGTAGATCTTGGGGCAATGTGAGCAAGCTCGTCGGGGGCATCGATGAGATCGTCATCAGAGAGAACCGTTGGGGTAGCCAATTCTAGAGTTCCCAATATAGATTCAGTATGTGGCGCTTCCATTTGAAGATTGTGTCCGAATCTCGTCTCAGAAGCTACTTCCAGGTCGGCTGCTTCCAATGCATTTCGCTCCACTGGGGGCGGATGAAGCATATCCCATTCAGAGAGCATATCAAGTCCTTCTGCGGTCAGCTTCTGTTCGAGTGAGATAGATGTAGAAATTGTCCACTGAGAGTTCTCCAGGGAGAGATCTTCTATGGCTTCATGATCGACGAGGTTTTGGCCGTCAATCGACTCATGCCAGTTTGACATGATGACGGTGGCAGGAGTGCTGGACGTTTCCGCGATTTGTATTGGTGCTTGGTAGTAATACTTCCACTTCAAGTGGGTTTGGCTATAAGGAGATAGCAGTAGAGATGCTGGCTTCTAAGACAAGAACAATGTTCACAGAGAAGTGGTAAGGCAACTGTTCAAGACTGCCGATCCGCTGATGAGGTGGAAAAATCAAGGTACGGAAGGAGCGGGGCAATGATCTAGATATGGCAGAAACGAGGTGTTCGAAAGGGCACATCAGATCCAAAAAGAAAAACATTGACAGAGAAGAAATATGTTCGTATAACAACATGATAACTTTTGTTGATTTCTACGTAAGTCTCATAAGACTTGGAGTCGTAGAAGCATAGGAAACATGGTCTGAACGAAAATTCTATAGGCATCGCGATAGCAAGAAATGAAACAGTATAGATGCACAATATTGAAGCCACAAGGGCAGCAAGTCAACGAACACGAAATAATAGAGTGTTATCGAAATGACTGAGAAAGGATGAGTTATCTCAGCATCACAATCCACCACCCAGAGGCAATCAAATGATGCTGTGGTGAGGAGAAGCAGCCTTGGTTGGCGATTTCTGCGTATATCATAACACACAAGCTACATCAATAAAGAATACCTTAGGTGCAATTGGAAATATAACAAAAAAAAAGAATGATGCTGGTGTTAGGATATGAGTCTTTCGAGCATAGTTATTCTCCCAATTCGGTTTAGTCTCTTAATCAGGTGTCAAGTCAAGCTTCCCCGCATTCTCCACAACGAGCCGTGAGAGCTTCAAAAACACGCAAAGCATTCTACCTCACAACCATGAGCTTTCAAAATGCTATTTCTTCGACCTGCAGCAAGAATATCATACAATATCTTTCGTCCTCGTAACCTGCGGAGATTGGCAACAAGCGCAGAGCCTGCGGCCGCTCACAATTCCCATCATCATGCCACCGGCAATTTCGTGAAGGTCATTGAAGTCGGCCCACGCGATGGATTGCAGAATGAAAAGACGATCATACCCTTGACTACCAAAATCGAATTGATTGAAAGGCTTGCAAAGACTGGTCTTACTGACATCGAAGCTGGATCCTTCGTTGCTCCAAAATGGGTACCTCAGGTGTGTTGATTTGGCGACTTGGAAATAGCAGATGCTAATATTCAATGCAGATGGCAGACTCGAACGAGATCCTGGAATACCTTCTGAAATATCCTCCGACCTCGCTGAACCCAATAGCGTACTCTTTTCTGGCTCCGAACAATCGAGGACTTGATTCAGCGCTGGCAATTCTCAGAGCACACCCAACAGCATATCAGACGTTTACCCCGCAATCGCCCCCATATCAACCAGATGGCTCCGCCGCTGCAGAAAATGTTACAGAAGATTCTCCACCAGTACCTCCATTCGTGGAGATGTCCGTCTTCGCGGCAGCAACAGAATCATTTACACAAAAGAACCTGAATTGCGACATAGAGACATCTCTCAAAAGATTCAAGGAAGTCATCGTAGGAGCAAAGGCAGCTGGTCTCCGAGTCAGAGCATACATATCTGTGGTCTTAGGCTGTCCGTTTGAAGGATATGATGTGGATCCTCGGAAGGTTGCCGAAATTGCCTGTGATTTGATGGAAATGGGAGCAGATGAGATCGATCTTGGAGATACAACAGGAATGGGAACAGCGCCTCGGACAGGAGCTTTGCTGCACGCTATGCAAGCTGCCGGGATTCGAAACGAGGATATTACCATGCATTTCCATGATACATATGGGCAGGCTTTGGTCAACACTGCGGTCAGCTTGGAACATGGAATACGGAGATTTGATGCTAGTGTCGGTGGTCTTGGCGGATGCCCATACAGCCCTGGCGCCACTGGTAATGTCAGCACTGAGGATTTGGTATACTTTTTGGAGAGTCTTGGAATGGAGACAGGATTAGATTTAGACGCGTTGTGTTCAGTTGGAGATTGGGTAACGAAAGAGATTGGCAAGCCGAATTCTAGCAGTGTAGGGAAGGCTCTGCTGGGCAAACGGAAACACTCTTGAAATGCCGCAATGATAAAATACCATTTCCCTGGACTGCGTTTTCATAGCTTCAACAGTTATCCAAGACCCTGTATCTGTTGGGGAATCCATGAGAAGCTCGAAAGGTTCCTCTACGCTTACAATGCCACAAAGCTGTTTGGCAAGTGCTATCACTTTCGATATGATTCTACTGTATCTGTGCTAGGAACCAAATTCTGAAACAAGACTTCTTGTGCATTTTACTTTCTCTCTTAGATTTTGTGGAAGACTTTAGTTTTTTTCGATGGAGATCACGAATTATTCCAGAGAAAAGGATTCAAAAGCAGAATCCTCATACCGCTCTTCTGGTTATCTGCAGCCCCGCTCTTCCAACCATTTCGTAGGTTACTGGCCTGCAATGCAGGATGCCCCAATTTGATTTTGTAGAAAGTGCTCTTCCCTACGCCATGGTAGGTAGCAAATGACAATAGTTAGTCCAAGTGGAGGAATACTATTTCAATGATCTTCCAATAGACACATTGACTATTGTGACCTGACTTCAAATCTACAGGATTGCGAGCTTTTAGCCATGGGAACAGTTCCTTCACCTATCCTTGGGATGAATATTCCCTTCGGTCCATACTTGAACACAAGCAATAGTCATCTTTCGTTTGCAAATTCCCGTAGAGGAAAAAGGTTGGAAATCTAACTGACGCGACCCAAGGTTTATCAGCAACTCTTCGAGGCCCACAGAAGATGAGAAATCTTTCGTTAAACACCTCTATCCAGCATCTATCGCCCCGGAGCACGCTCCGAGAGCTTGAAAAGGAGATATGGACACCAGGTACCATGCAAGACAAACTGGAAATTGTCAAACGACCCGATACAGCATATCATTCGCCTCCATCTCAGGTTCCAAGAACAGGAATGTGGGATGCCTTCATGATGATGATCGCTGCGTATAGGATCAATTCTTTCTCCGACTTCGATCGCGATATTGGTGCAAAAGTGATTGAAACTGTGCTTAATGCACTTACAAGTATCGGTTTCGAGATTGAAGGCGGAAATGTCCAGCCTTCTCCTGCGGCGACGATTGTGGTGAAGAAATGGGGTATTTTTCATTACGGATGCATCACTGTTTGGACAGGTCTCAGGATGATATATCGGAACTTGGGATACAATCACCTCGCTTCACAAGCAGACAAGTATTTGCGGTTGTGTTGATGGTACACATGGGTGAGGAGACTACATTTGTGGTTGAGGAATTGGATGTGACTTGGATACCCAGACCATGCCAAAAATATGTTGGCATAATAAGGTCGAATTCAATCTTCTGCAATGTGCTGGACATCTATCTGTCCTGTGTCGTTGCTTTCACTATGGTACTGTCAATTTTAACTAACTAGCTACCTATGCTGTGTTCGCAATCCACTTTTCCCCGTTTCCATCCCTTAAGGTTATTCTCTCAGCGCTTCTTGCTACCACCCAATGCAGAATTTCCCATCCAAGTTGTGCTCTATCACTTTTGAACGTGCCTCATAATGCCTCCGGCCCGAAAGAATCCATGTGTAACTTCATTACATGGTTGCCACCACAATGATGAATGCACGGAAGCCGGTTCTTTGCACACCGACACTAGTTTTTAAATCATCATCCGTGATTAATGCCTCGGGACAACTTATCACCGTAAAATCTCGGCCCAACGAAATTGCCAACGTGCGATGCTTCGCACCTGACATATCAATACTAATCATTTATTCGGCTGTCTGATTTATATTCCACTGCATACGCAGCCGTCCAAAGGAATTGGCAGATGTCAGAATAGAGATGCATAATCCGGCTCGGTCTGCTCGACTCTTTCCAGGGGCGTAAGCCTGTAGGTCTGGTCTGATAGGCACCGCTTAGGGCAGGTACAAGCCCCGAAATCGTACAGTAAGCAACTTCGAAGTACTAAGCAAGCCAGAACACGCCTTTGGCTTCCCCCTTCGACAAAGCCAAGATTGATTCGATGAGACGAGATCACGGAGAGTCGATAAACTGCAGCGACAACATGACCTTGAATGGTGGCGCTCGCCATTGCCAACAAAGTTTGTTTGGCTTAAAGACGGCTTACTCTTGAGTATCGAGGTAGGTCAGCGTTATCTCCGTTCACCGGGGCTATCATATCCATATACATCTAGCTTTTGCCTTAAACCTTATTCAGATTTCTTACATGTCAGTTTGTTTTCTCTTTCTCAAACTCTACGATGCGGCTTGCTCCTTTATGCCAACGTAACGAGATGCTATTCTAATAATGGCCGACGAAAAACCAGATATTGATTCCACAAAACTAGGAGAGGTGAACGCGTCAAGCGACCATTTCAACGCCACAGCTTCAATCCAGGAAGATGGGCGCGTTAATATTCATATCGGAGATTACGCTTTGAAAATAGCAAAAATTCTGAATGGGAGAGCTGCATCATATATTCATGGCCAGTCACCACTCGGACAAGATCTCACAGCAAATAACAAGAAGTACGAATCCAATTTCCAATCCATCCTCGGAAAATATGCTGGTGTACCGCGGCTCAATATCGCGATCCATATTGTTGGGTCGAGAGGAGATGTGCAGCCATTCATTGCGATAGCGAAGGAGTTGATGAAGCCACCTTACTCGCATCGTGTAAGAATATGCACTCATCCTGTATTCAAAGAATTTGTGGAAGAAAATGGAGTCGAGTTCTTTTCGATTGGTGGCGACCCCGCGGCACTCATGTCATATATGGTGAGAAACCCCGGACTTATGCCTGGAATTGAGAGTCTCAGAGCTGGAGACGTTGGGAAGAGACGAAATGATATTGCGGAGATTATTGAAGGGTGTTGGAGAAGCTGTATTGAACCTGGAGATGGATTGGGGAAGGAGCCGGAGGGGTTGAGTAGACAAGAATCTACTGATCGACTTTTTATCGCCGATGCGATTATTGCGAATCCGCCCAGTTATGCGCATATCCATTGTGCGGAGAAACTGGGTATTCCTCTGCATATGATGTTCACGTAAGTTCTAAAAACTAAGTCTGACTTGAAAGATCTAATTCATGTCAGGATGCCATGGTCGCCTACTCAGCACTTTCCCCATCCTCTCGCATCACTTGACCGGAACGAGTCGGATCCTCATTTTGCAAATTATATTTCTTATTCAATGATGGAACTACTTGCTTGGCAAGGGTGAGATTGCAAAACAATTATTTAAAGTGTTCTACTGATAAAGCAACAGGCTCGGTGATGTGATCAACGGGTTTAGGGTGAGGACTCTGAATTTAGATCCTATCAGTCCTCTATGGGGTCACGTCCTACTGTCTCGAATGAAAGTTCCGTTTACATATCTCTGGTAAATAGAATGTTCATTAGTGTTGACCTTCACTCACTGATCTAGGTCCCCGGAACTGATCCCAAAGCCTCCTGACTGGGGATCCTACATCAATATTGCAGGGTTCTCTTTCCTCAATCAAGCCACTTCATATACCCCTCCAGCCGACCTCATGGAGTTTCTTGATGCTGGTCCACCGCCGGTCTACATCGGTTTTGGTTCCATTGTAGTCGATGACCCAAATGCCCTCACGAGTCTGATTTTCAGTGCTGTCAAAAGAGTTGGAGTAAGAGCCCTTGTCTCTAAAGGGTGGGGTGGATTGGGAAATACCGATGTCCCCGAAGGTGTATTCATGCTTGGTAATGTGCCACATGACTGGCTATTCAATTACGTTTCAGCCGTCGTCCATCATGGGGGTGCAGGTACCACAGCCATCGGCATTGCGATGGGGAAACCTACTGTCGTTTGTCCCTTCTTCGGCGATCAGCCATTTTGGGGAGCCATGATTTACCGCGCGGGTGCAGGCCCTGAACCGGTTCCATTCAAGAAGATGACGGAAGAGACATTAGCACACTCGATCACTACAGCATTGTCACCTGAAGTGCAGACTTCTGTCAAACTCATGAGCGAGAGAATCGAAAGCGAGAATGGGGCTGCAGATGCGGCAAAGATATTCCATCAAAGTATCAATATGGATTCCATGAGATGCCTCATGAGACCTGATCATGTAGCAGTGTGGAGAGTCAAAAATACCAATATCAGACTCGGGATTCTTGCCGCTGCCATTCTTCTCGATGCCCAGGTTATACAATTACCACAATTGAAGCTGTAGGTCTCCTTTTTCTCCTCTCAATCGCCGACTCCGATCTAACTCTTGCTAGCATCCGTCATCGCGACTGGTATGTTGACGAAGGTGCGGCAGATCCAGTCACAGGCTTTGTTGCTGTCGCATCAGGAACAATCTCCAGCACCGTTACCACTATCGCAACTTATTCTCGTGGCCTCTCAAAATCTCTCTCCAAACCTCCTCCAACACCCGATGACACTTCCGACTCAGATGAACCCCCTCTTGCCCATTCCACTTCACTCGATCAAGTCCCAACCAGTCATCCAGTCCAGAAGGCAGCTAAATTCTCCCCGGAGCATCTAGAATGGGTAGCCTACAAAATGGCATCTAAAAATTTATCCATGACAGCTAATCGGGCTCAAGCTAAACGCACATACTCCTGGTCTCCAGCAAAAAGTAGGCCAAATATGCTGCATCAAAAACATGAGAAGGTTGAGTATCATGGTAGATTGCACGATGCAGCTGACGAAACTGGCCATTTTGCTTATGCTATGGGAGCTACTGCTCTCAAAATACCTGTCGCCTTGTTTTATAATTTAGCAAATGGATTCCACAATGCGCCTTCCCATGTTTTGAATGATAGAACGGTTAGAAGGAGAGACAACATCACAGGGTTTGGAAGTGGGATGAAAGTTGCTGGAAAGGAAGTTGTGTATGGAATTTATGATGGACTTACTGGACTGGTGATGCATCCTTATCACGGTTTTGTTTCGCCAGATGTCCCAGTGCATCCTCATGATTCTCAGCTCCACGAAGCTGATACCTTTTCTCCGCCTCACTTGTATCCTATCCCGTCGCCCAATGCAGGTCAAAGGATGGTCGGGCTCATTAAAGGGGTTGGAGTTGGGGTTGGTGGATTGGTGTTCAAAGCTGGCGCGGTAGCGTTTGGTATACCAGGTTATACATTAAAGGGATTGCAGAAGCAGTTAGAGAAGAGATACAGTCGTGGCTTAAAAGCTGGATTGTTGGTTGTGAGGATCAGACAAGGGATATTAGCTTTTGAGAGGAGTACTGAGGCAGAGCGCAAAGAAGTCTTGGAGAGGTGGGAGGAGATTGTTGGGCAAGGCGCTGGTTGATGATTTGCAAATTCACGAGTTGTTTAGAGGCCTGCAAGTAGGGGCAGATCGGGAATACCCTTGATGCAGACGGCGCAAAACAGCTATTTACATAATTATTACTTGTGTTCCCATTCCTTACCACACTTTATTCCACTTCCATCACCTAGCATCACAGCATCTCAATATTTATCACATCCTATAGTCCATCCAATTTGAAAATCTGTGGTTTTATACATGGTAGGATCCGTCAACACATCCTTAACTTCTGTTCCAATAGGCAGAATTGTATCAGGTGTGGTAAAGTTTGCGTTGATCTGAACCATAAGGACAGTCCAACCAGCCATAGAGTATCTACCTGCTCGAACCTAAATATTGAATGATCAACTCTTTTCTATGTCCAGACTATACATGCAATGTAATACAGAGATCCTTCTCTCAACAAACTTACATATTGCTCAGTCTGCCTCGTAACATTCCCACCACACCCCAACAAAAACTGCGCATTCTCCACCCCTGAGTTACTAGGATGATACGTATATCCACATATTCCAGCACTGCTGCCTATTTGGTACCAATGTGTGGTCTGTGGGCCGCCGAAATCAATTACTTCGGTGATGTATGTACTGTTGAAACAACCGCAAGAGTCTGGAGAGACGGAGAGTTGCCATAGAGGTGTTAGACAGCCTATCACGTTGCCATTTTGGAGAGCGATGAGTTTGCCTTGGCCTTGGAAGGGGAGAGTAGCTGTTGGGGAGGTGGTGGTGAGAGACAGCAAAGAGAAGATGGACAAAAGGAGGAATGAGTGAAACATTTTGTAACTGCTGTAAAGGAGTTGCTGGGAGAATTAGGTTCGAATTTTAACTCACTTTTGGTGTCAAGCAACTCTAATTTATATGTATTTCGTCTAACCCACCTTACGAAATATCCATGATTGAATAACAGAAAGTCCATCAATCCCTTCCAAAATCTCGTCACGAATCCATCATCACTTGACACACTGCAGAAATTGGCGTTTTCATCCTCCACTTTTCAACACAACATACATCGCTAACATGAAAACTGGACTTCACTGTTGGCTAGCTCGTAAGCACAAGCTGGATGAACAGGAAAATATTGGCAAAGGATTTAGCCAGCTGCCTAAGCCTGATGTCGCGTGGAAAAATGGGCTCCGAAGTTCTTGGTGTGTACCCCTCCTTCGCTTATTTTCAGGGGTAAATGGCCCTGTCTTGTATTTTGACTATCGAAATGATGTCTAAATACTATTTTATTCATGAATAGTAACCTACAACGGTCCTTGAATCCATTCCCTCGGTTTCTTTGTTGTTTCATGCTCCCGTGACTGCTGCGGGCTCGCAGATATAGAACAGGTATAACTCCCCTCTAATACACTATCATCTGGCTGTCTGATGAATGGCGCTTCTCTAGGTGAGCTAACCTCAACGTAATTTGATACCATTACACCTGATCCTATCGCTGAAAGTCTTTTTGATAATTTCAGTTTGCTCAGCTTCGTCTCCGATGTATATTCCGCTTTTCTCGATCTCCTGGCCTGGTTCCTGTTCGCGAAGAAAATGTTGAGAGATGGAAAGCAAGCGCATATGATGCCGATTGCAATTTCTGCCGTTCTACGTCGGATTTAGCAAGAAGTTAGGAATCAAAGTATTCGTAGCTATAAAAACTGAAGACTCACCCTAAAAGATTGAACTGAATGCCCGAGATCGTGTTATCCTGCCCTGTAAGGCTCAAAATGATCACCAGACGAATGACACTCGTAGCAAAAGCAAGTCCACCAGCTCCCAACAGAGCGCATATTCCAATTTTCTTCTTCAAAGTGATCTGCAGAGACCATACCAGAGGTACAGGAAGCAACATCAGAATCAGATCGCTCACTACACTCATGACTGTATCTGCTATGAAAAGCGAGTCTGTATTCACACATTTCGTCTCGATTGTGGCATCCCAGAATCCTGATATTGGCGTACAGATCTGGATCTTGATGATCTCAACTGGGATGTAGAATGCCAACATTACTCCCATAAATGTGTAAATGAATATTATTGTTCCCTTGTGTGGTGCGAAGACTCGGGCGAGGATGAGGAGGAGAGAGAGTTTGGTGAAGAATGCGGCTGGTCCGTAGATGATTACTTCGCCGTAAAGTGCCTGTCATAGTATCAGTCTCTCCTTGAAATGGGGATAAGAGGGAGGTGTTACATGATTGTAATGCTTAAATGTTTCTTGAGTAATTTCCCATTGATGGTAGCCGCCCCCATATTTACCCACTGTACCTACCTATCAGCGATCTCTCACAGAACTTCAGATGACGGTATTGACTTACTCAACAGGCCCGCTACGTTGAAGATCATTGCAAGAATCTTCGCAAATTTAGGAACGCCCTGACCCTCAAAGATTTGAACTCACCCAAGCAAATGTACACGCAACTAAGAAGTCAGCTGAGGATAAAAAAACATGTCGAAAAGGCAGAACATACCATCTTCTTTCCCAGGTGATCGCACGACCCATAATCGAACATACATCCGCATGAAATAAAACAGTGTTATAAGGATCATAGACAGGATCTGGGTGACCTGATTGATCGTGTGTAGGACATCTTCCGGGTTTTCGAAATTGGGAATGACGCCTTCCGGAGCGGCCTCTGCTCCCACGACTGTGCTCATATCATTTAATCTTTTCTTTCAGATCGCTGCAGTGATTCCTGATGGTTGAAATTAACTGATTTATTTTTTAAAATCTTGGCCGTCTAGTAAAGGGATGATCGACACTGTCAGCGCGTGGGATGAAAATCAAAGAGCGTGTAGGACCGTATCTCGAGGCGCTTACATTCAAGGTCAAATGTGGAGGCATGGCCAATATAAGACGCATAGATCGTACATTGCGTTCAGTAGCGTTTACAGGATCAAGGCTCCTAGGAGAAGGTTTCGGGTATGGCTGAACTGAAGCCTGATCCGAATCCCGCGTGGTATGGGAAAGCTTATTCGACCATAATTTGGTTTTTGTCTATGCCTAATGCTCACAAATATCTCCGGACAGAAGTCCATGACTCGCTGTCAAAGAACTTTGCGAACTCGCTAGCTTGGCTAGCACAGACAATAGGGGCGACTCAGAAGTCGGGGGAAACATGGCATGGTGATACATGCCCAACTACTCGTTGCCTGATATCTTCCCGATATTCTCTCTTTATTATTGTAGATATATTGATTTTAGTTCATGTCCTACTATCGCATGTTCATTCCATAGTCTTCTTTTGTATTCAAGTTCAAACGCCTCGTCGTTGTAACACGTCTGCTGTGCTAACGCATTTTCTACCAATCACACCAGCCCGAGTAATCTGCATACTAGCTCAGCCCTGAATTCCAGTACTGTACCAGGAATGCGATAAGAGCTCGAAAAAAAATAGGAGAAGCTGTCTCAGAAATCAAAATCCTTGCTTCAAACGAGGTCAAAGAGCTGTTAGAAGGATTTTAAGCTTCTGGATGAACTCTAATATGAGGCGTCGCCGCATCGAGGCTGTGTCGCAGAACTTGTCGTGTTCAATCAAGCTCAAGCAAAGCGCCAATTGCTGCCCTTTCTAATTTTGGGGGCTGTAATTTGAAAGCATATGAGAGCTACCTAAGAGATGAGATGATAGTCACGTGTCGATGGTGATGTTCGAAGATCTATAAGTCTAGAAATTCCAACATTCAAGCTTGAATGATTTCAGCTACTGATACTTCTCACTACTCCAAATCTTCGTGGTATAGATATCAATCCAGAAAACACAAGCTTACTTGATACGGATACCGTAATGCGACTGGAAAGAGAGGATGCGAGTCGGTTGCGCGAGCACAAAGGCTAATTACTTTCGAAAACTGTCGAAATCCTTACAGATATCAAAACTCAAAATCAAACAAAGAACATCAGTTTTATTTATACTTTACTTGAGTTCTTCTACTCACGTATTTTTCTATATTCGAGAAATCACCAAGTCTAGCGCATCTTCCCGGAACACAACTGTATGATATCAAGCGACAGCGCAGTGTAAGGGGAGCCGGCTATTATACTGAAATTCGAAATTTCACCAATATTTCATCTGAAATGTATAAGATGAATCTCATTTGCCTACGAGTTAGACTTCTATTCGCAGCTCAAGTCATTCTTATGCACAAAATCTGTTTTCTCTAAATCAGGGAAGTGCTGCGATTCATAATCTCCTGGTGCACATGATTCCCAATCCAGCCAGAACCTTTCCATTCAGACGATTGAGAGGAAAAATGATCTATAAAATAAAAGAATTCATTTTTTCTATCATTGTGTCTTCTTCCCATCAGCATCTTGTCCCAGTCCGCACATCCAGAACCAAAACTATCCACTCTCCAATCAACACACACACAATTTATTGGCAATATCTAGTCTATCTATCAAGCTTCCTTCCAAATCCCATCCCACTGATATAGCGAAGTGTACAGTTACCATGTGTATAAACTATCACTGGATCTGCAAGAAATGTGGACTCGTTATCAAAAGCGAGCAAGGCCCAAGATGCATCAGCCCTTCTACGTGCCTGCCTCTACAAAAAACATCGTATCTCATTACACGGGATTGCAAGAATCCAGATTGTGAGTGCTATCTAGGGTATTGAGATGCTAAAGCACTCTCTTATCATGTGACAAGGGCGTATATCGGAAGGATGACGATGGGGAAAGTGTATGATAGGACATCTGAGGAAATGGAAAGGTGAGAGGAGCCTGGAATCCGAAGAATCTGGAGAACAAGTCAAGAACGGTCTGATGCAGCTAGTTTCCGATTGCTCGACAAGTAACAGCGGCCTCTATCTTTCCGTGTAGGTAATCAACTCAAATAAAAAATCACGTCTTCATAAATACTTAGCATCTACCTTTTCTGATTGCCAGTCAAATTGATGGGCAAAAGATCAGCTTGAACCTCTATTATCTTCCTGATTACCCAGGCCACCAGACTCAAAACTATAAATGTATACTCAGACAATAATGTAATCACGATCAGGATCCTCCTCGGAAGGGCGATAAAAGTCGTCTTAGAATCCGTTAGTTGAGCACATCCCAAGAATGGAGGGAGAAGCAACTTACTCATCGAATAAATCCCAATCCTCACAAAAGTTCCTGGGTCTCTATCCTTCTCCCTGAGCAATAGTCCCTGGCCCTTGAATAATTCTAAACACCAGACCATTTCCTCTTTCTCAGGCCGCTCATCACAATGTCTCGTTCCAAGTCCAATTTGTTCGCCCTTGTACCTACCAATCTCTTCCGGATTGGCATGACATAAGTGATCATTCCATTCATTAATTAATGCTCTCTTTGCCTTCCCACGAATGATCAGTCTCCCATCTTTCACCGAGCTGCTTGTGTCTTCCCACAATGGCGTACTTTCAATCGACACAACCTCACAAGTCGGTGGCTCTACATCAAGGTATTTCCAACAGCGTTCGAAATCGAGGTAATCGTTCATACTAGCCCAGCTCCAACTCGGCGCTCTATATTCTTTTGCGCGAGAGTTCATCCACTCCTGTTCCTTCTGTTTCTGCGCTGGGATCTTCCACATGAGTGAGTGGGGTAGCATACTCTTGAACATGCCAGCATGGTATTCTTCATCTTTGATACTACTTTTTGCAAGGATATACTTGGCTACACCTGATATTGCGACAAGTTTGTCTTTCTCGTAGGTGAGCTTGCGACAGGTGTAGTCGTGCAATATAACATACCACCTCTCGTGCAACTTCTGCCTGTTCGTCAGCTCAGGCGTAATATTTGCATACCCAAAGTTTTCTCCTCGGTCTAATCTCTCTTGCCATTGCGCATGCACCAATTTCCTGTTCTCGTTATGGGCAATGCCAGGTACATTTGCATTTTTGACTGTTTGGAAGAAATCATTCTTCCAACATCCATCGCCATCGATAAATTTTCTCATTAAAGATCCGAAAGGGCCTCGTTGCTTGAGCTGCCAGGTGGGACTTTGTTCATAGTATGATTCAAGAAGAATCTGTTTACGACACATGAAGCTAATCTCGGTAGGGTGGAATGTTAGGAATCGACGACTTAGAACTTTCTCTTGCAGGCACCAGCCGCGATCTTCAAGGTGGTCTTTCACACTAGGCTCGTGGTGGGAAAATCCGCTGAGAGAATGGTAGTATCTCCTCTGTGTAAATTCTAGAACACCTTGATCTGGACCAAGATCGAGCTTAATAGGCTCATTGTGAGTGAAATGGTAATCACGTTTGTCGAACAGACCTCCCGTTGGATCCTCGTTTGCCGAAGAGGCGACGGTGATGAAAGCTTCAGCATACACTTCGGGCATAAGACTTGACTCTGCTCTCCAGTCCTCTGGTGAATCTTGAATGATGCACAAGGCATCAATCCACAAATACCTGATTCCCAAATTTCGACTCAGCAAAATTGCATCTTGGAAAGTTTTTGGAAGGGTCGACATCGGGATTGAGCTCTCAAATTGTCCAATGTTTTCCTTCAACAATTTGATAAATTTAGCATCTCCCCATCGATAGCTCAATGCTACCCATTTTCCTCTTTCGGAGGTCGTGACCAGTAATTTTGGTTCTTTCCCGTCTGAATGACCAACATCAATGACTCTCGTAGGCAATTTTGGCTCTAGGATATCGTTTCCGTCACGACATTCTTCGTGTGACTTGCTGCAATCTTTGATCCACCCTTTGATAAGTTGGATATTCTCATCGCAATTTGCCTCAGTCCTAATCGGGCGAATTCTCAATTCTGAGGCAAGAGGATACTCTATTTTTGCGTCAGCTGATCTTCTGATGCAACTTAAAAACCAGAACCACTTACCTGGGGCCACACAAACAATACAATGCTTTACTAATTTGATTTCCGGATTTTTGCCATACTGATTACGCTCGATTTCGTGTTTTGTCTCTTCATCAGTTCTCAGAACCGTGATCTCCAATCTCTCTGGAAACCTATTCAAATCCGTCGCATCCCTCACCAATTTCGCCATCAACACATTCTCCATAATGATTTCTTCATCCGGCCAATAGTTCTCAGGCGGGTGGTCTAAGATCGCAGACAGAAACGTGCGACATAGGGAACAACTGATAACTGAGAGACATAACGCTTGATAATTCTCATGCAGCTGAAACCCAGTGACAAGCTTTTCAAAGGTTAGGGATTGGCAAAGAGCGCATTTATTGGTTGCTGGTGCCGTGAGTAAGAGGCCTGAGAGGGCAGTCGCGAACATGGACATAAAATCATTTACTAGGGTTTCGTCCATGATTGGGAGCAAAGATTCAGACACCGTTGTATCTTTGTCTTAGACGATGAAGAAGAAGGAAAGAAATGGGATCATGATGGGATCGTGATGGGAAGGAAGATAAAGTTGGAGCTGAGTTGAGATGCAGTGACTGCGCCACCTTTCTCCCTCCTGTTCTGCATGCTTTCGGTGAACCGAAAGAATAGTATATGAAATGCCTCTGTGTCTAGATTAGTTGAACTTATGGCCTTGTCGGTTTTGATTTTATGTGTGTACATTTGCCTGTAATCCTTCGGTAGGATAGCTACTACAGATCGCTGACCGCCTTCTATTTCCAATACGTAGATTGAGATCTTTTAGATTTGAAATCATAATTTAGCCTAAAAACGTTTTAGTATATAGCATATAGCGGATCGTTTATAACCCCCTAAACATGCTCTTATGAAATCAAAGAAGAAATGGCTACAATAATAGAAGTAGGCGAGAAATTGATAATTGTCCCTAATATCCTCTTACGACTGTTGCCGTGGATCTCTCCACTAGTCACATGAATGGCAACACGTGATTCTCACACGTGGAAGCACGATCTTACTCTCTGGGCTATCCACATTGTCTCTACGTAGTACACATCTGAATAAGTGAAATCTACGTGCAAGATTCACATACATCGATGCTTCTCCGGACCCCGCCGCCGTGCGTACATCTAATCAATCCCCCCTCAGGCTTCTGATATAAAGCACGTGAAGCTCGGCAATTGTGCCTAGCGCCGGAGAGTGTGAAAAGGGAAGGTGGATGCAGAAACAAGCAATCAAGATATCCGCACGATGTGATAAGAAGCTCACTGATAGGTTGCGATACCACGGCATATAAGAAGCTTGACTGTAGATCATTAAAGATGATATTGAGGACCTGCTTGAAGCGGGTGTTGATCCGCGCAGTAGAGTGCGGAGGAAGATAAGGATGCGAGGTGGAACGTTTAAGTTGAGTATATATATATACATCCTCATTTGCTTCAAGCGGGATGAAAAGCGTTTCAAATCATTTACATTCACAATCAGCAGGATTATACTTCACTCTCTGCTTTCAAGATGAGATCTTTTCTCTTTATCCTCTCTCCTCTTCTTTTCTCGCCAGCTTTAGCATGGGGAACTCTTGGGCACGACACCGTTGCTTACATAGCCACGAATTTCGGTATTTCTCCTTGTTTTCTCCTGTCGTCTCGTCTACATATCTCTAACAAAAGATCCAGTATCCTCCACCACCAAAACCTATTTCCAAACCCTCCTTGGCGATACTAGCGCAGATTACCTGGCTTCCGTAGCTACGTGGGCTGATTCCTACCGCTATACTACGGCTGGCAAATTCAGTGCTCCTTTTCATTATATTGATGCGCTTGATAGTCCACCGAGTAGTTGTTCAGTGGATTACTCAAGAGATTGTGGGACGGGTGGGTGTGTGGTTAGTGCGATTGGGAATTATGTATGTTCCCACTTCTTTTCCTTCTCTTTTTGCACCTGTTTCCTTTTTCGTATTCTGGCTTTTTTCTCAATTATCTGGAGTACATGATGGAGAGAAGAGAAATTTAGTATGAGTGCAAATGCTGACACAGGATAGACTGCAAGAGTAAAAGCGAATCTCAGTTCCGCAGAAAGAATTATCGCCGCGAAAGTAAGAGTTCTATGCTACCCCTCGTCTGTTCTTTCTCCTACTATCCATCTTCCTCCTTACGTAAACTATACTCACACGCATAGATGCTCATCCATGTAAGTCCAGACTTATACTTTTGCAGTCCATCAACCCAGCATCAACTCAGCTGGAGCATATCTCTAAAACGCTTTCTCTTGACTGTTTTCATGCCTTCTTGGTCTCGAAATCCAAGGCTTATGAATGGTCGTCCAACATTTAGTTCATAGGTGATATCCATCAACCTCTTCACGACGAGAATCTAGATGTGGGAGGCAACACGATATCGGTGACATTCGATGGAACGAGCACGAATTTGCATGCAGTTGTATGTATTCTTTTTTAAAATCTATTCCTCCTGCTCCTCTCCAATCACAATTACAAATCGAATCTTCTCTTTACTCACAATAGATTTTAGTGGGACACCTCTATCCCCGAAAAGCTCATCGGCGGCTACTCCCTCGCTCTCGCCAAATCTTGGGCTGCAAACCTCACAGCAGCTATCAAAACTGGTTCCTACGCCACTTCCTCCGCCAGCTGGCTCACTGGGATGAAACTCTCTGATCCAATAGCCAGCTCTATGGTCTGGGCACAGGATACGAATAAATTCGTTTGTAGCGATGTGCTTGCTGATGGCGTGAGTGCCATCGAGGGGATGGATTTAGGGGGATCTTATTACGCGGAGGCGGTTCCGGTGGTACAATTGCAAATTGCGAAGGCCGGGTATAGGCTAGCTGCTTGGTTGGATTTGATTGTGGATGGGAAGACGGGATTGTGATTGAGGAAGCAGGTGGGAAGGAGTGCGGGGGGTGGATAGTTTGGTGGACGTGATAGAGGGCTCTAAAGTATGCGACATGAGAGCGGGCAGATTACAATCAATATCCAATACCTCGATACTAGAATTTTCAATGAAAAACTTTTCAAAAGGGGTCAGATTACAGCCTCGTCAATACAAATGAGATGCAAGTGGTCCTCTTTTTGCTAGAATAGTTCAAAAGTTGGGTGTGTTCCCGGGGGGACATGTGCTAGATTGAGTGCAGCATAGAATATTCGATACCCCTCTCATTCTACTTCACCGCTTCCCATCACCTCCCTCCAAAAGCCTCACTTGTCGGATCGCAATCATACAAAGACAGCGATAGCAAACGCAAATGAGCTATCAATAGTTCTCTGCTAACCCTGAAGAGTCTTAATATCAGCTGCAACAGCCTTAGTCTACGAAGGAAACGTTTTGTGGATTTCTCGAGTGGTTGTGGTGCGGGAGGCTTTGTTATTAGTTCGCAATGAGACTCTCAAGTCCAAAGACTGATACGATCACGGAGGCAAATTCTTGAGAATTATGCGACTACCCCATAGTTAAGCACTCATTATGTTGCTATGTTAAGCGTCCTAGCTACGGAGGAAAGCGATTCCCAAGCAGAGTGTTGTTTTCAGATATATCAACGCAGAGCCCAAGTGACGAGGCGATACCCGTAGTTCATCACGAAGCTCATACAAGAGGTGCATGTAACGTTGGGAGTCCTTGCTCTTATTGAGTATATAGGCTGCGTACTGTCTTTGGTCGATTTGCCGTTCCGTTCAAACACCATTCTGTCATATCTCCACTATGCTGTGTTTACCATTTGCTGTTTCTTCCTACAAACCCCTTTGCAGTTGAAAGGAACTTCAAAAATCAGGGAAGCTTCCGAGCTCACCTTTCAACGCGAAAAAAAGTTGTTTTCCTCGGTGAGACAGACATGTTTCTGCTTGGGTGAAACTACATGTACCGCATTAGGATTGAGAGAGCATGGCGTTACTGGCTGCAAGACAGTGTCTAGCATGGAGTGGCGGAGCAAATCGCCTATTTGGCTATATATAAAGAAAACAGAGTCCAAAATTGGGTGATTGTTGTGCATTTCATTCGCACTAAGTTCCATTTCGAAACCCACATTGAATGCAAATTTGCTAGCTTGGATTTTTAGACAACGCTCACAATTCACCCTCTTTTCAAGTTTTCATCATGGAGCCGCACATAATTGTGTCTGAAACTGAGGACTTCATTCCACGGGAAAATGCCTACAAGCTCAGAGATTCGCCTGATCCTCAACAAGCTCACCAATTCGCTGCGATTCCCAGCGATAGCGGGAAAATCATTCGATGGTACAACCACAGTGACTTCGTCACAGCGTTTGCCGGCATCATAGCTTTAGTCGTTGGCACTATCGGGCTTGTAGACACTTTAGAGATGTCGGGCATTATAAAGACAGGTGGCCCGTTGGAATCTTACCCTCACGGTCCATTTCACGGCGACTGGACCACAGGCAACACAGCACCACTGATAATATTTGGAATTGCCAATGCAGTGGCTTGGAACTGCAGCTTGCGAGCTATTTTTCGCGTTGCTTCTATTGAGGCAGCCCCAATTCTCGCCGAAGGAATCCAACAACGGGATCTCTCTGATATGTTTGAGATGAAGTTACCGAACTGGCGGTGGTTTTACTTCCGGTACAGGATGTGGAGAACAACAGTTTTTGCAGCACTGTGTGTTCTATGTTACGGCGGATCTGCCTTGACTTACCGCTTGGCCTTCACCGAGAAGGAGGAATACACTTTCCGCACGATGACAGCCACCACCTCCCCATTCTTGGGGTGCATCAAAGATTACGATATCAGCGAGGTTCCAATTCCCGGCGGCCGGATAGCGACGTTCGAGCAACTCATTATGCCCACCCAGGGCTCGGGAGGCATTTTCGCTACTGCATCTCAGACCTTCTTAAGCCAAAGTTCATTATCATCACCATCGGGGTGGGGGGTGCAATTTGGCTGGTACAGTCTTAAAGTCCCCATGTATGCGTTTTCACAAACGAAAGCCAGCTTCGGCTGGTTTCGAACTCCAGTCTTAGTTGCTTTAACTCAAGTCACGGAAGAGGCACAAAATACAAACAATAGGACCATTGAAGTTGCAGATCATCCTAATTGTGGGCCAATGCTGAGAGCTTGTTCTCCATACGGCGGCTTCTGCCTTTGGCTCGGGCTAGGAGGAGGTATCTTCAACATTACGTACAGCATCGAGCCTTTCAAACCATTTCAAAGCAGTAAAATTGTGGCTGGAGACTGGAAAAGTACTGAGACATCGGCGCATTGTCCGATACGCCTGAATCCAGCGGTCTACCAGGAAGTGGTTCAAGATATGGCAGATGATCTAAGCATGGATGTGTTTCACGCAACTAAATGGCAGCATGAAGAAGACTACTTGCGCAATCAAACTATCCATGCCTTGCTAGTTGCTCGCCTTCACTTGAATATATCGCTCATTCTTGATCCAGCCCCACTAGTTTCTCTGTCGCTTCTACCACCAAAGAATGAAAGCAGAGTCGAATGTTGGGCGCAGGCAGTCCAGAACATTACTACCGGCAAAAACTGGTATCCTATGCAAATCAGCTTCTTTCCACAATATGAATTCACGAGCTCAGGTCTGCTGATACTTTGGGCCTTTCTTCTCCTATTCGCTGCTTGGCCATTCCGACGTCTGCTTATCTCTGGCTCTCTCCATCAGTGGATGGCTCTTGGGGCGAGCATTGGAAGAGATGATATGTATGGAGCCAGTTCGGGATATGCAAGCGCACACTCAGAGGTACTTTGGAGGCTGAAAACCACCATGATCGGGCAGAAAGTGGGACATATTGGGTTTGAACAGGTACCAGAAGATGGATCTCCGGGACTGGAGAAGATCGCTTATGGGAAGAGATACGTGTAGAGATCTTGAAGGAGTGCTTCAATACATTTCAAGTGTCCACGCTCGATGAGACTTTTGCCTGCAGTCTCCTTGTCATTCATTTTTGACCAAAAGTTGGTTTCAAAATAATGAGCAACAAAACTCCAATCATCGAAGAAGTAGACAAAAGTAGTTCAGGGGAGAGAGTCGTCCAAACCTACTTACTGCATACTTGCACTTCTCCGCCGCATGGAACCAATTTGCGAGACGCGTTCGAAGTCTCTTCTTCACGGCGGAACTCTATATTTGGGAAATTGGGATGGAATGCTGTATCTGTGTTCGATGTAACAAGAGCGAATAAAATATATGAGTAGCGATGTGCTTGCCGAGGGGTAAGTGGTATTGAGGGAACAGATTTAGGAGGATCGTATTATGAGGGGACGGTTCCCGTGCCATAGTTGCGAATTGCGAAGGTGGGATATAGGTTAGCTACTTGTTTGGATTTGGCTGTGGATGGGAAGAAGGAGCTGTGATCTGATTGCCAATTTTGACCGACTAGAGAGAGGACTTCAAGGGGTAACAATGACTTGATAAGTAGCAGATCAAAATTAACTTCTATCCCTTGGGCATAAAACATATTTAACAGAAGATGATTCAAAGGTTCACACTGGAGTTCCATATTTAGAAACGGGATGCGAGCATTTCATTGCAAAACTGGTTGTACATTGGCTATCTTTTGAGAGACACAGATGCTTGAAGATGAATAGCATACAGTTACTGCTGCCCAATCCACTCTCGAATTTTTCATCCCCACTCCCTTCAAAAAGAAAAAGACATCGTCTCTTTTCCAAACTTCAACCTTATGGGCCCGCAATTATGCAGAGAAGACCGCGATGGCAAACGCAAATGAGGTATCAATAGTGCTCTGATAACCCTTGAGAGTCGTAACATCAGCTGCAACAGCCTTAGCCTGAAGAGCGACACCAAGCTTATCCGAATCAGCCAGAAGTGTATTCAACTGGCTCAAAACAAGAGGATCAAGGGCCGAAGCAGCGAAGAGAGGTTGCTATATCACTTTGTGAGCTCTCATGAGTTGCAACTTGGATCTGTTTGAAAGTACCTTATTAACCAACGCAGTAAGAGTAGCTTGAATCTGAGGAACAAGCGCGCCTACAGAGCTAGTCACACTGCTGCTCTCAGATGCTGTGAAGGCAGCTGAAGCATTTGCGTCAGTGGTTGCTTTGTTGATAGCGGTGTCCAGGTTTGTGCCGTCAGTGGAGATTGTAAGGGCTCCGAGTAAGCCTCCGGTATATGCGTTTACGGCCGTGGTTAAGGTGGTGAGAGCACTTCCGACGGCTGTGAGGTCTGTTAGGACGAGGGCGGCATCGCGCTTGTTAACGGGAGAACATGTTGCGATGCTGAGGGTGAGAGCGGTGGTGAAGAGGGTCTTGAAGTTAACCATTTTGAATAAGTGATTGGAATATGCAATTAAACTTGTTTTATGCTTGAGATTGCGATAGAGAAGATGGGCAGAGTGGAAGAGAGGTTCAGTCCTGAATTATCTTCCTTTCTTTATACTTAGGAGAATCTTGGAAGATTTCACATGTTCTTGTAGAATAACACAGGCACCTCGGTATTCGTAATTAAAGTATCGTAAACACAAAGAAATCAAGTGTCGAGATGTCGTTATTGCGAGATCTCCGTGCATCATGGTGTCAGCAGTACAACTTCTGCTCGGAGGCAAAACCCAATCCTCATACCCCACATTCCAGACAAGACGGTGTCGTGAGAATGTAGATGTAGTCCGTGTAGTCTCAACCAATTGCGTCTTGTAAAAATCTTACTACTTGCTGTGATCGCATGGATAAAGTAGTTACTATACGCATGGGCAATTCGCACACTTCACTGACACCCTGCTATATAGGTAGAACATCTATATGTTCCGGTATTTAACCCAGGTAGGCTAGCAGGAAACATATACTTGATCACTTCCCCGGTTTCCCCTGATTTTTACACCAAATAACAATTGTCGAATGGCAATAACATTACCTTAGGGGCAGCGAAGCGGAATTGCCTTAACGCCCATCGGGGCATTTCCCCAGATTCTATTAAATCGCCCGGACCCTTACCAGGTACCAGCCCCAGCTTGTGTAGCCCGAACCGGGTTATTACCCCTGAAACCCCGCGTAAAATGGCTCGGAGGCAGCCGAAGCAGGGCATCTACTCCGTATGGCACAAAACAAATCGTCTCCCCAACTTTTTAATCTCGGCTCATCTTATTATCCTGTGTGGTCCTCGGAGCAGTTTCCTTTATTTGCAGAGCGGATGTTGACATATGCAGGCTCGTAGCGAGAGTTCAACTGACAGAAGGTAGAATATTTGCGGTGTCCAAATCTAATGTCCGTTCTTGCGAGATTGGAGCTTGTGTTTTCTTAGATTTGGATGGTATAGGGTAACTTTAACATTCAGCACACCATGTGATTACATAGAGGAGTGTCATCTGAAATTGATGCTGAAGGGTACGAAATATCCAGCCATATGAGATTCAGATTTACTTAGTTTAATGAAGCGGCAAAATACATTTTAAAGTATATAAAGAAACTGCGTGAAAATTATAAAAGATCTCGATAGTACAATTGAGACACTTTCTAGGAGCCAGTTCTCTCGATGGTCTTTAGAAATAATTATTATCGCATTCGGAGATAAACCCGGAAATGGCTATGAAAGCAACAAGCTTTTTGCATGGATTCTAGATCCTACTCTAACTTCCCCGCATCAAACGGGCATTCTGTCTTAATCCTCCAGTATTCCGTTATAGACAGTTCCTAAACCATGAGGAACCCCGAAGAGGGGAAATGGCTTTCATGCATCATTTCAGTTATGGCAAAATTACCAACATAGTCCGAGGTTCACATGTCAAGAGTCAGGAAGCCCTTGCCAATGACAGTAACATAGGGGTTGAGCCTCCAATTTATAAGACAATGTTTAAAGGAAGTCCTCTTCTCTTTCTCCATCGTTGCACCATTCATTCTTTTAGAATCTTCAAGCAACTTCAGAAGTCATTCATTTTCTCTTGTCGTTAGGTTTTCAAGCGTCATAGCCATCTACACAATTCAACTCCGTCAACATGAAGTTCACAACCACTTTCTCTCTTGCTACTTTGGCTGCCGGTGTCATTTCTGAGCCCATCAAGGTTGGACGTGGTACGCCGGTGGAAAGAGATGTGCCAGCTATCACCAATGTCCTTACAGCCGTTGGATCAGGTCTTAGTGCACTCGACGCCGCTGTCAACTCTTTCTCCGGCGACTCATCATCAGTCGACAGCAGTGCAGCGGCTCTGATATCTACCATCAACAGCCAAGCAGCAACTGTTCCTTCCAGTGGTGCTCTTACAGTCGCCGATGCAATCGCCTTAGCCGGTCCTGTACAAGCTTTGCAAGTTGTTGGTCAGACACTGGTTAGCGATCTCATTGCAAAGAAGTCTGCTTTTGAAGCCGCAGGACTATGTAGCGATCTCAACTCGATAACTTCTGGCATCCAGTCTTCCTCCACAAGTCTCATCAACGCCATCGTCGCTCTTGTACCTACCGTCGTTCAAACCGTCGCACAGAACTTAGCCGCCCCTTTCGTGGCATCTTTGGCAGAAGGTGCTGCTGCTTTCGCATCAGGCAACTGCACCGATGCTTCAACTCCCACAAGCAGCTCGGCAATCGTTTCATCTACGGTATCCGAGACAATATCCCAATCTGAGACTGCCTCAAGCACTGTAGCCTCTTCTACTGCGTCCGAGACTCCCTCGAGCAGTGGATCAGCTTCTTCTTCAGCAGTCGGAACTACATCTGTATCCAGTGTCGCAAACTACCCAACGGCTTCCAGCGTAGCGACATATTCAGCTTCATCCAGTATCGCGACCTACCCAGCTGTATCCAGCGTCTTGACACACACAACTGCCTCGTCAGTCTACGTCTCGACACCATATCCAACAGGAACAAAGACTGCCTCAGGTTCCACCACCAAATCTGTTGCTACCTCGACATCATCATATACAGCTGTATTCACCGGCGCTGCTGACATGAACCAAGTTGTCGGTTCTTTTGGAGCGCTTGCACTTGCTGCTGTGGCTATGGTGTTGTAAAACATACATGTTGTGTCTTTCTCTGTGCGGCTATTGAAGGAGCAGTCATTTCTAAGGGTTATCGGGGCACTTTTGACGTCTTAATGTTGATGACATGGAGGATGGCCCGTCTAGATAGTGGTTTAACTTGCATGGAAAGGTGTTCTTTTTGATTAATACTAAATATTGTAATCATATCATTTCGTGATGAGCTATACAGGATGTCGTTGCTATCGAGTGACTTGTAGCATTACTGCTCAGTGAATATCCGTATTGCACCCATTTGTCTGTGATTGCGATACATAGAACATTATTTACTCACGAGACCGAGTCACTCGGCGCGTAATGGGTCAAGAGTGCCGGGAAGCTCATTGATTATTTATTCGAAGAAACTGAGAGACGAGGATGATAAGGTGATAGCGGAGAGCAAGTGCGGCATTCTCAGGGCTAACAATGCTAATTTAGGGCAAATATTTCCTAGACTAGTCCTTTCATATTGATGCTCCTACCAATCAATACCCAAATGCCAACAAGAACCATGCCACCACAAATATTCCTCGCAACACAATTATCTCCTAACTTGACAGAGCGTTATAAACATACACACTAAAACAAATCACATTTCAGCTAAAAAGCCAACATACCCTTCATAGTTTCTCTTTCGGTTTCGCATCCGTCCACCTCCAATATCTCGATTAACCATAATCTAGGTCCCCTCCGCTTCAGTAAGTATATCCCCATCCTTATCTCCAAAGCTCCCTCTTACAAATAATCTCCTCCCTTCTTTCTGTACTACCTTGCCCCACGCGAGTACTACGCTGGGTGTATAAAGTGGCTTCTTGAAGTTGACTTTTAGGGAGGCTGTGAATGCTCCTTGCTCTAGAAAGAACTCAGTCAAAGCTCTTCTGTTTAGTTGTTCGAGAGAGAAAGTGGTTTTCGGGAGGGGATTATCAGTAGTACCAGCCTGTAAATTCGCACTCGTCCCCATAACCTCATCTAAAATAACCCCAAACATACCTCCATGCATCGTCTTCGCATACCCATTAATCCCACTTCTAAATGTAGAAGGGCACAGATCTGCAAGAACGGATTCATCTTATCTTCTCCTGTTCCTGAAGCTGGAGCGACGGGCTTTATATACCGGAAGAAGGTAACGCATGCTTTGACTGTTTGGGGGGTGTTGAGTGTCTCGCGGACGAGTGCGGATTCGGTGGAGGGAAGGGGTGTACGATCGGGAACTACGATGCGGACAACAGTATTGGAGGTGAGGAGGGAGGAACACCAAGGGATGGATGGCTTAGTGGCAGATCTTTGCATATCAGATCCACCTAAATGGGCCAGTTTAATGTTTCTTCCGGGAATTTAGAGTGAGTATTATGCAGGACTCGGTACCTGCATTAAGTGCATCCTGGGGACTGGGGACTGGGGACTGCTTTGGGGTGTGAAGTCATCTTTCAGGAAGTTTTGGAGCTTGGATCCTGGTCACTTTGGGTTCAGACTGGATTATGGCGAATTGGCCATGGAGTTTTGGGAAAGAGCTTTTGTTGGAAACTATGCGCAATATGGACTCTAATTTTAACCATGAAATGCAACATATTGAAAAAGACATTATTATGATACTTCGCGGTCTGATTTGATCAATTAAGCAAGCTTAATGGTTGTTCAACAAGCAGGACCGGGCCTGCAAGCACCGTGTCCAGTGTTGGTGCACCCGGTGTGTCTGCGATTATCCCAACAATAAGACCCTTGTTCAACTCAAAATCCGGAATAGTAGTTGTGTTTGTGGTAGTGTCGAAGAGCATCGAAATGTTGATTAGACCGTGGAAGAATACGGCATAGTACTCCTGACTTACATTCCATGCTGGAGCAGGTGATGTGAAGACATACTCAATCTCAGTTCCAGAGGTGAGAGTTGAATTAGTCCTAGGATTGTAGGTGAATTGTGCAAGGTTTTGACTTGGGTATGGATATTCGGGATTCCCTTGTGGACAACTGCCAGGAATAATGAATTGATTTGTGCTATCGAGAATTTCATTGGCGTATGGGAAGGAAGTGTCACTGGGACCAGCGAATGGATTACTACCCCAGATATCCATTAAAGCCCAGGTTCCACCGACTTTCTGTCTCTGCATAGCAACCAGAGCACCCTTGGTAGTATAGAGGTTGGCTTGTTGAGCAAGACCTGTAAGGAAAGCCATTGAGGCAATTTCAAGAAGTGTGAGAGTGACTATGAACGATTCGGCATCCGTCACTCCAAAAGAGTTTGCAGGGACCTGGTTTTAACGAGTTGTCTGATATTTGGCTCTGGAAGATAGCTAGGTGACCAGCTTCGGTGTTGCGAATTTCTTTTATCCTGTCGTAGGTGGTATTTGGAAGACCAAGAGCTGTGAAGGATGTGACATTGAAAAGTTCAACACTCTGTTGATAGAATTCGTAAATTGCCCACTCTGCTGAAAGTAAATTTTGGATTAAAACATCGTCCGGGCCAGCAGTACCATTGGCCGTAGCCAAGATAGGCGCTGTCTCATTGCCAAGATATGTGCCACCCTTTCCTCTGAAGTCGTTGAAGAAGTTGCTCAATCCAGGAATCAGTTTCTGGGTTGGGGCAGCGAAGATAAGAGAGGTTGAGGCAAGAGCCAATAGGAGAGACTTGGATAACGTCATTTTGTATTATGAAACGAAGATAGAACAGAGGAGAGATGACTTTATGAGCCAAATAGATGGAACGGCTGTTTGATCGTTATATACCTACCTAGGTATTTCTTAACTATCATTTCAGCTTTGCTGTCTGACGTCGATAACGTCAAGAACAGTACATAGCTCATGTCGGATCAAAGACCTACAATCATCTCCGGCTAAATATTAGCAGATCCTTCTTTTCTGTCGATCAGCTTGGGAGAATAACAACCTGGTAGCTGAAGAAGACATGCTTTTTAATTCCTTGTCATCGGGGACTGGCGGAGAAGATTGGGGACTGAGAGCGGGTCTTGCAAAGCAAGACATGTGCAGAGTCACCAGTACCATCGAATATCGCCGTATCTAGTAATATTTTGAGACTTGGAGCAGATTTTGGCGATAGCACCAGGATGTGGACATGCAATAGGTAGGTAAGATTTTACAATCAGAATCGGGTGCCTACAGCGCAATACATCTCTGAATCCGGCCTTGGTATGCACGTGACGGCGTTGGGACCCTTCCATTGCCAAGGGCATGTTGATCAACATTCCTCCTTCACCTTCGACCAATCCTGAGATAGTACAACCATCATACAGTAGCCCCAACACAACACGGAATATATCCGATTGTGATGATGATGGTATCGGCATTTCTTTCGAGCTGCCTTTGAAAGCTGCTCTCGTGGGTCTCGCTACTTCAGGTTTTCTGTTTAGCAAAGGCGGCACTGTTCTAAGCCTACAGTGGTTATACTTTTTTGTCTCAGCGATCCGCGTGTGCAGATCCCGGAAAGTTTTCAAGTCAACTTTATCGAGCCGCATCTTGGGAGCGCTAGGCCTATACACATCATCAAGAATACGCGGCTGATAGAGGCATGGATTGTTGTTACGGAGAATTGCCTCTATGCTTTTGAATGGCAGCTCGAACCTTTATCCAGTCGATCCGTTCTCAAAGTCGAAGCAGCCGCCAATACACATTGATAGACAGAGGGTCCAAATAGGTATCGCCGTAACAAGCCTTGAGGAATGATCTCCGCACCAGAAAATGTTATGCGATTTCAGCTTGCGCAAGCCATCGACTTAGAATTGACATTCAGCGGCTCCTGAATTGACGATTAGAGTCGATGAGGAAGAGTCGCCTGCACACAAGGGTACCTACCCTTTGTGAAAAAGCTGTTAAATCTACGGATGAATCGAAAGCAGATCGCAAAATACATTTCGCTCTTGGAGACACTCTAAGGTCCCAACCGTTCGAGTCCCGCGATGTCATGGCAGCGTGCTCATTACCGCATTCGTATCACGAGTTTGCCATTTATGCTGCCATCGACTGGGATTGCTTGCAAGGCGGCAAACGAGTTGTTTTCCTATTATAGCCTCCCTAGAGTCGAGGTACTTCATGGCTACCTCTTTCGCTATTTCGTCTCATATTTCATAATACACTCAAAGCCAGGGATTCATAGGAATACTCTTACCACCCAATGGGTTGACCCCTTCGCATGGCCTAGTTGGGCAATTATTCCGCTCAATACATGATAGCCAATTCGTATAATATCTTCAGCGAGAGAGTGACGACAGTGACATAATAGGAAAAATTGTCTCACAGATATTGTACTTCATTCTTCTTGAATCTGTATCAAGCTGCTGCTGAGCTCCACAATACAGGTCTTATGACATGCATCTTGCATTGGTTCGAAACCTGCTTACTTCTCCCAGTCCGCAAGAGCCCGGATATGCCAGAAAACCTATGCAACTGGATAGTTCTGTGCGACTTATATAGCACCCTCCTACTCGCCCCTTTATTGTACACCCTTTGCATACTTACACATATTCTTAAAATACACTTTTTCACATTTCTGATACCTATTATGAAGCTCTCGGCCCTCACCCTCACAGCTCTTCTCGTCGCCTCGAATGCAGCGCAAGAAATCCAAGCCGACACACAATCATCGTGGCATGACTCTATCACTGCGGCGGTGAGATCTTTCTCTTCCAGCATATCAGAGGTCTTGGAGCCTCGAGCAGTTAAATTGAGACGGCTTGCTCGTGAAGATGCACTTGCAGCTGCTCAACAGCAAGCCAACAATGCAATCCGCTCGGTAGAGGTCCTCGAAGCAGAATACATTCAGGAATTCAAACGCGTCCCTCAAGGTTGGAAATCTATTGTCAGTTCAGCTACATCATTCGCGAACTCAGTCGCTCGTTCGGCAGAGAGTCTCGCATCCACAGCCGCAAATCCGTACACCTCCGAAGCTGCGTCTATTGTCTCGTCGGCGGAAAGTCTTGCCAGTATGGCCGCCAATTCAGGACTCAGCATAGCTACTTCTGTCGTTTCCAGCGCAGAAAGCCTAGCTGCTCCTGCCGCAGACTCTGCGACAAGAGAGGCCAGCTCCATCGTGTCGAGCGCTTTGAGTGTAGCTTCTACTGCTGGAGGAGCACAGAGAAGTAGTGCAATGAGTGTCGCCTCCAATGCCGTGAGCTCCGCAAACAGTGTTGCATCGAAAGCCAGAGCAGCGGCGACCAGTGCTGCTAATAGTGCCAATTCTGTTGCGTCTACTGCTGCATCGCAGGCAACTCAGAGCGGGAATGTTGGTGGTAAGGGCATTGGGAAGAATGGAATGGGAGTGTTTGCTGGGTTTCTGGCTGCTGTTTTGGGGGTATTGTAAATGAGACAAAACATAGTCCATTTCTTAATTGCCATTTCTATGGGTTTTCTTGGCCGGGAAGATTTGGAGACAATGATCAGGGACAAGTGATTATGCTATCTATACGCGATGAACAGCGGGTTATTATGTGTGTATTCAAAAAGTTCATGTAGGACCTGCTCTGAGCGGAAACAGCAAAGCAAGGAGACATACGAAGTATTTCCTCTATGCTAAAGGATCTTTTCTATTAGCATCGCTTTACAAGATACGATAATCATCCTGCCTCCTAACAGAATCAGCAAAGTCCAGGATGATAGCCCGATCAGGGTGCTATCATAGTAACACCCATCGATCATGAATGTCATAACAGGCAAATAATTAATTCGATGAATGAACACAACCAACCTGGAAGCAATGTTGGAAATAATTGTAAATCTAGAGATAATCACATGATGTGCCTAGCTTTCCCGTCCCGCCTGCGTCATCGCGAATGAAAAGTCAGCGAAATCAGCATGGTGCAATTCAGAGGTAACATTGGATAAGGACAGCTTGAATGTCTCACAAAGCCACACATCTACAACCAAGTTTACCTAACGCCAACTAAGTCAGGATCCTTCCTATTCCTGGCTTCCACTGCGAATCATATCGTGATTGACCTTGCATCTTCATCCCGACGTTTCCCCATATGTGGGATGCGATTCAGTCATTCCCGAGAGCAAACTAGGCCCGCACTTCTCACGGCCACGATATGATCCTCATTGAGTCACGTCCTCTCGTGCTCAATTCTTCAATATAAACTCCTCACTTCCTACGAGTCTTCCCTCCTCTATCCCGGATCTCAGTCGCTCGCAGAGGTCGCACAATACCGAACATCGATCCTCGACAAGGCTGGTTGGAGGAGGGAGTGCTTTTGCGCCGCGCCAGCACCAGCTTGCAGACTACGAGGAATTCGAACTCGCGGACTACAAGCCGACGGGGAGCGAAAGAGATCCACGAGTGGTTTTAAGAGAAGCGAAACGTGTGGAGAAAAGGCGTCGGCTGGACGAGGCAGACGACATGAAGTTTTCACATAGCATCCAGTTTAATGCAGTGCCGGATTGGAGTAGTCACTATATTGCATACAGTAACTTGAAGAAACTGTAGGTTTGGGGTGTTTGCAGATTGTGTCTGCGTGCCTGGTGCCCTACTGACGTTCCCAGAATTTACCAGCTCGAGAAGAATATCAATCGCCCAACAGCTGGTGAAGATGCCGAACGATCGCCTCTGATACAACCGGGTGACCCTGATCAAGTATTCACACGAGCTTTGGATGTAGAATTGGAAAAGATATCATCTTTCTATCAGCTCAAAGAGCTTGAAATATATGGGGAGGTCTCGGAGTTCCTGAAGGACGAGGAATCGTACGAAGCAGAAAATCTCGATCAATTAGATGGACAGGATAGACCAGGTACGAGCGGACGCATAAGTGATCGACCACGTCAAAACAGTATATTTCGGAGTTTCGCCAACCGTCCTAGGAGGGCAAGCACAATTAGTCGCTCGATAGACGAGGGAGTGGAGGATAGTGACGATGATGAAGATGAGACTACTGCTCTTCATAAGAGGCCGGCTGCGGCTGGGCGGAGTAAAAGCACACCGTATGATGCAAATGTGGGAGGTAGGGGGACTGTTGAGGATATGAGGGCCTCGACAGAATTCAGTAAATCAGTACGGCGGAACAGCCAAAACTACGATGACTATGCGACTGATGCATTTTCGGCTCTCTACTCCTCTGGCATCACATTGAAAAAGCGGGCAATCAGTCTCTACGTTCAACTATGCGAGCTGAAATCATTTGTCCAGCTGAACAAAACTGGATTTACAAAGGTGCTGAAGAAATACGACAAGATCTGTGACCGGAGCCTCAAATCGAAGTATGTCGAGGCAAATGTCAATCCAGCATATTGTTTTCGCCCAGAGACAATGAAGCATATCGAGGAGAATATCCAGAGAATGGAACAAGCATATGCAGATGTGGTTACTCAAGGCGATGTGGCTTTAGCAAACAAGGAGTTAAGACTGCATCTACGAGAGCATGTCGTATGGGAGCGAAATACTGTCTGGCGAGAGATGATCGGAATAGAGCGAAAAGCTCAAGCTGCCAATATGGGTCTGCGACGGACATTATTGGGTGCAGATAATGATCCTGCGAAAGCTCGACTACAAGGTGATGACTATGATATTCCCGATATGAAGGAGCTTGACACTCCTGTGGGGAGATTCAGATGCCCAACTTGGCTCTTCTCCTCGACCATGTTCACATTGATTGTCATTGTTGTGGTTTTCTTCGTTCTGCTATATATCCCCATCATGAAGAAAGTAGAGCAACAAAATTGCCTTGCAATGCTGGTGTTTGTCAGTTTGTTGTGGGCTACTGAGGTCAGTCACTTATCAATATTGAAGAAGCAAGCTAATCGTGCAGGTTATTCCTCTCTTCGTCACTTCGTTGATGATACCCTTCCTCTGTGTAATTTTGAGAGTTGTTCGCGAGGACAACAAACCTCACAAACGCCTCGATGCGAAAGCAGCAACGAATTACATTTTCGCTGCGATGTGGACGCCAGTAATCATGCTTTTGCTTGGTGGCTTTACTGTAGCTGCAGCATTGTCGAAATACGATATTGCTAAGAGAATTGCAACTTTCGTTCTGTCAAAAGCAGGCACGAGACCCAGAACTGTTCTCATCACCAATATGTTTGTTGCTGCATTTGCAAGCATGTGGATCAGTAATGTTGCTGCACCTGTGTTGTGCTTTTCCATCATTCAGGTATGTGCTATACTAGTTCATTTCATGCCTCAATTAACAAAATTCAGCCTATGCTTCGCAACCTTCCTTCAGATTCTCAAATGTCGAAAGCCCTCATCTTAGGTATCGCCCTCGCTTCCAATGTAGGCGGTATGCTATCACCAATTGCTTCGCCCCAGAACATCGTCGCCCTTGATAATATGGTCGATGGGCCTGGCTGGGCTGTCTGGTTCTTCATTGCACTCCCTGTCGGCATCATATCCATCCTCCTGATCTGGATTCTCCTTCTTCTTACATTCAATCCCGGTCGCGGCACCACTATAGTGCCTATTCGACCTGTTAAAGACGCGTTTACTGGTGTTCAATGGTTCATCTCGCTCGTCACGCTAGGTACTATTATCCTCTGGTGTGTAAGCCATCAGCTTGAATGGTTATTTGGGAACATGGGTGTTGTTGCCATTATCCCTATTGTTCTCTTCTTCGGCACAGGTATCTTGACAAAAGAAGACTTCAACAATTTCCTATGGACCATCATTATCCTTGCAGCAGGCGGTCTCTCTCTTGGTAAAGCTGTCAACTCTTCAGGTCTTTTACACACCATTGCAGGCGCCATCACCGAAAAAGTGGAAGGATTCTCTCTCTATGGCATCCTTGTCGTATTCGCCAGTTTGATTCTGGTTGTTGCAACATTCATATCCCATACTGTGGCTGCATTAATTATTTTGCCGTTGGTCAAGACAGTAGGAGAGGGAATGGCGGAACCGCATCCAAATCTCCTGGTTATGGGAGCTGCATTGATGTGTAGTGCTGCGATGGGCTTGCCGACTAGTGGTTTCCCAAATATGAGTATGTTCCCCTCTTACTTTATTCTCTTCATCTTTCTTCTTCCATCCTTTGGTCGCACACTATTTATACAAAAACTAACACATCCCAGCGGCAATCATGATGGAAGACCCTCAGACTGGCCAACGCTACCTACAAGTCAAGCACTTCATCAGCAGAGGTATCCCATCTAGTATTATTACCTTACTAGTGGTCATCTCAGTCGGATACGCACTTATGTATGTAACTGGTCTTTGATTACCTTTCCATATCACGTTCAAAATCAGCTTGGTGTAGATGGATGGTGGAGATGTTAAGAGGGGTTATGGTAGACGTAGATGGAGGTGAGAAATTGAATAAGGTGAAACTTGGCGTTGGGACTGCCAGTGGGAAGGCCATGTAATTGTATAGTGAGCTATAACAAGATTCTTCAACTTTCGTATCTTCATATCAGTTTCAACTTACATCTGGGCATGTTTCGAAACGAAGGTGCGGTAGCCCTCAGCTGATTCTTTCAAAATAGGTTGGTTACACATCAGTGATATCAATTCGTACCTCTATCAAAGCGCCTTTGTACCTTCTCATAACTTAATGGCCTCACGCATTCCAAATCCATTTGAAGTCGCACTTTCAGTGTCTCTATCTAAACTCCTCACGTCAATACCTTAGGCAGACCCGTCATCAACTCACTCAAAATGATTCACTCCCACTCAAAAACGACCCAATCCTTCCCCCTCTCTCTCCCACAAATCTCAATTGTCTCTCCAAATCCCCCTCGTCCATTCCTTTCAAATACGTCTCCCGTATCCCGGTTCGACATATACACCCGTTATTAGGGGAGTCTTTCCATGTGATCTTGATGTTTAGAGACTCTTCGGGAAACTTTTTAAATTTAAATCTAAAAGTGTATAAGAACTAAGAAATGACATAATAGTCACGAGTCTAGAACAATGTTCGAAGCTTGTATCTGCTCTAAGCGGGCGTAAAAATTGTAATTTTGTGTTTTAAAGAAGAAGACCCACTAGCGTAAATGCTCGCCAGCTAGTCCGTTCGTTTGTCAATTTCATCTTTCCGAATATTTAAATACATCTAGACCCGTTCATATAACTCTAAGATCCAACCTACAGACATCTGAGCAAAGTCCTTCGGAAATCTTTAAAAACACGACAAAATGACTACTCGTCGAAAGAGGCGTTACCATTCGCAAATGCATGACGGATCAATCGATGAAAGTCTACACGATTTAGACGAGATTTTGATGAACGCGGAGCTCAGTCCATCGACCAAATCAATTTTAGAGGACATGCGACATGATCTGCAAGATCTTAGTGAGCATGATTCGAATTCTCAGTTTTACGCTAGAACGCAGGGGAAGATTTTACGAGCTGAGCAAACACTGGGGGCTATTTTCGCCACAGACCGCAAATATGATACACTCTACGAAAAATGCAGCCATCTCATCGAGAAGGGGAAGATTCTCGATTTCGGTGACTATCATAGGGTGAATCTCAACCACTTTAAAGCAGTGGCAAAAAAGCTAGTAGATGAGAAGAACAGAAAGGTATCGAAGAAAGAGAAAGAAGAAAAGAAAAAGGCAGGACTGCCTTGGAAGCATGAGAACTTGCTGGTGAAACCATGGCAATTGATCTTAGAAGATCTTGCGACCGAGGAAAAGGAGATGAATGCATGGGTCGCGTCAGACAAGAAGGATGCTGCACCTCAATTAAAATTGAGGAAGTTTCTGGAGGACACTGGAAAGAGATGCTCCATCCCGTGGACATTTAAACAAATACAATTCGAGATGACAGAATACTCAGTTCGGAATCAGATAGCCCACAAAGATTTCGATTCGATTATTGAGAAGGCGAAAAAGGATGCTCAATTTTGGAATGTCCTTGCACAACAGCTCCTGAACGACCGCCAGGAAATTATCACCAACAATGGTCCTCAACGAATTTCTAACCAGCAAGCGGAGATGTTGCAGAGCTTGCAAATCTTTGAAAGTCTTTTTTTCAAAGACTTGACGTGGAATATTGATCCATCTGGAGTCTTTATACCAGAAAATGTCGTGGTCAGTGACCAGTATGCGCCACCAACTGAGGAAGAGGACTACAAAGCAATGAAGCAGAGAGTAGATCAGTTGGAGCCGGCCGATGGGTGGGAGCTGGATGTAAAAGAGAACTACTTAAGGGCCTATAAGCTTCTTTCTAAAGCCGAGAATGAGGTTGAAGTCGCAAATAGCGAGGTAGTAGCTGCGAATGAATGGTTATCTGTGTGTCGAGGACGATACCGGGAAGCGAGAAAGAATATGGTCCAACCAGCTGCAATGGTCAAAAAACTTGAAAAGGATCGAGAGGAAACTGAAGGAGTAGCTACGGCATTAGCTGCTCTTGATACGGTCACTTAATTGTATTCGTGGGAGATAAGTTTTCTAGATTGTTAGGCAAGGCGGCGGTTAATTATTCGCAAATTTACAAATTAATTCTCGTGCATGTAGGACGTAGGAATTGTGAATTAGGGAATGGGAACAGACTTAGATTTTCAAAGTGAGGGTTTTTGGCGAGACTCCTTGCAATCTTACTTTGCTTTATTGGGTTTTCGCTGAACAGGAAATTGAATCTGTATCCTAAGAATTGTCAATAAAATATTGGATAGATTCACCGAGTCTTAGAAGCGAAATCATTTTGAGTGTGAACGAATGCATCTTTAAAGTCAACACATTCACTCTGAAAATACAACAGGTAATTGAAACTTGAGTTCACGTTGAAAAACTCGTTCTTTTTGAGATTGGCTTCCGAATATGCTGTGAGGTTATATGAGATGAATAGGATGATATACGTATTTGATCATTCTATTCTGAAAATGTTTTTTCCATAGAGTTAAATGCCTTATCTATATCTATTTGTTCTCAAGAAGTGTTTCATTCGAAGTTTAGAACAAAATGGGTGAGCAGAAAAATTTCAGTATTTCTAGCACTCACAATCACCGTAACCAGGGAATCACAGTGTTGAAATTTAAAGAAAAAAAAAACTTATGCCTATTCAATATATCCATTTTGAAAGCGAATTCATACCTGAATGTGAAACTGAACCAGATGAACTACAAGTGCCTGCACTTGCTAAAACTTTGAAGCATCACCAACGAGTACCATCGATGTAAAGAGAGAGCAAGGAGAGTAAAGGAACAAGAAAGACTACACTTAACTAGTCTGGAAGAGACAAGTCCAAAATGAAGACCACTAACTGGGCACAACAAT